>OX422210.1:420173775-422573775 GCA_949130495.1 Sambucus nigra
CATATGCGGATCTTATCGATATAAAGATGAGGACTCAAGTATTGATGGTGTCCATGGTCTGAAGGTAGACGTGAAGAAAATGAGATACTTCCCTTTGAAATCGAGATTGCAGAAATTATTTTGGTCATCCTATTCAGCTCCTTTAATGAAATGGCATGCTGAAGAAAGGATCGATGATGGTGTAATGAGACATCCCGCCGACTCTCCTGTTTGGAAAACTTTTAATGAGAAAAACCCTTCTTTTGCGAGGGAGATTCTCAATGTTAGACTTGGGTTAGCTGCTGATGGATTTAACCCGTTTGGTAATATGAGCATTAAGCACAGTACATGGCCAGTTACCCTTATTATTTATAACTTACCTCCGTGGTTGTGCATGAAGCAACCTAACTTGATCTTGTCTATTCTTATAGATAGACCAAAAGGACCCGGAGATAAGATCGATGTATTTTTACAGCCATTGAGCTATGGGTTGATGGTGTACGCACTTACGATGCGTCAAGTAAGGAGTTCTTTCAATTGCATGCATCTTTGTTATGGACCATTAATGATTTCCCCGCTTATGCGATGTTATCGGGATGGATCACAAAAGGTACATTTACTTGTCCTTGCTGTAACGAAGACCACCAATCAATGTGATTAGATAATGGTAAGAAGTTCTGTTATTGGGGTCATCGTCAATTCTTAGACTCGCGCCATAGGCTTCGTAGGTAAAAGGCACCATTTAATGGGAGGGTAGAATTACGTCCAACCCCACTTAAACTTTCGGGCTTAGAAGTATTGCAACAGTTGAATGATCTTGATGTTGAATGTGAATATAAGATGGAAGATGTCTTTAGAAGGAGGGAAAGAGAGGCGATAGAAAAAAGTAAACAAGCAGTTCCAAAATATAGATTTAGTTGGAAAAAGAAGAGCATATTTTTTGAATCGCCATACTGGAAGGATAATCTTATTCGCCATAATCTTGATGTTATGCATATTGAGAAAAAAGCCTATGATAATGTCCTGTTTACATTATTGGGTACTAAAGGGAAGACAAAAGATAATTTACAGGCTCGAAAAGATCTAAACAATTTGGGTATTTGATCAGAACTTCATCCTCAACCATGAGGGTCAAATCTACAGTACCTTCCCCCAGCAAAGTATATGATGAGTAACAAAGAGAAAGAGATTTTTCTAAAAGTGTTGCAGAATGTTAAAGTTCCTGATGGCTACTCTTCGAACATTTCACGGTGCATGAACATGCAAGAAAGAAATATTTCGGGATTAAAGAGCCATGATAATCATATTTTAATGCAACAATTACTTCCAATAGCAGCGCGAAGGGTATTGCCCAATCATATTGTCAAAGCCTTAATTGAATTAAGAAATTACTTTGTGATATTGTGCTCAAAAGAAATTATCGCTGCTGATTTGGAAAAGTTTGAAGATCGGATGGCCCTTACACTTTGTAGCCTTGAGAAGATATTCCCTCTGAGTTTCTTTGATGTGATGGAACACTTGCCTATACATTTGTCAGATGAACTCTTAATTGCTGGTTGTATCCTTTACCGTTGGATGTATCCGATTGAAAGGTACCTCCACACTTTAAAAGGCAACATTGGTAATCGGGATCATCTTGAGGCCTCGATTGCCAACTCTATTATTCTTCAGGAATGCATGACTTTTTGTGCCCAGTATATGGATGTGGAAACTAAATCTAATCGATCGGCTAGAAATGATGATTGGGAGATATAAATGGTCATGCAATTGGGGAAAAAGTTCAATTTGAACTTAATTCTTTAATGTATATACAAGCTCATCGGCACGTTCTTACTAGCACCAAGGCAGTGGAGCCATTCATTGAGTAAGTTTTATTATAAGTATTTGGTGTTTTTGGAAAATCATTTTTATATTTTTTGTGGAATTAACATATGACTATTTGTTTACCTGTAGAAAGAATTTCGCATAACTTTTATCAAAGTATCCTCAAGATTCACAAAATTATCGTGTTAATCGTCTTCACAACGATGAGTTCCACAAATGGTTTAAGGATTATGTAAGGGAAAATATCATAACTAATAGTTGAATTATGAATAAATATATACTTTTATATTGACATTTACTTTAATATACTATAGATTAATAAATTGGCACGTGACGGTGTGCAAGTATCCGACGAAATCAAATGCTTGTCTATAGGTCCTCTTAAGGATGCAGTCAGATTCAACACTTATATTGTTAGCGGTTTTAGATTTCGAACAAAGAGACTTGATAGGGGAAAGAAAACTCAAAATAGAGGAGTTGTTATAAAAGCCGAACAAATGAGTTATTCTAGCCGAAGGGATAAAAACCCCATTGTGGGTGATATTACATACTATGGGGAACTAACGAACATTATTGAAGTTCGGTATCTTAATGGCATGAAGTTTTTGTTATTCAAGTGTGATTGGGTTGAAAATCGTATGGGTACAAAAGTTGACGAGTTTAACTATACGCTAGTGAATTTCAAGCATTTGAAATATAAGGATGATCGAGAGAGTAATGAACCTTTCATACTAGCATCCTAAGTAGAACAAGTATTTTATGTGCAGGATCCTATCGATACATATTGGCATGTTGTTGTTCCCATGACACCAAGAGACGAATTTGATAGGTACATGACAGTTCAAGAAGCTAGAGAGGAATTGTTTCTTACTGGAGATGAGCCGTTTGTCATGCAAAATTTGAATGAAGATCAAAACTTACGGTGGGTGAGTGATGGAGATGGAGTAGTAGTTGACACTAGTGTGGTTCAAGCTAATGATCATGAAGATGTAAGTACAGGTGAAGATGAAGATGGAGGTGAAATTTAGAGGTACAATGCTTGAGGGAGATATAGTCCTAAACTATTATTTTTGTTTTTGAACTGGAGCATTTTGTAGTTTGGTTTTGTATTGATAGTTATGGGTATTTTATTTAAAACTAATCACCATTATCATATTTTATCCAAATCTAGTTATGGGTTTTTGAACTTGGAGCATTTATTTTTTTGTGTACTTCTTAATGTGTGCTTTATATTGCCAATATGTGGCTTGCATCTTCTCTACTTATTTTTTATGTTATTTCGTGGCCCAGAAATTACGAAGCTTTCAAAAATATTTTGCCCCCAATGGTAAACTCACCCTCCTCATGACCTTGCCCCCCCCCCCCCCCCTGTTTTAGGCATATGAATGGAAGTCTCACTATCATAATGATGCCATGGTTACCCCATCATTTGAAGTGATAAAGGAGGGGGTGGTAAGTATGCCTTTGAAGTGATCAGTAAAGGCTTCAGAAATGGAAGACTTCTAAAAAATTCAGCTTCCATTCTCATCTTTGACTCTGGATATGTGGAGATTGTTCCTCTTTTGTTTCACCATTGAATAAAAGTACTTAACAATTTCATCTCCTTATTTAAGCAATTTTACTCTAGCCTTCTGCCACCAATAATCCTCTTTTAGCGACAGCTTAAATTTGAGGTCTTCCATAGCGAAGTTGTATTCAATATTTTCTTCAGGAGTATAGTTTGACTCTTAATTCACCTATTTTTGGAGGACATGGTCTTCAGCTTCTCTGATTGATTGGAAGAAGTCTCCAAATGTTGTCTTGTTCCATTGAGATAATGTTGGTGGCCTTAAGTTTCTAAAAAAAATACTATCATAGGACTGCCGGTGAATTCAGTATTTAAAGCCTTCTCTACCACTGAAAAAATACTACCATAATAAAAAATTCCATTTTATAGAGGGGTATATTAGGAGAGTGGATGGGGGGGGACTATATTCTAATGGAACAAACTCAATGGGCCTTCAAATGAAGGGTGTAAGGATACATCTAACATGGGTCTAGTTATTAAATACCATAATTACCATGATATTGCTAATGAGTTGGGACATATTCTGCTGGGGGACTTTGGGATGGTCTTTAGGATCTTTAGAACCTTGCTAAGGACTATAGGCTGGGGCAGGTTGTGCTTCTTAGCTGGGCTGTATTTTCCATAAGGGTGATGACTAGGTTCTAAATTGGGTCTTCCATAAGGTCAGCGTAGTGGAGGGCCTTAGAGAGGGCTTGCAACAAGTGCTGGTGGTTTTCTTCATTCCACTAGTAGTCCCATGGGAATAAGCGGGTTACATCCTAAGGTTCGGATGAAGGCAGTGTCTTAGATGGTTGGGATATATAATTAGGTATATGAAGGTAGATATTGAGTTCAAGGATGCTAACTAATCTCCCTTTCACAATCGTGCTACCTCGAAAGGCAGAGGCTTTTAGGAGCCTTGTTATTAGTTTTGGAGATGGTTCGGGACATGGAGTCATCTATCCACCGTATAGACACATGAAAGATTAATGTAGCGTAGGGATTTCTACAACTGTATTCAAGACTTATTCATTTTTCTTATCGGGAGTATCAGGTGGTGATTATTTAGAGATGGACGACCCCGATCAGATGTGGCTATCGAATAGACACAGTCAAACATTGATCCAACAAGCCGCTGAGCTTGAATAGACACAGTCAGATTCTATCACCTTTCACATCCAGTTGCTGCACAAATTGGTTCTCTTCATCAATATTAGCTTGTCAGTTAACTCCTTCCTCCACTGACTTGTTTATGTCTAATATTCTCTTCATCAATGCTAATACACATCTTTTTTGTCTACTATTCTCATCCCCTCCACCGATTTGAAGTGCTCCCGTCAATATTCGTCGACTTCCTTCAATCGGTTCCATAGCTTAAACAAAACAACTACAACCTCCATGTAACAACAATTTAAGGGTTTTTTTATTCTTCATGTCAGAATTGCAGTAGTTGGTGAAAAAACATCCAACATAAGAATATTTTTTAATAAAATTCCAAGGCCTGCCTAATATCGACAGATAATCATTACTTGATCACTAACTTGCACACTAAATTGGGAAGAATTTGAGCCTAATCAAAGATATACATCATGGTTGACATATTTATTTTCTCTCTAACGTAGAACCTATAATATGCTACATCGAACCTGTTTCTTTTGCCTTCATTTTAGAAAAAACAGAAGCATGGTTGAGAAATGTACTTCTCACTTATAAAAGATAGCAAGGAATGACATTATCGATAATAAAATATTGGATGCAGACTCAATAAGTAAATCAGGATATACAGAAGACGTGATGGGAGCCATGTTTTATGTTCTACAGTACACTCTGATTTACAAAATTACATCCCTATTCATGGTTAATAGTGTGGGCACATGTAGCACGTGATTGAGCGCATTCGACCTTATCATCATTGGAGCCTAAGAAGAATGGGTTTGAAGGAGAGAGGATTGACAGTTTCCTTGTGGACCGTAGTTGGCTCAGGACTTAGGGGTTCAGTGATTCTACACACTATTATTATATTTATGAATTGATGATTTTGAAAGATTGTATTTGTGGATTGGAGAGAGAAAGGATGGATGTGAGTCCACAGTTCAAGTTCTAGTTTTACTTTTTCTCCCTAGAAATTACTGACTGGTATACAGAAAAATTACTTACAAGATCAAATTACGCAAAAATGAATAATTAAGATTGAAGAGTCCAAAAAATCTAAATAATCATTTGTGCTTCTTATTCGATTACTATAACTTCTAACTGGACTATACAAGAAGTAGTCCACTTACATCTATAAGGAAGTAGTGACTAAAATAGGGGAAGCAGTAGACGAATTACATTTTGTAGAACATTTTAAGAATTTAAAATATTTATTGGTGACTAATGAATATAGTGTACCATTAAGTAAGTGTAGTAGCAACATCAAGAGTTTAAAAACATAAGATCTACGGTGTAGCATTAAAAAGGTGTAGCAGCAACATGATTGGACTATAAGTAAATGTAACATAGGGACACTGAGATACAAGATAATGAGTTGATCTTCTATGTACCTGTAGTATATATTTTAGTGAGAGAATGAGACTTTTTTATTTGGCGCTCTTGTGTGTCATTGTCCGTGCCATTTCAATAACACTCGAGGGAAAAAAAATAGAGGATGTTAATTATTAATTATTTAAGTTAATCAACTATATAGAAAAAATGAGTATAATCATCAAAACCCCTTTGGTTTCAAAATGAACAGTCACTTAAAGAAAGAGGATTTCCCAAAAAATTGTGATTCCAAAAATTAACAGATCCACCAGTCCCAATATGCCATTCCTCATTAAACTTGATCAATCTAAGAGCCTCCATATAGGCTGGCTAAATTGAACTAATTTTATTAAACAGTGCTAGTACCCAAAAGATTAAACTGATGTTTTAAATTCAGACTAAAGAGAAGGTATATAGTAGCAGTATCCTAGACCCTTTTCAGAATGGAAGCCCTATTTAAACTGATAAAACTCTATAAATTTAAACCAACTTCATTAGTTGGACAACAAAAAATTTTCTAGTTAACCACCACAGTCTTCCTCTTAGTGGGGAGAAGGTTGCTATATGCTTGTTTATAGTACACATATATGGATCCTCGAAGCCTCATTTAAAACTAAAGTGGCAGTGTGTCAGAATCAACGATTTAATGACCATTGACATAGTGTGTAGCAGCCATCACATTTCAGTGTTATCACTGATTTTTCATCAAGTGGATTATACATTTCAGTGTTATCACTGATTTAGATGTGAATTGTGTCCAAAAAATTTAGAAACCCTGTTACATAGACCTATAATATATTGCTGCCAGCCATCATGGACAATTGAAAAGAAAAAACCATTGCATCTTCTACTTCTACTGTTACCCATAGATCACAAACGAATACTTGATGGAGAATGTCTCACCCCAAAGCTCCACAGCTGCAGTAGTCAGACGAATACTTTGAACCAAACTTTGAGGCTGCAGCAGCCGCAGCTGCAGCAGTGGGTCCACCTCTTGTGAAGCTGACCTATGAAGTTGTCCATTTTAAGAAGCTAGTGTGGGATTTCAAAAAAAATATTATGGTTATCTTGAACTTGAAATTTGAAACGAAAGAATCTAAACTGACACCGGGAAAGGGGGTCATGGTGAAAAAATATCAGAGATAAAAAAAACTGTTATGGAACACAAACAAAATCGAATGAAAAAATAATACCCAAACTAAACAATTTCAAAAGTACATGTGACTATAACTAAACTAACCAATATTTCATGAAAATCTCGAACTCCTGTGTAACTCGAAACTGGATTTGAACTCAATCTTTTAATATTTTGCAATCAACAAAATTTTAATATTGGTAATCAACAAATATCATATATATTTTAGGTGGGGGGTTGAGATTATACACATATATTTTAATATTTTGCAATCAACAAAATTTTTATGACCCATGATTAGTGTAACGGGTGTGGTTAAATTTTTTCAGTTACTTTGCTAATCATAATTGCTTCTTTTATTTTGCATTCGCTAAGCTCTACCCTGCGCATCGCGTGGGTTTTCATCTAGTGTGATATATAACTGAAATGTAACTTCTTGATAAGATAAATGCAAATATACAGATCTATGACATTGAAGTGGCGTCGACGTCGTTTGACTATGTCCGACCTCATAGCCGAGGAAAGCCCACTCGAGAAGCAACCACTCGCAGCTCCAGTGGGAAATGATTTAGAGAGGACACCCCAAATTAGTTTCGTTCAACATAACATCCAGGACAATGGAACTATAGAGAGGCAACAACTTTCTCAAAATATTGAATTAACATCCCAGTCACAAAATACACACTGCAACTCAAGAGCTTACGTTGCTTTATTTCAAACACCTACAGATCAACTTTCCCCAAATATTGAGCAGATTAATAATTCAGTTGGAAATGTCAATCCTCCATCTAATGAGATGGCTTAAGATGGCGAGGATCTCACAGGTATGCTGTGTTATACAATGCACCATTTGTATATCTCCATTTGTATTACTATTATGTTTATATTCATATTGAACAAGATGTATAAACATTATTTATCAATTTTTTTTCCAGGTACAATGGCTACCCTTACTAGTAAAAAAAAGGGTTAGAAAGGGGGCAAGGCCTTGGCTCGAATGGAATGATAACAAAAAGAAGATATTGGAATGGAATGATCTTTGTCAGCAAGTTTGTAAACTTGAAAGTAAATTGATGTCACATTTAGGTTATTATGCAAGGTGTGAAAATTTATTTTCATTGACAATGTTGGATTGGAGCGAGGCGGATGAGGAAGCACTTGATAATATTTGGAAGGAAGTGAAGGTAACTTATTAGTTTGATTTATTTATTTGTTCTGTTGTACATTAGCTTGTCAAGTTTTAACTAATTTATTCTTTTTGTTCTTAGATTAACACAAATGCACCAGAAGGTTTTAAACAAATCTGCTTTGCAAGGATGGGACTTGCGTGGAACCAATGGAAGCATCGAGTGAAGGAGAATCACTATAAAACGTTTCAAACAGATGAAGAGCGGTTGAGTTATACACCTGAATGAGTCAAAAAAGATCAGTGGCCTGAATTGGTGAAATACTGGGGTCTAAAGAAGATTAATGTATAAATATCACATTTTATTAAGAATTTTATACATACATTCTTCTTCACTAGTATCATAATTTTTATTTTTATTTATTCAAATATTTATGATATTTCCTATCAAAACACTAAGAACCGTGAAGTTGAATGTGCTTACTCGAGGACAGGACGAAAGCCACATGCTAAAATTGCCAAGGAGGTTGGAATTTTTATTATTATAAATATTTCTGATTTTAATATAAGAGTATTAATATACATACATTGTTTTTTTCAGAGGATAGAACAGGGGGAGCCCGTCGACAATATTAGCATGTGGAAAGCCACTCGAGCTCCAAATAATAAACCTTTTAGTGTTGAAGATGGATCATTTGATAGAGCGGTATGTATAAATATTAATTTGTAAGAGATGATTGAAAGATTTATTTAATATTTGTTATTAATTGGGTTCTTGAAAATTATTTTATGTTCATTAATAATAATATTAATTCAATTGGTAGAAAATGCTTGAAAGACGACTAAATGAGCCACCAGAAGAGCAACAAAATGACCCAGAATTGCGGAACAAGATTTTTACTGATGTAGTAGGATATGGAGGGCATGGGTATGCTTTAATTAAGGGAGCAGGTATTAGGCCAATGTCGACAAAAGCATGTTCATCTCAGTTATTATTGGAAGAAATTAACTAGTTAAAGAAAGAAGCTGAACATCGAGAGACTCGACATCTACAGGAGCTTGAAGAGTTAGAGATTCGCAACCAACAAACTTTATTATAGATGAAGAATGATATGCGAAGTGAAATGCGAAGGGAAATACAAAGTTTGTTTCAAAGTTTTACCCTTCAGCATGCTTCCACTACCTCGACGATTCAGTCCGACTAGGTAATACAATATAATTCATACATATAATTACTTATATATATATATATATATATAATGGAAAATTCTCTCGTTTAAAGTTAAATTTTCAATGGTGGTGGGAAAAATTTGTTATGGTGGTGAGAATTTATTATGGTGGTGGTTAAAATTTTCTTTTGTTGGTGTATATCATTCTTAGAATCAATTTTTGATGTTTAAAACAGGTTGGCTACCTGTGGTTTTCATGAATAAACAAAGGAGACTCTGCCGAATTTTTAAAAAAATAATAATAGTTGGATATTTATATTGTTAATGAAGAAAATATACTGTATTGATTCATTTTGCACATTGTATTGTTGACGAGGGGTATTAATTTTGACATAATCAAAACTATATTTTTTTTGTGCAGGTGACAATTTTTGTAGAACATGAAAATGTTAATTAGTGGTTTTGGAGGTCGTACGCTTCAGTGTTGCGGAATTAGTTTGATAAAATTATTTCGTGTTTGGAGTATTAATAAATTAATGTATTTTTGTTGTCAAGTCAAATATTTGAGCTTAGTGTTATAATTCTTGTTTTGATGAATATTTGGAGATGGTTGTAAGAACTCTATTTATTGTTGAATGAAAATGATTCATTCTGTTGGTTGAAACTCATCTTATGTATTACATTTTATGATTATTCGTTGTTTGTGTTGTTTCAAATGTAATTAAATTCTAAATTAAACTTTAGCGGTAGATTTTATTCTCCAAAAAATATTGGTGCAAAAATTTTAAGATCCCTTCACCTGTTTTGGGATGGATAAAACTATCCCAAAAATATATTAAAGACGGCTATGTTGCCGTCTCAAAAAGGTTTTTTAAAATAGTAATCTTTTGAGACAGATTAATTTTCGTTTCAAAAACAATCTTTTGTGATAGCTCTTGTGCCGTCTCAAAAGGGTCATATAAAATGAGGACCTTTTGAGACGGATCTGTTCATATTTCAAAAAACTCTTATGAGACGGCTATGGCGTCACAAAAAGTATTTATAACCCCCTATCAAAAAGACCCCCCTAGCCGTACCAAATAGCGTCACAAAAAGTATTTGAGATGGATAAATGATCTTTTAGGACTGTTAGGCCACCGTCTCAAAAGCTATTTTTTTTGTAGTGCGGGTAGAGAATATCTTGGTGATTTTCTTGAATTTTTGTGCAACATAATGGTGTTATGTTATGTCATTGTGACACCCCACCTAATTATATATCGGGTGATCAGTCCTATATTAAATTAAATCAGAATATCCAGTTGGTTCATTCTTAGCATTAATGTCGACAAATAATTAATTAACCTAAGTGTAAAAACTTTTCCAATTTTAATTTAATTAAATCCATACCACCATACTGAATAAAATAAGTAACACTCCAACACAATTGATTTAAAATTCAACAAATATAAATGTAACTCGAATAAACTCTCCAGTTGAAATATCTCAATATCACTATCCAAAATAAAATGATAATAACAGTATCAATATAAAACAAGTACAACATCCGAAATGGAAATGAAACTACTAGAATCTTGGGGGACATGCCATACATGAGTCAAATACTATAAAGATAGGAATCACAAAAATGATAGCATCTAATCCAAAGCTGCATCTCCAAAAACTCGTCAAAATATCCATCCTCTAAGCCGGGAATCCCTGATGCAAGGCACCTGGTAATATAGATATAGTAGAGAAGATAATATGAAAGTAAACGGATCAAATCCCGATTGTAAAATAATTTTAAAAAATAGCAAGTGCTTAACAAGTGCAATTAAGCAGGTATTGTGTACATGTTAGTTATCGGCTCTCACTTGAGAATCTCACCTCTCATCTAGTGTGCACGCCTAACGTACCTTATTATCCCTCTAAACAAGGTTCTTAATTATTATTCTATCTCTTCTCATTATCCCGTATTTCCCACGCAATACTTATATTAATTAAACATGTTCATTTCTCTTTAAGACGAAGTAGGCATTAAAGGATTAAGTATTCACTTACTTAATTAATTCAAATTTTATTATTCATATTTATCTACTAATTCACACAGTAGATTACATCATACTATATATATTCATCACACTAGTAAATATACCAATACAGCACCTCCCAGACACAGCTGCGGTGCATGCATACTCTGCAATCATGTCCAGCTTACATCTCTTGCTATAAAAAGGACTCTTGGTTCAGCGTCTCTCCCGAACAAGAAATCCCATAACACGCATATTTGGAGGTGAGCATACTCCCCAGCCGAATGGGTTACGCACATACATGTGCTCCCATTCAATCGTCAAAACTATCATTCACACCGATAGAACGTGTCCAAGGTCCAATGCTCAAGGAACAAATCTAAAATCCCCCCAAGTGGGCTCATCAGGATAAGATCGACCATAATGCGAAACCTCCACCCAGATAGCAAGCAGCGTAGGTATGCCATACATATAAAAATATAGGTATTCACCCTACCTATATAATATCAATAAGGTATTCACACAACCCGTATGATAATTCCGTACGAGTTATATTTTTCTCTCTAATATCCTACGTATTTATAGATTATAACACATATTTCTTGAGATTTCTCACCACTTGTAAGTTAACCATTGTTTCTCAAATAAATTTAGTAGGAAATTATGTACACCCTACTCGTCCATGTCATCACAAATCCAAAATTGTTACAAATTCATATTCTCCTTAAATATATTTATTCTTCGATAAACTCTAATTACTTTTAATCCATTATTATATTCTCAAGGACTAATTCACACATAAATAATTTTCGGGTTTCAATTACCACCCTACTGACCTTCCCTAAATACCATTATGCTATAATTAATTTACACTAAGCATCATTGAATGTGGGGAATTTAATCAAGTCTTAAACAAAATCAACATAGAAAATCTGGGATAGTCGATCGATTAACAGTCTTGGATCGATCGATTGAACAACTATGAGCTTATTGTTTTTGCATATTTGGCCTATAGGTTTAACCAATTTTCGTCCTCAAATCCTCCATTTTAAGATCCCCGGCTTCTTATAATTTATTCCACATGATATAAAAATACATATAAATGATTTCTAATCATTAAACAACCTAAAACATGAATAGGTTTGGATTAAACATGATATTTCTCATAATTTTCAGAAAACCCATATTTAATCATTTCTCTAATAATAACATATCAAACTCAGATTTTCTTTATCAAATTATTCCAAATTCTTGGATTGAGATATATAATCAAAAGGAGGTTTGTTCTACATATTTCTAATATCAAGGATTTCATTAAAACCATCACGCATGGTTTATCTCTAAATCATGCAATTTCTCAGAATTCTACAAGTATCCTAACATATGCATTATACATGCTAATTTTACATAGATTAAGTCACTTGCCTATAAATTGTAGGTCTGAACCTTTGGGGGTTATAGTCTAATGGTGGTCCTCTCCCTTTTTCGGCCAACTTCCGGTGGCGGTGATGGTGTAGGATGACCTTTGACTCTTGGCTTCCTTAGGTGTCTCTTCTTTTCTTAGAGAAACCACTCCTCTCCTTACAGACTTATCTTTTGATTTTTGATGAATGAATTCACTTTGATAAACTCTAAACTTAAATATTATATCTCCTAGTTTCGTTGGTACTATTTGCGTCACATATAAAATGACTAAAATACCCCTCGGGGGTGTCTATTCGGCTCTAAAGTTGCCGAGACCCAAATCAAACACCGAAGTAGACTTTTTTGACTATTTAAACTTTTCTGGACACTTTGGCGCATCCAAAACCACCAGTTGGATGACATGAAAATATTTTACTTTTAATTCCTTTAAATTTAGTCCCGACACGACTCACACTCGCGTCCCGACTTAATTCCCATAATTGTCGTATTCATCACTAGCGACAGTTTTTATTAAATCGTAATCATATTGAAAGTCATAATCATATTGAAAGTCATAATCATATATTACGTTTAATCAATAAGTAATATTCACGTAAATCACTTATTACTTTATTCCCAAGTAATATTGAAATTCGGATTAATTTTTAATTTAACCCACAATTAATCCTAATTAATCCCATTTTTAAAATCATTAAAATTATGGGGTATTACATACTTCCCCCTTATAATGGTATTTCATCCTGAAATTTAAAAAAAGGCATACTTTGTAAAAACAACTCCGGGTATCGGTCCTGCATATCATCCTCGCGCTCCCAAGTCGACTCCTCCACATTATGGTGTGCCCACTGAACACGCACAAGCGGTACTACTTTCGATCTCAAATGTTTCTCATTGTGGTCTAAAATCACCACTGGTCTCTCCTCTTAATAACTATCTGGTTGCAAATCAACTTACTCCAATGCAATATGAGTGTGAGTCAACTCATCTCATAGATATCGCCTTAGCGAAGAAACATGGAACACATCATGTACACGATGTAAGTGCTCCGATAGATCATATGTATGCTACTGGTCCAACCCTCTCAATAATAGGAAATGGTCCCACATATCTCGAAGCCAATTTCCCTTTCTTCCCGAATCTCATGATCCATTTTATACGAGACACACGTAATAACACTTGTGTAATACCCCGTATTTTCATGATATTTATTTATGGGATTAATGGAATTAAATGTGTATTAATTGGGAATTAATCCGGATAAAAATACTAGCGAGATGCGAGTTATTATTTGATTTTAATGTGTATATATGACTATATATGAATATTGAATTATGAAATTTGTCGTGAGATTGAAATACGACGATTTGGAATTTTGTTGAGACGCGTGTGATAGTCGCGTCAGGAATATTATTATTTAATTAAAAAGTGAATTTTAGTTTTATTAACCGTATTGTCGTTTTGAGTGCGCCAACGCGTTCGGAAGGGTCGAAATAGTCAGAAATCACTAGCCGGGGGTTTAGTTTGGGTCCCGGGGCATTTTTAGGCCATACCGGCAAAATAAAAGGGTAGTTTGGTAATTTTAGAATTTGGGAAATTAAAACCAACGAAAATTAGGAAATAAAAATATGATTTGGAAATTACCCACTAAACCCACTAACTACACCTTATGACCAAATGGGCTACGGGGGTTATTAGAATTAGTTCCAAGAGTTTCCGAAGGTAAACCCTAGCCACCATTGTCACCTTGGAGAAGAAGAGCTTGTAGAGAGAGAGAGAGAGAATCATTCATCAATTCGACATCAAAATCAGAGTTATACATAAGGCAAGTGGTTTAATTTCATTTTTGGCAAAGAATGTTTCTTTCATGCGTAGGAAATCATGAAAATTGTATTGTTTTGGGAGTTTGATAAAAACCCATTGAATTGGAAGTAGAAACTTATATTTTGATTAAAAGATTTCATGTAGAATTGTGTTAGGATGATTAATCTGATAGAAATACATCTTGTATATAACAAAAACGGATTTAATTATGCCCCTTTAGTGACTTTAAAATTTTAGGGTTCATGTTCATGGGATTTGGGGATAAATTAATGGAATTGAGGATTTGATGATGTTTAGGAAGATTTGCCCCTAGATAATTATTTAATTATGACCTACGAATGTTTGGTATGGATTAGAAACCTTAAAATAATGTTGGGACGATTCTTATGTGGGTTTAGATGTGAAGAAAGTTGGAAAAACGAAAAAGGGAATTTTTGGGCTCGAAACTGGCCTCTCGTTAGAAGACCTGCCCAGGTCGTTCGAACGAGCTCGTTCGAACAAGCTTCTAATGAGTTGACAGTTTGACATCTAATGAGAGGGATGTTAGTTCGATGCCTTTCGTTCGAACGAGATCTCGTTAGATGCCCAGTTCGTTCGAACGAACTCTCGTTCGAACAGCCTCATTCGAACGAGACTTCTAACGAGCTGACAGATTAGGCTTTTTGGCCTGTTTTGATTTCGCATGTCCCAACCTTGTTTAATTGTAGAGATAACATTCCCTCGATGATAGATTGATATAGTTGGGACATTTGGGTTATATTGAGGAGTAAAACATAGAAGTATGACTCGAATTGAATGGAAATTGAGGAATGGGACGTGAGTGACTATTACGATGCGAGAATTATTGGCGGCTTAAATAATTATATTAACTGGGAATATGAAATTGTGTAACATTATACGTCGGTGCGAGAATGAGAAGTGTACCACAAATAAATTACGGTGATTACTAAGATGTGTGTATACTTAGTATATGAATATGATTTTATGTGTATGACATACCTACCATACTTTCTATCACGGGAGGTTTACGTTCACTTAGGCCCCTCTAATCCTTGTGTTGCCTGGATTTAGATTGGTACCTCGAGAACATAGGTCAGAGAAGGACTTATTGGGATGTTAATCAGTCTGCTGATCGTGGGAGCGTAGGTATGTGCGTGACCCATGTGATGTGACTGTGTTCGCCTCCATTGTTTGTGATTGTTGTTATCTGAGAATGATTCCTGAGAGATTCGGAATGCGTGATCCTTATGTACGTGATGTACCGGGATGGATAGCAGAGTCTGTGTGCACCGCAGCTTAGTCTCGGGGTGCTTGTATTGTATATTTATGATGTGAATAATATACACTTAAATAATGGGAACATTCATGTTGGTATTGTGAATATAATTAAGGTAATGTTTTGAGAAATCATAACGGGTTAACCGATAGTGCATTGCATTGCTAATAATTGAGAACCAGAGTTCAGTAAGCCCTATATTTATTTGATAACGCTAGAACGTATAATGGGAATTGAGTAGTAAGGGGTAGAACTTATTACAGTTTGGTTAGATATGTATGTCACTTAGATGGGTACGGTACGTTAGGAGTGCACAAATTAGTTGAGAGGTGAGTACTTCATGTGAGTGTACGTCCTAACATGTATTTTGCATTCATTGTTTTAATGTTATTAAAACACTTGCTGTTTTTAAAATAATCCCCACTTTCGGGCTCTGACCTGTTTGCTTTCAAATCTATTTCTGTAAAAACCATTTTAGGTGCCCAGCCACAAGGACACCATGCATAGGATTTTCATTCAGGTGACGAGCTGTAGCTGTTTGTGGAAGCTACAGGGACTTGCTAGTAGACGCTTCTTTCATCTTGACTCCATATTCAGTATTCATCAGTTGCAGGGCATGTCGCCCATTTCCATTAGTGTTATTTCCTATTTTAGATTTTCAGACTATTTGGGATGTAATTAATTCAGAATACTTTGTTTTATTTAGTTCAGTTGTGGGATTGTCGTGAGAAGTTTTTCCTCCGGACTTATTATTATGTTGTTGGTTATTCTATTGTTTCGTTATGGTGAATGTTGTTATTCTATCATTATCCTCTTATTACATGTTAATCAGAGTTAACTTAAAATTTGGCAACTCACTTTTTAAATACTAGGTGGTTAGTAATCATTAAAATGTTTTCGACAGTGATGCTATTAACTGAACCAACTTGGCATTTTGTATTAATTTAATAAAGGAGTAGCTACCCGGTATTTAATTAGTCGGGGTGTCACAGGTGGTATCAGAGCATCAGGTTCTAGTGTTCTTTAGGATCTGTACGGCTATTTATTTTTCCGCTGAGCTTTCTTTGATGTAGAGCCCTATATTTTAGGACTGTTGTATTCTTTTGTATATGCTACGTTCTTCAGCTATTTCAAGTTTATAACAGCAAACTTATAAACTTTATTCTTATTTCAGATGCCTCCATGACGTGCACAACGGGTTCCCAGGGATGCAACGCCAGAACCACAGCCCGCACCAGTTCAGGGAATGATGAACGCCGCCGAGGTTGCAGCCATTGTGGCCCAGGCGGTAAATGCCGCACTAGCCGTAGTTCAGCAGGCACCACCTCAGGCACCAGTAGCCGCGCAAGTTTAGGCACATGCATTCCCGTCTGCTTGGGAACGTGTACGTGATGCTTTTCAGAAAGCACACCCACCAAAGTTCGCAGGTAGCTCCGATGTAGTGATTTCGAGTCAGTGGAGGAAGGACATTCAGCGGCACCTGAGGATGTATGAGTGCACCGATGTCCAGAAACAGATACTAGCTACCTTTAAGCAAGTGGGATCTGCACTGCAGTGGTGGGAGTCTATTACCACCGTGGAGGAGAGAGATACTCTCACGATCCAGGAGTTTTGGGTGCGGTTCGACCGCAAGTACTTTCCGTCGGCTGTTCATACGGAAATGAGGAGGAAGTTGATGAATCTTAGGCAGGAAGGCAAGACTGTTACTGAGTATGAGGCCGAATTCACCAATCTGTTGAATATTGTTCCGGATGAGATACCGACAGAAGAAAAGAAGATACAGAAATTTACAGACGGGTTGACTTAGAGGATCCGTCAGCATTTGTTGGGGAACCTATCGTTGGCCACTTACTCTGATGTGGTTAACGCTGCACTGTTACACTGCCAGGATCACCGCTTTCACATGGCTGAGGGTAAGAGATCGGGAGAGTCCAGCCATCAGGGCAGAACTAGAGGACATGGTGCCAGTGGAGCATAATCTGTTCAGGGGCAGAGACATAGTGACCAGGATCCCCAGTAGGGGGATCACAAGAGGTTCAGATCGAGAAATTTCAGGCACGGACAGGGAGGTTTCCGGCAGGGCCATCAGGGTCCGAACGGCCATCAGAACCAACAGGGTCAGAATGGTCAACAACAGTTTCAGCAGGGCCAGGGGATGAATGGTAACGGCCACCAGGGCCGGGGGCAGCAGGGACAGAGAGGGGGAAACTTCCCAGGGAAGTGTTACGTTTGTGGCAAGACTGGCCATAAACGCCAGGACTGTCCTTATAGGGGCAGGGCCCCGCAGCAGCAGCAGGGTGCTCGACAGGAGCAGCAGAGACCCGTGTTTCCCGCCGCCCTCCCGGTGCCACCTCAGATGGCAGTATTGCCACCCATTCCAGCGGTCCCAGTTCAGCAGGGGCAGCTGCAGTATGGGAGAGTATACCAGCTTCAGCAGGTAGCAGCTCCACAGGCACCACCCACGATTGAGGGTATGTTTCCTATCCATGGAACTATGGGTCGGGTTTTGTTTTATACGGGGGCAACGCATTGTTTTATAGCTACACATTTTTCGAAAGCCTTAGGGTTATTAGCCACAGCAGAGAGCACAGTAACGTGTGTAGACTCACCATTAGGGAGTGGGTCACTTATTTTCTTTATATGCCGGGGAGTGGGGGTAGAGATTGGTAGTTTGGTATTACCTGCAGACATGTTGGTATTAGATATGCATGAGCATGATGTGATTATTGGTATGGATTGGCTCACAGCTTATAGAGCCATGATTGATTGCTTCGGTGGGAGCATTATTTTTCCCATTCCGGGGCAAGAGATGTTTGTAGTGGCGATGCCTCGCCCAGAGGGAGGCTCGACCGCTCATTTGTATTACATAGAGGAGGATACCTCTAAGGAGGTTATGATCCCTCTAGATTCGATCCCAGTTGTCAGGGAGTATTCAGATGTGTTTCAGGAGATACCAGGCCTACCCCCCAGTCGAGAGATAGACTTTGTCATAGACTTATTACCAGATACGAGACCTATAGCACGCGCACCGTACCGTATGGCTCTGGCAGAGATGAGAGAGCTACGGGATCAGATTGAGCAGTTATTGGGTCAAGGGTTCATACGGAGGAGTACTTCACCGTGGGGTGCCCCTGTGTTGTTCGTAAAGAAGAGGGATGGATCGTTGAGGTTGTGTGTGAATTATCGAGAGTTGAATAAGGTCACGATACGGAATAAATATACGTTGCCCCGAATCGATGACTTATTCGACCAGTTGAGGGGAGCTTCTTTCTTCTCGAAGATTGATTTGCGATCGGGTTACCATTAGTTGCGTATCAGGGTAGAGGATGTCTCGAAGACTGCGTTCTTAACGAGATATGGTTCTTATGAGTTTCGGGTTATGCCTTTTGGCTTGACCAATGCTTCAGCCGTGTTTATGGACTTGATGAATAGGGTATTCAGAGAATTCCTTGATCAGTTCGTCATTGTCTTCATTGATGATATTCTGGTTTACTCCTAGACAGAGGATGAGCACGCAGAGCATTTGAGGCAGGTTTTGCAGACGCTACGTCAAAACGAGCTATATGCAAAGTATGAGAAGTGTGGGTTTTGGCCGAAGGAGGTTCAGTTTTTGGGGTATATTATTTCTGACCGGGGGATATCTGTTGATCCGGGGAAGGTATCCGGGGAGTGGGGACAGCCCACGACACCGACTGAGATCCGTAGTTTCTTGGGACTAGCAGGATACTACAGGAGGTTCATTCGGGGATTTTCGAAGATAGCGGGTCCTTTGACACATCTGACTCGTAAGGGTGTGCCGTTCATCTGGAGTGATGCCTGTCAGTTGGCATTTGATGAGTTGAAGGATAAGTTGACCTTAGCACCTGTGTTAGCATTGCCGAGACCGGGAGTTGAGTATCTAGTCTACACCGATGCGTCCTTTCAAGGACTTGGAGGTGTATTGCAGCAGGAGAGTCAGGCCCTAGCTTATGCTTCCCGTAAGCTAAAGCCTCACGAGAAGAATTACCCCACTCATGACTAAGAGTTGGCGGCAGTTGTATTTGCCCTTCGGATTTGGAGACATTATCTTTTGGGGGAGAAGTTTCGATTGTTCACAAACCACAAGTCCCTACAGTACCTATTCACGCAGAAGGAGTTGAATATGCGACAACGAAGGTGGCTTGAGTTTGTGAAGGACTATCAGTTTGATATCCAATATCACCCGGGGAAGGCTAACGTGGTAGCAGACGCATTGAGCCGTAGGCCAGTAGATGAGGTGGCAGGGGTATGGAAAGCCAAATAGAAGGAGTTGGGACACCAGGAAGCAGTGGCCCGATCGTTCATGTCTGTGATGACCGTTACACTGCAGATTGTCACGAAAGTGGTAAAGGCATAAGCAAATGACTCGTTCTGTCAGGAATAGATAGTTCGATTACTAGCAGAGGGAGCCGAGTCCTATACCGTTGGCTCAGACGGGGGATTACGCTTCAATGGGAAATTGGTAGTTCTGGAAGGGGAGGAATTACGACACGAGGTGATGACAGAGTCGCACGGCTCACGGTTCGTGGTACATCCCGGTGGGGACAAAATGTACCAAGATATGAGACGTCAGTATTGGTGGAGCGGGATGAAGAGAGATATTGCCGTGTTTATTTCTAAATGCGCCACTTGTTAGCTAGTAAAAATGGATCATCAGAGACCGGCAGGGCTTCTACAGCCATTGGAGGTTCCGATGTGGATGTGGGAGAGCATATCCATGGACTTTATCACAGAGTTGCCTACGTCACAGAGAGGTCACGACTCTATTTGGGTAATTGTGGACAGGTTGACCAAAGTCGCTCATTTTCTACCCGTAAGGGCAGACTACACTACGGGACATTATGCCCAGCTCTTTATTGAAGAGATAGTGAGACTTCACGGAGTGCCCCTAAATATCGTGTCTGACAGAGACAAGATATTTGTTTTATGGTTTTGGGAGTGTTTTCAGGAGGCCATGGGCACGGAATTGCGGTTGAGTACGGCCTATCACCCACAGACCAATGGGCAAACCGAGCGTACAAACCAGATATTGGAGGACATGCTACGTATGTGCATCATTGATTTCGGGGGTGGATGGGAGTAGTATCTTCCACCGGTGGATTTTGCTTACAACAACTCCTACCAGTTCACCATTGGCATGGCTCCATTTGAGGCGTTGTACGGTAGACCTTGTCGTTCCCCAACATGTTGGTTGGAGGTGGGGGACAACAAACTACTTGGGCCGGAAGTGATTCAGGATACTTCGGTAAGAATAAAGCTAATACGGAGTCGCATTCGGGTAGCTCAGGACAGGCAGAAGAGCTATGCTGATGCGAAAAGGTCCTTCAGGGAATTTGAAGTGGGGGACCAGGTTTTGCTCAGAGTATCTCCTATGAAGGGGATTATGCATTTCGGGAAGAAAGGGAAGTTGGCACCGAGATATGTGGGACCATTTCCTATTATTGAGCGGATTGGACCAGTTGCGTATAGACTTGGGTTACCGGAGCATTTGCATCGGATTCACGATGTGTTTCATATTTCCTCGCCAAGGAAATATCTTAGAGACGATTTGGCTCATTCTCACATTTCTTTGGAAGACATCGATCTCCAGCCTGATATCTCCTACGAGGAGGGGTCGATTGCTATTTTGGACCGAAGTGAGCGGAAACTGCGATCAAAGATAGTCCCGTTAGTGCGTGTTCAGTGGCGACATCATAATGTCGAGGAATCCACATGGGAGCGCGAGGATGAGATGCGCGAACGTTATCCAGAGTTGTTCTTACCAGGTACTTTCTAGTTCCGAATTTCGGGATGAAATTCTGTTATTAGGGGGGAAGTATGTAATACCCCGTATTTTCATGATATTTATTTATGGGATTAATGGAATTAAATGTGTATTAATTGAGAATTAATCCGGATAAAAATTCTAGCGAGATGCGAGTTAGTATTTGATTTTAATGTGTATATATTACTATATATAAATATTGAATTATGAAATTTGTCGTGAGATTGAAACACGGCGATTTGGAATTTTGTTGAGACGCGTGTGATAGTCGCGTCAGGAATATTATTATTTAATTAAAAAGTGAATTCTAGTTCTATTAACCGTATGGTCATTTTGAGTGCGCCAACGCGTCCGGAATGGTCGAAATAGTCAGAAAACACTAGCCGGGAGTTTAGTTTGGGTCCCGGGGCATTTTTAGGCCATACCGGCAATGTAAAAGGGTAGTTTGGTAATTTTAGAATTTGGGAAATTAAAACCAACGAAAATTAGGAAATAAAAATCTGATTTGGCAATTACCCACTAAACCCACTAACTACACCTTATGACCAAATGGGCTACGGGGGTTATTAGAATCAGTTCCAAGAGTTTCCTAAGGCAAACCCTAGCCACCATTGTCACCTTGGAGAAGAAGAGCTTGTAGAGAGAGAGAGAGAGAGAGGAGAATTCTGCAGAGAGAGAGAGAATCATTCATCAATTCGACATCAAAATCATAGTTATACATAAGGCAAGTGGTTTAATTTCGTTTATGGCAAAGAATGTTTCTTCCATGCGTAGGAAATCATGAAAATTGTATTATTTTGGGAGTTTGATAAAAACCCATTGAATTGGAAGTAGAAACTTATATTTTGATGAAAATATTTCAGGTAGAATTGTGTTAGGATGATTAATCTGATAGAAATACATCTTGTATATAACAAAAACGGATTTAATTATGCCCCTTTGGTGACTTTAAAATTTTAGGGTTCATGTTCATGGGATTTGGGGATAAATGAAGGGAATTGAGGATTTGATGATGTTTAGGAAGATTTGGCCCTAGATAATTGTTTAATTATGACCTACGAATGTTTGGTATGGATTAGAAACCTTAAAATAATGTTGGGACGATTCTTATGTGGGTTTAGATGTGAAGAAAGTTGGAAAAACGAAAAAGGGAATTTCTGGGCTCGAAACTGGCCTCTCGTTAGAAGACCTGCCCAGGTCGTTCGAACGAGCTTCTAACGAGTTGACAGTTTTCCTTCTAACGAGAGGGATGTTCATTCGATGCCTTTCGTTCGAACGAGATCTCGTTAGATGCCCAGTTCGTTCGAACGAACTCTCGTTCGAACAACCTCGTTCGAACGAGACTTCTAACGAGCTGACAGATTAGGCTTTTTGGCCTGTTTTGATTTCGCATGTCCCGTAACCTTGTTTAATTGTAGAGATAACATTCCCTCGGTGATAGATTGATATAGTTGGGACATTTGGGTTATATTGAGGAGTAAAACATAGAAGTGTGACTCGAATTGAATGGAAATTGAGGAATGGGACGTGAGTGACTATTACGATGCGAGAATTATTGGCGGCTTAAATAATTATATTAACCGGGCATATGAAATTATGTAACATTATACGTCGGTGCGAGAATGAGAAGTGTACCACAAATAAATTACGGTGATTACTAAGATGTGTGTATAATTAGTATATGAATATGATTTTATGTGTATGAAATACCTACCATACTTGCTATCACGGGAGGCTTACGTTCGCTTAGGGCCCTCTAATCCCTGTGTTTCCCGAATTTAGATTGGTACCTCGAGAACATAGGTCAGAGAAGGACTTATTGGGATGTTAATAAGTCTACTGATCGTGGGAGCGTAGGTATGTGCGTGACCCATGTGATGTGACTGTGTTCGCCTCCATTGTTTATGATTGTTGTTATCTGAGAACGATTCCTGAGAGATTCGGAATGCGTGATCCTTATGTACGTGATATACCGGGATGGATAGCAGAGTATGTGTGCACCGCAGCTTAGTCTCGGGGTGCTTGTATTGTATATTTATGATGTGAATAATATACACTTAAATAATGGTAACTTTCATGTTGGTATTGTGAATATAATTATGGTAATGTTTTGAGAAATCATAACGGGTTAACCGATAGTGAATTGTATTGCTAATAATTGAGAACCTGAGTTCAGTAAGCCCTCTATTTATTTGATAACGCTAGAACGTATAATGGGAATTGAGTAGTAAGGGGTAGAACTTATTACGGTTTGGTTAGATATGTATGTCACTTAGATGGGTACGGTACGTTAGGAGTGCATAAATTAGTCGAGAGGTGAGTACTTCATGTGAGTGTACGTCCTAACATGTATTTTGCATTCATTGTTTTAATGTTATTAAAAGACTTGCTGTTTTTAAAATAATCTCCACTTTCGGGCTCTGACCCGTTTGCTTTCAAATCTATTTTTGTAAAAACCATTTTAGGTGTGCCCAGCCACAAGGACACCATGCATAGGATTTTCATTCACGTGACGAGCTGTAGCTGTTTGTGGAAGCTACAGGGCCTTTCTAGTAGACGATTCTTTCATCTTGACTTCATATTGAGTATTCATCAGTTGCAGGGCATGCCGCCCATTTCCATTACTGTTATTTCCTATTTCAGATTTTCAGACTATTTGGCATGTAATTAATTCAGAATACTTTGTTTTATTTAGTTCAGTTGTGGGATTGTCGTGAGGAGTTTTTCCTCCGGACTTATTATTATGTTGTTGGTTATTCTATTGTTTCGTTATGGTGAATGTTGTTATTCTATCATTATCCTCTTATTGCATGTTAATCAGAGTTAACTTAAAATTTGGCAACTCACTTTTTAAATACTAGGTGGTTAGTAATCATTAAAATGTTTTCGACAGTGATGCTATTAACTGAACCAACTTGGCATTTTGTATTAATTTAATAAAGGAGTATCTACCCGGTATTTAATTAGTCGGGGTGTCACAACTTGGTCCCCACACTTAACTCCCAAAAGAACCTCTTGGCATCGGCATAACTCTTTTGTCTGTCCCGAGCTACCAAAATTCGACTTCTAATCATATCAATCCTAACAGGCATGTTTTGAATCACTTTCATCACTCTCATCCTAACATCTAGTTAGTACGCTCTATATGCCCATCTGTTTGTTGGTTATAGGTTGTGCTCAATCGCACCTCGATACCCATGGCCTCATGAAAACTCTCCTAATATCTAAAAATGAAGATCTTGTCCTGATAGGACACAATATCTAGAGGTACCCCCTGTAACCTCACTATCTCGACTATATAGAGTTGTACATACTGCCACGTCATAAAATAGATCTGAACCGGTAAGAAATGAGCTACCTTAGTTAAACGATCCACAATCACCCAGATGGAATCATGACCCGTCGGAGTAATAGCAAACCCGGTGATAAAATCCATGGAAATGCTCTCCCATTTTCACATTGGAATCTCTAGCAGCTGAAGTAACCCGACTGGCTTCTAGTGATCCACCTTCACTAAGTGACAACTAGTACCCTTAGAGATGAACTCAGCAATATCTCTCTTCATCCCACTCCACCAATACTACCACCGCATATCTTGGTACATCTTATCCCCACTGGGATGTGCCGCCAATTGGGTTCCATGCGCTTCTGACATCACAGCGCGCCGTAATTCTTCCCCTACTGAAATAATCAATCTATCATTAAAGCCCAAGCCTCCCTCTGAACTCACTGAGTAAGACTCTTCTTCCTCGGCCAAAAGTTATCGAATTTTCTCCTGACAAAATGGATTCGCTGCCTGAGCCTGTACTACCCGCATCATAATCTAATGAGTAACAGTCATAACTGAAATAAATGACCTAACAACGGCATTCTGATGGCCCAGTTCCTTCCATTTAGCCTTCCACACCGTGACTAGTTCGCCCTCAGGCCTACGACTCAACTCATTTGCTACCACGTTAGCCTTCCCTGGGTTATAATATATCGCAAACTGATAATGCTTCACGAATTCAAGCCACCTGCGATGTCACATATTCAACTCTCTCTGAGTGAACAAATACCATAATGACTTGTGATATGTGAATAGGCAAAAAATTTCACCCAATAAATAATGTCTCCATATTCAAAGGGCAAATACGACTGCTTTTAGATCCAAGTCATGGGTAGGGTAGTTCTTCTCATGAGGTTTAAGCTTCCTAGAGGTATAAGCTATAGCCTGCTCTTCTTGTTGTAACACCCCACCAAGTCCCTGTAACGATGTGTCAGTGTACACTAGGTACTCCACTCCTGGCCTGGGCAGTGCTAGTATGGGTGCTGAAGTTTACTTATCCTTCAGTTTATCAAATGATAACTGACACGCATCATCCCAAATGAAAGGTACGCCCTTACAAGTTAGATTGTTCATAGGACCCACAATCTTCGAAAAACCACTGATAAACTGTCTATAGTAACTAGCTAGTCCCAAGAAACTATGAACCACTATTGGTGTCGTGGGTTATCCCCGTTCCCACACCGTTGATACTTTACTAGGATCCACTGCTATACCCCTTCCTGACACTATATGCCCCAGTAACTACTCAATTTGATCTCTCAGCTCCCTCATCTCTGCAGGAGCCATATGGTAAGGGGCACGGGCTATCGGTCGAGTGCCCAGTGGCAAATCAATCACAAACTCAATCTCTCTACTCGGCGGTAACCCAGGTATGTCCTGAAACACATCTGGGAATTCCCTAATAACAGGAATGAAATCAAGGGTAATAGCAACTCCCGTATAGGTCTCCTTATTTATGTAATAAAAATGAGTGGATGATCCTCCCTCGGGTCAAGGCATAGCCACTAAAAACATCTCCTAACCTGGGATAGAAACTATAATGCTTCTACCAAAGCCATTAATCGTGGCTCTATAAGAAACAAGCCAATCCATCCAGATAATAGCATCATATTCAGACATTTCTAACGCAAGCATATTAGCTGGTAAAATCAAACTCCCAATCTCTATACTCACACTTTGACATATAAAGAAAATGGGCGTCCTACTACCCATCGGTGAATCTACATAAGTAATAGTACTGCTGACCGTGTCTAACAACCCCGTGGCCCATGTAAATTTAGTGGCTATGAAAGAATGTGAAGCCCTTGTGTCAAATAAAATATGTCCCATATCCCTAAAAATAGAAAATATACCCTCAACTACGGGTGATGGTTGCTGTATTGCCGCCTGCTGGACATTATACACACACATACTGTAACTGCCCCTACTGTGGTTAGGCTGCGGGAGCAATGGATGGTAAGTCCGGCACCTGAGTCGGTGATGGAAGGGCAGCTGGAAACGTAGGCCTTTGCGGCTCCTGATATGCACCCTACTGCTGGTGCCCTTATCTGGGCAATCCTGCTTCCTGTGGCTAATTTCACCACAAGTGAATCATCTACCTCCAAATTGCCCCCCATTTTGACCCTGCTGGCCATGACCCTGATGACCATTTCCACCTTTCTCTTGGCCCTGATGGCCCTAATAATTATGCTACTAGACCTGATGGCCCTCTCTATTATCGCCCTGCCCAAAGCGAACTCCTTCCGACCTCAATCGTTTAGCATAGTCCCCTTGCTGCGAGTTCTGATCATTCTATTTTTGTTGCCCCTGGGCTAAAGATGATCCAATACCACTTCTTCCCCTAGTTTGGCCTTGCTGACTGGACTCAGACCCCCACTTACTTCCCTTATGAAGACGGTGGTCCTTGAAAAGAAGTAATTTCGCATTCAACACATCGGTATAAGTTTGTAGAGAAGGATTTCTTAAAAGATGTTGGTGAATCCACCATGTAAGGCCATATCAGAACATCTGGATCTTTTTCTGTTCGGTGGGTACCTCAGCTGGCACCAAATTAGTCAGTATAATAAACTCATCTTCATACTCAGCAACTGACTTCCCCTCCTGGGTGAGGTCCAAAAGTCTCCTTCTCATTTTGATCTGAACAGCTAAAGGAAAGTATTTGTGGTCAAACCGCACCTAGAAGTCCTGAATAACCATCGTATCCCTCTCCTCTGCTGTAGTAGTGGACTCCTACCACTAAAGAACTACTCCAACCAGCTTAAATGTCGCTAAGATCAATTTCTGAACCTCCGTTCATTCATACATATGCAAATTCCACCGTTTGTCTTTCTTCCATTAGCCAGCAGTCACGACATCGGAACCCCCTCGAAATTCTGGTGGATGTGCCTTTTGGAAGGCATCCCTGACACGCTCCCAAGCAGTGGGAAATGCCTGTGATGGTGCTGGTGGCACTGCCTGTGCTGGTGGCGGTGCTTGCTGAACAACCGCTAAAGCAGCACTAACAGCTCAAGCAACAATGGAAACAACCTCTGCTATATTCATAGTACCTTGGGTTGGAGTGGGCTGTGGGTCTGGCTATGCTGCTTCGGGGGAGGCATGTTAAATGAGGGAGAGATATTTTATCAACATTTATTATATCACAAAAAATATCTGAAGCCGTATATGCACAATTATGAATACAACAATCCTAATGATAGGGATCTATATCAAAGGACGCTAATGAGAAAGCATAGTAAACCGTACACATCCCAAGAACACTAGAACCTGATGCTCTGATACCACCTGTGACACCCCCACCTAATTAAATACCAAGTGATCAGTCCTTTATAAAATTAAATCAGAATATCCAGTTGGTTCATTCTTAGCATCACTGTCGATAAACAATTTCTTATTAATTCACTTAATAATTAATTAAGCTAAGTGTCAAAACTTTTCCAATTTTAATTTAATTAAATCCATACCACCGTGCTAAATAAAATAAGTAACACTCCAACACAACTGATTTAAAATTCAACAAATATAAATGTAACTGGAATAAACTCGCGAGTTGAAATATCTCAATATCACCATCCAAAACAAAATGATAATACCAGTATCAATATAAAACCAATACAACATCTGAAATGGAAATGAAACTATTAGGATCTTGGGTGACATGCCCTACATCAGTCAAAAACTATAAAGATAGGAATCACAAAAATGAAAGCATCTAATCCAAAGCTGCATCTCCAAAAACTCATTAAAATATCCATCCTCTAAGTCAGGCGTCCCTGATGATAGGCACCAGGTATTATAGATATAGTAGAGAATAGAATATGCAAGTAAACGGGCCAGAGCCCGATTGTAAAAGATTTTAAAAAATAGCAAGTGCTCAACAAATTCAATTAAGCAGGTATAGTGTGCATGTTAGTTCTCGGCTCTCACTTGGGAATCTCACATCTCATCTAGTGTGTACGCCTAACGTACCGTATTATCCCTCTAAACAAGGTTCTTAATCATTATTTTATCTCTTCTCATTATCCTGTATTTCGCATGCAATACTTATATTAATTAAACATGTTCATTTCTCTTTAAGATGAACTTGGCATTCAAGGATTAAGTATTTACTTACTTAATTTAATTCACATTTTATTATTCATTTTTATCTACTAATTGTAACACCCCGCCTAATAAAATACCGGTTGATCAGTCCTATACCAAATTAAAACAGGAATCCCAGTTGGTTCATCATTAGCATCACTGTCGAAAACCCTTTTAAAACTTACTAACCACCTAGTATTCCAAAAAGCCGGTGCCAAATTTTATCTTTTTAATTAAACAAACCAGTATATGTGGAATAAAAATATAAACCATTCACACAACTGAATTAAATCAACTGAACAAAAATAAAATGACATGTCGAATAAATCATCGGCAACCAAAGTAAATAGTCCAATACAAACATCCAATACCTGAATAAAATAAATCTAAAAACTGTACTGAAAAGTCTGGACGACATGCCCTAAGTAAACTAAAACTGACAGAAGATTCCTACTCTAGGAAAATAATGAAAGATGCGTCTAAACCAAACTCCTGCTAGCATCCACATATGCCGCAGCTCCGTGTCCCTGGAATAGAATATCAATCCTGGCGTCCATGTGGCTGGACACCTAAAAGGTTTTGAAAATATTTGTATAGCAAGTGTTAGTACACAAAACATTTTGAAAATATTTAGTAAGTAATTTATAGCAATAAATATCAGTTATTGATTACACATGCTAGGATCACACTCACTCTCTTGAGTTTCCTCACCTCTCGTCTATCGTGCACACCTAACGGTTACCTTAACCCCCACCTAGTTGTATTAACCCGTCCAAGTAGTCCTGGCATAACCTCCCCTTGCCATACTACTCTAACCCGAGTATAATTATTTAATAATTATAAGTTATTTCACCAATTAACTCAATTAATTCCTTCTTAAATAATAGCATATAACTGTGACACAAGTTGTATAAAGTAAGTACATCACACACTGTATTATTAACCGCATATAATATTTAATACCATTATATATGTACCTTTACTAAAACATCCACACATATATTATACTTATGTCCATCCTTCCGACTATACCCTCAACGGATGATTCCCTCTAAAGTGCCATCTCACTAGGTGTGCTCACATAACCTAGTTTCCCAGGTTGGGATCACTCACCAACCTGTCCCAAAACATAAACGAAGTGGAGGCGGTCATATTCCTTCCCTGAAAGTGAGATAAGCCCTTCACCCATATACCGGACGCTATGACCTGGGGATATAATCACCCTACTCCTCAAGCTAGGGGATTCACCCACATCGCGCAACCTCCCTTGATAGCACTAGAGTATAATTAAATAAATATCTAATCACTGATATTTAATAACAAACACAATATATATATATATATATATATACAATCACTACACCGTATATATATATATATATATAAAATAAACCCCGAATTCACCGTTTACTCACAACCCGTAACACTAGCCTGAAATTTCCTGAGTCTCTGGATTGACTCAACTAAATAAATTTTCTCACTTATTAAATTATCATTGTCCCGAGTTTGTGGTCTGACTCTAATTTATTTAATTCACACATTAATTAATATGATATTTTTCCCGAGTCTATAGCCCAACTCTAATATAAATACTTTACACATTAATTTATATAATAATTGCCCGAGTCTATGATTAGACTCTAGTTTAATTAATTTTAACATTAATTAACTTATTACCTTCCCGAGTCTACAATCCGACTCTAATTTAATTAATTACACATTAATTAATTTAATACTTTCCCGAGTCTATAGTCCGACTCTAATTTAATTAATTACACATTAATTAATTTAATACTTTCCCGAGTCTATGGTCCGACTCTAATTTAATTAATTACACATTAATTAATTTAATACTTTCCCGAGTCTAAAGTCTGACTCTAATTTAATTAATCAACACATCAATTAATCTAATACTTGGTGTCGCCCAACCATTATACCCGGACTCACTCACTTGGCCCGTAACTTTATATTTCATGATTTTATGTTCCGACTCTAAATTAATTTACTCTCTCAACAATTAGTTTAATACTTTAAAATCAAGTTCTCATACTTAATCATATTTTAGGTAAATACTACCTATCTTCTCTATTAATCACACTCAAGTAGATTTTATATATATTCAAGTTGTCCACTTATGTTCCAGCCACTCTTACCCATATGTAGTTTATACAATTTTAATTATGCACTAATAGTTCTCACTACTATTACGCCTGAGTATATATTGAAAACAATAATTAGGTATAACCCACATAATCTTACTCCTATCACACATAAGTAGGTTATTCAGACGATATATCTTTCACACACACATATACCTAGTACATCATATCCTAGTATCGGTCCTATTTCACACATTAAGGACAAATGATTCAGAATGTTTCCTCGAACCTTGCTCGGAATCTCTCCTCAAGTAATGTTTGTAATGTCTCCTCGAACCTTACTCGGAGTGTCTCCTCGAGTAATGTTCGGAATGTCTCCTCGAACATGGTTTAGAATGTCCCCTCGAACATGGCTCGGAAATCTCATCGAGTATAGTTCGGATTGTCTCATTGAACTTACCAATCCTATCAGAAGAAAACACACAATAGGCATTCACAACCTAAGTAATCCTATAAAACAATAGGTATTTACACAACCCAATTATTCATACTTTTACGTAATATATTTATCTCTAATATTCACCGTACTTGTTTGCTTTACGAATTTATTTCAGTTTCGTATTAATTCGAGTATTCACACAACTTTAAGGGTCCTAGTTACCCCTTGTTATATCAATTCAGTAGTTACCTTTGTTAACCCACTGACCTAATGAATTTAAGCTCGCTCACATTTTTCTGTAATTATATTCTTATCATCTCAAATTGAAGTACGTTTTAATCAAGCCTATGAATCTCCACTTTAACTCTCTCAAAAAATTAAAATCCAACACTCAATCATAGACCTACTTCCATATCATTATTCCATCAATATATTTCATCAAGGTTCCAAACACTTCCCCGATAAAATGACATTTGAGGCTTAAAAAGAAAAATCTCAAATTTTCTGGCAGATTAAACACCCTCTAGTAAAATTTCGATTTCTCCCTCTACAGAACTCCGATTAACATGAATCCAAGTTCATTGGATAGCTAAGAGAAATACCTTTCCATTAATTTATGGTTCACACTTTAATTCTAAGCAAAAATCAAATCGCATGTTTAAAGTCACGTCAAAATTCTGGCAGATTACTATGTTGACATATCAAACACCCTGTAGTAAAATGTCGATTACTCCCTCTATAGAACTCCGATTGACCTGATTCCAAGTTCATTGGATATCTAAGAGAAATAACCCTCCAGTAATGTATGGTTCACACTCTAATTATAGTAAAACTAAAATGGCATACGTTTAAAGTTGTGTAAAAAATTATTGTCATCTTTTGTTCATCAATTAAACCCTAAGTCATTCAAGATTCATGTTATTCAACCAAGAACTCATAAAGATTCCATGTTAATCATAAAATATATTCAAATTTAATTTTATCTTTACTTAGGGATTATTTCTACATGCAATCCTACCCAAACATGTGATCAATTCAAACATTTAATTCAAGGTTTTCAATAGAATCAACCAATTCTTAAAACTCCCTACACATGGGTATTATAACTTGAATTTGATTTGCAATAAACACTTGCCATATGTCCAGTAGGTCTTATTTCGTGATTGTGGTTGGTGATTGATGATCTTTCTCCTTCAATCTTTCTTCCCAATGAGTTTGTGGTGAAAGTCTCCTTTGAATCCTTCCCACTTCTTCCTTTTTGCCTTGGAATGGTTTTTCTCTTCTCTCTAATGGCTATAGTGTGTTTTTCGTCCCCCTAACCCTAGACTCCAACTCTTATAACTTGACTTAGAGTTCTAAAATTCGTGGTTCTCCTCACCCTAAAACGTAAAAAGGCCAGAATGCCCTTGTATGGGCCCGGTTTAGCCCAAAAATGCCCCGAGACCCAATTGTTACCCCCGAGTACTCTTTACTGACTATCTCGACCCATCTGGACTCAACCGCACACTCAGAATTATCATCTAAAATACTTTTTTAATATTTCCAAATTTCAACCTCAAAATGCGACACACATTTTATTCGACAATTAAACTTAAAAGTCGCCAAAATAATTAATTCTATTTACTTAAATAAATTTCCCAAATCATAAATTTAAGTTTCTCCAGTTTAAATATTTTTATAACTCCCAAAATAATTAAATATTAAATACTCAAAATTATGGGGTGTTACACTAATTCACACAGTAGATTACAACATAGTATATATATATATATATATATATATATATATATATATATATATATATATATATATATATATTCATCACACTAGTATATATACTAATATGAAACCTCCCAGGCACAGATGTGGTGCATGCATACTATGTTATAATATCCATCTTACATCTCTCGTTGAAAAAAGTACTATTTGTTCAACGTCTCTCCTGAACCATAAATACCATAACACACATATTTGGAGGTGAGAATACTCCCCAGTCGAATGGGTCAACGACATACCTACGCTCCCATTCAATCGTCGAAACTATCATTCACACCTATAGAATGTGTCCAAGGTTCTAGACTTAAGGTACAAATCTAAAATTTCCCCCAAGTTGGATCATCAGGATAAGATAGACAATGATGCGAAACCTCCACCCCGATAGCAAGCAGCGTAACTATTTCATACAAATAAAAATATAGGCATTCACCCCACCTTTATAATATCAATAAGTTATTCACACATCCCATATGATAATTCCATACGTAGTATATTTTTCTCTCTAATATCCGACATAATTATAGATTATGACTTTACTCATTAACATATTTTTCCCGATCTTTCTCACCACTCATAAGTTAACCATTGTTTCTCAAATAAATTTAGTAGGAAATTTTCTATACCCTACTCAACCATGTTATCCCAAATACAAAATTTTCACAAATTCATATTATCCTCAAATAGATTTATTCTTCGATAAACTCCAATTACTTTTAATTCATTATTTTATTTTCAAGGATTAATTCACACATAAATAATTTTCGAGTCTCAATTACCACCCTACTGACCTTGCCTAAATCCCATTATGCTATATTTAATTTACACTACGCATCCTTGGAAGTGGGAAATTTAATCAAGTCTTATATAAAATCAACATAGAAAATCTTGTATAGTCGATCGATCAATAGTCTTGGATCGATCATTCGATCGAACATGTATGAGCCTACTGTTTCTGCATATTTGACCTATGGGTTTAACTAATTTTCATCCTCAAATCCTCCATTTTAAGATCCAAAACTTCTTATGATTCATTCCACATGATATAAAAAATACATATACATGATTTCTAATCATTAAACAACCTAAAACATCAATAGGTTTGGATTAAACATGATATTTCTCATAATTTTCAGATTTATTATTTCTCCAATAATAACAAATCAAACTCAGATTTTCTTTATCAAAATATTCCAAATTCATGGAATGAAATATATAATCAAAAGGAGGTTTTTTCTATGTACTTCTCATATCAAGGATTTCATTAAAACCATCATGGTTTATCTCTAAATCATGCAATTTCTTAGAATTATACAACTATCCTAACATATGCATTATACATTCTAATTTTGCAGAGATTAAGTCATTTGCCTATAAATTTTAGGTCTAAATCTTTGGGGATGATAGTCTACTGGTGGTCCTCTCCCTTTTTCGGCCAACTTCCAGTGGCGGTGATGGTGTAGGATGACCTTTGACTCTTGGCTTCCAAGGGTGTCTCTTCTTCTCTTAGAAAAACTTCTCCTCTCCTCACGGATTTGTCCTATGATTTTTGATGAATGAATTTCACTTTGATAAACTCTACACTTAAATAAGATATCTCCAAATTTCGTAGGTACTGTTCACGCCCCATGTAAAATGACTAAATACCCCCGCGGGGGTGTCTATTTGGCTCAAAAGTGCCCCGAGACCCAAATCAAACACACAAGTAGACTTTTTCGACTATTTAAACTCTTTCGGACATTTTGGTACAATTAAAATAACCATTTGGATGACATAACAATATTTTACTTTTAATTTCTTTAAATTTAGTCCTGACACGACTCATACACGCGTCCTGACTTAATTCCCGTAATTATCGTATTCATCACTAGTGACAATTTTTATTAAATCATAATCATATGTAAAGTCCTAATTATATATTAATTTTAATCACTAAGTAATATTCGCATAAATCACTTATTACTTTATTCCCAAGTAATATTGAAATCCGGATTAATTTTTAATTTAACCCACAATTAATCCTCATTAATTCCATTTTTAAAATCATTAAAATTACGGGGTATTATAGTCATTACTTTTAGTGTTCAACTGAGTTCTAATTACAGGAAAACTTTAGGGTTGCTGTGTCATTACACTCCACCTGAATATTCTTTGTGATAAATATCTTATTATATTTTATCCGTTATAATTGTGTGTCACTTTCAGACCACTATTTGCTATTACTAGTGTGATACATGGTGACAAAAAGGTGATCTTGTCGGCTTGTAGACAAAAAGGTGCTTTATACTAAACAAATGTTGTGCAAAAAATTAATAATAATAAAACTTTTTTCGCAAGTGTGAAATTTTGTGAGCGACCCTAAGGGTCACTCACTGCTGTGACTTTGTGTTAGTCAGCAAGCATTTCCTTAGGTTACTTGCTTTCTTATGTGACTTCTTATTTGTGTGAGTAACCTTTGTGGTTACTCGCTTGATTGTGTGTCCTTAAGAGACTTATATGATTAGTGTGTGTGTGTGTGTGTTTGTGTAAGTGACCCATAGATTATATCTCACTACTATTCTCTCTTTCTCAATTTATTAAAGTGGATGAGCCTTAGTTTGCTAAACAAGTCTTACCTCCCAATTTCCAAACCAAAACCCTCAAAGGGTCCCAATACTATCTGGTTTCTTGCTCGATCTGATTAGTTAACTTTTTAAAAAAAATATAATTAATATGTTAATAAAAGTGTTCTCTTGTGTTCCTCTATATCTACTGAGGAGTTGCTTATGCATCCCTCTTTAGATACTTAGGGGTTGCTCGTGCATCCTATTCATTACTAATAAGGGGTTACACGTGCATCCCTCCATAGTTACTAAGGGGTTGCTGATGTACTCCTCCATAATAATTAACACGTTAATGAGGTATCGCATATTCATCCCTCTAGGTTCATCGAGGGGCTGCTCGTGCATCCCTTTATAGTATCTGAGGGGTTATTTGTGTACCCCTCTACAGTTATGAAATGAAGTCCTCTATGTACAAGCGTGTGTACAGGCGATACCATATTGCAATTGTGTATATGATTCCTAATTTTTAATGAGCTCAGATCTATTTTACTTATGAGTGAACCGTGTCCAATAAAATGTAGAGCGTGCTCACAAAGCCTGCAAATTTTAAATTGGTATAGTAATTAATTGAGGCTTTATTTTTCTGTGAGGTGATCATTTTTCTAAAACATTTTTTTATCATTTTTAGAGCTCTCTGAGTCATTTTTGCGTGTTTACTTCCTCTCTCTCTCATAACACCTACATTTACTTGGTCAATGGATTATTTTTTAGTGAATAATTTTGATATATTCATTTATTCACCTAAATTCTCTTTTCAAACATAAAGTGATTAAGTGTGTAATGGATATTTGAAGATCTGATCCGTTCAGATTGGGAATTGAGGGTGTGTTAAAGAGTTCTTCAATTGAATGAGATATTCTAAAAAAAAAAATAAAAAAAAAAAAAAATAAAAAAATAAAAAAAAAAAAAAAAAACCTATTCTCAAGCTTGATAGAGCTCAAGTTTGATTCTCCCTGAATATGGGAGAGTTTAGATGTTCAAATGAGCTACCTGTAAGGGAATTTAGATATAGGGCTTGTTTGTCGCATTTTGTAAAATTATAATTTCAAGTGTAGCGAGAGAGATCATGTATCCCGAGGTTTTTTTCCACTAGTTAGGGTTTTTTCTCACAGGGCATATGTTGTGGATTACTCCCACAGGGCATATGTTGTGGATTACTCTAAGTAAACACTTTATTCGCAGTTTACGTCGCAATTGGATTCCATGTGTTTGTATGATTGTGATTGGTGATTTATGTCTTAGATATAAACTTTTCTTGTTAAAATCATTTTTGGGATTCCTCACCAATTTGAACTAATTGATTGAATTGTTTGTTTTAACATGCTTGTATAAATCAATTGATGATTAATTGAATGAAATTACAGTCAATCGTTGCAAAATTTAGATTTAATTCAATTTGCTGAGTAATTCGTATATTGATTAAAATTAATTAAATTGGTAATCATTCATGTTTAGTCATATTCACCTCCCTCTAAGACTTTACATACATGTTTAATTCCGCGTTTTCACAATAACAATTCAAACTTCAAAGTTTAGTTTAAAATTCACCCATAATATCAACGTTCCCTAATTATTACCTTCATGTCTACATGTTTTTATTTTTTAAAGGGCATTTCAACAATTTTGATGTTTTTAATACGAGGTCCTTAGTTAAAGTAGAATTTTGCTTTAACTTTAATAAAATTTGTATTTATAAAAATATTATCTAGATATTAAACATAAAAAAATCCAAATGAGGGATAACTTTTTATTGTGAATTGTGTTTGTGTTGCTAAGTTCTTAAGAAGAATAGAAAACTTAGTGAGCTTGAAATAGTGCTTGAAAAAATTGTGAAAATTCATAAATTGCAGAATTATACATTGAATATCAACGCTCAAAGATATTTAGCTAGGTTATATATTTTAAAACATTTTAATTCCAAATGACAATTTAATTGAATAATACTGTCCAAAATTACTACATTTACGTCTTGAGTGATAATTAGTTGAATTATTTTAATTCAAGGCCTTTAGGAATTGCACTTGAAGTAAAAATTTACCACTTTTCGAAAACGAGACAAAATAAATTTTCACAGCCTTTACAATGTATGGTTTTTTTATATATATGATATGGATAGATTTTGACTAGTAAATTAATAATATTTAGCATACTTTTAGTATATTCTAAAACATGATAAACCAAAAATAAAATCAACAAATGTTTTTGTTTACAAAGATGCTCACATGCTAAAATTAAATAATATTGTTCTCAAATTTTTTGTATACACCGTTTGACACGTGAATGTCATATTTGTTGTGTTTAAAAATGTACTTAACCCTAAGGTTGTAAATGGATATTCGAAAATCCGCATCCGTCCGATATTCGAATTCGAATTTGCGGATATTTATCCGGAAAAACGGAAATGGATACGAATATGGATACTCTATAAAAATATTCGAGAAAAAGGATACGGATATGGATATGGATAGCAGTAGTATCCGATATGGATAATCCGTATCCGACACGGAGTATCCGTTTTACCGGATATTCATTTTACCGGATATCCGTATCTGTCTAACAAAGTGTAAAATATTAGTCATATAATATTTTATATATAAACTAAAACTTAAAAAAAAAATTGCGCATAAGTATAATTATATAAACTTTAAAAATCTAACATAACCCTAATAACCAAAAACACACCACGGTCTCATCTCCTTATTTCCCCAAAACTATTCCCTCTTCCCTCGATATCCCGCCGCTCCCTCACTGTCCTCCGATCTCCCACAGCTGTCCTCCGATCTCCTCCTATCTCCCATGCGATCCCCCTCCGATCTCCTTCGATCTCCCATCTCCCCTGTGATCTCCCTCCGCTCCGGTCTCACAAGGTCAGTCACCAATTTTTTCAATATCAAAGTTTGTTATTATCAGTTCTTACAGGGGGTGTTTGATTCTGGAGATCTTCAAATTCTATTCAAATAATGTTTTAATATATTTTTTTTCTTTCTTTCTCTTTTTAATTTTCTTTTGTCGCATCAGTTTGTAATGTTTTATTTTTAATAAGTTTCGAGTATGTACATAGTTGTTGGTGATGAATTACAACATTATTGACTACTGGTTACTTGGATTAGATTCGACGAATCAAATGGCATCAGGATCTGTTGGCTTTATGCTTTTAGGTTGAATTGATTTGGACAAATAAATGGATATCCGACAATCAACGCTAGCTCAATTAGTTGATGGTCACCCATTGTTTTGGTGATATGTTTATGGTTGTTTATGGAGTTTCATAAAGTAGACTAACTGAATCATGGAGTTTCATAAATTCTATTTTGGTTCAAATTTTTTAGAAATATTAGGATGAAAATTTTTAGGTAACAAATTTTTTTGTTAAAATTAGTTTCATATTTTTTTTAAAGATCAGTTTTATGCCTTTTCTACGTTGTAATTTTTTTTCTTTTAAAAAATAGATTATATTTGGGAACGTCGCATATCACTTATTATCCCGCATTTAATTTCTAAGTTTGGGAACATCCCTAAATACTTATAAGCCCATGGGTCCTTATAATTTTGTTATTTTTACTAATTATTGTTTGTAATCAACACGATGCAGTATAATATGTCTACAGAAGCTAATCAAAACAATCCTTCCACGCATGAATCTTCTCCTGTTTCAGTGGAGAGTATTTCATTGAATCGCGCAAGTGTTGCTAGTGAGAACAAAGCGCAGAACGTGTGGTTTGATTTTAATAGAGAGGTTCATCCAAATAATTCTATTATGGAGACTTTCACCCATTGCAAAAGAAAGTTTGATGCGGGGAGTTCAAAAGGAACCTCACACTTGAGCAACCATCTCAAATCGTGTAAACGTAAGGTTGCGAGTGGAGGAGACATTCGACAGAAACTTATTGGCGCAATTAAGTCATCTAGTGATCCGGTTCCAAAGTTTGGCACTTACATATTTGACCCAGATGTGGAGAGACTTTTATTTTCTCAAATGGTGGCTAAACATGATTATTCCTTTCTTATGGCCGAGCACAAGTACTTCAGGTATTGGCTTTCTTATTGTTGTCCTACTTATAAATTTCGGTCAAGAGTTATTGTGAGAAATGATTTAAAAAGAGGTTTTAAATGTGAAAAAGAAAAACTTTACAAGAGCATTGAAAGTCTTTCATCTAGGGTTAGCCTCACTACAGACATCTGGACTCCTAAACATCAAGGAACTGGGTATTGTTGTTTGAGTTGCCATTGCATAGATAATGAATGGAAATTGCATAAGAACATAATTTCTTTTTGTTGGATTGAATTAGATTGTCAAACTAAATGGAATTTTACGTATCTTATGCTAGAGAGTGCCATAGAATTGAGAGGATCTTTTGAGCGCTTGGAAGAGTTGGATCGTGATTATGAGTTTCTTCCAAATGAGCATGATTGGGAACGGGGGGAAAAATTTGTGAATGTTTGAAGTTTTTTTATGAAATGAAAAATCGCCTTTCAGGGACAAAATACCCAACTGCAAACTACTATTTCAATGATGTTTGTAATATTAATTATCAGTTGAATAAATGGATGCAAAGTAATGTGGATTATATTCATTTGATGGTGTTGAAAATGCGAGAAAAGTTTGACAAGTATTGGGAGGATTGTAGTTTGGTGTTAACATTTGGACTGGTGTTGGACCCTCGGTACAAAATGGAGTTTGTTCACTATGCTTATCGTGAGATTTATGGTTCTTTAGCAAAAAATTACATTCACAGAGTTCGCACCACTTTGTTTGAGTTATATGCTGAATATAAAAGTCTAAATAGTGAATCTTCATGTTCTCCCATCATACTTAGGGATAGATGTGAGCAATCTACTCGTGAAGTTGATACTATTCCCCAAGCAAGATCTGGTTTTACAGGAGGATTTAAAAGGTTTATTATAGAGCGCTCTAATGCTTCATCTATAGTTCAGAAGTCTGAATTAGAACACTAATTGGAGGAAGCTTTATTTCCTCTCGACGATGATAATGAGTTTGCATTTGATATTTTGCATTGGTGGAAGACTAATGGGACAAAGTTCCCCACAGTTGCGAAGATGGCATGTGATATCTTAGCTATTCCTATTACTACCGTTGCATCAGAGTCAGCTTTTAGTTGGGGGCGCAGAATTGTGGATGATACACGTTCATCTTTAGCTTCTGAGACTGTCGAGACTCTTCTTTGTTTGAAAGATTGTTGCCTTCTGTTGGAGAGAAACTGGGTAAGTCAAAATAAAATTTATATTTGTCATTACTATTAAACATAAATAAACACTAGCCTATTATTTGTTTGTAAAAATTTTAGAAAATTTAAAGGTTACTAATGATAATGAATAGCTAGGCTCTCAAAAATTCATTTTCAGGTATTATTATTAATTGAATATTTTTGTAAGTATTGTTCTTCTTGTGATAATGAATAGCTAATGCTAATAACCCGTTTATAATTTTTTCTTTCTTCTTATCCAATACAGCTTTGTGGGACCTTGGAAGTTGAAGATGATAATTTTTGTGTTACGGGGGCGGATTTTGGTGGAAGAAACTTTTATGTATAAGAAAAACTTATGTTACATGTATTATTAAACTCATGGATTTATCTTTTTAGTACAATATAGTGGTGAAGTTTTATTTGGGTGAATTAGTATGTTCAAACAATTAATGTCTTATCTTTATGCATTACTACTAACTTACGAGTTGTGATTTCCTTAATGCTACAAAGGAAAGGAGATGAGAAAGACACACTTCAGGAACATAAGGGGTAAAAAATAACATCCCTTCTTTATTGTAATATATTCTTTGTTTTCTCCGTTAATATTTTAATTGAGTTATTCTTTTCAGGTAAGATGATGTTTTATTTCATTTTTGTTCAAACATTAGAGAAACTGAATAGGATACAAATTTCAATGGCTTGAAATTGAATAAGAAAATGCACATTAAAGGTTAGTACTTTTGCTAAAACCTTATTTTATAGTTTAAGTTTATGCTTCACACATTCTCTATATCTTACATGGAATGAAAAATTATATATTTAATTAATTGATTAAATTAGTGTTCAATATGCTATGTGTATCTTAATGTATCTTAAACAATAACAACGGATAAGGATATTATCCGAATCTGGGACATCCGAGAGGATACGGATACGGATAGCTGAAATTATTATCCGGACGGATACGGATACGGATAGTGTGGAGTCTTGACGGATACGGATGTGGATACTATGGTATCCGCTCCGTATCCATCCGTTTTACACCCCTACTTTACCCATATTCAATTCGGGGAAAACATTTTCTATTGCACATCGTATTATATCAGGTATCAATTATATAGAGAATTAAAGTAAAGATCATGTTCCTTTCTATATTTGGATTTTTAGGACAATGTTTTTCAAGTTTATAAATCTAGTTCATGTGGTACAATAGCATTTATTTGCGTGGTCTCTTTAAAGTTAGGAGTTCATTTTTTTTGTCCGCGCCAGCCGCACTATTTTTCATCATTTTTCATGATTTTTTTAGTACAGAGATTAAATTTATAAAATAATATGAAGTACCTTATTTTTTATACACTTTGAAAATTATGATGAGTTTTTTTCAAAACTCTTAAATTATATATTAATAATATATACCGGATTCTTATCATCAATTTGTGTTAAAGAGTGTTAGACGGTTAGCATTGTGTTATGATGTCTCAATTTGCCAAGCGAAAAAACAAGTAATAAGGAAAGAGAAATTTGCGTTGAATTTCACGTTAAAATATCGAGAGATGGGTCTAGCAAGATGATGAACGATTGATAACTGAAAATAACTGCCCAATTCAAAGTTGTCTCTCCCTCTTTCCCATTAGTAACCGCTCTGTACTTAAGAGACCCATCACCCATTCGTTAAAGTTTTTTCCGCCACTCTCCATTTCATCAAACCCATAACCCATGAACACCAATTGCGATTTCCAACCCCACCCTTCACCGCCCGACCAAGAAACCTCCGTCAATTTCAACCCTCAACCCTCCAGCCCAAACTGTCTCACCCCTGCAAAACACCACCACAAGAACCCCAAAAAGAAGCGATCCAAACTCATAAAAATCAACAACACGGCTACCACTGGTGTTTCCAAACCCAAATACACAAAGAAACCGGACCCTAGTGCTCCCAAGATCACTCGCCCATGCACCGAGTGTGGTAAAACATTTTGGTCATGGAAAGCTCTGTTTGGTCACATGCGTTGCCACCCTGAGCGCCAGTGGCGGGGCATTAACCCCCCACCCAATGTCACTCGACTCAAAATCAACAATGCTCATGATTTTGAATCCTCCATTATGACAGAGGATGATAAAGAAGTTGCCATGTGTTTGCTAAAGTTGGCCAATGGCCCTAGTGCCTATGACTCACCCACTCTCACTACCATCGGATATCAAGACCTTTATGATTCCGAAATGGGGGCTGGTCCATCCGACATTCAGTTTGGGTTTTCGAGTAGTAAAAAAGTATTTGGGTCTCGCCAGGCTTTAGTTGGCCACAGGGCTACAAACAAAAACATCAAGGGCTGTTTTTCAATTACTAGAAATGATGGGCCAGAGGAACCTTGTATTAATGGTGAAGTGGAGGATAAAGGGGTGGAAGCGGTTATGGGTCACCGGTGTGGCATTTGTTTAAGGGTTTTCTCAAGTGGTCAAGCCTTGGGTGGACACAAGAGGTGCCATTGGGAGAAAGGGGATGAACCATCATCACTCATCACACAAGGGCTTAATCTATTTGCGACAAAGGAGGCTTGTGGTTTGGACCTTAACATGCCTGCCCCGCCACAAGATGAGTCTTGTTCATCTTATTCTTCTGGTTTGTCCTTGGATTTAAGGTTGGGATTGTGAAGAAATTAGGAATCATTACTGCTTTAATTATGTGGTCTCTGTGTTGTACTTGTAATCTAGGTTTTAGTCTTGATGGCTCCAAATCGGGCGTTATGTAGAACTTGGAAATATTGTTGTATTATGCTCAGTTTAACTAGTATTGAATACAGATGTTTTATCCAGTACTGAAATCGGTGAGTCTCTTCAATTGATGTTAGCCTTTTTTACTTATGTTCCTTTTTGTACGTTCTATCAATGGGCAGAAGGACGAGCATTAATTATAGGTTTTGAGGTATTGTACCTTCCTCTTTATATATGTACCTGCCAATAGGTTAGAGTAATGTTTTTGCTTGAGTGTAGGCCTAACATGAATGGAAATGTTGCAATACAATTAATATAATATTTACACATAAATGGCAATAAGCATTTTTTCTTTCTTTCTCTGGTTGTGCAAACTTTGGCTTAACCAAAGTCCTAAACATATCAAAATAGGTGAATGTATTACTAAGATTCACACTTACTAGGTGAAAGGTGCATAAAAATTTATTAATTTTTTTACACATTGAGTTCTAATTTTTTTCAAAGCACATTTTTTTTTAAATTTTTAAACAAATCACACATGTTAAAGGCAATTTTATCCTTCACTCGTACCCATTATAAACTCTCTCCAAAAACACACATACCTCTCTCTCTCTCTCTCTCTCTCTCTCTTGTAGATTCAGTTACTCTTTCTCTCCAAAAACACACATACCTAAAACACATATAACTCTCTCTCTGTTTAGCAGCCCCACCTCAAACCCCACCCCTACTAGAGCAGCGCCTCCCCTCGCCAGAGCAACCCCATTGGAGTCGCTTCTCTCTCTCTCTCTCTCTCCCCTCTCATTTACGATAATTGGTTCGCATGAGCGACACCATTGACGAATCTGGAAAAGAAGGGCGAACACCAGAAAATTAGAGTTTGTTCTATTTTAGTTTTTTTTAATCAAAAAATTGAATATTGGTCTTGTTTGATATGAGTAGACTCCAAATATATAAATTTTGTGAGTTTTGAATTTGTATATTTGAAGTTGTAGGTCATAAAATCATACTTAGGATGATTCCAAGCAAATGAAGTCGGGTAGTAAAGAAAACACAACACAAGATACACGTAGTCCGACAATATGCCTACGTCCACATGGTGTTTCTCTCTCTTTATTATTAAACTTATAATAACATGGATTATATGCCCATTTTTTCAGGGATGAGGGTTACATTTATAGAGGATATTAAGAGAATGAGTTGTGTATGGCTCAATTACCTTAGGATGCAGTTATGATCAGGTTAAGTAGATCAAGACTTTTATCTTCAAGCTATGATCGTCTATCAGTACTGTCGGACACATGTCGGCTCTTTCGTTTTGGACGGATAATTCACCCACATAAGTTATAGACTTTTAAAGATTGAATATTTTTTTTTTGCAAAAATGAGGTTGTTCTAGAAAAGTGATGGGTGAGTTATTGGAATCCTAAACAATGAATTTTATATGTTTTATTTGTTAGACACCCTCAAACAATGAATTTATCTCTTTCATTTTTTTAATTAATTAAATATTCAATATGGATTTTATTCAATAGATCTTGAAGAGTGGTTTTCAAAAATAAAAATTTGATAAAAAATGAATATATAAATATGAAGTTATAGATTTTTAAAGTTTGGAAATGCAATGAATTGATTTAGATGAATAATACCAAATTGGAGAGCTGATTAGTCATTTTAATATGTTGAGATGGAGAAAAATGACTTGGTCTAATACTATTTAAAAGGACATATTGGAATAAATGTGTAACGTCTCGGTCCGGATTTATGGGTTACCCATAATCAACCCGGTCCGACTCGAGCGCTAGATGTGAAGTGCAATGAAACAACCTATATAATGTTGCTAATTCAGTTTGATCTTAATTAACGTTTCACTTATTTATCATGAGATTCCAATTTTAAATCAAACTATGTGAGGGACCTATGGGAAGTATACTTGGAGTCTAAGCATGCAAAGCTACTAACGTAAAATAAAAAAGAGTACTTACATGTGTAACACTCTCAAAATATGAACCTGAAACCAACCTACCATAAAAAATACGAGGGTGTGAGTTGAATGCTTAGTGGAAAATATATAAGTACAATATAAAATCGAAAAAAAAGACTCTAACACGTTATACCTACGTGCACATGCAACTACCATATATATATATACTTAATGCATGAAACTGCTTTTATTTTCAAAATGTGATTTTAATTCCGATTAAATATCTCCTTAGTCTTGCAAAGAACTTCCTCTTTCTTGACTTGCAATTTATCCCTTTACCTAACACACGCGGTTAAATACATGAACACACTTTATTTAAACGAAACAATTTCTTTAGCAAAATCTCCCTTTCATTTAAACTAACTCACATTGGTATTTATATTGAAAATCACTAATTTCAACACACGCGAACACCGTGTTAGAAAATACTTATTTAACTTTTGAAAACCTGTCATAACACACCCTTGTGTTAATTATGGTTAAACTTTTTTAGGTTTCATAACTCACCCATTTAACCATTATACTTTACTGTTCTTCTACTTTATTGACATTAATCAATTTACACATTTCTTGTCCATTTTAACCTTTACTGGAACATTTATTAATTCTTTCACGTTAGGTTGTCTTAACACATTTTCGCCACACAAACCATTTCTTGACATGTTCCTTATTCCTTTATCTTCTCTCAGAATCTTGCAATAATCACGTATTTTAACGAGCACCACACTGCTGGCGATGCCACGATATGCGCTGACCAGTGGTTTTGGATATTTCACCCCAGGTCTCCGGTCCCTCCTTAATTATCTCGATGTCATCCGAGTTCCTTTTAATGTCTTTATCATATTTTAAATGTCCAAAATACTTCACTTTTCCCTTTACTCGGATGAAGTCAAACCCGAGGTTTCACCCCAACTTGTGGTACACTTGAAAATCGTTATTTCTTGTCCTTTACACTTATGCATTGATTTTATTCCAAAATCATATTCATTTACGACCATCATGTGTAACATCCTTTCCAACGTTTTTGTTTAATAAAAAAAATCCTTTTTATGTAAAATTACCATTTTTTTGTTTTCAAACTCATCTTTTACTCCATTTTCACAAGTGTTAATTTTTCAAATACCATTAAGTTATTGACACTAACTTCTTAAGTTACTGACACTAACTTCTTAAGTGTTTTTAATGCCTTAACACCTTTTTAAACTTTTGGAGTAACATTCTTTTCAATTGGAAACATCTTTATTTCATTACATTTATTTCCAAGAATCATTGAACATATAAGACTACTTTATAAGAAAAATATAATTTTTTTTTTTATTAATGCTTGTAGTCTTGAAATCTTATATTTTTAACACATTTCAACACCCATTACACATACATGAATGGCTGAATTTTGTTATTTCTTCATTTCATGACCCAATAAAACTTTCATTAAACTTGTTTTTACGTTCATCATCAAAATATTACAACTTTATGCACATGATAAGATCGATTTTAACTCCAAAAATCCTATTAAATGGGTTAAACATACAATTATTTCTAAAAAATTTGTAGCACTTGCAAAATATAACTTTTGAGACTAAAGGACATTTTATTTCTTAAAAACTCAAATCAATGTCCCATTTATATAAAATTTATTTTTGTAAGAATCAAACTTAATTTACGAAATATCTTTAGCAAGATAAAAACATAAATTTAAAATATTTTTAGTCCATAAAAATATTTATCACCCAACTTCTTGAAACATACCTTTTACATGAAAATCTCAATTATTTCAAGAAAACTTTAAATATTTACTCATCATTTATATCCAATAAAATAGCATTTTTGGCAACATTTTTATTCCATAAAATTTTTTAATACCAAATTTACTAGACATCCATCATTTTATCATATGCTTTCTACTCTTAAATTCTAATAATATACAAAATAGAGTTTTAAACAAAGAGTAGGTTTTCCCACCTCAAATGAAGCTTCAACAATGAAAGGCATGAAATATATAAGAATATCGCAATCTCCCACCTCCTAAAGGCGGACTCAAGTAGGTTGCCTAGCTCCACCAAGATTGTCTTCATGAATGCTCTATCCGAAAATCCTCTTCAAGCTCCATGAATCTCACATCTTCATCTTCTCCCCCCCCCCCCCCCCCCCATCAACAACTCCAAAAATTCGTAGCTATCCCTAACAATGGTGGAAATGGGTGTCTAAAGCTTGGATATGGTGATGACTAGAAGAACATGATGGGTTAAGGTGGAAATTTGGTGGTGGAATGGTGGTTTGAGGGGGAGAGTGGTGGAGGGATGCTCAACAATGGTAGAAGACTCACCCTTCTCTCTCTCTCTCTCTCTCTCTCTCTCTCTCTCTCTCTCTCTCTCTCTCTCTCCCCCTCTCTATCTATCTATCTATCTATCTATCTATCTATTGAAGCACCTTATACCTTTGACTTACTTAAGTCTATACTGTATAAGTGTTCAACTAATTTGGAAATAGTGACAAAATTGGTTGTCTAACCTAGAATCCAAAGAACCTCAGAATTATTCTCTCTAATCCTCTTCAATGATCCAAGAAGGTATAAATTGAATCACACTACACACATTAGAAGTGCATACATGTGTATATTTTGATTAAAATTGATTGTGTGTTAAATTACCCTTAAAATGTTGTTTTAATAATTTTTTGGGAATTTTTAAACATTTTTAAAATAATGTTTTCATTAATAAAAGTGTGATTATAAACTTTGTGGGGTTAATATGCTATTTTGAAAAATTCATTTTTCATTGGAATGTTTGATTGGGTAGAATATCAAAAGCGCTAGAGACTTCAGGGTGCTGCCTGTAATTATTTTTGACACGCGTTTGCAAGCCAATTATATGCCAACACTTGTCACGTTCCTGATGTATCATTTTGTGTTTGTTTTGTGAGAGGGTTGCCTGGTGGTTTTCTGATCGTTAGATCAAACCTTATCGATGGCCTGCATGTGTTTTAAATCTATCCATGTGCTATCATTGTGGACCAATCCACTTCAGTTTAACCACCGCTTTATTATCACCCTTGGATCAAGTCAATATTAGGAAGACCTAATCTCAGCCCTTGATTGACTTAGTCAATCCAGAACCTTCCTCCACTCCTATATAAGCCCCCTAATTCTCAACCTTTCAAGACTTTTGGCAGTCGTCATTTTTGAGAGAAAAAAATAGAGAGAAGAAAGAAAAGAGAGAAAAGAGAGAAAGGGAAACTGTGTTAGCCAAACCCTAACCCTAACCCTAAACACTTCAAATCTGATTCAAACCTTCGTATATTCAAAACCCCAAACACAACCTTGAGTGTTTAAGAGAGAGTGGTGTTACTGGTTTGTTCATATTGAAGCTGTAACCTCTTGATATGTGATCTTATTACCAACTTAAACATTTTTGTGAAGATCTGTATTTCTTCTTCATAGAAATTGTAGATCTACACTTTGCATGTTATATTTCACTAGATCTGCATGTTTCTTTCTCGATTTAAGAAAATCTTTACTGATTTAGTTTTGTAAATGTTTTATGATTTCTATTCTTATGAAACTTAACCTTGACCTAGTTGGATTCACACTTGGAGATTTTCAATCTCAAAAATATTTTTAAAACAGAGATTGATTAAGCTCTTGACCGATTTAGAAGCAAGATATCCGTGGAATCTGGGATATATTTAAAGATCAATAAGGTTTCAAGTTTTGTAAGAAAGAAAGAAAAGAAAATCACAGCATATAGTCTTTATATGTAATTTTCTAGGACTGTTTGTAAAAACTAAGTGTGTGAGTTCATGCATGTTGATAGGAATCACATCACAAACACTTAACACACTACCACACTGGAAGTGTTGTGAATAAGATCAAAGATTATTGAGTCGACGTAAGGAAGCTAAAGAAAAAGGAAGTTATCAAACTGGAAAAACATCATCAACAATCAGATCTATGAGAAGCTAGAAGGACACCAAGTGGGGTATATTCCTAAACTTAGAATAGGTTGATTTGTGTGCATGTATGTTGTATTGTTTGTAATTGTTATTTGTTGTTAGTGGATTTTTACTTTTGTGACTTAGAAGTCACAGTGGATGTTTCCTCTATTGGGAGAGGTTTTACCACATTAAAAACTGTGTGTTCTGATTATCTTCATCTCCTCATCTCATTCTATAGTGTGCTGAATTTTTGAAACTATCTTAGTTTTAAAACTGATTACAAAGTCTTGATTATTCTCGTACATAAGTTTTTGTAAACACATCTTGTTGTTTATAAGTTTTATTTTCAAAAGAAAAGGGTTTCTTCAATAAACATCTCGGAGTTGATTATACAGTTTAATCTTGTATTAAACGACATTAGCAACATTTTTCATCTATCTATCTATCTATCTATCTATCTATCTATCTATCTATCTATCTATCTATCTATCTCTTCTAACTCTAAATGACCTAAATGAACCCAAACAACCCTTATAAAACCTTCTAATATTTTCAAATCCTGTTTTTGCTCAATCTGAGCTCACTAGAGCTCGACAGCTCATCCATCCAACGACCCAGAACGAGACAATGCACAAGGATATCCTACTTAAAAATATGAATGGCCTTATTCGAATGAGATTTGTCCCGCTTTCATCCGAAAAATCATCTCGTTCGAACCTCGTTCAATCTCCACTTCAAATGACCTTTGAAAGACCTAGACCTGTTATGCAGTGGGATCTCGTTCTAACCTCGTTTAAACCCTTACTTTAAAGGACATGGGTTTCTTGTTCGATGACCTGACCTTCGTTTGAACGTCCCACCTCCTATATTTTCAAAATTTTCCCAATTTTAACCCACGAATTCTCAAATATTCTCATCAACCCTATAAAACTGTAAAATAAGAAAAAATACATGGCCAACATGATCCGAATCCAAAGGTTCTCATTTATTCACATTTATGCGGGAAAAATAGAAAAATATTGGGGCGGGGGTATTACAAACATCCCTCCTTGGGTAATTTCATCCCCAAAATTCTCGACCAGTCAATCCTCAAGATTATGGGGTTTACTAATTTCTACTCCATGTCATAGGAATCCTTCAAGACATAAACATAAAGTTCCGCTAAGACAACTTCATACCCTTATTCACGGGTTTTTCATAAAAAGTTCATCTTATAACATATGCTAGCGCTCATAGTTATTCTAATCATCGACGTCACGGAACTATCCTCGAACCTCCACTCCCTTGGCGATCATGCTTAGTCAAGTCCTAGGACTACCTTTGTTAATACCCAAAGCATACCGATGCCTCCATCGGCCAACCCTCTCTAGTGATCTATACTCACTCAAGACTTAATTGTAATCCGATTAATCATAAAATTCATCACCAAGAACCATTTCCAATCTTAGGACTACATATCCTGCATCCCCCCCAATTTTCGAGATATCCTGATTACATAGTTTCACCGTAGCTTGATACTAACCTTACAACGCTAATTACTCACGTTGAGAATTAATACACCAACCAAATCATCATCGTACACTCGGCTGACACCTTCCACTATGTCACTTTGTTGACCCTGGTATTACTCTAGGCATCTCACTTGGAGCGCTCACATGAGTATTGTACCAATCCATTCACCATGGCAGGTACCACTGTGTGCTAAATTTCCTCAAGTTATAACAATTTATGATATCCTCAAGTCACCATATTGCTCTTTACTCGAGAAGTTGAGAACCCTAAGAAGAGCAAGTACTATGAGCAAACCATGCAGCTGAAAGCGCAACCACCCGTATGCTAAACTTTATGGAATAATAAGAATACCTCTTATGATGCTCGAAATGGCACCATCAGGTCAATGTGATGATGAGCTCAAATAGGTATAGAAATGGAAAGATGGAACAAATAATATATATGTGTGAGAATTAAATGAGGCAAAGAGAATATGAGGCAACAATTTAAGTGGTTCATCCAAATAGGCCTACATCCAATGTGTGTGTGTGTGTGATCCACTAAATAAGGGCACTAATGGCCATGGATACAATCATTCAAGCTTTTCTCTCTCTTACAATCATTTTAACACAATTCTGCTAGGATTTTTAATATTCGATCCCTTCTCATGGAGAAGATGAAATGTATGTATAGGGCTTGGTGGTGTAATGTCCCCCCAAGCATGTAATCAGTATGTACATGAGGAAGATACCAATAAGGTGTAGCCACCTGTCCTTGGGACACAGGCACAACAATGACGTAATATTCCCTCACGTGAGGGAATAATCTTGTTATAATAGAATTTTCCACGTTAGCATAGCCCCTTTATATTTACATATGCTCGTAATGTTAGGCATCGTTCGATGCAACATCAGCCTGAGAGGGGACGAGGTTGATAATTCCTGTATGATCCTACGTGTGACCTCAGCTGAATAGATAAGGCCGAGGTTGGATGACTGATCACTGCTATTATCAGTTGTGGCAGAGTACGACGATGATGCTGAACTGCATGAATGTCTCATTCGATCTCGACTTTACAAATGTCCAAAATTAGTTGAGGCGAAGCTGACCCTTATCCCGATGACCCCGCCAATGGAATATGTGGCTCTAATGATGACTCGGCCATGAGATGTGATATCACTCGTCCTAAAAGACAAGGGTACAATTTGGTCATATCAATCACTCCCTAGCCCTTAGCCTTTTGTACGAACATGAGGTTGAGGTCTACGAGTTATTAAGGGAATGATTAGGCGTCGCTTACGTATTGGTTACATAAGACTTGACACATGGGCTATTCTAATTAGTGGCGCCTTCCCCAATTTATGTTTGGTGGATGTGAGCTTGGGGTTTCGTGCCCCCCCTAATGGCTTACTTGGGGAGCGTGTGTAATCATTAGGGGGATATTTAAACTCAAAAACTTTTCATTTCTCTTTCTTCTCATCTCCTTCGCGCCTTTGTAATTTTTCTTCCCGAAAACCTCTAAGTCCTCAAAGCTTTCAAGTTCGCTAGTCCTTTGATCACAGGTTGTCTCTTGCTTCTTCCTCTATTTCCAAGAACTCAAGTTCATTCAGGTAACCTTTGTAACTTCTAGTTTTCTTCATTCTTTGAAGCTCCATCCCTTGTATTGTTTTTTCGACAACCCTTCATTTTTTTCGATAATAGATTTACTTTAGTTAAGAGGTTTAAAGGGTTGTAGAGGGAGGTTTTCTGGTGGTTTCTGGGTTGTTCTTGCCCTAGTGGGTGTTTTTGTAGGCTTAAACCTTGATTCCTTAGGTTTCTGGGCAACTACGGTCACCATCTCCGGTGAACTAAGCTGAGTTTGTTCTTAGTGTTCTTGAGGAGACGTATAAAATTCTCAAGGGTTTGATCTTTGGGTCAACAGAAGTCAACCCTTTAAGTTATTTTTAATTCTTTTTTTTTTTTGCCTTTTCTCACTCAAGTGTGGTCTCGTCCTGTTGGATGTTACAACCCTTGTATAAGCTAGCAGAGAAATTCCCCAATCTGAGAGAGAAGTGCTTTGATAAGATTAGACAAAATTGAGGAGGCCCAAGCCGAGAGTCGAAAGGTCGAGGCTTTTCCTGTTCGACCCATCTTTCCACCACCCTTGGCTGTAATATACCCCTAAGTCTCTAAGACTTGCAAACCAATGTCTGAGTCGTCTGAGGCTGACCACATGTCCACCTCTTAGCCGACTGAGAGTGTGGATTTATATGAAGCGGCTATGAACTGCTCCCCTGCACAAAGTGCAGGGTCTAATGTTGAAGAGGTTACCTCTCGCAACACATCTTTTAGGAGAGCCAAGTCATAAAATCGCTCTGTCTCTATAAAATATTAGAAACTAACATTGCAATCCCCCCACTAATCAATGAAATTACTCCATCGACCGTTACTGGGGTCGAGTTTGCTAAGAGGTTTCCTAGCAATAACCCCGGTGATCCTCAGGCCGAGGTCCCAGTTGTTAGTGATGAGGAGAGAAAAGTTAATACTTCCATCACTACCGAGTATGAGAGTACCATCTCTGAGGTTAACCTCTTGGTCTTTTGGCACCTTTATGGAATAGATTCAGCTATTTCTATGAGAGTACCTCTTAAGGACGAAAGAGCCTTTGACGGTCGGGAAGGCGAAATCTGCGTCTATGAGCAGATGTTCAAGTTGGGCTTTCATCTGCCCATTCATCCAATACTCTAAGACATCCTTTACCATATAAACCTTTCCTCTTTTCAACTGTCTCTGAACGCGTGGAGGGTGGTGATTGGGTCTATCAACCTTTGGAAGGATGTTCATCAGACTGACCATACAGTTCATATATTTCTTAGTTATTACACCCCATCGTGTTCCAAGACTCATCTAGGATACTACCATGTTATAGCCAGGAAGTCTGAGAAGAAAATCCTATTGGTAACTCAAACTTCTAACCATAACTTGAAGCCCTGGTATTTCTTTGTCTAGGGTGCTTGGGAGTTCAGCTACAACCAGGCTTATGGGATGTCTACGCCTAGGACTCCTTTGAGATGGGCCAAGGTTCCGCTATCAGCCAAATCGTATTCGAGCTTGGGAATTAAGGCCTAAAGCTCCATAGCCAAGGTAACCAAGGTCGTCTTATGAAGTTTGAGCACCTGATGACCCCATATTATCTTGATCAGATAGGTATGGGGGTGGTCCCCCTGACTGAACTCTGTAAGTTACTTTGCTATTATTGCATCATATTATATTCACTAAGTAATGACTCGTACTCTATAACAACCCTTGCTTTTGAGAGCCTATTACATATTTATTTACTATGTGGAGTAAGTATTAATTTAATGAGATAAGTTAATAATTACTAAAATGTTGCATATTTACCTTATGTATGGGTGAATATTGCCTTGTGTTGTTTTATTGTGTCATAAGAATTGAAAATGACATTTTGGTTTAAAATGAGACCGGAACTTAAAATGTGTTATAAAATTTACAAATGATAATTTGGAGGGTGTAGTTAGTTCCGGGAGGTGAGAGATAGTCAAAATGTGTGCCATATTGTATTTTGATGTTTTGGGCACTTTTGACTAGTTTTGGTATATAGCGTATTAGAAATCATTTTATTGCGGTATTGACATTTAAAGATTGGAGACTTTTGCTTAAGGCCACGATTTAGTCTTCTTAAATCTTTCATTTTTCCCCCTAAGTGTATTTCTAGCCCTAGAATGAGAGTGAGAGAGGAAGAGAACTTGTGGAGAAGAGGGAGATTGAAGATTTGTGGATTGATCTTGCATTTTTCTTCATCAAAATCTGAGATTGAAGCCCGAAGGCAAGTTTTCTACTTGTTATTATATGGTTTAAGGTGAATAATTAGTATTGATAGTTATGTAATGGTTATGGTTTAATAAAGTTAGGTTCTTTGTTAGATTTACGGGTTTTGGTATCTTTAGAAGAGATTTGAATATTCATTGGTATAAATCAATGTTGTTGGAAGCATTTATGATCATTTGGTATCAATAAATGTGGTTCGTTTGGTTTGATTGAAATTTTGGCTTTGGGTTTAGCTTAAATGTAGGAAAACTTGGTCTAGGTCTGAAATAACCGGTCGACCGCGGTTCTCAGACCGGTCGACCGGGCCTTCGAGATAGGGCACTCTGCTTTCTTTCAAAGGCATAAAATTATGGCGCGGTCGACCATGGTCCCCTCACCGGTCGACCGGCCCTGCCGAAGTGAGCTTTCTGCTTTTCTTCTTAGATAAAAACTTGAGACGCGGTCGACCGCGGTCTTGGGACCGGTCCCCTGTTTTTCTCTCTCAAATTTTATTTTCATTTTTAAATCTTTATTTATAGGGACTTAGGAACCTTCTTGAATGAAGTAAACCTTGGCTTTTAGAGTCCTAGTTGAGTTTGGTTGTCGTCCTAGAGTTGACTGGGTTCACTCGGGGTTAATTCCGGGGGTGTTTAAAAGTGATGTTCAGGAATCACTTGTAACAACCCGCGTAATTTTGGGCTATTTTAATTAATTTCTGGAAAATGGAGGAAAATAAAGTTTTAGATAAAATTATTTTTATTGCTCAAGTATGTTGGTTATTATTTTTAAAGGCGAGAATTTCAAACGGTTTCGAAAACGGAGTTAAAACGGATTTTAAAATGATTTTTAAATGTTTTTAACTCTTGGAATTCTAAGTCGGCGAACATTAAGTAATTTTCAAGAGTTGTTTTGACTTCCAACTCTTCATTTCTTTGCCTTATTTAAAGGAGTCTTTTGGATTCCAACTCTTCATTTCTTTGCATTATAAAAGGAAGTAGTGGGCAAGCCTTTTAACCTACTTTTGGCATAAATTTTGGCAGCAAATATATTTTGTATTCCTCTTCTTTTTATATACACATTGGCCCTTGATATTTGTGAGTTCCAACCTTAGATTAGAGGTGTTCTTGGGGCTATTTTGTTAGAGGTTCTTGGAGGAGCTTTTGTGTTGATCTTGAGGATGTGATCATTGGTTTCTCACCGTGGTTTGAGGTATGGGGTTTTACACAATATGCTCCTTAAATATCACGAGTGTCATTCTCTTTGAATTCTTGTTTAATTGAACTCATATTTGAATTGTTAAATTCATTGAAATCTAATAAATAATTGTTGAAATTATTTTGATTCATGTGGTATCATTATATTGTTGATGAGCACGTTGTCATGAGATTTTAATATGGCACGAATGTTGAGTACCCGCCAAAATTCCTGTTTCTCGGGCTATGGCTTGATAAAGCATATACGTATGTGGTGAGGCCTGGTGACTCGGTTAATGTGTTGTGGAGAAATTATATTGATAAATGCTTTGAGATTTGCATTTTGATTTGAATATTCGTACTCGTGTTGTTACGCTTTATTCAATGCTAATCCATATTTGTTGAGCATCTTTCCTGTCGTATTGTGTATTTCCCCATATTTTCTTTAGTTGGCAGGTTAGCATGGATTTGAGCGCTATGGACCAATTGGGATTATTTTAGCGAGGATTATTTTGGGAAGATTTTGAAGATTTGTATTATTTATTTTGTTGTATAGAGCATTGGAGATTTGAATTTTATTTTCGAGTGAGTTGTTGTATGTAATTCGAGAGATTTGGTATTTAATTTGAAGAGATTGAGATTTGTAGTTTCTCTTTTGTTGTTGTGGAACTTAGATGCTCTATATCTTGTCACTTGTGGATTTGGATTTATTTTATCGCATTAGCGCTCCGTTCGCTCTCCCCGAGCGGGCGGGTTGTTATTGATTTTAGCGAGGATTATTTGGAGAAGATTTGTATTATTTTGATGTATAGAGCTTTGGAGATTTATTTTTATTCGAGTTAGATAGTTGTAATTTTAATTCGAGAGACTTGTTGTATTTGAAGAATTGAGATTAGTGGATTTATATTATTGTGGGTTTATTTAGATGCTCTATACCTTGTCACTTGTGGATTTGAATTTATTTTATCGCATTAGCGCTCCGTTCGCTTTCCCCGGGCGGGCGGGGTGTTACAAAATGGTATCAGAGCTTAGGTATATGACAACCCTCGGGGCTTGAGTTCTGGGTTCATTGCGTAGTTAGCAATTTTTGGAGATAACAAATTTTAGGTGATATTCGTGTTAGACATCTAGATTAGATGTGAGGAAATTATTTTTGGAGAGGGAATTATTTTTGGAGATTGTTGGCCTGATTTTTTGAGAGTTAGGCATTCGGCGAATTTCGAGTGCGAAATTCCATTGTTAGTGGGGAAGTGTAACAACCCGCGTAATTTTGGGCTATTTTAATTAATTTCTGGAAAATGGAGGAAAATAAAGTTTTAGATAAAATTATTTTTATTGCTCAAGTATGTTGGTTATTATTTTTAAAGGCGAGAATTTCAAACGGTTTCGAAAACGGAGTTAAAAAGGATTTTAAAATGATTTTTAAATGTTTTTAACTCTTGGAATTCTAAGTCGGCGAACATTAAGTAATTTTCAAGAGTTGTTTTGACTTCCAACTCTTCATTTTTTTGCCTTATTTAAAGGAGTCTTTTGGATTCCAACTCTTCATTTCTTTGCATTATAAAAGGAAGTAGTGGGCAAGCCTTTTAACCTACTTTTGGCATAAATTTTGGCAGCAAATATATTTTATATTCCTCTCCTTTTTAATTATACTTTGGCCCTTGAGATTTGTGAGTTCCAACCTTAGATTAGAGGTGTTCTTGGGGCTATTTTGTTGGAGGTTCATGGAGGATCTTTTGTAGATCTTTTGTGTTGATCTTGAGGTGTGATCGTTGGTTTCTCATCATGGTTTGAGGTATGGGGTTTTACACAATATGGTCCTTAAATCTCGCGAGTGTCAATCTCTTTGAATTCTTGTTTAATTGAACTCATATTTGAATTGATAAATACATTGAAATCTGGAAAATCATTGTTGAAATTATTTTGATTCATGTGGTATCATTATATTGTTGATGAGCACGTTGTCATGATATATTAATATGGCACGGATGTTGGTCACCCGCCAAAATTCCTGTTTCCCGGGATATGGCTTAATAAAGCATATACGGATCTGGTGAGGCCTGGTGACCCATTGATGTGTTGTTGAGAAATTATATTGATAAATGCTTTGAGATTTGCATTTTGATTTGAATATTCGTACTCGTGTTGTTACGTTTTATTCATCGCTAACATATATTTGTTGAGCATCTTTCTTGTCGTATTGCGTACTTCCCCATATTTTCTTTTAGTGGCAGGTTAGCGCGGATTTTGGGACGCTATGGAGATTGATTTTAGCGAGGATTATTTGGAGAAGATTTGTATTATTTTGATGTATAGAGCTTTGGAGATTTATTTTTATTCGAGTTAGATAGTTGTAATTTTAATTCGAGAGACTTGTTGTATTTGAAGAATTGAGATTAGTGGATTTATATTATTGTGGGTTTATTTAGATGCTCTATACCTTGTCACTTGTGGATTTGGATTTATTTTATTGCATTAGCGCTCCGTTCGCTTTCCCCGGGCGGGCGGGGTGTTACATCACTCTTCTGTTTACGTCTTAATAGGAGGATAGGGGTTGTAGGCCCATGCTTGGAGAATTTAAGGGCTAAATTGAGGTATATAAGACCTTAAGACTTGGGAATGATAGTGATCCCTTGGAGAATTATTCGAGGCATACCTTATGATGAATATCAATGGAATATCTTATGATTATGGTTTCAGATAAAACGAAACATACATATGTTAATGGAAATGAAAAATATGATTTTTATAGTAAATGCTAATTTACTTAAACACACCTCTCTAAATGATATCATAAGGGAAGCTCGCGCATGAGGTGATGTGCCCTGACTAGTGAATGCAGGAAGACTATAGTCCTCGGCCAAATGCAGGTTCGTTATATGTTTTATTCTGCGCTAGTGAGGTAATTTCGGGTGTGGTTATGACTCACTCGCAGGCATATGGCCACTTCTCGGCGTGCGTTAGGTGCCCAGGCTGCCTTGTTTGATAGGCCCCTGGAAGAAGATACTCATTTAGGGGCGCGCCCAGTGGGGAAACTCGGAGGGGCGGTCTTAGAAGCGTTAAATGTATAAGAATATAACCTTTCTAAACTCAAGTGGGACTTGAGATATGTTTATTGCCACCAATTGTATGATGGTAATTATATTCCTGCTAAGGAATGAGAATCGAAAAGAAATGAGAATAATGATGATATTATATTCCTGTTAAGGAATGGAAATTGGAAGAATATGGTAATTGATAATGGAAGCTTTTAAATTTAATAATGCATAATTTAATTTTCTTGCATAATTCAATACACGACATATCATGTTAAACTGTCTCATTTATGCATCATGATTAGAATGTTAGATTTTCATCTTCGTCATTCATGATTAACTGTTCATATCTATCATACTTGTTGTTCATCTGGGAATCATATATAAACAGGAACCTGACCCGTTCATTCTTCTATGTTGTGCATGTTATTGTATCTGCCCAGGTGCTCCTCCGCAAGGATGCCCGTGTTGATATTCCCACTCTTATGTTTTCGAGGAGCTGTAAGATTGGCGGATATTACAGGTTGTTTTGTTAGACGCCCTCATTTTTGTATCCTAGTTATGATTGGGTCTGTCATTCGGGCGTGTGGCCCAACTTTGTACTTGTTTAATGGATGTAATATGTAGTGTATTAAACTGTTGTGATTCATTTTGTGTAGCTGTGGACCGATAGCCTATTCGGTCCTTTTCTTGTATATTCGTTATGGAAGTATTATATATGTTCTCTTGTAATTCCACTATCTTTTAGAATGGGTTGTTTAAATTATTTTCTTGACTTAACCATTTCATCAAATTAAATATTTTTGGCAACCCGTTTTCTGAACTAATGGGTGGTTTTTCCCGTATACTTGTGTTATATCTGTGATGCTGAGAATGATTTTCGTGTTTATTGAAGTATCGGGCTGGCCACCCCTTATTTCGGAATGCGAGTTGTCACATACTCTTTTATAGCTGATGCACTAACTCTGAGACTTTTCTTTTTGCAGAACGTCCAGAAGTTATTTCGGACGATCTTTGGAGAATGTATTCCCCAACTTGAGCAAGCTCATCGACCGATGAGATAACAAAGCCGCTCCTCCAGCCTCCCAACCAAAGAAGAACTTCGGCTCCAACAGGACCGATGGTACTGGAAAGAAAAGGAAGGTCCCACTGATAGATCTAACTTTCACTCGGCCTTCCAAGATGTCGAGTTCTAATCACGCCATTCCAATCTCGATAGATGATGCTCTTGCTGCTCATCTATCGTAGCTAAAAATGAGTAACTATAGCGTCATAGGCCATAGTCTGAAGGCTACCGATGCTCTCGGCTCCCTTATCACAGAGGACGATAAACATTTCCTCTAGTCTATGGATGTCCCTAGCCCTTCATCGAACAGTCCAGGTAACTTTAAGAAGAATTTTTACAAGTATTGTCTCTTCATTTGCTATGACTCATACTTATATTTTTGTCTCTTATTTTGCAGGATGAGGTATCTCTTCACCGTTTAGCCAACTGGATCTTGAAAAGTCTGCCCTTGATCCAAAAAGGGCAAGATGCTGAAAAATCAGAGAAGGTCTTGAAGGCTGATATAGATAAGGTCAAGAGTGACCTTAAGAATGAGAGGGAATTAGTCACCAATCTGAAGGCTGACCATGAGAAAGCTCTAAAATCTAAAGACGAGAGCATGAAGGCCAGTATTGACACTGTTGTTAAGGTTTCCCTGGCCGATGCTAAAAATAAGACCATCGTCGAATGCAAAGTGTCTGATGAATCCATAAACTTCGACTGTGATTATTTGGAGAGGGGAATTAGGGTTGCATGACGATGGGAGGCCCTTAAACATGCTAAGAATGGAAGCCTATTTCCTGATGACTTCATCGGCCTTGGTATTACTGACCCTCATCTTAGTGATATCTTAGCTGAGGTTGAGAATGCCGTTGTTGCCCCTACCAAGACGAGCCCTCTGGAGGTAACAGAGAACATTGAAGATTTAGCCAACCATGATGACGTAGACGAGGTCACCAATATCAGAGTTACCGAGAATGTTACTGCAGGTGATGGGTCAGCCCCGGCTGGGGGTGAGGTTGAGCTATGAAGGCTCCTTGTTAAGGGCTTTTGTCTCTCTTTTGTTAAGGCGGTTAGCCTTTTGTACTTATCTTTTGAATTATGTCATCTGTAACCTCTTTAATATCAATGGATGATTGTTTGTTCCTTCCATTATGTGTCTTGTGCTTGATATATTTTTGAAGTATGATACCATAAATTATCACCATCACACAATTAATGATGTTCATCTCATATTCATCAAGTTAATGATGTTTCATCTCATATTCATCAAGTTAATGACGTTTAAGTAAAATCACCAAATAAATGATGTTCAAGGTCTGAGATCACCAAACTAATTATGTTTCATCTCATATTCACCAAGTTAATGATATTTTTAAGGTCTGAGATCACCAAACTAATGACGTTTCATCTCATATTCACCAAGTTAATGACATTTAAGTAAAATCACCAAATTAATAATGTTCAAGGTCTGAGCACCAGGTTAATGATGTTTAAGTATTTAACCACACCCCAGTGATTTTTCACTTTGAACTCACCAAATTATGGTGTTATGCCATACTCCCTCTCGTCATTTTAAGAGTGCATGGTTGAGCATCGTCTCGTCCATGCACCATCGTCTCGGCTGAGAAAGGTTTGTTCACCAAGTTGATTGTTCTTGGTGTTTTTGAAAGTCCATGGATGGGGTCGACCCCTTTTTAGGTTATTATTTCACTAAAGTTGGGTTATTGCTAGCCCATCGCGGATGATATTTTATAACTATTAAGGGTACTTGAAACTAACTATTCAAATAAAAATATATAAGATATGAGGGAACCAACCATTTTCACTTCTCATTCATAATGAGCCCTTTTACAACGATTCATAATGAAAAAGCTCCTATACAATCATCTATTGGTATTACCTTTTTAAGTGGTCAACGTTCCAAGGATTGGAGAATTGTTCCCCTTCTAAGTTCTCTAGCCAATAGGTTCTCGAGACCACCTCATCAGTGACCTTGTAAGGACCATGCCAAATGGTGTGAATCTTGTTCGGCTTCTACCAAGTCTTTTTTAAAATGAGGTCTCCCACTGCTATCGTCCTCGGCACTATCCTCTTATTATAGAACTTATCTGTCCTCTACTGATAGGCTGCCACTTTGATCTCAGCATCCTCTCTTCTTTCCTCAATCAGATCTAGGTCAAGTCTTCTCTCTCCCAGGTTTCTCCCAGGGTCATACGTCTGAACTTTTTGTGTCGACAGACCAATCTCGATAGGGACTACTTCCTCTGACCCATATGATAACATGAAGGGGGTTTCCTCTTTCGGCGTCTTGCCATCGTCCTGTAGGCCCATAGCACATCATGTACCTCTTTAGTCCATTTCCCCTTAGCCTTTTCCAACCTTTTCTTGATTCCATCAAGAATAGTTCTATTAGTGACCTCAGTATGACCATTGGCCTGGAGTCGGCCAGGCGACGAGAATAACTATTTGATGCTGACCCTTATAGAATATTTTTCTGAGGAAATGTTTTTGAACTGGATACCATTGTCTAAGATGAGTGTGTTAGGCAAGCCATACCTGCAAATGATGTTCTTCCATATGAACTAAAAGGACTTCTTTTTCGTGATCTTGATCATAGCCTTAGCCTCTACCCACTTTGAAAAATAGTCTATCGCCACAATCAAATATCTGTAGTTGCCCATGGCCCTTAGAAGAGGACCAACCAAATCAATCCCCCACAATGAAAATGGACATTGTGAGGTGACAGACGTTAGAGGTTGATGAGGTTGGTGAGGAATGGTGGCAAATCACTGGCATTTATCACACTTCTTCACGTATTCAGCCGAATCCTTGGCCAGGGTCGACCACCAATATCCTTGAGTGATAATTCTCTTGCCAATGATCTACCCCCAATATGGCTTGAGCAACATCCTTCATGAACATCTTTCAAAATGTAATTTACCTCGGCTGGGTGTACACATCTGAGCAGAGGCAAAAGAAACCCCTTCTTGTACAACACGTCCCCACCTGGCGCATAAGTCCTCAGGAGATATATTAAGAGGTCTAACAAAGGCTTATTAGATAGATATATAGATAATCATCTATCTATAGTAAATATTTTAGCTCACACTACCAAGGAACAGACCAACGGAGAGAATTGGCTCCATTTGTATTAGCCAGTCATACCAATCATCCACAAATGCACCAAAGTCTATGCAAGGATGAAGAAAAAAGTTATGCTTCCTGAGTGAAATAAATGAAGTGATCACAAAAAGAAGAAACCTCTCTCCTAACCATATGTATAACATCATGGACCTTCCCAAATATAAAGGTAGAGGTATCCTCTTTCCATTCATCAAGGCCGTTTAACATCTATGCTTAAACAGTAGTAGAAGGATGGTAGTGACATAGAATCCACAAGATTGTGGTAGCAATTTGGGTCTCACGCTCATGTCACCTGTCACCAGAAGAAATTTACCGGTCAGGCCTAACATTACAAATTTGTCATATACACCAGAGTAAATGACCTAACACTATAAGAAAAACACCCATTTATGTCATTTTTGTTTTTGACATTATGTTAAATAAGGTTTATGTGAGACAAATAACATTTACATAACATCATTTATCATAGTTTAAATATGAATTTAATCTTTTTCAACTTTTGTAAAAAATATGAGATAAATGAAATAAAATTTATGTAAATTTTATATAAAATTGTGATATATATAATAATCATACACTCTTCACTTAAATAAAAAAACCGACATTAAAAAGTGGCTAAATTTTTTTGTTTCTTGCTAGTCTTTTATAACTCCCCTACTTCTACACCTCTTTCACCAATCCTAACCTACAGACAACTATTTTCTCTCTTTCTCTCATTTCTAAAATGATTCCTTTCAACCCAGTGTACCTCACCCCGTTTCCTAACCCGGATTCCCTCACCCCTCTGAGTTCTCAAATGATTATCCTTTTGTCTCTTTTCCTCATCTATGATTTCTTCTGCTATCGCCGAAACCCAGTTGCTATCATCACACCTCATTAATCATTAGGTTGATTTTGAGAAACAGTGTTTCTAATATACTATATCTCAATCTTAGTACGATTTATTAATCTTTTTAGCTCGATAATGTTTTGAATCGAATGGTTGTTTTCTTTAATTTTCATTGCTATTGTTGTTTTAAAATTTTCGTTTTGTATTGATATGGTTTTGGGAAATTAATATTCTCCATAATAATAACTACAGATCATTTAATATGAATACATAGTTGACAACTGTATGGTTCATCAACGATTATGTTTGGATTTCCTTTCCTAATTAAATTAGTTGCTGGTAGTATAGCTAATTAAGACATCTGAAATAATAATCCTTATTATTAATGCATATTGAACAGTTAAAATTTATCAAGAATTAAATTTATAAAATTTTGTAGTATTATATTTTAGCCTTTTTTTAGACATGTACTCTAGTGAAAAAGTTAGTGTATGTTTTTAGTCAATGATATATCTGTTTCCTTAGTATTTGAGTTTAGCACATGCTACGCTTGTTTTACTTTATCTCTTTTTGAACGTGCTTTCAATTCTTATGCGAGATTTTTTTTTTATGTTTAATGTGAATTGTGGCATTGGTTAAAGGGGATTTACATTTATGAGAGTTTTTTTTGTTCAATCTAGTGATATTTCTTACTAATTATTGTCATTTATTTCAAGAGATCGGTGCTTTATGATAGTTACCCGTGTTAATTATAGGATCACTTAATATGCTTATATGAGTTTATCTAATGCATAAATATTTAAGATACGAAATGGGCTAAGATTGTCGGATATTATTATGAATTATTCATGACCTTCTTCTTTCTCATTGACTAAGATGTGCATTATTGCTTTAATAATCATCTTTAATGTGTTAATCATTCTTATCTAGATTTAGTTTGATTTCTAGGTATATCTTTGCTATGTTTGATGTGTGTGTGTGCGCGCGCGTGGTGGTGGTGGTGGGGGGTATTGTGTGATTATTTATGATGTTAGAGTGGTGAGAGTCAACACATAACATATGATATTACACTGTGTGTAATGTAATTTTAGATGTGAGGATTATAATCATTGATGAAACCCATATCATACCATGAGTTGATGAGCAATTCCTAGAATTCGGGAGAGTTAAGCCTCATTCCATTAACTAGTGTCACTACAAGAAAAATAGTCATTTCTCACTATCATCATCATCATCATCATCATCCTTGCCTTAATCCCATCATATGGGGTCGGCCACATGGATTCTCCTTTTACATTCTAATCCATTATATGCATTATTATCATTCATGTTTAATTCCTTAAGGTCTCTCCTAATAATTTCCTTTCGACAATCTTCCTCTTATTATAGGGGCATCTACTGGTCTACACGACACATGACCGTACCATCTAAGTCTAATTTCTCTTAATTTATCACTAATGGGAGATATCCTAACTTTTCTCTCACGTATCGATTTTTAATTTTGTCCTTTCTAATAATTCCTATCATCCACTGGCATCCTCGTCTCACTAACATGGAGAATTTGTTCATATTTTTTCTTTAACGCCCAAAACTCTGAAACGACCTAACGCTTACTAGAAAGGACCAAAGGGTACTCGCAAATGCGTATTAGGTTATTTAAAAACTCTTTTAAACTCTTTGATATAAAATCTATTATAAGTTATAAGTTAGAAAACACTCACGCACACTAGTAATCAAATGTGGTGATGCTAGATATAAAAATAATTCCCTTTAAGAATGAGATGAGGAAAAGTGGAAGGTAACATAGTATTTCTTCTCGAGGAACCCACCGTAGTGGTAAACCCGTGTCCCTAGTCCTAGGACAACTCACGCACCTAAGTCCGATATTACCAATTACAAGTTACATATTACAATCCCCAAGTGCACAATGAATTAAACTAAGCAAACACACCCTTATAACCAGCCTGGTCTAAAACAACCCAACGTGACTGAAAATCAATCAACCCAGCTAATAGTGACTACAACACACACAACACACCCAAGAACACTAATACCAAAGTTTAGAAAAAGAATTCAGCAACACCAGTGTAAATGAAGTAATCAGGCCAATACAAAACATGTACACCCAAGCACACACTAAATAACCCCACAAACTGAATCTTACTAAACAACCGAGATAGTGAAAACTTGAGACGAACGCACACTACACACTCAACGCCCAAGAATCCATGTAGATGTACACAACACAAGTAAATAATGATAATAAGATGGTATTGAATTAATCGGTACTAAAAGAATGATTAAATATTAGGTCACAAAACACAAGCCAAGTCTTCCTTAATATTTAATATTCAAGTAACGATTAATCCTAAAACAATTTAGTTGGCATAAATGACCACAAATAAAATAGAAAATAAAATTTCAATAATTGTGTCGCGCAACTAAAATAAAAAATTAACTTAACACCAAATAGAAAATGAATCAATTTAAACTAGTGTTATGTTAAAATATTAAGTCCAAGTAAAATGAGTAAAAGAAAAATATGTATAGCACTTAGCTCATACAAATTTGAACTTAATTAAAGTCAACACAAGAAAGTTACAAATATTTTAGTTAAGTCTAAATAGCAAAATTTTGTAACACAAAAAAAATTAATCACAAAGATTAAATTCCAATTTTAGTTCAAACCAATACTATAATAGGGTTTGGATAAAAAACTCGTACACACACAAACACCGCCTAAGTATAAAAGAAGGCAACAAAAAGTGTATGAGTCAATTGATTCAATCCAAGTCAAATGAGTACGAGATAAAGAGTGTAGCACTCGACTCAATAAAATAGGATGTGTTTAACTAAAATAAAATTTTAATAAATAAAGATGTGATTTAAAGTCCACACACTAATGAAACCCAACTAAATAAAGTTAACACACAAAAGTTCAACTTAGAGGATATAACTAGTTAGAGGAAAAAAAAGCAATTTATCTTTAAAATCCAAAACGTTAAATTAAATCAGATTTACAATAAAAGATATTTAAATAAAAAAATGTGTGACACAAAAAAACTTTACCAAAATTGTTAGGATTAGATAACAAGTGCACACAAACACTAAAATGGGTGTAAATAAAATCTCAATGCCAAACACCCAAAGAACAACAAACTTAGTCCAAAGCAGTCCAAATTAATTTTAGTCCAAAATAAATAAGTCAACACAACTACCCAAACAGGACTAAAAGTCCAAATTATTCCAAATAAATTTTTAAAGCTTAACGAGTTAAGTTTTGTTGCCACACATACATACACAAAAAATTGAAATCTAGAAATAAACATCCCAATAAAATTTCAATCCAAATTTGTGTCCAAAAATTTAAACAAGTCACACACACGATCCAAGCATCCAACAATATATACCTACTGAACTAAACAACCAATCACCATAAAATTTATAAGATCTAAATACCAACAATAGTAACCTTTTATGGATTAACAAAAAACAGTCCTAACACAACTTTTAGTTAAGTCCAAGTCATATCAAGATTAAATCAGGGGGATTAACACACACACACACGAGTTTAGATCAATCCATAAAATGTATCTAAAACAACAAACAAAATACACTCGAAGTGTACTAAGAACAATACAACAATATATATAGAAGCATATATGAGTATAACATAGTATATATATACACATTGCCTCAAGAAAAATGGATACCACACTGTAAAAATGGGCACTGAATACCGAAAAAATGCGCCAGACAAAACTTCCACCGAAAAACAGGCCGGAGAGAAAAAATTGCACCAGGAAAAGAGGACCACCGGAACACAACCTCAAAAGGGAAATATTTAAGATAACAACAAAGACTCCAAGTCGTAAACCATCCAAACCCCAAATCGATCCACACAAACTCCAAACAGATGAAAATCGGAACCCAAAACTCAAACAATAAAAATGGATTTCCAAGAACCCAAAAATGTCTCCCAACAGTCTTAAAAATTTCTTCACAAAGTATAAATGAAGATCGGAATAGATAAGCCAAAGAAACTCTCTAAAAACAAAACTAATGTGATGAATATTTGGAGAGAGAAAGGGATGTCGGCAACAACTCTTAGAGAGAGATACAAAAAATGAAAAGCCTCAAGGTGTTGAGAGAGAAGAGAGCGTGAAAAAAATGGGTAAAATGTTGGCAAAATGGTTGTCACTTGTGAGAGTAGGCGACCAAAGCATATAATTCCCCAAAAAATCTTAAACGGCTCTAATCAACAAATCCAAAAGACATGCCAACTCAGTCTCGAGTCACACAAAATCTCAAAACCAAAAATGGTTTTGAATCAAAATCAATAACACAAAACAAACAATGGGCTGCCATTTATTTAGGGTCTTTTTAAACAATTAATTAAACATAAACTCAATGTTTAATAAATGTTTTCAACCCATAAAATAATAAATTCCAAAAATAAAATATAAAAAGATACTAAAAAATTTATGTAACAAAAAAAATTCAATCCGAATATATTTTATAAAAAATTATCCATCAAGTCGAAATAGGATAATAAAAAACATATAGATACCAAAAAAAATTAAACTCAAATATGAGAGAATACAAAAAACCTCTTACCATACGAAATACACATGAAATTGTATTTTAACCAAAATAAATTGTACACTTCACAAATATTATTTTTATCAAAAATAATTTATATATTATATCAATCTAGGAAAATATGATTTATGATATATATATATATAAGAAATAGATTTTAATAATAAATAAAGCAGGAGAAACTAAAAAATGTTTGTCTCAAAATTGAGCCAACATACGAGAATGAGAATTTCACACTCCGCTCCATGTAGGATCGCTGACCTAACAACTGTTCTATAAAATTTTCTTTTTAATTAATTAGTTATCCTTTTATCGCATAACACCCCACTCGTTTGTCTCAATTTCATCCAACCAGTAGATATTCTACTCATAACATTCTCATCAATATCCCCATTACTTTATAACATTGAACCTAGATAATGAAATTTATTAGTTTGGTTTATCACTTTTCTTCAATCTCTAACATTATGTTACTTGACGCCTCATTATTAAATTTACATTTCACAAATTTCGTTTTATTTCTACTGATTCTTAGACCCTTGATTCTAAGACTTTTCTCTAAGTATCTACTCTCATCGCTAAGCTTTCACTTGAAGTGTCTACCAAAAACTATATCATACACAAATAACCTACACCATAGGATATCTTCTTGTATGTCCTTAGTAATATCATCCAAGACTACGACAAATAAATAAGGACTTAAGGTCGATCCTTATAAACCCACTTTAATGGTAAAGTCATCAATTTCTCCATATATAGTCCTTACTCTAGTCTTTGTGTTATCATACATATCTTCAATAACTTTAATATAACTCATAGGGATTCTTTTTCTCCTTAATGCCCACCAAATTATATCCTTAGGTACTCTATCATAAGCCTTTTCTAGATCTATAAATACCATATATAAATTTTTATTCTTACTTCTATATTTCTCCATTAACTATCTTAATAAGTAAATAGCTTCCCTGGTTGATCTCCCTGGCATAAATCCAAATTGATTGTCCAAAATAGTTGAATCATTTCTTAGTCTTTGTTCTATAACTTTTTCCCATAATTTCATTATGTGACTCACCAGTTTGATTCCTCTATAATTACCGCAGTTTTGTATATCCCCTTTATTTTTATACAACGGTATTATGGTGCTTTTCCTCCACTCATCTGGCATGTTTTCTTCTCTTAAAATTGTATTAAATAAGAGTGTTAACCATTCTACCCCTAAAGTCCAAGGGTTATTTCCCATTTATGTCATATTTAAATTTGATGTTATGTCATAAAGGTTTAGATGAGATTAAAAACATTTACATAGTATAACATATCACATCTTGAGTACGAGTATGATCTTTTTCTACCAGAACTTTATTAAGTTGATCCTTGACACTCAATGACCATCTCAAATAAGCCTTCATCATATTTACCTCTCTATTGCTATACACGGTGAGCTATCCCTTTTTAAATTGTTTTCTCTATTGCTATACATACTCACATAGAGGCGCACACACACACAATCATGCTTAACATATATGAATGTATGTTTTGATATAGGACCCCAGTCATTCATTTCTCTAAATTTAACCCATTTAGGTCTTTCACCATTTTTTTCTTATATTACATTAGATTTTTGTTATACCTTTGTTTATTTTTCAAAACGAGTTTGTTTTGATTAGGGGATTGGTTTTGGAGAAGGATTTGTTGACATGAATGTTTTTCTTGATATTTTGGCATATATGTTATTGAATGTGATGGTATTCATGAGGTATCAGTTGTATTATACTCTATCTTTCTATATTATATTCACTTATGGAATCAAAATCCAGCATGAACGGTAACTTAATAGTCTGGTTTAATAATCTTGTTTGACAATCCATTAGTTTAACGATTTTTATTCTTAACAATCCATTACACTTTTATTATTTGTCCGGTAATAATGTTTGTGTAAACTAGTGTTGACCGAAATGACATATGTGTAACGAGCTAGCGCATATACTCATATTAATAATATATTAGGTTATATATTAGAATAACATGACTAGGTTGAGTTTTTACATGTTTTTAACACAAATCTTAATTTTTAGATCAAATTTGATATTGATCCAAACACTAAGAGGATGGTGTTGTCCTTTATGGGTTACAGTTGAAGATCATTCAAAACCCAACTCATGATACGTTGTATTAGACCATTCAAACACCAACGTGAGCTTCTCAAACATCCTACATCGAGTGATGAAAAATTCATTAATCCAAATGTGTGGACTGAATTTATTTATAGCAGGCTAACCAAAGATTTGAGGTATAATTGAAAAAATAATTGCATATATGGTTATATTCAGCATATTTGGATTTGTTATAGCTAGTGTTACTTTTTTCTTTTTTAATTTATTGTTTTGAATTATAAGATCGTAATTCAGGTAAAAAAGGAAAAAAGATTCAAGGTCGAATACAATCATTATATGAGCAAAAAAGGTTACACCAGTCTTACTGAAGATTTGGTATGTTTTAGTTTGAGTATTTTAATTTGATTTGTGATGGTTTGAACTTGAACATTGAATTATTATTTGATAAAATGACTGTTTATTTTACAATTGGTACTAGAAAAGAAGATGGATTCGAAATATGAAGACAATAAGAGTTTCATGTGGTTAAAAGGACGTGAATAAAAGATGGTGAATATGGAGATGATTCATTAAAAGAGGTGGCAAAGAAAATGGTTAGTTTATATAAATTATGACACGAGATCCTTTATTTGGTGTTTTAGTGTATGATTTGTAATTCTGATAATATTTAGACCACATTCTAAAAAATTGAACCTATTTGCTTATATTCTGTGATAAGCACCCAAAAGTGTATAATTCATGTCCCGAATATGTTCATTTTAGTCACTCGTTTTAATTAAAAATTGCCTTATGTTCATATTTATCTATTTTTCCGGACAATACACAGTCGCAGTGTTAAATGACGCCAAATCTAGTCAATTACGACACAAAGCAGTGAAAAGCTTGCATCAAAGAAATCAAAGGAGACCGCGAAGTTTGGAGTCCTATTTGAGCATACCGAGATGTGTTTCGATGCCTCAAACTAGTCCCGTAACCTTAACCTATCCCAGACCAAGCCCAGTCCATTCCCCGAGCCCGATGTGTGTTTAGTTTGTACCTTTATTATTTTTCTAGATTTTTATTTTGATATATTTTATTTTTAGGATTTATTTTAGATTTAATTAGAATTTTCTAGAATTTATTTTTTATTTTTCTATCTCTTTATTTTGATTTTATTTTTTATTATTTTTAATCTTTATTTTATTTTATTTTATTGGGATTAGTTTTTAGGATTTTATTTATTTTTATTTTTTAGATTTTACATTTTTAGGATTTTAGTTTTTAGTTTTTAGTTTTTAGTTTTTAGTTTAATAGATTTTTATTTTCATTTTTATTCTTATTTCTTATTAGTTTCATTTTTTATTTGAATCTTTATTTTATTTTTAGAGTAGTATGTTATTTTTAGATTTTTAGTTTTGTTAGTTTTATATATTTTTTTTATTGTGTCATTTTTTAAGGGTCCAACTTTAAACATACATAACACACACACACACACACACATATATCCTACTTCCTTACATCCATACACACACAACACTACCCATCACCCACATACACCTATCCTACACCCTCACCATACCAAAGTGCCCCTACCTACTATTCATCATCATCCCCATCTCTCCACTCTCTCACCTCCTTCCATAACCAACAAATCACCTCTCTCGTGCACCTCATACCCTCACCATCAACCTCCAACCAAACCTTAAACCCCATACCACTTCAACTCTCCCTTAACCCGCCATGAAACCTGGACCCACCTTAGCTCCAACTGAACCGCCATACTTGTTCGAAGCCCACCTACCTTCGACCCCATCTCTGAAACCCACAAACCGCCGACGACATTCCGGCCAAAAAACCGCGAACCGTGGCCCTATTAGCCCCAACCCAAGAACCCGGATCCTCATACCTCAACAAACCCGGCCCCAACCTCTGATCCGAGGCCAGCGCCGTTCTACCCAGACTCGAAATCAATGTCAACCCGAACCACATCGCAACCTCCCTGGATACCCACTCAACCCATCTTATCCATCCAAACCCATTCTTTAAAGCCAATCTTCAAATCCCCAAAAAATCTCAACACCCAAACAAAGCATCGTGGGTCATAAAAAGAGGAAGATATCTCATTTATAAAAGACAAGACTCTCATATCAGAAGAAAAAGAGAGAGACAGAAAATAGAGAAATAGTATGTATATTATGTACGGTTTAGGGTCATGTAAAAATTCCAGAAAAATACAAAAAAATTAGTTTAGCTTTAGGATAATTTTTAGGTTTAGTTTTTAGTCTTCTTTTTGTAATCAAGTTCTGAAAATTGTGAAGAAGTTGGACGCATGTCAAGGGGCATTTTAAGATAAATCTGTGGAAAAAATTGTGTATTGTATTTCTATATTCTCTTTTCAATTTATTTCCCTATTGACATATTATTTATTGTTGTTTATGCACACATGAGAATGTTTGGCTAAACACCCCATTCAAGGGGTGGGATGTACTACGAATGATGTTAATTTAATTAATTGGCTTTATTAATTTTATATTTCTAGGTAAATTAATTTTTAGCTGTCACCGATTAATTAATGTAACGAGAGTTAGTAAATTAATTGAACGAATTAATGTTTAAATTTAGGAATCGAACTAGAGATAGGTTTTTCTGAAATTTGTATATTAATTCAGTGTTGAAATTTAAAGATTGCTATTGTTTTCGTTAAATTGAACCTAGCGGGTAATTTTCTGAAAATAGTATAAGTCCTAATTTTTCATTGTGTGACATTTTTAAATTATTTTTTTGAAAAATATTTTATTAAATTTATAATTTTAACGAGAGTTAGATTATCGATTTAATATTATCTCGAAATATTTCAAATTAATAAATTGAGAAATTAAAATAATTAAAAATGCAGTGTAATCCCATCTCTTGACTTTCTCACATTATTTCACACTCGGTTGCACATTCTTTTTCATTATTTAGTCATTTTATAATTTTTAGCATTTATTAGTAAATGTTTCCCTTGAAATTGTTTAAAAAAAAGATTTTCATAAAAAATTGAGATTGCAAGTTTTCAAATTAATTGTTTCACCTTGGAAGTTGGATTGATACCCGCACTTACCACAATACGAGTTATTTTTAGACAAGTTTTGTAGGTACTCAAATGAATTTTGAGAGTGGCTTTTGAAGACAACGACCGTACAACAACGATATACCCAAAGGCCTCGTTTGATGCGCCGTATAAGGGGTCCAGATAGGATTAAAATATCCTATCCAATGTTTGGTATAGTTTGGGATAGGATATGAGATGGAATAAGTTATCCTAAGTGAGCTCTTTATCCCATAAGGAATAGGATAAAAAAAAACCACCTCTAAGGTGGTATAAAATTATCCGGTGTTAAGCATGTAAATAAAGTTACTAAAGTGCCCTTATTAAGTTAGAGACTCCAAAACAATTTGGATTCTTAACCCTCATCATGTATACCTACCTACGGATGTTTCTCAACTTTATAAATATAACAGGAGACTTCATCACCTATTCTCCTCACAGATTTCCTTCATCACCTATTTCATCAATCAGGTCTGAACTGGTACGTGTATATATTGTTGTATAGATACCTGTTTCTATATATATATACAGCAGGTATATATATATATATATATATATATAAACATAGAAGTTCCATTATTTTATTGCGAAAACAGAGCTAAGGGGCATATAACGCAGGTATATATATGTAACAGGTATATATATCGCATATATGTAACAAGTATAAGTATATATATATATATGTAACAGGTATAGGTATATATATGTAACAGGTATATAATCGCATATATGTAACAGGCATACCTGTTACATATATATACCGTTCCTCTGTGTTATTGTTGCTGAGCTGCTGGTCAGTAATCTTCATACCTCTGTTTTGTAATCTCGAATATCCGTGGTGAACATTTCGTTATCTTGGCTTTATATATATATGCATAATATTTTATGTATATATATGTTGCATACTGATCCTTCATACTCTTGGTAGGAAAGTTCTGGCCATTATACCTGTTACATATATATACCTATACTTGTTACATATATGCGATATATATACCTATTACATATATATACCTGCGTTATATGCCCCTTAGCTCTGTTTTCACAATATAATAATGGAACTTCTATGTTAATATATATATATACTAGCGGATACCCGTGCCTGAAGGCACGACAAAAACTTCCGAAACATGTAATCGCAAAATGGCAAAAATTTCAAAAGTATGTAATTGCAAAACGACAAAAATATCATTTCCTAACAAAACATCTCAATATATATAAATGAATAATTGTTGTATGTAACTTAACTCTTTTATAACAATACCCGTTCCTGAAGGCACAGCGGAAATTTTCAAAGTACTTAATCGCGAAACAGCAAAAAAATTTCAAAGCACGTAATAACGAAACGTAAAAATTTTGAATTGTAATTTTAGAACAATGTCAAATAGTCCAATAACATTCAAATAGTCTAGATTCAACAAATAAATTCACATATAATACGAAATATACAATATTCATCCATCGAATTCACATTGCCTCAAAAAAACAATGTGTCAAATTTTTAAAAAAATTGGGCATAATATCCTTTGTTTATTAAACTATTCACCCTGCTTAACAAATAACAAATAGTTCAACATCCAAATTGTCTAAATTCTTCAAACAAATTCACATATAAAATGAAATATACAATATTCACCAATAATCATATCAAAAAAACAAAGTGCCAATTTTTAAAAAAAAATGGGCATAGCCTCCTTTGTTTATTGGACAATCCACCCTATTTAAGGGGTAACAACAAATCCAACAAATTAAAAAAAAAATCCCAAATTCGACAGATTTAGGCAGCGGGCTACAGCGGCGAAAGTTTGAGGCAGATTTAAGCAGCGGGCTACAGCGACGATGGAAGATTAAGTCCATGTTTGATTGGTCTTGAATTAAAACCTGAAATTAAAAGAAAAAAAAATTAGTTTGTTCCCAAAAACATTGAACGTTAGCAATTCAACTTTCGAGTTCTTAAAAACATTATACGTTAACCTAACTACCATAGCTGGTACACAATGATCATATGTGACATGGAGTCTATAAATCTCATCCTCACATGGGGAAGGGGGAGGGGACGGGGCAGGGGGCGCGTGTGTGAGTGTGTGCGTGTGTGCATATTATTGCGCGTGCGTGTGTGCGTGTGCGGGTGTGTGAGTGGGGAAGGGGGGAGGGGACGGGCAGGGGGCGCGTGTGTGTGTGCGCGTGTGCGTCTATGCAATGCATATATGCAATCTGCATATATGTAGTGCATATATTGCATATTGCAACGTGTGTGCGTGTGTGTGTGCGAGTGTGGGGAAGGGGGGAGGGGGCGGGGCAGGGGCGCGTGTGCGTGTGCGTGTATGCATATATGCAATGCATATATATGCAATCTGCATATATGCAGTGCATATATGCATATTGTCGCGTGTGTGCGTGCGTTTGTGTACGCGTGTGAGTGGGGAGGGGGGAGGGAACGGGCAGGGGGCACGTGTGCGCGTGTGTGAGTGGGAAAGGGGGGAGGGAACGGGGCAGGGGGCGCGTGTGTGCGTGTGTTCGTGTATGCATAAGAAAAATATGGGCTAGATTGGATAGGGGGTGTAAATGCGAATAAAAAGAGAGGAGGGGACGGTCCAGGCGGATGTGGTGTTGTTGGGGTTGGGTAGTGAGTCCGGGTTGTCCAGACGGAGTTGTGTCAACATAGATACCATACATTTCATAAAATACAATAAACTAATTCAACAATTCTAAAAACTTAACTGGGAAAAAAATATATAAAAAAATTATTAATAGTATAAAATTTATCACTAAATTGAAAAAATGAAATGCTGAGTCTTAAAACTTAAAACTTGAATTGAAAAAAAAATTATCATTGAACATTATAAAAAACACCTGCTCTGCTTGGAAGTTGAAGAGATTGGAATATAGATTTGGAAAAAAAAGACACAAAAAAGTTATAGAAAAAGTTAAACTTACCAGTTGCTCTGCTTGGAAGTTGGGTTGGATTGGGTTCAGAGTTCAATAGAGGAGGCAACACTGGTTTGAGGCGGAAGGGAGGAGACAGCGACAGGGGTCCTGCGAGCTGGCGGGCAGCGGAGAGGGCTGCTCCTGATGGATTGCAACGGCAAGGAGAGTTCCCGCAACCAACCTAAAGAAAAAATATCAAGTTTAATTCATCATCAACAAAAACACACAATGCACATAAAAAAATCCTCAAATGTTCTGAAGTATCGCTAGCGCTTTAATTTTGCGTATTCTAAACAAAATTATAACATAATAGATCAGACACCAAAGGTAAATAAAAGAAAAAAAATGGAAAGAAATTTAGAAAAATGTACATACAAAAAACAAAAAAAAATCAAAAAGTAATGCTTAGAATACAAAAACCCAAATCTCAAATCAAAATCTGAGATTTGTAGTTCAAATCCAAATACAAATCTGAGATTTATAATGCTTAATCCTAAAACCCAATTCTCAAATCAAACAAAGAGAGAAACGAATGGTAACCTTTTACCGTTGATAGATAATGGCACTTTCTTCGATTCTGAAATCCTTTGGACCTATATGTACTACTGTCAAAAAACAAAAACAAAAGTAAAAAAAATTGTTAGCTGTTAAGGTACGATTAAAATCCGAAATGTAAAACGAAAAAAAAATCGTGTAAAATTAAAACCCCAAATGAAAAAACAAAGTTTAGATCAACCACCCCACCAAAAATCGTATGTACTACTGTCAACAAACAAAAACAAAAATAAAAAGTTAGCTGTTAAGGTACGATTAAAACCCCAAATTGTCAGTAAAAAAATGAACAAAAACCAACAAAAATCGTACCTTAGTTAGCTGTTAAGGCACGATTAAAACCCCAAATGTGCAGAATACCTCTTGAAGAATACCTGTTGAAGAACAAAAAAAAAAAAAGTCAGATCTGTGTGTGCGTGTGTTTCTGTGTGTACGTGTGTGTGTTTCTGTGTGCGGGTGTGTGTGTGTTTCCGAGTGCGTGTGTGCGTGTGTGTTTCTGAGTGCGTGTGTGTGTGTTTCTGTGTGCGTGTGTGTTTTTGTGCCTATGTGTGTGTGTGTGTTTGTGGGGAAGGGGGGAGAGGGGAGGGGGGTTTACCAGGGGAGAGGGAGTGGGGAAGGGGGAGGGGGGTTTAGAGGGGGTAGGAGGGGCGGGGAAGGGGGGAGGGCAGGGGCGGGTGAGTGGGGAAGGGGGAGGGGGTTTAGAGGTGGCGGGAGGGGCGGGGAAGGGGGAGGGCAGGGGCAGGGGCAGGGGCGGGGGCGGGGGCGGGTGAGTGGGGAGGGGGTTTGGAGGGGGCGGGAGGGGCGGGGAAGGGGGGTGGGGAGTTACTGGTGTGTGTGAGTTAGGGAGAGAGAGAATCGTCTGAGAGAGAGAGAGAGAGAGAGAGAGAGAGAGAGAGAGTGAGAGTGAGAGAGAGAGAACCGTGTGAGTTGGAATGGGGGGAGGGGGGTGTGTTACAATTCAAATTTTGAATTAAAGTGGTAAGAATTCATTTTTAGTGGGGGGGAAATCAGAATTTTCAAATTTTAAATGAAATTTGAAGATTTAATCTAAGCCCTTCATTTTTAGTGGGAGATGTGGCAAGATCTAGACCATTATTGTGCTTAGACAATTCAAAATCCATGCCATCTTATTATATATATATATATATATATATATATATATATATATATATATATATATATATATATATATATATATATATATATATATATATATATATATATATATATATATATATATATATATATATATATATATGTAACAGGTATATATATCGCATATATTTAACAGGTATACCTGTTACATATATATACCGTTCCTCTGTGTTATTGTTGCTGAGCTGCTGGTCAGTAATCTTCATACCTCTGTTTTGTAATCTCGAATATCCGTGGTGAACATTTCGTTATCTTGGCTTTATATATATATGCACAATATTTTATGTATATATATGTTGCATATTGATCCTTCATACTCTTGGTAGGAAAGTTCTGGCCATTTGGGTTACATAACATTAACAATTATTAGTCATTTTCCACTTTAGTTTGTACTGGACTACATATATATATACCTGCATATAACAAGTATATATATCTATATAATAAAGTAGGAAACTTAAGTATGTCATAAGCTTTGTCTATGATGTCATCTAAATTAGGTTTTTTTGTACTCTTTATTTTACCCTTGAAACTTTTGAGTTCCCCCTCATTTGACACACTCTAATTTGCTCCCCCTTTTTTTCAAAATTCAAAAAGAAGGGTATAATAGAAATTTGGATCATATCCCAAACACATGCCTCCTATTTTACTTTTTTCCTGCCGTCTCATTTACCTCATTCCCCATAATCTTCTTCTCTCACAAATGAAATGCAAACTCTTTTCCACCAGCCGACTCCACTGGAGACAAATCATGTTTCAGAAATGCAAACACTTCTACACTACAATTGGTCTTTGTATCTCCGACACATCACTCCCCATCCCCACCTCGCCGGAACCCCAGGCGGCCACCGTTCCTCCATCTAGAGTCAGTCTTTGTATCTCCGACACGTCACTCCCCATCCCCACCTAGACGGAACCCCAGGCAGCCACCGTTCCTCCATCTACAATCGGTCTTTTTATCTCCAACACGTCACTCCCCATCTCCACCTCGCCGAAACCCCAGGCAGCCACCATTCCTCCATCTACAGTCGGTCTTTGTATCTCCGACACGTTACTCCCCATCCCCACCTCGCCGGAATCCCAGGCGGCCACCATTCCTCCATCCACTTCCAAAACCCTTGCCTTTAAACCCACCTCAGAGAAGACACCACAACTACTCCCCCTCCGGATCTGCCTACGGTAAGACGTTTTGTGTTGTGTGCCACTTCATAATTTTTTATGTGTTGTTGAAATCAGACTGTGTTGTTGAAAAAATGCGTTAAGATTTGAGTATATACAGATTGAGTATGTACTCATGTGTATATACAGATTTGATTTAAGAGTTGAGTGTATACAGATTTGATTTAAGAGACTTTTTGTGTTGATCCAACCCAAACTAACATATACGCATATGTTGTCGTTATTTTTGCAGGTTTTGGAACTGAGTTTTCCCATTACCATGTATTTTTGCAGGTTTGGTTATTTTTGAGTTTTCCCATTTCCCCTATTTGATTTTTGCAGGTTTGTAAGATATTATGATGGGCACATATTTCAATTTTAATTCATTTATAAGTCTCACGTAACTGTTTAATAAATGGATCCGAAGGACCCTAGGGCCCATACTTTTACAGGTCTTAGTAGGTTAATTGCTTAGGAATATTTGCAATTCATAATCTGTCGGTCAAAAATTGGTTCTCTGTTTATATGTTTTTTTTTAATTCTATTTTTATAGAAATCAATAACGTCACATGATTTCTTAATCATCTTTGTTTCTTCTTCAACATTTTTATTTACATTTACATCTTTGTTTCTTTCTTTCTATTTGTCAAACAATTTTTTATTAGCTCTACATAATATTGTTTTAACTTACTTTCACTTGGTGTATTCGACATTTGTTACTCAATACAAAGTTTTCACTATGCAGGTTACCGTATTTAAAACAGGAAGCACAACAATATAAACTAAACTGTTGTATATAAGACTTTATCTTCTTATTCGAGGGAGGCCGCAAACCTACGATTTATGCCATTTGTGATTGTCATTTGTGATGAATGTGTGAATTGTATTTTTGTTGGAAATTTTTAACCTCACCCGAATTTAAAAATAAATTCAGCCGTGACACTATCATAGTCGTTGATAATCATACTTTTTAAAAGACAATTATACACCACTTTATATGCACCACTAGGTGGGGGGAATTACTCAGATCCATAAGAAAGACCGACAAGAATTAGAGACATCAATCATAATCATCAATGCACCTCTCATTATGGTACCTCACTCTCTTTCTCTAATTTTTGTTTGTGTTCTTCATTTGCCTTCATATGTACGCAATTAAGTCCTAAGACCATTTTTTATTCATAGATGATGCATCATTAAATGTTTTAAAATATTATTATCCAAACAATGAACCACCATTACATTGATAATAACGTTAAATAACAAACCTTTGTCGCAATATGTATATGTTTCCATATAAATGTTATTCTATGGCTATGTCATTGTTTTGTGTGCAGATGTATGGGTTACTTTGAAGGTTGATCACTCAGATTTTATAAATCCACTGTGTATTTTATTATAAAGTTTCTCTTTTGGGAAATTTTTAGCGTCATGTTAGCGAGACAGTGCATTTGGCATATAATTAATAATTAGCATGGTTTATATAATATTTGACTATCTATTTCCATTGACTAACTACATTTTTTATTTTGTATTAGGTCGCATTTTGAAAACTACGGACAAGCATTATAGTGGAACACGTGGGACAACCTCAATTAATAAACGTGATTTTTTTTAAAGAAGTTCGTTTCATTGAAATATTTGTTTGATAAATTTGGACGTTTTGAATATTTTACGATTGGTTGTTACCCCTTAAGCAGGGTGGATAGTCCAATAAATAAAGGAAATTATGCCCATTTTTTTAAATATACATTTTGTTAATTTGAGATATAATGTCAATTCAATTGATGAATATTGTATATTTCATGTTAAGCAGGGTGGATAGTCCACACTGTAATTTGAGATACTATTCGAATATTGTTGGACTATTTGTTTTTTGTTAAGCAGGGTGGATAATCTTAAAAACAAATGAGATTATGGTCATTTTTTTAAAATTACATTTTGTTTTGTTAGGGAACTAAAGTTGTGCGTTTTTGCAATTACATGTTTTGAAAATTTGTCGTTTTACGATTATCAGCGTGCCTTCAGGCACGGGTATACCCTAGTATATATATATATATATATATATATATATATATATATATATATATATATATATATATATATATATATATATATATATATATATATATATATATATATATATATATATATATATATATATGTGTGTGTGTGTGTGTGTGTGTGTGTGTGTGTGTGTGTGTGTGTGTGTGTGTGTGTGGAGTGTTAAAAAAACACCTTAAAAAACAGTTAAAAAAATAATAATTTTTAAAAAAAAAATATTTTTTTAAAAATTATGTGGAGTGTCATGTTTTTATACAACTTTGAGTTAAAATGGATCTTTCGCCAAACCCCTCCTAAAAAAAGCAGTTAGTATTAATTTTACCCATATTGTAATTTTTTATATGCTATTGAAGTGTTCAATGCTTATGCTTAATATATGATATACTTGTTGTAATTAAAATGGTGCTCATACAATTTTTTAAAAATTGTTAGATATGGAAATTAGCGAAGATGAGGTCATCACATATATGATGTTCCAAGAGTTGGTCAATTTGTTTATTGTTGGGTATATGTTTTTTATGATTATGTATGGTAGTGCAAATAGGCACTACCAAAAATATATGTTAAAGAATAGAACATTTGTTAGGTATGAGACACGAGTAGAGCATATGAACCGCCTTGTGCGTGAGAGTGATGTGGCATGTATAGATCAACTTAGAATGGATATGCAAGCTTTTGCTATTTTATGTGAACTTTTTCGTACGGCTGGCCAATTGAAAGTAACTGGAAATTTCATAATAGAAGAAAAGGTGGCCATGTTCCTAAATATACTTACCCATCACACGAAGAATCGTGTGATAAAATTTCAATATCGAAGGTCGGGAGAGACAGTTAGTAGGTATTTCAATGAATTCGGTGCTGCGAGTATAAGGCCTATTACTTAGAGCACCTGAACCAGTACCAAAAGATTGTACTGAAGAAAGGTGGAAATGGTTTAAGGTACATATATATTATTCAATACGAACATACTTAGCTACAATATTAAATTTTAATGGATATTGATTTTAATAATTTTATTTGTTTAGGGGTGCTTAGGTGCGCTAGATGGAACATTTATTCGTGTGAACGTCCCAGAAGTTAATAAACCCAGATATCGAAACAGGAAAGGGGATATTGCAACTAATGTATTAGGAGTATGTGGACGTGATTTAAAGTTTATATATGTGTTGCCAGGATGGGAAGGTTCAGCTGCAGATTCTAGGATTTTGCGAGATGCCATTTTTAGGAGAAATGGACTTATAGTACCTACCGGTGAGTTATTTTTTCCTGGGTATTTATACCCAATAATAATTTCGTGTATAGATAATTAAGGTTGTTCTTTGCTATTGTAGGTTACTATTATCTTGTCGATGCTCGGTATACAAATGGTGAAGGATTTCTAGCCCCATATAGAGCAACAAGGTACCATTTGTCTGAATACAGGCAGGGTACATTAGCGCCAACGACCCCTCAAGAGTACTTTAATAAAAAACATTCAGAAGCTAGAAATTGCATAGAGCGGTGTTTTAGGATCCTTAAGATGCGGTGGGCTGCTCTTAGGAGTCCAACATATTACCCTATCAAAACTCAATGTCGTATTATTTCAGTGTGTTGTCTTATTCACAATTACATAAGAAATGAAATACCAGTAGATCCAATGGAACAGGCCTTTGAAGAAGAAGAAGAAGAAGAAGAAGAAGAAGAAGAAGAAGAAGAAGAAGAAGAAGAAAAATGGGCTGAGGGGAGTAGTTTTCCATTGGATGATTCAATTAGCCAAGTTGAAACATCCAACCAATGGTCTGAATGGAGGGATAATTTAGCTGAACAAATGTTTAACGCATGGAGAAATTGATGACATATTTTTATATATGAGATTGATGTTTATCGTGTTATGTTTTACATTTATTTTGTAAATAATTTTTTTTATTTCTTGTAATTATTTTTTATTTGTATAATGTTGTTAATATTTGTGTTCTCTTGTCATTAATTATTGTTATGAAATAAGAACATATATCTCTATGTAAGGAATGGAAGGTAGCGTGCCCGTTCAAAATAAGGTCAAGGGAAAAGTTAGAGATCGACGTGTATGGACTAGGACTGAGGAAGAATATCTCGTGACAATACTCGAGGAGCTTGTGAGACATGGGTACAGTTGTGACAATGGCTTTAAGCCTGGAACAACGTTGGAAGTGGAGAAAAGATTTGAAGAAAAGATGCCTGGGTGTGGTATTAAAGCAAACCCACATATAGAGTCAAAGATGAAAGTTTTGAAGAAACATTTTAATTTGGTAACTGACATGTTGGGTCGTAGTGGTTTTGGATGGAACGAAACTTTAAAATGTGTCGAGGTTGATCGAGATGATCAGTGGGAAGGTTACTTGCAGGTAAATTAGTTAAATTTATTGTTTATCTCTTCATTGAATAATAATACTTTTCACTATTTGACTTAACTTAATTTTATTTATTTACTGCAGAGAGAGCCTGATGCAAAGGGACTAAGAAATAAGCCATTTCCGTTGTATGATCGGTTGGGATACGTGTTTGGAAAGGATCGCGCTACTGGTACTGCAGCTGAGTCTCCTGCCGATGCCATGGATGATATAGATGGTCAGGACGAGGAGAGTATTGACTTAAATGGTGCTACTCCAACACCAGTTATGCAACCTTCCTCCAGTGTTCCTAACCCAAGTCAGAGAAAGACGAAAAGAAAAAGTGATACTTGGAGTGTGGGCATGCAAGATATGGCAACAGCTTTTACCTCGTTTGTAGAAAATTCAAACAAAAATTTTGAAGCACTTAGTGAAAAGTTTGGTGAAGATAAAGTAGGAAATAACAGGAAAAAAAATGCTTGGGGAGCTTAACACTATAACTACTCTGAATGCAAGGGATCGCGTTTATCTAGCCAGAAAAATTGCCGAGCGAACGGATTATGTGGACATATTTCTTTCGATGTCAAACGAAGACCGTATAGAGTTTATTGCCCAACTACTTGAGGAGGGATTTTAGAAATTTAAATTATCAACGCTTTGATTTGCAGACCTATGTTTTCGATGGATTAATTTTAATAATTTATTATTTCGACTTTAAGACCAATTTGGATGACTATATGCTGGTATTGATGAGCTTGTAATGATGTCAGGTTGCTATATTGATTTTTCAATTTTAAATTTTAGTTTGCTTTATTATGGAGGTATTAAAAAATATGTTATTGAGTTAAAATAAGTGATAACAGTATATTTTTGTATTTTTTTAAATATTAAATACAAAATAAGGGTATTCTTGGAAAACTGGAGATAAATTAATCATATCCGGAGCATTTCAAACACAGGATTGTATTATTATATCCCTTCCCGTCTTCTTATCCGGAAGTGTTCCAAACGCAGTATTGGAATACGCCTTATACGGTCCATCCTTATCCTATCCAATTCGACTCTTATCCTATCCTATCCGGACCCCTTATACGGCGCATCAAACGAGGCCAAAAAGTTCTTATCAAATGGCTTCGTTGCCTCGTTCTTGGCCTGGAAGAAATTGAAGACTTGTAATTTTTTTTTTACTTTTAATTATTATTTCTTCTCCCTCCTCCTTAGACTGGTTGTATAGGCTTATTGCAGCTTTGTATTTATTTTGGTGCATTTTGACACTGATTTTTTGTAATAATTATTCATATAAAAAAAAGAAGCGAAAAGGGAAACCAGACAAGGTAGAGAGAGGGTGTCCAACGACGAGAATTTTTGAAGCCTCTCTACTTTGGATCGGTAGGACTCCCAGGGATGACTGAGATAGGCAAGATCTCCCCCCGGTCGACTAGGCTCGGTCTTCACCCCACGTGTGTAAAACCGTGGGAGGTACATTTTTTTATCCCTCGCGAATCTCCTACAAGCGAGTCAATTTTTGTGTGATTACGTGCTCTTATGTGCTTTTAATTTTTGCATCGCACTTAAATTGCATGATTTGATGAATTAATTTACCTAAGACCTGGACCCGGTCATTGAAACGAGAAGGGATTTCATCACCCGACTCACTCGCTTATCCATTATGTGCTACCCTAGATGTCATTTAATTAAAATTAATCAACCAGCCAGCCCAATAAGAACACATTTTTGCAACAGGCGATTACAAAGATAAATTTCATGAATTTTTGTCGCCCGCGAACTTAGTTAAAATTTGACTACCCCTTTCACTAATTTTGAAGATAATAATTGGCTACGTGCTCGTCAGGATTTTTTCTTGACTCGTGTGTGCCCAATTCCATTCTCTAGGTAGTGAATTTTCGTTAGTTTGACCAAATCAAGAGTCCATTTTTTTCCTTTTTCCAAAAAAACCCACAATATATATATATATATATATATATATATATATATATATATATATATAGAGAGAGAGAGAGAGAGAGAGAGAGAGGGAGAGAGAGAGAGAGAAAGAGAGAGTAAGGCTCACATACATCATGCACTATACATCACACCTAATTCTAAGCCCTAGAAAACTTTTTTTTCAAATTTATATTTTTTTTCCTTGAAATTAGCCTTCCAATCAACCCATATGCAAAAAATTAGGTCAAAATAAATTTTGTAGCTATTTTTAAAAAATCCACAAAAAACTGCTGGCGCAGACCTTTAAAAATAAGGTATTTTTAGCAGTTTTTTGTGAATTTTTTAAAAATAGCTACAAAATGTATTTTGACCTAATTTTTTGCATTTGGGTTGATTGGAAAGTTAATTTCAAGGGAAAAAAATATAAAATTTGAAAAAAAAAATTAGGGCTTAGAATTAGGCGTGATGCATGGGTGATGTATAGAGCATGATGTAGGTGAGCCTCCCTCTCTCTCTCTCTCTCTCTCTCTCTATATATATATATATATATATATATATATATATATATATATATATATTTTCAAAAATCCCAAAAAGATTTTCTTTTTTTTCCATATTTAAAATACCAAAATGATTATCCTTTTCTTATTTTCAAAAATCACAAAAACATTTTATTTTCTTTTGAAAAATATTTAAAAACCAAAAAATTTTCCTCTTGTCATGGCCGAAGAACGTCCTTTACGGGAATGCTTTGGCCATCGCACATTCTCTCGAAGTTTGTTTGATGATAAGCCCGAATCGACCCTTGATTCATTAATTCAGGGATTTAACTCTCAAACGCACACCATTGATTCCTGTGTCGTCCATGCAAACATCTCATCTTCCACCGCCTCTGGTAACGAGTGTCAACCCATCACATGCTTCGCCGTGCACACACTACTTTCTTAGCGATCACTTGTCCCATAAGTGTCCATTTATATTCTCTTCATCTGAATCCACCTTGGAACATGTGTATCCCTATGACACTGTTTTGGACCCACCCTCGACATATTGTCACGACATATCTAATGTCGAGGGGTATGAGTACCCGAGCTATTCATGGAGGCCTGATCATCCTTCCATGCAATATGAATCCCAACGCCATGTTGTGGATCCTTACAGTTTCCAATAGTCGTCACCGCCACCTCGTGCACCTCATACCTATCAGTCCCCTTCATATGCTCCTCATGCTGATCACACTTTTGTCCCTCACGAAGATGCTTCTACCGTGAATGCTACACTTGACCCTGCTCCACACACTTCATATGAGTATTCTCCATATCCTAGTGTTTCTAGCGAGTTGTGTCCATCTCACCCACCACCACCCACCACCGCCGTCTCCCCACCACCTTGCACATCCGCTCTCGAGAGCCTCTTACACAAGTTCGCGTACACTCTTCAATCTCAAACTGAATCACTTCAAAGGCTTGAACAACGATTATATGATTTTGAGTGTGCGATCGAGATGGATTCCACCCCAAGTCAACCCCTTATTGACCCAGCGTGGGATGATTATATGTCATCTTGTGCCAATGATTTTGAGTGTGACCAACCCCGTTATCCTGAGTATCTCAACATTGAGACCACTCTGTGGTCCCGGACCTAAGTTGACAATTGTGTTGACATATCCATTGACAGTGAGACTGATCCCACACCATCCTACCCTCTCGAACCCACCATTGCGGTTTGTCTTTCCCCTTCCATAGAATCCTTACTTATGTCCGAGCCTACACCTACTGAGCCCACTGTGTGTGTTCCCAAGGAACCACTTCATCCTAGGTTAGCTTCGGCTATGAGTGCTCACCATTTTCTTGATATTGAATCTGAGATGGTTTCTATTGCTCGGGATATGGATTTTGACCCACCATGCTTGGCTCCCCTTGAGCCGAATATTGATGTAGATTCATCTATCTCGGATCTTACAGCCTCGTTAGACCCTTTCACCACCTTGGATGGTGATGTAATAGTGGCTAAGTTGATCACTCCCTCGTTTATTTCCACACTTCCTCCCGCGAGTGCCCTTGACGATCACTCCGTGCCTCATGAGGAGTGTGTGTCTCCTACTTTCGAGTTAGAACATCTTCCCCCACTCTTTCTCCCACCCGATCCACCCACTGTCCCTTCCACCCCACCACTTGGTTTGGACCTTGTTATTGCACCTCACCTGTTCCCATCTACGTATTTAGGTCCTCACCTACATCCATCCTCCACCCTAGTACTCCATGATCATATTTGTGCAGTTTTCATCGACACAACTATCCATGTGAGTATTCGTGCTACTCTCCCCATACGTGACACCGAGCTTGTTACTCTATGCACACCACTTCCTTTTGGTGTTGATTTTTTTCATCTACCGTTCCCTAGTGTGTCACGACGTGACCATTATCAGCGTCCATTTATAGAACAATCGTGCACTTTCTCTGAGGCCCACCCCTTCACTATTGCCAAACTATTTTTCCTCCCCCACCAATTAGAGCACCATTCTTATAGGGCCCTTGTTGCCCTCACCTTTACGCTTAATAAGGATCGTGATCAGTGCCTGTTCACCCTCACCCTTGCCCATCTTCGTCTATGTACCCTCCTACCCACCCACCCCTGGTTCACCGATGCTTTGCATCGAGTGATGCACTTTGCTATACAAGTGCATTGACCCGTTTTAGCCTTTATCCAACAAGACTGACGCTTCAGTCTTGTTTGGGGGTGATTCTTATCACCCAATTTTTCTGCCACCCCGTTCTTTCATAGCTCTTATCTTTAGGGTGAGAACGGTTCGGTCTGGCTGAAGACACTAAACTTAGCGCTATCGAGAGGCAACCCGTCGTTCATTATTTCAAAGTATGAGTCTTACCCTGTTTGGGGGTGGTGTTTCACACCACCCAATGATTTTCACATGCTTTATATACTTGTACGTATTTTTGTATCACATATGTTCTTCAGGTTTCATCTATCCTCCAGAATGCGGTACATTTCACTAGTGGTTCATTATGGTACTATCTTTCCTCCCTTGTGATTCATTTTATATATGGTTTTTAAACATCGAGGACGATGTTCTCTTTTGTTTGGGGGTGGAAAATTTCTCAAAATCGTACCACATTTGAAATTTTTTCAGAAACAAGTGATTTTAAACATTTTGTGCAGTTAAATTTAAATTTTTATGACATGAATTGTCTATCATCCCTCTTTTAGAAATCTCGGAATACCTCTGTTTGACCCAAAAATTACGCTTTTAACCTTAAATTAATTAATACCTCTTAAAATCATACTTGCACTATGAATTCTTAAACTCGGCAATTTGCACTATCACGTTTACAATCAAAAGTTGTAGAGTAAATATATTCTCAAGATAGCCTTAAAATATCACTAGTGGCGACTTAAACCCGTGAGATTTGAGCTTTTCACCTTTTTGAGGGTTTTTACGTATCTCCGAGTCACAAGTTGACTCAACTTTCTTTGGATACCGCACTTGGTCGTTGCATGGTCTCATTATTTTTTCAAATTTGGCTTAATCACTGAGAATGACATTATCTTCGAGTTATAAGAAACACGTGTCTTTTAGTTTGTCCCGAGCACTAAATCGATTTTTCCATACACTTACCATTTTTCCTATCACATTATCATTACCATTATCATTTTCCATATTACCCTTATCCATATGTCCCAAATACCATCCATCATTGCCATCGTTTTTGAGAAAAAGAGTGTTTGAAATTTTCCATGTAAATTGTCTTCATTTGTGCTATGAAAAGAAAAATGTATCGCAACAAAAAAAAAAGAAAAGAAAGAAAATAAAAATTGAAAAGAAGAAAATAATATGCGGTCATAAATTCAAAAGATGAAGACAATAATCAATCAAAGTGTGCCACACTCTTCTCAAAACACCTCATCATTCATCTTCTTTATTATCCCCTCATACCTTTCATAAATGATATTTTTCACCCTTGGTAAAGTGTTCGGGAAAACGAAAAGATTATATGGTGAATAACTTGACATTCTCGACATAGTGGTTAAGCATTTGTTCATGAGATCACTTTTTTTTCATGTATCCATCATTTATTATTAAGTGTGTGAGGCGTTTGAACTTGTTTACATTTACTCACCTCCTCACACACTAGAGAGATACACTTACCCAATTCTCAGAGAGTTCGATTCGGAGAGATATATCTAGTGAGAATTGAAGCCAAAACGTTGATTCTATAAAGGTGATCTTAGAATTACTCTAATGATACTTAAGATTACTTCACACTACACGTGCTGAGTTTTAGGAAGGATTACGCTTTTGGTATTAAGTAAATTTATATCCTATTTTTATAGTTGAATACGACGTTCCTTGATGACCTTTTAAAGTCGGGTTGTACAACATTTCATCATCAAATAAAAAACTTCATTCAAATAAGTTTTGAATTTTGTGGGTATATTCACTGCAAATCCTCACGAGACACCACTCGTCTTGTAGGGCAACCTATAGGTTTAACGACTTGTTGCACATGCTAAGTGCAATCGCCAGTGCCTGCGAAAGTGGCACACTTTTGGTTACTTATTTCTGTTTTCTCTCTATTTTTTGCTCGAGGACTAGGAATGTTCTGTTTGGAGGTGGTGTGATTAGCACCCAAAAGTGTATAATTCATGCCCTGAATATGTGCATTTTAGTAACTCGTTTTAATTAAAAATGGTCTTATGATCATATTTATCTATTTTTTAGGTCAATACGCAGTCGTAGTGTTAAATGATGCCAAGTCCAGTCAATTGCGACACAAAAATGGTGAAAAGTTTGCATTGAAGAAATCAAAGGAGACTGCGAAGTCTGGAGTCCTATTCGAGCATACTGAGATGTGTTTCGATGCCCCAAACTAGTCCCATAACCTTAACCTAGCCTAGGCCGAGCCCAGTCCATTTCCCGAGCCCAATGTGTGTTTAGTTTGTACCTTTATTATTTTTCTAAATTTTTATTTTGAGTTATTTTATTTTTAGGATTTATTTTAGATTTAATTAGAATTTTCTAGAATTTATTTTATATTTTTCTATTTTTCTATTTCTTTATTTTGATTTTATTTTTTATTATTTTTTAATCTTAATCTTAATTTTATTTTATTTTATTTTATTTTATTTTATTGGGATTAGTTTTTAGGATTTCATGTATTTTTATTTTTTTAGATTTTACATTTTACGATTTTAGTTTTTAGTTTTTAGTTTAGTAGATTTTTATTTTTATTTTTATTCTTATTTCTTTTTAGTTTCATTTTTTATTTGAATCTTTATTTTATTTTTAGAGTAGTATTTTATTTTTAGATTTTTAGTTTTGTTAGTTGTATATATTTTTTTTATTGTGTTATTTTTTAAGGGCCCAACATAAACATACATAAAACACACACCCATATATCCTACCTCCATACACTCATACACACACAACACTACCCATCACCCACATACACCTATCCTACACCCTCACCACACTAAAGTACCCCTACTTACTATTCATAATCATCCCCATCTCTCCACTCTCTCACCTCCTACCATAACCAACAAATCACCTCTCTCGTGCACCTCATACCCTCATCATCAACCTCCAACCAAACCCCATACCACTTCAACTCTCCCTTAACCCGCCATGAAACTCGGACCCACCTTAGCTCCAACCGAACCCCCATACTTGTTCGAAATCCACCTATCTCCGACCCCATCTCTGAAACCCACTAACCGCCGGCAACATTCCGGCCAAAAAATTGCGACTCGTGGCCCTATTAGCCCCAACCCAAGAACCTGGATCCTCATACCTCAATAAACCCGACCCCAACCTCCGATCCGAGGCCAGTGGCGTTCTGCCTAGACCCAAAATCAATGTCAACCCAAACCACATCGCAACCTCCCCGGATACCCACTCAACCCATCTTATCCATCCAAACCCATTCTTTAAAGACAATCTTCAAATCCCCAAAAAATCTCAACGCCCAAACAAAGCATCGTGGGTCACAAAAAGAGGAGGACATCTCATTTATAAAAGACAAGACTCTCAGATCAGAAGAAAAAGAGAGAGACAAAAAATAGAGAAATAGTGTGTATATTATGTACAGTTTAGGGTCATGAAAAAATTCTAGAAAAATACAAAAAAATTAGTTTAGCTTTAGAATATTTTTTAGGTTTAGTTTTTAGTCTTCTTTTTTTACTCAAGTGCTGAAAATTGTGAAGAAGTTGGACGCATGTCAAGGCGCATTTCAAGAAAAATTTATGAAAAAACTTGCGTATTGTATTTCTACATTCTCTTTTTAATTTCTTTCCTTCTTGACATATTATTTATTGTTGTTTATGCACACATGAGAATGTTTGGCTAAACACCCCGTTCAAGGGGTGGGATGCACTGCGAATGATGTTAATATAATCAATTAGTTTTATTAATTTTATATTTCTAAATTAATTTTTAACTGTCACCGATTAATTTATGTAACGAGAGTTAGTAAATTAATTGAACGAATTAATGTTTGAATTTAGGAATGGAACTAGACATAGTTTTTTTTCGAAATTTGAATATTAATTCGGTGTTGAAATTTGAAGATTGCTATTGTTTTCGTTAAATTGATCCTAGCGGGTAATTTTCAGAAAAGAGTATAAGTCCTAATTTTTCATTGTGTGACATTTTTAAATTAATTTTCTGAAAAAGATTTTATTAAATATATAATTTTAACGAGAGTTAGATTATCGATTTAATATTATCTCGAAATATTTCAAATTAATAAATTGAGAAATTAAAATAATTGAAAATGTAGTGTAATTCCATCTCTTGACCTTCTCACATTATTTCACACTCGGTTGCACATTCTTGTTCATTCTTTAGTCATTTTATAATTTTTAGCATTTATTAGCAAATGTTTCCCTTGAAATTGTTTAAAAATAACATTTTCATAAAAAAATGAGATTACAAGTTTTCACTTAATTGTTTCACCTTGGAAGTTGGATTGATACCCGTACTTACCGCAATACGAGTTATTTTTAGACAAGTTTTGTAGGTACTCAAGGAAATTTTGAGAGTGACTTTTGAAGACAACGACCGTACAACAACGATATACCCAAAAAGTTCTTATCACGCTGAATTGAAAAGACGAGTTAAAGATTGTTGTTTAATCACAAAAGGAAGTGATGATGTTCTGACTATGACACTTGGTACTCCCGAACACTCGGTCATGTTCGAGATTCGGAGTTTTTCCTACAAGGTACTTCAATCTTCCAAAGCGTGGTTCCAAGAGAAATATTACTGAGTTAGAATCTGAATTAAGAGAAGGAAAGAAAATAATAAAAGATATGGAATCCCAGTTGAAGTTAAGAAATGAGCCAATTCTCACAGCCCCAACAATCACAACCCGAGTTGAGAAAGTTGCTTCATATATGCATGAAAATGAAAATATAAAGCATTCAAGTTCGAGTGGAAAAATTGTAACATAATGACTTTCTTCAAAGGTATAGTGGCGCAAAGATAATTATACGAACACAAACCATTAAGGTTTACTGATTTTGGTTGTAATTACAATTTATTTATGTGTTTCTTTGACATGTAGTTAAAAGATAATGGTGTAACACATAGTGAATAGTTACTACCTCATTCAATTGTTATTGTCAAAAGTAAGAAACCTTTTTCGATAGCTGGTGATAAAAGAGCGAGACAAGCGTCTTCTTTAAAGGTAATGGGTTCACTTTCCTTTAATAGTGATAACTTTGTTGTTTTAGTTTGTTGGGACAGTAGGTTGTTGAATTTTATGTAGTTTTACTTGGTTGGAGCCAATAAATTGTTGAATTTTGATACATTGCTGAATTTTAATGTGATTATTTTTTGTAATTTAGGGTGGAGAATATAGGTTGTCTATTGACAATAAAACTAACATCATTGCCAAGGGGACCACGTTTGATAGGAATGGACCGAATGAGAAAATGCATCATATAGTGTCTGTAGAAAATAATATTCGAGTCTCCATTTCTAAAGTTATTTCTTCTAGTGCCATTCTTTCGGTACCCATTCCAAGTGAAATGTATTTTTGTGAAATATGCTATTGGCTCATATGTTGCTTGGCCCAAAGAGTTAGTGTTGTTAGGACTTGAGGTAAACTATCGGTTCTTATGTATATCTATAAGTTCGTGTTTGTTCTATGAATGACATTGCTTTCTGACATTTCACATGATTCAATGCAGAAGGAATTGGAAGTTGGGAAAAAACATGCCATGAGAATGAAAAGGATGCCTTCAGTGAAAGTAGATTTGAAAAAATGAAATGGATTCTAATTGCTATTTGATAACCGCCTTCACCCATAATTTATTGATAATGAAGATGAATCAAATAACGATTCCAATGGAGAAAAATATGTTTAGAGAAGATAAGGATCAATGCTATGTTTTTAAGAACGATTTGTTGGAGTTTTGTATATTGAAGCCTTTGGATGTAATGTGCATTGTTGTATACATGAGGTATAACTTAATTCAATTGTGTTATTTAAGATGGGTATCTATTAGTTTAGTTACTTACCTTTTCAGTTTCTTATATGATAAGTTTCAATGCTCCCGAGAAGGGTTTCAATTCTTCAATCTAGAGTCTTTTAATGGTAACCAAAATTTGGTTTAACTCGACTTATTGGAAAAAGGTTAGAAATGCAAAAAAAAGAAGTCAAATTTGTTTCAAATCTTACAATCTCGTAGATATGTAAATAGTTGAATTATTTTTTTCTACATGAATAAACAACTCTTTGTACATCATGTACTTTGTAATTATGACAATATTCATTTTACAGATCCCATTCGGTATTAATGGTCATTGATTTGTCCAGAAGAACTATTTATTGGTTGGATTCATTGAATACGATACCAAGTGACAAAGATAATCTCTCGAGAGTATAATATAATTTTCAATTTTATTTGATATGCATTATGAGTACATTATTATTGCGATCTCCTAATACACATCTTTGAATTCTCTTTACATGTAGTGAGATTAACACGTTGAACATCAATGGGAAAAGGCCAAACGCATAGTGGAATTGTATTAAGGTAAATTCTATCATATGACATCTCTGGCATTCCATAGTAAATTATAGAAACTCCCTTAGTATAGAATCTCCAAGAACACTTATATAAAATGTAGTATAGATAATTATTGTATATAGATTTAGTGACCTACTAATTAACTAGTGAACACATGAAAATAGAAACTCATACGATCACTTATAGTGGCCTGTCCCCTTCGTATGTATATAGATTTAGTGACATACCAATTAACTAGTTAAAACATGAAAATAGAAACTAGTATAATTAATCGATATTTATTTAGTCAATATTTGTAAATACATAACAGTGCAGGGTCCCCTGTTTCTCTTCAAGGCCATAAATGTTTTGGTTAATCTAGTGTCTATACATGGATACGTGAATTCTTGGTTCCCGTATATTACGCTAATGATATTGGAGTTAAAAATTATAACACCATCAAACTTATAGTTGTGTTAGAATTAAAGTCAGGTTAGTTAGAATTCATATGTATATATGTAGAAATTGTTGCTGCTATAATTCATGAATACACACACACACACACACACACACACACACACACACACACATATATATATATATATATATATATATATATAACCGCTACAAGATAAAAGAGAGGAATTTGGTAGAGTCAACTGAAAATCCAAATGGGTTATGACCCAACAATTACACAACCTGTTTTTAGTATATGGACGATTTGATGGCATGGCAAGTGGCATTGAATGAGATGGGTTTTGTTAAAAAATTGAAAATTGATCCTGATCCTAGGGGTTTGGAGATGTTAATTTTTATAGCTTAAATTTGAGTTACATAAGGGGATTGATCGAGATTGGTTGTTTATTTGTAGATAAATTTTGATAAAGGAATTATTAGGGATAATTTGAATATGTCTAGTGGGTCACCAGTTGCGGTAGGTGGATACGGATAAATGAGGCAGAGGCACAGCTAGGTAGGATATGCGTCGAGTGGGGATAAGGCAGAGGCATTCGAAGAATACCTCTATACCATAAGATGATCAATGTCAGTTTGAATGTCATCTTCTTCTTGTATAAAAGTGTGTTAGCATGGTGTTTCCACAAATCTAGTGAGAGGTTGGAAATATCTATTTCAGCTTCCCTACTATTCATTACAATACTTGGGCTCATTTACTTTTTCTTATTTTCCTTTGCATTGTGGACAATTTGGAGATTCTTAACCTCACATCTCGTGTTCACCCCGTTCATAGCGTGTATGGTTATATTGCCTTAGTTTGTGCTTGGGGCTTGCGGTCAACAAGATTATGTGCTTCAAACAGATTAAACTATCACGGATTTAAGTGGTTAAACAATTTTTCCATACTGACTTAGTTGAAGCGTTTGTCTACCTGATGCAGATGGTTGGTTGGGTTCACAGGTTTTCTTCTGTGGTATCTGAAGAAATCCTTCCACCATATGCGCTAATAACAAAATAGTTGATTTTCCTATTTCAAATTAGTTGGTCCATCTTATTTTACATCAAGTCAGTGCTCATGTATTTAGATCATGCTAAAATGAAATTGTTTTTTATTGATTGAGCATTAATGGTGGATGATTTTAATCATATAACATTCATTTTTTCTTTCAATTTACTTGGAAGATCTGTATCTTACGGTGCAGACCCCCGTACATATCATTTTTTTAAAATAGTAAAAAAATGAATTTTTTGATAAAACTTCACGGATATGATCTCTATGGTGAGAAGATCATCTCAAATTTTTTTCGTTGAAAAATTCAATAACAAACCGTTGAGATTGGGTGATATGTAAAAAAATGGTATAAATATGCATTTCCAACCGTTGAAATGTTGTGTTGGTCCCAGCCGCATTATTGATTGAAAATTTTGATGAAACTTCATGGATATGATCTTCTCACTATCGAGATCATATCCATGAAGTTTCATCAAAAAATTCAATCAAAAAGTGGGTGAGATGATCGCCAACATTTCAACGGTTGAAAATGCAAATTTAAACTATTTTTTTTTATATATCACTTCATCTTAATGGTTTTTTTATTGAATTTTTTGATGAAAAAAATTGGAGATGATCTTCCCACCATGGAGATCATATCCATGAAATTTCATCAGAAAATTCATTTTTTTACTATTTTAAAAAAATGGTATGTATCGGAGTCTGCACCATAAGAAGTCCTTACAGGAGATGGCCTTTCTCTCTCTCTCTCTCTAGAGAGAGAGAGAGAGAGAGAGAGAGAGATGTTAACTACCTTGTTTAATAGTCTATTACTCTTTTATTATTTGTCCGGTAATAATGTTTTATGTTAGCTAGTGTCTAATGCAAGGAAAATGTACTCTTCATTGTGGATATATCATGTTGAAGTTCACGAGGTACTTTACCACTATTTTCTCTTTTTATCCTATTTTATAAAATATTGTTTAGTTATTAACTATTTTTATACTGTAAGAATAAAACTCAATTATTTCTTCAATTGTTAGATGAGAAGATTTTCCAATAAAGTGACATACATGCTGAATGAGCTAAATGAAGTCCAAATGGAGTTCATTCAATTCTTTACGGGTTATATATATTAAATACTTCTGAATAACTATATTTTGTTATGTCGTAATGATAATTTGTTGAGATGATTGTATTTTGATGAAAACTATGTTGATAATATTCAATTACGGGGTTACTAATTCTGGGTTGGATAGCGTCGAGAACAAATTTGATTGAGTTTTACGTTTTGACTATGCCTTAGCTTGAGTATTATTTTGGATTGTGGATCTTATGATGTTGCTCACAATGCCAATTTTTTGGGTATTGTGATGTATCATCACTATGTTTTGGATATTATCACATAGATAACAAGAAGTTAGATAGTTTTTGAATATTATGAGGTAGCTCATACACTATGTAGTTTTTGGATATGATGTAGCTCACCTCACTATTTTTTATTGTAAATATATTGATGTATATAAAGTTAGTTATATTTATGATCTTGGTTATTATATATTTAAAATAGGACAAAATTAATGGGACAAGGGTTGAATTTACCTCAAATAACAGTTGCCTATCCATGGAGTAATGGTTTTACGTTTTAAAAAAAAAAATTACTAACATTTATGTCAATTGTGAAAAATTCTCATAAAATTATTAAAATTGTGATAAATGTGAATTTCTTTATCATAGTTTTTCATGAAATTGTTATTAAAAACATGTCAAATTCTGTAGTTTTATGTGTTCTTAAAAACTGACATATATGAGAATATTGTTTAAGTCAGTTTTACGAACATTTATGTCTGGGATTTCTATCTCAGTTTTGAAAAATTCTAAAAATGACATAAATTGACTGACATAAATTGACTAATTTTCTTGTAGCATGATGGCGTACTGACTCCAAAATCACAAGGTGGTAAATTTCTCCCCCACATACCAACGGTCGAGTGGCCGAAGAAGAAATATGCAGTAGCCTCACCCAACAATTCCCTTAAAGAATGGAAAAATTCAGGCACAATGGTCGAAGCATGAGGGTAAATACCTAGCATAGCAGATAACTCCTCGTAGGTTGGACATACCTTATCCAACCCAAAATGTAACATATGGTCCTCAAGGTACTAGAATCGTGAAGTTGCCTCTAGTTAATCAAAATGTTGTCCCATCAAGTGGTTGGGGGCAAGTTGGACACATTGTAGTCAATGTTATATATGTACATATCTTTAAATCCTTCGAGGTGTGCAAAATATGCCTTGGTCATAGTAATAACCATTAAAAGAAATGAAGTTGAATAAAAATAGAGAAGATGAAGAGAGGGGCGGTGATTCAAAAAGCCATCCTTATGACTCTTTTAATAAACAAATTTCTCCCATAGAATGTTGGGGTAGATGCGCTACCGCCACTAATGCAAGAATCAAAGACCAAAGTTGTAGCAAGAGAGTACTAAGGCTAAATATCCAAGTACCAAGATAGACATGCCGGCAGACAGGCCATAAGCCATACTTATAGGCGCCCCTATTTAGGGAAAAACCCATTTTCCTTTTTTGTCTCTCTTTTCACCAATAAGACAACCCAATAAATGGTTTTTTTTTATAAAATCCTATCGAGAATTTATTTACCTAAAAATATCCAAAATACACTACGTAATTTTTCAAAATCTTAACCCCTCAATGGAAAACTAAAAAGTGCATGTAGAATAAGCCATTAAATTAAGATAATCAAATAAAATGCAACATTTTATATATTTTGTTCATCAAGTTTTTCAGATACCCAATAGATAAAAATAACAAAAAGAAACAAAATTACCATGGCGCAACCCATATTTTCTTCCTAATCCTAACAAAGCTACGAGAGGTATCAATGATAATGGTAGGGATGCTTGTCGTGATGGCAGGAAGTATAGGCCCCATTCCTAGAACTAGAAGAGGGGATATATTCATCAAAAACCACTAGATGAGATACAAAAGCACAATCTAATACTTGTATCTACTCAGACATTGAAGGCATCTAGTCATGGATATCCCGTACCCAAGAAGGTCACATGGATATAGTCCGCAAAGAAAATAACAACAAGAAGAATCAAAATTAGCGATGCTAAAAGAAGAAATGAGATTGCATAAATCAAAGAACAAATAAATTATATGTACCTTACGATGATTGTCCTTAACTAACATAGGATTAAAACCTTATAACATCATACGAGGGTGGTGATGGGGAATCTCCATCATGTCTCCCCCTCTAGCTGCATTTATCGGGAGGGAAACCCATACTCTTGCAATGGGGGAATGTATATTGCCTCATTATTGCTCTCCCGAGGCCTGACTTGACGACCCCCTTCACCCTCCAGGCCCTCCAACTATCAGGCACACCTTTGGAACTAGTAAAACCTCTCAAAATCCAAGCCCTTTCCGGTAGGTATAGGCTAGCCACTGCCAGTAGTCACCCCTTCAATTTTGTTATAAAAACTCCAAAAATGCTCCAAAACCATTCTAAATCATCCGAATAAATCCCAAAAAACATAAATCCACAAAAATGCACATTTTGGCATAAATAATAAAAAATAACAAAACCTCTCAAAAAAATATGAAACTTTTAGAAAATTCTCACATCATCACAGATCTTCTTCAAAGTTTCCATACACTATTTAGGTCATCAGAATTAGACCTTAGACATTGGCCCTCAAAACCAGGCTACGACTCCTTTATTGGTCTCATACACTCCTTAGGACCTCAAAATTAGACCTCAACCCTCAAAATTAGGCAGAAATCCCCGTATTGGTCGCATACACTCATTGGATCCTCATAATTAGACACTGGCCCTCACAATTAGGCCGCGATCCCTTTATTAGTTGCATACACCCCTTAGGTTCTCATAGTTAGACATCGACCCTCGGAATCAAACCACAATCCTTGTATTGGTCACATACACACCTTATATCCTCAAAATAAAATATTGTCCTTTAAAATCATGTCATAATCATAACACCTCTTTATCCCTTAGAATTAGTACACAATCATTACCATTCACTAGCGAGCCCCTAAAATCAAGCCACAATCATCACGCCTCTTTAGCCCTCATAATTAGGAGACAATCATTACCATCCATTCTCTAGGTTCGTAAAATCCAACCATAATAATCTCACCACTTTATCCCTCTGAATGAGGCCACCATCATTACCATCCACTCTATAAGACCCCTAAATCACCTTATAATCATCACACCTCTTTAGCCTTAAAAATCATCTTACAGTCAACATAAACACTATAAAGCCCTGAAAATCAGGCAATAACATGCACATACACTACCTAGGTCCTCAGAATCATGATGTTACCAACAACATGGTCATAACTCACCTTGGTTCCCTACAATGCCCCAAATACTATATCACGCTAGAGTTTTATCGCATAGGGACTCATCTATAATACTTTATAATTTCCTTACACTATTTAAATTAGTTAAATTATGAAATTTATATAATATTCATGTTGTGACATGTGATGCATATATTTATCTTTTATGCGTATTTATAATTCGAAATGAAAATTGAACTTGAGACATGGTAGTTCATTAACTAAATAATTAAATGTGACTGTGTATTATGGGTGATTACGAAATGGCCAGGGATTTGGTATCGAGGGTTTCCTTGTGTGGATTATCCCCTTGGTGTTGGTTTCTATATATCATGAAGTAATTTCTTATAATTCCATGTCGTGAATTAATAAATAATTTAATAATAGATTTTTTGGACTCATACCAGTTAGAATATTAGGATGTTAGTATGGTATTTTGGATCTACTCTTTGGGCATGTAAAATGTTTGGTTATGACTTAAAATAATGGGTTTTAAGTCTTATGGGTTGGTAAATGACTTAGGCTATATTTTGGGTGGTTTAGAGATGTATTGGGGCTCATTATGTTAAGGCCAATATGATGTCTAATTCTAATTTTGAGATTAACACTCTTGGAGGATCATTAGTTTAATCTATTATCACAAAAATAACTTTAGAGAGAAATCCTAATGTTAGAGAGAAGAGGTATCTTGGAGAGAAGAGGATTTAGAAGATTTGATCTTGGAGTCCCCACCTTTGAATTGAGGCAAGTTTACCCAATGTAGGAATATAACTATTTTTTTTGTTATAGTATAGTTATTAATTGAAATCTAAATATAATTGTATTGTAATCTAATTATGATAATCAACGAACTAATTTCACATTTAAATTAGTGCGATAATTTAAGTTAATACTCATAATAATGGTGTAAACTAATTTTAGTAGAATTTCGTATGAAACTGAGATAGAATTGAAACAAGAATTTATCTATTTTAATCATGTTAGAATCGTGTAAAAACCTTAGATATAATTTAGGATTGATCTTAAACTAATTATATCCAAAGTAGAATGGGTTTTAAGATGTTTAGAGGCTTAAAAATTAAGTTTTGGTGTTAATAATGGCTGAACTGGGTGTTGGAGAAGATGAATTTGGGTTCATCTCATTCAAATGAGATTAATATCTCATTTGAAAGATCTTGGGGAATTCGTTCGAATGAGTTTTAGAACCATTTAAACGAGTTAAGCTTTTATTGGAACTTTAGTATGTCGTTCGAATAACAAGCCAAATTTCATTAGAACGAGATGAATGTTTTCATTCAAACGAGTTTGGAATTGTTTAGAGTTTTTATTCTTAATTAATAGAGACTAAATAAGTTGATAAATTTAGATTAAAACTTAGTAATCTTTTTGTGCTTAATATTACTACTCTTGTGTATTATATGGTACACACCATGTGTGAGTTCTCGTTGGATACGTACTAGAAGGGATACCCATTATGGGGTGTGTATGATATCAACCACACTAGCACCCTGGTTGTGGATACGGGCACTACCTTGGTCATCTTACCTTGGATAGTACGTGCAGAAAGTACCCATTGTATTAGAAGGGGATAACAGGGGGGATCCTCTCACATAATGGGGGTATAGTACCATATGATTGGTTTGAAGTCGTAATGATTATTCCATATTGATGGTTTAAGGTTATATGTGTGGGACAACTATGCCTAGTATGCATGAGGGATTCCTGAAGGCGGTAGGAATAGGCCTTCATTGTGTGCGGGCTCTAGTGTAGCCCTTTACTATGCATGTAGATTAGATCAAACTTATGTGATATTATACGTAAAGATTGTCTTTAATTACGTGTTGATATATTTGAGAGGTATAGAATGATATGATTATGGAACCTTTACTTATATTTAGTTGACATGAATAATAGGCAATCATGGGGTTTAATTGGGTTTGGGAGTCAGACGCATGTGATAATTAGGAACTTTTTTGTGTTTGGATAACTTAAAAGAAACTAAATACTTGAGGAATATGTGTAGTTATATTGTAGCCCAAACTCAATTATAGCCTTACAATTCATAAACTTGATGTTAACATTATTTTTTATTTATGTTTTTAGGACATAGACTGCTGTTGTAGCCTTACCCCTGATTTTATCTGGCATTTCTCCGTTGATGCTCTTTTAAGATGTAGATGTCGAGCATGCATGCTCACTATTTATATTCCTATTTACATTTCTATCATGTCATTTAGTAGTTATTACTCTGTTTGAAGAGTTAGTTTTTGTAGAAGGAGGTCTAGGATTAAAGTTGATTAAAACAAAATCAACACTTCACAAGAAGGATTAGGGATGGTTGCTCGCACAAAGATTAAGTTGCTCGAAAGATCTCTTATAAAGATGGTTGGTCGCACAAAGATGAGGATGCTCGAAAGACATCTCACAAAGATCAATCCCATCAGATAAATACTATAAAACACATATTGTAATAGGAACTTTGATGTACTTATATTTATCTCTCTCTATAAATATGAAGTTTACTTTGTAAAAGCTTTGAAGTTGCTCGATATCCTCGAGGGACCATGTCTGGAAGTACATGGGAGTGCTTATATTCTCTATCGAACAACCTCATTTTGTGTATCTCTAAGGTATTTGGTTTGAAGGATTGAGTATAAGGAAACGTTAGAATAGACCAACCCTTTTAGGACATTTTGTCAAAACCTCAGTTTATACACAACGTGTCTCAGTAGTACCTCGATATATCATCTCTGGGAACCCCCTCGAGGGTCCCCAGTCCTAAACAGTTGCCCAAGTGTTAGCTTGTAGTTCGAGAAACCTCCCATTCAAAATATCATCTCTGGGAACCCATTCGAGGCTCCTCAAAAGTCTACACAGACCATAAGTTGTTCGAAGAAGTCATTAGTTGAACAACCTTTAATTTGATGAACCAACGTTTTGAATAATGTGACAACACATCCCTCGCAGGTTACTTCTTACCAACTCTTTGATGCCACCATATCTGACATTCAGGAACTCGATAAAATATCACTCAAATGGAGATATTCCTAGGATGGTAGGTCCATAGCTGGCACATCACGTCCTAATTAATGCATTCACAACTCTAAAGAGTTTAAACAGTGTTCCTGCCAAAATATCATGTCTAGCTCATTTAATTCAATATTTTTAGCATTAAATGCACAAGATCATTAACACCAAGAGGGGTCAAAATGCATTAATTATAGGATTGTCATTCGAATAATCTTCCCCTCTTATAAATACCTCCAACATTGCACTATTTGACGATCGCACTTTTCTAGCCTACAATTGCTACATAAATATTCCCATACAAGAGAGTTTATTGTGAGAACACTTATTGAGAGACAAACCTCATTTATTCCATTTGTGTTTCAGGTTACTGCCTTTCCTTTATTTCCTCAAAGGTGCTTGTGACCACTCCCTCCAACCAAGTCAACTGGGGGATCTCTCTTACTGATTGTTTTGTTATAGCATTTATGTTTAAAAGAACATATTTAATACAGGAGTTTTGTATATTGAATGGGTCGACTTGAAACTAGCATTTATTATTGTCATTGATGGTTCTAAGGCCATAATTACCATCTTGATAAGGGATTACTCCTACCTTCACATTAATATCATTTCAAGAACTCACCTCTTAGAGTTTTATATTGAGACAATTATACTTATAGTGTTGAGTTTTATTACTGTGGATGATTATTGAATTATAGATTTTAATTGGATTATTCTATTGGTTGTATCCATTTATTTTGTTTATGCAAATTAGTTCATTTATAGCACACTTAAAATGATAATGAATTGTTTAAGATCTTGTTTTGTTTAATTTATATCTGATCAATCTAGTTTGGATTTTTTGGGGTGTCACATCATCACTCATAACCTTTATTTGGGTGTCTAGCTTTCGACGGCCTTTTGTTATGACACCCTGCCTAATTAAATACCGGATTGCTACTCCTTTATTAAATTAAAATAGAATATCAAGTTGGTTCAGTCTTAGCATCATTGTCAAAAATATTTAATTAATTACTAGCCACCTAATATTTAAATAGAATGAGATGTCAAATTTTATTAATTAAATTAACTTACAACTAAGTAATGAATAACCAACTATTCAACGTACCCATAAACAATCTCATATGAATAACCAATGTAATGAAATAAACTGAGTCTGGAGTAAACACTCCAATAATAGTCTAAATGAGAAAATAATCCCAAAACATGAGTCTGAATAAAAATCCAACAACTGAAATAAAATGAAAGTCTAAAAATTGGTGTCTCTGAATAAGAGTGGGCAGCATGCCATAACTGATATGAATGACTCCGAATGAAGCGAAGATATATGTGGAGGCGTCTGATACCGAGATCCTGTAACTTCCACATCAGCTACAACACATCAACATAATGGAGCCCCTATGATTGGCGTCCCTATGGCTAGGCACCTAAAAGGTTTTTACAAAAACAAAATAGATTTGGAAGAAAACGGGTCAGAGATTGAGGTGAAAACATTTTAAAAACAACAAGTGTTTAATTGCATTAAACAGTAAATATTAAATACATGTTAGTCAAATCCTCTCACTTGTGATTCTCATGCCTTAACTATTGTGCACACCTAACGTATCTCCTTAACCCATCCTAGTTATGCTACTAACTAACTAGTATGTAACCAATCTTTGTCTATAGGGATTACTAGATTGATTCACCCGTATTACTCAATTAAGACATGCTTACATTACAAATACTCGTTATTTGAATCCATTATCTCATGTATTATTTAAGTTACCACATCTTTAAGTCATTAATTATCTTAGCCATTATCATCTACTAAGCAACAGTGAATAATCATAAGTATATATTTATATCACTCACAGTACATATATACATATGACACCCCTAGGTTGAGCGGCGGTGCATGCATACTCTGCTATCGAATCCCGGTATATCACCTACATAAGGATCACGAGATTCGAATCACTCAGGAACCATATCAACACAAATCACACATATTGGAGGCGACCATAGTTCACATACCCATGGGTCACGCACATACCTACGCTCCCATGGTCAGCTGACTTATCAACTCACAAATAAGTCTTCACAGTCGTATATTCTTGAGGTACCAAATCTAAATCCCCCTGAAGGAACACAAGACAAGATTGTCCTCTTCCTACAACCTCACGTGTAGAAAGTATGGTAGGTATGTCATACACACAATAATCTATATACTAGGTAATCACACAACCTAAATAATCATCATATCAATATAGGTATATTCATGCCCTATCTCATTAGTCTCATACGTATAATAACATCATCCTGAATATCCCACATAATATGTTCAGCATGATAACTCTCGTCGTATAATTTTGAGTACTTTAGGCCAAAAGGTTACTAAGTCTCCCACTTGTCTACAAGGTTATTCCATAAATCAAAGGTCCCCCTAATACTGTCTCTAACCTTAAGTTAAGGTTTATGCAAATTAAATTCAAGTTCTCACAATTTCCAATCGTAACACACACGTAGGATACTCGCGAGTCTATCATTAAATCCAAAACCAAACTAATATTTTTTCGGCCTCAAATACACCTCTACTGATATTCCCTAAGTCCTAATATATTCAAATAGTCCAAATCAAAAAAATTTAAAGGTCATAATTTAATTAAACCTTAAAAGGAAATTTTGTCACAAATGCAGGGGAGTCGATTGATCGACTCAAGAATATGTCGATCGATCGACCCATGACATCCCATAATTTATTTCATTTTTGGCCATCATTTTATCTCCAAAATCCATTACATGATCCCAATCTCCAAAGTAAACATAAATTATGTTATACCAACCTAAACTCATGATTTATAATGTTCAAGAAACATCAAATCAATGCGAAAATGCATACAAATCTATATGTTCATCAAATTCTCATGTGTAAACCCTAGGATAACTTCTCTCAATTTAAGATAACCAAATACTCAGATTTAATCCGTGATTTATATCATTAAGGTTCTGATTCAAATCTATAATCTTACTAGAATTTCTCTACATGCAAAACCTACCCATATTCAAGACTTAATTCTCCCAATCCATGAAATTTATCAATATATCAAGTTTAGTCTCCAATTATAAACTACCATGGATAATATATTGGCCGAATCTTAACAAGTTAAATCACTTTCCTGGAAATAGAGGTTCTGATCTTTTGGAGAAGATGGTAGGGTGGTGGCGTTCTTTCTTCGGTCACAACTCCGGTGATGGTGGTGGTGCAAGGTGGATGTTTGGCCCTAACAATCCCCTTGGAAACCCTTACTTTCTCTCTACTTATCTCTCTCAAGTTTGTATCAGCTCATGAACCTAATTACCCTAAGAGTTGGCTAATATAATAGTTCTAAATTTCGTAGGTCACTATTCATCAATTAATAAAATGACTAAAATACCCTCCCGGGTAGCCAGTTTGGCCTAAAACTACCCCGAGACCCACACTAAACCCCCGAGTAGACTTTTCTGACTATTTCGACACGTACGGATACATCAGCGCACTCAAAATGACCATAAGGGTTATATAAAAATAATTTACTTTATAATCCATTAAATTAATCCTGACACGATTGGCACACGCCTCCCAACTTAATTTCCAAAATTACCATATTTTCTACTTATGATAATTTTAAAAATTCCATAATCATATATAACTATACTCGCTCAGTAATATGCAACAAAATGATCATAATGAAAAACTCTCGTCTCGCTAGTATTTAAATCTAGAATAATTACCAATTAATTTCCCATTTTAATTCAATTAATCCCATAATTAAAATTAGTAAAAATATGAGGTATTACATTTACTTGTCCCGAGCTTAGCCATTGAAGGCAGATTCTAAGGGGCATACTTATCTTTTTTTCCATTTAGGGTTTTCCTATTTATGGAAACACTTACTTTGTTTGAGAGGCACCTCAAACTCAATTTCAATGCAATAACTTCCCTCAAAATTATCATACATCACTACCTCCACATTCTCTCCACCATCCCTTACTTCACACCTGTCTCACCTTTAGAGACCACTCCATAACCATCATATACACTCCAAAGTCAGCCTACAAAAACCCCCAAAATAGAATTCAAATGATCTTGAAGGTCGAAACTCTGTTCTATTTTATTAGTCCAAAAAATGCCATTTTTCATATCTTAGTGTACTTAGTATTTCTAGATTATCTTATTCATTCCCACATAGTCTATGATATACCCATATATACCTTCGGCCAGGACAAGGGTGTCCTTCACCCAAATGAGAGCTTAGGCCCAGGACGAGTCCAATTACCACAGTTCCATTACAGAAAGGGTCGGCATGGATGATCCTTCAGCTAAGACCATTCGACCCTTCAAGGGGACGACCCCTCATCATGGATCAGACGAACCAACAAGGGGCCGACCCCTCATCATGGACCATACGACCCAACAAGGGGTCGACCCCTCAGCATGGACTCGACGACCCTACAAGGGGCCGACCCCTTATTATGGACCAGACGACCCTATAAGGGGCAGACCCCTCATCATGGTCTGGACGACCCTGTGAGGGGACGATAGTACGAGGCCCACATCCAGATAGACCCGATGCCAGCGTCAAATTTAGCCTCGACCGAGCATCTTAGGCTGATGGTGATGTCATCACAGTGTGTGATTTGAGAGACCCGTGGAGCAGTACGCGCGGGACTCATATAGCACGTGGACTAGACCGTTATAATAAATCATCCCCTCATGTGAGGGAATATTATGTCATCATTGATCACAAGTGGCACATCCAAGTGTCAGCAGGGGATTGGCTTGATACAGTGCGTGATTTGGGAGACGCGTGGAACAGTGCGCGTGGGACTCATATAGCACGTGGACTAGACCGTTATAATAATATCATCCCCTCATGTGAGGGAATATTATGTCATCATTGATCACAAGTGGCACATCCAAGTGTCAACAGGGGATTGGTTTGATCATCATTCACATGCGCCATGCATGCTTGGGGGGTACACTACACCCCCAAGCCCTATATATACATATCACCTTCAACCTTGTAAAGGGATCGATAATTGTAACCCTAGCTAAAACTCTTCTTGTACACACAGTAGAGAGAGAGAGTGAGCTTATGTGCATTGTATCCAAGGCCATTAGTGCGCATATTTAGTGGATCACACACTCACAATGGATGTAGGCCTAATTGGCTGAACCACTATACATCATTGTCTTCATTCCACTTATACTCATCCCTTTTTATACACATACATAACTCTATTACTGCCATTATTATTTACTGTTTGAGCTCATCATCACTTATCTGGTGGTGATGAATCTTAGCATTATCAGTTTGGCACCGTGTGTGGGAAACGAGAAGATATCTTTTCCTTTATACATCTTGACCTCACCGAAAACTCTAGTGGTGAATTAGTTCTCCCTTTTTGTGTGGAGCTGTTTCACCATTGAAAGAGACCCATTAAGGTTCTTATGCTCATCAATTTTTTTTTATCATTTAGCTCTTAATAGCTCAAACACATGGCACCAAAGATGCCACCACCACCTCCTCCACCGGATAGTGGAGTAGGACCTAGTTCCATCCAGGCACCGCCTTAGTCTAAAATGACTAATGTGGTGGCCGCCCTGAAGTCTTTAGCAGTAAGCCAACGAATTATGCAGGAGCAATTTACAGCTCTTAGCCAAAACATACTAAGACCTCCAGGAGTCTCACCGAAAATGATTACTTTGGTAGCATCTCTAGGGCAGCATGAGGCCAGGGGACCACCCCAGGCACCGTGCAAAGACCAACCACCTCCATAATGGCGGAGGTATGTTGCTGAGCCCCAGCATCTACGCCTAGGGAGGTAAGGAAACCCCTGCCCAGAAGACAGATACGATGATCTGGAGGTGGAAGAGGCCCCCATAGAGTGTTGGGAGCCGTATGAGGTCTCCAACAATATCGTGCGACCTATCAAGGAAAGTAGAGGGAAGTGTGAAAGGCAAAATCCCGACGATCGCCCGAGGGGCTCTGCTTTCGATCATTTGAGCAGGGGGTCTGCCTTTGAGAGGCCGGACCCAGTAAATGACATGCGAGAAAAATTATCCCGGTCGAGAAGTATTATGAGGTCCAGAAGGGAGGCTGCAGATGGACGACCCCATGGACGGGACGACGATCAGGGAGAAGTAAATGGCCGACACAGACCTGTTATCGTAGAACCCTCTGTTCACCTCAAAGAGGCAATATGGGATAACATCGGCCAAGATGACCCATACGAGGCCATGAAATGACTCAGTCCAAAGGCTGGAGGATAAAATTGGTGATATCCTGAAGAGTCGAGACCATCTTCAGAGAGGATACTCCATAGGCTCACCCTTTGTGGCGAAGATAGTCAACTTCCCAAGGCCATCTAAGTTTAAGACACATGTGGTCACCCCAAGGTATGACGGGAGTACCAACCCTGTCCATTATATTGAGATGTACCAATCAGAGGCAGACATATACTCTATCTCAAATGAGATGAGGTGTCATGCCTTTTCTGGCACTCTGATTGGGGCTGCACATGTCTGGTATATGTCTCTTCCAAAGAACTCCATTAAAAGCTTCAAGCAATTTGCAGACCGGTTTATCCATAACTTTTACTTTGGAGTGAGGCCACAGAAGACGACAACACACCTACTTTATATTAAGCAGGGGAAGAATGAGATTCTAAGAGACTACATATCCAGGTTTAATAAAGAAAAGTTTGAGGTCAAAAACCATAAGGATAGTATAGCCATGACATCCCTCATTGGAGGACTCCAGAAGGGGAAGCTATTATGGAAGATTGATGAAGAACCTCTGAAGATAATGGATGAATTGCTGTTGATAGCAGGAAAGGTGATGAACGTCGAATAGGCGATGGTCGTAAAATACGAAGATGAAAAAGGAGGCACTAGTAAGGGTAAGTACCAGAAAAAGAATAAGGAGGGGAAGAAGAGGCTGGCAGATGGAAAATTTACTGACTATACCCCTCTAACGGTCAGCTGCGAGCACATTCTAAATGAGATCAAGAGAGATCGATCCTTGAAGTGGCCTGAGAAGTTGAGGGAAGCCCCTTATAAGAGGAATAAGAACCTGTGGTGTGAATTTCACCAAGACCATGGCCATGTGATCGACAAGTGTTTTGCTCTGAAAGATGAAATTCAAAAAAATGTTAAAAGAAGGGAAATTAAGAAAATACGTTGACAAGAGTGCCCTCAAGAGGGGACGAGGTGATGACCCCAAGAAGAAGAGAGGTGATATGTGAAAAGAAGATCCTTCAAACCGAAGAATAACCCTTAATATGACGCGGACAACCCTGACCTCCCACTGAGAGATGACCACGGTCCTGTAAAGAGATTTAATATGATCTCATTTGGTGTTAGGATGATCTCTGGGGGACTAGAAGGAGGAGGATCAGAGGTTACCAACAAGAAGGCCCATGTAGCCAAATCCAAGGTCGCGACAAAATTTATGCACTCAACCTCTATTGAGGCCAACTCAGAAAAGAGCAAGAAAGTTGATATGTATACTCTGATAGTAAGTTTCTCAAGAATGGATTTCAAAGACCTCTTTACCCCGCATGATGACCCTCTCGTCATCACTACCAGGGCACAGGTGCCGAGGATCTTGGTAGATGGGGGTAGTTCTACAGATGTGATGTTCTGGCCGTGCTTTAAAGCCTTAGGACTCAGCCGTGCTAGTATCGTCCCATACCATCACCCATTGATTGGGTTCAGTGGGAAAAAATTTCATCCTCTAGAAGTGTATGAGGCTGATGTTAGAATGGGGGATGAGTGGTCGCGATGGCTAACCAAGAAGGTCAACTTTTTTATGATGGATGAACAAGTCTTCTCAACCTATAATATTATACTGGGGCGAGTGGACCTCAAGTAATTTAAGGCTGTGCCATCCACGGTTCACCAAATAATAAATTTCCTGACCCCTTATGGGGTAGGGGAAGTTTAGGGAGACTAGACGACAGCACGAGAATGCTACTTCAATTCCACTGAAGAAAGAGAGGCGCACAAGAAAGCAACAACCACTTACAATATTGATACCCTCAACCCCAGGGACGAGACAAAGATGAAGAAAGGAGAGGCCGCGAAAGAGATAAAATCCATTATTCTCACTGAGGATGAGCCAAAAAAAACCATCCAAATTGGCAAAGCTCTAAGGACACAGATAAAAGAAGATCTCATCAAGCTACTAAGGAGGAGACATAACGTCTTTTCCTGGAGTCATGCAGACATGCAGGGGATCACCTCGAAATCATGTGTCACAAGCTCAACATGGTAGTGGACGCAAAGCCAGTGAAACAAAAGAGGATAATTTATTCTCGAGAAAAATATGAGGTCATAAGGGACGAGGTCAAGAAGCTAGAAGATGCTGAGTTTATCAGAGAGGTTATCTATCCCGAATGGTTGTCCAACACAGTCATAGTCCCCAAAGCCAATGGGAAATGGAGGATGTGTGTAGACTTCACCGACCTTAACAAACATTATCCCAAAGACATCTTCCCTCTCCCTCGCATTGATCAGATGGTAGACGCTACCGCGGGCCATGAGCTATTGAGCTTCATGGATGCCTATTCAGGTTACAACCAGATCTTCATGAGCCCTGAGTACTCAGAAAAAATGTCTTTCATTATCGACAAGGGGACATACTGTTATAGGTTCATGCCCTTTGGCCTAAAAAATGCAGGGGCAACGTATCAGCGCCTTGTGAATAAAATGTTCAAAGACCAAATCAGGAAGTATATGGAGGTTTATGTAGATGACATGTTGACCAAGAGTTTTAAGGTCGAGGATCATGTGGACGATGTCGAGAGGATCTTTAACGCGATGGACAAGTACCGAATTAAGCTTAACCCAACCAAATGTGTCTTTAGGGTCAGAGCAGGGAAATTCTTAGGGTTCATCGTCAACAAAAGAGGCATTTATGCCAATCCTGAGAAGATAAAGGCCCTCCTAAAAATGAAGACCCCCATGACCATTAAAGACGTTTGGAGGCCCATAGGGCGAGTGGCTTCTTTGAATAGGTTCGTATCCAGAGCCACAAACAAGTGTTTACCATTCTTTAAAATTCTCAAAACATCGTTCGAATGGAACAAAGAGTGTGACCAGGCTTTCAAAGAATTGAAGTCATATCTAGGGTCTCCCTTGCTTGTCACAGCCAGTGCAGGGTGAACGACTATACGTGTACCTAGCTATCTCAGAATCGACCATCAGCGTAGCCATTATGAGAGAAGAAGACGGGGTACAGAAGCTCGTATATTTCAATAGTAAGGCACTCTAGGTGGCAGAGCAAAGATACCCTAGCATGAAGAAGTTAGCATATGCCCTGATCCATGCATCAAGAAAGATGAAGCCGTACTTCCAATCCCATACAATGTCCATCCTCACGGACTCTCCTCTTAGGTAGGTCTTGCACACGCCAGAAAAATTGGGGAGGCTAAATGGCCTGGGCCATAGAGTTGGGAGAGTTTGACATTGTATATCAACCTAGGGTGGCCATTAAGGGGTAATCATTAGAAGATTTTGTGGCTGAATTTACTTGGGAAGATGATGAGGCAGAAGATGAAAGCCTCAAGAAAGACGAGGGGGGACTTGAAATAATTGAAAACACCATTAATTTGGTGGAAACCACCCTCGGCTATGATGAGGGTAAATGGTGGGGACGAACCCCCATTCACCCTCAAGAAAGACGAAGGGGGACTTGAAATAATTGAAAATATCATTAACTTGGTGGTAATCACCCTCGCCTATGATGAGGGTAAATGGTGAGGACGACCCCCCATTCACTGTCAAGAAAGACGAGGGGGGACTTGAAATAATTGAAAACACCATTATTGGGTAGAAACCACCCTCGGCTATGATGAGAGTAAATGGTGGGGATAACCCCCCATTCACCCTCAAGAAAGACGAGGGGGACTTGAAATAATTGAAAACATAATTAATTTTGTGGAAACCACCCTCGGCTATGATGAGGGTGAATGGTGGGGACGACCCCCCATTCACCCTCAATAAATATCGGGGGGGGGGGGGGACTTGAAATAATTGAAAACATCATTAACTTGGTGGTAACCACCCTCAGCTATGATGAGGGTAAATGGTGAGGATGACCCCCCATTCACCCTCAAGAAATATGGGGGGGGGGACTTGAAATAATTGAAAACATCATTAACTTGGTGGTAACCACCCTCGGCTATGATGAGGGTAAATGGTGAGGATGACCCCCCATTCACCCTCAAGAAAGACGAGGGGGGACTTAAAATAATTGAAAACGCCATTAATTGGGTGGAAACCACCCTCGGCTATGATGGGGGTAAATGGTCGGCATGACCCCCCATTCACTCTCAAGAAAGACGAGGGGGGACCTGAAATAATTGAAAACATCATTAATTTGGTGGAAATCAGCCTCGTCTATGATGGGGGTAAATGGTGGGGATGACCCCCCATTCATCCTCAAGAAAGATGAGGGGGGACTTGAAATAATTGAAAACATCATTAATTTGGTGGAAACCACCCTCGGCTATGATGAGGATGAATGGTGGGGACAACCCCTTATTCACCCTCAAGAAAGACGAGGGGGGACTTGAAATAATTGAAAACACCATTAATTTGGTGGAAACCACCCTCGGCTATGACGAGGGTAAATGTTGGGGACGACCCCCAATTCACCCTCAAGAAAGACGAGGGGGGACTTGAAATAATTAAAAAAAACCATTAATTGGGTGTAAACCACCCTCGACTATGATGAGGGTAAATGGAGGGGACGACCCCACATTCACTCTCAAGAAAGACGAGGAGGGAGTTCATAGGATGGCTAATTTAAATATCATAAGGTAAGGTAAGCATATAAGACAGGAGACATTATATTATAAAAAATGTTACAAATGCTTGTCCAACAAAAATAAAGTACAAAAATATTTTTATAAGAAGAGGGTATTGGCTGCAGACAGCCACCCTATTGGGCAATATCACCAGGCAAGGCTTCAATGTCCACTGGAGGAGTCTTTTCATTGACCTAGACAGGCCGATCTTTGGAGGTGCCGATGCCTTCAACGTTCACTTGAGACTCCACATGGGCCAGAGCCTCAGCAATAAGTGGGTCGTCCAACTCCACTGCTTCTAGAGAGGGGAGGATGGGTGACATAGCTTCAGCAAACTTCAGGATGACCCACCGACAGGCCGTCCTGATCCCCCTCTCCAAGTACTCAAGACTGAACCTCGAAACTCATCTAAGAGTTTGTAAGCCTCCACTGCATCGACCTCGGCCTTCTTCACTGCCTTATCAAGTTCAGACTTGAATTGGACCCCCTGATTGGTCAAGGCCTATTCCTTTTCTTTGATAAGGGTGTCCTTCACCTTCACGTCAGACTCATGCTGCTTCACCATCTCATCCAGGACCCTTGCATGCTCAGTCCTTGTACTCTTCAGATCAGTCCGAGCAGTCTTCAATTCTGTCTTCAAATCAGCCTCATACAGAATAGCCCTCTCGACCTCGTGAAATTTTTATTGATTCTCAGTCATCCATTTGGTGGCTGAGGTGAATGCACAGACAAACTGCATAGACAAACACATGTTAAAAGGGGCCGAGGGAACAGTTCATAAAATGTTGATAGATAAAAAAGAATGAAGTTGAAAGAGGTACTTGAGCCAAAGTGTACAGACCGTAATCATTGACCTTGGCCGGGGGCATCTTTGATAAGAATTCATAATCTACGACCGAGGATGCAGAAAATATTGAGGCTTTGTCCGCCCTCAAGTTGGCTATGAGGGACGAGGGTTCAGCTTTGAGGAAAATCAAATTTTGAGACCAATAGGCGCCCATAATGGAAGAGGAGCTGGTCCCCTCAGTGTGTTCCTGAGACACATCTACCCTCGCCCTCGTCCTTGAATTAGGACAAGATCCCCCAGGAGCTTCAGGCTCCTTCCTTTTGTGACTGTCGACGGACGACTCCACTTTTGTCAGCCCCACGGCCTTTGTCTTTCTTGGAGGCTGCTGAGGCTCTTTGACTTTTTTCTTTCCCAAGATAGACAGTAAACTTAGAGCAGTCATCTCCCAGAGCTGGTCAGATATATTTGCAGGATGACCTGAAAAGGAGATGATACATCAGAAATATACAATGGCAAAGATAAAAAACTTGAAAAATAAAAGTGGAGCACAAATCAACTCACATAATTATGTCAGGGGGCTGACCCTCAGACCAGCTTCTTTGAGAAAATGAGGGGTCATCAAATCTTCAAATTTGTGAAGTTCACCCTTTTTCCCTTGTTCCCTCAGGTAGTCAACAATGTCCCTCTCATCCAAGTTGAGTTCGAGGTCTGACCGTGCTCTCATTGAAGGGTTGGACCATGACCTTGGAACCCTCGGGCTGTCTTCCAAAGGCTCTACCTCAGCGGTGAATTCCCAATCCCCAGAGATAAAGAAAAATCTCTTCTTTCAATCTTGGTTTGAAGTTTGGGCCACGTGAAGGACTATTTTGTCATACCGCCTCACCCTAGATGAAAATACCCAGGTTACTTGGATGAGGAAGTGATATTGTATAAGGCTATAAAAAGATCAGCCGAGGGCTCATTAATGAAATTATTCTTCCAGAGGGAGATATAGCCGAGGATGATTCTCCAATAGTTGGGAGGAAGTTGAGAGGGAGCAACCCCAAGAGCAGACAGTATGTCAACTATTGTAGGGTGCAGAGGAAACCTAACACCTACCCTGAGCATCTGCTCATAAACAACAACTTCCCCCTCATTCCCCTGTAAGACTCTCTCGTCTTCATTTGGGACCCTCATAGTCGCATTGGGCTTTATACTAAATGTGCGCCTCCACGTCAAAAGGTCACGATCCCTAACGGATGAGATATAAGCCGAGGCACTAGAAGTGTCAACTTAATCAGCATCCAGATGCTCACTATCGTCCTCATGCCCCTCGTCCCCAGATATCTCAGCCTCAATTCCTGCCGATGGTCCATCTAGAAAGGCCACCTGGAAGGCAAGAGGAGACAGGTATGTTACAGGGACAACCTCAGAATGAACTGTGCCCTCAGCCTATCAGCTTGGGCTAAGAGGGGACGTCTCTCTCCTCCCAGAAGGCTCAACACCTGTTGGTGACGATGCTCTCTTATTCATCTCTCCCTCGTATGTCTGACTCTCGACTGGATGACAGGAAGACCTATAGGACTCAAATGGTATTATTATGGCTAAAGGAATGGGGAAGATGGGTCGTACCCAATTAGGGTTAGCCCCTCGTCTTCGTTCCTACTCCCCCTCTAAATGCCTAATCTCAGTGAAGAATCTCTCTCTCAAGGTTGGAAATTCCTCGGCTAACTCATAAAGTCTTCTAAGCATTAAGGGGATGAACCTACACTTTAAGGAATTTGTTTAATCCAACCACAAATAAGTTCGAAGTTGACTAAGTTTGACTTTTGGATCAAACCTAAAGAAATGATGAGTTTTGTAGATGAACGCTCAAGAACAAAGAAAACTCAGTTCGCCAGGGACGAATGTCGAAAAATACAAAAACCTAAGAAAGGCTAAACCACCACTGGAAGGTGGGGGGAGTACCTTAGGATGCCAAGACCTAAGGCTCAACCCTATAGCGACCATAGTAAGGCGGTTTCATGCTGGAAAAATACAAACAACCAGGAAAAGCGGGGAAAGAAACCCAAATGAAAGAAATAAAATGAAAATAGAAGCTAAAAGAGAAATTTGTGACAAAAGAGTTACCTAAGGACGAAGACGACGACTGAATGAATCTTGAAACGCAGAAGAAAAAGATGAAATTGTAAAAAATGACGATTGAGTTGTTAAAAAGCTAGAGAGAAAAAGCTGGCGCGCGAAGAAGAAAAAGAAGAAAATAATAAATGTTTCAAAAATCCTTTAAATACTTTGTTACTAGTGGGCCCAATAATCAATGCAAGATATTGCCCATGAGGAGATGCATCATTATGGCACCAAGCCCCACACATAGTGTGCAGTCGCCACACCTGGGGAATATAAACGGTGATGGACACCTGACAATATGACATATGCCACTCATCCACCTAACCACTCAATTAACATTTTCAAGGAAACCTTAACCCTCACCCATATCAATAAACATCAATGGATAAGGGTTGGGGGGTGATTGATATACCCATATATACCCTCGGCTAGGCTGAGGGTGTCCTCCACCCAGACGAGGGCTTAGGCCCAGGACGAGTCCAATTACCACAGTTCCGTTATACAAAGGGTCGGCCTGGATGATCCTTCAGCCAAGACCAGATGACCCTTCAAGGGGCCGACCCCTCATCATGGACCAGATGACCCAATAAGGGGTCGACCCCTCATCATGGACCAGATGACCCAACAAGGGGCCGACCCCTCAGTATGGACCCGACGACCCTACAAGGGGCCAACCCCTCATCATGGACCAGACAACCCTATAGGGGACCGACCCCTCATCATGGGTCGAACGACCCTATAAGGGGATGACAATAAGAGGCCCACATCTAGCCGGATCCGATGCCAGCATCAACTTTAGCCCCCACCGAGCATCTTAGGTTGAGGGTGATGTCATCACATCACATGATTTGGGAGACGTATGGAACAGTGTGCATGGGACTCATATAGCACGTGGACTAGACCATTATAAAAATATCATCCCCTCACCTGAGGGAATATTATGTCATCATTGATCACAAGTGGCACGTCCAGGTGTTAGCAGCGGATTGTCTAGATCATCATTCACTTGCGCCATGCATGCTTGGGGGTACACTACACCCCCAAGCCCTATATATATATATATATATCACCTTCAACCTTGTAAAGGTATCAATAATTGTAACCCTAGCTAAAATTCTGCTTGTACACACAGTAGAGAGAGAGTGAGCTTATGTGCATTGTATCCAAGGCCATTAATGCCCATATTTAGTGGATCACACACTCACAGTGGATGTAGGCATAATTGGATGAACCACTATACATCATTATCTTCATTCCACTTATACTCATCCCCTTCTATACACATATATAACTCTATTACTGCCTTGTTATTTACTGTTTGAGCTCATCATCATTTATCTGGTGGTGCTGAATCTTAGCATCATCAGTCTAGATTATTTTATTCATTCCCACACTAATCCCGAACTTTTTTTATTATATGTACATCTTCAAGTTTATTTTTATAAGTCAAGGAATCCAAAAAAGGGGGCTTACACCATAATTCCCAATGGAGTTATTTCAATTTTTCTCACACATTTACTACATTTCACACACTTTTTTCATAAATCAAGAGAGATACTCTAGATTCAGATTATGGGTAAAATACCAACCTTCTTCGTATTATGAATTATGTGGACTTTGATGCCATATTTGCCTACATAATTATCCCAAAATCATTTTGGGATTCGAGTCCTTCTTTATTCATCTCATTTTTGCCTCCATTCATATATTGGAATTTTATTTAGACATTTTGCATGTTATATCCATGTTGTTAATTTTCCTATCGTTATTATCCCTTTGGTGATCACATATATGCGTATCCACTCTTATATAGTGGCATTATGATTTTGGGTTTGTTTCACATTTTAGCCATTCACACACACTTCTTTTATCACTTTATTCACTTTCAGCTAGTTTATGTCCTTATAAGTATTCTTTCATATCTTTTCCATGATATGGATATAATGATTTCTCTCCTTACACACATACGGGCACTCGCACATTCATATATATATATATATATATATATATATATATATATATTCACTTTGCACACTTCGCACACATGGCACATTTTACACATCTATACATGTTCACACATTTGGGAGAAGGAGAACATATTGCAACCAATGATAGACCGAAAGGGCGGGGGGTTCCCTACACCTTCTCACTCCGTAATATAGTCTACAAAACTATGCCTTGTTTTGTTTCACGTTCACTATTTGTCTTTTATGTTGTTTAGGACGTGGCTACCAATATTTCCTATTTTGAGTAAAACAGGATGGCGACTGTAATCTATATACATTCACACACCTCACATCACCGATGGCGACCATTTGTGTACTTTTTAGCCCGTTATCGACCATGAAAATGCATATGAGGGAGCACCGATGCCTTGACTCGAGCCCAAGGTGGCCATAGTTATAAGAATGGGAGCTGTTGAGAATGGTCGTAAACTTGTAATATCACATTGTACTATGAAGTAGAAACCATAGCACTGTAAGATTAATAATTCCAATAAATATCTCAATCCCTTTGTTTCCCCTCTGGGCATAGTCAATAGTGATTTACTGAACCACACTAAGTCTTTTGTACGTATAACTTTATGCTTAATCTCATAGGGCAAATTGATAAACTCATTTATTGCTGAGAGTGCGCAGTGCGAACTTAATGGATTGATTTATATAACTAAATGTATACAATTTTTTACCAAATTTTAATCTTTGATTAAATTAGGTTTTCCCATGATAATAATTCCAAAGATAGAAATTAAACTAAGCATGCAATCACAAACGACAAAAAAGGAAAAATTCCTTTTCAGGGCAAAACCTATATTTCATAACTTTAGAATTTTTTACAAGACAACCTACTTTTAAAACTTCTAAATAACACTACTCAGATCTAGAGATGTCCACAGACGATGATCCACCCTCAGTATCCACCGATCCAGCCTTCATCCTTCTTTATCCATGATCACTTGAGTCACAAGGTCAGCCATAGAGATACCTCTCCATATGTGTAATCTGATATGAAACTTCTAGGGTTTAAAAGGATTCACAATTATATTTGGGGATGATGATTTGTGAATCAAAAGTGTTTGAAAAACAAAACGATGGAAAAACTTTGGTAAAGATATTCTGATCACGTTTTTTTTTTTCCAAAGTCCCCATGAAAAAGGTCTCAAAATAAGTATTTATAAGTCTAACATGAATTTTGAGGCAACGAATTCGTTCGAATGAAAATCAAAGTCGTTCTGAGTAGGAAAACAATAGTTCATTTACAGGAGACTATTTGAATCATCTTCTAACAAGCTTCAAACGAATTCAAACGAAATTTCCTTGTTAGATCTTCATTAAATATAATGATCAAAAGAACCTTCTAATAAAATTGACATTTCGTTCAAACGAGATGGTCATCTTTAACTTTGAAAAATTTTGCCTCATTTTTTATAAATATACATATCCTAAATATAAATATAAATCAATTCGAACTCCTCAAAGATTTATACCTTCATAATGTAGAGAAGTCTTAAAATTGGAGATGTTGAGGTTCAGTTCATTGTGTCAGCACCTATCGATTTGTAACGGGATATGTCAAACATTTCATAGGGAAAATAAAACAAACAGCAAGTCTAAGCTAAACTATTTACACTTACAAATCTCCTCCTTTGGCTATTTTGGTACAAAACTAACCGAAACCAAAATTACAAAAATTGCCCCTCTGTGACAAATTTTAATACCCTTCCTAAATCCTAAAAATGGAATGACATAGATAAACTTTGTCTTTAATCTCCACTTGTTCTTATTGGTCTTCCCTTGGACTCTTTGTCTTCATGCGGTGCAATATGTTCTTCGATTGGATACCTACACACATGAAAAAAAGAAAAATACTCATGATGCATAAAGTTTGAAATAGAAAATACAAAATAAAACTCATAATGCATTTCTCCCCCATAAATCAAACTCATCATCAATTCTCCCCTTTAATTTATTCTCCCCTTTTTTGTCCGAAGTAGACAAAGGAGTAGAAAGTAAACATGAAGTATAAAGCATCACATATAAGAAATAAGATATCATCACAAAGATATAGAAATAATGAACATGCAATGATAATCTTAAAGGCTTCACCAACTATTTTTGAAAATTTTCAAAATATATCTCAAGTATAAAATTTTACAAAAACAACACACCATGAATTAACACAAAAATATCCAAATCATGAAAGAGAAACATGGGGTGTGAACATATTCTATAGGTTAATCAATGTAAAAAATCATAACATATGTGCACAAAGTATTGAGATACCACTAACGAATGATCTCAAAGTCTACCTTAGGTGTAAATGTTTGTGAACTCATGTGAAATTAACTTAACCTTGTTAACAGATTAAGAACACAAGTGATATTCACACCAATGATGCCCAAAACTATGTAATGTTTTTTATATTTATGTAGAATGTGCAAACACAATGATTTTCAACTTAAGTCTCTCAAAATCTCACATATATGATGATATTCAAAATTTTGAACAAATTAATTCTTATTTCTAGCGAAGCATCAATGTTTAAACAAATTGGCTTGGTGCTTCTATTTTTATGTGCCTATAATATTTTTAGATTATTTCCATTGCAAACATCAACATTTAATGCAAAGACTTTTGTCTTTCTTAGCCCCTTTCCATTACTTAATACTTAATAAATTTTTCAAAAAAATGATTTAAATTCAGGCAATGTTTCTTAGATGCATAACTTTTTATCTCATTTTTTTTCCACTTGGTTCGTCTTAAAGCAAAATTGAGATGAAAGAACTATGATCATTATGTGGCAGGCAAGTGAAATACTCAGATAAGCTCATGATCATGTGCATTAAAGGAGACAAGGAGTCAAACAAGTAGCAAGTTATCATCAAATCACATCTTAATGAATCCACACATTATTAATCACATATATGAAATGATGTCATGTCTTAAAACATAATAAAATAGTCACGTGAATATGGAATGAATGGGTGACTTGAACATTTTTATTTTTCATCCATATACGGTGTAGAAAAAATACAAAACACTTTTTTTCTTTTTCAAAAATTTTATCATAATAAAATGTTTTTGCCTTTTTCACTTTTTCTTAAAAGAAATTGAAAATCTGTTGTATTTTTCAAAAAAATTCAGAAAAAAATTATTTTTGGATTTTTCTAAAAATATCAAAATGAAAAATATAGACATACAATGATAGTACACACTAGTAATAGTGATATAAGATATGAGCATGAAAAATACCCTATTCTAGTAACAAGTTGGAAGCTCAATCATTAGGCCCGAGGGAGTTATCAAAAGGAGATGATATCCTAATAAATTCCTCCATAAAATTTTGTCAAGTCTTACCTAAATACTCTACTTTCTCTCAAGTGATTTGTGGGTGCATACAGAGTAACATGTGTGGGAGTGCGTGCGGGAACTCATGTGCGACCATACTGGGGAACATACCCCTAACTTAAAACAATACTCTATAAGGTGACCTCTTTGTTTAAAATGGGGACAAACATAAATGGGCTTAGATCCATCTTTTTTAAAACGTGTAGGATGAGTTGTCCTAGATCGAAACAAACTCGGGAACCGACTCGAGTGTAGCCTGGGAAGTGGATTCACCGTTACAACCTATTACTTGCCTCTCAACATAACCTGATGTAAGACCGAAGAGAATCTTTCCAACCTTCCTAGATGTGTCCTCTAAAGTGACATTAACCATTTAAGCACATCCGAGATCACTCTCAAGTTGATATACACGAGCTTTAAGATTCTCATGAGTCTCCAATGAAGATTGAAGATCTCTCATAAAACTAACCATGGTGTTGGTCAAATCGATCTTTTTCCTCCCTAATATGATCAACTTTTAACGTAAAGAAATACCTTCTCGAGTTGACTCATCGATGCCTCACACTCTCTCAAAACTTACACATCCTTCTCCAAATCTAACACTCTGAGAGATGAATATTTATTAACCTTTTTTTACTTTTAAAGTCTAGGTGTAATGGTAACTAAATGACTTTTGGAGATCACCTTCTCCCTCACTCTCATTATTTACAAAACGAGTCGAGACATCATTGAGGCTTTCACGTTTAGATGTATCCTCATCGACATGGGACAATCTAGACGTGCTAACGTGACTAGCCATGAATGCAACGCATGGTTCATGTGGTGATTCTCCCGCTGAGTCAACCAACTCGACGTCACTATCGCTAAGAGTGTCTTTGTTTGCAACTTTTTTGCCCTTTTTCTTAAGCCTAGTGGGACACTCATGTTCCTTATGCCCTTTCTTCACACTTATAACACCTTACTTTTTCCTCTTTCTCTCCCTTGCGCATGCCCTCAATATTATTCTTATTTTTCTAAAAAATCCTTTCTTTGGAAGAATTTTCTTTGGACAATTTGAGAAATTTTTTGAAATGTTTCGTAAACAGGGCCGAGTCATCAAAATCAAATTCAACTTCAGATTCGGACACACAAACTTTTTCTTTCTTCTTTTTCTTCGTTTGAGTCTTTAAAGGAATCCCTATTTCCTTAGGTTTAATAGTTTTAGGGAACATATCAATCTCATATGTTTGAAGATCTCCTAGAAGTTTTCTAACCTAAGAGTGTATATGATCCCTAATGAATTGAGTATGGTGACCTTAGGAGAGGACATCGAGCGAGCTCAAAATTCCTTAAGAACTCTCGTCTCTAGAATTTTCTAACCCAAATTAAAACTAGAATTAACTATGTTCAACACACGCATAAAATTCATTAAAATACTCGGACTCTAGCATGGTAACGACCTCAAATTGGGTGGTCAAATTTTGTAGCTTGGATGCCTTTACAACATTAGTTCCCTTATGAGTGAGCTGGAGGATATCCCAAGCTTCTTTAGACATGGTGCACGTCATAATGCAATTAAATTCCATACAGATGATAGCTCTCGAGATATCACTCAAACCATGTGAGTTAAAATTGATCCATCTATATTCATCATATGTCCATTGAGAGACAGGTTTTGTAATGCCACGACCCGATTTCAAAGGTTATTAAAGGACTAACCCAATCCAGTTCATACGTTAATTGTGAAGTACAATGGAACACCCTAAATAATGTTTCTAATCCAGTTTTATTAGTATTTAACGTCACATTTATTAGCATGTGAGTCCGATTTACATTAACTACGTGATAGGACCCAAGGGAAGTACCCCCATGGCTAAGTAAATAGAGCTACTAATCGCAAAGGCAAATAGTCGCTTACTTGTATAACGCTCTCAAAGTACGGAACATCATGCAACCTACCGCAATAAAAGAAGAGATGTGAGCCGAATGCTCAACGGGATCATATACAAATGCAATATAGAAATAAGCGACAGAAGGGAGTACTCATACACTACACTACATGCATGTGAAAATATGTATATATATACATATACACCCTTAAAAATACATGTACCAATGCATTTAATCGTTTTATTCCAAAAATGTTAATTAATGCCACTTGACTTCCTTGACCTTACAAAATAGTCATTATGTATTATCATGGTTTTAAAACTAGCATTCATTCTCATTACTCACGCAGTTAAACAAATGGCATTTGTTAGGAAAACTTCTTATATACTTTCAAAACGTTTATTGCTCAACGTTCATTAACTCACGCCAGAGTTACTTAATCATATTTCATGACTTTCATTTAACACACTTTAATACCCCGTATTTTTATGGCTTTTAAAATTGGGGATTTATTAAATTTAATTGAGATATTAATTTGAAATTGGGGATTTATTAAATTTAATTGAGATATTAATTTAATATTAATCTAAAATTTTATTTTAAATATTTACTAGCGTGATGAGAGTTAGTAATTATTGGAATTTTGTTGAATATTACTGGATGAGTAAAGTAATATATGAGATTGATTTTATTCATAGATTCACGAGTGAATAATATGGAAATTATGAAAATTTAAGCCGGGACACGCTAGTGTCGTGTCGGAACTAAAGTGATACTATAAAAGTGGATAAATTATAAGTCATCCGTATGGTCATTTCGAGTGCATCAAAGTGTCCGTAAGGGTCGAGATAGTCAGAAAAGTGTATCCGAGGGCTTAGTTTTGGTCTCAGGGCATTTTTAGGCCTAATTGACATCCCGAGAGGGTATTGTAGACATTTCGTATTTTTGGGTAATTAAACCCACGAAATTTCCTAAGTTATATCAGCCATTAGGAGTTGTCTTTTAGGGTTATCAATCACAGAACATTAGAACAACCATTAGAGAAGAAGGTGGAGAGTCTTCGAAGCTATCCAAGGCCTAGAACTCAATCGTTTGCACCGCCACCACCACTAAAACATAGATCGCACGACGAGGAACACAACCATATATTTTTCATCAACAAATCAGACCCTTGAATACCAGGCAAGTATCTATCTTGCTGATTTCTAGTTGGTATTCCTTCCATGTTAGCCTAGGAATGAAAATCATATGTTTTAATTGAAGAGTTATATGTTTTGGAAGAGAATTTATATGTGTTGTAGGGAGAATCCATATAGTCTGAAATCATGATCATATGTAGAGGATTACCCATAAATTTATTAAGCTATTTGGGAAGAAAATCTGGATTAAAATATAGATTCGTGATTATTACCCGGGCTACTTGCTATCATGGAGGTTTTCGTACCGAGATAGTCTTATCTCGATTGGACCTTTATGGGGGGATATTGACTCGTACCTTAGAAGATAGTATTCTATATACAGGCTATCTGAAAATGATAGTGAGATGTTCTAAGAGACGTGAGGGTATGTGCTGACCTCTTGGGATTCAAAACTATTCTTCGCATCCATTTGTATGTGCATTGTGTTAATACAGTTCGAGAGTGATTCCGAACTAGTATTTCCCTTAGTACGAGTGATACTGGGACTTGATAGCAGAGTATGCTAGCACCATAGATGTTATGTGGGGTGCTGATAGTATATATATATATATATATATATATATATATATATATATATATATATATATATATATATATATATATATATATGTGTGTGTGGAAACTTTGTACTGTGTGTATAAGAAGTTAAGAAATGAATAAATGCTTGAGCTTTATAACAAGTGTTCATGAATTTTGTAGCGTTACTAAGTGGTTCTAACTAACGCTAGAATATAGAAGAGAATAATTTTCTAAAACTAAATATTATGGCCTTAGTACTTCTCGGGATAGAACTTAAATAAGTTAGATAGACTTATGTGATCAGTAGTATGGTAGGCGTGCACACTAGATGAGAGGTGAGAATTCTCAAGAGAGTTTCGCATACTAACATGGTGGTTATATTAGCCGGTAAGCATTTTAAATACTTGTTAAACAATTTTTGAAAATTGTTTTACACTCGGGCTCTGACCCGTTTTCTGTCATTTCTTTCTCTCTTGTAAATATATGTATGTATTACAGGTGCCCAGCCACGGGGGAGTCTTGCATAGGTTCTTCGGAATGGACGTGATGCTTCTTATGTGGAAGCTGCTGGCCGTTACTCTAGACGACCTCGTCATTGACTCAGTTCCTACTTTAGATCTTTATAGTTAGGGCATATGTCACCCGATTTGCTATTTTGGTTGGATTTGTCAGAGATTTATGTTTATTTATATTTTCAGCATTCAGTACTCTTCGGGAATTAACTCTTGTCAGGATGATTTTATTTATAGTTCTCAAACTTGGTTTGGTTTATCTTGATGGTTTACTTCTTGTGTGTTAATTGGCATCCTTGGTATTTGTGTGATTCTTAAACTATTAGGTATTAAAAAGGTTTTCATATTGGCATTTAATAAGATGAAAATAAGACTTTAAATTGTTTTGACACTTAGCTTAATTATTTAGGGTGCTCCAATTGGATATATTATTTTGCGATAGTGATGCTGAGAATGAACCAACCGTTCACCTTGATTTTAATTTAATAAAGGATTGATCACCCGATATTTAATTAGGCGGGGTGTTACAGGTGGTATCAGAGCATCAGGTTCTAGAGTCCCTTAGGATCTGTGAGGCTTATTATGCTTCCAGCGTAGCTTTCTTTGATATAGAGCCTTATATTTAGGATAATTGATTTCTTTGGTGAGATTTAGTTCTCTTGATATCACGTATATATTAGTGAATCTTATTTACGTTCGGTGTATTCGAACAATGAAGTATGGCAGATGAGGGCTATTAGGTGAGTAGCGAGCGGCAGGACTTAGTGTGGTCGTGAAGTATATTAGAGAATGATGACCGTAGTCGAGGTCACCTCTATTATAGCATGAGAGGCCAGGACTATAAAGACGGCTAGGGTACAGCCTACAAATTCAAGTGTTTCTGTAGTCAAAAGTGATGTCAAAAATTAGACTCACCCAACGTAGTACGCTTGGGAGAGGGCCAAATGGGAAATTGAGTAGAGTCATCAGTAGAAGTTCTAGACATGCGGTAAATATGTTTGTTACCCAACGAAGGTAATATATTCAAAGTCTTGGACATATAGTGGAGTGTGGTAAAGTGGAAGTGAAAATTTGGGGTAAAATTTTTCTTGATTCATTGAAACAAAGTTAAAATAGTGGGAGTCAGCCACCACATTTAATAGTGAAATGTTACGTCAATGGAAGGATCTTAGTTACAGTTTAACCGCACGTTCCTTCATCTATTATTCAAAATAAAACATGAACGTTGTTCGAAACCCATCACGGAAGGGACGGACAGGGGTCCATTTGTAAATGAATTTAGACTTTTAGCCAATCTTGTATTAGCGGAAGTGGATGTCAATGGTAGAAAAGATTTCAAGTGGGAGATCAACTCGTGAGGAAAGTTGACAACACTTAAAGAGAATTATGTTTGATAGTCGATCCATATGGTGATAATGTCACGTATTGTCCATAGAGATGCTATCTCTCTTATGTGAAGGGAGCTAAAGTAATCGAAAGATTCACTTGGAGAGTGAGACTAGATGAAACGCAGTTAGCAACGCAGCACAAGGGGCAGACCCATCAGGGGGCTCATTTAAATGATTCGAATAGCTAAATTCTTACCAAGTGATTGTGAATTCAGTAACGGTTTTTGAAACTAGTAACACGTTCCTTAGGGCCAACAAAGATAAGGGAATGACGAGGGTAGCCATCAGGATTGAGACTATTTACGTTCGAGAGAAAGACAACCCTAATAGGGTCAGTATGACAAGAGATGAGTGGGTTATGTGTTGAAGTATTTTGTGGAGAGTAAAACCGCATGAGTTAACATTTTCCAAAGTGAGAAAAAGGACAAGGGTATGGTTTTTGAAAGGGAAATGGTTAATGTAATTTTTGATTTGGTTCAGACAGACGCGTTATGTTCGAAAGACCATTAAGTAGCCAAGGTGATTGGCAAAGTAGAAGTATGAGTTTTATCCTCGGAGGATGAAGCGTGTTTTATGTGACACGAGCGAGTCATTTCATTTTTGTTTATTCTTAGATTCACATGTGAGAAGAATTCAGTGCGTATATCTATAGAGTTATTATTATGTGTTTGTTTTCCCTGGTATAGCGGTGTTGTCTTCAGTGATATTCGTGGTGGATGAATGCGTGCATTGTTTGTGTTATATAATTTATTGAGATTACTCGTTTTAGTGATGTGATACGAGAGTATATTATTGTACTGAGTATGGTAATATACAACTAGTTAAAACAATAGTGGGCAGTGATTGCAAGGCTATCGGGGTTACTGCCTTAGTTCAGTATATTTTGTTCTGACAAAACCTCACATGCGAGAGGGTCGGGCTCGTACTCATACTTTATGGTATAGAGACTTCGAAGGGTATAGTGGTATAAAAATGTTTAATCCCATAGTGTTTAGGGACTTAGTTATTTTGACTCAGTGTGTAATGGGTTTACCGTTGGGCAAAAAGATTTCACTCATTATTATGTGTAACATTCAGGACTTAGTGGTAGGAGGAGAGCATTGTTATATTTATCCTTTGAGAATGTGAAAGTTAAGACTTATATTCATATGTTTGGGAATGGGATTTTGAGAGTCCCGATTGTATACGTACAAGGTTTATGGAATGTGATTACCCCCAATACTGAGCAATAGTGAAATTAGTAAAAAGTTTTTTGTTTGAAAAAAAATTATGGGAGGAGAGGTAGATTTTTTGTTAAGAGATGGAATGTAAGAGTATAGGTTATGGACGGATGACCCAATGGATTTCGATAACCGATTATGATAGGTAGTAGTGTATCGGGGGGGTTCCTTGTTTAGATTTCTCTTTGCGAGACATCCCACACATGAAACTTAGCGTAAGGGTGGAAGTAAAGAGATGTTTGGTCATTAGTCCATGAGTCTAGTACCTTGGTTGTCATAGGAGCCGGTAATATTGATTGTAAGTTAAAGATAAGTGACGATTTAAGGCCAGTGGAGCCAGTTGTGTGGTAAAGAAACATTGGAAGTTTTATTTTATCACCCAATCGAAGGGTGGAATGATGATAAAGAGTTTTGCGAGTACCCAAGTGCTGTAAAAATGTTGTGTCACAAGGGAAACGAAGAATTGGGTGTTATGTATGAAGCGTAGGTGATACTTACACCAGTATGCACGATTTCTAGGCTATGTGGTCATCCTAGTTAGTTGTTGCTTGTATCGTTTGAGTTGAAGAGACGTGGGGATACCTGCGTGGCATATATGTTAGTGAAAACGACATAACAAAGTGGAAGTAGTAGAGTGGATTAAGTGTAGTTCGAAGGACGATAATCCATATATACCTGTATGATCAGAGTAGCAAACACAAATTTAATTGGAAGGCTATGGGAATTCATTTAGAGGTATTCCTTGAGAAGGATAAAATTTAACTCTTATGGAAAACACTCTGAGAAGAGTTTTACCTATTCAAGTGTGGAAAGTGACTTGTGTGTAGGTTAAATGATGATTTTAGTAAGATATACAGGTTCAACAGTGCACATCGTGGAGAAAAGTGCACGGGTCGGAACTTTTGGTATATGCTAAGGAAAGAATAGGAGTGTTAAGTGTCACTTAAGGTGAGTCATTACTAGTAGAAGTCGATGTTAAGTGGGACATAACGAGTAGTCTCTACGGGCACCACTCATAGATAGAAATCGGTTGGAACAAGAGAATCAACCAGAGAATTTTTTGGCAAACCTACGATTCCTAAAATAGAAGAAGAAAAATTACGTGAAATTTATTGGATGGGGTGCCAACTTCAAGGTAAGGTCACAAGTTCCTTAGAATGTGTGGAACAAGTTGACTTAAAAGAAAGTGATTATTATTCTTTTGGGTGGTATACACTATTATACAGTGTGCCCTAACCTGTCTTTGAAAATAAGAATCACACTGATAAGAGGTTCTTCCTGGTATTATTATGAACTAGAATGTGATCATTGAACCCCACCTTCAAACCAGAGTTTCGGGAAGCAATGGGGATAACGTTTCGTTTAGAGTAGGATGTATCACCCATAGACGGGGAGTAGGCAAGGTGATTAAAGATTAGTGGAACCACATGAAAGTAATTTTGAATTCATGGTGATCATTCCATTTCCACAAATGATGTATCTAACAAGTGATGTTTAGTACAATAGAGTTCCGTGGAAGTACTCGTACGTGTTTATTGTGGACAAACCGCATATTAAAATTTTGTGTGGAAAAACCTTAATTATTCTCCCTCTGGTTATTTGAAGGTAAGTGGATAATCTATATGTTTGATGGGCTGAGTTAGAGTCTGATGACTGTGGTGGAATTACCACAGTTGTTTTAGGTGACTTTTGAATGTCGTAAGAGTTACGTCGCCAAAAATCGAGATCTGAAGAACTGACAAGAGTGGTCAAATGTCCGCATGGTTTCTCTCAAAAAGGGAGTTTGGTGATTAGATAAATACGAGTAACTATTACGTAGTGAGGTGTGGCCTCCCTAATAATATTAAGATAATGAGGGCTAATGATGGGTAGGCTCGTCTTATGCAACTAGCAAAGGATTGGAACACAATGTGAAGTGCCATTATTAAGGTGTGACTCTCTAGATAATGGTATTGAGAGTCTTTAATAAGCTTATTGGGAAGCGGGAAGGACTATAGAAATTCACATTACCCAAAAGTTCGTTTTGAGTATTGATAAAGTATCCAGATATATTTTTACCAGGCATACATTATTTTTCGAATTTCGGGACGAAATTCCGTTATTAGGGGGAAGTATGTAATACCCCGTATTTTTATGGCTTTTAAAATTGGGGATTTATTAAATTTAATTGAGATATTAATTTAATATTAATCCAGAACTTCATTTTAAATATTTACTTGCATGATGAGAGTTAGTAATTATTGAAGATTTATTAAATATTACTGAATAAGTAAAGTAATATATGAGATTGATTTTACAAATATATTCATGAGTGAATAATATGGCAATTATGGAAATTTAAGTCGGGACACGCCTGTGTCGTATCGGAACTAAAGTATTACTACAAAAGTGAATAAATTATAAGTCACCTGTATGGTCATTTCGAGTACGCCAAAGTGTCTGTAACGATCGAGATAGTCAGATAAGTGTACCCGGGGGTTTAGTTTGGGTCTCGGGGATTTTTAGGCCTAATTGACATCCCAGGAGGGTATTATAGACATTTCGTATTTTTGGATAATTAAACCCACGAAATTTTCTAAGTTATATCAGCCATTAGGAGTTGTCTTTTAGGTTTCTCAATCACATAACATGAGAACAGCCATTAGAGAAGAAGGTGGAGAGTCTTCGAAGTAATCTAAGGCCTAGAACTCACTCGTTTGCACAACCACCACCACCAAAACGTAGATCGTACGACGAGGAATGCAACCATATATTTTTCATCAACAAATTAGACCATTGAATCCCAAGAAAGTATCTATCTTTCTGATTTCTAGTTGGTATTCCTTCCATGTTAGTCTAGAAATGAAAATAATATGTTTTAATTGAAGAGTTATATATTTTGGAAAAGAATTTATATGTGTTGTAGGGAGAATCCATATAGTCTGAAATCGTGATCATATGTAGAGGATTACCCATGAATTTATTAAGATATTTGGGAAGAAAATCTGGATTAAAATATAAATTCGTGATTATTCATAAAAATTTGGTTTTATAAAGAAATCTAGGATTAAACCCCTTTTTGATTGATTCGTTGAGGATTTATTGATGTTGTTACGTTAGAACTTGTTTATATATATTTCTTATACAGTTGGATAACTTTGATGGGAGTTTGGGATGAAATTATAGAGGTTTGGAGGGGTTAGAATGAATGAACTCGTAGGTGGAAATTTGCAGAAAACTGGGCAAGAGCTGCTTCATCGATCAATCATCCCCATTCCACGATCGATCGATCCCTCCGAGAAAAGTGCATATTTTTCTCCTTTTTCTTTAATCTACTTCAAATGTGTAAGAACCCTTGATTATTATTTATAGAGTGCAATGGGTTATGAAGAGGACCAGTAGGGTCTAAGTAGACTCCATTGAGTGAAATTAATATGAGAATAAACTGTGGGTTAACGAGGAGTTATTCATACATTGGAAATTGTGGGTACTTTTACTAAAGGATTGAGACTCGTGAAAGATTTAGACTAGAAGGTAAGTGAGGGTATACCTACTGAAATTATACTTAGTGAGAGAGTATACTTTGAGAGATAAGAAGTAAGTATGAAATAAATTATAAATAAGAATAAAAGAGACAAATCCGTTATACGAGATAACAGAGTAAATTGTGCTAAGAACGGATAATAATAATTATGGGTCGTGGGCGAACCAAATTTAAAAAATGTGAATATTTATATATATATGACTGTGTGACTGTGCATAGATTATGTATCTGTGTAAAAATCATACCCGGGCTACTTGCTATCACGGAGGTTTCCTCGTCGGGACAATCTTATCTCGATTGGACCTTTATGGGGGATATTGACTCGTACCCTAGAACATAGTATTCCAGATACAGACTATCTGAAAATTATAGTCAGATGTTCTAAGAGACGTGAGGGTATGTGTTGACGTCTTGGGATTAAAAACTATGCTTCGCCTCCATTTGTATGTGTATTGTGTTAATACAGTTCTAGAGTGATTCCGAACTAGTATTTCCCTTAGTACGAGTGATACGGGGACTTGATAGCAGAGTATGTCAGCACCATAGTATATATATTATATGAGTGATATATATATATATATATATATATATATATATATATATATATGCTTATATATATGCTTATATATATGTGGAAACTTTGTACTGTGTGTATAAGAAGTTAAGAAATGAATAAATGCTTGAACTTTATTACAAGTGTTCGTGAATTTTGTAGCGTTACTAAGTGGTTCTAAGTAACGCTAGAATATGGAAGAGAATAATTTTCTAAAACTAAATATTATGGCCTTAGTACTTCTCAGGATAGAACTTTATGAAAAAATAAGTTAGATAGACTTATGTGATCTGTAGTATGGTAGGCGTGCACACTAGATGAGAGGTGAGAATTCTCAAGAGAGTGTCGCATACTAACATGGTGGTTATATTAGCCGGTAAGCATTTTAAATACTTGCTAAAATATTTTTAAAATTGTTTTACACTCAGGCTCTGACCCGTTTTCTATCATTTCTTTCTCTCTTGTATATATATGTATGTATTACAGGTGCCCAGCCACGGGGGCGTCTTGCATAGGTTCTTCGGAATGGATGTGATGCTGCTTATGCGGAAGTTACTGGCCATTACTCTAGACGACCTCGTCATTGACTCAGTTCCTACTTTAGATCTTTATAGTTAGGGCATGTGTCACCCGATTTCCTGTTTTGGTTGGATTTGTCAGAGATTTATGTTTATTTAAATTTCCAGCATTCAGTACTCTTCGGGAGTTAACTCTTGTCTGGATGATTTCATTTATAGTTCTCAAACTTGGTTTGGTTTATCTTTATGGTTTACTTCTTGTGTGTTAATTGCCATCCTTAGTATTTGTATGATTCTTAAACTGTTGGTATTAAAAAGGTTTCATATTGGCATTTAATAAGATGAAAATAAGACTTTAAATTGTTTTGACACTTAGCTTAATTATTTAGGTTGTTCAAATTGGAAATATTATTTTGTGACAGTGATGCTGAGAATGAACCAACCGTTCAGCTTGATTTTAATTTAATAAAGGATTGATCACCCGGTATTTAATTAGGCGGGGTGTTACCCACACGTACATACCGTGTTTTCGAAAAATACTCTTTGTCTTTGAAGCCTCATGTACCACACGCTAGTGTTTATTATTATTCAAGCCTTATTAGGTAGCTTAATATCATTAATTCACCTTATTTAACCACCCCATGTTACCACATGAACATTAAACATTTTAATGCGCTATTCTTGCATCAATAAATTTTTGGATCATTACCATCCATTTATGCCTTTTTCATAAATATTCTATTCATTACTTAGCATTATATTTAGGGAATCCGCCAACACACGTGCACCCACGGTTTTATGGAATTTTACTGTCCGGCACTGAGCGCCAAGTCTACTGCAGTTGGTTTGGGGTCTTTCACCACTAGGGACAACCTTAATTATTTATCCCGACATCATCAAATATCATTACCTTGCCATTGTGTTCAATATTTTCTCATGTTCACGTTAATTTTCCCTTTTGAGCAGAAGCCAAAACCTTGGACTTAACCGTCCGTTTTCTCATTATTCACTGAGGAAAAATCATTAAATTCCATTGAAGTCATTTTGTTTTCCGTCACGTTGATTTTACACCAAAAATCATTTCTGCTTTAAGGACTTATTTCATTCTTTCTTCATACGTATCAAAACACTCTTTAACATTTTACTCCAAAAAATGTTGTAATTTAAGTAAAATTATCATTTTATCCATTTGTTTTCAAAATCAACTTTCACTCCATTTTGCAAGTGTTAATTTCCCAAAACACAATTTAGCCACTTACATGTTTTTAACCATTTTTCACGTTTTTACATTTAGGAGTAATCATTTTCTTGATTGGAAAATTTTTTACATCTTTAATTCCTTTTTAATCCCATAAGTGTTACTATTTCTCAACATTAGTAGGTTATACTCACTAACCCCATTTACGTGTTTTACCCACTATCACTTAATGAATGCTTTCTATCACTTTTTTTTTCAAAAATATTTCTTTACCTTTAACTCGAGAAATGCATCCACACTTAGGACTACTTTATAAGAAAATTTTCATTTCCTTTTTAATTAACATGTAGTCCTTTAACCTCATACTCGTCATATTATTTAGTCCCAATTTCACACACTTGAAGACTAAAATTCTAACTTTTCATATTTTATGTTAAATCCAACAAACGCTTCCTAAACTTGCTTATACATTTAATGTCAAAATACTACAAGTTTATGTTCATGAGAAAATGGATTTTTGAACCCAAAAATCCCGTTACACTGTTTGAACATATATTTCACCAAATTTTTAACAACAAATCATTATTTTCAAACATTTTATTTCATAAAATGTTTAACACCAATATTTCTAAAAATGCCAATTTTCATAACATCCAAAATATTGAAATATTAACTTTTTCTATAATTTCAACAATTTATATATTTCCAACACTTTTATTACCATAAAAATGTTTATTATTCCATTTCACCAAAAAATACACCAAGATGACATTTTCTTACATGTTTATTTCATAAAAATATTTATTATCAAATTTATTGGCAAAGACACTAAAATAATATCATCTTACATTTTTATTACCATAAAAATGTCCATTATTTCCTTCTTACTAGGATAACACAAAATAACCCTTTTCTAATATTTTTATTCCATAAAAATATTTATTTTTTATTTTACACGAAAACTACATGAATAACATTTCCTTACATTCTATTTCATAAAATGCTAAACAATATATTATGAAATTTTTCCATGTTTTAAACTTATTAAAAATCATCGTTTGAAACCCATTTACCCATGAAATCATCAAAACTCACTAATCTATCTAATGGATGCATACTATTCTCAAATCCTACATATATTAAGCCTAATGTATGTAAATAACTAACTAAAATTTTACTCATCAATACAACCAAATCAAGGTTAGTAGATCCCATCTCTAAGCTCTCCAATGGTGGTATTGGTGTAGGAGTAGCAACCCCCACCTCCAAAGGTGGCCCCAAATGGGTTGCGAAAACCTCCATTTTTAACTCCAAGCAAGACCCACTTCATCTCCATTAAAATCCACCCCATCTTCTCCAATAAAAACCCCAAATATAACTCTAAAATTCGTAGCTCTTCATTATCAATGGTAGAAATGGGTATACAAGGCTTATATATGGTGGAACATTAGTCAAATAAAGTGGCATTAGATGGTGGAATGGTGGTGTAGAGTGGCTTGTGGTGGTTGAATGGAGGGAGAGCTCTTAAGGCTAGAGAGGGGGAAAATCGGATCCAAAATTCCCAAATGGGCTAACATACACTTATATAACCCTTAAAACCTTAAAGGGTTAAATTCCCCAAATGCCCCTCACTAAATGTTGATTTGCGTCACTTTCTCTCTCTAAAAATATTTTCTTTTCTTTTTTTTTAACTTTTAACTTCAGATTCATATTCCTTGCATTTGTTTGGCTAAAAAAATCATATTTAGAATAGTCATTTGGCCTCCCGAATTGTCCTATACAAGGCGCGCAAGAATCGGGACCTCCGCACAAAACATATTTTTTTCGATTTTTCTTCACATGGTAATATTCCTTATATTTTTATGAGTCTAAATATTTTTTGACTTACCGATTGTGCCAAACAATTCGCACAAATTCGCGTCCAGCGCGATGTGTGCAGACGAAAATTCGTCTAAAATGGGTCTAAATATTTTTTCCGAAGATGTTGATGAAGAGAAAGTTCCTCGAAATTAAATTTTAAGTCGATCCGGAGATTTTCATAATTTTTTGAGCAATTTTATTTTTTTGACGAAAAATATTATTTATTTATTTTTTTACTTTTGACCCATGTTATTTTTATATGTATTTCTTGGACCCTATAAAAGTGGTCATTTCGATATATGGGACCGCGATGCATTCTACAAAAATCGTGCAACACCTATCATGTGCGTCCCATACCGTCCAAATTATCGTATTATTAACCATGATCGTGTTACAATCATTCATTGGTATTTTCGCGTCAAACTTAACCAACATACTTACTAGGATTATTAGAACTTAAATATGCATTCAAGCTAACCATGCTACGTGGGGATTTTTCTCCTTAATTATTTTTCGTAATGCGCCACTTTTCGTGCCATTTGGCATAATCCCCTTATATATTTATTCCTCAAATTTTTCTTTGAATATAACATTTCGATTATAATTAAATACTTATTTTCTAGGACAGGGTATTACATTCTTCCCTCCTTAGGAAATTTCATCCTCGAAATTCATGGTCATCAACCTTAGAATTTAGTTACCTACAACATGTTTCCATTCCTATGGCATCCTCAACACTTTGGTCTAAATCCTAAATATTTTATTTTCATTAATTACATTGCTAACTCAATCATTGCAGACACTAAGGTCTTACTACCAATCCCAAATATGCCTAATTCATGCATTGAAATAATCCCTCAAAATAATAGATATTTAGAAAATATCATGCTACCACTAATGAACTCATCATCATGAATGCTTCCTCAACAATTTTGGATCACGCCTATCCTAGGATGATATAACCCCACTATCACTAGCCATCATATCATCTATCATGAGCCGGTCATCTTATCACATTAGTTTACCCGATCGATATCTCTTACGAGATTCTTACACTGACCTAGAGTCATACTAGGTACCACAACACAAATATACACGAGCAATCACATCATCAATCCACATAATTCCAAATAAAGTGCAATACTAACATCTAATGTTTTATCAGGTTCTAATTCTCACAATATCCTCGAGTCACAGCCTCATGACCAAGTCGTAGCTACCTATACCTGTCAACTAAGGAAACATGCTAACCTAATGCAACCAAATAGCATATGCAAAATACATGCAACAAATGCGAGACCACGCGTACACATAAAGTAATGTAAAATAAAGGTGCTTCCAAAGAAGAGCGTACTCATGTATCGTGATGCATTAGCATCAACCCGTCCTATCCTGCATCACTACCGAGCTTATGCAACGTTACACCTCAATATAGACCCATAATTGACACAACAACTTCCCATCACCGGGATCAAGGAAGACACAATAAAATGTAATGGATCAGGAGACTTTCATGCCAGAATGAAACAATTGAATTCGAAAAACGAACCATGCTACGCGAAGTAAGAACCATAACGTAGACTTGAAGTCTAAAATTTTACCGACCTATAAGTGTGCTAAAGTCTTAGCCATGGCACACGCCCTAGATTGAATCACTAATCACGACTACCCATTTTCAAAGACAATGACTTGGGATCCAATTCATTTGGGAAGATAGAATGCTAGGCTTCCCTCCTTAAGACTGAGGTTACTTTTTATCCTTCATATTAAAGAGAAGTTACATTTCTCATTGCTTAATGTTAATCACTGACCTAAAATATTCAAGTCTCCACAATCTCAACATGCGATTACTAACTTTCAAACCTTGAGATCTTTTTCATGTAGTGAAACACAACACTCACATAATTTTACCCTACGGACCATCGCTACAATCCTTAGCAACGTCATATGTGATCCCAAATCATAATTACGGACTATTTATAATGACACTTTGATTTTTCAAGCAATATCCATGCCTAAGACCTAATAAATCTCCTCACTAGAGTCATACTAAGCCATACGGGTAGCACACGTAGGTGCTATAATTAAGCCTAACACTCCATTCCGAGTGTTATCTCTAAAACCATGATGAACATCAACGTGTGCTAAGTCTCCCAAGTGTAAAACCTAACAGGTATCAACCTATTTTCAATGATATCCATAAGGGTAATACCTTAATGCAATCTTATCAACAACCATAGTGCTAACTCCTAAGTATTTCCACAAAATGACACGACTAAATCGGACTATAAGCATCAACAGCCTGTGCATCCACCTAATAAATTTCCCAACGATTTATGGAAATGACACCAATTCAATCATCTTCAATGATCATGCACATTTTATAGTAGGTGTGATCACGAAAAAATCCTACTAAGTATAACAACCCATCATATCCGTTCAAATTTTTTTTCGAGGGCCAAACACTAACCCAATTACTACGTGTTACACCAAATGTAATTCTATGTCCTTGACATGATAAGAAATCCCCGAAGTTCAAAGAGATACATCTTTGTTATCGTAATACATGAAGCGCAATCTAATGCTTACCATTACTTGGGAGTGTCTATCACTTGCACTAATAACTGGTTAGCTAACCCGTAACACATATCTCCAAGGCATTATCAGTACGGATTCACATGCTTATCTATAACTATAACCTGAGATCAAAATCTTCACGGAATATAACTTAACCTAATAATACACTAAGATATGACAACTAACTTGTCTCACTACATAGCCATCACAATCATTTGCTAGATCACAAACTATCACCACTATAAAACTTTGGTAGGATATAGGGCATCAGGTAATACCTATAAAACTTTAGTCCAACACCTTTGACGCCACAAGAGATCATATTCCTCAATACCATCTCATTTTTTCTAAAACCATAATTCAATACCAACATTTCTAACACTAAGTCCTAAGGAATATACAAATTAGTTCTTAAATTACCCTGAATCAATATGGTCATCAAAACCTAAATCATAATCAAGTCACTTAGGCATTCTAATTTATATAGAATTATTTATTCACAAGTCACGCTACTTAGTCACCTAATCCCATATATGAAACCACAAGCATACTAGCTAAGATGCAACTAAAATCATTAAGAATTTCTAATCATCAAATTTCCACGTGATACATCTCACACAAGCCTAAGGTGTCACCACCTAATGGCCTACACCAAAATCCGATACTTGCTAGATAACACTACCAAAACAAATATAGTAGAATAAGAATGGCTACTAACTTAGTCGATCACCAACTCAAAGAGAAGGGCACATTATGGTCATGATCTCGACTTTATCATCTTGTTGATGGCCTCAGTGTGTTGGGACTGCTGAGTGTTTATTACCATCTGATGGTTATCATCCTTAGTCCATATTTGCTTCTTCAAATTCTTCTCATTTCTGATGTCCATTTGGGCCAGTCGAATCTCAAGAAGCTTCTCTTGGACCTACTGGTGGACCTTCTACAGAGACAGAACACACTGCAAAAAATACAAGATATCAGTATGAGACAACATTACACATGATAATTGAAATCAAATTAATGCACAAGGGTTTACCTGAATAGACCTATGTAGTGAGACACCCCGACTAATTAAATACCGGGTAGCTTCTCCTTTATTCAAATTAATACAAAATGTCAAGTTGGTTCAGTTCATAGCATCACTGTCGAAAAAATTTATTTAAACAATTACTACCCACCTAATATTTAAAAAGTGAGTTGTCAAATTTTATTAAATTAAATTAACATGTAATCAATTAAAATTACTAGCTAAAAGATACCACCATCACATCACAGTCACATCTAAATAATAATGGAATAATAAATGAGTCTGGAGTAACACTCCTCTGAATAATCCCAAATACTGAATAAAACCAAATACAACGTCTGAATAATAAATGAATTAACTCCAAAACTGCAATGAAACTGAGTATGATAAAACTCTCTCTAAAAGAAATGGGGAGAAATGCCCTAACAACCGAATAAGTCTGAAATGGAATCAATATAGAATGTGGAGGCGTCTATCATTAAGATCCCGTAACTTCCATAGCAGCTACAACACGTCACTGAAATGGAACTCCTAAGCTTAGCGTCCCTGTGGCTGGGCACCTAAAAGGTTTTTCAAGAAAATAGATCTGAAAGCAAACGGACCAGAGGCCGATGTGAAAACAGTTTAAAATATAAAAAGTGTTTAATTGCATTAAACAATGAATATTAAGTACATGTTAGTTCTGTGCTCTCACATGAGTTTCTCGCCTCTCAACTAATGTGCACGCTTAACGTATATCCATGACCCATCCTAGTTATGCCGCTAACTCATCGCCTGATAATATAGGGGTTTGTTCAAGACATTCCAATCTAACTTATGTGAATCTACCTTTTAATCTCTCAAATTAGTTTATATTAATTCATATAGGAAATTCTCAATTCTAACTTTACTCAAAGTGTCGCAAATATTCACACACATTAACAAGGAGTCTATTATCATCTCCAATATATAAATTTCAACATAAATTATATAATCGGGGCACCCCTAGGCTAAGCTGCGGTGCACACATACTCTGCTGTTGAATCTCGGTACATCACGTACATAAGGACTACGTATTCCGAATCTCTCAGGAACCGTTTTAATAAGCAAAATCACACATATTGGAGGCGAACATAATTCACATACCCATGGGTCACGCACATACCTAAGCTCCCATGGTCAACTGAATTATCAAATCACAAATAAGTCATTCACAACTCTTTGTCCTAAAGGTACCAATCTAAAACCCCCCCGTAGGCACACAAAGATTAGATGACCCTGTTCCGAAAGTCGACCTCCCGTGATAGTAAGTATGGTAGGTAAATCATACACATTTAAATCCATTTACTAAGCATTCATACAACTTAGATACTTTATAATATTATTAAAGGTTTGTTCTCAATCCCTATACCATTAATCCAATTAGTACATTTTTATACTTCCGGAGAGTTATATAATATAGTCCACCGACACATCTCACGTCGTAGTTTCAAGTACTTAAAACCTAACTCATAAAGGTTACTAAGTATCCTATTATTCCCACACTTTAATCCAATACTCTTAAGGTCCATATTTCTGCCACTAACCTTATATTACTAACTATATAGATTTAACTCATTTAACCGCAGTCTTTAATAGTACCTCACTCGTCGAACCTTATTAGGTCTAACATAACTTCCAAATTTAATTCTAATAATAATTTGGGTCTCATATACATGCCTAATGGTATTATTTAAATCTAAAAGTGTTCACCCCACCAATAATTTTCTAGGGTCGAAATTACTAAAATTCAATGAGGGGAAAATATCACAATTTCTGGGAAGGTCGATCGATCGACCTATGAATGTCGATCGATCGATCGCACCAGATGAGGCTACGGACTGCTTCATTTTTCAGTACCAAATTTGTCCCAAAACTCCATTACAAGGTATGAAATTCTAAACTAAGCATATGGGATCATTGTACAACCTAAACCCAATACTTTTAACGTTTCGAAACCATTAAATCATCAATAATTAACCTTATATGGATCAAATCTTCATAAAAACCCTAGTTTTCTATTTTCTTCAAGAATCATGATATATCTAATCTTTAATTCATTTTTAATCCATCAAGGGTCAAGTTTTGGTTACTGAATTCCGTCCATAACTGATCTACATGAAATTCCTTTCCAAGATTTAGAGTTCTCCACCAAATTTCATGATTTTTCATCATCTTTCAAGGTTAATAGCAATTTCTACACTAATCATGGAATAAATATTCGCTGAAACTAATAAAATTAAATTACTTGCCTTAATATTGTTGTTCATATTCGTTGATGGTGTCTGAGGGCTGATTCTTTCGTTCTTTCCGGTCACAATTCCGTCAAAAGTGGTGGTGGTGGGTGGTGGCTAAGGTTTGGAAACATCCTGCAACTTCTCCTCTAACTCACGTAGCCCACTCTTTATTTTTTTTATAATGGCCCTAATGGCCTTCCCAATAATAAATAAATAAACCCTAAAATTCGTAGGTCTTATTTCCTTAAATTTTAAAATGACCAAAATACCCTCTCGGGTTGTCGGTTTGGCCTAAAAATGCCCCGGGACCCAAGCTAAACCCCCGGATAGTGTTTTCTGACTATTTAGACCCCTACGGACAAGTTGACACACTCAAAATGATCATACAGTTGATAGAATTATAATTTACTTTTTAATCTAATTATATTAATTCCTGACGCAACTGACACACGCGTCCCAACTTAATTTCCCAGATTGTCATATTTATGACCCGCGATAATTTTAATAATTTTCATAATCATATATTACCATATATACTCAGTAATACTCAATATTATCATCATAATCAAATACCAACTCACGTCTCGCTAGTATTTAAATCCGGATTAATGTTTAATTTAATTCTCATTTAATTTAATTAATCCCATTAAATAAAAATCAGTAAAACTACGAGGTATTACATACTTCCCTCCTAATAACAAAATTTCGTCTCGAAATTAGAAAAATAAAGTATACCTGGCAAGATTAACTCTGGATAACGCTCTCTCATCTCATCTTCGCGCTCCCAGGTGGACTCCTCAGCATTATGATGTCGCCACTGAACACGTACTAATGGTACTATTTTCGACCTCAGTTTCCTCTCGCTGTGGTCCAGAATAGCAATCGGCCCCTCCTCATAGGAACTATCAGTCTGTAGATCGATGTCCTCTAAAATAATGTGGGTATGGGACAAATCATCTCTAAGATATCTCCTTAGCGAGGAAACATGGAACACGTCATGGATCCTATGTAGGTGTTTCGATAACCGAAGTCTGTACGTAACTGACCCAATTCTCTCGATGATAGGAAATGGCCCCACATATCTAGGTGCCAATTTCCCCTTCTTTCTGAAACGTATAATCCCCTTCATCAGAGATACTCTGAGTCGCACTTGGTCCCCCACCTTGAATTCTCTGAAGAATCTCTTGGCATCGACATAACTCTTCTGTCAGTCCTGAGCTACCTGAATATGGCTCCGTATCATCTTTATCCTTACTAAACTATCCTAAATCACCTCCGTCCCAAGTAGTTTGTTATCCCCCACCTCTAGACAACATGTTGGGGAACGATAAGGTCTACCGCATAACGCCTCAAATGGATCCATGCCAATAGTGAACTGATAGGAGTTATTATAGGCAAACTCCACCAGTGGAAGATATTTCTCACAACCACCTCCAAAGTCTAGGATGAACATCCGCAACATGTCTTCTAACATCTGATTCGTTCGCTCGGTCTGCCCATCTGTCTACAGGTGATATGTTGTACTCAGGCGCAACTCTGTACCCATGGCTTCCTGGAAACTCTCCCAAAATCACGAAATAAATATTTTGTCTCGATTAGACACGATATTGAGAGGCACCCCATGAAGTCTTACTATCTACGCTATGAAGATCTGGGCATACTGTCCCGTAGTGTAGTCTGTCCGGGCTGGCAGAGAATGAGCAACTTTAGTCAACCGATCCACGATTACCCATATGGAGTCGTGACCCCTCTGCGATGTGGGTAACCCCGTGATGAAGTCTATGTAAATGCTCTCCCATTTCCACATAGGAACCTCCAATGGATGTAGAAGTCCTTCCGGTCTCTGATGGTCCACTTTTACCAGCTGACAAGTGGCACATTTAGAAACGAACTCAGAAATATCTCTCTCCATCCTTCTCTACCAAAACTGTCACCTCATATCCTGGTACATCTTATCCCCATCATGATGTACCACGAATCATGAACCGTGCAACTCTGTCATTACCTCGTGTCCAAACCTTCCCCCTCAGGAATGACTAGTCTCCCATTGAAGCGTAAGCCCCCATCTGAACTAATGGTATAGGACTCGGCTCCCTCTGCTAGTAATCGGACTATCTACTCTTGACATATCGAGTCGTTTGTCTGCACCTGTATCACTCTCATAACGATTTAGGGCGTAACGGTCATCACATACATGAATGATCGGGCCACTGCATCCTGTTGTCATAACTCCTTCCACTTTTCTTTCCACACTTCGTCCACCTCGCCTACCGGCCTACGGCTTAACGCGTCTGCTATCAGGTTAGCCTTTCATGGGTGGTATTAGATATCGAACTCATAATCCTTCATGAACTCAATCCACCTACATTGATGCATATTTAATTCCTTTTGCGTGAAGAGGTACTGTAGGGACTTGTGGTCCATGAATAAATGGAATTTCTCCCTCGGGAGATAATATCTCCAAATCTGAAGAGCAAATACGACTGCTTCTAACTCCAAGTCATGGGTGGGGTAATTCTTCTCGTGAGGCTTAAGCTTACGGGAAGCATACGCTATCGCCTAACTCACCTGTTGCAGTACACCCCCAAGTCCTAGTAAGGACGCATCGGTGTACACTAGATACTAAACTCCCGATCTAGGCAATGTTAACACTGGGGATGAGTTTAACTTGTCCTTCAACTCATCGAATACCAACTGATAGGCATCGCTCTAGATAAATGGCACACTCTTCCAAGTCAGATGTGTCAAAAGACCCGCTATCTTAGAGAACCCCCGAACAAACCTCTTGTAGTATCCTACTAGTCCCTAGAAACTACGTATCTCCGTCGGTGTCATGGGTTGTCCCCACTCCCTCACTACTGATACCTTTCCCGAATCAACAGATATTCCTCTGTCGAAAATGGTATGCCCCAAAAACTGAACCTCCTTCAGCCAGAATCCACACTTCTCATACTTTGCATATAACTCGTTCTGACACAGCATCTACAAAACCTGCCTCAAGTGTTCGTCATGTTCCTCCTCTATCTGGGAGTAAACTAGAATGTCATCAATGAAGCTGATGATGAACTGGTCTAGGAACTCTCTGAACACCGTATTCATCAAGTCCATAAACACGGCTGGGGCGTTGGTTAGGCCAAAAGGCATAACCCTGAACTCGTAGGAACCATATCTCGTCAAGAAGGCAGTCTTTGAGACATCCTACTCCCCGATTCGCAGCTGATGGTATCTCGATATCAAGTCAATATTTGAAAAGAAGGAAGTTACTCTCCACTGGTCGAATAAGTAATCGATCTGAATAACAGATACTTATTTCGTATTGTGACTTTATCTAACTCCGGGTAATTGCCACACAACCGTAAATGTCTATCCCTTTTCTCCTTACAAACCATGCGGGAGCACCCTAAGTCGAGGTGCTCCTCTAGATGGAAATTTGACCCAAACGCTGTCAGTCTGGTCTTGTAACTCCGAAGGTTCGATAGGGTTAGGCTCATTCAGCCTAATAATTATAGCTATAATCCTCCTTGACGCTTTAATTCACTCACGACGTAAGACATTCGACAGCACTTAAGTTATCATTTTCCTTGCGAATGGAAACTAGGGTACTAATCCGTGTACTAAAGGCCAATTATTATTATCTCTCGATGTTCACTACGTTTCATGCGTGGGCTGTCTAGCAAAGAAAAATCCAAATAAGGAACCCCCCCGATACACTACTAACTAGCATTGTTAGTTAATGATATTTGGCTCCTTCGGTATCTGACTTGTGTCCCTTATCATTACTTGTTGCTAAGAAGTTAACTTACCTCCTCTCATGACACGTGAGGCTACACTCAACACATTCCTCCTATTATCTTGGCGTTAGACTCTAATATAACTACGGGATAATCCCTACGCTTAGAAACATTTTAAGAAATCTTGAATTTCCTTAATAGACATCCCTACCCACCAAAATTAAATATAACTAGGCGACGTACTTTACGAAGTCTTTATATGCCACCATACAAAAATATATAAATATAAATATGGCCTTGCCTCCACTCAAGCGACACTTAGTGCAATTTCTAATTGACGTTATAATATCACTATAATGGTCTATTAACACTCAAACTGGTTTAGCTAATTCAAAACATAACAGGATAAGAATGCATTTTACACTCACGTTTATCAATGCATATGAATAAACTATAACACATCTAAGTTATTCGAGATTTCCATTTTATCTTAAAGGATACAATTAATAATGAAGCATTGTACCTCCAAACGAATGTGTTAGTTGCGGTATCAATGGCATAACCGTGTATTAGGCCTTATAGACACATACATACTGTACTCCTTGATGTTGTTGTGGTGCCTGCGATGTTGGGGTAACTATCGAGGCTTACTTATGTTGGGCATCCTGCCCTAGCACTTTATCTGGTTGCGGGTAGTCCCTCCACCTGTGACCCTGCTGTCCACACTTATGACACTGACCCTGAACCCTTCCCTTTTTATGCCTTGTTGTCCTTGCCAATTGGGAAGAGGTTTGTCACCAGCCGAATCTGGGCAGGCCAGACGTGTATGGCCATTTTTTCCACATTTAAAATACCTCTTGATGGTAGCCCTCTTACATTGGCTTTGTTGGTTCTGGCGGGTTTGGCTCTTCCCGCCATTTCCATTGCCCTTATGTCCTCGACGACTCTGAGGCACTTGTTGTTGGGCCATTATTTTCCCTTTGTTGTTAACTTTAGCAATGTCATGTTGATCAACTTCTCTAGTTCTTTTGTCACCTGCAAGCTTCACACTACTACTTTGGTACTGTAATATTGCGGTAGTCACCGCTTGTGCCACGATATTTCCTATCTCAGTGATTTCCGTTCTTTCTTGGTATACTTGAGGTACTCGTTGGTCTTGACCTGCATTTGTTCCCGCGGTAGTGTTGGTTTGTACCTCCCTCATGAGCGACATCTGAAATTTCAAATGAATTATATAATTCCATTGACCATACATAACATTGTAGAAGAAGAACTTAGTCTACAAAATGTAATCAAGGAGTACAACAGTCCGAATAATATGGCTCTATATCAAAAGACGCTATGCAAAAACATAACAAGCCGTACAGATCCTAAGGACGCTAGAACCTGATGCTCTGATACCACCTGAGACACCCCGACTAATTAAATACCGGGTAGCTACTCCTTTATTCAAATTAATACAAAATGTCAAGTTGGTTCAGTTCATAGTATCACTGTCGAAAAAATTTATTTAAATAATTATGAGCCAACTAATATTTAAAAAGTGAGTTGTCAAATTTTATTAAATTAAATTAACATGCAACCAATTAAAATTATTAGCAAAAAGATACCACCATCACATCACAGTCATATCAAAATAATAATGGAATAATTAATGAGTCTGGAGTAACACTCCTCTGAATAATCCCAAATACTGAATAAAACCAAATACAATGCCTGAATAATAATGAATTAACTCCAAAACTGCAATGAAACTGAGTATGATAAAACTCTCTCTAAAAGAAATGGGGCGACATGCCCTAACAACTGAATAAGTCTGAGATGGAATCAATATAGAACGTGGAGGCGTCTATCATCAAGATCCTGTAACTTCCACAATAGCTACAATACGTCACTGAAATGGAACTCCAAAGCTTAGCGTCCCTGTGGCTGGGCACCTAAAATGTTTTTCAAGAAAATAGATTTGAAAGAAAACAGGTCAGATTTCGATGTGAAAACAATTTAAAATATAACAAGTGTTTAATTGCATTAAACAATGAATATTAAGTACATGTTAGTTCTGTTCTCTCGCATGAGTTTCTCACCTCTCAACTAATGTTCACGCTTAACGTATATCCATAACCCATCCTAGTTATGCCGCTAACTAACTAGTCTATACTGCAATTATTCCTCGCCTGATAATATAGGGGTTTGTTTGAGACATTCCAATCTAACTTATGTGAATCTACCTTTTCATCTCTCAAATAAATTTATATTAATTCATATAGGAAATTCTCAATTCTAACTTTAACCAAAGTGTTGTAAATATTCACACACATTAACAAGGAGTCTGTTATCATTACCAATATATAAATTTCAACATAAATTATATAATCGAGGCACCCCTAGGCTAAGCTGCGGTGCACACGTACTCTGCTATCGAATCCCGCTACAACACGTACATAAGGACTACGTATTTCGAATCTCCCAGGAACCGTTTTAACAAGCAAAATCACACATATTGGAGGCGAACATAGTTCACATACCCATGGGTCACGCACATACCTACGGTCCCATGGTCAGCTGACTTATCAACTCACAAATAAGTCATTCACAACCCTATGAGCTTAAGGTACTAATCTAAATCCCCTTTGTAGGCACACAAAGATTAGATGGCCCTGTTCCGAAAGCCGACCTCACGTGATAGAAAGTATGGTAGGTATGTCATACACATATAAATCCATTTACTAAGTATTCACACAACTTAGATAGTTTATAATATTATTAATGTATTGTTCTTAATCCATATACCATTAATCCAATTAGTACATTTTTATACTTCCGGACAGTTATATAATATAGTCCACCGACACATCTCATGTCGTAGTTTCAAGTACTTAAAACCTAACTCATAAAGGTTACTAAGTCTCCTATTATTCCCACACTTTAATCCAATACTCTTGAGGTCCATATTTCTTCCACTAACCTTATATTAACAACTATATAGATTTAACTCATTTAACCGTAGTCTTTAATAGTACCTCACTCTTCGAACCTTATTAGGTCTAACATAACTCCCAAATTTAATTCTAATAATAGTTCGGGTCTCATATAGACCCCTACTGGTCTTCCTTAAATCTAAAAGTGTTCACAAGGTCCCCACCAATAATTTTCTAGCGTCGAAATTACTAAAATTCAATAAGGGGAAAATATCACAATTTTTGGGAAGGTCGATCGATCTACCTATGAATGTCGATCGATCGATGGTGGTCGATCGATCGACATATGAATGTCGATCGATCGATCGCACCAGATGAGGTTATGGACTGCTTCATTTTTCAGTACCAAATTTGTCCCAAAACTCCATTACAAGGTATGAAATTCTAAACTAAGGATATGGGATCATTGTACAACCTAAATCTAATATTTTTAACGTTTCGAAACCATTAAATCATAAACAATTAACCTTATATGGATCAAGTCTTCATTAAACCCCTAGTTTTCTATTTTCCTCAAGAACCATGATATATCTAATCTTTAATTCATTTTTAATCCATCAAGGGTCAAGTTTTGGTTACTGAATTTCGTCCATAACTGATCTACATGCAATTCCTATCCAAGATTTAGAGTTCTCCACCAAATTTCATGATTTTTCATCATCTTTGAAGGTTAATAACAATTTCTACACTAATCATGGAAGAAATATTCATTAAAACTACTAGAATTAAATCACTTGCCTTAATATTGTTGTTCAAATTCATTGATGGTGTCCGAGGGATGATTATTTCCTTCTTTCCGGTCACAATTCCGTCCAAAGTGGTGGTGGTGGGTGGTGGCTAAGGTTTGGAAACATCCTGCAACTTCTCCTCTAACTCGCGTAGCCCACTCTTTGTTTTTATTTTTTTTATAATGGCCCTAATGGCCTTCCCAATAATAAATAAATAAACCCTAAAATTCGTGGGTCTAATTTCCTTAAATTTTAAAATGACAAAAATACCCTCACGGGTTGTCGGTTTGGCCTAAAAATGCCCCGGGACCCAAGCTAAACCACCGGCTAGTGTTTTTTAACTATCTCGACCCCTTCGGACACGTTGACGCACTCAAAATGACCATATGATCGATAGAATTATAATTTACTGTTTAATATAATTAAATTTATTCCTGACATGACTAACACGCACGTGCCAACTTAATTTCCCAGATTGTCGTATTTATAACCCGCGATAATTTTAATAATTTCCATAATCATATATTACCATATATACTCAGTAATACTCAATATTATCATCATAATCAAATACTAACTTACGTCTCGCTAGTATTTAAATCCGGATTGATTTCTAATTTAATTCTCATTTAATTTAATTAATCCCATTAAATAAAATCAGTAAAATTGCGGGGTATTATATGCAGATATAAATTATTCAGGAGAGAGACATCCATAAAATCTTGTAAATTATCATCGGCCTCCGATGTTATGGAGTCCGGTGCCTCAAAGGCCTTGTTTTTTATTCCCTATGAGGGATTCCGAGCTGATTTTGACATTGGCTAGACGAGCCGACAGTGGTTCTTCATAAAAGATTAAAATTTCTTGAGTCGGCCTCATCCTAGACGAGTTGTCCTTTTGTTTTTTTATTAAGGGGAGGTCTGGGAGTTCCTTAGAGATCTCCTTCCTCTTTTTTAACTTCTCGGTCTGATTGGGGTTAATAGTAGTGGATTTCTTTGTCTGAGGTTGGGGTGAAGACTTCTTCCCCACCTATTTCATCAAATGGATAAACTTGGTGTAGCCATCTTCCACATTGCTTATGGTGTATTGGTCGAAATATCTACAAAGTGAAGATGAGGATAGTCATAAAGGAAGCATAAAGACGATACAGTAGTTATAAGAAAAATACTCACATAACTCAGTGAGGGGGCCACCCCCAATCATGCCTACTCCAAAAAAATAGGGGGTCATCAACTACTCAAATTTTACGAGACCACCCTCCTTACCCTGCCTTCTAATCTTAGTCACCTTTTTACTAGCATCAACACTCAAACCCGAGTCTAGTTTGGCTGAAATGGATGTTTTGGACCATCTCTAAGGAAACTTGGGCTCTAATGCACTACAAGAAGCATCTGAGCCGAATTTTAAGGCTCTAGATATGAAGAAGTAATGGAGTTTCCAGTTGTGATTAGGAGTCTGGTTTACAAATAAAACTTTCTTTATTGGTTTCCTGGCTATGAGATAATTGTTGCCAAGTTGAGTTTTTGGAGATGACATGGTGTAACACCCCTTGAATATTCTAACTAGAAGGTCATATCGATGAACCAACTTTAAAAGCAAAAGCCGAGGATGATCCTTCAGTCATTAGGTGAAAGCTGAGAGCGGTTGAGACTTAAACTTGCTAAAATGGATCGTATTATTGGGTGAATAGGAAGCCTAAAGCTTACCCTAAACATATGCTCGTAAACTAATATATCACCATCTTGAATATTATATGTTCTCTCATCTTCAGAAGGCAACCTCATGTTAATAGAGCGACCTATCGCGTAAAGGTGCCTCCATGTTAAGAGATTAAGATCTTTGACTGTACTAGGAAAGGATTCTATGTAGGATGTGTCAAGTGTGTCCTTGGCTAAACAAAATTCATCGTCTGGATTAGCATCCGGGATATTACCTAAGTGTCAGCGTGCAAATTCGCCACCTGAAACGATCGACAACGGGATCACCATTGTAGGAGGTGGAATTGAAACTTCCACTCTTAACTCATCTGAGTCTGAGTTACCACGAAGAGAAGAGTCTGATCGGTTCGATGTCTCTTCATGTTGAGAGGATGAGGCTCAAGAAGAGGTCTCAGCCTCCTCAGACCCTTCAGAAGAGGTAGACGAGAATCTCATAGCCAATTTGTAAGAATCCACACTCTCAACTGTGTGGGAAATGGAAGGATCGTCATCTGTAGAAGTAGATGAGTCAGATATTGATTTACTCAATTAAATAATGGGAGGGTGTATGATAGATAATGGTACATGATGGATTTAAGGTTAGGGATGACCTCGGCTTTATGATTAACAGTGGCCTTGGCTTATATCCTTTGTATCTCCTTAAAATATCTCCCCATAAGGGTTGGATACTGCTCGGCCAGTTTGTATAAAGTTTTTAACATCCAAAAAAGTTTAGGGTTGACTAAAGTTAACTATAAGAGGGTTAACTTAATCATTTTTAAGGAAAAATAAGTAAGAAATTAATTAGGGTTTTCACCAGAGAAGATGACCAGTGAGACGCTGGAATGTCTAAATCGGGATGAAAATGGATGGAAAACTTAAAAATCTTACCCTATGGTACCTCCTACTGCCTATAACATCCAAGAAAATTAAAAGCACAACCCTAAAACCATTAAACTCACCGTCGAAAAACTCAACAACTCATCAAAAAATGAAAAAACATGTAAACTAAGCATATGCAAACTGAAGTCGAAGAAAAATTGATGGAAATTAGTTACCTAGATAAGGAGAAGTGCTTAAGAGAAAGAGTAGCTCAAAAAATGTTTTGAACAGTGAGAATCGAAGGAAAATGGAAGGACGTTAATGGCGACTGGCAAGAACTCTAGGTGGGAATAATTTGTAAAGAAGAGGGAGAAAAATATTTAATGTGGTTTTAAAACCACTAAATCATTGGGAATAAGTCCCAAAAAGAATCATCATTAGGGCACGAAACCCTAAGAGACTCAATCGTCGCTTCTTAAACCTACAAAGCCATAGCCTAACTGCTAAATGTCACTTCAATGACCGTCATCAACTCAGATTTGACATTGGAAAGATAGATCGGTCATCAGTTAGAAATGTCTCACCAACTATTTCTCCTCATACACTTTTAACCCTCAGCCTCCTACTCACATTGAAGGCTAAGGGCTAAGGGTGATTGATATACCTAGTGTAACCACATCTCATCCTGGTACTTGCTCGGATCAAGACTACCTCATAAATCACACTTTCTATGTAGAACACAACATCGTTAGTCATGATCTCATCCATCCTCTCAGGCCGAGACCATACAATAACCCTCACCATCTTCAGGTCTCGTCTCATTTGCCATCTTAGTTAGTCGAGACCTTAATGGTCCTGATACAAGCCTGTCTCGTCCAGACGCTATCCCAAATGAGACCACACTTCATCATTCTCCATCATATGATTGAACTGGACTCCGGGGATCTCATACTCGGCGTAGCCGAGACCTCTCTAGATGGCATTTCCCCCACGAGTGATGCAAGACTTCAATATGGCCAATCCACATGAACAGATAGTTATAATATAATCACATGTTCACTTGGGGGGCATATTCTCATCATCATAACTTACATGTGCTAGTGATAGGTGGCTAATCCTTATTGGCAAATACATTCTACACATGCGTACTACATGCTTAGGGGGTACAGTACATCCCCGAGCACTATATATACATATCTTTTTTATCAATGTAAAGGATTGAAATATTCAAACCCTAGCCAAAGCTCTGCTGCTATCATAGTAAATAAATAAAGTAGAGTGAATTGTATCACTAAGGCCATTAGAGCCCACTTTTATAGTGAAGTTCGTACTCACATGAACTGTGGAGTAGGCCAGGCTAAACCACTTATTTTCTAGTCTTGTTCCTCATTGCCCCACCTCTTTTTTCATTTTGAACATTTGATTTCCACCAATTTTCACCACTGGAAGCTATTCTGTATTGATTTCATACTATTTTACTTGTTAGTACTATATCTAGTATTATCAAGTAGTGTAACCTGCTCTGATACCAATTTAAGAGTGTGAAGTTAATGTATTGATTTATATAATGAAATGTCCCAAACACACAAATTCAATTTTTTACCAAATTTTAATCTTTGATTAAATTAGGTTTGCATCTGATAATCATTCCAATCTCACATGGTAAATAAGGAAAAAATCATTTTTCAAGGAAAAACCTATACTTCAGTACTTATAAGTTTTACAAGACAACTTGCTTAAAAACTTGTAAAGAATACTACTCAGATCCAGAGCAATCCACAGGAGGCAATCCGCCCTCAGTATCCATTAATTCAGGCTTGAGCCTTCTTCAATCATGATGACTCGGGTCACAAGGTTAGTCGTAGATAATCCTCTCCACAAGGTTAGCCGTAGAGATACCTATCCAAAAGTGTATATCATATATGAAACTTTTAGGATTTCAAAAGGATTCACAATTATATTTAGGGGTGATAATTTGTGAATCAAAAGTGTTTGAAAAACAAAAGATGGAAAACCTTTGGTAAAGATATTCTGATCACATTCTTTTCCAAAGTCCTAAATAAAAAGGTTTTAAAACATGTATTTATAAGTCTGACATGGATTTCGAGGTAGAAAATTCATTCCAATGAGAATAGAAGTTATTCAAACATGAATGTGATCTTGTTAGAATGAAAACAATAGTTCGTTCGAACGAGATTCCAATATCGTTTGAACCAGCTTCTAACGTTACTTCAAACGAATTCAAATAGAATATACTCGTTGGATGTTCATTCGATATAATGATAAAATGACCCTTCTAATGAAATTGGCATTTTGTTCGGACGAGATGGTCATCTTGTTTAAAAGAGATCAAAAAATATAACTTTTAACTTAAAAAAAAATCTTGATTTTTTTTAAAAACACATCTCCCAAATATAAATTTAAATAGATTCGAACTCCTAAAAGATTTATACCTTCATAACGTAGAGTAGTCTTGAACTTGGAGATGTTGAGGTTTGGTTCATTGTGTCGGCACGTGTCGATTTGTAACGAGATACACCAAATGTGCCATAGTGCAAATAAAAAAATAACAAGCCTAAGCTAAACTATTTGCACTTACAATTGTAGATCCATATCCTCTACAGGTTGGAGTCATTTGTGGGAACGCTTCCTTTGAACTATGGATAACGAGAAGACGACTAATTTTTCTAGGGTGTTCATCATCTTTTTCATGATCAAAGGCCCAATAGGATGAGTTTAGATAAGAGGGGTATCTTATCCTTCCTTGGATTTTTTTCGCTTTCCTTTTCTTTCCTTGCCTCTATATATATATATATATATATATATATATATGTGTGTGTGTGTGTGTGTGTGTGTGTATGTATGTATGTGTGTGTGCTAAACCCATATAGTCCCAACTTATATAGGGTCCAAAATAATACAACAAGAGGACTCATAATGTGTTCGACCTCACTTCAATCATGAGGTCGGCTCAGGTATTAATATGCTCAACTCACTACATTGACAGTTGTCCCACTCAAGGCGAATATTCTCTAACACCATACACGTTTATTCTCATATACAACCAAGACGCTCCTCACTAGTCACAAGGGAATAAAGGAACGTGGCTATTAAGAATTTATCACCTACAAAAATTTCAAGAATGTCAACACGTGATATAAGGCATATATGTTTGTTACCTGTTTGTTAGCATGTGTATATAGGTGTAACTACCTTACCTTTAAGGGAAGTCCACTTTTCCTTTAAATATTATCTATCAACTACCTATAAATATGGAATGAATCCACCTGTAACGGGGGACTCTCTCATTCCCAATCATTGAGATACCAAAAGTAACCCTAATTTTACACCTGAAAATAGGGAAAGAAGAATTAGTATCTCCATGGATTTGGGTTTCCATCTTGGGATGAACCACATAAATTTGTCATATTCTCATTGTATCTCATACCCATTCTCTATTATTATTCATATTTTTACTGATTATTCAATATTTGCTAGCTCCATTTTTGGACAATAACAAATTGGCATCATTTGTGGGAACAAAATTAGCCATTGTGATCCCTACCTGAATTTGTGATCCCTACCTGAATTCATTCATTAAACACTTTCCCGGAATTACCTAAGAATGGAGGATAATTCTGAGAGTAGCCCTATGGAGGAAGTCCAAACACCACCCACCCCCACTAGGGCGAGCGATTTACACAATCTGTTGATGAGCCTAATCGAGCGGCAGGAAGCAATGTAGGAGAGTGTCAAATAGTTGGCACATACCCTTCAGGCTTGGCCAGTGTAGCTCAATCTGAATGTCATTACTCCTAGATCAGGGTGTCACAAAGTAGACGAGGATGAATACCCCCAGTGCCCTACAGAGATAAGAGGTAGGAGTATCATAGTTAGGCTTTTGAGAATACCAGGAGACTGAGCTTGGGATATTATGAAAATGCCATTTCCTTCAGGCAAATCGGATCACAGTGAGATCGGTCTTATCGACTTGGATCCACGTCCTCCATCCAGTTGCCCAGTCATTTTAATGATCAATCTTACTCTGAAGACCATCCTAGTGCACTGGAAAGGCTGAGTAGAGGCTCAGCATTTGATCAGCTGGGCTCCCGTCTTAGTCACTGGCAGGAAGAAGCGGTATGGCACGATCGTGATCAGTCAAGAAATTATCCAAGTAGATCCATCACCAGAGGCTCCCACCAATTTTCTAGAGCATCAGTTGAACTCAAGAATACTTTCCAAGAAGAGATATCGGCCCAAAGTCGAGGACGGACTGCAAAGTCAGGTGGACAAAGGACATAAAATAATAACTAACCATGGAAGGGATCCATCAAACATTTGGATGATCAACTCAACGAGATGTCAAAGTCTAGGAATCTGTTGCAGGGGGACTTTACAAAAGGTCCATCATTCATCTCTTTTGTTGTTTCTTACCCTACTCCGTCCAAATTTAAGCCATCAATTATCATGCCAAAATACGATGGAAAGATAGATCTAGTTCTGAACGTCGAGCGATATCAGGCTTCATTAGACATTTATTCCTTCCCTAATGAGATGAGATGCATATCCTTCTCCAACATAATCATCGGTTACTGTAAAGACATAATTTACATTGTATGGTTTACATTAGTATATGTCGTATACCGCTATAACCGTCGAAGATATATTCAAGACCAATCATCCATTAAGACGGATCCGAATATCAATGTTCTTCAATGAAAAGCTCTCTGCGAGATGAATTTTGGTAAGGTTGTGATTAAGTCCTTTACAGTTCATTTAAAATATTGGGATAATTTTTCTAATTGTTGGAAATTTTTTCTAAACTTTTTTTAATCCGTTAAGGCGTTATTTTTCGTCAAAAATGAATTTTTTCTAAGTGTTGTAAAAAACAAAATTTATCACTCCGGTCGTTCGAGCGACCTGCTAATGTCATTCAAACGACATACGTATCTCGTGCAAAGCCTCGTTCGAGCGTCATGTGCCATCGTTCGAGCGATATATTGATTTTATTTGCGCAATATTTCGACTCAATTTTTTTTATAAATATCATGTTAAATGAGTCATTGTTTTTTAAGACGGCCTAGTGTTTTTCATTCTGTAAAAAATGCAAAACAACAAAACACTTTGTCTTCTTCAATTTAGGGTTCAAACTTTTGTTTTTCAATTCACAAAAATCCCATAGTTTAGTGAAATATTTTGAAACCCAAGATACGATGTTGTTGAAGTTTCTCATGTAGATAGAGTAAATCTACGACTGATGATTGGGTGTCATTTGAAAGTGCTCATGAGTATTCCTGGATGATTTCAGGTTGTATGTTCATGTGGGCTTCTGCGGTTGTTCCATTGCTGACTCTAGGTTGTGTGTCTATGTGAGTATCTGCGTGATATTAATTGGGTATGTAAGTTGCGATTTATTTCACAAAGTGAAATTAAAAGGTTTTCCCTTTTGTTATTTTTTTCCTGAAATCTGTGTGTCAGTAATTATTTATGATGGTTTCATTTTATCCACATAGATGTATGTTTTAGGGCTGAATTAAATTGGTTTAAAAATTGGCTTAAATTAAATAAGTTTACAATTGGAATTTGCAAATTTGGTTTAATCAATATCACATACCTTTCACAAATTGGCATCCGAACTTATTTAAGTGTTCACCACCTTTACAAATTAGTATCAGAGCGAGTTTCTCTAATTTATCGAGTGATCCCGTTTTTTGCAAAATTTTGTGATAATGATTTTTTTTAAATCTAATCTTTAAAAATTGTAGTGTTTTCGAATGAGAACTTATATAATCGGTTGCTAATTTTTTACGGGTCTAATTATGCTTACTAGAAAGACCGTATGAAATCGCATTTAAAAGCAATCGATGAGCATGTTTGGGTTGTTCATGAAAGAAGTTGGTCTCCTCCCACTGTCACCGTAAATAATGTTGACGATGCTAAGATTTAGCACCTTAGCACCACCAGATAAGAGGTGGAGATCTAAAATAGTAATAACAATGGCAGCAATAGAGTTATATATATGTGTATAAGTGTATAGAAGGGGATGAGAATAAGAGGAATGAAGACAGTTATGTATAGTGGTTCATCCAATCAGGCCTACATCCACTGTGAGTGTGTGATCCACTAAATATGGGCACTAATGGCCTTGGATACAATTCTCATAAGCTCACTCTCTCTCTACTATGTCTACAAGTATATATGGGTCCTAGGGGGAGTAGTGTACCCCCCAAGCATGCATAGTGCATGTGAATGATCATCTAGCCAATCCTTTGCTGACACCTGGATGTGCCACTTGCAATTAATGATGACATAATATTCCCTCACACGAGGGGGTGATATTGATATAACGATCTAGTCCACATGCTATATGAGTCCCACATGCACTATTCCACGCGTCTCCCAAATCACATGATGTGATGATGTCACCCTCGGCCTAGGATGCCAAGTCGAGGCTAAAATGGATGTTGGCATTGGGTCCTGATGGATGTGGGTGTCGTACTGTCGGCCCCTTATAGGGTCGTCTGGTCCGTGATGAGTGGTCGACCCCTTGTAGGGTCGTCTGGTCCATGATGAGGGCTCGACCCCTTATAGGGTCGTCTAGTCCGTGATGAGTGGTCAGCCCCTTGTAGGGTCGTCTAGTCCATGATGAGTGGTCGGCCCCTTATAGGGTCGTTTGGTCCATGATGAGGTCTCGGCCCCTTATAGGGTCGTCTGGTTCATGATGAGTGGTTGAGGGGTCATCTGATCTTGGCTGAGGGATCATCTTAGCCGACCCTTCCTGTAACAAAACTGTGGTAATTGGAATCGTCCTGGACCTGAGCCCTCGTTTGGTTGGAGGACACCCTCGGCCTGGCCGAGGGTATATATGGGTATATCAATCACCCCTAGCCCTTAGACATCGATTTTGTTGAGAGGGGTAATGTAGCCTTTGAATGCAAACTGTGTGATCAGTTTAATGAGTGACATTGTCAGGTTACTTGACACCTTATCAGATATTTATCATCATTTACATTTCCCAAGTCTGACGGTTGCACACCATTCTTGGGCTTCGTGCACTAATGGTGCCTCTCCTCGTGGGCTGTGTCTTGCATTGATTATTGGGACCACTAATAATAAAGTATTTAAAGGATTTTTGAAATATTTATTATTTTCTTCTTCTTCTTCTTCTTCGCGCTCCAGCTTTCTCTCTCAAACTCATTAGCAGTTCCAAACTGCCATTTCTGTAACTTCTGTGTCTCAGGCCTTTTTCAGTTATCCTATTCGTCCTCAGGTAACCCTTCTGCCTTAGATTCAACTTTTATCCTTTAATTTTTGTTTGTCTTGGATTTGGGTTTCTTTCCTCATTTTTCTTGGATGTTTTATTTTTTCGGCGTGAAAGCCCGCCTTACTGTGGTGGTTTAGGCTTGAATAATATATCCTAGGTCTCCTTAGGGTTCTTCCCCCACCTTTCAGTGGTGGTCTAGCTCTTTTTTGTGGCATTTCTTAGTTTTTCGTGTTTCTCGGCATTCATCTCTGGTGAACTGAGTTCCCCTTGTTCTTGAGTGTTCATCCACAAAACCCTTTATTTCCTTAGGTTTGATCCAAAAGTCAAACTTAGTCAAACTGTGAACTTTTTTTAGTTAGCTTGAGTAAATTGCTCAAGTAAAGGGTCTTCCCCTTAATTCTCAAAAGACTTTATGATTTAGCAGAGGAATTTCCAATCTTGAGGGAGAAATTCTTCGCCAAGATCAGGCATTTAGATGAGGAGTACGAGCAAAGATGAGGGGCCGACCCTATGACCCATCTTCCCCATTCCTTTAGCCATAATAATACCATCTGAGTCCTGTGGGTCTTCCTGTCGTCTAGCTGAGAGTCAGACATCTGAGGGAGAGATGAATGAGAGAGCATCATCACTAACAAGTTCTGGGCCTTCTGGGAGGAGAGAGACATCCACTCTTAGCCCAAGCCGATAGGCCGAGGGTACGGGACATTCAGAGGCTGTCCCTATAACAACCCTGTCTCCTCTTGCCTTCCAGGTGGACTTTCCAAATGGACCACCGACATGCGATGAGGTTGAGAGATTTGGGGACGAGGGGTATGAGGACGATAGTGAGGATTTGGATGCTGATCAAGTTGACACTTCTAGTACTTCGGCTTACGTCTGATCTGTTAGGGATCGTGACCTCTTGTTGTGGAGGCACATATTTGGTGTATAACCCAATATAACTATGAGGGTACCAAATGCAGATGAGAGAGTCTTCTAGGGGAATGAGGGGGAAGTTACTATTTATGAGTAGATGCTCAGGGTTAGTGTTAGGTTCCCTCTGCACCCTGTAATAGTTGACATACTATCCACCCTTGGGGTTGCTCCTTCTCAACTTCCTCCAAACTCTTGGAGAATCTTACTCGGCTATATCTCCCTCTGGAATAATACTTTCATTAACGACCCTTCGATCGATCTTTTTATAGCTTGCTATAATATCACTTCTTCGTCTAAGAAACCTGGGTATTTTCATCTAGGGGAGAGGAAGTCCGAAAAAAGGCTTCTTCACGTGGTACAAACTTCAAACCATGATTGGAAAAAGAGATTTTTCTTCATCGCTAGGGATTGGAAATTCACAGTCGGGGTAGAGCCTTTAGAAGACAGTTTTAGGGTTCTAAGGTCATGGTCCAACCCTTCAATAAGAGCACGGTCAGACCCCGGACTCATCTTGGATGAGAGGGACATTATTGAATATTTGAGGGAACAATGGAAAGAAGGTGAACTTCAAAAATTTTAAGATTTAATGACCCCTCATTTCCTCAAAGAAGTTGTTCTAAGGGTTGGCCCCCTGATAGAATTATGTGAGTTGATCCGTGCTCCATTTTTTTTCTTCGTGTTTCCTCTTTGCCACTGTCTATTTCTAATGTGTCGTCTCCTTTTTAGGTCATCATGCAAATATATCTGATCAACTCTGGGCGATGACTGCCTCGAGTTTAATGTCTGTCTTGGGAAGGAAAAAGGGCAAAGAGACCTAGCAGACTCAGAAGAAGACAAAGGCCATGGGCCCGATACAGGTGGAGTCGACTATCAATAGTAGTAAAAGGAAGGAGCACGAAGTCCCTAGTGGATCTTGGCCTGAGTCGAGGATGAGGGTGAGGGTGGAGGCCTCCCAGGAACACACTGAGGGGACTAGTTCCTCTTCCAGAATGGGTCCTTCTGGTCCCAAAATTTGACGTTCTTAAAGGCTGAATCCTCTTCCCTTATAACCAACATGAGGGTAGCCAAAGCCTCGATGTTTTCTGCTCCCTCAGCCGCAGATTATGACTTCTTGTCAAAGATGCCCCCGACCAAGGTTTATGACTATGGTCTTCACACTCTAGCTCAGGTATCTCTTTCAACTTTATTTTTTTATTTACCAACATTTCATGAATTATTCCCTCGGCCCCTTTAATATGTGCTTGTCTGTGAAGTTTGTCTGTTCCTTGACCTCTGCTACTAAGTGGATGGCGCTAACCAGCAAAAGTTCTACGAGGTTGAGAGAGCTATTCAGCATGAGGCCGATCTGAAGACCGAGCTAGAGACTGTGAGGTAAGAGTTAGAGAGTGAAAGGACTAAGCATACAAGGGTCCTGAATGAGCTGGTGAAGCATCATGAGGCCAACCTAAAGGTGAAGGACTCCCTCATCAAAGAAAAGGAAGAGGCCTTGACCAATCAGGAGGCCCAATTTAAGGCTGAACTTGATGAGGCAGTGAAGAAGGCCGAGGCCAATGTAGTGGAGGCTTACAAACTCTCAGATAAGTTTTAAGGCATCGGTCTTGAGTACTTGGAGAGGGGAATCAAGACGTCCTGTCGATGGGTTATCATGAAGTTTGCTGATGTAGTGTCGGCTATTCTCCCCTCTCTGGAAGCCATGGAGTTAGACGACCCCCTTATTTCCAAGGCCCTAGACCATGTGGAGTCTCAGGTGCACGTCGAAGGCACCATTACCTCAGAGGATCGGCCTGTTTTGGTCATCGAAAAGTCTCCTCTGGTTAACATTGAAGCTTTGCTTGTTGATATTGCTCAATAGGTTGGCTGTCTGTAGACCATGCCCTCTATTTGTAAAAAACATTTTTGTACTTTATTTCCTTGGGCAAACATTTGTAACAATTTATAATAGAATCTATCTCTTCATGTCTTCTATGCTTGCCTCTTGTGTGATTTTTCTTGGCTATGATATTTGAATTAACAATCCTATTAACTCCCCCTCACCTTTCTTGAGAGTGAATGGAGGGACGTCCCTACCATCACCCTCCTTATAGCTGAGGGTGGTTACCCACCAAACAAATGATGTTGTTTAATTTCAAGTCTCCCCTCGTCTTTCTTGAGAGTGAATGGAAGTTCTTCCCTACCATTCACCCTCATTACAGCCAAGGGTGGTTTCCCACCAAAAATGATGTTTTTTTAATTTCAAGTCCCCCCTCGTCTTTCTTGAGAGTGAATGGAGGGTTGTACCTGCCATTCACCCCCATCATAGCCGAGGGTGGTTTCCCACCAAACAAATGATGTTTTTTAATTTCAAGTCTCCCCTCGTCTTTCTTGTGAATGAATGGAGGGTCGTCCCTACCATTCACCCTCATTATAATCGAGGGTGGTTTCCCACCTAACAAATGATATTTTTTAATTTCAAGTGCCCTTCGTCTTTTTAGAGAGTGAATGGAGGGTCGTGCCTTCCATTCACCCCCATCATAGTCGAGGGTGGTTTCCCACCAAACAAATTATGTTTTTTAATTTCAATTCCCCCCTCATCTTTCTTGAGAGTGAATGGAGGTTTGTCCTTGCAATTCACCCTCATCATAGCCCAAGGTGGTTTCCCACCAAATAAATTATGTTTTTTAATTTCAAGTCCCCCCTCATCTTTCTTGAGAGTGAATGGAGGGTCGTCCCTGCCATTCACCCCCATCATAGTTGAGGGTGGTTTCCCATAAAACAAACGATATTTTTTAATTTCAAGTCCCCCTCGTCTTTCTTGAGAGTGAATGGAGGGTCGTCCCTGCCATTCACCCTCATTATAGTCAAGGGTGGTTTCCACCAAATTAATGATGTTTTTTTAATTTCAAGTCCCCCCTTGTCTTTCTTGAGAGTGAGTGGAGGGTCGTCCCTACCATTCACCCTCATCTTAGCCGAGGGTTGATATTCGCCATATTAATGATGCTTTAAAAACTAAGTCCTCCTTCGTCTTTGTTGAGAGTAAATGGAGGGTCGTCCCTACCATTCAACCTCATTATAGCCGAGGGTGGTTTGGAAAGAATTACCCCAACGTATATAATATTGATAAACACAAGATGAAGAGCTAATATAATATTCTCATTGACATTCCAAGTGTTCTATTAGAGCAACACATTACGGTCTGATAGGATATTACATTATTGATAGTATTTCTTCAAATGATCTGCATTCCAGTGGTTGTAAAAGGGTTCCCCTTCAAGGTTCTCTAGTCTATAGGTTCCAAGGACAACTTCATCAATGACCCTATATGGACCATGCCAGTTTGGGTGGAGCTTGTTAGGTTTCTGCCATGTCTTTTTGAGGACTAGGTCCCCCAAAATGATTGGCCTTTGCTCCACCCTCTGGTTGTAAAACCTGGCAGTCCTCTGTTGATAGGCTGCTTGCCTTATCTCAGCATCTTCTCTTCTCTCCTCGACCAAGTCTAGATCAAGTCTCCTTTCTTCCATATTTCTCTAGGGGTCATACATTTGGACTCTGTGAGTAGGAAACCCAATCTCGATGGGGATGACGGCTTCTGAGCCATACGCTAGCATGAACGGGGTTTCCCCGGTAGGGGTCTTGGCCGTCGTCCTGTAGGCCCATAGTACAGCGTATAATTCCTCAACCCATCTTCCTTTTACCTCCATGAGTTTTTTTCTTAATCCCATTTAGGATTGTTCTGTTTATAACTTTAGTTTGCATTGTTCTGTTTTTTTTCCTTTCACAGTATTTCTCCAAGGATGCATTCTTGAGTTGAGTCTCATTATCTGAGATGAGGGTGTTGGGGAGACCATATCTACATATAATGTTTTTTCAGATAAATTGGAAGGCCTTGTGCTCGGTAATCGTGACCATCGGCTTCGCTTTCACCCATTTTAAGAAATAGTCAATTTCTACGATAAAGTATCTATATTTATTGACAGCCCTAGGTAAGGGTCCTACTAGATCGATTGCCCATTCTACGAATGGACATGGGGATGTCATGGAGGTAAGAGGCTGATGGGGCCGATGAGGGATGGTGGCGAACCTTTGACATTTATCACACTTTTTTACGTATGTCGTGGCATCTTTCCCCGAGGTCAGCCACTAGTATCCTTGGGTTACTATCATCTTTCCTAATGACCTTCCCCTAATATCGGTTGAACATGACTCCTCATGCACATCTTGAAAGATGTGTGGGACTTCAGATGGGTGCCCACATCTGAGCAAGGGGAGAAAGAACCCCTTTTTATACAAGGTGTATCCGATGACAGTGAATTTCACGGCTCTGTATCTCAACTTCTTCCTTTCTTGTTTTGATTCTGGCATCTCCCCCTCTTTAATGTATCTGACAAGGGGGTCAATCCACGAAGGTTCCCGGTTAATATTTAAGAAAGATCCAAGTGTTTCCTCTACATCTTCAATCGTTGGTCGAAGAAAGATTTCCACTAGGACTTTCCTTCTGATATCTGTCCTAGTTGCTAAGGCCATCCTAGCAAGTGCATCGGCTCGGCCATTATCAAGCCAAGGTATCCTCTTCAACTTTACTTCTTTAAAGCTCTTCAATAGTTCCTTTACTCTTTCAAGATATTTGGCCATTCTCTCATCCTTAGCCTCGTATGCTCCTAGTATTTGATTCACCACAAGTCTTGAATCACTATGGACCAAGATCTGGACGACACTAAGAGACCTAGCTAAGGAAAGGACTGCTATGAGGGCTTCATATTCAGACTCGTTGTTAGAGACTTTGAAGTTGAACCTCAGGGCGTACTCAATGTCTATGCTGTCAGGCGCTGATAATATTAATCCAGCCCCACTTCCTCTCTCATAAGAGGACCCGTCAACGAAGAGGTTCCACATAGCATGTTCCTCTGAGAAATTTCCCTCGGTGAGGGATCCCTGTCTAAAGAAATATCTTCCCTCTTCGTTTTTGGCAACTCTTTCTCTAGCAGTTCTTGTCTCAGCCTTATCTACAGATGGGTTAACAATTCTGCCTTGCCGGGTATCTGTCTTCTCGAGGCTCTCATCTTCATCCTCATCATCTTCCCATGTAAATTCATCCAAAAAATTATCTAATTCTTGCCCCTTAATGGCCACCCTAGGTTGATATAAAATGTTAAACTCTCCTAGATCTATAGCCGAGGCCATTAGCCTCCCCAATTTTTTTGGCTTGTACAAGACCTACCTAAGAGGGGAGTCAGTGAGGATGACCATTGTATAGGACTGGAAGTACAACTTCATCTTTCTTGATGCATGGATCAAGTCATAGGCTAACTTCTCCATCCTTTGGTATCTTTTCTCTACCCCTTGGAGTGCCTTACTGTTGAAATACACAGGCTTCTATACCCCGTCCTCTTCTCTCACAATGGCTGCGCGGATGGATGATTCTGAGACGGCTAGGTAAACATGTAGTCATTCGCCCTGCACTAGTCGTGACAACAACAAGGGAGACCCTAGGCATAACTTTAGTTCTTTGAAATCCTGGTCACACTCTTCACTCTATTCGAAGGATTTTTTTAGAGTTTTAAAGAACGGTAGACACTTGTTTGTGGCTCTAGATACGAACCTATTCAAAGCAGCCACTCGCCCAGTGAGCCTCTGAACGTCTTTAATGGTCCTGGGGGTCTTCATTTCTAGGAGGGCCTTTATCTTCTCAGGATTGGCCTCAATGCCTCTTTGATTAATGATGAACCCCAAGAACTTCCCTACTCTGACCCTGAAGACACATTTGTTTGGGTTGATCTTCATCTGGTACTTGTCCATCGTGTTAAAGGTCCTCTCAAGGCCGGCCACATAATCCTCGACCTTCAAACTCTTGGTCAACATGTCATCTACATAAACATCCATAGACTTCCTGATTTGGTCATTGAACATTTTATTCATAAGGCCCTGATATATTGCCCCCGCATTCTTTAAGCCAAAGGGCATGACCCTATAACAGTATGTCCCCTTGTCGGTAACAAAATCCATTTTTTCTGAGTCCTTAGGGCTCATAAAGATCTTATTGTACCCTGAATAGGCATCCATGAATCTCATTAGCTCATGGCCCGCGGTAGCATCTACCATATGATCATTGTGAGGGAGAGGGAACCTATCTTTAGGACAATGTTTGTTGAGGTCGATGAAGTCTACGCACATCCTCCATTTCTCGTTGGCTCTGAGGATTATGACTGCATTGTACAGCCATTCGGGATAGATGACCTCCCTGATAAACTCATCATCTTCTAACTTTTTGACCTCGTCCCTTATGACTTTATATTTTCTCGTGAATAAATTCTCTTCTTCTGCTTTTTCGACTTTGTACCCTCTACCACATTGAGCTTGTGACTTATGATTTTCAGGTTAATCCCCTACATATATGCATGACTCCATGCAAAGATGTTTTGTCTTCTCCTTAGCAGATTGATGAGGTCTTCTTTTATGTTTGTCTTTAGAGCTTTTCCTACTTGGATGGTTTTTTTTAGTTCATCCTCATTGAGGATGATGGATTCTACCTCTTCCGCGACCTCTTTATTCTTCAATTTTGTCTCATCCCTGGGGTCGAGGGTATCAATATTATAAGTAGTTATTGCCTTCTTGTGTGCCTCTATTTCTTCGACAAAGTTGAAGTAACATTCCCGTGCTATCGTCTGGTCTCCTTGAACTTCCCCTACCCGGTAAGGAGTCGAGAATTTTATCATCTGATGAACTTTGGATAGCACGGCCTCAAATTCCTTGATGGCCACTCATCCTAGTATAATGTTATAGGCTGAGAAGACATGTTCATCCGTTATGAAAAAGTTGACCTTCTTGGTAAGCCATCTCGGCCACTCGTCCCCCATCCTAACATCGGTCTCATACACTCCTAGAGGATGAACTTTTTCCCCACTGAAACCAATCAAGGGGTGATGGTATGCGACGAGCCTAGCATAATTGAGACCTAATGTTTTAAAGCGCGGCCAGAGCATCACATCTGCAGAACTTCCCCCATCCACCAAGATCCTCGGCACCTCACATCCGTGTACCCTGGTGCTGATGACAAGAGGATCATCATGCGGGGCTAAGAGACCTTTAAAGTCCATTCTTGAGAATCCCACTACCAGGGTATCCATATAAACTTTCTTTTTCTTTTTTGGCTTTGGTTTCATAGAAGTTGAATGCATAACTTTTGTTACTACCTTGGCTTCAGCTACATGGGCCTTCCTATCGACAAGCTCTTATCCCCCTCCTGCTAGTCCTCCGGAGATCATTCCAACACCGATTGAGATCATATTGAGTCTTTTCACAGGGCCGTGGTGGCCTCTCGGTGGGAGTTCATGGTCGTCCTCATCATCTGAAGGGTCGTCCCTTTTATTTAGAGGGTCTTCTCTGCACGTATCACCCCCTTTTCTTCCTTGGGTCGTCCCCTCGGCCCCGTTTGAAGGCACTCTTGTCAACGAATTTCCTTAACTTCCCTTCTTTTAACACTTTTCATCTTTTAGAGCAAAATACTTCCCTTCTTTTAACTTTCCTTAACCGATCTGCTAACTGCTTAAAGCTTTCAATGGAGTTATTTGGAAGAGACATTTACCAGACATGTGTGGCTCCAGTCAGAGTTCCAGAAAAGGAACGACACCTCATTTCATCTGAAATGGAGTATATGTCTGCTACTGATTAGTACATCTCAATATGATGGATAGGGTTGGTACTCCTATCATACATTGGGGTGACCACAGGTGGCTTAAACTTGAATGGCATTGGGAAGTTGACTATCTTCACCACAAAAGGTGAGCATATATAGTATCCTCTTTGAAGGGGGGCCCTACTTCTCAGGATATCACTAATTTTATCCTCCAGCCTTTGGATCGAGTCGTTCCAGGGACTCGTAGGGTCAGTTTAGCCGATGTTATCCCCGGCTACCTCTTTGAGGTGAACAGAGGGTTCTACTATGGCAGGTCTGCGTCGACTGTTTACTTCTCCCTGCCTGTCATCTCGTCCATGGGGTCGCCCCCCATGGGGTCGGCCATCTACTGCCTCCTTTCTAGACCTCGTAATACTTTTTGACTGGGACAATTTTTCCCACTGGTCATTTACTTGGCCCAGCCTCTCAAAGGCCGACCTGCTCAGACGATCGAAAGAAGAGCCCCTCGGGCGATCGTCAGGATTTTTCCTTCCACACTTCCCTCTGCTTTCCTGGATAGGTCGCACAGTATTATTGGAGACCTCATACAACTCCCAGCATTCTATCAGAGCCTCCTCCACCTCCACGTCATCATATTTGCCCTATAGGCAAGGGTTTACTTACCTCCCCAGGCATAGACTCCGTGGGTTAGTAACATCCCTCCATCGTTGTGGAGGAGGCAAGTCTTTGCGTGGTTCCTAGGTTGGTCCCCTCGCCTCATACTGCCCTGGGGATGCTATTGGAGTAATCATCTCCGGTGAGACTCCTGTTGGTCTTAGTATGTTTTGGCTAAGAGCTATAAATTTCTCCTATATAATCCACTGGCTTGCAACAAAAGACTTCAGGGCGGTAGCCACATCTGCCATCTCAGACTGAGGTGGTGCATGATTGAAACTAGGTCCTACTCTACTATTCGGTGGAGGTGGTGGTGGTGGCATCTCTGGTGCCATATGTTTGAGCTATGAAGAGCTGAATGTTCAAAAGACTGATGAGCTTGATAACCTTAATGGATCTCTTTCAATGGTGAAACAGCGCCACACGAAGGGGGAGAACTGGTTCACCACCAGAGTTTTGGATGAGCTCAAGCTGTGTAAAGGAAGAGATATCTTATCGTTCCCACAGACGACGCCAAACTGATGATGCTAAGATTTAGCACCTTAGCACCACGAAATAAGAGGTGGAGAGCTCAAATAGTAATAACAATGGAAGAAATATAGTTATATATATGTGTATAAGTGTATAGAAAGGGAAGAGAATAAGAGGAATGAAGGCAGTTATGTATAGTGGTTCAGTCAATTAGGCCTACATCCACTCTGAGCGTGTGATCCACTAAATATGGGCACTAATGGCCTTGGATACAATGCTCATAAGCTCACTCTCTCTCTACTGTGTGTGCAAGCAGAGTTTTAGCTAGGGTTACAATTATCAATCCCCTTAGAAGGTTGAAGATGGCAAGTATATATAGGGCCTAGGGGGGGGGGGGGGGGGTTGTGTACCCCCCAAGCATGCATGGTGCATGTGAATGATGATCTAGCCAATCCCCTGCTGACGGCTGGATGTGCCACTTGTAATTAATAATGATATAATATTCCCTTACATAAGGGGATAATATTGTTATAACAGTCTAGTCCACATGTTATATGAGTCCCACGCGCACTGTTCCACGTGTATCCCAAAGCATGCACTTTGATGATGTCACCCTAGGCCTAGGATGTGAGGCCTAGGCTAAAGTGGATGCTAACATTGGGTCCTGCTGGATGTGGGCCTCATACTGTCGTCGTCTAGTCCGTGATGAGTGGTCGGCCCCTTGTAGGGTCATCTGGTCCATGTTGAGGGCTCGACCCATTATAGGGTCATCTAGTAAGTGATGAGTGGTTGGCCCCTTGTAGGGTCGTCTGGTCCATGATGAGTGGTCGACCCCTTGTAGGGTCATCTATTCCATGATGAGGTATCGGCCCCTTATAGGGTCATATGGTCCATGATGAGTGGTTGAGGGGTTGTTTGATCTTGGCTGAGGGATCATCTTGGCCGACCCTTCCTATAATAAAACTATAGTAATTGGACTCGTCTTAGACCTGAGCCCTCGCATGGGTGGAGGACACCCTTGGTCTGGCGAGGGTATATGTGGGTATATCAATCACCCCCCAGCCCTTAGCCATCGATGTCGTTGAGATTGATGAGGGGTAATGTCACCTTTGAATACCAACTGCGTGATCAGTTTAATGAGTGATATTTGTTAGGTTTCTTGACACCTTGTCAGATATCCATCATCATTTACATTTCCCAAGTGTGACGGCTGCACACCATTCTTAGTCTTAATTCCCTAATGATGCCTCTCCTCGTGGGTTGTGTCTTGCATTGATTGTTGGGACCACTAATAATAAAGTATTTAAAGGATTTTTGAAACATTTATTCTTTTCTTCTTCTTCCTCTTCGCGCGCCAGCTTTCTCCCTCTAACTCCTTAGCAGTTCCAAACCGCCATTTCTATAACATCTGTGTCTCAGGCCTTGTTCAGTCATCGTATTCGTACTCAGGTAACCCTTCTGCCTTAGATTCCACTTTTAGCCTTCAATTTTTGTTTATCTTTCATTTGGGTTTCTTTCCCCATTTTTCTTGGATGTTTGTATTTTTTCGGAGTGAAAGCCTGCCTTACTGTGGTGGTCTAGGGTTGAATAATAGATCCTAGTTCTCCTTAGGGTTCTTCCCCCACCTTTCAGTGGTGTTCTAGCTCTTCTTTATGGAATTTCTTAGGTTTTCGTGTTCCTCGGCGTTCATCTTAGGCGAACTGAGTTCCCCTTGTTCTTGAGTGTTCATCCACAAAACACTTTATTTCCCTAGGTTTGATCCAAAAGTCAAACTTAGTCAAACTATGAACTTGTTTGTAGTTAGCTTAAAAAAATTGCTCAAGTGTAGGGTCTTCCCCTTAATTCTCAAAAGACTTTATGATTTAGCAGAGGAATTTCCAACCTTGAAGGAGAAATTCTTCGCTGAGATCAGGTGTTTAGAGGAGGAGGACGAGCAAAGACGAGGGGCCTACCCTATGACCCATCTTCCCCATTCCTTTAGCCATAATAATACCATCTGAGTCCTGTGGGTCTTCCAGTCATCCAGCTGAGAGCCAGACATAAGAGGGAGAGATGAATGAGAGAGCATCGTCAATAACAGGTGCTGGGCCTTTTGGGAGGAGAGAGACGTCCACTCTTAGACCAAACCGACAGGACGAGGGTATGGTACATTCAGAGGCTGTCCCTGTAACAGCCCTGTCTCCTCTTGCCTTCCCTGTGGCCTTTCTAGATGGACCACCGACAGGCGATGAGGCTGAAAGATCTGGGGACGACGGGTATGAGGACAATAGTGAGGATTTGGATGCTGATCAAGTTGACACTTCTAGTGCTTCGGCTTACGTCTCATCTGTTAGGGATCGTGACCTCTTGCTATGGAGGCACACATTTGGTGTACAACCCAATATAACTATGAGGGTCCCAAATGAAGATGAGAGAGTCTTCCAGGGGAATGAGGGGGAAGTTGCTATTTATGAGCATATGCTCAGGGTAGGTTTAGGTTCCCTCTGCACCCTGCACTATTTGACACACTATCCACCCTTGGGGTTGCTCCTTCTCAACTGCCTCCCAACTCTTGGAGAATCATCCTTGGCTATATCTCCTTCTGGAAGAATACTTTCATTGACGAGCCTTCGGTGAATCTTTTTATAGCTTGCTATAATATCACTTCTTCATCTAAGCAACCTGGGTATTTTCATTTAGGAGCGAGGAAGTCCGACAAAAGGCTTCTTCACATGGCACAAACTTTAAACCACGATTGGAAGAAGAGATTTTTCTTCATCTCCGGGGATTGGGAATTCACCGTCGGGTTAGGGCCTTTAAAAGACAGTCCGAGGGTTCCAAGGTCATAGTCCAACCCTTCAATGAGAGCACAGTCAGACCCTGGACTCAACTTGGATGAGAGGGACATTGATGACTATCTGAGGAAACAAGGGAAAGAGGGTGAACTTCACTAATTTAAAGATTTGATGACCCCGCGTTTCCTCATGGAAGCTGGTTTGAGGGCCGTCCCCTGACCGAATTATTTGAGTTGATTCGTGATCCATTTTTATTTTTCTTCGTGTTTCATCTTTGCCACTTTCTATTTCTGATGTATCGTATCCTTTTCAGGTCATCCTATAAATATATCTAATCAACTCTGGGAGATGACTGCCCCAAGTCTGAGGGAGAATTTGATTTCGATATGGCCTTGCTTGTGAAATTTTTTTAAATGTTTCTCAAATTTTCCAAATAAAATTCTTCCAATAAAAGATTTTTTTAGAAAAATAAAAATAATAAGGAGGCCAAAGAGAGCGGTGAGAAATAAAAAGAGGAAAAAGAGAGATGTTTTGAATGTGAGTGCAAGAGGCACAAGGCGTTTGAGTGCCCCACTAGGCTAAAGAGAAAGGGAAAAAAGATTGCCATGCCAGCTACTCTTAGCGATAGTGAGGAAAAGGTGAAGGATTTCGAGGATGAATCTTCACATGGGATGTGTTCTGCCTTTTTACTAGTCCCGTGAGCACACCGAGTTTTTCCCACGATGATAAGGATACTTGTGCACGTGAGACCCCTCAGGATGATAGTTTGAGTGTTTCTAGAGCGCACTAATGAGGGTGATAGTGAGCTCCAAAGTACGTTTAGATATTTGTACGCCGAGAACTTAAGGACTAAGAAATTGAATAAGGAGTTAGGTCTTAGGGTGATAGATTTGGAGAGATATATTGAGAGTTTGAGGGTATTTGAGGCATTAGTGAGTCAAATCGAGAAGGTGAAGGTTTCCTTGAGTGAGCAATTGATCGTTGTAAATCGTGAGAAGAGTGAGCTTATAGCCCGTGTATCACAATTAGAGAGAGATATTGAACGTGAACGGGAGGTAAAGTTCACTTTAGAGGATACATATAAGAAGGTAGGAAAGATGCTCCTCAATTTCGATTTAGGTAATGTTGAGAGACTAGGAATAGGTCATGACAGTGCATCCAATTTCCATATTGCACCCGAGCCAGTTCATGAGTTTGTAATTGATTCATATGGCTCTCATCCTAACCCACCTAAGCATCATGTTCAGGATAAGAGGGTGAGCCGTAAAAGTTTTGAGAAATATGTTCCTAGGCCTATGTATGTTTGCACCCATTATAAAAAGAGGGGGCACCTTGGGGAATTTTTCTTTAAGTTGGGTAATGTGTCATGTCTTGCTAATACACGTGTTTCTATGACACATGCATCCACACATGATACTTTGGATGCTCCGGATGATTAAATGAAAGAGTTTGCACATATTAGGGAGCAAGTAAATTTTTTTTATCAAGACTTCACATGACTTTATGGATGTTATTCATAGGATGACACCACCTTTGGAAAATTCCAATACACCTAACGGTGGAGGTTTAGACTTGTTTTCTAGCATAGGATGACCTTCTTGATGATATTTTGTGCCTATTGCTAGTGTGTCCATTTTTGTATTTATATTTTCCATTTTTATACATTTTTGCAAAACCAAGAAGATTTTTGCCTTTAAAATTTTTTGGAAAATTACAAAAAGTTTTTCTATTTTTGAGAAAAATTCACAAAACCAAAAAGATTTTATTTCGCTAAAATATTTGGAAAAAGACAAAAAGAGTTTTGTATTTTGTTTACACCATTTATGGATGGACATTCAGGATGACCAAGTCCCAATTTCATTCTATACCCATGTGACTATTTGATTGTGTTTTGATATGCGCCACCATTTCATTTTTGTGCTTTATAATATTTGGAGTCATTAAGATATAATTTGAGATTACTACCTACATGTTTGACTCTTAGTCTCCTATAATTCACACTTGCATAGATTTGTTTGATTATTGTACTTGTCTATCATATGTTGGTCGAAGTGTTTCCATCTCAATCCTGTCTTTGAAATTAACTAAATGTGATAAAACTCAAAAATAAAATTAGTGCATGTAATAACCGTTGCACTTGAGGAATTTTTTTAATTTGAAAAAATGATGAGTGAACCCGAAAAAGGGCTGCGAGAGTATAAAATTAACTCATCATGAAATCCACCTTTTGAAAAGAGCCCAAAAAAAATTTAAAGGCAATAAAAAGATGAATATGCCAAAATAAGGGGCCAATAGGTTTAGATCACCTAAAAAGAAAAAAATAAATTCATTATTATTTATGAGGGTGTTAAAATGGAAAAGCAATCAACGGGTTTGCACGTCCTGACAAAATCTTGAAAAAGCATTACATAGCTTTAGACATTATTGGTTTTTTAAACTTTGATGTGTCGATTAGATTGAGTCGATGTCATATAAATTCACATTATTTGACACCTAATGACAATTTTGAGATCATTTGTTAGGAGTATCCGTATTCATCGTGCACATATATTATGTTTGATTGCATTGATTTTCCTATCGAATTTCTTCACACCCATTCATTCCGTTTTCACGATTTGGTTATCTTTGTGTAAATTCGTGGTGTGTGATTTTCATAAATTTTTTTTTTATTTTTTTTTTGAAAAAATCAAAAATCAAAAATAGTTGGTAAATGCTTTCAAGGATATACTTTATGACCATCCTTGATGATGGTAGTTTATTTGTTTGTTTTTCCTCTCATGACACTCATGTTTATTTATTTATTTATTCTTTTCCTTGTCTATTTCGAACAAATAAAAAAGGGGAGAACCAATTATGATTTTATGAGGAGTTTTTAATTATAGGGGAGAATTGATATTTGATCTTAGTTTTTAACTTATGTTTATCTCATTTAAAACTTGATACATCACGAAGGCATTTGTTTTTTTGTCTCATGTGTGTAGGTACAAATATTGATGATCATATTTTACACACCCTAATGGTGACAAAGAAGATTTAAGATTTTGAAGAAAAGTTTAGACTTGCATTTTTAGTACCTTTTTCAGTTTTGGGATTATGGGAGGGTATTAGATTTGTGTAGGACATTTTTTTTTATAATTCATATGTTTCTAGTTTGTACCGGCATTGACATAGGGTAGATTTGTAAGGACATAATTTACATTGTCCGGTTTATATTAGTGTATGTCGTACACCGCTACAACCATCGAAGATATATTCAAGACCAATTATGCATCGAGACGGATCCGAATATCAACGTTCTTCAATAGAAAAGCCTCTGTGAGATGAATTTTGGTAAGGTTGTGTTTAAGTCTCTTTATGATTCATTTAAAATATTGGGATAATTTTTCTAAATGTTGGAAAAAATTTCTAAACTGTTTTTAATCAGTTGAGGCATTGTTTTTCATCAAAAGGAATTTTTTTCCAAGTGTTGAGGCGAACAAAATTTATCGCTCCGGTCATTCAAGCGACCTGCTAATGTCGTTCAAACGACATATGTATCTCGCGCGAAGCCTCGTTTGAGCGACACGTGTCATCGTTCGAGCAACATATTGATTTTGTTTGAGCGATCTGTCGGCTCAATTTTTTTTTTAAATAACCTGTTAAATGAGTCATTGTTTCTGTAGAAGACCTGACGTTTTTCATTCTGAAAAAAATGCAAAATAACATATCACTTTGTTTTCTTTAATTAGTGTTGAAACCTTTTTTTTCAATTCACAAAAATCCCAATAGTTTAATGAATTGTATTAGAACCCAAGATACGATCTTGTTGAAGTTTCTCATGTCAAGAGGGTAAATCTACGGCTGAAGACTACGTGTCATTTGGGAGTACTCGTGGGTATTCCTGGATGATTTTGAGCTGCGTGTTGATGTAGACTACTGCGGTTGTTCCATTGCTGACTCTAGGTTGCGTGTCTATGAAAGTATCTGTGTGATATTCATTGCAGATTTCATTGTGTATGTAAGTTGCAATTTATTTTACATAGTGAAATAAAAGGTTTTCCCTTTTGGGTTTTTTCCTGAAATCTATGTTTCAGCAATTATTTATGATGGTTTGATTTTACCCACATAGAATATGTTTTAGGGCTAAATTAAATTGGTTTAAAAATTGACTCTAATTAAATAAGTTTACAATTGAAATTTACGAATTTGGTTTAATCAATATCACATACCTATCACAAATTGGTATCAGAGCTTATTTAAGTGATCACCACTTTTATTGTTATAATCAAATTTGGTATAACAGCTTGCCAAGAGGATAAATAGCCAATTTTTGACAGTTAGTCGACCTATTTTCAGTAATTTTTGCTTCGATGTAAAACTAAGAAAGAGAGGGGTCCATTTACTTGAATTTCAGCAGAAGGTCGATGAAAGCACTAGTGACTATATCACCCACTTTAACATTGAGAAGCTGGAGGTGGTGGATTATAATGAGCAAACTGTCATAAATGCTCTGATGAGCAAATTGCATCTGGGGAAATTGTTTTGGGCTTTGGCTAAGGAACCACCCAGTACAATGACGGAACTGCTGTCTAAAGGGGGGAAAATCATGAATGCCGAAGAAGCAATGGATGCCAAGGGTCCAACTCCCCTAATTCACCAGCCAGTAAAGCCACCAATAAGAAGGATCAGAAAGAATGAAAGGTCAAGAAACCAAAGAAGTATGATGTGTACACCCCACTCACGGTCGGCATCCACCACATCCTAGAGGAATTCGAGGAAAAAAGGACCTCAAATGGCTAGGAAAGTTGAAAGCACTAGAAAATAGGTCGGACAAAAGCAAGTAATATGAGTTCCATAAAGATCACGATCATAATAACAATAGCTTCATTGCCTTGAAGAATGAAATAAAAGGACTAATTTGGAGCGGCAAGCTATCTAGATATGTGGATATTGATGGCTGACCAGATCCCAATGACTGCAAGTCCAGGAGACGATCGGAATCATCGTGTTGTAAGTCAGACGATAAGGAGTGGGAAAAGGATGATGACTTAGAGGATAATCCAAACCTCCCAAATAAACCCAAAGCCCCCGTACATGACGTCGGAATGATATCCTTTAGGCGTCATTTCATCATCGGAGGTGATGCAGGTAGGGGAAAAGACCTAGCATAAAGGAAGGCCTATACGAACGAGGCCAAATCTTGTGCGAATGTGAGTCAGGTCAACCTAATGGCTGATGTGGACATAAGTCCTCGCAAAGTGAATAAGGATAAGATGATTGTCGATTTTTCCAAAGATGGCTTGTTCGAAGTGTTGTACCCTCACGATGACCCTCTAGTTATCACCATGATGATCTATGAAGGTAGAGTTGCCAAAATACTGCTGTACAATGGCAGCTCTATAGACGTTATGTTCCACAGCTATTTCAAAAGATTAAAACTTCATGATGGAAAATTGATGCCATACTACCAACCCTTGATCGGCATCTCAGGAGAAAAGGTGTATCCACTAGGATCGGTGGAGCTAGAGGTTATAGTGGGTAACTAACTTGTTGGACTAAATACGATCATATCTTCGTCCTAGATAAAAACTTAATGTTTGGCCTATAATGTGATACTAGGTAGGGTCGGGCTTAAAAAGCTTGAGGTTGTCCCATATACAGTGCATCAGTGCTTGAAGTTTCATATCCATTATGGAGTGGGGGTCATCAAAGGCAAGTAAGTGGAGGCACGTGAGTACTATTTCACCCTAGTCGGTGGGGAAGAGCATAAGAAGATAAAAACCACCAACTAGATTAAAACTATTGACTTGTGAGATAAGGCAAAGCTGGTCAAGGGGTAGGTCATTAAGGAAATTGAGACAGTTCCACTTGATGCTGACCACTCAGAGCGTACAGTCCAAATTGTGTCATCACTAGACTCGTGTTTAAGGATGGAGCTCATAAACTTCCTACAACAACTCAAGAACGTGCTTTCATGGATCCATGAGGATATACCCAATATAAATCCTGGTTTCATTTTCCACGAGTTGAGCATTGTGGAAAGAGCTAAACCAATCAAGCAAAGGCGAAGGTTTTTTTATGCCGAGAAAAACCTTATCATCCAAGAAGAGGTCCTTAAGCTCCTGAAGGCTAATTTGATCGATGATGTCATGTATCCAGAATGGTTGACAAATGTAGTAATAGGACGCAAGAAGAATGAAAAGTGGAGGATGTGTGTTGATTTCACCTATCTGAACAAGGCGTGCCCCAAGGATCATTATCCATTGCCTCGGATCGAGCAACTAGTGGATGCAACCTTAGTCCACGAATTTCTTAGCTTCATGGATGCCTACTCTGGTTATACCAAGATTAGGATGAAACCCTCCTATAGAGAGAAGACATCCTTCAAAACTGTCAGAGGTACTTACTATTATTATGTTATGCGTTTTAGTCCTAAGAATGTAGGAGCCATTTACTAGTGATTGGTAAATGAAGTATTTGAGGACCAGATTGGGGTTAACATGGAGGTATATATATATGATATGCTCAAAAAGATAAGGACAGCCGCCGACCACATCAAGGTCCTGGGACAGACCTTTGACCAATTGGAGAAGCACCATATGAAGCTTAACCTAATAAAATGTGTTTTAGGAGTGAAGGATCGCATGTTCTTGGGTTTCATTGTCAATCAACTGGTGTCGAAGCCAACCAAGATAAGATTCAAGCTTTGATAAACATGCAGTCCCCCGCTATAAAGAAAAATATGCAAAAGATAACAGGGTAAGTGGGAGCACTCAACAGGTTCATCTTTAGTGACACAGACAAGTGCCTATCATTATTTAAGGTACTAAGAAAATATTTCAAGTGGAACAAAGAATGAGAGAATGCTTTCCTATAATTAAAGTGTTACATAGGCTCACACCCCTCTATTATCAAGGCCTGTTAGTGGAGAAAATCTCTACCCATAACTTACCGTGTTCGAGTTAGTCGTCAGTTCGGCATTGGTAAGGCAAGAGGACGAAATTTAAAGACTTGTTTACTACACTAGAAAGGCATATTGAGGAGACAAATACCAGGTGTCCCGAATGGAGAAGTTATCCTTAGCACTAAGGGAGACTTTGAGAAGAATGAATCTGTATTTTTAATCCCACACCATTGTGGTCAATAATGATCTACCTTTGAGACAGGACCTACACAAATCGGACAAATATGATCGGCTTATGGCTTTAGCAGTTGATCTTGGTGAGTATGACATACAGTGTGATATGAGCCCAAGACAACCATCGAAGGGAAAGCGTTGGCAAATTTCATTACCATGCTCACCTGTGAGGAGAAACCATCAAAGCTAAGAGCTCGATTCTTAAAGACAAGCAGACTTCCTCGGAAGAGATCTTGGCTCCTACTTAAGCAGAGAAGACTCCCATGGGAGAAGCTCCTAAAAATAAGAAAAGTGTCAATATTACGACTCTCAAAAAAACTTTTCAAGTTTGGAAAAATTAAAGAAGAAGACTTCAGTTAGAATAGTGCTATTTGGAGGTTGTCCATTGATGGATCGTCGTGTTCGACAAGCAGCGGTGCAAGCATTATCATCCCCACACTAGAAGAGATAGATGTGGAATATGCCTTGTACTTTCAATTTAAATCCTCCATTAATGAAGTGCAATATGAAGCTTTGATTGTCGGATTTGACCTGGCCTCATCCCTAAAGGTCGACCACATTATTGCAAATAGTGATTCCCAACTAATTTTCAACCAGATACTAGGAGTCTACAAAAAAGTAAGGAGTCTATGGCAAAGTACTTATCCATTGTACGATAGTGGTTGGGAAAATTTGAAGAAGTGAAGGTTGTAAGGATTCCCAGATCAAAAAACGTTCGAGCAGATGCACTGGCCAGATTGGCCTCGGCCACCAAAATTGCTTTGAGTAGAATAGTGTACAAACTCACAGGAGTACTGAAAAGGGAAGCTTAAAAGTTATGGAAGTATGTTTGGGACCATCATGGATGGACCCCATAATATCATATATTAAAACTAGTGAACTTCTCTCGGATCCAAAGGAAGCCAGGTAGCTGTACTATAAGACAACCCACTACGTAATGGAAGAAGGAGAATTGTATAGAACAGGGTATATCATCTCACTTCTAAGATGTGTTCACACCATAGAAGTCAACAAGCCAATCAAATAAGTACATGAAGGGAGCACACTCCGCTGAAAGGTCAATGGTGAAGTGAATTGTAACCCAAGGAGATTACTGGCCTACCATGAAGGATGATTGTGTAGACTACGTAAGAAAGTGAGATAAATGCCAAAAATATACAAAGATCCACCATACACAAGGAGCGTCGCTGATGCCGATCACATCACCTTGGCCATTCACGATGTGGGGGATTGATCTGGTCAGTACACTATCGAGGGAAAATGGGGAGATTCAAATACTTAGTTGTGGCAATGGACTACTTTATAAAATGGGTAGAAGACGAGTCATTGGTCGAGATGCCTTACGAAAGAGCATTCCAGTTCATCTGGAAAATAATCATAAGTCTCTATGGAATTCCCTACGGGTTCATTACAGATCATGGCACGTAGTTCCATAATTAGGAATTTAAAGATTACTGCACCAGATCTAACATCTGGAAGCTACACTATGCCCCAGGATATCAGTAGTGAAATGACCAAATTGAGATCAGCAATAAAATGATTCTAGTTAGAATTTAGAAAAATCTTCAATATGTGAAGGTCAACTAGATCAACGAGTTGCACAGTGTACTTTGGGCTTACAGTACCACCCCATGAACAATGATGGGAGAAACTTTTTACATGCTTGCCTTTTATGGAAGCGGTGGTACCCACTGAGATTGGACTCTCGAGCCATAGGATCCTCAACTTTGATTCTCCAAAACATAGTGAGATGATAAGGTTAGACCTCGACCTGGAAAAAGAAATCAGTGAGAATACAAAAATGTGTGTGGTTGCCTACGGCGTGTCAATATGAGCATGCTAAATGAAGGGGATTATTTACTTAAGAAAGTGATCAATAAGAATAACAAACTCAAGCCCAATTAGAATGGTCCGTATAGGGTGAGTAATGCTTGGGACTTACCACATTGAAACACTGGAGGGCGAGCATTTTAAGAATCCTTAGAACTCAGAGGATCTCATAAAGTATTACCAATAAATTTTATTTACTTCAGTTGTGTACCTAGCACTTTAATATCGATAAAATGGTGTTTTTAGCTTTCATATTTTTTTTTCTGTTTTTCTTTTCGGAATAAGATGTGTGCACATACCTAACTATAAACATTGTATGGCTTTATTAAGCAAACAAGTCATGAACAAACCAAACACTGTATGACTTTTTTGAACAAGCAAGTCACGAACAGGAACTGTATGGTCCTGTTAAATAAAATAGACCAAGAACAGAAAAACTTGATCCATGTACAAACTCTTCTCACAAGTTTGCGAATAAATAACTCTCGACCTAACCTCTATACGACCTCACAGGTTACGAACAAAGGTGATAATATTTTGTATGACCCAACGGGTTACGTACAGAAACCATAAATTGCTATTGTGTCTAAATATGAAAAGTCTTATCATTCTAAATAAATATTTTAAAATAAAATAAAGAAAAGTAGAATGATTAATTTCATATAACAAAATAGTGTTGATACAAAACAAACGATTACATAATTATTGTTTCAAAGTTCATTCATGGTTCCCAATTAAAAGATAGCGAGGCCGACCAACATCAAAAAGATCAAAATAAAATAAAGATGATATAAGAAAAGTTTGACATAAAACTCAAGCTATTGGAGGAGATGGATTGGAAGATCTTGGGATAGACTTGGAAGGCAAAGGATCATCAACTAGGGAATCGTCACCATCTTACCCAAGAAAAGTTGTGGCCTTCTCATCATCCCCATCACACTTTCTTAAATCCTCAGCGATATCAGGCTAATAATCTGTAACCCTCTTATATAATTCTTCATATCAATCTAGGAAGTAACCCACATAATCTACATTATACTCGACAGAAGACTTATACTTTTGGACACCCACCACCTCGACAAAGATAAAGGCTTCACGAGTAGTCTGCAACTCCATGGCCATAACAACCTTCTCCAACTCTGCATTTTTAAAGATTTTTGGGCGGCAGTGGGGGCATCATTAAAACTCTGGATGGTGGCATCAATAATTCAAGATTTTTCCTTAAGATTAGTAATCTCATATTCGGTCTTGCTCAACTGAGCGGTCTTTGTCACCTACTTCTCATCTTTCACCTTTTTCTCCCTAAACACCTACTCAAAACTTTCCTTCAATTTCTTATTCTCAATGGACAATTCCTCAAAGGCATGGTTGATGGTGCCAAATATGGTACCACCAAGTAAATGAGTAAGAGCTCAACCAGAAGAACCACAAGTGTGCAATAATGGTGAAAATACAATAATATAAATGAAGTAGGAGGTGAGGCAAAAAGGATAAAGGCATTAATATAAGTGGTTCAACCAATTTAAGCCTACTCCACTGTGCAAGTGAGTGAATGTTTACTATCAAACTAGGATCCAATGACCTTGAATTACAATGCACTCAACTTTCTCTCTCTACACTACAATTTTGATAGTGTTTTGCTAGGTTTTCGAGTTAATGATCCCCCTAAAGGTAGAAGGAGGCAAGTATATATAGTGCTGGGGTGGTAAAGTGTACACCCCATGCATGCACCAGGCATGTGTAGTTTGCATTAACCAATGAGTAATAGACACCTGTCACCTACGCAAGTGGGTTATGATGACAAAATATTCCCCTCACATGTATATATGATATGGTTATAACTACTTATCCACGTAGGATGATGATGTTGGAGCTTGCCTTGCACAGTTAGAATGATAGTACAGTTGAGGCTCAACCGAGTATGAGACCCACAATGTCTTGTTTAAACATAGTCTGGAGAATACGGTCTCGACTTAGTAGACATTAGGCCGCGATGAGTTCTCGACTCTTTGGTGTACCAGACGTGATGCGAAGAAGTAAAAGTTGATTATCAAAAGGTCTCGACCACAAATAATGAGATGAGGCTAAGTTAATTGAGTGTTGGCTCCTCATGTAAGCTTGCTTCGCTAGGACAGCTAGGCCGAATATGAGTTGGGCCGAAATGAGACTACACCTAGCCATATCAATAGTGATTTACTACTACCTTTTCCCTGAGGGTTGTACATGTCAGGTCCACCTAACGATAAGAGAAATAAAGTCATTAGAAATAGCAAGCAACATAAGAAGTAAAAATGTTCAGACCAAGGGAAGAACTTACCACTGACAGCCTTCATCTCTTCAGGGTACTCTTATGCTCTGGATCAAATTTGAACTCATGTACCTCCCCATACTGAGAAGTATGACTTGGATCCCTCACCAGCCTGCGAAGGGTCGGCCTATCTTCATCCTCAACTCGTGGCATCTTACTCGCATTTTGAGCATCAGGGGGTCAAGAGGCCTTTTTCTCCAATGGTAGTCCTTGAAAGGTGCATGGGGGGCTTCCCTTTTGATTGAGCCATGGAAGCAGCAACCTTTATCTCCTTTTGATTAACAGCTTGCTCGAATGCCTTAGCAATAGCAGTAGTATCCTATTCATCCCCAACCTCACTCTTTCTAGCCTTCATTTTCTTCTGTCTAGACAAGGCCATAACTTTATAGTTTACCCGATGAGGATCCATCGCCAAATTTTTCTCAGAAGGATGTTCTATTATACCTGAGAAAAGACGAGTAAATGAGTTAATCAACAGATTCAAAGAAGATAAAAAAGATAAAAAAACATGTACATCTGCAGTACCTACTTCAAAACCTTTTTTTTCTCCTTCAAACTTCTCACCCGCATCAAGGTATGTCTCTTACAACACAAACCCCTCCATTGGAACCTCAAATTCTATAGGGGAAGATCACCTTGGTGGGTGTGGTATCCGGCATTAACAAATTTCTCCACAGAAAATAAGTCCTCAAATTTGGGGGGGCTTCTTCTCATAATACAACTCAATCAGATAATCTAAACACTTGGCAAGCATGGGGCTTTCATCACTAAAATAAACAACATGCTAAATATTAGAATAGCGAGAACAACTAAAGTGAGTAATGGAGTAAAAAGTAAGAAAAACCTTTTTACCCATTCATTTTGGTTCGCTTCATTCCTTGGGGACCCTACCTGACCTATCTTGCTCATGAGAGATAAACTCCAAATCTCCCTAAGTAAACACACATCAATCTCCCTTAGTAAACACACATTGGCCCTTCCAATTGTGATTGCTAGTTTCAATAACAGTGACCATCCGATATTGATATTTTCAAGGAGAAAAATAATAACACACCGGTGATTTGGCATTATCTTTTCATCCATGGACATATTAAAAGATTTCCCTGTAAGGTTGAAACATGTTCTGAGCTTCCCAAACACCATGGACCCTAAAATGGTCTTGTAGGCATTGGGCAACTGGGTCAAGGTAACACCATAACCTCTTAATATTGAGCGTATAATAGGATGTTAAAGCAGCCTAAACCCCACCTGAAGATCCTAGAAGGTAAGGCAAACCTCATTATAATCCTTCATAAAATAACATCTTTCATCAGGATCAGGCAACCTTATCCTAATGGCAATGGGAAGACCAAACTTTTCCTTATATAGATTGAGATCATCCTCAGTAATAGTGTAAGGGTACTACTGGGCATCAGTCTTAACAGGATCAAAGGAGTCTAATGACCGAGAAGATCCCTCTCCTTCCTCCTCTATAGCATCAGCAAGGGACTCATCTATAGGAAAAGCGGAAGGATAGGGATCGAAACTTTCAGGCCTCGCGTCATTAGCCCTATATGTGATAACCTAAAAGAGAATTAGATTTTATGGAAGAAATTGATATGTTGTTTGCAAGATTAACCTCAAGAGAAAGAGGGGCAATATAACTTGTATCAAAATTATCTAAAATATGGAAGATAACGTAAGGCTCACCAGGATCAGGAGCATAACCACCACTAAACTGGGTTTTAGGTGTATAACCAGGGTGATCTGGTTCTTCCTCAGACCTAACCACTTATAGAGGATGTGGAAACCTTCGCTTAGTGAGCCTTAGGCGCTCCGATTTAATATCATGAATAAAGCTGTAAATTCGCTGGACGTGAGGGGGAAATTCACAAGGACAAAGATTCAACTTCAAAACAAAGAAGATGAAATAGCAAAACTAGGGTTTATATGAAAGATCCTTAATTGAAAAACTAACGAAACTAAAATCTATTAACACTTCTTGAAAACTCTAGGCCAACCAACTCAATGGCCGTCTAATTTGAAATATCCACCAAATAACACCAACAGCAAATCACAAGCCAACAACAGATTAAAAACCTTAAAAAACTCTAGAACGATCAAACCCTAATAAAGACTATGAAGGGAGTTCCTGATAAAACTAATGAAATGCGAAGGGTTAGGTCAAGCACCGAGTAGTAAAGAAAAAAGAAACGAACGAAACACTTTTGATGGGAAAGATGATTTCCTAAAAAATCTTTGAAAAACACCTGTATTGCTCTCTATGTGTGTGTGCAACTGAGGAGGTTTAAACAATAATGATGATGATTGATACTTGTGATGGGTATTTATAGTTTCAACAAAGTGGTTGATGGGATGCAGCGGTAAGGACACAAAAAGCCTGCAAAAACTGGAATGACGATACAAAGCACCTACAAACGTGCCCTGCCACAATCACTATAAAGAAAACACTTATTTTTTCTGACATGTGCCCTCAAACTTTTTTCACAAACACAAATGCAATTTGCTCGGCCTAGGCCTACCAAAAGAGAGTTGACCATGCTACTTCAATACAACCAGAATAAAGAACTTTGTCCATTCAATCTGCATCAGACCTTAGAGCTCGTGCATGAAGTCTTGGGGGTTTTCTCTTATACCCTTACAGTACCAACTTATATAGGGTCCAAAATAATACCAAAAGAGGACTCAGAATGTCCTCGACCTCACTTTGAACAGAAGGTAAGCTCAGGTATTAATCTACTCGACTAACTATATTAATAGCTATCCAACTTAGTGTGGATACTCGCTCACACCATATGTGTGTATTATCATATACACCCAAGATACACCTCACTAGTCATGAGGGAATAAGGGAACGTGGTAGTTAAGAGTTTATCACCTACTCACATTTCAAGGACATCAGCACGTGATCCAAGGAATATTTATTTGTTATCTATTTGTTAGAAAATGTATATAGGTGTAACTGCATGACCTATAAAAGTAGTCCACATGTACTCTAAATATTATCTATCAACTACCAATAAATAAGGAACTAATCCACCTAAAAAGGGGGACCCTCATTCTCAATCATTGAGCTACCAAAGCAATCCTAATTGTACACCTGAAAATAGTGAAAGAAGAACTAGTAACTCTGTGGATGTAGGTTTTCATCTTAGGCTAAACCACATAAATCTGTCTTATTCTCATTGTCTCTCATCTCCATTCTCTATTATTATTCATTTTTTCACTGATTATTCAATTATTTTCTATCTCCATTTTTGGACGATAACAATATTATCTTTCTCTCTATCACTTATTAGTCTCACCCTCTTGTAACCCTTAAAGTCTTAGGGTATCATCTACTTATCTTTGTATAAATTGGTCATAACGACCATACGATTAATAGGTGACTAACATTTGCGGCCATCTCATTATTGAATTATTGTATATGGATATTCTCATGCGAAATAACCTCATCCTCTTTTAACTCTTATTATTACATACTTGATAAAGATGGATGAACCCTTTCCTAAGAAAGTAAAAACTCATATTCATCTTATTGGTGCTTTTCTTAGTGACTAGACTAGGTCACCTCAGAGTTATGAGACATAATATGGGTGGGTGAGTCACTTAAACCTATGTATATCACATTAATTTATGTGTTTACAATTGAAATATTGAGTTGGCTACTAATTCAGTGAACTCAATGTATTTAGTTGTTGGGATAGTAGGAACTTCTATAAAGTTATTCACAAAGGTGATCGTCATTTCGTAGGCCAAGAAAATATAGGTTGAACGTTAAAAGTAAGGAATTTTCTTCTTCGATTTATTTTAAGTTAGCCATGTTCAGCTGAAAGTATTTTGGTGTTTACCTAAGATAAGAATTTGCATAAAACAAATTACAAAAAATAAATTGGACAATTAATTGACCAATCAAAACATAAATATGTATTAATCAATAATACAAGAGAACATTTGTATATCATGATCCATATTTTTGTGGGAGCTTAACAACCATTCAATACATCTGAGGGGAGACTCACAAGATTTGATATGGAAGAAATTAAACACTTTACTTATTCGGATATTGTGTAATACCTAATTTTATTTAGTACCAAATTGGGGCAGACATATTGCTTAATGGAAACCATTTCTATAATGACGCAGAAGAAGTTGTAATTAACTTAAGGAGGGTAAACCTTATAAGTCTTCCACTAACAATGGGTGGAGGGGGAAACATATTCCTCCCTCTATAATTGTGATGGTGAACATATCTATTTCCCATTAAGCCCATGAAGATATTTATTCTTAAGGTGATGCTAATGTAATTGTCTTTAGTGATATTGTACTTAGTACGGAAATCCCTGAATTTGTATTTTGAAGAGAATCCAAATTTTAAAGATGTTTCTTCACTATTATGAACCTGAAAAGACAAGTTTAAAAAAATAGGAATGCAGATAAAGATTTCAGATAAAGATCTTAAGGATAGAAAAAAGGAGAAAAAATAAAATTGGGATACTTAGGATTAAAATGAGTGTAAGGTCATAATTTCTAATTGAGTCTGTTGTATATTTATTTGACTTATTCTCGAAACAAAATATGTTTGAGTCATAGGTCGTATTTTTATTGTCATGATCCCATACAGATTATGACGTATTGGAGTTACTGAAGACGTTGTGAAAAAGCTTTAAAGATTTATCATGTCGATTTACGGTGCAAATTTCATCCTCAAGTCAAATTGCATTTTGAGATCACTCAGGTTTGAATGCGTAATTTTAATGGGACTCGAAATTTATTGTAAATTGTTTAAGGATGTTATTTTATTAAGAAACTATATTTTAAATGATTTTAAAGAGTTTTAAAAAGACTACACTTTTTTTATTCTGAGATTAAGATGGTTTAGAGTTGTGTTAAAGTTAAACACACGCATATTGTCATTCAAATGACCATAGCAGTCGTTCGAGCGACATGCCGACTTAAGAAAATTATTTGAGGCGTGTTTTCTTAGAATTTCATGATGTGTGCAATTTGAAAAATAGTTTACAAACCAGTACATTTTCTGTACAAAGTTTTTTAAGGTTTTCCAAGTACAAAACATCCTTAGAGTTTCAAAGATTAGAGCTTTCATTATTATATGCTATAGTAATCTTTGTTAGCACCATTCAGAGTTTATTCTACATAGAACTTTGCTAGGTTTTACTGTGAAAATGCGGAAGAGCCGTGTTCAACATCGTAGAAGTCATAAACCATATCGCTTGGAGACCGATATATACGTGGACGCATGTGTTGTGGACGAGCATCATCGAAGAAGTACTTTTTGCGTAGGCACTATGGAGGAGTGTTTGAAGATCAAAAGAGTGTCAAGTCTCATGGGGATTGAGTCATTGAGTAAGACTTATGTATGTTCCTTGTAATTCCACATCATAGCGATTGTGTGGTTTGGGCCGTTCGAGGTTTTTTCCTATAGTGGTTTCCTCGTACATCCGGTGTTGTGAGAATTCTTTTCCTTACTTTACTTGCTTTAATCACTAGATGAATGTTTAGGATTAATCAAGATAAAATTTAGTTAAGTTAAAATTGGTCCACAACTTGGTGTGGATTAAAAATTGGAAAAAGTGTTTTCATAAAAAGAAAGTTTGTTTGTCATCCTTAAAACACATTATGCATAGAAAAAAAGGGGCCTACAAATTGGTATCAGAGCTAGAAATATATTTTTGTTGTGTTGATCCCTTTTGTTTTTCAGGATGAATTTTGGTGGTTTTGAAAGTTTTTATGCACCTATTTTTAATGGCACAAATTATGCTTATTGGAAAATGCGAATGAGAAGCGCTTTAAAATTCATTGATTGGCGTGTGTGGTTAGCGGTTGAAAAGGGGGTGTGACCACCAGTCACACGAGAGGGTGAGGTCACTAATTTTAAACCCGTTGAGTCATGGACCGATGCTGAATATAGGCTTGTACTTTACAACTCTAAGGATCGGCACGTTATTTTCTCACATGTCACACCAGATGAGTATAATAGAATCATGACTTGTGAAACGTCAAAAGAGGCTTGGGATACACTTGCACTTACCCACGAGGGCACTATCACGGTTAGGGCGTCTAAGCTACAAAACCTCACTACACAGTTTTAGGCGATTAAGATGTTAGAGAGTGAGTTGTTTGATGAGTTTTATGTTAGGTTGTCGAACATTGTCAACTCGTCGTTTAACTTAGGAGAGAAGATTCCCGATAATCGTGTGATAACGAAAATTTTGAGATCTTTGCCGAGTAGGTTTGATGCAAAAGTGACCATTTTAAACTCTTTAGGTATGCTTGAATCGACAAAACTTGAAGAGATTGTAGGTGACCGACAAACCTATGAACTCGATATGTTTACCTCCAAGCAAGTGCCAAAGAAAGAAAAGAGCATTGTTTTAAAAGCCCGGAAGGAGGAGACTAAAGTTTTGGATGACGATTCCGATTTCGATTTTGAGGATGTCGCCTTGTTGGCAAAGAAGTTCAAAAATTTTCTTAAATTTTAAAAGCAATCGAAAGATTCCAAAAAGTTTGAGAAACTAAAGAACAACAAGGTAGAGTCCACCCCTAAGGATAAGAGTGAGAAATTTAATAGGGTTGATTCGAATAGGTGTTTTAGGAGTGAGGGGTATTGTCACAAATTTATCGAGGATCCCACTAGACTTAAGAAAGAAGGAAAGAAATCGATAGCCTATAGTGCATCCTTAAGCTATTATGATCTAAAGAGGGATAGAGTTCCCCCAATGAAAGCAGGTTTGTTGCTTTCTTGACATGTCATGTGAGCAACGATGATAAATCTTCCCATGAAGATTCTCATGTGCATAACACTTCCAAGGTCGTTGAATCCCAAGTGAGTGAGGGTGAAGTGAGTGAAGAAGAGGATGTTGATTTGAAAGAGTTGCAAGTTGCAAGATAGGTTGAATGAGCATGCCATAGAAAATAACGATATTTTAATTGAGGATCTTAGGGCACGGGAGAGGCTCCTTAGGGAGAAACTAGAATATGTGGAGAAAGAGAGTGATAGTCTTCGTGGTTTGATAGAGGCGTTGGAAAGGAAGATTCTAGAGTTTGAGGAGTCTAGGAGTGTGCTTGAGTTTGATTAGTGAGTTAGAGGAGAAGTTTAAAGACTCAAGTAACGTTAAGTTTGACTTGGAATCTTGGTCGGAAAAATTGGATAGGATGTTAGGCACCGTCCAAGTCAAAAGTGATAGGTGTGGTATAGCCTACGATGATAGAGTTGTTCCCATTCCCAAACCCAATACCAACCATGTGAGAGAGCCCACTAGGAATAGAGGAGAGATTGACATTTTAGTAATCATTCCCACCGTCTTTACACTTACACGCATTGCGGTAGGAAAGGTCACCTCAGACATTTTTTCTATGACCTTAGGAATGCTCTTAGGCAGTTTAGGAATAAAGTCATATCGGTTCCCAAAAACCCCATACATAATTTCACACCTACTTGGGTTAGGAAATCATACATAGAGGTTTCAGGACATAAACTTCATGGTTCTCATTTGGTTGCACTTGATTCTTCCCATGCTAGATTTAAAGGATGATCATGCTGTCATGTTTGCCATACACTAGTCTTTGCATCATGATTTATATCTTGCTAGTGTTATAACATGTGTATCATTTTGTATTATATCTTTCATTTTTTGAGTCTTATTTGAAAAATACATAAAGATTTTTGGTTTTATTTTGAGAAAATATAAAAATAGTTTCTTTTATTTAAGTCAAAATATGTTGAAAAACCAAAAAGATTTCTATTTTTTTTTAGTTTGAGTTTACATGTTTGATGTGGCATATCGGTGTTATTGTACCCCCATCCTTTCACTATCATGGGGCTAGGACATTTGGTCATAAGTATTGATGCTTAGAGTGATCTTAACCATTCTATTATGGGGTTGTTTCGAAGTTGATATGCATTTTAATTCGACTTTGTATATATACCATCTTTGCACACATGCATGAGTTTATATGAATGTTTGACATCTCATGCATATTTGAGTTTGGTGAGACGTACTTATCTCAATTTTGTCATCTATGCGTAAGTATACTTAAGTAGGAGGTGTGCACATAAAACCATTTACCATGAGGATTATATTGAAAAAATGATGAGTGTTCATGGGAAAGGGCTACGAGAGTGAAAAATTGACTCGTCGTGAAAGCCACCGTTTATAAGATCGCAAAAAGAAAATCAAGGCACTAAAGATAATCATATGCCAAGATATAGGCCATTTCGTTTATGTTCATTACAAAAGAAAAATATGATATATTTGAGGGAGTTTGGATGGATAATTTAAACGGGTTTGTACTACGAATCCTAACGTTGAAAAATCGTATCATGACACTATGGTTTATAGAATCGTCAAAATTCCAGATTTATGTGCAGGTTTGACTGTTTAGTTCATGTAGCTCACACTTGAAATGTCACATATGGCTAAAATAAAGTTTGATGATTTATATCTATCAATTAGAGCTTCTTGGTCATTTCGATGTGTTGAAATTATAATTCATTTGTTATAGTTCATGCCCATACATTCCATGTACATGTATGAGCACATCGATCCTATGTTAGCATGTAACTCACATTGTTGTATTTGTTATTTTTCTGTTTTGTTGCTGTTTTGCAGTGTCTGCTCTTTTCAATTAACTTTTTCATGAAATTTTTTCGCTGGACAAAACTACATGTTTTTCAAAGTTAGAACTGAGTTTTTGGTTTTTCTCGTTCAAACGAGAATTTTGTCACTCGAAGTCATCTCGCAAGAAGCCTCTATCGTTCGAGCAATAGGGTTGTCTCGTTTGAGCGACCAGCTGAGGAATTTTTCTATTGTTTCAGTACGCTGGTTCATGTTGTCATATTTTTGGTACTTATAGGTTGCTTCTAGACAGTTTATATGCAGATTCTCATTGGTTGCATCTATTACTACATTGTGTTCATTTAGTCACACCAACTTGGATTGTGGATTCATGTTGTGTGATTAGTGTTTGCTAGATACGGATCTGATATGCTTAATAATTATTAGCTAGTTGTTTCATATTTATCTAGATAAATTTCATTGATTATCTTATGCTAAATATGTTTATCGTTTCACCGCGTTGTCTATTCGAGACAAAAAGGGGAGAGATGTATGTGATGTAAGGGGAGAATTTGTTTGATTTTTGTTTGATTGAGCACATAATTTTTTTTTCATTACTCATTGATATCATATGTGTTCATGCTTATTTTTTGGTATCTTAATGAGTTTGCACAAATTGGCATTGGTATCCTGATTTAGATGTTGTTAACAAATTGATATCATGTTTTGCTCATATAACAAATTATTTGGGTTTATTTTTTCATACTGGTTTATATCATTTGTTCCTCCATACTTCACTATGTATTTGTCTATTTCATGTGTGTAGTTATGCCTTAGAGATTGGAGATTTCAAGACTACATTACATTCAGACAGTTCATGCTTCTCGGGCCATCATTTACTAGTCTTGTCCTGTATTTTTGATTTTGAGTTTTATGTGATGGGATATAGGCGTCATACGGCTTGACGGCCTGGCCTAGGGATTTCACTGTTGGTTTTGTCCCGGAATAGTCAAAGGGGGAGATTTATAAGGATAAACTTTCCAATTGAGTCCGTTATATGTTTATTTGACTCATTCCCGGAACATAACACGTTTGAGTCATAGGTCATATTTTTATTGTCATGATCCTATATAAACTATGATGTATTGGAGTTTATTGAAGACGTTGTGACAAAGCTTCAAAGATTTATCATGCCGATTTATGGTGCAAATTTCGTCTTCAAGTCAAATTGCGTTCCGAGATCACTCAGGTATGAATGCGTAACTTTAAAAGGACTCGAAATTTATTTTAAATTGTTTAAGGATGTTATTTTACTAAGAAAATATTTTTTAAATGTTTCTAAAGAGTTTTAAAAGGACTACACTTCATTTATGCTGAGATAAAGATGGTTTAGAGTTGTGTTAAAATCAAACACACGCGTGTGCCGTTCAAACGACAATAAAAGTTGTTCGAGCGACATGGGGATGTCATTCGAGCGACATGCCTATGTCGTTCGAGCGAGATGATGACTTAAGAAAATTATTTAAGGCGTGTTTTCTCAGAATTTCGTAAGGTGTGCAGTCTAAAAACCCGTTTACAAACCAGTACATTTTCTGTAAAAAAAATTCTAAGGTTTTCTAAGTACAAAACATCCGTAGAGTTCTAAATATTTTCATTACTATATGCTATATCAGTGGACACCGAGACATATGTGGACACGTGTGTTATGGATGAGAATCGTGGAAGGACTTTCTATGTGGGCACTGTGGAGGAGTGGTTAAAGATCAGAATAGCATCAAGTCTCGTGGGGATCTAGTCATTGATCAAGCCTTGTGTATGTTCCTTGTAATTCCCCATCATAGTGATTCTCTGGCTTGGGTCGTCCGAGGTTTTTTCCCTTTGTGGTTTCCTCAGACATCAGGCGTTATATGCATTTTTTCGTCACTTTACTTGCTTTAATCACTAGATGAATGCTTAGGATTAATCAAGATAGCATTTAGTTAAGTTAAAATTGGTTCACAACTTGGTGCGGATTAAAAATTGGAAAAAGGGTTTTCATAAAAAGAAAGTTTGTTTGTCATCCTTAAAACACATTCTGCGTAGAAAAAATGGGCCTACAATGAGAGAAAAGAAAATTGGGGTTTGGGTAGTTGAGGTGTGTGTGTGGGGGGGGGGGGGTCAGCCATTTTAAAAGTTGAATCATGAAAATGATGACAAATTACCTAGAATCTAACACTACATTTACATGTCCACCTGATGCACCATAATGGCCTCTAGACATGTTATATTGTGACAACCGATAAAATCTATAACTACATTGATCAGGTCCAAAAATAAATAATACAGGAGTCTAAACAATTGAATGCCATTCTAAGCAGGATTGAAATAACTAAAATAAATAGTAACAAATAACAGAATAATAAAATGTTAATGAGAGAACATAAAAATCTAATACCATAATACTCAACAGTAATAAAATCCATTACCGGAAATACAATTGTCTCAAACAAAAATCCTTCTCCCAAAAGAAATAATAACTACTATAAAAAATCCGACACAACCGAAATGTAACGGGAAATAAAAAGAATGACCCCACAAGCTTGACACCTACATCATATAAGATCTGCAACTAAAGAGAATGTAAGTACAAAAATCAGGGTCTGAGGCTGAAATGGCGGCCTAGGACCTGGAAACAGATTTCAACAACAATGTTAACATCAAGTTTATAAAGAGTAAGAATTTAACATAATCTGGTATTCCATAATAACTGGGCATCCTCCTCCCATATTTTAGTTGTTTTAAGTCAACCCAACCCAAATAACCCTAAATATAACATGCGTCCAATCCCAAGCTCAAGTGAACCCAATTATTAATTATTATCCTTCTCAATTGAATATAATTGAATGGTTATATATCCACTTCTAGTGTACACATCAGTAGTTTAAAATCGTTAAAGTAAAGACAACCTCAAATCTAATATCTACATAAGTATGGTCCTCGACACATACAAGTGAATGCACTATGCACGAGTTCACACATAAATATGAAGGCATATCCCTATCGCCTTTGGGGATCACCTGTCTGTACTAGGTATAGTTATAGGACATTCCATACCTATAAACTCAAAACATTAATCAAAAGGGATAAGTCACTACACTTTCCTCTTATTCGTATAGACCTCCGTACCCAAGCCTATACAAAAAGCACCCTTATTTATTCCCCATCAGAATATGGGGATGTCAGTAGTAGAACCCATGATAAAATGAGCAAGGTAAACTCGTCGCTATCACCGCGGTACCAGCGCGATCGACGTCATATGCCCCCATAAAGACATCCCTCGTAGTACACCCCCTGGAGTACTGGAGTACTCACACATGATATGCTTACACGTAAATTAAACTAATAAAAAACAAAACCTACTCTAGGAATTCATTAAAAAAAACCTCTATTCATTATGTTTAAAGCCCAACCATAACCAACTTACATAAGTTTTAATCTCAACTCTCAAGGTTATTAATTTTGGGTATAAATCAGTTACCCTACTGATTTCTAACATATTTTAATTATCCCAATAGTCCTCTAAGTAAAATAATTAAACTATGCAACCTAAACAACCTTAAAAAGTCCCCACTAGGTTCTGCCCAAACCAGATTGATTCAATCGTAACCCGAATCGATTCGCCCGACCGAATTGATTCACCCATGGTGCGAATCGATTCACCCCTGTGTGAATACCACTTCTCAGCAACTCAACTATTGTAGACAAAACCCAATTCAATCCATTCCTAAAAGCCTCTAAAATAATCAACAACCCATCTTTTTCATATATAAGTTACAATACATCATTACTAACCTGTATCTAAATGTTTTAGACAACTATAACACGGATTAAAGGACCAATTTCAGATTATGAATATAAGAACCCTAGTTTCATAATTTTAACAATTTAATCTATTATTTACATCAATTCTTGGATTGAGTAAGTTTTTTCCGCGCGATTCAAAATGATGAACTTATTTCTAATAATTATAATATTATTCCAATTTAAGTTCATGAGATTTATCACTAAAATCAACCTATATAATTGACATGAAATTTAACACTAATTTAGCTAGTAAATTAATTACAAAAAAATGAGGATTTGATTATAAAACCATATTATCATGTGAATTAGTTTGGATTCAAATGAATAACTACTATTCTAGCACAAAGACAATCAAATTACTACACTGAGTAAACTTGCTTTAGCCAATTTAGATGAATTCAAGCCACTAAATCACCAAAGTCCATTTCATCTTGAGTTTCTTTTTTATATTTCCTCTTAGGGTTTTTTCTTGTTGTTTATAATGTGTTTAGGTTAAGCCTAATGACCTAATAACTTAGAGTCCCACGAAATTAACCTTAGGCCCCATATGGGCCTCAAACCAATGAGCACAAATACCACTCCAAATGGTCGAAAACTATATCCAAGACATACACTAACCCAATAGACTTAAAACTTATTATTTTAGGTAAAAACGAACATGACATGCGTCTCAAATTCCAGCCCAAAATATGATATAATCCAACCAATTAATTATCTCAATAAACTTCTATATTTTCTGGAACGAGTCCAAATATTAATTATTTAATCACTTATTCGTTAATCGTGACATAGCATTATAAGAAACTACTTCATAATTGGAGGAATTAGACACCGAGAAAATAATCTATACTAGGAAACCCCGACACCTAGTCCCCAACCATTCCGTAGTCTCCCATAATACACGGTCACTTCTAAATATTTAATTAATGAATTATCGCCCCGTTTCATATGTAATTTATATAACACATATAAAAGACAATTGGTGACACCACGTGTCACAACAAGAAAATAGAATAAATTTTATAATTTAAATAATATACAAAAAAAAATACGGGGTATTACATATACAATGAATGAAACCCTACTGTATAGGGATTATGGTAAAATATTTAACATCATTTCGTTTCCACCATACTAGCACCACCAAATTTTATGGTCCTTCAAATTTTATGAGGCATTGTCCTTCAAATTTTATGGAAACATCTGGGCCATTATTTATTAAGAGGCACCAAAAAAGGTAATGTCTTGGTGATAACTACAAAGGTTAACAATTGGGGCCCGCTTCTCCAAATTTCTCGATGGCAGGCATATTGAACTTCTTCGGTAATCTTATTTTGAGGAAGGGAGACATGTGGATATAGTCCATGTAGTTTTGAGACGTCCTGACTTGGTCAAATTTCTTGTAAAGTAATTTGAGGTCTTCCTTGACCTTATTCAGTTCTTTCTCCTTGGGAAGATTAAAACCTTAAGAGAGCTCAAAAAAGATGTCAAAAATATTTTTCCTCTTTTTCAAAAATACCAAAAAAAATCCTTTCTTCCTTCCTTCAAAAATAAATTTGAATTATTTTCCTTCTCAGGTTGATCACGTACCTGATCCTTGGCTTGGCTCCCTATTGGCTTCAATCTTCCGTTAAACTGACCCAAAACTCTGCCAGTTCCTCTCCTACTTCATCCGATTTTGAATTTTACCTTCACCAATCCTTCATTGAAAATGCCGATAAAGCATCGAACGTGCAGCCTGATCTGATGGAAGTTTTAGTCCAACTTGGTGCTAAGATTGATAACCTTCAAATCGAGAACCATGAGATGTAGCAACATCGGGTCCAAGTTCTCGAAGAACTCATAGTTCTCTTTCCTCATGCCATGGGTCCACCGCTCCCGAGCTTATTCGGGTCCCAAAAAGGAGGGAAGAAAGGAATTCTTTTGGTATTTTTGAAAAAGAGGAAAAATGTTTTTGACATCTTTTTTGTAAGGAGGAAAAATGTTTGGGGTATTTTGGTTTTTTGAGAGAAAAGGAGGGAAAAAAATCGAAAGAAGAAACTCAACATGATTACTTTTATTATTATATTTTCTCTTGTATTAGGTTTTACTAAATGCAAAAAAAAAAATGTCGAACGGAACCCGAGCCTAGGAAAATTGGGTTTGAAAAATAGGTAAGATATGGTTTGACTTGTTTCTAAGATCATGGACAGAGTCCTCCTTTGAAAAATGACAAAATAGCATGAAAATTTGGGTGGCATGCCGACCTGACATTTCGGTAGATTTTCATGTAGCAACCAATAAACTAACTATGAATGCCCTAGGCTTGATGCCTATATGAGGTTTATTCAGTTGTTAGGCTAGCGGAAGGGTTCCCCTGACATGACTTCCACGATATAGTTTTTTATTTTGAGGGAAATCGGTACGTGTGGATAAGACATTTGATATACCTGATTGTACGTGAATTGCCTCACTATATACCTCATGGGGACAGTACGTGTGAGAGATATTTTGATATACTTAGCATACGAGAAAGAGTTCCCTGCTATATACCTCCCATCGTGAGTTCAGTCAAGTGGTACGATGCGGGGGAACCGTTTGATATATGTTAAAGTTACTAGGCCAGTGGAAGGTGAGAGTCATATTGCTTAGGCTAACTGCGACGTGTCGGACTAGTGCTCATCACAAAGTGACCCCCCAGTATGGAAGAAAATATTGGTCAATAGCCATGCTCTTAGTGATGTGGTGTGAAAAATTCATGATTCTTTGATTAGTATATTGTGGAGAGAGTGTCTTTTATTTGGCATGATGAGTAAAAGGAGTACTATGGGTAAACATATATAAGTAAAAGTAAATCTAGCTTGGAGTGTGAACACTATACTAAGCATAGATATGTGTGAGTGAGTGATGTGTGAATATATATAAGTGAGTGTGTTGTAGTGAGCCAAAGAATGGATCAACTATAAGTAGCGTGTGATATGTGCAAGTGAGCATGGATATATACAAGTGACATAAATGGAGGTGTGTGCTAGTGAAACCTAAGCATGGATATTCTAATTGGTGTGTGAAACATGTGGGTATAAATGATCCTACATACTATTGTAAGTAGTATGAAGTGTACATAGAGAGTATTTACAAGTGTGTGAAGTGAAAAGTGAGTGAGAGGTGAAATAAACATGAGGTAGATATATACAAGAAGTAATAGAGGGAAAAAGGGAACATAAAGGTAGGTGCATACGCACACATGCGAAAATGATAACACCCATGTAAAAATAGTGTATAGCCCTCTTATAGATATTCCCCAGTGGAGTCGCCATTGTGGCCATCCCATCCCGATCAGTGCACGCGCATGAGTCTCGCGCCTTTCCTCGGGGCACTTCGTTCGTCGTCAATTGGGGTAATGCATAGAGATAGAGTCTCCATCCTATTTTTCACAAAACAGGAAAAAAAATGTTGTTGCCTCGAGATAACAGTATCGAAGACATACTAAAGCTTGTGAAACCAATTAGTTCAAGAATTCAGGGGCTAAGTTATGGAATGGGAATATGTTAGGTAACCATCCCTCCCTTTCGGTCTCTCATGGGCATGTGTTATTCTTCTCCTTAATAACTCTGTGAAGTGTGTGTGCGTGTATATATAAATGAAGAATGGAATTACTCGACTCGCATTATGGATAAAGGCGGAGTGAGGTCATCTTTAGGAGTGTTCCCAAAATAGTAATTAAAAATATGATTTGTGAATTTTTCGTTTCACCGATTATTTATGAAAGGATGATGGCATAGGTTGGAAAAAATATGAGCATGAATCACAAATATAATATATGGAAATAATACTAGAACAAAATTCAAAAAAGAGAACTCGAGTCTCGGATTTTACCCAAGACACCTATGTAGCCTAAAAGGCAACAAAGTCCGCGAAGTTTGTATGCAACACGGGTGTGGGGTTTATCCCATAAATACAATAGGGGACTTTATTTTATGCGCGTATGTAGAAAAAGGATGGTTTAGTATGAGAAAATGTAGTGGGAAATCCACGTTTGGAATTTACAAACAAACCCACTTTTTCTGGATTTCGGATTTTTTATTGAAAATATAGAATGTGCAATACTACTTGAAAAGTCGTGACGTGTGATATTTTGATATAAAATAAGTTCGCAAGTTTCCAAGAACCCTTATTTAATTAGAGACCCTAAACATGCATCTAAGGTGCGTGTGTCAACCAATAAATAAATAAAGCATGTGACACAAAAAATATGCTGAGACACAGAATTCAGGAAAAAAAACCTTTCGGGTAAAACCTTTATTTCACTATGAATATACAAGCCGCAACTTACAATTACATAGAGAAATCTGAAATGGATCAACGCGCAGTCAACCCACAAAGACACGCAGTCTTGAACTCAGCAAGAGAATACACGCAGCACCCTCCAAGGACTCGTAGCCCAAACAACGAAGGAAGAACCGCAGCTCTCCTCAATGACACGCAGCCATAAAACTTTGTAAAGACTCCCTCAGCAATGACAAGCAGCCCTCGGTTGCAAAGATCTCTCCACAAAGATGAACAACAACAAAGTTTGTGTTCTAGGGTTCCAAAAGATTCACAAAAGTAATTAGGATTTTTGTGTGTGAATCAAAAAGATGTTTGGCACATCAAAAATTGAAGTCTTGTTGTGTTTGTACTCTTAAAAATGTTTTCTCAAAGACTTAAAGAAATACACCATCAGAATATTTATATATATAGGAGATATAATATGGTGGTAAAAACAGTTACGGAACTGCTCGATTTTATCCCAGGCGGACCGGTCCGGCTTGGAGGTGGATCGGTCCGACCTTGGATCGGTTCTTTTAAAATATGGCTCCATCGGTTTGCATTCGATCCGGAGTCTACTGGACCTTGAGCAAGGCGTATCGGTCCGGGTAGAGGTCTGACCGGTCCGGTTTTCCCAGAAAAATAAAAAACTTTAAAAAAAGCCTCATTTTGCTTGAAAAAACTTACTTCTTATTTTTATAAACAACATTTTATAAAAAATTCCCAATACTAAATACGAACTTTAAGGAACGTAAAAACACAATTTTACCAAGTTCATTCTCGCAAAGGCTATGATGTTGAAGACACTTTGATATTCGGATCCATTGATGTAGATGCGATCTTGAGTTTCTTCAACGGTGTAACGGCGTACGAGATACAAATTGATAATGGGCTAAAATGTCCTTACACTACTAATAAAAACAATTCGATATTAATATGTGTGATCTAATAATGATGAAATGAAAAGGTAAGAATTAAATAACTAATGCAAAAATAAGAGAATTTAAAGAGAGAGTGAAAGGTTTGGACCTTCTTCGAAAGCTTTAAGGTTGATCTTAATTGCTGAAGGGCTGCACTTGAAAGTGGATGATGGCTATAGGATGAGATGGAATGGAATTTTATAAATTGGGTAAGGAAATTATGGAATTGGAATGTGTAAGGGCATTGTTCATCATATTTAGTATGTCATATACCGCTACAAGTTTGTCGAAGAATTGGGAAGCATACATCGACAATCGACAATTCGAATTTCAAGACGGCTTCAAACAATCATGCCCAACAAGGACAAATTTGGTAAATGTGTTTTAGTTCCATTTACATTTTACATAAAAAGTGTTGGGAAATTTTTGAAAAAAAATAAAATATTTTTGTATTTATGAAAAATCATTTTTGAAATGTTTTTAAATGATTTTAATCATAAAAGTTTTGGATAAAGGTTTCTGATCTCGAAAATAGTCTTAAGTTTTGAAGTGTCCAAGATTTATAAAAGATTGGTGCATTTTTGGAAACGTGTATGATGTCGTTCGATCGACATCATATCTCGTTCGAACAAGATCAGATCTCGCTCGAACAACGTCATTTTTCGTTCGAACGGGTTGCTTAATACTGACACGTCACCGCCTTGAATTTTATTATTTAAAGGGTGTGAGACTTCTGATTTTTGTGGGACAAAATCGAATACGTTTTGAGTGTTTTTGTTTCTTCTCCAACACATTTTTTAGGGTTCAAAACTTTGTTTTTACAATTCACAAATCCCAGACTTTTGTGTGAGTTGTTTATGGAACCCAAAGCATAGTTTTGCTAATAGTTTTTGCTGCTGAATCTAGGTTCCTTGGGAAGGTACAGGACTGACCATAGATGCCACCTGCAGGAGGTACTGGGCTAATCGACTGCGTCTCATAGGGAGTGTTGCGATTTTCCGGGGCTGACGACTACGAACCGACACATGCGAGTATTTCGTAAGTCAAATTGTATTTTCACTGTAATCCAATTGTAAACTGTTCTTTTACAAATTATAGTGGAAAAAAAGGTTTTTGCCCTGCGGGTATTTTTTTCTGAAATCTGTCTTTGTCAGCTTGTTGATCGAATGATTTAATTTGAGATTTGAATTGACACGTAGATGCATGTTTAGGGGATGATTTAATTGGTATTTGGTTTTAGCAAATTTTGACATCCAATTAAATAAGTCTGAATTGGAAATTGTGAATCTATTTGAATCATTATCGCACACAACATTTTTCAGAATGTGGGGGAGAGGTTTCAATATAGAAACCATGCTGACTTCGAGAGAATGTTATTAAAATCACTGAGAGGAATGTTTCTTAGGTGCCTTTCAAAGTGAGCTCATGATCCTTTTATATAGGGTCAAGGGGGTACCTATCGGCATTGTCCTTGACATGATTGTTAACCCCAGACACATTACCGATAGGCAGGGAAATGGTTCGCCATACAGATTTTTTGAAAAATGTTCGTAAAATGAAATCTGTAAGTACAAATTATGCACTAGAAAAATTATTGGAAATGGAATTGATAGCCCTTTAAGAATCCATTGGGCTTCTCCCGGGATCAAAAATTGACTGTGGTAAAATGGGCCTTGAAAGCGCCTGATGGTCTTTTAGATTAGAGGAAAATGGATCATTTGTCTGAAACATAAGGCCTATTCATGCACAGGACGGACATTACAAAGGTTATGTTGGGATCTTTGACGTTCTAGAGAGGTTCGCTCAGTTTGTAGAGTTAACCATGGTCAAATGAGGCCTGAAAGCACCCGATGACCTTTCGAAGTAAAATAGGTCATTTGTCTGTACCGTAAGGTTGATTCGTATACGGGGAGGATGGTTGGAAAGGGTATTTAGAGACCTTGGAAATTTCATTCAGTCTTATTTAAGGTGAAGAGTTTATGGGGGTAAAATAGAGCTCAGGGGCACCAGTGGCCTTCGAATTAGTTTCCAGGTTAAAACCGTTCGTTCGTTCGAATAGTAAGGATTATTCGCGAATGTGATAGCCATTGAAAATGTGATTCAAGACCCTTAGAATATTTATTGAGCTTCCACTCAGGAAAGGAAGTTTATTAGGGTCAAAACGGGTCTCAAGAGCTCCCGGTGACCTCCAAATCGATTTTTGACATTAAAAAGGACCGTTCGTTTGAACCGTAAGGCCTATTCATACGGGAGGCTGACCATCAAAAAGGGTATTTAGATACCTTCAAAGATTCATTGATATTTTTCTTTGCTGGATGATTTTACCAGTAGTCGAATGGGGACTAGTAGCACTCGATGGCCTCTAAATCCATACACGAAATATGAGCTAGGGTTTGTGGTGAAGGAGGAAGTGCTAGGGATATAAAGAGATGTTTTAGGGGTCCTAGATAGTGGTGTATGAACATACAAATCCTATTAATATTATCCTTTATCACTAGATGAATCAACAATCCATTTAAATTCATAAGACCCAACTTGAGACCTTATCTATATGCATTCCTTAAACTTTCTGGTCAGCCTCACCGACTACAAACCTTTGATAACTTAACCACCTATAGTGAGAGACTTGTATAAAATTACTCATCCTAAATAGGTTTATGAGATACTTATACCAATAATGTATTATTAATACCCTATTCAGATTATACTAAAGATTAACCTCATACCTATGGATATAGGCATCATTTAGGTCAAACTATATATATCGTGGTTCTATCTATATATTATTCCCATTTCATAAGTGATGGGTTCAAGACTATCTTGGGACTATAAACTCATCAGATAATTCCCTCAATGTGAACAAAAATTGGTGTAAAATGATAACAATGACAAAATAAGATTTATAATGGTTCAAAACCTCTAAAGAGGGAATTATATCCACTATAAAGGTGTATTCTCTGTGTGTGTGTGTGTGTGTCTCTCTCTCCCTATATATATCCCTTTAAGGATGATAATTACAGGCATGGTAGTAATGAAACTAAAGGACGATGATATCTAAGGTCATTTGAGGTCTTTAATATGGTTAGGTTTCCATTGAATGAAATTGAGGGCAACGTTTTAAATAAATTTAGAACTCGGATATATATAATATACAATCTAAGTACATTCATGCACACAACAAGAATAAGAATATAAAAAAGCACCTAAGTGCCTATAGAACTTGTGTTGCCTTTGGACATGGATGAATTCCTCCCTTTGAATTCCCTTAACTCTTATATATACAACAATGCCTTGTAAATGGCTAGGAATGACATCAACAACATTGTGGGGAAATCCTTAAGGTTTGTTGGCTTTATTTGAGATGATAGAGTGTGGGAGAAGGTTTTGAAGTTAATCATAGGTACTTTTTCACAACACCTAATAAAATTTAATGCATCAACACAGTCTTGGGTAGTGAATGGGAGTTAGTAACCTAGTGACAATACTTGCTACCAACCATATAGAGTGGATAGAAAGGCCATCATTAACTTTATCTAGTTATTTGGGGTGTTTCTTGATTTGGGAGGATACCAAATTTGGGGTAATTGAGTATGATGAGGTCCCATATAGCTAGATGTTTACTTAACCTTGCTTAGGTTCTTTGATGGTTCATGGATCTGGGTGGATCTCTTTCTTGGTTTGACTTTGTGGAGATTAGGATGACATGGTCATAAAGTGAGTTATTAGGTCTTATCCACAAGGTTCATAACCTTAAATGGACTTGGGTAATGGAAGTAAGGTATGGCGATGAGTTAGGATACATTAGATGATATTGGTAAGTGATATTCCTTATTGATGATGGTCAGTAAGACTTGAGCAATCTTTTCCTTGGATGCCAAAGGATTTTTTGATTAATAGGACCTAATTGAGGTTTGCTGACAAGGAAAGGGGTACCAAATATGACTTTAGAGGAATCTACCATGATTTAGAGGTCTCAACAATCCATGAGACACTTGTCACTTATCATTCGTAGCCCCAATTGCCTCTTATAGGTAGTAGAAGGAGAAAAACTTAACCGTTTGAATATCAATGGGAAATATAATATATAACATATATTATACATTGATGGAAAAACTTATTAGGAAGGTAATTGATTAATTAAACTTATGTGGGGGGAAGTTGAAGAGTTACTCTTAGTGGGAGAGTGACTTGCACACGGTGGAAGTGATGGTTGGCTTTTGGGCTATTAAATCAGGTATTTTTTTATTTACAAATTCACTTAGCTTTTGATACCTTTTTATCTCATGAGGTTCTGATTCTATAATTCCGTATTCTTGGAAAATACTTCCCTCATTTTTCATCACCATCTCTTCCTAGAGTTATGATAAAGATGTAGCTAACGTGACTCGTTTATGAGTGGTTGGTTCAACCCTAATGGGAATTGTAAGTTTACGGGCCCTCACTCCTACTCTTCAAGTGGAAAACATAATTAATCCTCATATAAAGGTACGAAAAATGAGTCTTTAAGCATATAAACCTTACGAGAGGTTCAAACTAGTGGAACATTAATTATTTACAGGTGTTCTATTGACTCAGACATCTTTGAGGGAGCTTCGTTCAGTCTGTAATTAGTAACGAAAATGTAACCATTTGTATTTTTATATCAATTGGCTAAATTTCTTGTCATATCATTTAAGTCATGTGTCATTCAAGCCAAAATACCCGAATTGTGGTAAGATGACATATAAAGAGTGACCTTGTTCACTAGACATCATGAATATTACACATTGAATATCTATAAGGCATTCGTACATCATAAAGACTTCTTTTACTGAATTGTGAAGAAATATCCTTTTACGATTTTATGATTGAACTTCGTTGGCTATGAATATCTCAAGATGTAAACTAAATTATGAGATGTGTGTGAGATCAATTGTGTAGAACTAAACACAAATTAACATGAGACAGATTTTACCAAGAAATATTCCCCAGCTAGGGTAAAAAAACCTTAGACGCACTCTAATTTCTATATATACTTGAAAAGATCTTTATACAAAGCATGCACTCACGAGTATTTATCTATGAACTTTGAACTTTCCCCTATAGATTAATAGAAATCCACTTCGAGATCAATGAAGTAAATGAGAAACTCCAATCATCTCATGGGAATCATGCCATGCTCCAATTCCTCCAACGAACCAAATCACCACCAATTTTAGATCCTGGAGTACTTGATTATAGAAATTCACCAATGGAATTATTTGGATTAGAAAGGCTAGTGTGAGATCTAATTCACCCCACAACAAGTCCACTCGCAAAATCATTAGATCAAAAGTAGTGATATAATTCTCACTAAAAAGGAGGGAACATGTGAAAATGGTTTAGAGGCAAATTACAATGCTCTCTACCTCGAAATATGTTTTAGAAAGGAGGTATTCTAATCTATTTTAAATGAGAATAGAACTTGGCTATTTGTATATATATTTAAAAATGGTCATTTCATGCATACGATTAAATCCAATCGTTCACATGGTGAAGTCTAGTATGTACTTTGACCATTTACCATGGACACAAGCTCGAAAATGAGTTGAGTGAACAGAACCATGTGCACGCCCACCAAAAAAGGTCGTGTGAACGATCCTTTTCAAAAGACCATCCAAAGAGTTCAAAAACAAAAAATGAAACTTTAACTAATTTACAAAATGTTTCAAAACATTTTAAAATCTTTGAGACTTTTAGAAAAGTCACTTGAATACCTTTTAATTTCAAACACACACACATTTTGAAAACAATTACAATTATAAAAAATCATTTTATGAAAAAATTTCACTTGTGTGATTAGCCTTGTAACAACACGGTCAAGTAAAAGGATACATCTTCAATTTCCAATTGAATGTGTGGCTATGGAATTCTTCAAATTTGAGTGGCGGTACTTGATCTTCAATCATCACCTTCTAGGATCATCTGACCTACTCTAGACATATGAATCAACTTGATTTGACGTGATTGACTCAATGACTCCATGTTTTTCAGCGAAATATAGGCAATTTATATAATAATATAAAAATTAGATTTTCACTACAGTAGTTGAGGATTTCCAAATTAATCTAACCAACCCCATTATAGGAAAACATCATCAATTAGAAGAGATAGACTATATTAAGCATATCGTCTTCACTAGCACATAAGTAGCTCAACTTATAAAGGAAAGATCTCAACTAGTTCAACCATCTCAACTTAAGAATGGAAGACCTAAAGGAATTAACCATCCATCTAGTTGGAGTTGCAGAACAAATCACCATGACGTAGCAAGAAGTGGTTTTTCCAATACGAAATGGGAGTATTTCAAGTTTGATTAAATTTCTAGTTGTCAGTATCGAATTGCCATTAAACGAAATCCTTAGAAGGGGATGATTACACACAATGAGGGTGAAAAACCCTCATTAAATCCACACGGGATTTAATTTTGGTGTAATTTTGTAATAACAATCCCAAATACACTCAGACCTTTGAACGCACTAAAGATATTCCTAAAAACATTTTTAACTCAATTTTCAATTTTTAAAAACTTAAATTGAATTTTGGTTAATATATTCCATATTTTTACGTAATAAATTATATATGTATTTTATACCTAAATATTTTTATATTACATATTTGATGGTTTTATAATTTTTCCAGAATTTTTAAATCAATTTTCATTATTTTCTGGAATTTTTAATTGCTGAAATAAAATTTAAAAGGAAATGATTTAAACATGTATATTGTTTCTTAATTAAATTCAACTAAAAGAAAAATGGCGACATTTTTTGTGGGTCATTTGGTTATCGATCCGGGTGACTTGGTTTGATCCAATGAGGTTCCGAGGTATGGCCCACGCGATTTGATCATACATGAGCCTGAGGGGCGTCTATCATCGACTGCTAGCTGTCGAAGGGACATTAACGCATGTGTCATGCACAGTGGCCTGGTTAAATATTCTAATTCCCTCACCGTAATCCTTTTTATGCGATGCGATTCTTACCTATTGAATCCATTATCTCTTTACACTTATGCCATTATTTATTGAGGATTTACAATAAAACTTAGGGCATGCCCCAACCTCTACAAATAGAGGGCTTGGGCTGAGATTTTTAATCATCGAGATTATTTATAAACTGAAACCAAACTCAGCCAAAGTTATCTCAGAACTTTCTTTCTCTAAAAACATCTCCAAAGTTTATCTTCTTGAGATATTTTCCTTAAAACCATTTCTAAACACATGAGCGTTCTTTAAATCACATTTGTGAGTTTGTGTGTTTAGGCTTGTTTGAGGGTTTGGGAATTTGAGGCATTCGAGTTTTGTGGATTTGGTATTTGGATGTGTTTTTTCTTTCCTGGTTTATTTTTTAAAACACTTTTTGAATATTTCTAGTTTGAGGCATTCGAGTTTGATGCATTCTATTTTTGGATCGTTCAAGGTTGTTGGAGCTTTTACTTTCTTATTTGGCTTTCTGATCATTTATAGGTTATAATCTTTGAACTTGTCTTTCTACATGCAATAATATATATATATATATAAAATAAATATTTATTTTTGTGTGTTATAAATTGTTCTAACATGCTTTAAGATAAAACCAAATTTTTAGAAACCCTAACATTGAAATCTTTTATTCTCGGGCAAAACTTACTACGCATGTTATAATACATATATATCTCTTACATGTTTAGTGAATCAACTTTTATAAACTAAATATTTGTTTAAAACTGATATACTCTTCAAAAATAAGATCCGATTTGTATTTCTCATATTTGTGTAGATCCTTTTGTACTTTGTAAAAACTCTTGATTTAAAACTTTTGTTGAACAAAACTGACTTTTAGGTTTTCACACAGTTTAAACTTAAAACCCTAAAGAAAAGTCACTTTTTATCTAGTCTTTAGGTTTGAACTTCCAACCTCCTATTAAAACCAAAAAAAATTATTAAAACTTATTTCCTTTGGATCTTTAACAATACTCTTGTCTTGAGTGTAAAACTCTATTTGTGTTCTTGTAAGTTCACTGTATTTGTTATTTGGTATAATTTCAGTAGTTGTGGAATTGTTTAGTATTAGCCTTGATGTACTAGTTGTATTGGTTATATGTACTCATTTACACATTAAAATCTATAAATTATACTTATATTGTTGTTATAGTGGACCTGGGGTGTGTGTTGTCTTGATACTGAAAGACTCGGGGTTTTACAGTATGCTGGTTTCCTCGTTATCAAATTATTATGTGCTAAGCCTATTTTACTCATATCATTATATTTAAAATTTAGTTGCAATTTACTTTGAATTTCATACCAACCTGAACTAAACTTTGTGTGTGTTTGTGCATGTTTATTCAACCATTAAAGTTTAAAAGGTTTTTACGAAAGAGTTAAAAGAGATTTTTTTATTAATCTTGACACTTTAGTGTATTAGATTATCTTCAAGTGGTATCATAGCAACAGGGTTACTTTATTTTAAAAAGTCTTTTTACTCTTTAAGATCCTTAACTCTTTTAAAACTTATTTTAAATGGATACCGTAATGGTAGTTCTATACGTCCTCCTATGTTCAATGGTGAAAATTTCACTTACTAGAGAGTAACATACACATCCAACAGTTAGGAGATGAGATATAGGATATGGTTAAAACTGGATTTTCAATATCAAATAAAGTAATTGGTGAAGGTGATGATCAAATAAATGAAAGAAAACCTATTCTAAATAATGTCTACCCATGAGGATGACACTAGGGTTAAAAGGGATAAGTCTCAATTACTAGTACATATATATATGATACTATGTTTATGATTGATGATGAAAATTTTGATGATTTTTATCTTAGATTACAAGACATAGTTTATCAATCACATGCAAATTGCATAGTTTATGCTAATTCTTCAGTATGTGCTAAGATACTTAGATCTTTACCTCATTCATTTTCTATGAAGAAACATGTCATTGAAGAAATGGATGACCCTAACATGACAGTTGAATTGTTACGTAGAAAAATAAAAACTTTTCAATTAGAAAATGCCGTAAGTGAAAATCAAATAAACAAAGAAAAAGCACACACTTGCAACCCTCCTTAGTGTTAAAATCTAGTGTAAATAGTCTTTATTTTGTTTCTTTCATGTCTAATGTAGATGACTCTTTTGTTTGTCTTCAGTCATTAGATGATGAAATTTCCTTGTTGTCTAAACATTATAAGAAATTTGTTAACTTTAGGAACAAATTTGCTTCAAGAGAAGGTTAACGTAGTTATACTAATAGGCCTCATGAAAAATGGTATGAGAATAAAACTTTTGAAAAATACGACAATAATAAAGATTTAAGTCATATTTAATGTAGAAAGTGTAAGGAATTTATTCACTATGCTAATAAATTTTTTGAAAACAAAAATGGCTATCTACTAACAAGGCGCATTTATCTAAAGTTGGGATGGTAGTTATGAGTCTAACAGTGACATTAGTGAGATTATTAATTACCTTGTGATTTTTACTTTTATTTATCTAAATGAGTTTGATATTGGTACTGATAATATGTCTATTATGTCTGATGATTCTGAATTTTCATAGACAATTATGATTTACCTCTTGTAAATAACTCTTTACAGATTGTGTATAGAATCATACTACTACTACTATTTTTAATTATAACTGGGATGATGAAAATTGTGTGTATAATGAATCATCCCTTAGAACTGAATCTTTTGATAGTAAATGTGATGATGATAACCTTCACTTTAAGAAAGTTTACAAGTCTACTTTCAAAAGGTACACACATTTAAGCAAGATCTATATTAGGTTGTTATCTAAAATTAATGTTTAGAATAATCAAATACGCCTAATTTATGATGGATCTTTTATGAAAATAGAAGAGCTTGAGATCGAAAACTTGATGCTAGAGAAAAACATTTCAAAATTAACTGAAAGCAATCTTTTATTAGAGGAAAAATACAAAGTTCTCTTAAATGATTTTAAAGAATCACATTGTCAACTAAAAGAATTTTTGAACAACTGAGTGATTTCAACATTTCTGGCATCAAGGTTAAACAACTTTGCCTTCTAGAAGGCTACCCCTATTGATAAAGAGGTAATTGGAAAGGAATTGAAATTTTTTAAACAAAATTTTTACACTCCATTGTTGACTATCGATAATCTTATAAAATTCATATGTTTATTCTGCATTTTCAAATACAAAAATACACTCAATATCACTACCCTACTATGTAGATTTATCACTGTAATGTTTATTGTAAAACTAATCATTTAGAATAATTTTGTGATAAATGATTAAACCTAAACAAAAAAAGTGGGAAAGTTAGTAGACCTAGGATACCTATAAAGGCTAAATCAAATAAGAAACCCACACCACCTAAGCTAAAACCTTTCAACTCTAAAATAGTTTTTTTCCAAAAACTAAGGCAATTTGGATTAAGAAAGAAGAATTAAGTTACCAACTGAGATGTAATGTTATTGTATCAGTATTAAATTCTTCATATAAAAACTCTTAATGTTACCTTGATTCTAGTTGTTGTAGACATATGACTGGGGACAAATCAAAGTTTTATTTCTAAAAGATTTTATTGGAGGAAATTTCACTTTTAGAGATGGAAAAATGTCCCAAATCATAGGTGAGGGAACAATTAAATGTGAAGGGCTTCCTAACTTGGATGAGGTCCTACTAGTCGAAGGACTTAAATCCATTTTTTTAAGTATAAATCAATTTTATGACACTAATCACACTGTAAACTTTCCTAAATCATAGTGTAAAATTATTAGTCTATATAGAAAAACAATTCTTTAAGGTGAAAGAACACATGATAATTAGTATGCTATTATTCAAAACAAAGAATTTCAAAATTCTTTATCTTTGAGGATAAATGACTTAGACTTATTTCATGAAAGACTAAGACACATTAATTATGATAATTTTTCTGGATTAACTAGTCAACAACTTGCACTTGATCTACCTAAAATACTCAAAACCAAATATTTTGTTTGTGGACCCTGTCAAATAGGAAAATGTATAAAGCCCCATACCAGAAAGTTAAAGATGTTTTAACTTCTCACCATTTAGATCTACTACACATGGATTTAACAGGTCCCTCTAGGACTACTAGTATATTTGGTAACTCCTACATCCTTATCATTATTGATGACTTCACTATATTTACTTCAGTGGCATTTATGAAAGAAAAAGCAAATACCTTTCAAAACATATTAAGAACCCTTTTAAGGACCGGGAATGAAAAGGACATCCAAGTAACTAGGATTCGAAAAGACAGGCATGGAGAGTTAAAAGACACTGGTTGTATAGAATATTATATAGGAAATGGGTACAAACATGAATTTAGTGCACCCAAAAACCCTTAACAAAATAGTATAGCTGAAAGAAAGAATCGTACCATACAAAAAATGGAATGGGTCTTAATTCATGCTATAGACACCATATTCTAGGACCCTCCTAATCCCCTCCTTAGGTCCCTAGTACTTCCTCCTTTACCTTAAACCCTAGGTCATAATTTAAGTACTGAATTAGAGGCCATTGGGAGCTCTCAAGCCCCGTTTGACTATCGATCAACTCTTCACTCCAGAAGAAGCTCAATGAATCTTCAAAAGGCTCTGAATCCCCTTTCCAATAGTCCTCCCTGTGTACAAATCGGCCTTATTATTTGGACGTACGAGTCATTTTACTATCAAAAACCAATCTAGAGTCCACTGAACACTCTCGAGCCCCGTTTTGACCCCAATCAACTTCCTTAACTGAGTGGAAGTTCAATAAATCTTTGAGGGGCCCCGAATACCCTTTCTAATGGACCACCCCCAAATCAGCCTTACGTTTTGAATGAGTAGACCAATTTCCCCCAAAAATTGATATGAAGGCTATCGGGCGCTCTCAGGCTCCGTTTGACTCTTGGAAACTCTTTATCTCAAATAAAAATGAATGAATCTTTGAAGGTCTCTGAATACCCTTCCAACAATTTTCCCCTGCATGAATCAACCTTATGGTACGGACGAACGACCCGTTTTAATTTAAAGGTTCATTAGAAAATTTTGAGATCCGTTTACCAAGGTCAACTCTTCGAACCGAGCAAAGATCTTTGAAACATCAAAGAGGCCTGCATAACCTTTCTAACGGTCTATGTCGTGCACAAATCAACCTTTCGATTCAGACGAACGATCTATTTTCCTCTTATCCATAAGACCGTCGGGCACTTTAGAGCCTCATTTGACCGTAGTCAATTTTGAACCCAGGGGCGACCTAATGGATTCTTAAAGGGAACTGAATAACCTTTCCAATGGGTCTTCCCGTGTGAGATTCTGACTTATGAATGTCATTTTATGACTATTTTCCAAAAAAATCGGCAAAGACTGTCGAATGGAAAACCCATTTCCCTGCCTATCGACACTGTGTCTGGGGTTTCCTGTCGATAGGAATGTCAAGGCCAATGCCAATCGACACCCCCATTCACTCTATATAAAGGGATCATGAGATCACTTCAAAAGACACCTCAAAAAAAATCCCTCTCAGTGATTTAAACAACATTCTCTCAAAGTCAGCGTGGTTTCCATATTGACACCTCTCCTCCACATTCCATTTCCATCCTTTCTTTACCCAATTTAGAAAATTCCATTCCCTCTCCTCCTACCACATTCATCCATTTGCAAGATCAGCCCTTCAACAATCGAGATCAACCTTAAAGCTTCCGAAGAATGTCCAAACATTTCACTATCTCTTTAAATTCTCTTATTTTCGCATTAGTTATTTAATTCTTACTTTAGCATTTCATCTTTGTTAGTTCACACACATTAATGTCCAATTTTTTATTAGTAATATTGCACATACTATATTTTCTATAAAAAAATGAAGAAAAGGAGGGTTTGCTTTTAAATTCCCAACGGGGATTTCCCACTACATTTTCTCACACTAAAAAATTCTTTTTCTACACACACACATATAATACAATCCCCAGTTGGAATTATGGGATAAACCCCACCCCTGTGTTGCATGAAAACTATGTGAACATTGATGCCATTTTAGGCTACGTAGGCATCTCGAGTAAAATTCGAGATTCGATTCCTCCTTTCCTATTTTTGTTTATATATTATTTCCATACATTATATTTGTGACTCATGCTTGTATTTTATCCAACCTATGCCAACGCCTTTCTATAAACGATCGGTGACTCAAAAAATGCACACACTATATGTTTAATTACTATTTTTGGGAACACTCCTACGGATGACCTCATCCACCTTTCTCCATGATGTGAGTCGATTAATTCCATTCTCCATTTATATATATACGCACACACACTTCACGGAGTTATTAAGGAGAAGAATAACACATTCCCATGAGTGACCGAAAGGGCAATATGTGTGCCTAAAAATTTATCATTCCATAACTTAGTCCCCCGAATCCTTTAACTAATTAGTTTTGCAAGCATTATTATGTCTTTGATGGGCAACATTTATTTTGCCTGTTTTGTGCAAAATAGGTTGGCGATACATCATCCCACATCGACGACAACCGAAGCACCCCGAGGAAAGGTGCAAACCCCTCGCACGTGTGCTTACCGATAGAGGGATGGCCACAGTGACGACTCTGTTGGGGAAGATTTTCTTAATAGGGATTGACTCTATTCTTACATGGGTGTTATCATTTTTTGCATGTCTGCTTATGTACCTACCTGTATGTTCCATTTTTCCTCTATTAGTTCTTGTATATATCTACCTCATGTTTGTATCAATTCCCTCTCACTTTTTACTTCACATACTTTTAAATACCTTCCATGTACACCTCACACTACTTACACTTGCATATAGGATCACTTATACCCACATGTTTTACACACCACTTAGAATATTCGTGCTTAGGTTTCACTTTCACACACCTCCACTTATCACACTTTTATATATCGATGCTCACACTTGCACGTATCACACACCACTTGTAGTTGATCCATGCTTAGGCTCATTGCCACACATTCACTTATATATGTTCAGATATCACTCACTCACATGTATCCATTCTTAGTGTAGTCTTCATAATCCATGCTAGATTTACTTTTACTTGTACATGTTTCCCCCATAGTACTTCTTTTACTCGTCATAAAAAAACTCTCTCCATATTATACTAATTAAAGAATCATGAATTTTGCACAGTACATCACTAAGAGCATGGCTATTAACCAAAACCTTCTCTCGTACTGGGGAGTCACTTTGTGATGGGCACTGGTCCGATAGGTCACAGTTAGCCTAATAAATATGACTCTCACCTTCCATTAGCCTAGTACCTTCGACGTATATCGAACGGTTCCCCCCCCCCCCAATCATACCACTTGACCGAACTCGCGATGGGAAGTATATAGCAGGGAACTTGTTCATGCACATCAAGTATATCGACTTCTCTCTCACACATATTGTCTCCACGAGGTATATAGTGAGGCAATTCACGTACACTCAGGTATATCAAATGACTTGTCCACACATAAATTTCCCTAAAAAGCAAAAAATATATCATGGAAGTCATGCCGAATGAGGTAACCCTTCCCCTAACCCAACCAATGACTTCATACAGGCATCAAATATATGGCACACTTATTTAGTTTGTTAATGGGGGGAACCTTTCCACACATTTCTTGTCCACTTTGTCTTTTACTGGAATAATCATTAATTCATTGAAGTTAGGTTGTCTTAACACCTTTTACCACACAACACATTTCTTGACATGTTCATTATTCCTTTATCTTATTCTTTAAATCTTCCAATAAATAGCGTACTTTAAGGGGTTCCACTTCGCCGGCGAGGCCACCATATGTTTTGTCCAATGATTTTGCATCCTCACCCCAGCGCTCCATGCCCTCCTTGATTTTTTTCGTATCATACGAGTTCCTTTTAATGTGTTTTACCATTTTAAAAATTTTCCACATTACTTCACTTTTCCCTTTTACCTAGCCGAAGCAAAAACTCGAGGTTTCACCCTAACATGTGTCACACTTTGAAAATCATCATTTCACGTCCTTTACACTTTAGCTTTGATTTTATTCCAAAATCATGTTCATTTAGGACCATTTTGTGTAACACCTTTTTTAATATTTTTATTTCATAACGATGTTCCACTTTACATAAAATTATCATTTTGCCCATTTTTTTTCAAACTCATTTTTTACTCCAATTTTCACGAGTGTTAATTTTCCGAAACACGATTAAGTTACTCACACTGAGTTCTGAAGTGTTTTAACATCTTAAAAACCTTTTAACCCTTTGGAGTAATATTCCTCTTAATTGGAAACAACTTATTTCATTACTTGTTTTTTCGAGAATCATTGAACATATAAGACTACTTTATAAGAAAAATACCATTTTCTATTTAACATGTATAGTCTTACAACCTTACACTTATCACACCTATAACCCATTTTGACACACTTTGAAGACAAGAATTTCTACTTTTCTTATTTTATGTTTAAACCCAACTAAACATTCTTTAAACTTGTTCATGTGTCCATTATCAAAATACTACAAGTTTATATGCATGAGAAGATGGATTTTAAATCCTAAAATCCTATTAATGGGTTAAACACACATTTAATTTTATAAATTCATAATACTTGCAAAGATATACTTTTAAGTCATAAAAGACATTTTATTCCTTCAAACTGAAAAAATGTACATGTTTCATTAAATCTTCATTTTTGCAAGAAATTTTGGAACCATATTTCACCAAATATTTTTAAAAAGTTAACATCATTTTCAAACATTTTATTTCATAAAATGTTTAATATCAAACCTTTAGAAAATGCACCATTTTCATAACAATCCCAATCTTTATTTCAAGAAACTTTAAAATATGCATTCTTTATTTATTCTCAATAAATTAACATTTTCTCAACATTTTTAGTAAATAAAAATGTTTATTATTGATTCTTACTAGAAAACCCATCATCAAGTTCAAAAGTATTCTACTATTAACATTCTAAATACAAGACTACAAACAAATAAAATAAGTTCTTAAACTAAAAGTTGGTTTTCCCACCTCAATGAAGAACCATTAATGGAAGGCATGGAAGATCTAAGAAGATTGCAACCTCGCACCAACTAAAGTGGTCTCAAGGAGGTTTCCCCACTTGAAAACATGTTCCTTTTAGTTTCCAAAAAAAAAACCTTCAAAAAACCTCTTCAAACTCCATGAAAGCTCCATCTTCATCTTATCTAAAAAAACAAAACCTTTTACAATTTCATAGTTATGCTCAATAATGTAGGAAACGGTATCTAACACTTGTATATGGTTCATACTAAAAGAATTTGATGGTTTAAGGTGGATATTTGGTGGTGGAATGGTAGTTTGAGGTGGAGAGGTGCTCAACAATGGTGGAATACCACCCTTCTCTCTCTTTTCCTCCAACTTCAAACAACTAAGATAAACCCAAACAAGCCTTATAAAATAGCTAAAAGTCTTCAAAATCCCATTTTTACCCAATATGGGCTCACTGGAGCTCAACAGCTTACCCATCCAACATCCCAGAACGAAACAGCACACAAGGGTAGTCTAATTTAAAAAATTTGAAGGTGATCATTCGAACGAGATTCAGCCCTCATTTAAGTGAGAAAAGTACCTCTTTGGATCTCCAGCTTCGAGCAACCTCCGCGTGACCTTAACAATTATGAAGTGGGATCTCGGTCTAAGCTCATTGGATCCCCTATTTCAAATAACCTTACTTCTCATTTAAAATGACATCCATGTCGCTCGAACGACCCTTTTTCATTTCTTTTATTTTATTCAACCTTTACCCACAAATTCCAGCAATTAACATCAAGTATCCAAAAATGAAAAAATTAGAATGTAATTCCACTCATAATTGTTCAAGTCCCAAGGTTCTCACTCCATTTCAACTTTTGTGGGGAAATTAAATGAAACATTAGAGCAGGGTATTACAAACTTCCCTCCATGGGGAATTTAGTCCTCAAAATTCTCGACTTGTAAACCCTTAAGCTTATGGGGTTTATCAACTTCTATTCTAATTCATAAGAATTTTCCAAGCCTAAATAAAAAAATTCCCCGAATAGCAAGATCACATTAAGTGCCCCCATACGGGGTTTATTACCAAATAATCAACATGCGATATGATCTCATGCTCACCATTTTGTTAATCGTGAGCGTCACATAACTGACTTCAAGTCTCCTCTCACTTGATGATTATGTTTGAAAAAGTCCTAGGAGAACCTTTGCAAGTACCCCATAGTAAATCGGCGCCTTCATGGGCAACCTTCTCTAAAAACAAGCACTCACCCAAAAGTGAATTGTAATACAACAATCATTATGTTCATCATTGAGAACCATTTCCAATCTTAGGGCTACACATCCTAGGCCTTGCGAATTTTCAAGTTATCCTGACTATTCAACTTGCATGAACTTGCCATTAACCAAAAAATGTTAATTTCTCGCTCCGATAAGTGATACACCTACCAAATCATCACCGTTCATTTGGTTAACACCTTTCTCTGCGTCACTTTATTGACCCTAGTACTACCCTAGGTGTCTCACCTCAGTGCACTCACTTGAGCCTCACACTACCCCACTCCCTATGTCAAAGCAACACCGTGTGCTAAGTTTTCCTCAATTTCTAACACTATACAATATCCTCAAGCCATCATTATGCTCCTAACAACTAGAGCCACTAACTTCCATGTCGACCAGTCAAAAATATCGTTATTCCTAAGAAAGGCCAATACTATGAGCAAACCATTTGGACAAAAGCATAGCCACCCGTACACAAAATTTTAGGCACTATCAGAATACCTCAGATAGGACTCACCCAATTATGGAGTTGCATTGACCACACCCGATCCATCGCGCTCTACCAGTTCCAACCGCATCGTACCATGTCATGGTACCAATCCATATTATCACATACGTGAGAATACCAATCCACGATTATCGAAATCGAAAGTGACACACGATAGTCATAAGGAACAAGCAGCTGTTCGAAGAAAATCCCACCCATACATGTTAGACTATGATTTACAAAAGCGAACCTACGCCATATGCTTGAAGTCTTATCACTCCTTCTAGACGTTCTCACTGGATACTAACCCAGATACATACCCTGGCTTGGATCAGCAATCGTGACAAATCAAATTGCAACCATTCATCTTTACAAGACGAAGGCAATGTACGAACCTATTGTTCTCTTGAAAGTCAATGCCTTACTTCACTCTTTAGAAGTAAGGCCCTTTTCCCATCACCACCTTGGCACACACATGAACCACTCCGATTAGAGGATGCCTAACGCCCTTGTTCATACTGACCTATTCCATTTACTACCTACTACACCTACGTCATCATCTGCCGTATCATATCATGATCGGAATGCTAAATTCCCATAGGCATTACTCAGTTCAAGAGAGGTGTTCACCTTAATGTGTCCTTTGACCACATGAAATTGCCACCAAGCTTACTTCTGAGTCCTACCCAAATTGAATTTATGTGGTGACCACACCAGCCTCCATTGACATTCTAATGGTAGTAAGTACCACACGAGGCTAGATTTTCTAGTTCCACTGGCTTGGTAGGGTGTGATGGGAACTAAATCTAGCATATCATCGATACATGCCAACATCCTAATCATGCTTCGATATCACCCCTCTTTGGTTGCCATTTTCAAGTCTGCACATGGCGTTATCAATCTAAGTCTCAAATATCTTTCCCACTACTCCTCAAAATAAGGTGTCACACGAATTTGTAAACTCACACCGATCGGGACCATACGAGGGTATTTTGGTCATTTTATATTAAGGGGTTAAGAGACCTATGAATCTATAAACTCTAAATCGGATTATAAGGGTTGGAGGCTAGGGTTTAGAGGTTATAAACTCACAAAATCCATTAGAGAGAGAGAGAGAGAGAGAGAGAGAACAATTGTGAAGCCTAAGAGAGAGACTTTGAGGAGTTTGGAGAGTAATCTTGCACCACTAACAAGTTGGGATTGAAGACTGGAAGAGGAGACACACCATTTAATATCTCATCCATGAAATCAGAACAGCTAAATCAAGGCAAGTGTTTATATACAAATTTCTTGAAGTTATAACGCCCGTGTGACTATGGTGTAACTTATTTGTGAATTAATTGATGACCTTAAAAGAAAATAATGGATTAAACTCATGCTAGGGGTAGGATTTCCATGTAGTTTAATTTGATGCATGTAGAGGATTCGATATCAGTTGGTGTATGATTATCTCTACGGAATAAATCTGGGTTTATGTTGAAAAATAGAGGAAGAACATGAAAACCTAGGGTTCTTGGTGATTTGATGATTAAATCTATTCTTGATGATAAATCTTAATGCTTTGATGTGAAATTTATGTTAGAAATCATACTAAGACATGTAGAAAAGGTTTGGTATAGTTGGTTTCGAGTTTGGAGAAGAATTATATAATACACATATGCAAGAATGGTGAAAAACGCATGAAAACCAATGAAAAAGACAACCTTCATAAATCGAATTGATTCGGCTAGAGGCGAATCGATTCGGATGCCCAGAAAAGATGGGATTTTTCCTTTTTTTTAACATAGAATGCCTAAATGGTTATCAGGGAAACGTTTGGGACTTTGATGAAATATAATGTGGGATTAATTATATTAAAGTGGGCCTATGATAGGATAATGGGCTTTGACTTTGAGGGGATTAAAGTGATGTTTTAATAGTCTTAATTGTGACATAATTTAATTCGAGAAGATGAGAATACAATTATGGGAAAGCATGGGAGAAATTAATTGCATAGACCAGTAGGGCAAGGAGGACTTAGCTATTGAAATAAACAAAGAGGTGACTAGGACCCTTAGAGTATAGAATAATACTCGGGTAATACGATAGTGAGTTAAATCATAATATAACAAGTACGGGGAGTATGTGAGTGAATTATCCTACGTACGAACAATAATATTTAGGTTGTGTAAATACCTACTGAATATATATATATATATATATATATATATATATATATATATATATATATATATATATATATATCGGTTGTGTGTGTACCTATATGATTGATGTTATGAGTTAGCATACCTACGCTACTTGCTATCACCGGAGGTTCTCGCGTAGTGGGTGATCCCACCTTGACGATCCCATTAAGGTCTGGATTGGTGCCCTAGAACATATAACTTAGTGAGGCTCTCTATGTGATGTGTATTAGTGAGATCGACATGTCATTTGAGTACCATGGGTGTGTGCGTAGCCCAAAGGCTTAGATCTATGTTTGCCTCTATCGTTGTTTTTTTATTTGGGGTTTGAGGAGACATGCTAAACCAGTAGTCCTCATATAGTACGAGAGGTACTTGGACTGATAGGAGAGTGTGCATATTATTTCATGGTGGTCCTATTGAGAGACACCGTATATATATACACAATTGTGATTATTCGACTAATGATTAATAGTAGACTGATAGATAATGTATATCTAAAGAATAAATTAAGTAGTGAAACTTAATTAATTGAATAATTGAGAAGAGAAATGAAATGTTAATTTCAATCCTCAACATACAAGAAATGTTAAATCGGGTAGCGTACTCTAAGGACGGTATGGGGACTTAGAGAGGTAAATAGTCTAGATAGTTACTTATGTCTAGTTAGCATGGGTAGTACAGTTAGGTGGGATAAGTAGGGAACGTTAGGCGTGCACAATAGTGGAGGGGTGAGGAAACTCAATAGAGTGTACGTGAACCTAACATGTGTAATCAATAATCGATTTTGAATTGTTATAAACTCTTGCTAAATAATTTCAAAATATTTTGAGTACTAAGTCTTGCTATAAAAATATTTTCAAAAACCTTTTAGGTGTCTAGCCACATGGAGGTCAGACTTGACATTATGTTCCATGGACACCCAACTACAGCATAGGTGGATCCTTGCAGGAGTTTTATCTAGATGCCTCAATTCCTCATTTCGTAGTGTAGGATCTTATGGCAGTAATACAGTTTTTCATTTGGGCATGTTTCCCCATTCAGATTTTATTCAGTTAGTATTCTGTTTGATTTACTTAGTTTGGTTTTAGCCGATGGTTTTTACTGCAAGAATTTATTTATCTATATCTTGTGATGGTTTTGACTCTATTGGTGTATGGTTTATTTTGGTTTTCCTCATGTTGTTATCTATTTAATGAAAGATAAAATTGGCAAAGATTTAATTAACTAATAGGTGATTAGTAATTAATTTGGTTTTCGATAGTGATGCTAATAATGAACCAATTTGAAAATCATGATTTAATTTAATAAATGACTGATCACCTGGTATTTAATTAGGCGGGATGTCACAGATGGTATCAGAGCATCAGGTTCTAGAGTCCATAGGATCTGTACAGATTACTACGATTTCATCCTAGAATTCATTTGATATAGAGACCTATTATTAGGATTGTTGTATTTATCTTACGTATTTGAGATTTACGTTCTTCTGCCATTTTATTCATATAGACTATGAACTCATACAATTAAATTTGTTTTTAGCTGCCACCGTGAAGATAGCGAGCTGAGAGGGAAGCGGCTAGGGATGAGTCTATGGAGGCTCATCAGGAGCCACAGGAGGTGCCTCAGCCACATCCACCACCAGGGATGATTTTGACTACACAGGTGGTAGTGATAGTGGCCCAGGCAGTCGACATAGCCATGAGAGCTATGGAAGCTCATTTCCCTCAGCCTCATACACCACCGCCAGTGGCACCCGTGATCTAGGCCCAGCCAGGGACATCTACTTGGCATAGAGTTAGGGAGACCTTCCAAAAGGGCCACCATCTCGACTTTCAGGGAAGTACTGATGTGATTACGGCATGTCAATGGAGGAAAATATATAGCGCCATCTGCGCATGGTGGAGTGTACAGAGGCACAGAAACAGATGTTAGCCATGTTCAGACTGGCCGGAGTGGCATTACAGTGGTGGGAGTCGATGACCTCCACTGAGGAGAGAGATTTGATGACCACTACTGAGTTCTGGGTGCGATTTGACCACAAGTACTTTATTCTTACAGTTGAGTCAGAGATGTGAAAGAAATTTAGGGAGGTAACATAGGGTGACCGCTCAGTAGATGATTACGAGGAGGAGTTCACCCACCTGGCTAACTTTATGCCAGATAAGGTGAACAACAAGGAGAGGAAAAAAGCTAAGTTCATGGACGGTTTGGCCTTGAAGATTAGGCAGCACTTGATTGGAAATCATGCGTTGGTGACATACATTGATGTCGTCAATGCCTAACTTATACATTGTCATGATCATCACTTACATGCGAATGACATAAAGAAAGGTGTAGAGCCGATCCATCGGGTCAAGCCAAATGAGGGTGGTGCTAGTGTATCACTGCATTAGCAGCAGACAGACAGGACGTTAGTAAGGGAAAGATTCTCAATAGGGTGATTAGGCCAAGAGGTTCAGGAATGGGGGATATTAGCCCGATGGGGGATTTAGATAGGTCCATTAGGGTCCCTAACAGCAGAAGTTTTGGCAGGGATGATATGGCTAAGGGAACCAGGGAGGAGGCTAACAAGGCCGAGGGTAGCAAGGCTAGAAGCGTCAGGGACATCAAGGGAAGAGATAGAGGGTGTTCCCGGGGCAGTCCTTCATACGTGGCTAGTAGGGTCACAAGAGGATGGATTTCCCACAGTAGGTTGGAGCACAATAGTAAGATGATCAACAAGGGTAGCAGGCTTCGGTAACTCCTACAATACCAGCACCACCAAAGCCACAATAGCAAGAGGGGCAGATGCACTACGGGCGTGTGAATAACGTCCGGAATGTATCCATGCCACCAACACCTCAAGCACCGCTGGCAGTATAGGGTATGATTCCTATTCATGGGATTGAATGTATAATTCTATTTGATACTGGTTCATCACACTCTTTCACTAAGACCAGATTTGCTAAAGCTGCTGATTTATTAGAGACAGCTGGTAGTCTCCTTACGTGTATAGAGTCACCGATGGGTAGTGGTTCGCTGATACACTCAATTTATAGAGGAGTTAATATCGTTATAAGGATACTGATCTTAGCATTAGACCTTCTAGTGTTAGATATGGAGGGTTACGATATGATTTTTGGTATGGATTGGTTGGCGGTCTATAGAGAGATGGTAGATTGCTATGAGAGGTCCATTATGTTTTCCATTCTGGAATAGGAGATCTTCCTTATGGTCACCCCTCTTCCTGAGGGAGGTTCATGAAAACACTTATATCATATTGAAAAGGATACCTCAAAGGAGATAGTTATACCATTATACTCGATTCCGATTGTGAGGGAATTTGAGGACATATTTCAGGAGGGGGAGCGAACGGAGCGCTAATGCGATAAAATAAATCCAAATCCATAAGTGACAAGGTATAGAGCATCTAAATAAACCCACAATAATATAAATCCACTAATCTCAATCTCTTCAATTACAACAAGTCTCTCGAATTAAAATTACAACTATCTAACTCGAATAAAAATACAAATCTCCAATGCTCTATACAATAAAATAATACATATCTTTCCCAAACAATCCTCGCTAAAATCAATCTCCCTAGCGCCCCAAAATCCGCGCTAACCTTCCACTAAAAGAAAATATGGGGAAGTACACAATACGACAAGAAAGATGCTCAACAAATATATGTTAGCGATGAATAAAACGTAACAACACGAGTACGAATATTCAAATCAAAATGCAAATCTCAAAGAATTTATCAATATAATTTCTCAACAACACTTTAACCGGGTCACCAGGCCTCACCACATCCGTATATGCTTTATCAAGCCATAGCCCGGGAAACAGGAATTTTGGCGGGTGCCCAACATCCGTGCCATATTAAAATCTCATGACAACGTGCTCAACAACAATATAATGATACCACATGAATCAAAATAATTTCAACAATTAGTTTCCAGATTTCAATGAATTTATCAATTCAAATATGAGTTCAATTAACAAGAATTCAAAAAGAATGACACTCGCGATATTTAAGGAGCATATTGTGTAAAACCCCATACCTCAAACCATGACGAGAAACAAATGATCACATCCTCAAGATCTACAAAAGATCCTCCAAGAAAAATAGCCCCAAGAACACCTCTAATCTAAGGTTGGAACTAACAAATCTCAAGGGCCAATGTGTCTATAAAAAGAAGAGGAATATAAAATATATTTGCTGCCAAAATTTGTGCCAAAAGTAGGTTAAAAGGTTTACCCATGACTTCCTTTTATAATGCAAAGAAATGAAGAGTTGGAATCCAAAAGACTCCTTTAAATAAGGAAAATAAATGAAGAGTTGGAAGTCAAAACAACTCTTGAAAATGACTTAATGTTCGCCGACTTAGAATTCCAAGAGTTGAAAACATTTAAAAATCATTTTAAAATCCGTTTTAACTCCGTTTTCGAAACCGTTTGAAATTCTCGCCTTTAAAAATAATAACCAACATATTTGAGCAATAAAAATAATTTTATCAAAAACTTTGTTTTCCTCCATTTTCCAAAAATTAATTAAAATATCCCAAAATTACGCGGGTTGTTATACTTCCCCACTAACAATGGAATTTCGCCCTCGAAATTCGCCGAATGCCTAACTCTCAAAGATCAGGCTAACAATCTCCAAAAATAATTTTGTCTCCAAAAATAAATCCCTCACCTCTAATCTCGAAACTTATCACGAATTTCACCTAAAATTTTCTATCTCCAAAAATTGCTAATCACGCAATGAACCCAAAATCCAAGCCCCGAGGGTTGCCGTATACCTAAGCTCTGATACCATTTGTAACACCCCGCCCGCCCGGGGAGAGCGAACGGAGCGCTAATGCGATAAAATAAATCCAAATCCATAAGTGACAAGGTATAGAGCATCTAAATAAACCCACAATAATATAAATCCACTAATCTCAATCTCTTCAATTACAACAAGTCTCTCGAATTAAAATTACAACTATCTAACTCGAATAAAAATACAAATCTCCAATGCTCTATACAACAAAATAATACATATCTTTCCCAAACAATACTCGCTAAAATCAATCTCCCTAGCGCCCCAAAATCCGCGCTAACCTTCCACTAAAAGAAAATATGGGGAAGTACACAATACGACAAGAAAGATGCTCAACAAATATATGTTAGCGATGAATAAAACATAACAACACGAGTACGAATATTCAAATCAAAATGCAAATCTCAAACATTTATCAATATAATTTCTCAACAACACTTTAACCGGGTCACCAGGCCTCACCACATCCGTATATGCTTTATCAAGCCATAGACCGGGAAACAGGAATTTTAGCGGGTGCCCAACATCCGTGCCATATTAAAATCTCATGACAACGTGCTCAACAACAATATAATGATACCACATGAATCAAAATAATTTCAACAATTAGTTTCTAGATTTCAATGAATTTATCAATTCAAATATGAGTTCAATTAACAAGAATTCAAAAAGAATGACACTCGCGATATTTAAGGAGCATATTGTGTAAAACCCCATACCTCAAACCATGACGAGAAACAAACGATCACATCCTCAAGATCAACACAAAAGATCTACAAAAGATCCTCCAAGAAAAATAGCCCTAAGAACACCTCTAATCTAAGGTTGGAACTCACAAATCTCAAGGGCCAATGTGTATATAAAAAGAAGAGGAATATAAAATATATTTGCTGCCAAAATTTGTGCCAAAAGTAGGTTAAAAGGTTTGCCCATGACTTCCTTTTATAATGCAAAGAAATGAAGAGTTGGAATCCAAAAGACTCCTTTAAATAAGGAAAATAAATGAAGAGTTGGAAGTCAAAACAACTCTTGAAAATGACTTAATGTTCGCCGACTTAGAATTCCAAGAGTTGAAAACATTTAAAAATCTTTTTAAAATCCGTTTTAACTCCGTTTTCGAAACCGTTTGAAATTCTCGCCTTTAAAAATAATAACCAACATATTTGAGCAATAAAAATAATTTTATCAAAAACTTTGTTTTCCTCCATTTTCCAAAAATTAATTAAAATATCCCAAAATTACGCGGGTTGTTACACTTCCCCACTAACAATGGAATTTCGCCCTCGAAATTCGTCGAATGCCTAACTCTCAAAGATCAGGCTAACAATCTCCAAAAATAATTTCGTCTCCAAAAATAAATCCCTCACCTCTAATCTCGAAACTTATCACGAATTTCACCTAAAATTTGCTATCTCCAAAAATTGCTAACCACGCAATGAACCCAAAATCCAAGCCCCGAGGGTTGCCGTATACCTAAGCTCTGATACCATTTGTAACACCCCGCCCGCCCGGGGAGAGCGAACGGAGCGCTAATGCGATAAAATAAATCCAAATCCACAAGTGACAAGTGACAAGGTATAGAGCATCTAAATAAACCCACAATAATATAAATCCACTAATCTCAATCTCTTCAATTACAACAAGTCTCTCGAATTAAAATTACAACTATCTAACTCGAATAAAAATACAAATCTCCAATGCTCTATACAACAAAATAATACATATCTTTTTCAAACAATCCTCGCTAAAATCAATCTCCATAGCGCCCCAAATCCGCGCTAACCTTCCACTAAAAGAAAATATGGGGAAGTACACAATACGACAATAAAGATGCTCAACAAATATAAGTTAGCGATGAATAAAACGTAACAACACGAGTACGAATATTCAAATCAAAATGCAAATCTCAAAGAATTTATCAATATAATTTTTCAACAACACTTTAACCGGGTCACCTGGCCTCACCACATCCGTATATGCTTTATCAAGCCATAGCCCGGGAAACAGGAATTTTGGCGGGTGCCCAACATCTGTGCCATATTAAAATCTAATGAAAACCTGCTCAACAACAATATAATGATACCACATGAATCAAAATAATTTCAACAGTTATTTTCCAGATTTCAATGAATTTATCAATTCAAATATGAGTTCAATTAACAAGAATTCAAAAAGAATGACACTCGCGATATTTAAGGAGCATATTGTGTAAAACCCCATACCTCAAACCATGACGAGAAACAAACGATCACATCCTCAAGATCAACAAAAAGGATCTACAAAAGATCCTCCAAGAAAAATAGCCCCAAGAACACCTCTAATCTAAGGTTGGAACTCACAAATCTCAAGGGCCAATGTGTATATAAAAAGAAGAGGAATATAAAATATATTTGCTGCCAAAATTTGTGCCAAAAGTAGGTTAAAAGGTTTGCCCATGACTTTCTTTTATAATGCAAAGAAATGAAGAGTTAGAATCCAAAAGACTCCTTTAAATAAGGCAAATAAATGAAGAGTTGGAAGTCAAAACAACTCTTGAAAATTACTTAATGTTCGCCGACTTAGAATCCCAAGAGTTGAAAACATTTAAAAATCATTTTAAAATCCATTTTTAACTCCGATGACCTTTTTGACCAGTTATGAGGAGCGACGTACTTCTTCAAAATTGATTTGAGATTTGGGTGTCATCAGTTGCGCATTCGAGAGCAGGACGTTCCTAAAACCTTTTTTTTGTCATAATATGGATCGTACAAGTTTAGGGTGATACCGTTTGGGCTCATTAATGCGTCAACAATGTTCATGGATCTCATGAATAGGGCATTTAGGGAGTTTTTAGACCAGTTTGTGATTGTGTTTATAGACGATATTCTAGTCTATTCTAGCACCTAAGATGAGCAAGTAGAGAATCTACGCATGGTTCTGCAGATGTTACGTGACCATCAGTTGTACGTAAAATTCAGGAAGTGTGTATTTTGTCTTTGAGAGGTACAGTTTCTAGGCCACATTGTGCCCGACATGGGCATTACTATTGATTCGAGTAAGGTATCGACGGTGAGGGAGTCGGGACGGCCCATAACACCGATCGTGATTCACATCTTTTTGGGGTTGGTCGAGTATTATCATCACTTCATCAAAGGATTCTCAAAGATTATTGGTCCATTGATGAACCTGACCCGCAAAGGGGTACCATTTGTGTGGAGCGATAATTATTAGTTAGCATTTGATGAGATAAAGGACAAGCTAACATCAGTACTCGTACTCGCTTTGCCTAAGGGAGGATTAAAGTACTGGGTGTATACCGATCCATCCTTGTATGAACTTGAGGTTGTATTGTAGTAGGTCACACAGAAAGGATCTAAACATGAGGTAGAGGCGGTGTCTAGAATTCGTGAAGTATTACCAGTTTGATATATAGTATCATCCTGGTAAGGCTAACGTGGTGGCAGACACATAGAGCCGGCGACCTATGGGGGAGATAATAGAGGTCTGAAAGGCAAAGTGGAGTGAGCTTCGACATAATATTGAGATCACTAGAGTGTGTATAGCAGTTCTATCTATCACTCCCAAGATTATGATGCAGGTAGTGAAAGCACAGGCAGAGGATCAGTTATGTACAACAGTTGTTAGCTGAGGGTACAGAGTCTTACTCGATTAGCTTAGATGGAGGCCTACGGTTTAATGGGAGACTTATAGTGCCAGAAGATGAGGATTTGAGACATAAATTTATGACACCATCTCATGGTTTGAGGTTTGCATTACATCCCGGCGTGGATAATATGTACCAAGATATGAGGAGATAGTACTGGTGTTCGGGTATGAAGCGAGACATAACAAAGTTTGTTTCAAAGTGTGTTACTTGTCAACTTATGAAAGTTGACCATCAGTGACCTCCAGGGATTATACATCCACTTGAGATTCCCATGTGGAAGTGGGAAAGAATTTCTATAGACTTTATCATGGATAACTAACATTACATGGGGGTCATGATTCCATTTGGGTGATAGTGGATCAACTGACAAAGGTGGCCCATCTCTTACCAGTTCGTAGTTATTACGAGACGAGTTAGTATGCACAGCTGTTCATCGATATGATAGTGAAAATGAATGGGGTGTCGATTAACATTGTATATGATAGGGACAAGTTCTTTAATTCTCACTTCTGGCAGAGTTTTTAGGAAGCTATGGGGACATACTTACGATCAAGAAATGCTTATCATCCACAGATAAACGGGAAGATTGGGAGGGTTAATCAGATGTTTCACGACATGTTGAGGATATGCATCCTAAATTTTAGGGGAGGTTAGGAGAGATAACTTCCGTTGATTGAGTTTGCGCATAACAACTCTTACTAATTTACCATCGGTATGACACCATTAGAGGCACTTTATGGGAGGCCTTGGCATTTGCTCGCTTACTGGTTAGAAGTGGGGGACAATAAGTTATTAGGGCTGGAGATGATCCAGAAGACGGCTGGCAAGATTGAGCTTATTCGAGGATGTATACGGATATCTCAAGATAGGCAGAAGAGTTATGCTGATGTCAATCGGAGACATGTTGAGTTAGAGGTTGGTGACCAGGTATTGGTATGGGTGTCTCACTTGAAAGGGATCATGAGATTTGAAAAGAAATGGAAGTTAGCGCCGAGGTATGTGGGACCTTTCCCTATTATTGAGAAAGTGGGATCGGTAGCATATAGATTGGGTTTATTGGAGCATCTTTAGCGAATACACGATGTATACCACGTGGCATCACTAAAGAAGTACAGGAGCGTGAGAACTTTCTGGGATGTTCCACTCGAGGAGATTCATTTATAGTCATACGTCTCATATGAGGAGAGATCAACGATTATTCTAGATCGCAGTGAGAGAAAGCTACAGTCTAAGGTGGTACCTTTAATCAGAGTTCAGTGAGGACACCACAGTGTTGATGAGTCTACTTGGAAGAGGGATGATGACATGTGAGAGAAGTATCCATAGTTGTTTACTGCAGGTATGACCTAATTTTGGGGACAAAATTCCTTTGTAAGGGGGGGAGTATGTAATACCCCATATTTTTGCATATTTGAGATTTAATTATTTCGATAATTAAATTGTTTATTTTAAATTAGCATATAGAGTGAGTTTACCAAAACATCTTTAGCGAATACACAATGTGTTCCACATGGCATCACTTAAGAAGTACAAGAGGCGCGAGAGAGCTTTCTGGAATGTTACACTCGAGGAGATTTATTTGCACCCAGACATCTCATATGAGGAGAGACCCATGGCTATTCTAGATCATAGTGAGAGAAAGCTACGGTCTAAGGTGGTATCTCTAGTAATAATTCAGTGGGGACACCACAGTGTTGATGAGTCTACTTAGGAGCTGGAGGATGACATGCGAGAGCAGTATCCAGAGTTATTTACCGCAGGTATGACCTAATTTTGGGGACGAAATTCCTTTGTAAGGGGGGAAGTATGTAATACCCTGTATTTCATCATATTTGAGATCTAATTAATTCGGTAATTAAATTATTTATTTTAAATTATGCGAGAGAAGTAATTTAATTAAATTGTATAATAATGTGATTATTAGATATTAATCGAGAGTGAAATGATGATTAATATTATGAATTATATTTACTATGTGAATAGTAAATAATTGATGATTATAAATTACATCATAGCGAGAGATAAGGGTGTAATTGGAATTCATCTCAACCGGGAGTCGTGTGTAGACTAACTTGCAATCGAAATGGGATATATATTTAGAGTGACTTGTATGATGATTTTGAGGTCACGAATGAGTCCGGAAGGGTTGAATTAGTCAAAATAGTATGCCCGGGGATGTCGATTGAGTCACAGGGCAATTTTATACTATACCGGGACCATACGAGGGTATTTTGGTCATTTTATACTAAGGGGTTAAGAGAACTACGAATTTGTAAACTCTAAATCATCTTACAAGGGTTGGAGGCTAGGTTTTAGAGATTAGAAAACTCATAGAAGCCATTGAATATGGAGAGGGAACAATTTTGAAGCCAAAGAGAGAGTTTAAGGAATTTGGAGAGTAATCGTTCACCATTAGCAAGTTGGGATTGAAGATTGGAAGAGGAGACACACCATTCAACATCTCATCAACGAAATCATAACATCTAAATCAAGACAAGTGTTTACATACAGATTTCTTGAAGTTATAATACCCAGGTGACTATGGTGTAATTTATTTGTGACTAAATTAATGACCTTTAAAAAAAATAATGGATTAAACTCATGTTAAGGGTAGGATTTCCATGTACTTTAAGTTAATGCATGTAGAGGATTCAAAATTAGTAGGTGTATGATTATCTATACGGAATAAATATGGGTTTATGTTGAAAAATATAGGAAGAACATAAAAACTCAGGGTTCTTGGTGATTTGATGATTAAATCTATTCTTAATGATAAATCGTAATGCTTTGATGTGAAATTTATGTTAGAAATCATCCTAAGACATATAGAAAAGGTTTGGTATAGTTGGCTTCTATTTTGGAGAAGAACTATGTCAGACACGTGTAATAATGGTGAAAACGCATGAAACCCAATGAAGAAGACGACCTGCCATAAATCGAATCGATTCGGCCAGAGGCGAATCGATTCGGCTGCCCAAAAAAGATGGTTTTTTTCCTTTTTTTTAGCCTAGAATGCCTAAATGGTTATCAAGGAAATTTTTGGGACTTCGATGAAACATAATGTGGGATTATTTATATTACAGTAGGCCTACGATAGGATAATGGCCTTTGACTTTGAGGGGATTAAAGTGATGTTTTAATAGGCTTAATTGTGACGTAATTTAATTCGAGAAGATGAGAATACAATTACGGGAAAGCGTAGGAGAGCTAATTCCATAGACTAGTAGGGTAAGGAGGACTTAGCTACTGATTTAAACAAAGGGGTAACTCGGACCCTTAGAGTAGAGAATAAAAATCAGGTAACATGATAGTGAGTTAAATTATAATATAACAAGTACGGGGAGTATGTGAGTGAATTATCCTATGTATGAAGGATAGTATTTAGGTTGTGTGAATACCTAATGAATATGTATATATATAGGTTGTGGGTGTACCTATATGATTGATGTTATGAGTTATCATACCTACGTTTCTTGCTATCACCGGAGCTTATCGCGTAGTGGGCGATCCCACCTTGACGATTACAGTAGGGTCTAGATTGGTGCCCCATAACATAGAACTTAGGGTGACTCCCTATGTGATGTGTATTAGTGATACCGACATGTCACTTGGGTACGTTAGGTATGTGCGTAGCCCAAAGGCTTAGAATTATGTTCGCCTCCACCTTTGTTATTTGATTTTGGGTTCAAGGAGACACGCTGAACCAATAGCCCTCATATAGTACTAGAGGTACTTAAACTAATAGCAGAGTATTCCTATTCTTTCACCGTGGTCCTATATATATATATATATATACGATTGTGATTATTCTACTTATGTGTGACATTAGACTGATAGATAGTGTATATCTAAAGAATGAATTAAGTAATGAAACTTAATTAATTGAATAATTGAGAAGAGAAATGAAATGTTAATTTCAATCCTTAACATATGAAAAATGTTAAATCCGGTAGCTTACTGTATGGGCAGTACGGGGACTTACAGAGGTAAATATTCTAGATAGTTACTTATGTCTAGTTAGCTTGGGTAGTACAGTTAGTTGGGCTAGGTAGAGAACGTTAGGCGTGCACAATAGTGCAGGGGTGAGGAAACTTAAGAGAGTGTATGTGAACCTAACATGTGTAATCAATAACTGATTGTGAACTGTTATAAATTCTTGCTAAATATTTTCAAAATGTTTTGAGTACTAACTCTTGCTATAAAAATATTTTCAAAAACCTTTTAGGTGTCCAGCCACAGGGATGCCAGACTTGACATTCTGTTCCAGGGACACGCAATTGCAACACAGGTGGATGCCTGTAGGAGTTTTATTTAGACGCCTCGTTTTCTCATTTCATAGTATAGGATCTTATGACAGTAATACAGTTTTTCATTTGGGCATGTTGCTCCATTCAGATTTTATTCAGTTATTATTCTGTTGGATTTACTTAGTTTGGTTTTAGCCGGTGGTTTTCACAGCAAGACTTTATTTATATATATCTTGTGATGGTGTAGACTCTATTGGTGTATGGTTTATTTTGGCTTTTCGCATGTTGTTATCTGTTTAATGAAAGATAAAATTGGCACTGATTTAACTAACTAATAGGTGATTAGTAATTAATTTGGTTTTCGACAGTGATACTAAGAATGAACCAATCTGGAAATCCTGGTTTAATTTAATAAATGACTGATCACCCGATATTTAATTAGGCAAGGTGTCATAGTAAACTAGTTCACGAGCTTCTACATATACTTCCCCTTAACCATCAAACACCTCAAGGGGTCATAACAGTTGATTTATATCCCCAATGTTGCCACACACAATTAGTCCTACAGACACTCTAGTATTTCCTTAAACCACACTCACACTAGGATTACCTCGCACCTAGACATTACTTAGGAGGCTAAAACAAGCATTTACACTTAGATACAAATATTATATTTCTTCCAAATGGTTGTGACCATGTGCCACATAAAAACCATAACTAACGCTACTAAGGATTATGGAAGGATACAGGACATCGCCTACAACCTATAAACCTCTATGTCTGTATTACCGACATCATAAAGGATCATATCCATTGAAATCACATAATACTTTTTAGACCCCTGACATAGATAAATACCTTGAGTTTACTACTAAACCTCCTTTACCATCATTGTTTCATACATATGTACTGTAATTTTTCCATAACTCTCATCATACCCTACAAGATACGACTCTCAATCAAGAATCACTAGGACACTTACTTGAAGCGATACTATCTTATCGACTTAGACCGAGTACACATCCCAATTGTTTAACCAGCATGGTTCAACATGCCCACTATATCATCAATTGCCTTGCGACGTGATACCACTCTGGGGGTTTAGTTCACCTAACCACATCATTGGTACTAACTACTCGAATTACCTATTCATATAATTTTAGTGTATTTCTATCACCAATCAACGTAGTCTAAGTATGATGCACTAGTTACATTATCTCCGTGGTTAACTTGACACGAGTAATATTTCTAAATCAGAGATGTAACCCGTCATTCTCTACACCTCAATTGACTTTTCATATCACTATAGATTGTCACACAAGAACCTCACACTAAAAACTTATGATGTCGCCGCTATTGGCTCGTACTTACTAGCATATCTAAATCTGAAGCACGGAAGTGATTAATGACAAGTAACTTAGTCGCCTATCACTTGGAAATTAATTCACCTGTCGTGCTATCCGTTTTCACTTCTCTATTGAGGACACAAACTAAACCATCACCAAGACCACCGTGACCGGCACAAACTAGCACCAATGTCTAAAGATCCACTATCGACCTCACCATGTCACTCCCTAAAGGAGCCTTGAACCTATATCTCTGATACAATTTGAAACGCCCTCAGCCGATTTATGGATTACCCGTAGTCAACCTGATTCGACCCGAGCAGTAGGTGTGAAGTGCAATGAAACATCCTATATAAAGTTGCTAGTCAAGTTTTATTTTAATTAACATTTCACTTGTTTAGCATGCGATTCCAATTCAAGATTAAAAAATGTGAGGGACTCATAAGAAGCCTCCCCTGAGTCCAAGCATATAGAGCTACTAATGTAAAATTAAATAGAACACTTACCTATATAATGATCTCGAAATACAAACCCGCATCCAACCTGTCGTAACAAAGATGAGGGTATGAGCCAATGCCCAATGGGATATACAAATGTAGTATAGAAACGAACGACAGAAAGAAGACTCTACACGTTATACCTACGTTCACACGCAACTACCTTGTACGTATATAGATACTTGTATGCATGAAATCATGTTGCTTCCAAAAATATTTTTTAATCTGATTAATTTACCTTAATCTCCTAAAGACTTCTCATTTCTTAACTTGACATTTATCCCTCTAGTTAAGACACCTGATTGCATACTTGAAATTACTAAACTTTATTTAACAAAAACCATTTCTTTATAGAAATTACCCTTTTTATTTTAAGTTTTTCACTTTAGTATTTTCATTGAAAGTAACCTCCTTCAACATACACGAACATTGTGTTATAAAATACTCCTTCACCCTTTAAAAACCTTTCACAACACATCCTTGTAATAATTACGGGTTAAACCTTCTTAAGTTGTTTAACTCACCCTTTACCGTTACATTTTCCCTTTCATTTACTTTATGGACATTGATCAATTTACACATTTCTTATCAACTTTTTCCTTTACCGGAACTTTCATTTATTAATTCAATTTAAGTTGTCTTAACACCTTTTACCACACAATCCATTTTTTGACATGTTCCTTATTCTTTTATCTTATTCTAGGCATCTTCCAATAAAGCGCGTACTTTAACGGGATTCATACCACTGACGATGCCACCATATGCTCTGGTCAGTGATTTTGGGTCTTCACCCCAGTGCTCTGGGCCCTCTCTAATTATCCCGATGTCATACGAATTCCTTTTAATGAATTTTAACACTTAAAAAAATGCCACATTACTTCACTTTTCCCTTTTATTTGGCCAAAGCCAAAATCGGGGTTTCACCCCAACTTGTGTCACACTTTGAAAATCATCAGTTCATTTCCTTTACACTGTAGCTTTGATTTTATTCCAAAATCATGTTCTTTTAGGAACATTTTGTGTAACACCTTTTCCAACATTTTTATTTCATAAAAATGTTTCACTTTACAAAAAATTACCATTTTATCCATTTGTTTCCAAACTCATCTTTTACTCCAATTTTCACAAGTGTTAATTTTCCAAAACACCATTAAGTTACTCACACTAACTTCCTAAGTGTTTTAACACATTAAAACCCTTTTTAACCCTTTCGAGTAATATTCATCTTAATTGGAAACAACTTATATCATTACTTTTATTTCCAAGAATCATTGAACATATAAGAGTACTTTATAAGAAAAATACCACTTTCTATATTAACACATGTAGTCTTACAACCTTACACTTATCACACCTATAATTCCTTTTTCACACACTTTGAAGACAAGAATTTTTACTTTTCTTTAAACTTGTTCATACGTCCATTATCAAAATACTACAAGTTTATATGCATGAGAAGATGGATTTTAAATCCAAAAATCCAACTAATGGCCTAAATGCACATTTCATCTTAAAAATTCATAATACTAGCAAAAATATACTTTCAAGTCATAAAAGACATTTATTCCTTCAAACTCAACAAATGTTCATTTTTCATAAAATCTTCATTTTTGCAAGAATCTTTGGAACATTATTTCACCAAACATTTTAGCAAAGTCAACATCATTTCCAAACATTTAATTTCATAAATGTTTAACATTAAACCTTTGGAAAATGCACCATTTTCATAAAAATCCCAATCTTTATTTTAAGAAACTTTGAAATATGTATTCTTCATTTATTCTCAACAAATTGACATTTTCCCAACATTTTCAGTAAATAAATATGTTTATTATTTATTCTTACGAGAAAATCCATCATCAAGTTCAAAAGCATTATACTCTTAACATTCTAGCATTAAGACTATAAACACATAAAATAGAGTCTTAAACTTAGATTAATTTTTTCCACCTCAATGAAGCAACATTAATTGAAGGGATGAAAGATCTAAGAAGATGGCAACATCCCACCTCCTAAGGTGGCCTTAAGGAGGTTGCCCCACTTAAAAACATGCTCCTTTTAGCTTCCAAGAAAACTCCTTCAAAAATACTCTTCAAACTCCATGAAAGTTCCATCTTCATCTTCTCCAAAAAAAAAATGACACCTCTAGAATTTCGTAGCAATGCTCAAAAATGGAGGAAATGGGTATCTAAATCTTGGATATGGTGAAGATTAGAAGAATATGATGGTTTAAGGTGGATATTTGGTGGTGGAATGGTATTTTGAGGTGGAGAGGTTCTCAACAATGGTGAAAGACCACCCTTCTCTCTCTTTCTCTCTCTTTCTCCCCCCCCCCTCTCTCTTCTTTCAACTTCAAACAACTACAATGAACCCGAACAAGCCTTATAAAACACCCAAAAGCCTTAAAATCCAATTTTTCCGCAATTTGGGCTCACCAGAGCTCAATAGCTCATCCATTTAACGGCCAAGAATGAGACAACGCACAAGAGTAGTTTTATTTGAAATTTTCGAAGGTCGTCGTTTGAACGAGATCCATCCCTCGTTCGAGCCAGAAAAGCGCATTGTTTGATCTTCAACTTCGAGTGACCTTCGCGAGACCCTGAACAATTATGCAGTGGGATCTTGGTCGAAGCTCGTTGGATCCCCCGTTTCAAATGACCTTGCTTCTCATTTCAAATGACATCTGTGTCACTCGAATGACCCCTTTTTTTCAATATCTTTTATTTAATTAAACATTTACCCACAAATTCCAGCGATTAACATCAGGTCTCCAAAAAAGAATAAATCAGAATGTATTCCCACTCATAATTGTCCAAGTCCCAAGGTTATCAATCCATTTCAACTTATGCGGGGAAATTGAATGAAACATTACGGCGGGGTATTACAATATTTTCTATATTAAAACAAAATCCAGAAAAAGAAGGTTTGCTTGTAAATTCCAAACAGGGATTTTCCACTACGTTTTCTCACACTATAACATTATTTTTCCACACACACACACATATAATAAAGTCCCCGATTTCATTTATGCGATAAACCCCACCCTTGTATTGCATGCGAACTACGTGGACTTTGATGCGTTTTTAGGATACGTCGGTGTCTCGGGTAAAATCTGAAATTCGAGTCCTACTTTCCTATTTTTGCTCTTATATTATTTCCATATATTATATTTGTGATTCATGCTTGTGCTTTGTCTAACCTATACCATCATTTTTGTATAAACGATCGGTGAATAGACAAATGCACACATAATATTTTTAATTACTATTTTAGGAACATTCCTACGGATGACCTCACTCCCCCTTTCTACATGACGCGAGCCAAGTAATTCCATTCTCCATTTATATATACATGCGCACACACTTCGTGGAGTTATTATGGAGAAGAATAGCACATGCCCATGAGGGACTGAAAGTGCGGAATGGGTGCCAAACACCTTCCCATTCCATAACTTAGCCCCTGAATCCTTAAACTAATTGGTTTCTCAAGAATTAGTACGTCGTTGATTCCTTTCTCTCGAGGCAGCAACATTTCTTTTGCCTATTTTTTGCAAAATAAGTTAGCGACCCTATCTCCCTACATCTCCCTACATCGACGATGGCAGAAGCACCCCGAGGAAGGGCATGAACACGCACCGACCGGGAGAGGGATGTCCATAGATGCTAAGAATTTAACAAAATAATTTTGGGTTGAGGATACACAAACTACGTATCACATAATAAACAGTGTTTTCAAGGAACAATACTAAACAAGCATCATACAAAATTTATTGTGGCAAATAGGACAATTTGAAATATTTTAGTGTGTTTGTCAAGGAATGCTATGTTGTACAAGTGGAGAACACTTGTCTAAGTTTGACACTAAGGGTAAAAAAATCTATCTTTTTAGTTTATTCACAAAATAGTCGTGCTTATTGTGTGTTTAACCTGAAACAAAAACTATAATGGATTCCATTAATTTTGTTTTGAATGATAGTATTTCCCATCACTTGGAAGAAAATGAGAATTTTTTACCTATTGACAATTCGAAAAATAAAGAGTAATCAAAATAGTCAACATAATGATTCTAACTCCCTACGGCCTACTGAACCCGATGATACTAATTGGGTTAAGTCAAATCACCTTAAGAAAAACATTGTAGGAGATATTAGAGACCCTATAAGAACTACATACAATTTATCAATGCTTTATTTTCTTCTTCTGTGTCTTTAATTGAACTAAAACATGTAAAAAAAAATATTGGTAGATGAATCTTGGTTGTTAGAAATGCAACAAGAATTAGGGCAGTTTAGACTACATGATGTTTAGTGTTTAGTCCCTCGTTATACTCACACAAATATAATCAAAACAAATGGATATTATAAAATAAGTGTGATGAGTCCAGTAATGTCTTAAGAAATAAGACTTGGTTAGTAGTATAAGGTTATTCAGAAATTGATGGCATTAATGTAGGTGAAACCTTTGCTCCTGTAGCTAGACTAGGATATGTTAGACTTTTGATTGTTGTTTCGTGCCATTTAAAATTTAAACTCTATCAAATGGATGTAAAATTTGCATTTTTTAATATTTTAAATGAAGAGGTGTATGTAGAACAACCTGAGTGTTTTCTTGATCATTTTTTTCAAAATCATGTATTTATATTAAAGAAAACCCTTATGGTTTAAAATAGTCCCATCATGCCTAGTATGTTAGGTTAGTAGATTTGCTAATGGAAAATAATTTTAACCGAGTGGGAGTCGACCTAACCATGTTCATCAAACGTAACAAAAACTATTTACTAATTGCTCAAGTTTATGTTGATGACATAGCTTTTGGATCCGTTTCTCCCTTGAAAGCTAAAAATTTTATTAACATAATGAAATTAAAATTTCAAATGTCTAGGATGGGACAACTATAATTTTTCTTAAGCCTTCAAGTAGCGCAAAAAACCTGACCATAGTTGTATCTATTAATCTAAGTATGCTACAGATTTGATTAAATGATTTGCTTTAACTACTGCTAAGACTGCTAGAACTCCTATGAGTTACTCTATCAAAATATCTAACATCTTAACCAACGAAAAGATAAATGTCACTCTATATCGTAGTATGATAGGCAGCCTTAAATTCTTAGTTGCAAATAGACCTGATATAATTCATAGCGTATCTTTGTGTTCTAGATATCAGTGTTAACCAAAAGAATCCCACTTATATGCCATAAAATGTATTATAAAATTCATAAGTGGAACGATAAACTATGGTATCATGTACACTAATTCTAAGATAATCGAGTATATAGACATTAACATGGCAGGTTATGCCGATGATAGTAAAATCACCTCGGATGGTTGTTTTTTCTTAGGATGCATTATAGTTTCCTGTTCCTCTAAAAAGAAAAATTACAACTCACTTTCATCAGTAGAAGTCAAATATATTGTAGTTAGAAGTTGTTGTACGCAACTTATATGGATGAAACAAATATTAAGTTGCTATGGCTTTAATGAATCATCAACCCAAATACTGTGTGATAATAAAAGTTCTATAAGTATTTCAAAAAGTCTTGTTTTCCATTATTGAACAAAACGTATTAAAATAGGAGCACACTTTATTCGAGAATTAATTGAGAAAAAGGTAATTAACATCGAATATCTTAACGCTACAGATCAATTGGAAGATCTTTTCACAAAACCTTTAGACAATCATCGCTTTAAAACTCTTAGAGTGTCTATTGGTTCTTGTGCCTATCCCATTTAAAATGTGTTACGATTTTATTTTAGTACATCTTTTATTATAATATCTTATGTTACTAACATCTTGTGTAGGTTTTTCCTTACCCTTTGTCCCTTTATGACAAACAGGGGGAGAATTTCAGGCTCCTTATTTTTATATTAGGGAGAATTCTTTGAGACTCCTTTTTTTTTGTATGTATTAAGTCTCCTAGGACATATGTTATTAATTGAGCTATGTACTCTTCTTTTTGAAAAATTTGTGTGTAGTTGAGTTATATACTTGCGTGTGTGAGACTTCTTTTTTTAATCTCAATTTTGTTTGTCCTATAATTAACCAAAGGAGAAGATTGAAAATAACCTCGCTAAATCCCATGGGATTTTATTTTGGCTCAATTTTGTAACAACAGTCGTAAATACACTCGGACCTTTTCACGCACTAAACACATTCCTAAAAAGATTTTTTAACACAATTTTCAGTTTTTAAAACATGAAATTTAATTTTGTCTAATATGTTCCTTATATTTATATTGATATATTATATATGTATTTTATACGTAAATATTTTTATATTACATATTTTATGGTTATACAGTTTTCTAGAATTTTTAAATTAATTTTCATTATTTTATGGAATTTTAAATTGTTAAATTACATTTAAAAAGAAACATTCTAAACAATTATATTGTTTCTTAATTAAATTCATTTAAAAGCAAAATAGCAACATTTTGGGTAGTTTATGGGTCAATTGGTTATCAATCCGGGTGACTTGGTTTGGTCCAATGAGGTTGCAAAGTGTGGCTCACGTATGCGCCTAGTACACGTTTGTCGTCGACTAATGCTTGTCGATGAAACTTTTACACATGTGTCCACCACAGTGTCCTCGTTAAAGACTCTAATATCCCCATTGAGCCCCTTTTTAATCATTTCTAGTCTACCCTTTGATTCTCTTGTCTCTTTGACCTAATGCCCTTATTTTCTAAGGAATTACAATGATACTTGGGGCATTCCACGACCTCTATAAGTAGAGAGCTTGGGATGAGATTATTAGTCATCGAGACTATTTGTAAAATAAAACCAAAATCTACAATAATTATCTCAAAACTCTCTCTCTCTAATTTGGCGCCCTATATATTTTGACATTGGAAGTGGCCAGTCCCTGCTACTAAACTCTGTCGGGAATCAAAATTAAAATAACATTCTTAGCATGTGATAGAAATATGAGACGCTAAAAACTTTTTTCACAAGATATAATCTGACATTTAATCCAATGAATATAAACATCCACACAATAATATCCATCACCATGCTAACTCTAAAATAAAACTCAATTTAAAAAGATAAATGAAGAATCCAACTACAAATCTCTTACTGAAAACCGTAAACTACTCTGAAACTGAATGGCCCACCATATCCATAAACAACTATCTCATTAATAAAATGATGGATTGAAATAAATCTAAACTGCTAAAGCGATAAAATAGAGCTCATCTATGTCTACGAATCTCCAATCCATCCTATGCAGCTACTCTAAAAACTATACCAAATATGTTAGTCAATTGAATGGGTCGTAGCCCACTGCATGAACAACTACTACTCCTCCCAATCAGGATCCGTGAATCCAGACATAAGAATCATACGAAATAAATATTATAATAGAGTATTTTAAATTAAAATGATAAGAACAAGCGAGTAAAGTAAAACAATGCTAACTACCTACATAGTTAAGCCACCCCATTATTCAAGTCCAGTTATGTTATTACAACATCAAATTATAATATTAAATTATTAATTGAATTAATGCAACTACTCTTATTAATGTGACACTAGTATAGCCAATTTACCTTTTTATTGGTCGTGCACATACTCTTAGTGCGCAACAAACCAAACCATATTATTAATGTGACACTAGTATAGCCAGTTTACCATTCTATTGATCCTGCAAATACGCCTGATGTGCCAAAAATTTTACACATTACACCTATTCACCTCACTATAATCAATTTTCCCAGTTTCATTAGCACTGCACATACTTGTGAGGTTCCATGCATGACACGTCACTATAACTAGTTAGCCCAATTTCTGTTAGCCCTGCACATACTCATGATGTCAACACACACCAACGTTGCTAAGCCAGTCAGCCCAATTATCATTAGCCCTGCACATACTCGCGACACAAATTCATTTTAATACTTGTTTGTTATTTTAGGCATTAATTGTTAATTCTTAATTCTCTTATTCTCAGTTATCCCCACCCTTAACTCGGATATCACAACCAAAAATCATCCCTAGTACCATACCTAGAGATCACCAAACCATAAGTATTACCTATTCTATTATTTAGGAATAATACCTACTAAAAATCATCACCTAGTATTGCACTTAGGCTAACGGAATAATGTAAAGGCGTACTACCTATCCCCACCTAGAAAATACCCAACCGTATAAGCATACACTCACTAGTCCCACCTATAAAGTTCCATCAACAACAAAGTCTACTCACTAGTCCCATACTTAGCAAGCAAAATATAAAATAAGTGAAATTACAACTAATCCCAAAAATCCCAACGTTCCAGAGGTGTTGAGATATTAACAAGAATGATTTCCACATAAATTGTATTTTAATTTCATACTGCAATCCTCTAATTATTCCTACGATTTCAATTCCATTCAAATCACCTCCATATAATCATGTAATAATCAAGTTCTACCAGATAGCCACACAAGTTGTCTAATTCCATAATTCTAATATTAGTGATACTTTAACTATTTAACATATAATCCCATTCCTACATGCGGAGTAACAATGTTGCAAAACAATAATATCTGTTCTACACATACACATATAAAATCGTGATTTACAAGTCAAAATATTATTTCAAGTTCATATTTTAATTCTAACATGCAATTCGTCCCACAAATCTACCTTAATTCAAAACACTAATCTAAAAATGTGATTGTTTCAAGTCTTAAATTATATTTTTAGATTGAATAAAAATAGCCCCGAATTTACTTTCACCTTCCCTAATTAATTTTAAGAAAACATGATTAATTACAGTTTAGGCAACATCAAAAGCATACAATACTTAATAGGGACAATGGAGATATTCATGCCTAATCAAAATTTTCATATAGAAAATTCATTGATATGGTTGTGTTCCTCTTGAAAAGTTGATGAAGTCTTCTCCAAAAATAAGCTTGAAAATCTTCTTTAATGGAGGTTAGGTTTTTTATGAAAGTGGGTAGATATTTTAGGAGTGAAAGTCTTATAAATAGGTTAATATGAGTTTGAAAAATCCCTACCACGAGCTACCTTTAAATACATAAAAATATAAGAGTCCTTATCCCATTAGAATTCTTAAAAATCACAAATTCGCACAAATCTAATATTTTAACAGTTTAAACACCTTTTACTAAACCGTCTATTACTCCCTCCACAGAAGCCCAAATGACATAATTCAATGATCATTGGAAAGCTAAGATCCACATATATGGCTCAAAGTCTAATTCAATATGAATAAAATGGCATGTGTTTAAAGTGACATCAAAAACTCTGGCAGATTGTCATCATTACTTAGGGGTATTCATCTCATAGATTTAATGTTTTTTTCATCAAAATGCTTTAAAATGAATTCTCAAAATACTTTTATAACCCCACTAAATAAAAAATTATCTTATTAATAATTAGTCCAAATTGACATGTTTACACGATTCCACTTTTTTTTAAGTTCAAAAAATCTGAATTTCACATTTTAGTAAAATTACCAATTTCAAGTTATAACCATTAACTATTTTCCCAATTTATTTATAACAGTTCAAATACCCTAAAGATTGAGGGAAGTTTTAAAGAATTAACAGATTTATTTATTTATATTGAGAACAAGTTTTGAAAACTGAGATGTTATCCTTACTTGTATTTGATGAATTATTTACATGATTATTTGGGAATATAGAGAGGGGGTCAACCCTTCTGCTAAGTCATTACCCAAATTGAAAGAGTTCCAAATGAAATTTATAACAAGTACCCCGCAGAACAAGGGGCAGTTTTAAAATATAATTTGTCAAGATTTTGTGCAAATACTCCCATAGAAAAAGGGAGCAGCTCACAGTAAACAGATATCAATCTAGATAGAAATAATACAAAGAGGAGATGAAGATGGACAAATAAGGGTCCGTTTGATAACCATATTTGCCATGCCATGGCAAATATGGAATCTTTCTCATTTTCCATCTTTTATACCCATTTGATAGCATTTATTTGTCATGGCAAATAATTCTAAGTTACACTAAGGTACTAACACCTTATGCACAAAAACCAGATTTGCCATGGAATTCAATTCTTTGGGGGTAAAGAATTGAATTCCAGCTTTTCAATGACTTGGAATTCAATTCCAGTTTGTTCTATCAAACGGACCCTAAAAAAAAAGTGTCAATTCTCATTAATATAGAGGACTCCTAAAAAATAGGGCAGTCTTCACATGTATAAGAAAAATAAAAAGTACACAGGAAAACAAAAAGCCTACATCTCAGGAAGCATTAACTAGACAAAACAAAAAAGAGGTTCTCTCTCAAGCGCACGTCAACATATGAGGAGAGAGTTTCCAAAATGAAATCATCATCCATCTTAGCTAGACGGGCCTCATCCTTAGAATCACCAGCCATTACCTTAGCCAACTTGGTCTCAAGAAATTGGACCTAGACATGTAGCCAAGTGACCTCAGCGTGACGCTGTTGAACTGTAGTATGTCTAGACAAATGAAGTGTCATCATATTTTTGAATGCGACGCTCATGAAATGATGAACTGCAGCATCAAGACAGTCCAACTAGAAGTGATAAAAGCCCTGAAACTCATGGAGGCCCGAAAAAAGTGTGAAGTCCTGGTGAGATCAGCAGGAGCAGTGGACAAAAATTCATGAATATGGTTAATGAGGGCCTTCAAGTTTATATGGTGTGTCTATCAATGTTAAGGATGATCTAGGACATGAAGGTCTAAGGATGATGCTCGAAAATCATATCTAATATCTCCCGCTCATGTCTCTTGAACCTCTTTGGCCCCTCCTCACGCCATAAGTCTCTCATAAAGTTCTCGGGAGCCTCCGTTTCAATATCACCACAGCTCGTGTTCCTAAACTCAGACTCATAAGGAAGAGGAGAAAACTCCTCGATAGAATCCTCAGCCCCATTAGATCGAGTGGCCTCAAAACTAGGTCCCTCGTCATTAGGCCCACTCGTATGATCTTGAAAATAAGAATGTGAAAAATAGATGAGGAAAGGAATGGGAGTAGTTAAACAGCTTAAACTAGAACAAAAATATAAAAGTAAGGAAAAGAAAGAACATACCCCCATGCCTAAAGGGGTGAGCATGCTTCCAGCTAACCTGAAAGGTTCCACTGGACTTGCTATGCTAACTTGGCAAGAGAAGAACAAGTCGATGTTAATAGAATACTTGCTCACCAGAAAGTAAGACTCTAAAAAATATATATTCAAAGTTAAACCAGGTATGAAAAAATAATACTTGAGGAGTGCCCACCATAGTGCTCATAATTTGTTCCACAGATAGGGGAACACTTGCCTCACTAACTTAAAAATAAGTAAACAGGGGTGTGATGATGAGAACTTTCACGGTAATAGTAAGAATGAAAAAAATGGGTAGAAAACGGAAAGGAATGAATGAGGTACGATAGTATAGTACCTTACTCACAATTGTACTCCCAATTTATTTCACAATCATTGGAACACTTGCAGCACGAACCTGAGAACAAGGAAATGGGGATGTGTTAGTGAGAACTTGCGCAGAAAAAGCAAGTTTAAAAGAAAATATATGTTAAAAGGAGTTCCTAAGGAGTCACTTCCACAATGCTTGCAGCATGTCCTACAAACAGAGGGACTTCAATAGTATCAGCTTGAAAACTAAAAAAAATAAGTCACCAAGATATCTTACTTAGTAAAAAAAGTAAGAAAGTTGAAGTGTCAAAAATAAAAGTATACCTGAGAGGCCTATGACTGAGGGGTGACCGAGGATAGACTCATATGAGGGTCCGCAGTAAAATGGACCAGTGAGGGAATCACCTAAGAAGGAAAAGAAGATCATGACCTAGATGTCGTTAAGTAGAAAAGTCACAAGTATAAAAAACACAAGAGAAGAAACTAAATACCTAAGGTGGAGTGACAGCTGAGCTGCTCGCCGAAACACCAGCTAAAAAAATAGCTGGTGATGAAGTACTGATGCTAGTTGAAATAAAAATGAGAAATAAGTGACGTCAAGAATATTAGTTATTAAAAACTAGAAATAGTAAAACTAAGTGCCTGAACCTTAGGGGAGGGCTCAACTCAACCACGGAGATCCAATGGATACCCAACAAGCAAACTTATTAGAGATAAAAAAAATAGTAACAAAAAGAAGGAAAAAGGTGTAACAACCCATATTTTTAATGATTTTTAAAATGGGATTAATTAGACTTAATTATGGGATAATTGAAAATTAATCTGAATTTAAATATTACTCGAGAATAAAGTAATATGTGATTTATGTTAAATATTAATTGGTGATTAAAAGTAATATACATGATTATGACTTCACATAGGATTATGATTTTTATAAAATTATCGCGAGTGATGAATATGACAATTGTGGTAATTAAGTCGGGACGCGCGTGTGAGTCGTGTCGGGACTATATTTTAGTGGAATGAAAAGTAAATTATTTTTATGCCATCCAAATGGTCATTCTAATAGCGCCAAAGTGTCCAGAAGGGTTTAAATAGTCAAAATTGAGTACCCGAGGGTTATGTTCTGGTCTTGGGAGTTTATGACACTAATCGGGACTTATTTAGGTGACTTTTGGCCTTCTTAATGGTAGGTGAAAAGCCAAAAACGGGATTTCACCTTTAAAATCAAAGGTTGGGCTTAGGTAATAGTCACTTTCGCGAACCCAAAGGTTAAGAAAATTACACAGAGAGTTAGAGAGAAAATGGAGAGAATGGAGAAAGAATTTCAAGAGCCTAAGGGGAGGATTTGAAGAATTTGTGCAAGAAAAAAACTGGAATGAAGATTTGGGAAGAAAATTCATGGAGGCTATAATTCTTCTTCAATGGTTTAGACCTACAATCTAAAGGCAAGTGACTTAATCTTTTCAAATTAGCGTGTATAATGTCCATGTTAGGACAGTTGTAGAATTCTGAGATTTATCATGATTTAGAGATAAACCATGATGATTTTAATCGACTCCTTGATATGATATACATGTAGAACAAACCTCCTTTTGATTATGTATTTTAATCCACGAATTTGGAATCAATTAATAAAGAAAATCTAAGTTTTTATTTGTTATTATTGGAGAAATGATCAAATATGGATTTTCTAGAAATCATGAGAAATAACATGTTTATTCCAAACTTCTTGATGATTCTGGGTTGTTTAATGTTTGGAGATCAATTATATATATTTGTATATCATGTGGAACAAATTATAAGGAGTTTCAGATCATATAATAGAGGTTTCGAGGATGAAAAATGTTAAAACTCATAGGTAAACATATGAAGAATCTGGGTCAATATCTGCTCGATTGATCGATCGACTCAAAAATGTCGATCGATTGACTGATCAATCGATCGAGCAGTCGATCGATCGACTTCACCTGTTAATGTCATTTATTTATTTGTTAAATCCCAACTTTGAGAAATATTTGGTGATCATTAATTGAACAAATTGGGACTTAGAGAAAGGTAGTAGGGTATACTTAAGACCCGAAAAATATTTTGTATGGGATGGAATGGGAGAAATTAACGAGTATGAATTAAATTCGTTACGGTGGAAAAATATATATATTGGGATTTAAATTGAATAAAAAATGATTTAGGGTTAGGACCAATAGTAAGGGAGTTATTATTACCGGAATAACCTTAGGCTTATGTGGGATTGACCCTAATAGGTGAAATAAAAAGGTTAAGATTGAATTATGGATTATCGAGAAATAAACCTAATTGAAGATGATGTTAATTCATAGAAATTTAGGTGTTGTGATGACATGGACTTGTAGGACGTGAGTGATTACCTACTGAATTTATATGAGAAATAAATGATTACCCTTCTAGTGATGAGAGAAGCTCGGGAATATAATTTGAGAAGTAAAGTCATAATCTATAAATACGTAGGATATTTGAGATAAATATGCTACATATGGAAATATTTATATGGGTTGTGCGTGTGCCCTATTGTTATTATATATAGGTGGTGTGAATACTTATATTATTATTTATTATGCGTATGACACACCTACGCTTATTGCTATCGGGTGGAGGTTTTGTGTTGTGGACAATCTTATCCTGATGAGCCCATTTGGGGGGATTTTAGATTCGTACCTTGAGCATAGGACCTTGGACACGTTCTATCGGTGTGAATGAGATTTTCGACGGTTGAAAGGGAGCGTAAGTATGTGCGTGATCCATTCGACTGGGGAGTATGCTCGCCTCCAATATGTGTGTTATGTTATTTACGGTTCGTGAGAGACGCCGAACCAATATTCCTTTATACAGTGAGAGATGTATCGTGACATGATAGCAGAGTATGCATGCACCGCATCTTTGTCTAGGATGTGTCATATTAGTATGTATAATAATGCGATATATGTATATATATATATATATATATATATATATATATATATATATATATATATATATATATATATATATTGATGTAATCTACTATGTGAGAATTGTAGATTATAATATATGTACTGTGATGTAATCTACCGTGTGAAATTTGTATACTACCATATATACTAGGAGGTAATCTATTGTGAGAAATTATAGACAAAAATGAATAATGAGATCATATTGAACTAAGTAAGTAAATATGTAATCTTAAAGATGTGAAAGCCTAGTTCATCTTAAAGAGAAATGAACAAGTTTAATTAATATAAGTATTGTGTGGGAAATACGAGAAAATGAGAGGGGTTAAGAATAATAATTAAGAACCTTATTTAGGGAGATAATAAGGTACATTAAACGTGCACACTAGATGAGAGGTGAGAATTCTCAAGTGAGAGTCGAGAATTAACATGTACATAATACCTGCTTAATTGTACTTATTAAGCACTTGCTATTTTTGAAAATCTTTTACAATTAGGCTTTGACCCATTTCCTTGCATATTCTCTTCTCTATTGTATGTTGTACATCAGGTATCGAGTATCAGGGATGTCTTCATGGTATATGGATATCTCGACGGGTTATAGCTGCTGGAGAGGCAGATTTTGCTTAAACACTTCCATTCGGTTGAAACACACATTTGTAGTTCCTACTTTCATTTACGGCATGTCACCTAGGATTCTAGTTATTTCATTCCTATTCCAGAAATTGTAATTATTTATGTCAGTACTGTTGATATTAGAAATACTTGGGGCTAATGAAACATTTTAACTAGAGAGTTATTCCAATCACATTTATTCTTATTATATTTAGTTCAGTTGTGTTGTGATGTTTCTTATTATTGTTCCGTATCGTGGAATTATATTAATTAAATTAAACCTGGAAAAGTTTTTTACACTAGATTAATTAATTATTCGGTGAATTAAAGAAGAAATTATTTTTTGACAGTGATGTTGAGAATGAACGAACTGGATATTCTGATTTAATTTAATAAAGGACTGATCACCCGGTATTTAATTAGGCGGTTGTCACAAGTGGTATCACAGCATCAGGTTCTAGTGTCCTTAGGATCTCTACGACTTTCTACATTTCAGCGTAGCATTCTTTGATGTAGAGCCTTATTATTAGGATGTTGTATTCCTCTGCATATTATGACTTATGTGATCCTTCCAGGAAATATGAGATATAAAATTCTTATACGAACTCGGTTGGGCATCGAGGACTAGCGAGGGTTGTTAGAATAACAGCCGGAGGAGGACTCAGCCAAAGATATAGAGTGTTTTGAGAAAATGGTGATTGAGATAGAACTCACCAAAATTATTGTTCTGGCTGAGGACAATAAAGGAGTTGTTTGGGAGCTGTAGTTTCCCAAGCACCATCACGGATGACATTTGAGCCGTTCTAAACTTACCCAACACTATCAGTGAAGGGTTAGGGAGTCAGAAGGACTTTTGTGAAGAAAGAGATCCAAAGGCAAAAGGTGAAGTGTAGTAACACCCAGGACTTGAAATTTTTGGGCAAAGTTTTTTTGCACATAAGAGCAATCTAAAGTGATGAGAGTTAGAGATCTCATATAAAGAAGTATGTGTGAATCTAAATGAGAAATTTATGTATGGTTCGATCGTTAAATCTTCCATCTGCAGTTTTTATTGGGATGTGAAAGAATTTTGAAACTTAGTTCTTTTGGGAAATAACGAAATCCCAATGCGAGAGAGTAGTCAACTTGCTTAACGAACTCCTTACCCAATGACTAAGGGGTATATAGAAGATAAGAAGAGTTCCTTATTGTTAAATGACTCATGAGATAAATACTCAAGTCTGGAGGAGAAATATTAAGAAGAAGACTATGGTTAATGTCGTTAAGGAAATTGTAACTGCTTCTACGAAAAGGGGAGCCTGGAGACTTGGGAAAACCTAGTTAAAGGACAAGATTGAATTAAAGGGTGATAGTGAAACATTATCGAAAGGTATACTTAGTAGCGGAACCTATTTAAGTCCTTACTAAGCAGCAATAAATTCATCCAAGACCAGCGGGGTCGACAATGTGTTTTATGGGACTAGTGGAGCCAATAGGACAATGAAAATAGCAATTGGGAGCTAAGACTGCCAAGTTCAAGGGAAGGACATTCCAAAATGGTCAGTGGGACCAGTGACGGGAAATGGCTCAAAAAATTTCCCTACATGTAAAGAGTGGGACTACCAGTGTTGAATGTGTCCACATTGAGAAGTGGGATCGATAAGTTTGGAAATAGTAAACCATGGCAGTTAGGCATAATAATTGGAGGAGTGAGATTTCCAACAAAAGAATTGGGTCAAGAGAATTAGGCCCAAGAATTTACAACCCGAGAGTGGTGGGTTTAGGCAGATAATTGAGTCCTAGATATTTTGGGCCAACATTTTAGTGATGGGTGTGTACGCCGCAGAGCATAATAATTTTCCCACTATGAGGGGGAAACTATTGGATGAAATCCTAGATGTATAACGATTGTATATGCTCATGGGTCATGTTGGTAGCTAAGTGCTGGAACCCTGCGATTAGGTGAAGGCTGGTGAAGTTTTGTTTCATCCTTGCAAGAAAAGGATTCATTCAAGTGATATATATACATGAATTTTTATCACTAAAATTTGTGTGCGAGTCGAGTTTAGTGGGTACGTTAGTTTTAACGGTCTGGTTATAAACGTATTTATCATAATACTGGGATTTTTTTTATATCGCCCGTGAGCGAGCTGAGTGAGCACTACGAGCATAGTTTATCGTTATAATTTATTACTACTTTGAGTTATCATGTAGAGCTTATTATGGTAATGTGTAGTGATTAATTACCGAAATTTAAACGATGGAAGATTGAGTAATAAGACTATCGCACTGGATACTCCGGGGGGAGTAATATTAATTTTGTGAGGCGCCACCTGAAATATGGTTGGGCCTATATAGATATTTATATATGAAAATTTCATGGTATCGTAAACCTCAGTGAGTATGTTGTCTAGTTATATGTGATCCCGGTGCATAGGGATTTATTTACTAATGTGACTCAAGATACAATGTGTTCTTTATTCGATAGCGAGATATAGCTCATTATAGCTCATTATATATATAGCACCGCGAACTTGAGATAGTGAGAGAGCTATGTTTTATGTTAATTCTAAGGGACGTGTGGAGATGGTGGCAAGGTGTATATTATTACTGAGGGCCTTACGGATCTCTATAAGCGACTTTGTTAGGTAGTAGTGTATCAGGGGGTTCCTTGTTTGGATTTCTCTTTGCGAGACATCCCACACATGAAAATAGCAAACGTCGAGAGTTGGAGAGAAGTTTGGTCGATAGTACGTGTTTAGTACTTTGATCATTGTACATTTACAATAATATAATTGAAGGTTGATAATTCCAATATGACTTAAGGCTGAAAGATTCGCCTTATTCTGACAAGAAAACTAGTACAAAATGGTTACATTATGAATAGAAAAGCATGCTGAATGCGCAAGAAATGATTTGTGCAATAGTGCGCGAGATATAGGGTGTATGGGCACCCTAGGTAATTGAAAATATTTTATCAGGTAGTAAATTATGATTGTCGTGTGAATTCGGCAACATTTAGCCCGGGAAGTCGAAGCTTATTCCATAAGATTTGTCAAAAGCTTACGTTTCACGGGAAACCGATTTTTATTTTTTTAAAGGGGGAAGGACTTGTGACATGCGGTGAGGCAAAGTCACATGGATCACGGTTAGAGGTAAATTTAAGAGAATATAAGATGTATGATGTTATAAATGATAGTGGTGATGGAATTTAATGAAGAGAAAGATTACTAAATTGTTTTGCAAAGGGTCACCTGTCTGTTGGTAACGGGTGTACCATCTGAAACCAGTTAGGGCTTCTTCAACTGTTAGGGATTCTTAAGTAGTAATGGGAGAGTATTCCTAAGGATTTATCGTGGAGGGGGTCACGATCCTATATGGTGATAGTGGATCGGTTGACCAAAGTAGTTGACATTATGGCAGTTAGGACTGATCATAATACGGGACAGTATGCGAGATCTTTATAACTGGGGTAGTGAGGTTACATGGGGTACCGTTTAATGTTATGTCCAATTAGGATGAGATATTTTTTTTTAATTTTGGAAGAGTGTTCACGAGGCCATAGGTACCGAGTTGTGATTGATTATGGCCTATTATTCGCAGACGAATGGGCAGAACGAGCGGACTAATCAGATGTTGGAAAATAACATATATGTGTACCCTTGAAACTTAGGGGAGGATAAGAGCAGTCCCTTCCACGAGTTGTGTATGTGTACAATAACTCACATAAGTTCACTTTTGGGCATAGTGTCAGTTGAGGTATGACACGGTAAGCCTCATTGTTCTCCTGCTTATTAGTTAAATGTGAGGAATTACGAAAATTAGAGATGGGTTGATACTTAGAGCATATAATGTGTGTAAAATATATACTGCACAAATAACCTACTTATGTGCGATCGTCACAAGACGAGATCGTATGTATCTAAAGAACGATTAATCTACTAAGGTGCGAATAGTAGAAGACTAGCTAGTAAATATCTAAAATAAGTTTAAGTAGTGAAACATAAACGGTAAGGCTTGGGAAAGAACCTACGTAGCAGGGTAACCTAGAATTTAAAACGAACATATGTCTTGTTCATTGTTAAGGGTATTTGATAGCGTACTGTATGGGCGATACAGAGTAGTTTATTCGTGAGCACGAGGATGCGATGCGCAACATATAGCCGAGTTGTTCGTATCTGGTATAGTTTTTTTGAATTTCGGGACAAAATTTCATTATAAGGGGGGAAGTATGTAACACCCCATATTTTTAATGATTTTTAAAATGGGATTAATTAGACTTAATTATGGGATAATTAAAAATTAATCCGGATTTAAATATTACTCGAGAATAAAGTTATATGTGATTTATGTTGAATATTACTTGGTGATTAAACATAATATATATGATTATGACTTTACATAGGATTGTGATTTTAATAAAATTATCGCAAGTGATGAATACGAAAATTATGGTAATTAAGTCGAGACGCGTGTGTGAGTCGTGTCAGGACTATATTTTGTGGAATGAAAAGTAAATTATTTTTATGTCATCTGAATGGTCATTCTGACTGCGCCAAAGTGTCCGGAAGGGTTTAAATATTCAAAATTGAGTACCCGGGGGTTATGTCCGGGTCTTGGGAGTTTTTAAGATTAATCGAGACTTATTTAGGTGACTTTTGGCCTTCTTAATGGTAAGTGAAAAGCCAAAAACTGGATTTCACCTTTAAAATCAAAGGTTGGGCTTAGGTAATAGTCACTTTCGCGAACCCAAAGGTTAAGAAAACTACACAGAGAGTTAGAGAGAAAATGGAGAGAATGGAGAAAGAATTTTAAGAGCCTAAGGGGAGGATTTTAAGAATTTGTGCAAGAAAAAACCTGGAGTGAAGATTTAGGAAGAAAATTCATGGAGGCTATAATTCTTCTTCAATAGTTCAGACCTATAATCTAAAGGCAAGTGACTTAATCTTTGAAAATTAACGTGTATAATGTCTATGTTAGGCTAGTTGTAGAATTCTCAGAATTTACATGATTTATAGATAAACCATGATGATTTTAATGGACTCCTTGATACGAGATACAAGTAGGACAAACCTCCTTTTTCTTATGTATTTTAATCACCGAACTTGGAATCAATTGATAAAGAAAATCTGAGTTTTTATTTGTTATTATTGGAGATGTGATCAAATATGGATTTTCTGGAAATCATGAGAAATAACATGTTTAATCCAAACTTCTTAATGATTTTAGGTTGTTTAATATTTGGAGATCAATTATATATATTGTTATATCATGTAGAACAAATTATAAGGAGTTTGGGATAATATAATAAAGGTTTTAAGTATGAAAAATATTAAAACCCGTACGTAAACATATGCAGAATCTGGGCCAATATCTGACCGATCGATCGATGGACTCAAGAATGTCGACGACTTCCCCTATAAATGTCATTTATTTATTTGTTAAATCCCAACTTTGAGAATTATTTGGTGACGATTAATTGAACAAATTAGGACTTATAGAAAGGAAGTAGGGTATACTTAAGACCCGAAAAATATTTTGTATGGGATGGAATGGGGGAAATTAACGAGTGTGAATTAAATTCGTTACAATGGAAAAATATATATATTGGGATTTAAATTGAATAAAATATTATTTAAGGTTAGGACCAGTAGTGAGGAAGTTATTATTACTGGAATAACCTTAGGCTTATGTGGGATTGACCCTAATAGGTGAAATAAAAAGGGTTGAGATTGAATTAGGGATTATCGAGAAATAAACCTAATTGAAGATGATGTTAATTCGTAGAAATTCGGGTGTTGTGATGACATGGACTTATAGGACGTGAGTGATTAGCACTGAATTTATATGAGAAATAAATGATTGCCCTTCGAGTGATGAGAGAAGCTCGGGAATATAATTTGAGAAGTTAAGTCATAATATGTAAATACGTAGGATATTAGAGATAAATATGCTATGTATGGAAATATTTATATGGATTATGTGATTGCCCTATTGTTATTATATATAGGTGGTGTGAATACCTATATTATTATTTATTATATGTATGAAACACCTACGTTGCTTGCTATCGGGGTGGAGGTTTTGTGTTGCGGATGATCTTATCCTGATGAGCCCATTTAGGGGGATTTTAGATTCGTACCTTGAGCATAGTACCTTGGACACGTTCTATCGGTATGAATGAGAGTTTCGACGGTTGAAAGGGAGAGTAAGTATGTGCGTGACCCATTATATTAGGGAGTATGATCGCCTCCAATATGTGTGTTATGTTATTTACGGTTCATTAAATGCAGTTTTCGTTCACATTTTAGTGCATCACACGTGGCAACGCCAGGTCGAGCGCGTGAAAGTGACGCGACTATTCGACACGTCGTTCCCCGAATCAACATCATAGCAACCTTTAGTATTCTGCAATCACGCGCATTTGGCCAATACATCAGTCATATAATTCTGAAACGCCATCATTGCTATTTTCCAAACGTCACCTTTGTTTCTATCTTTTGAAATTCGTGTTGCCCCTATAAAAGGGGATGCACCTTTGGTTAAGACTCACCTTTGGGTTTAATTTTCTGAGTTCAAGATTTTCTGTGAGAGTTTGGCAAAGGCAATCTTTCCTTCTTCAAGCTTTCTTTAAGTATCTTCCATTATCTCTTCTCTTCATCTGATATGGCACCAGTGAAGAGAACTCTTTCTCTCAGGGGCGCCTCTCCTGCCACCCAGGCATGCCAGGCTCAGTGGGCATGATATTATCGTGCCCCTCATTTCGGAGAGGACAATCATTTCTGGGCGATGGCCGAATGATTTCCTGGTGCTTTAGTGCCAACTGAGGAGTGAAACTTGTTAACAGATGAGGGTGAAGATGCTTAGGACTTTTCTTATATCCCTACTGCTACTGTCACCCGTTTTCATATAGAGCGCGGTGATTTCCCCTACTCTAATGTGGAATTTGAGGCGTCTTCTAGCGCTAGTGAAGGGTTGGGTCCTTGGACGGAGTATATCCACACCAAGTACTCGGTTCAACTGGCCCTCGTGGGTTTGCCTTATTCCCTATGGTTGGGTGACCTTACCTTGTCCAAAAATAACACTGCTTTATAATTGTTGGTGGAGCCATAGGTCAGACACCTTCGTGGCAGCTTGGGGCGAGTTTACTGTTACCCTTGAGGACGTGTGTGAACTGTTGGGATTGGAGGTTACTAGATATGACACCTTCTTCGAGGAGGTCATTTCTAGTGAAGATAAAACTCTAAGGAATGAGTTAGAGGCCGTTGTGAAGGATTGCATGGTCACTTACAATAAGTGCACCTACTCTGAGGTCATTCGCTATTTTTACTTTATTAAAGAGAAGGCTGTCATCAGAGCCCGCGAGGCCGCTAGGGAGAACCCGCGAGGGAAAGAAGTCTTCGAGCAACCTTTAACTAGTAAAGGATACGAGTCTAAATTTAAGCTAGCGGGGTACATATGGGTTATGTTATCGATGGTATATCTTACGGGTAAGCCCCATGAATGCCCTCGTAAGTACCTAATCAATCTGACCGTTCGAATGGCCTACGATGTAAAGATCCCCTTCACAGCTACTATTCTTGGATCTCTGTACACTTGACTAGATCGGGTGTCTACAGACTCCACTCGAAGCATTGGTAGGTTCGATGTGTCCAACTATGCTGGCAATATTCTTTTGACGGCGTTCCTTTATGCCCATTTCAAGGACTATGCCCCCACTGGCCACTTCCCAAGTTCACAGGATGTGAGAGTCCATCATATTTGCTGTTGGAAGAACAAGAGTGTGAAGAATCCTCTGTTAGCCCTGATTGACCGTGCTGAGCCATTCGACCCTCACCCCTATGTTGGGGTAAGCCAATCTTTTACTAACAATTTCTTTGGTGAAGAGGAGCGTCCTGTTGCTCCTATTGAAGAAGCCTTGGCTAAAAATTTCCTCGAGCACAGTGCCCCCTATTATGGATCCCTTCCTATTTGCCTTCATGTACCGAGTGGTCATCATTTTACTATGTTTACAGTCCCCACAGGTAGCCATGCAGTTTGGCTATAATCAAGGGGCTACCCCCTGTTAAGTCATTTTACCTGAGAGAATCCCACTAACTTCTCATTTGCTTATTCAAACTTCCTCACGTCTACTGTTGTCAGTATGTGTGCCCATTATCCTGCTAACCCCCGTGATCCCGAGTAAGGGAGCTCGAGGAGGGAGATCAGCGATGGTCATCAATGTGTTTTGGCAGAACCAATTAGTTCAGTTCCAAACTAACCTTCTCAAGGAACCTTGTTATCCTGAGGTTGAACGATTTCTTCCCATTGAGTTGGGTTTGAGAAACTGCACCACCCAATTATCTATTTTTCCCCTCAGCACAGCCAATACTAGTGTTCCTCCTGAACTGCCTCCCCCAGCACCTGTAGATTAGGCAATTGTAAAGAGAAAGATAGCAACTCAATCTTCCATTCTTCCAACCGACATTGCCCCTAGTCCTTCGAGGCCACTTGGAAGGACCGAGTATCCTCACGCTTCTTTGACTGGTGCAGCAGTTAGGGACACTCAAAAGGCACCCTTAAAGAAGCTTAAACCTACTCCACATCATATATTAGTCTCTTCTCTTGACGCAAAGATTTCCAAGGTAGTGAGCTAGATGGTAAATCATCTTCACCAGACTTGGTTGCATTTTAGTGAGGAAGACCGGGCTTTCATGTCAGCTGAGATGTATGCTCGTGGATTTTCTTATGACCCTCAATCTTCTATGGGTAGAAAAAAGAGGAAAGCAGTTATCCCCGTCAAGCTTGTGATGAAGGAGTCGAGCGAGTCCAGTGAGGAGGAGATTGCTGAGGAGAAATCATCTGGTGGAGATGTCGGTGAAGGTGATGATGATGATGAGTAATTAGAGGAGGAGGAATAAGAGCAAGAAGATGAGGAAGAGGAGGAGGAGAAGGAGAAGACTGCCTTAATGCGTAGGCGTAGGTTAAGGGTAATGGTTTCTTCCTCGAAACCTACCTCGCCCACCCAAGACTATGAGATCATTGAGGATGTGATGGAAGAAGAGGTAAATTTCTTACGTTTCTTACTTTGGGTGACCTCCTGTTATTCAATCATCCTCACGTTGATGTCCCCTAGTTTGTTGTAATTATATCCTTTTTTCTATTCAGGTTAGTGTGCAGGTTAATGTGCGTGATGGTGTTGAGAAGAATCTCCCTCTCGAAACAGCTACCCCAACTATTTCTCAGGTAGTCACCCATTTCCCCCTAGGGGAAGTTATATCTGATACTTCATCTAGTGGTGGGTACTCCCTAACACTTCTTTTTTGCTCGAGTAGGTTGGCCTTGAGAGCTATGTGCCTTCGACCAAAGTTGTTGAAGCTGTATTTGTACCTGTTATTGCTGTGACTTTGATGCCTTTGGTAAGTTTTTATTTTCTGCACCGATCTCCCCCTTTTTCTGCTTCTATTGATTGTTCTGATTCAATTTATGCTTTTCTTTCCTTCTTAAGGATCCCACGCTTGTTTCAACCATCCCCATGGTGCCTCTACCTTCGAACGATCAAATGATTATTACTTTATTCGGGCCCTCAATCTCGAACCCTGAAGGTGTTGATCCAACTGTCGTTGCCCAAGGAAAGGGTGAACAAGAACATTTTGTTGAGATAGTGGAGGATAGGCAGGAGCAGGTAGCTGAGGTTGGGGAGAATGTGGTTACCCCTCAAATTCAGCCCCCGCTGGTGGCCCCCGAGGTGGGTGAGGAGGAGGACGTGATTCAGATAGCCACTCGTGAGTTTGCTGAGGAGCAACAACCTAAGGTATTTCCACTATTCTATCTATCTTTTGTACATCGATATATGTTGTTTTTAAGATCAAAATGTCCCATAACCGTGGGCTGGGCGGGCCTAGGAATGTAGGACTTTATGTTTCATAAATCTCCCATAACTGAGAGTCAGGCGGGCCTAGTCTTATAGGCATTAATCTCCCATAACCGAGGATCAGGCGGGCCTAGCCTTATAGGCATAAATCTCCCATAATCGAGGGTGAGGCAGGCCTAGTATTATAGGCATAAATCTCCCATAACCGAGGGTTAGGCAGGCCTAGTCTTATAAGAATAAATCTCCCTTAAGCGAGGGTCAGGCGGGCCTAGTCTTATAGGCATAAATCTCCCATATCTGAGGGTCATGTGGGCCTAGTCTTATAGGCATAAATCTCCCATAACCAAGGGTCAGGAGGGCCTAGTATTATACGCATAAATCTACCATAATCGAAGGTCAGGCAGGCCTAGTCTTATAGGCATAAATCTCCCATCATCGAGGGTCAGGCGGGCCTAATCTTATAGGCATAAATCTCTAAGTTAGCATAGTATATCTTTTTTTTCAAGATTTCATTTGTCTTTATTTCTAACTTCAACTATTTGTTGTGTTTCAAATGGAGGTTGATCAATTAGCATCTCATGGGCTCGAAGTGGAGCCTATTGTTAAGGAGTTCGTTCAAGCACCAATAATAGCTTCAGCTGCTTCTTTGGGTCGGGCCCGTGTACTTGGTGATACATTTTCACCCCGAGTTCCTCAAGTGCAAGCCAGTGATAGTGCCTCACACACCCGATGACCATCTGCTAGTGATAGCATTTTTAGTGTTTATCCGCCTGAGACGTCCCCCGAGGTGGTTGTGTGACAAACTTTAGCAATCTTCCCTTATGTTCTGAGTGAGGGTCCCCACTTATTGATCAAGCGATTGCTAGCTCTCTTTCCTTTAACCTTTACTGTTCGATGTCTGCATCCCCTTCCTGGGATGATGACTGGCCAGTTATAAGGGCTTGCGATGGTTTTAGAGGACATGCTAAGCACCCCGCTTATATCTCGTAGCCCTGACACAGTCAAAACTTTATTGGACATGGTTAACGCATTAATCAATGATGGTTTTTCCCTGACATGGCTGGTGGAGGTATTATGGAGTTTCAAAAAGAGTGATCTCCCTAGTGTTTATGACCGCCTCCAAAATTCCCATCATGAGAAGGTGGTTGTCTCTGAAGAACTTGTGGGTCTGGATTCGCAGTTGCTGGTGGTTGAGCAAGTAACTCAAGAGGCTCACGAGGCATTTGCTCGTGTGGAGGCACAGTTGGTTAAAAAAGATCAAGAGCTAAAGACCATCTATCATACTCAAGAATTCTCCAGAAGAATTTAGTTAACCTTGTCGCAGAGCAAAGCCAACTTGAGCAGAATCTTCCCCCACATCACCACAGGCTGTTTGGTTCAGAGAATCTTCGCTTCATTATGGACGACCCCTAGCTCCATTATCCAATGTTTCTTTTTGTTGGTCCTTCCCTTTTCGATGAAACTTTTGAATTTTTTTTTCTAACTTGGTTGTAACCACAAATGATATCATTTATTTGGAATAAAGGAACATTGTCAACTTTGATGCTTCCCTTATTTTCTATTGTTTAATTGATTTAGAACTACACTTAGACATCGATGCTAATTATCTCAAATATAATAAATAGGTCAATCAATGGACTTGCAAAAATAAAATATTGATCTAGCATATGCCTTTTGAATTTTACTTCTCACAATATTAAATGGGCAAGCCCAATTGATTTGTAGCGTACATCTTCACCTCGGGCAACAAAAAAAGGAACAAGTCATTGAACATGAGTGACAGGACGTACATTCAGACATAATAAATCTTATTGTTCAGTTTGAAGGTCATGTCATCTTCTAACTTAGATATCTCACAGTAGCCCTAATCATGAGTTGCTTGAACGATATAAGGCCCTTCCCAGTTTGCCTCGAACTTTGGTAGTGACAGGCCTCTTATGTGTCTCGTGCATGCTTTTAGAACCAATTCTCCTTCTTTGAACTTCCTTAGCCTCACCAATTGGTTATAGGACCTGGATAAATGCTTCCTATATATCTCGAAGTGTCTTGCGGCATTATCCATATGTTCTTCTAAGGCTTCGTGTTGCACATAGTGATTGTGCGGGAGCATAGCTCTTCATAGCTTGTAGCAAGCTGAAGGTACCTCGAGTTCCACTAGCAGCACAGCTTATGCCCCAAATACCAGGGAGAATGGTGTGTACCCTATTAGTTTTCTCTTCGTCATTCGATAGGCCCATAAAACTTCAGGGATCTTGTCATCCCATGTGATTTGGAAGTCCTCTAGCATCTTTGCCAAGATATTCACCAGCGTCTTGTTGGTGGCTTCTGCTTGACTATTGCATTTTGGGTAGGCCACTGTTGATTTGTGAGGGATAATAGAATACTTTTTTATTAGCAAGCGCACTTTGCTGTTCATGAAGGGCGTATCAGTTTTTGATAAAAACACCTTCGGGATACCAAAATGACAAATAATATATTCCTTCATGAATCGATCTACTACCCCCGCAGTGGCCTTCTTTAGCGATATGGCCTCCTCCTATTTTATGAAACATTATGTGGCTACTAAAATCCATATCTTTCCCCACGACGAAGGGTTAATGGATCCTACCAGATCGAAATCCCAAGTGTGGAATGGGAATAGTGTAGACAAAGAGTGAAGGTCCACTGACAGTGCGTGGATCATATTTCCATGTAACTGCTAGGCTTTGCACTTTTTAATGAAATTGGTTGAGTCTTTCTCCATGGAAGGTCAGTAATAGCCCAAGTTCATTATCTAGTCGTAAAGTTTGGCTCCCCCAATGTGACCTGGATCATGAGCCTGCTTCAATACTTCTTAGGCCTCTTCACCTCTTATGCACCTTAGGGGTTGTCGTGATAGCCTCGTCGGTATAGTCGCCCATCTTACATGAAGTACTTCGGTGCTCGCCTCCTTATCTTCGTAGCGTCTTCTTTATCTGCTGTCACTACTCCATCCACTGAGAAATCCATGTAAGGTTATCACCAATCTTACAGGTTATCAATGAAGTTGCACTCTGCCGCCTGATAGAAAAGGCAGCACTTTGGTCACTCTCTTTGAATTGTGGTGGTTTCTTGTCTCATCAAGGGCCAGTAGTACTCCTACCATTGTATCCTTCTGTGTAGGTGAATCTCAGTGGTCTCACAACTATTCTCATGTACTTAGATCAATATTCTCTTAGCCTCATCGAGGTCCACACACCTGGATAGCCAACCCCCTTTATTTTTAAAATATAAGTTTCCCCTGGCAATAAAGTACTGTGATAAGTCATCCAAGCTAAGTGGTCCTTCTCCTCTCTCTAGTTGCTTTCTGATTTCACCTCTCGAGTCATCTTTATCTTCTGATGGCAGCATCTCAGATACCGTCAAGGGGGCAGTTCTCTTTTTTACTCGGATCACGGTTGACTCCCCATCAAAGACAATCTTTTGCACGATGGTGGCATAGGCATCCGCATGCCTGTTCAATCTTCAGGGATGCTTTTTTATATTTATCGCCTCAAACTGGCACAGTAATCGCTGGATGATCGTGAGGCAAGGCGCCAAGCTCATGTGCTTCAGTGAAAACTCCCCTGTCACTTGCTTCACCACCAAACTTGAAACCCCTATGATTGTTAGTATGTGTATGCCCCTCCTAGTGCTTCGAGTAACCCAAGGACCAATGCCCCCTACTCGGCCCCATTATTTGAGCATTCGAACTCCAATTTGAACGATAAGAAAATATCTTCACTGCCTCCTTGCAAAATAACTCCCGCTCCTCATTTCTTCTCGACTGAGGAGCCATCAAACTCTGTACTCCATTCCTCCATGTTATCGATTACAAAATTGGTCTGGAGGTCATCACCCGGGAGCTCTTTCATAGGCGGTTAGAACATTCCCGAAGGAAAAATAGCCAATAAATTTGCATACACCTCGCTTTTGATGGCCCAAGGGACCAGACACTTCAGATCATACTTCAATAGAATTAAGAACCATCTAGCTACCCTACCTATCAATACAGTTCTATCAAGCAAAAACTTTATGGGGTCACATCTAGTTACAGTATGAACTATAAATGATAGCAGGTAGTGCCTAAGTTTTTATGCCACAAACACGAGGGCTAAGCAATGCCTCTTAATGCTAGTGTATCTGGCCTCGGGACCATGTATAATCCTACTTAGATAATAAATATGTTTTTTAATCCCTTCGCTCTCTTGGGCTAACAAATCCCCAATAGACCGTTCTGTTGCTGTGAGATATAAACGTAAAGGGGTACCTGCCTTCGGGGGGACCATCATTTGAGGGGAGGTAAGTAGCTCCTTCAACTTGTCCATGCCCTCCTGGTGCACTATTTCCCATGTAAACTTCACGCCCTTCCTTAACATCTCCATCAAGGGATGCATTACCTCAGCCATCCTCGGGACGAATCACCCCAAGTACGATACCTTGCCTAGGAAACTCTTTACCTCTTTTACGGGCTTTGGTCTTAGCATATCAAGGATGTCTCGTCATTTGTCTAAGTCCATTTGTACCTCTTGGAGAATTACCACGAACCTTAAAAATCTCCCGCTCATTACCCCAAAGGAGCATTTAAGGGAGTTCATCTTTAGTTTATACTTCCGGCAGCGAGTGAATACCCTCCTCAAATCGTCTAGGTGGGATTCTTCCTTCTTGGACTTAATCACCAAGTTATTGACATAAAACTCCATGGTTTTATGGAAAATGTCGTGGAATATGGCCATCATCATTCTTTGATAGGTGGCTCTTTAGTTCTTTAACCCAAAAGGCATGATTGGGTACATGAAATTTCCCAAGGGTGTTCAAAAGGCAGTCTTTTCTGCATCAGCTGGATCCATTTTTATCTGATTATAGCCCACATACACGTCCATGAAGTTGTGTATCTCATGGACCGCTATTGTGTCAATCAAACTATCAATGGAGGGCAGTGGGAATTCTTCCTTCGGTCACGCCCTGTTCAGATCTTTGAAATCTACACATATCCTAATTTTACTTTTGTCCTTCTTTCCCACAGGTACAATACTGGACAACCATATCGGATGTTGTATCGGCACTATAACCCCCACTGTGAGTAGCTTCTGTACTTCTTCCTTGATATTCAAGTCTAACTCTACTTTGTATGTTTCGGTGGCCTATTTTACCGGGATTGCTGTGGGCAAGACATTCAGTCTGTGATAGCTTACCTCGTGTTAACCCCCAGCATCTCAGTGTACTTCCATGCAAAGACATATTTGAACTCAACTAGGAGTTTGATCAACCCCTATCGAGAGGGTCCCTCCAAGTCCTTCGAGATAAAAATGGGGTTCGAATTCCCACCTTCTCTACCCAAATTAATCTTTTCTAATTCCTGGATCTGTAGTCTAGGGTCGCCTTTCATACATTTCGGATCTTCCTCCACTTCTTCTATAAACTCTAGGATCCCAAAGTTGTCAATTACTAGGCATTACCCCTGATTATCTACCTGGAAGCATTCAGACACCGGGTCAGCTTCATCGCCTAGTCTCTCTGTTTCCCGCTCACACCTTTATAATTTATAAATGATTCTGCCGTTAGGCAAGACAACTCGCTTGCACTGCCGGTCCGCATCTCTTTAGAAAGGTATTTTTCTACGATTCTCATCCACATCCTTCATCGTTTGCCTACTAAGAATGCTCAGTGTCTTCACTTGATACTCAATGGGATCAATTCATGGGGTCATCCGATCATGAAGCTATCTTGACAGGCTGGGCGACCTTGCTGCCCCAAGATCACATTCTTCATTATAATTCATAATCGTTTGAGCAGGTGTTCGCACCCTTTGTTGAGTTGACGGTATTCTTATCCCCCCAGTAGATCTTGTCATCATAGTAGCTTCCTCCGTCAGATCGGTGTAGAAAGCTACATCCACCATATGGGCCTCTTCCTTTGCAAAAGGTTTATTGGTAGCTCGAATCCCCACCTCTTTACCCATTATGTTCGCCTCGGCGCATTGATGATATGTTGAGGGCACTACCACATGGTTGTGCATCCACACCCTTCCTACTAACAGCTGGTACAATGACTCGTAATTAATGATATGTAATTTGATAAGAGAAGTGATATTCCCTATCGTGATGCCCACATTGACGTAGCCCACCGACTTAGAAGGCTGATTATCATAACCTGATATTGCCAAGGAGTGGGGAACTATTCTTGTTTTCGACAACCCGGTAGCATATAAGGATCCTAGAGGCATTATGTTGATGGATGCCCCTCCGTCTAATAAAACTCATGAGAAAACGTAATCCTTCACCGATGAAGTAACATACAAAGGTCTATTGTGTGGATACCTGATCATCTTGTCTGCCTCTGATAATGTGACTTCTGAGAGGTATCTGCTCACCAATTTAGCCATGGGCCCTTCCATTTCAAATGTGGGGCCATATTTTTCTTTGCAATTTCTAGAATGGCTCTCGTAACTTCCAGCCAGGAAGCTTCAGGAAGTCCAACTTTATCTAAGAACCAACCAAATTTTGGCGAGCGAGCCATGGATGCATACTCAATCCACGAATCCGTCCGATAATCCTCTAGATCATAAACTTTTTCTACGTCTCTGTATGCAGCCTCATCATATGCTATCACTTCATTGACTTCCCCCAGTGAGCGGGACCCTATCTGCCCGTTGAGCATCTCAATAGCATCGAATGCTTCTCTTATTTAGCTCTCTTTGTCTTAAGCCTCATCATCTAAATGCATGCAAGCCAACTCGAAAGTGCATTCTTCAAGAGAATTCTTGAAGCCATTACCTTGAGTGCCCTCGGAGCCATTCCCTCCAAGTTATTGCTCCATCGCTTCCTTCTCGGCCTCCTCGTCGAAGGCACTAGCCATATGGGCCCCATGGGGCGATAATGGGTTGTTGTTTACGTTGGTTTATCGTAACTCGATATCTCCATTATTCATGTGATGGTCAATCAACCTTCTTAATGAGAAACACACCTTAGTAGGGTGATTGACTCTGTTATGGAGCGCGCAATAGTGGGGTTTCTCTTTGTCTTCTTGGGTGAGTGTCACAGTGTAGACATTAATTGGCCTGCAAACTTTATCGTGAACCATGAGATTATACAGGTTCAAAGCTTGCTCCACCGTATAAGGTAGCTCAGGAGGATCCTCCCCATCTTCAAATCTTCTCTTGTTGTTCCTACCTTTTCTACCTCCTCGACCACCATTGCCTCCTTCTCTACCCCCATCATCGGCGTAGTTGATCCTCGATGGTATTCCCCCTCCCCCCCCCCCCCCCCGAAGTAATTGTTGGCCTCATAAGCAAATTAGACAAAGCGGGAGGTGGTACTAGGGGCTTCACCACTAATGCAATATTCCTTGTTGCCTTCAGAAAGGCTGCAAATGTACCTTCTTTTATCTCATTAATCAGGTAACATATGTATTCGAGCAGCAAGCCTTTTGCACATACTTGTAAAATCTTGTCCTCTCGCGTCTCCTCCCTCACATCTAGGGAGCGCTCGCGGAACCATCGAATATAGGACACAACGTCCTCTCCTGGATTCTTCTTCTCACACGCGAGCTGGGTGAGTGTGAACTCATCCTCAACCAAGAAAAACTTTTGCCCAAACAAAACATGTAATTCCTCCCAAGAACCTACACTACATGGGGCTAGGTGGGAATACCACGTGTAGGCTTTCTATGTCAGGGATTTCGATAACTCCCTTAGCCTTAGCTTTTTATCATTACAGTGGGCCCCCAGATTATCGATTAACCTCTTCACATGTTCCTTGGGATTTACACCTTTCCTCATGTACATTTCAAAGATTGGAGGAGTATATCCCACCGAGTAGGGTTTGTTATTATACTCCTCTGAGTAGGGAGTGCGGAAGTCATCGTATACGGCGGAGCTCTCCCCCTTAGACACAGCTATGAGCTTTAATAACTCTTTCTTCATGTATTCTAAGTTGGTTGGTGGGGGACTTGCTGATAACGGCGTTACTGTTGTCGAGGTTATTGAGGCTGGCGCACTTACTCCTTGACTTACCATGACAGCCGGAGCAGCTGTGGTTACTCCCCCGTATTGCAACATCGGTTCCACTATCATAGGTGGGACATAAGGGTGTGTTAACCAATATAGGCATCACTTCCCCCAGTAATAGTTAGTATTGGTATATTGGCTAGTGGTGTAGTAAATGAACTTTCCCCCCTGGGAGCTCCCAGCATTTCCTGGGCTGTCGAAGTTTTAATGAACTCTGCGACTAGTCCCATCAGCCCATGCATCTGTGCCTGGCGTACTCTCCCTTACGTGGCCATTGTCTCTGTGATACCAGCGCTAGGTGTGCTAGGACCTATCCTTGTCATTCCCCTCTCTTTAGGTAACGCAACGTTATTTGCTTCTTCTTCATGCTGTATGGCGTCGAAATTGATATTTCTAATGGTGTTATTCTCTGGCATCTTTTCAAAAGAGAATACCTCCCTAGGGGAGTCGCCAAATGTAAGATGTGGGTTCTTCAAATACTATTAGTATTAAGTGAGGCGTAACCCCTTATCAAGATCGGGACCAACACCATTAGATATAGAGCACAGTTTTAGAGCCGTGGGTGAATCAGAGGCATAGAGATTTAATTATTCAAAGTTGCACTAAAGAACATAGTAACATGGGCAACATGTGGTTAACACAATAAACAAAATGGGACCAGAAGATGGCGTGGTGGGAGGGAGAAAGAACAAGCACTCTGGGTACAATAAAGACAAGGTATGAACTTCAAGTTCAATTAATGCCCAATGATGGGTGCATTCAATGTGTAATGGGAGTTAATGCTCTTTTCAAAGGCTCTCTGGTATGAGGGAATTTGGACAGCAATTCTAGGTTCTGGATGCCCTCTTTCATTTGTTTGTTTTGGTCATATTTATATGGTGGAAGAGGTTTCTCGAGTTAGTATGCCCTCGATCCTCTTATAGTGGTGCATTAAATGCATGAGATACTACATTTAATGCGTGGGATCTGTTAGTTTTGGTGGGAAAGCTTTCTATTGGTTGGAAACATTTCAGTTATTTATAAAGCATATGACTTGTCATCTTGGGGCTTACTCTAGGATGGCTATTTGGTCAGGATTGGTGAACTAGACCTACCATCCTAAGTATAAAGGCACTTGAGTGTTGTATTCTTGAGTTCCTAAATGCTAGGCGCTATGACGTCAAGAAACGGTTCAAACAGTGTTTATTATTTGGTATCTAGTCATGTCAGTCAGACAGACTAGCGACCGAGGTACTTTGAGGAGGTGACCTTGAGGGGGCAAGCATTGAGGGAGATCGAACGACTAGAAGAGGTTCATTTGAATAGGTAAGCAATGAGTGGTCTCGTGTGACATTTGCCCTGGGTGAAGTTTTATCAAAGTGTGCCAAGAGGGTTGGTAATAACTCCCAACGTTGCCTTATTCTCAATTCTCCAAACCATGTCCCTGTGAAGTTCCTAGGAGAAGATAGCTTGATAGAGCATGAAATATCTCCCATGCCCTACCAAACATGGTCCCTCGTGGGTACCAAGTGATCCCTCTTAGCATTTACATTCATAAAATAAAGTACATAATACAACATTCTATTTCTTATACAAACTATTGTCATCCGGGTGACCTTTGTTCTTCGAGCCAGGTCAGTTGGAGGCTCTTCGGGGTAAAGCACTATGAGTTATTTTCTTGTGAGGAGCCTTCGAGGTGGGTCCCGCGAGCTACTTGCATGGAGGATCTTCGAAGTGTGTTTATGGGGCATCTTTCTCTGTAGCTGATCAATTCACTTGGCTAAGTTAATCATTCGTGTAAGGGAACACCCCCTCCACACCAGCTTAATTGCACTTGTTAAGCACTTGCTATTTTTAAAAATCTTTTACAATTGGGTTGTGACCCGTTTCCTTGCATATTATATTTTCTATTGTATCTTGTACATCAGGTATCCAGTATTAGGGATGCCGGCATGGTATATGGATATCTCAACAAGTTATAGCTGCTGAAGAGGTAGATTTTTCTTAGACGCTTCCATTCTGTTGAATCACACATCTGTAATGTCTACTTTCATTTAGGACATGTCGCCCAAGATTCTAGTTATTTCATTCCTATTCCAAAAATTGTAATTATTTATGTCAGTACTGTTGATATTAGAAATAATTGATGGTAATGAAACATTTTAACTGGAGAATTATTCCAGTCACATTTATTCTTATTATATTTAGTTCAGCTATGTTGTGATGTTTCTTATTATTGTTCTATATCGTGGAATGGTGTTAATTAAATTAAAACTGGAAAAGTTTTGACACTAGCTTAATTAATTATTAGGTGAATTCATGAAGAAATTATTTTTCGACAGTAATGCTGAGAATGAACCAACTGGATAGTTTAATTTAATAAAGGACTGATAACCCAGTATTTAATTAGGCAGGGTGTCATAAAAGGCAAAGGCTATGTGATTGAGTACCTGTGAAGAAATAAAAACCTATGAAACAGACCCACTCAAAGCCATACTAAAAATGTGTTCAGCAGGAAGTGACTAGTTATGGGGACGTTTATCCATAGGAATGCAAACCCTGGGGATAGATATCCTCCCAAAGGGTGAAAAACCTGGAATAATGACCCCATTAGATCGATGTATCCCCTATTGGTGGTGGAAGGGCCACTCGAAAGGGAGAACTGCAAGATAAGTCAGGCACAACAAAGATAAGATAGTGGTTATAATAAACATAAGACAAACCATAGATAAAAGAAGAAGTGTTAATCAATACCTCTAAAGGTGCAGTAGTAGAAGGAACAGCCAAAAAACTGTCCACTAAAGAGAAGGAAACAGTCCTAGTAGGGGGACTGGGGGCTACAGTCACCTATTAAAGAGACAAATGTACAAAAGTAAATTCATAATAATGAGTCAAAATCCAATGGGTGATGAGACTCAAAGATATTTGACAAAAATAGGTGAAAACCTACACAAAACGAAAGGACACGGAAGATCCCATCGTGGTAGTGGGAAACACAATAGAGTGTTGTGTAATAAACAAAGAAAGTGTTAAAAATATTTGACAAGTAAGAACAAATATAAGTCTTAAAATTTTATGAACAAACCTCTCTATCAAGGACTAAAGAGGAGATAATCATAGAGTTCCTCTCAGGGAGAAATGTTAACCCTCGCAGTGGGGAAGGTGTAGATGAGGGAGTAGCCCTCACCTCTGAGGGGCCACTCGTCCCCATGGAAGAAACCTGTTCAAAAAAACAAATTTAAAGTTAGAAAACATATGGAAAAAGTCAAGCAAGATAAAATGAAGGAAAGATAATAGAAGGCACTTACAATGTTTGGGCGAGGGCCTATCCATAAGGTAGTTGCCTAGTGGTGGGGCTAGTGGTGGAAGGCGGATAGATCATGGTGTCATTCTTCTCGCCACCAGAGCTTCTTGAAGCTGACAACAAAGTACAAGTGTCACGTGAGTGACCTTGGTGAGAGTAAATAGCACTAATGCCATTTGAAGAAGAACTACTGTCATCATAGGAAGGGTTGATTCCATAATTAACTAGTTCCTCTTCAAGTGAGCAAGATGGGGAAAAAGCATTTGAAAATTTATGACTGGAAGTTTCACAAGTAAAAGGTGAGAAACTATAATACCTTCTATGAGAGGGGTGGATAAGAGGGACTGCTCCTGAGATGGAATATCTAAGCCTCATAACCCTACTCGCGTACTGTCTGGAATGTCTCCTCAATACCAAGATTGTCAGTGTCTAAATATTGGTTTGAAATAGGCGATGGAGCAGTGGGTTTAGTAACCTTCTTCTTCTTCTATTTACTTGCTCGAACACTCACATGTGAAGGAGGAGGAGTGGTGGTCTCTACTTGTGTTAGGATAAAATTTGACGCGTCTGTGTCTGTCTACTTTCTCTTTAAGGGGCCCTTAGACCTGGCCTTCCCTCTTCCTTTGGCCTTGGCTTATCGAGATTCAGGGTGTTTCACATAAATAGACTCCTCTTCCAGAGGTCTCACTATAATAGGATTGACCTGCTCGAGAGGGGTCTCTGTGAGCAGGTATAAAGAATCCACCAAAGCTATCAGTCCTCTGGAGCATCCCCTCAAAAGTAAAATTGGAATATGCCTCCAAATATAGTTCATTGGGCTCAGTGTTCAAGGGGTAGATGGGGGCGTAAACTCCTTATTCATACCCAAATTGTCTTCTCACCCTCTTTGAATGATAAAATGCAACTCCCTACCCAAGTTCAGTCAGTGAGGGAAGCACACAAGGTAAAACCATATCCATAAAAGATATATCGGGGTAGTCTGCTATTCGGGTATGATCTCTAAACTTGTATTTTTACATGCAATAACACACACACACACACACACACACACACACACACACACACATATATATATATATATATATATATATATATATTCTGACTTTGTGTGTTATAAATTGTTCTAATATTGCTTTAAACTAATTTTGCTTCAAAACAAGTGAAATCTTTCATTCTCGGCCATATGTGTTATAAATTGTTCTAATATTGATTTAAAACAAGTGAAATCTTTCATTCTCGGACATAACTTACTAAACATTTTATTATATATATATATATATATATATATTGTATGTTTAGTAGATCTACTTTTATAAACTAGATCTTTGTTTAAAACTTCTATACTCTTCAAAAATAAGATTGGATTTATATTTCTCATAGTTGTGTAGATCCTGGTAGTTAGTAAAAACTCTTGATCTAAAACTTTTATTGCACAAAGATGACTTTTAGGTTTTCACACAATTGAAACTTAAAACCCTAAAGCAAAGACTCTTTTTATTTATTCTTTTGGTTTAAACTTCCAACCTCCTGTTAAAACTAAAAATCTTATTAAAACTTATTTTCTTTGGATCTTCATTAATACTCTTATCTTAAGTGTGAAGCTCTGTTTGTGTTCTTTTACTATTTGTATTATTTGGTACAATTTCAGTAGTTGTGGGGTTATTTAATATTAGCATTTGCATACTAGTTGTATTCATTGTACATATTCATTTACACATTGGAATCTATAAATTGTAATTGAACTATTGTTATAATGGACTTGGGGGTGTGGTCTTTGTACTAAAAGACCTAGGATTTTCTAGTATGCCATTTTCCTCGGTATCAAATTATTGTGTGCTAAACCTCTTATCCTCATCTCATTTTGTTTCTAATTTAATTCCAGCTTACTTTGAATATCACACCAAACTAAAAAAAATTATGTGTGTGTGCATTCAACCATTGAAGTTTAAAAGGTTTTTATAAAAGAGAATTTAATTAATCTTGATACTTTAGTGTATTAGATTATTTTCAGAGGGTAGTCTTATCCACCTATCACCAAAATCTCAAATGCGTAACCGACCAAGAGCTAATGGAGATATGTGAAAATTGAGCTTTAACTCATAATGCTTTGTCGCAGCCATCAGGCCAAAACATAGAAAATAAAAGAAAAGGTGGATAATGCATAGGGGACCATTTTTGCTAAGTAGTAGTTAAAGGATGGGAGGGTGTGGATTGAAGACATAAAGGTAGCCCCTGCCGACAGGGTCATAGAATCACTCCAAAAAGTTCCGTTTGACGATGTTCACCAGCACATGATATTCCTCTTTGGAAACTCTAAGAGAAAGTGTGTGTATAAAGCAACTACCCAAATTAAAAATTATTACCAACATTAAGCTAATGTTTATTTTTAATCCAACTTCGGGTAAAAGTTGATCCTAACATCTAAGTGATAAAATCGTTGTTTATAAGTTGATTTAACTTAGAAATATAGGTTCCTGAAGAATATAAGATAAATCAAAATGATGAATATTAAATCATGCACTTGAGATGAGGATTTATAGGAGAAAAAAGTCTTTGGCCAAACTGACACCTTCCACTATATAGGTAAAGATTTACGAAAGGGAGAAATGACTTGCAAACTTGAAACTCTCCTAGATTCAATAATGCACAATCTCCATAAGATACTTTTTCCACCTTCTAACTGCAAGAGCAAGAACGAATTTCTCTCTAACAATTCGTCACATCCCAGGTGTCAACTTTTGTTAATAATGTCGAGTTTGCGTCAAACTCTAAGTCTTCTTTAAAGTTAAAGAAAACATTTTTTTCAAAGGAACAAGTGAGAAACTGATAATATATATCTAACTTCCTAGGTTGTGAGAGTCATAAAGGTTGGGGAAAGTTTCAAAAGTGTTTGTCTAATCAAGATAAACTCGCTAAGTATTTATGAGATGTCAAAAATATTTAAAGATTTTCAAGAACAAATTTTAAAAAATGTTTTGTTTAAGTATTTAGAAGAAGTAATATCACTTCAAATAACTTTAAACTAGAGTTATAATAATATATATCTAAACCCCACAAATAAGGTTTTTGCTCTGAAGAAAATCTGATTTCTTTAGGTTGATAAAAACAATGAAAATCATACTACCTTTTTCAACCTTATTTTGATATGGAGAAGAAAAATAATAATATATTCATTTTAAAACTTGTGTAATCAAGTTCTCAAACCCTCTAAGTCATTATTGTCAACAAAAAAATAGGTTGTTTCTAATTCACAAAATAAGATATGGTTGCAAAAGAGAATTTGCATGTTTTACAATGCAACCTTCAAAAAAGATTACCTTTTTGCACTAGATCCGAAGCTTTCGTTGGAGCTTCGTTGAAATGATGAATTTCTTCATTGTCAGGAACCTACGGAGAATCCATGTCATATAAGAAGATAGGGATTTTTGTACTTGGATGACGGTACTAGCGAAGGATCCTCACTATAGCGAATAAAAACTTGTTGCAATGACTCTGTGGCAAGGTAGGTCACGGCTTTGTCTAGGGTTTTTGAACCGTTATTTGGCATCCACGAGTTTTAAAGCATTTTGGAAAACATTCCAAGTATGTTTGTTCACAACCAAAACACTCAGACTTAAAATACACACATACGAATGCAATTTTTATGAACATAACTTTTCTATAAGAAAAGTATATTACATAGTGTATATGTTCAAATTGTCCAAACCAACTCACGCACAAGTTTTAAAAAAAATCCAAATTTTAAAAATCCGATATGAGTTATGTTAAAAAAACGGTGGTAAAACTAAGTCATTCTAAGTCCTTTACATTTATCCTAAAGCGGTAATCTCACTAGTCATGGCATGAGGTAGCTTTTGGATGAAGACAAAGAAGTCTAGTATTGTAGGCTTGAACATGAATAATTTTGGGACAACTTAGATAATTACTCAATTTGTTTGAAAAATAGATATACAATCTATGCCTATATAGTTTTTCAGCATACTTGTGTTCTTACAATCTCCCTCGCTGATAGTGAAAAATAAGAATCGGCCTCCTTCCTTAAAGAGAAACAAGATGTGTTTGCTTGGCATATATATGATATGCCTATCATAAACCTAGAAGTAATGTGTCATAAGATTCACATTAATCCATCATTCTCATCGGTCTCATCGAATAGCTCCTAAGAATGAGAGAGTGATAGAAGAGATGGTCAGGAAAATTTTAGATGCAAGGTCCATCAAAGAAGTTAAATTCCCTAAATGGCTATCCAATCTTGTCTTAGTTGAAAATATAATGGAAAGTGGGGGGTTTTAATTAACTTCACATACTTAAATAAGAATGTCCCAAATATAGCTTCCCACTACTTAAAAATTGATTAGCATGTCAAGTCCACAGGTAGCCATGAGCAAATGAATTTTCTAGATGCATATTCTGGCTACCATCATATCCCTATGTTCGAACCTGATTAGTGGAAAAATTATGTCATTCCTTTTAAACTTAAGAATGCAAGAGTGATCTACCAACGGTTATTCGTTAAAATGTTCAAGCAAAAATTGTGAGATACCATGGAGGTATACATTGCCGATAAGCTTAAGGAGTAATAAAAAGGGTGATCACCTCTTTGATCTTGAAAAAATGTTTTAAGTCCTTCGATACTATAAGATGAGCCTACATAAAATGAAATCCTCCTTTTGAGTATAGTCTGGAAAATTCCTTAGCTACTTGATCAGAAAAAGAGGAACCGAAGTGAATCTTGATTAAATCGGAGCAATAAGAATGATTCAACCTCCTAAAATTTTTAGAGATGTTTAAAGGATGATTGGAATGCTTTATGCCCCCAATCGGTTCATTTTGAAATATTTTGAGAAATGTAAGCCTTTCTTTCAATTACTAAGAAATGAGATAAATGGAGTATGGGATTATTAACGCTTAATGGCACTAGAGGAGATCAAGAATTACCTTAGTCGATCACCCATACTCACAGTTTCTAATCCAAGGGATCCACTTTACTTGTATATGTCAGTGTTCGATCATGTAATTAGATTGGCTTTAGTCTGTAAGAAGGAAGGACACTAAGCCCTAATTTACTCCATTAGTAAGACACTGTTGGAAGTCGAACTACAATATATCCCAGTGAAAAAGTTAGTTTATTCACTGGTGATAGCTTTGTGCCAATTAAAATAATATTTCGAAGCGCATTATATCATAGTCATAACCTCTTTTCTGTTGAAAGTAGTCCTTAGAAAGGTTGACCTATCTCATAAAATGTCCAAATAGTCGATGGAATTAGGGATGTTTGATACCCATTAGCAAATTAGAATGACATTAAAAGGAAAAATTTTGGCATACTTCATTGCAAAGTTATCTAGAGAATATCAACCTGAGAAAATCCCAAGCCTCAGTACGGAATGTGATACTAAATAAATTCTTTATGTGGATAGAGATTTCAACAGATAGGAATCTTGGTACGGATAGTGTTAGGCACCCAAAATCACAACATCCTCGAGCAACTTATGTGATTTGGCTTTGAAGCATAAAATAATTAGGCGGAATATGATGTTCTCATTGGGGATAAAGAAGGCCTTATTATTAGCCGCCAGTCACCTTGACATACTTTGAGACTCAAGGTTGGCATCCAATTAGATATCAAGAGACTACAATGATAGACATCAACACATATTGGCCTACCTTCAGAAGGCGCAAGAGTTTAATGCTCAATTATTGCACCTCCTAATATAAACAATAGTCACATGGGTGCTTTGGACATATTGCCTTCGGCTATGAAGTTTAATCTCAAAAGAGTGATATAGGTGGAATACCTAACACAAATAATCATCCAAAGGAAATATTATGTCATCCAAGTGTTAGCCGTGAAAAAATATTCCAATTAGATGGACTTAATAATGAAGTATCTAAAGGAAAATGTATTGCACCGAACAAAAGAGAGGCTCGTCAAATTAGGGTAAAGTCTACCTAATTTATTTATTCCTTGAAGAAAATATCTATAGGAGATCATTCATTGGACTATACTTATGATTTTTCCATCCTGACAATGTTGATTAGCTCTTGTACAAGCTGTGTGAAAGAATTTGTGGGAGTCATGTTCATGGAAGATATTTATCATTTTGAGCTATTAAAAAGGGTACTTGAAGCCCTATATGTATAAATACGGCCAATTTTTCTATTCCTACTCAACTAGTCAATCAACGATCTCAATCCCTTGACCATCCTTTGTTATTTACTCAGTGGGGGCTAGATATCGTGGGACCATTGCCTACTTAACCTGGAAATAGGAAACACCTTTTGGTGGGAAAAAACTACTTCACTAAATGGATTTAAGCAGAGCCATCAGCGAACATCATAGATGTTGACATGATCAGCTTCATTTATAGAAATATCATAATTTGTTTTAATGTGCCAATAACCCTCATCACCGACACTAGGAAAAGGTTAGAAAGTAAGTTTTTCTAAGATTTCTATATCCATCATGAGATAGGACACTATTATGTCTCAGTATCTTACCCTCGGAGAAATGGATAAGTAGAGGCTTCCAATAAAATGGTACTCAATGGAATGAAAAAAACTTTAGAAAAATGTGAAAGGTTCTTAGGTGGATGAGTTCCCCCACATCCTATGGGCATATCGAACAACTCCCATGAGGTTTACTCGAGAAACTCCATTCACCTTAGCCTATGGGACAGAGGCCATTATACCCCTAGAGTCAGGATTGTTGACTATGAAAACAACCATAGTCGACCAATGCTTGAACAATGACAAAATTGGTGCCTATCTTGACTTAGCAGACGAAAGGACGGGATAATCTCTAATCAAGTGGGCAACCTACCAGCAATAATTGGTAAAGAAATACAACAAGGTTGAGCTTCCGAGAAACTTCCATGATGAGTATTACGTCTTAAGACAGATCACTAGTAACGCAAGGAAATCGGCAGATATAATATTAGTACCAAACTGGGAAGGTCCATTCAAAGCCATCAAAGACAAGCTGCAAGGAGCCTATCACCTAAAAATAATTGGGGGAAGGGGGAATACCCCAAGCATTGCATGCTGCCAATCTCAAGAAATTTTATTTTTTATTTCCATTTTTTAGTTTTTCCATTCCAATTATTTACATTTTGTAGTTGAATTTTGCTTATCTTTAAATCCAATTATATTTTATTGTTCCCAGTGGTAGGGGAGTAATAAATCAAGATATTTTTATATATGTATCAGATCATATTTGACTTATTTTTTATTTCAAATAATGCCTTAGTGGATTGATTGCACTCCTAGTATTTTCTCTAAGACTACATGTTTCATCATAAAAACATGAAAACATAATATATTTCCCAGGCAAACAAAGGACCTAAGGGGTACCCCTAGAAACCTAGTAATCTAACACAAAGTAGTCGGATAAAATTATTAACAGGTGGATAGCCCTACGAATAGGTGCATTATTGACAAAAGTTAGTACTAAGCCTAATGATAGGTGCAATGATACCTACTAAAAGTAAAACCAACGAAACATACAAAAATAATAGGAATGGGGGAATGCAAAAACAACTAGATAAACATATCATTTTATTTCATTTCAATACTCATTATTTACAAGTAGAAAGAGGACATCAGCTATGAGGAGGGAGGAACAATCCTATTGGGGTTTTATTCTTAAAACCATGTATGGCATTTCCTTTTAAATAAAGGTGTGTCAGTTCATTTTGAAATAAGAATCATGGTTGCGACAATTCCTTATATTTGGTTTAAATGTATTGTAGATAAGTCGGTCAATAATAATTTCAGTGAGTCGACTTCGGGTTGATCACTAGGATATTGGGATTTTGGTTCTAACACTATTGAAACATTCACAACCTAAATAGGGAGTTAACTTCCTATCGTAACGGTTATGATGCAATCCTAGTAGTTTATCTCAAACTGCGGGAGCTGTATGATGGTTTGAGAACTTCTCAATAGTTCAATAGAGGATTGTGATCAGTACATGCCAGGAATGTATTGAATAAGGCCACCCATGATATTGGTGTCTAAAGTTTGTCTTGATTTGACTTAGGTAATCTCATAATATTTCAAATGGTGTATAGATTCTTAATCCCGAGAATTATTTGGATTGCATTAGGGGATACTTTTGATTGTGATACCCCCTTGATAAACTTAAATATTTTTTTCTACTAAGTAAAATCCGACTGGTGGATTATTTTATATTCCTAGTGGAGTAGAAAATAAGTTAATTCTCAGGATAAAATTAATTAGACATTGGTAAAAATTGATTAACAGTAAATTGATTTGAACAAGCATGTATCAGACACTTAATGTGTGGAATTATATTATATACCATAATCAACTTTGTAAATAAGATTTCTTTATATCTGAGTAATTTCTGAGATAATTATATTGGCGTGAAGTTATAATTATTTAGTGGAATAATTATGATTAAATAAACAAAGGAAATAAAAAAAATGGTAAATATAATTAGGATTTTTGAGTATTTGGAAGCTAATTTAATTATTTGTCTTGGGTCCCTAGTGTAGTCCAAATACCCAAGTAGTTAGGCTCAGACTCTCAAGAAACCTAGTTTGTCCCAAGATTAACTTTTATACTTATATATAAAGGTATGGGAATGGATTTTAATGACATAATTCATTATTAAGGTTTGAAAGAGGTGAGAAAAAATAATATTCACATTTTGTGATTAGGACTAGAAAGAGACCACCATATTATAATCAAAAGAAAGGGTTTTTATCTAAAATGGTTCCCATGCACCTTCTTAACTTTGGGGAGGATCATACACTAAAAGATATTTGAGATTTACAGAATGTTAACCAAGATTTTAGAGATACAAAAGAAGGACGCACTTCATCCTTAACATATACTTTTCTCCCCATCCGGATTGGATACGGATCCGTAAAGGTATTGTATTCTTGAACCCTAGGTTTAATCTTTACACCTAGTTCTTAATTTCTTTTTGATTCATAAATAATCAAATATCTTTGCGGCTTAAAAAAATTTCGTATTTTAAATGTCAATCCCAAGTTATCTTTTTAAATAATTGGTATCGGAGCCTCGGTTCAGATTGATCATGTTTTGAAAAAGTTCATATTGTCCATCATGAAACCATAGTTTTAGGATGTTGAGTGATTGTAAAAAATTTGTATGAAATCATACTAACATGGTTTTGCAAAGATTTTATGTTTGTATTCCTTTCATCATGGCCACATATCTTTATTTTGTGTTATCGGATCATATGGTGGTTTATCTGCAATTAATTTTTGCTCATAGATTCGATATGGTTATACTAATTAGTTTTTTATAATTATTTTGTTATTGGTGTATTTGGAGTCTACTGTGAGGGTATGTAATGTTTCTTTACTATTAGAATCATGTTTTTATGTGGATTTGAGTGTTGGATATATTTTCATGGAGTTTTATGAAGATTGAAAGAGTTATAGTTGTTTTTGTATGAATTTGTGTAGTGGAGAAGAAGATGTCAACACATGTGAATCTGAATAATCTAAAATCCAGGCTGGATCGATCCAAAAATTGGATTGATATTATTTCCAGTCTGGATCGATCCGATCGGGCGAAATCAACCTTGGATGGTTAGTTTTATGGTATTTTTCGGTGAATTTTCATCTTTCAGGCTTGGTTTGATCAGTTTCTAAAAGGAAAGATCTTCAAGAAATTTTATTTGTGATTAAGTATACTTCAAGTTGGACTCTAAGTCAAAGGAAAGTCTTCTACAACAAGAATTCTTGGGCTTGGAGATTTCTACTTCAAGAAGAAATTTACGCCATGATGGAAGGGGGAAATTTTGTCCTTTTATTTAATTATTTACATGTTGTCTCTTTATTATTATGTTTCATAATTTGGCATGCTAATTGGATTAATTAGGAAATTTGATTTATGGAAAACATGGTGATAGAAAGAACTTTTCAAATCCCCGGCAACGGCGCCGTTTGATAAAAAGAAATTTTGCGTGTAATTTTTCTGTCGTTGCTTGAAAAGCTCCTCTAATCAAAAGCCTTAAATACCTACAAAATATAACAATCTCAAGTCTAGAGGTAAGTAAGGGTATCAATCCACTTCCAAGGGGGTAAGCTAGAGACAAATTCAATTGTAATTCACTTTTATTTTCTTTTTTGGATTTTTACTTTTTCTATTTTTTTTAGTTTTTCAATATTAAAACAATTTGGGCGGTTAAGGATGAGTTAACTAATAACTAAATGAAAAGGGGTAATCAAACTAAAATAAAAGTATGAAAAATATAAACTAGTGAGTGAGATGTAACTAAATGAGAGAAAATATTCAAGGATGGAAAATCCACCGTCAATTCACACAAATTTATCTAACTTGCACTATTTTAATTTCATCAATTTCCAAAATATTCGTATAATTCAAAAGCTAATTCTCATTACACTAATGAATTAATTGAATATTCTTTTAGAAAAATAAGTTTAATCCCCACAAGCACTACTCTAAATGAATTAAAGTCAATTAAATAAATCACCCGCTAGGATCAATTTACCAAACTAATTTTTATTAGACAAAGTAAAAACAAGAGTAGATAAAAATTATACTCACATTTAAATCAAGTTATAAGCCTATCTCTAGTTTGAATCAAATGATCAAATGAAAATACAATTTTCATTCCTTTCTCAAGGATGATTTTCCATTTCTCAATGTGAAAATAAGTAGGAATTAAATTTACTAATCAAAGGAAACTAACAAAATTAGAATTTACAATTAAATCAAATTGGATTCATGAGGGCTTCAATTCATCCCTTGAATGGGGTGATTAGCCCTCCATAATCATCATCCAATAAAAATTAGAATCAAATAAGATCATAAAATGAAAATTAGAGAGGAGTAATCACACAAAAATTGCCTTCAATTGCATTAATTCTTCAATTCTTCCATCATCTCAATTAATTACAACACTCAATTTATTGACTTTTTTTCTAATCTAAAAAAAACTAAACTACTAAAAAATAAAAATGATGTTTCTCTATCTAATTCTCTCTCTTGGGTTTCTCTACTCTTTATTCCATGATCCTTTAAAATGGTCTTCAACTCTCTTTAAATAGTAGGTGCCATGGAGCTAGGGGTATTTTTGGGAATGGGTTGAGTGTACATGGAAATGGTGAGAGGAGCATGGGGTGTGAGTGTGTTTGAGGGTATGTGGGTTAAATGAGGTGACAAAATCTGATTTGGTTTAGAGGGTATAATGGGAAGTTGGGTTAAATAGGTAGTTGGGTGTATTTGGGTAAATGAGTTAAATGGGGAATAAAACACGTGGCATTTTATTTGTTTGGTTTTGACTTGGTTTGGGATTTGTGCAGGTGGAAAAAAACGATTTTGGTTTTGTGGGAAATGGGTTTGGATTTGTAGAAGGGTTTGGAGATGGTTGTATGGGGCTTTGAATTTGGCATGGTTTGGATTCAGGAGGTTGTCACTGGGTAATGGGGTGCGCCGGAAGGAGCTGGATGATGGCAACGGCGAGGTTAAGATCGCCAAAGCTGGGGTTCGATGCCGGCAGGGTATGGTTAGAGGATTGCTGGTTTGAGCAGGTTGGAGGTGAAGGTATAAGGGGTTATGGCTGGAGTGGTGGTGGGTAGAAGATAAGGTGACGGGTTTGGGAATGTCCAGAGGTCGCCGACGGGACTAAGGTAGGGGGCTAGGCAGGAGGTTGGTGGTGTGGGAATAAGGAGAGATAGAGAGGTGATTTGTTGATTATGGTAGGAGGTGAGAGGAGAGGTGGTAATAGGGGGAGAGAGTAGAGATGAGAGAGTGGTTTTGAAAATGGTGGAAGAGAGAGGAGAGAGAAGGTGGTTGGTGTAAGTTGGAGAAGATGATGTTGGGGGGTTATTGTGTGGGTGAGGGTATAGGATAATAGGGTGTAGGTGAGGATGAGGATAGGTAGTGTTAGGGTGTGTGTGTTAGTTTGTTTAATCTGTGACCCCTAAATATATAATACTAACTACCTAAAAATAAAAATAATCAAACAAAATCTAATTAACTAAAAAAAATAAAAATATTAAAACTTAAAAAAATAAAATCCTAAGCTATTAAAAACTAAAATAATAAAAGAAATAAAAAATGAAAAATCTAATAAAATATGAAAACAAAAGTCCTAAAATATAAAATCTAATAAACTAAAAATAAAATCCTACAACTAATCCGAATAAAATAAGACTAAACTAAAAGCTAATAAAAATCAAAATAAAATAAAATTATATTAATAAAAATAAAAAATAATATAGAAAATAAAATCTAAAAATTCTAAATAAACCTAAAAATAAAATGACTCAAACTAAAAATCTAAAAATTATTAAAAAGGGACGAATTAGACACACACGGGGTTCGGGGTAGGTTTAGGCTAGGTTTAGGTTCGGGCTGGGGTAGGCTAGGGTTATGGGACAAGGTATTTAGCACCATTTTTTGCACAATTGCCTTGATTTAAGCGTTTGAACTCTGCAATGCACAATTTGACTTACAAAATAAATATTTAAGCACATAAGACCCATATTACCAAGAATTAGCAACTAAAGTACGCCTATTCGGGGTATAAATTGTACAGTTTTGGGTGCTTATCACATGGATTTAATTCTCGGACCAACCTAGATCATGTTTGTTCTGGATAATCCACTTTATTTATTATTTTCTAAATTGAATTAAATTGGGTTACTTAATTTAAAGGTATAAATTAAATTTTTATCTAGAGATTTTATTTTAATTTAAATAATCCTATTTTTGGAAAACTAAAATAGTGAGATCGGATTATTAGATTTCTACAGGTAAATTAAAAAATACCAAGGATTAAATGCGGACATTTAGAATTGAATGAATAGTTTTTCCATAAACCCTTGATTTTTGTTTTAAAATACTAAGTAAAAGAAGGGTTTCAATATAAGCCCCATGGTCTCCATTTGTGTCTTAAGAATTGTGATGTTATTACTTCCTCGTGCCAACTTGATTCCCCCCCCCCCCCCCCCCCGATCGAATGGATTAAATTAGGACTTCTAGTATTCTCGAGATCCTTAAGTAATAGTTTATTGAAACTAAATGTGAGTGAGTTTGGTCCTCTTATCAAGGAAGTTATACATGAGTGGGATTGATTTCAATAATTGAATTAACTCTCTTGTTTTGATTGAAAATTAATTTTTTTGGTTTTTTAATTCTATGAATTCAACTTTTTCTCACTGTCTTAGTCTTAAAGGTTTTAATTGGAATAAGATCCAAGGAATGAAAATGTAATTGGACATTGTTCAAACTTAAAGGGGATAATAAATTGATTTAACCCTCAATTCCCATCAATATTTAAAAATTCTAACCCGATGGATTTCTCGTGTTAAATTAATCTAGCACCCCCATTAGATGGATTTAATCATGGCATTATAAAATGTATGGATATTATATTAAATTAAGTGTTACATGTGTTCGTCCCCCCCCCCCCCCCCCCCACACACACACACACAAGGGAAAGTTCTATATGTATAATTTTAACTTTAAAGAATTGACCGATGAGAATTTGTAGACATCTATGATTGGTTGATGACACTCGAGTAAGAATCAGGTGCTTATAATAATTTTATCATTGATTTAACGAAGGATTCGTTAGATTAGACATGGTGGGAAAACCCGGTACCATTTCATAATTCGGGAGTGAGGATCATCAGTAGCCAAAAGTTTATGTAAGTTATTTGAGAAAATCTTTACTTCTCTCCACAAAAGAAGGTAGGACGATAAGACTAAGTCTCAAGTAAAACAGATTAGGTTACGAAAAGTTCACATTTCTCGATAGTAGTGATATAGCCTAAAGGTAGGTATTCTCATTAAAATTAGTTATAACTTTTATAGAAACGTGTTTGCTATTTCCTTGTTGTTTAAGGAAAAGGGCATGGTAATACTTCTCTCTGAAAAGTAAATGCATCATATATGGTCCAATCAATGGTAGCCTGTTACGTAGCCTCTGGAATAAGAAATTAGTTATGCAACTCGTTGCATAGGTTCAAGGTAGTCGAGAAATTACTTAAAGAGAGACATTCCTATTTATTTTCTTTTATTTTTTAGAAAAGTTATTTTCGATTTCTAAATTGGTTTTGAACAGATATTCTATTGATTTTATATAATTTTTTTATCAAAATTAGATATGCTTTATCCCTTCTGGTACATTGGAAAATAATTTATAAATTTTAAAGTTTGTCTCACCAATTCTGATAAATATTAAATTAAGTTATTGAATGGATGGACAAATCATTAAAGAGAAAGTTTACTTCTAAAACCAAACACAATTTTGGCACTTACATTTACGTTAATTTATTCTAAAATAAATTTGAATACTGGTTTAAAATGGACAGTTGGGATCATTACAAGTAGAGGAATTTCTAGTCTTGAATCCAATTTTAAAGGTAAAATAACCAAAGGGCCATTCATGGCCCAAAGATAAAGAGCTAAAGCAGTGTTGGAGATGGTTCAGTTCGATTAGAGGGTTCGATAACTATCCATTCAAAAGGTGGTTTAAGTTATTCATTGATTTCATTGATGTTCAGTCTAAGGTATAGATGTGTTTATCTGGTGCACCACATGTCTAAAGCCTTTGATTAGTTAAAAGTGTGCAAGGATAAGGTCGAGCGTAGGTGAGGTAAACTAATCCAAGTTATATAATTTTATCACGGAGGTATTTACCTCTTAGGATAATTAAGGGATCATTTATCGAAGGTTGGGATTTTATCCCAGTTGTATGCACCAGGCATTCCATTTTGGAATAGTATAGAGGAAAAGAAGGAATGAGGCTCTTTAAAGTATGATTCAGTTCATGGATAGGTTATTTAAGATTGTAATATTCTTTTGTGGGATTTATATAAGGGAAGAAAATATGAATTCCAATTTTAGATTCTTCTTAAACAGTCTCTTTAACTCCCATTGAACATTAGACTGAGCGCAAGGTCATTCTAGAGCAAGTCCAAATTTGGAGGTGTCTCAATATTCATGCTGTGGAACAAGCCAAGGAAATTAAAATTAAGATAGATTTATGTCTTCTTTTTGGTCATCCCATAGATCATAAAGGTGTTTTATACCATGCTCCTAAGCATAAGATGGTTGTTTATTAAATCAATGTTCGGTTCTTGTAAGAAAATTATGTAATAAATCGTGGGCTGAAGTGTAAGTTGGACTTATAAGATTAAATGGAACATTGTATTACCAATGTTTCTAGACCACTCGTACAGGATGAAATACAACCTAATATCGATAATATACTACCTTATTATAATGGGAGCATTATAGACGATCAGGATACATGTGTCATTTATACTGGATAGCAAGGGGTAACACATCAGAGTGGGAAATCGGGAGTCATCCTAAATGGTTAGTGTTTTGGGTGATCATATCAAAGATATCCTAGTCAAATATGAACCGTGTCCCGAGAATCATTACAAGGCAGTCGAAAACAAAGATCTTTTCTTTGACTTAAGACTATGGATACCAAAATGATTCAATATGTTTGAATCAAGTTCTGGGGATTTTAAACTTGTTGATGGGGGGGTAAAACACATCAGGAACAATTGGACCTATAAAATGTTAAAAGATAGATGGATGGGAAGGTGCAAGCATTCCCAGCAAGGCTTGCGAAAGGCTTACTCATAGATAAAGGGGTTGATTATGGTAAAACCTTCTCGATGTATCCATTCTAAAGTCCATCGAGATTCTTTTAACGTCAAGACTATATTCTTGAATGATCATCTTAACACGTACATAGTAACAAGTTGGGAAAAGAAAAGTCATGTAATATTATGAAATCCATTAATGTACTTAAGATAACATTAAATTCTTGGGTCATTAAGTTGATCACGAAATCAAGTTTTGATTTTGATCAAAGTTCGAATAACACTTGTTAGTATAAGAAGCATGACGAAAACTTAGTGGTATTTTTAAGTACAATTTGTGAATTATATTTGCCTAATTGAGAACAAGGTGGGATTATTAACTTACTTAGGATTGTGGTTGTCCAAATATTATATATAAAGTACTTAGGAGGATCTAGGCACATCTTTATGATCAATCTTTCGTTAGATCAGTTGCAAAGGATGTTAGGCTTTTCCCAAGTCAATTATATTGATATATATTTCACAAAATTAGCATTGAGATTCCATGAAAATGGGTTTTTTCATGAATGGAATGTCTATATCTGTGAATTAATGTCTTAGGACACTTGAGTAGATGGAAAGAATGAGGAATATACTTAATGCTTCGACTGTGGGCACCCTCATGAATTCTATATATTGTGTGCAAAGATGAATATCTGCTAAGCCTTAGACATGGTTATCATACTTTAGTCTCGTAGTATAGTTCATTTTTGGGCACAAAGAGTAGGTTTTTGGTCAAATAATGGTTCCAAGTTTTTTACCTCGGAATATGTATTTACCCAATGAGGTTGAGCTATAAGTTAGAGGAGTATGAAGGAATCTTTGATTGCTAACTCCACTAGGAAGGCCAAAGCTGTTGACATTTCGGAGGAAGATAAAGTGGATATATGACTCAGTTAATGAAGAGTGACCAATATGTGTGTGTTTTCTTTCAAACCAATTTTTCTTTGAAAATTATACAACTTTTAATTAAGCGCCAAACTAAGTTGTGAAAACCAATTCTTACTTTAAACCAGTTTTATCTTGATTAATCCTAAACATGCATCTAGTGATTAAAGCAAGTAAAGTAAAGTAAAGAATACTCACAACGCCGAATGTATGAGGAAAAAACCCAAAATGGGAAAACAACCTCGGATGGCCCAATCCAGACAATCACTAAGAACAATGGTTTTACAAAGACAGATTAGCCTTACAATAAGACTAGGTCCCCACGGGTCTTGACGATCCTTCTGATGATCAACCGTTCTTTAATAGTGCCCACGCAGAAATTTCGTCTTCCACAATACCTGCCCACACATGCGTCCACGTATGTCTCAGTGTCCACCAAATGGCTTTGATTCGTCTACGATGTCGAACAACAAGTCCTTCTCTTTTCTTCACCGTAAAACCTTTGATGCTCAATGTGTATAACAAACAACTTTGGTGCCACAAGTTCACTTAAACATATAAGAATGATAACTCAGATCTTTGCAAACTCTAAGGATGTGTTTAAGACTTTTTAATCCTTAGAAAACACGTGCAAAATAATTTTCTGGTCGAATATTGTTTTCCAGAATGCACATTGCGAAATTATAATGAAAACAAAGTTTAAATAGGATTTAAATGCCGCCTCAAAAAATGCGTCGTTCGAACGACTTGAGGAACTCGTTCGAGCGACATCCCATCACGTTCGAACAAGATTAGATGTCGTTTAAACGACAGCACAAAAGTTTGACATTTTAACTTTTTGTTTAAAACGTCTCTTCCAATGAGAGATCCAAAAAATTCAAACTCTTTTACGAGATTATCATCATAAAACGTAGTGTAAACCTTTAAAACATTTAAAAACATTTTTCTTTACAAAATTACATCCTTATCTTTTATAAAATAATTCCGAGCACCATTAATTATATGTATTCATACATGAGTGATCTCAGAATGAAATTAACTTTGAAGACGATTAAACTTGCACCAATTTAAACTACGGCATGATTAAATCTTTGAAGCTTTGCGGCAACGTCTTCAATTTCTTCAATACGTCATAGACCAAGTGGGATCGCGACACAAATAAACATCTCCCTATCACATATTACAAACACAGTTTTGTTCACGGAATTAAGTCAAAACAATACAGGGACTCAATTGAAAATTTATGTCCTTAAAAATCTCCCCCTTTGACTATTCCGGGACAAAACTAAATCAGTGAAATGCCTAACCGGGTCGTCAAGCCGTATGATGCCTAAATCCCACTGTTCTAAAAAAAACCGCCAAGGCTTGAGGTTTTGGAGAAATACCCCGCCTTAAGCTTTTGACGCCTTATGCTTGGTAAAAACCTTAAGGCGTACTATTTCTCTAAAAACAACAATGCTTTAGTGAAACGATATCGCCTTTTAAAGATTTTTTTACAAATCGGACCATTATCTGATCCAAAATAATCAAATAGTATTTTAATTTGCAAATATTGAGACATATTTTTATGATATGTACAATTTTACTATTTTAATAGCCTTGTTATGATTAAAAAATATTAAAATATATTAAAAAGGCATAAACGCCTTTCATGCCTTTTTACGCCAAGGCTCGCCTAGGCTTTTAAGGCTTAAGGCTTGGCCTCCACGCCTTGATCACACCCCGCATTTTTTAGAACCTTGCTAAATCCTATCCCATAAACCCAAAATCAAAAATTTCAGGACACGGACTAGAATATGTAGCACCGGCAAGCATGAGTTGTTTGAATGTGATGTAGACTTGAAATCTCGAATCGCTGAAAGCATACCTACACACATGAAACAGAAAAATAAATACCGAGTGAAGTATGGAGGAAAAAATGATACCAATTTATATTTCTAATAAGAACAAATCATTTGAAACATGTGAGCAATTAAACAAATATAATCAAACAATAATATGTAAATTCAGATATCAATAGTAGCGCTCAACAAATCTCCCCCTACATCACATACATCTCTCCCCCTTTTTGTCTCAAATAGACAATCCAGCGAAAAGATAAACCAATTTCAAATATCTAGCATAAGAATATGATAGCAAATTGAATCAATTTGATACTAATTTTTAAAAAAGTTGAAAAACGCTAGATAAATAAGAAACAACCAGCTGAATAAGATCATGTAATGACAAATCAGTAGTTAGTAAACCAAGGAATCACATAAAGAATATCGCAAATTAATCAGGTGTGATAAATAGACTATATGAAAAATACCAATTTTGAAATAAAAGAACCTGCAAATAAACCAGACAGACTAAAAAATCCTTCAGCAGTACCAAAAAATATACCAATTTGAACCAGAGGACTGCAAACCAATTAGAAGCTCCAAATAGCCTGTCGTTCGAACGAGTCAGGGACTTCGCTCAAACGAGATGAGGAAGTCGCTCGAATGAAGTACAAAAGTCGTTCGCGCGAGATGAGATGTCGTTAGAACGACTTTGCGCGACCTGCCAAAATTTCCCAGTTTCCCAGAAATACTATAAAGTATTGCCCAGTGAAAAAACTTCCATAAAAAAATTCCAGGAAGGGCCTGACGGATGAAAAATAGTGCTAAAACAGTAGTCTTTTCGCACAAAATGCACAAAAAAACTCATCAAAACTAAAAATGCGAGTTACATGCAAACATAGTACCGATGTGCTCAAACATGGACATGGAATGAATGGGCGTGAATCTAAATCAAATGAGTCACAATTCCAACACATTGAAACGATCAAGAAGCTCTAATTGATAGCGATAAATCATCAAACTTTATCATAGCCATATGACAATTAAAGAGTGAGCTTAATGAACTAAACATACTACATGCAGACAAATCCAGAATTTTGATGATTCTACAAATAATAGCGTCAAATTACAATGTTTCAACATTAAGATTAGTTGTGCAAACCCGTTTAAATTTTTAATCCATCCAAACTCCCTCAATAATATCATATTTTCTTTGGAATGAACTAAATAGGTTTGTCCCTTTTCGTAAAATATTGCATTTTCTTTTGGGCTCTTTTAAACGGTGACTTTCATGACGAGTTAATTTTGGACTCTCGCAACCCTTTCCCGTGAATCACTCATCATTTTTTCAATTAGATCAATTCAAATCCTCACGGTAAACGGTTATTACGTGCACACTTCTTCTTAAGTCTACTTACGCATAGATGACAAGATTGAGATAAGAACGCCTCACCAAATGCAAATATGCAAGAGAAGTCAAACATTCATATAAACTCGTGCATGTGTGCAAAGGTCGGTATATATACAAAGTCGAATCAAAATGAATATCAACTTTGAAACAACCCCATATAAATAATGGTTAACATCATTCTAAGCATCGATAATAATGACCAAATGTCCTAGCCACATGGATAATGAAACGATGTGGGGTTCAAGCACACCAATATGACACATCAAACATGTAAACTCAAAAATAAAAACAAAAAATCTTTTTGTCTTTTCAAACATATTTTGACTCAAAGAAAATCAATATCTTTTTGGATTTTCAAAAGTTTTCTCAAAAAACAAAATCTTTTTTTATTTTTCAAATAGGACTCAAATAAATGAAAACTATAATACAAAATGATAGCCATGTCACTATACTAGACATGAATATAACATGAAGCAAACTAGAATATGACAAACACGGCAACACTATCATCCTTTAGATTTAGCATCGGAAGAATCAAGTGCATCCAAACGAGAATCATGAGGTTTAATTCCTAAAGCCACTAAATCAGATTTCGTAACCCAAGTACGTGTAAAACGACGCATGGGGGTTAGAGGAACCGGGGCAACTTTATTCTTAAACTTCCTAGGGGCTTGTCTAAGGTCATAACAATAACGCCTAAGGTGACCTTTCCTAACCTTCCTAGTGTTTATCACACGTGCGGGGGGGATGGGAATAACTCTCTCATCAAAACCTATACCTCCCCTATCTCCCTTAATTTGGACGGTACCTAGGATCTTATCTAATTTCTCCGACCTAGCCTCCAAATCAAACTTGACTCTAGACGAGTCTCTCAATCTCTCCTCCAACTCATGAATCCTACACTCGAGAAAACGCTTAGACTCCTCAAACTCTAAAATCTCCTTTTTCAAGGACTCCATCAACTACGGAGATTATCTCTCTATTTCCCCAAAAACTCTAGTTTATCCTTAAACTTCTTCTCACGTGCCCTAAGATCCTCAATTAAACTATCATTATTTTCTATAGCACACTCATTTAACTTAGATTGCAATTTTAAGTTAGCCTTTTTCACCTTCACCGTTTCGGCATACAACTCATTAAATGCATTTTGTAAATCTTTCACATCTACCTCCTCCTCGTCACTCTCTTCACCCTCACTAACATGGGATACACGCAAAACCTCCTCGGAAGTGTCATGCACATGAGAATCGTCATCACCCACATGACATGCTATAAATGCCACAAAGTTACGATCAATAGGGGAACTCTCTCCCTCTTCCGGATCACTATCACTTAAGGTGGCATTATAGACAATGGGTTTATTTCCATCTTTCTTAAGTCTAGTGGGACACTCCTTAACTTTGTGACCGTACCCCTCACACCCAAAACACTTATCCGACTCATCTCTCTTAGGCTTCTCTAACTTATCCTTAGAGACGGGATCTACTTTGTTGTTCTTGAATTTTTCAAATTTCTTGGCATCTTTCGATTTCTTTTAAAACTTAATAAATTTTTTAAATTTCTTTTCCAACAAAGTAACATCCTCAAAATCGAAATCAAAATCGAAATCGGAATCTAAAACTTTAATTTCCTCCTTTAGGGTTTTCAAAGCAATACCCTTTTCTTTCTTAGGCACTTGCTTGGAGGTAATCATGTTAATTTCATATGTTTGTAAGTCACCTACAATCTCTTCTGTTTCGTTGACTCTAACCTACCCAAGGAGTTTAAAATGGTCACTTTCGCATCAAACCTACTAGGCAACGACCTAAGGATTTTCTTAATGACACTGTTGTCGGGAATTTTCCCACCTAGGTTAAACGATGAGTTGACAATATTGGAAAACCTAGCATAAAACTCATCAAAGGTCTCACTCTCTAACATCCTAATGGTCTCAAACTATATAGTGAAATTTTGAAGTTTTGACGCCCTAACTGTGCTAGTGCCCTCGTGAGTGAGTGCCAAAATATCCCAAGCCTCTTTTGATGTTTCAAAAGTCATAATTCTATTATATTCTTCATGTGTGACATGTGAAGAAATAACGTGCAGACCCTTAGAATTATATTGTGCAGGTCTTTGTTCAGTTTTGGTCCATGACTCAACAGGCTTTAAACTAGTGACCTCACCTACAATAGTGACAGGGGGTGTCCAACCTTTCTCAACTGCAAGCCAAACACGCTCATCAATAAATTTTAAAGCACATCTCATTCTCATTTTCCAATAAGTGTAATTAGTGCCATAAAAATTAGGAGTTCGAGAAAATTTATTATATCCAGAATTCATCTTTGAAAACACATGGGATCACAAAACAAATAAAAAAATGTTTTTCAGATCTGATACCAATTTGAAGAGTGCCCAATATATGTGTGTTTTCTTTCAAACCAATTTTTCTCCAAAAATTATCCAACTTTTAATTAAGCACCAAACCAAGTTGTGAAAACCCAATTCTTACTTTAAACCAATTTTATCTTGATTAATCCTAAACATGCATCTAATGATTAAAGCAAGTAAAGTAAAGTAAAGAATACTCACAATGCCGGATGTACGAGAAAAAAACCCAAAATTGGAAAACAACCTCGGACGGCCCAAGCCAGACAATCACTAAGAACAATGGTTTTACAAAGACAGATTAGCCTTACAATAAGACTCAATCCCCACGGGTCTTGACGCTCCTTCTGATCTTCAATCGTTCTTCAATAGTGCCCACGCATAAATTTCATCTTCCACGATACCTGTCCACAACACACACGTCCACGTATGTCTCGGTGCCCACCGAATGGCTTTGATTCGTCTACGATGTCGAACAACAAGTCCTTCTCTTTTCTTCACTGCAAAACCCTTTGATGTTAAATGTGTAGAACAAACAACTTTGGTTCCACAAGATCACGTAAACATATAAGAATGATAACTCCGATCTTTGAAAACTCTAAGGATGTGTTTAAGACTTTTTAATCCTTAGAAAACATGTGCAAAACAATTTTCTGGTCGAATATTGTTTTCTAGAATGCACACTGCAAAATTATGATGAAAACACTGTTTAAATAGGATTTAAATACCGCCTCGAAAAACATGTCGTTAGAACGACTTGAGGAACTCGTTCGAGCGACATTCCATCTCGTTCGAATGAGATTGGATGTCGTTTGAACGACAGCGCAAAATTTTGACTTTTTGTTTAAAACGTCTCTTCCAATGAGAGATCCAAAAAAATCAAACTCTTTTACGAGCTTATCATCATAAAACGTAGTGTATACCGTTAAAACACTTTTAAAACATTTAAAAACATTTTTCTTTATAAAAATTACATCCTTATCTTTTATAAAATAATTCCGAGCACCATTAATTATACGTATTCATACCTGAGTGATCTCGGAATGAAATTAACTTTGAAGACGATTAAACTTGCACCAACTTAAACTACGGCATGATTAAATCTTTGAAGCTTTGACGCAACGTCTTCAATTTCTTCAATACGCCAAAGACCAAGTGGGATCGTGACACAAATAAACATCTCCCTATGACATATTACAAACACAGTTTTGTTCTCGGAATTAAGTCAAAACAATACAGGGAATCAATTGGAAATTTATGTCCTTACATTTAATTACTAAATCATTAGTGTGAGGTTACTTTAAGTGCAATTAGCTATTACACTTTTAGTGTTTATAACGGTACGTTGCAAGTTTAAGAGAACACGTAAACCATAAAAGGGTTAAGCATATTGAGCATAGGTTTTACTCAGTTTAAGAAATTAAACAAGAAAGTGATATGTTTATGACCAAGATTATATCATATAACACCCAAATATTCCTTCTACCAATATGCGACAAACTTTTGTGTAGATGGGTTGGGAGTTTCATACATAGATTTAAGACTAAGTGGGAGATTATTGGGATCGATTCTTAAAACCATATAGGAAATTTACTTTCAAGTAAAGGTGTGTGATTTCATTTTGAACTAAGAATCATGGTTGAAAGAATGACTTATTATATGGTTTTTATATATTGTAGGCATGTCAATCAATAAAGCTCAGTAGGAATTTTGATGAGTCAACTTCGAATTGATCACTAGGATATTGGGATTCCGGTTCTAGCACTATTAAAATGTTCACAACCTAAATAGGGAGTGGAAATCCTATCGGAACGGTTATGATGCACTCCTAGTAGATTATCTCAAACTATGGAAACTTGTGTGATGGTTCGAGAACTTGTTCGATAGTTCGATAAAGGATTGTGATTTGTACATACCAGGAATGTATTTAATAGGACCACCCATGAGATTTAAGTCTAAGGGTTATCTTGATTAGACTTAGGAAATCTCATACTATTTTTAAAGGGTGAATAGATTCTTAATCCAAAGAATTAGTAGGATTGGAATGTTTATGCAAATGTCACTTTGATTGCTATGGGTGCAATCTGATTTTATCGGGTCAAATGATACCCACATATTGGGTGACAGTTGTGTGATTAGGTCTGAGATCATAATTTGGAAGAATCCACATTCAAGGGATATTGTGAATTATGATACCCGTTTGATAGACTTGTATGTTTTTTCCACCAAGTAAAACCCGGTCGGTGGATTATAATATAGGTGGAGGAGCAAATAAGTTTAGTTTGAGAATTGAAGAATTGATTAGATATTAGTAAAAATTGATTAGCAGTTAATTAATTTGACCAAGCAGGTATCGGACACTTAACTTGGGGAATTATATTATGTACCATAATTAACTTTGTAAATAAGACTTCTTTATATCTGAATGATTTCTGAGATAATTAAATTGGAATGAAATTATAATTATTATATGGAATTAATTATGATTAAATAAAGTAAGGAAATAAATTATGATAAATGTAATTGGAATTTTTGAGTATTTATTTGGAAGTTAATTTAATGATTTATCTAGGGTCCCTAGTGTAGTCCAAATACCCAAGTTGTTAGTCCTGGACTCCTAAAAAACGTAGTTTGTCTATAAAGATGTGGGAAGGGATTTTAATGACATAACTCAATAGTAGGGTTTGAAAGGGGTGAGAGAAAACATTAATATATTTTCGTGAAGATTCCTAGAGAGAGATCAAGATATCTTAATCAAAAGCAAGGGTTTTCATCTCAAAAGGTTCCCACACACCTACCTATATTTGAAGAGGATCATACACTAGAAGATCTGATCTTTATAGTAGGTTAAGAAAGCCTTTGGAGATGAAAAATTAAGGCATCACTTCATAGCCAACAAATATTTTTTTCCCTTCGGATTACAATAGGATCCACAAAGTATTGTACTCTTAAAACCCTGGTTTAATATTTAAACTTAGTTCTTAATTTATTTTCAATTCATGATTAATCAAATATATTTAGGGATAAAAATTTCCGCAGTTTAAATGTCCATCCTAAGTTGTTTCGCTAACAGATTCATCCTCATACACCAAATGGGTAGTCTCTAAACTATAACGAGGCATATTGGCATCACTATCACGGTCATCTAGGTACCATGACCAAAGGTAGATGCATCACATCAATTGGTACCACGAGTGTTCATTACCAATGGGAGTAATCTTGTAATAGGTGGAGCCCATTACATACCATTACCAAATCTAAGAGTCACGTGGAACCTTGAGAACAGCTAAGGCATTCATCTATATATGCTTTTACGCCGGATTCTTTGATTCATTCAAATGGACTGGGGCATTTAACAAACCCTAGTCATTGTCGTTGGCCCAAACTTTGTGAGTATTCTTCCTTAAGTGCTATCTCAAACTCACGGTCCTATAGTTCAAGCCCCTTTTAATCCTTTCATTTTCAAGAAAAGCTTATTTATATTTGTCAAGCTCTTGCCTTAGACCATCATTCTCATTCTGTAGCAAAGTGGCGATTCTCCCTGCTTATTCAAGCTTAGATTGAAGACTCGTATACTTATCATTCTAATTATCAAGGAGTGAAAGTACCCTATGATGTGTCTAGCGAACAACCGAGAAGGCCATTCTAACCCGACTAGAAGCCTTATCCCCAAAAAACAAATCTAAGTCACTATCGTCTTTAACTATTGGCATAAAAGCCAAGCAATCATCAGGCTACATAAATGGATAAATAAGATTAATATTTGAGAGAACAACATAATATAAGTCAAACACACAAAATGTACAAAGCAGCTAATCCATATAGACAGGAGTATAAGGCAAAAAATTATTTTTCATTTCAATTTTTGTACTTGGATATGGCCCTTACATGAAAGAAAGTAAGAAAAGGAAAGAAAACATTTAAGGAAAATAGTAGAAGTCCTTGAAAGATACTAAACTAAATTAGTCTTATCTTGAAGTTATTCTTCGGCCTTGGATTGAGCAACATCCTCTTATTCCTATTTTTATCACTCATGTAGATTGGGGGGAGTACTAGGATCGTGCTCGCCAAAAATATTTGAGCCCTCGGGGACACTAGCCTTTACTAAGGTCCCATCCCATACTTTATTGAAAAAGTCTTTATAGATAAATATTAAATCCTTTTGATCATTGACAAAAGTGTTGTACCAACCTATATCATAGGCAGTGTTTTTGTCTCCAACGCTGACGATAGGTTCTGAGCGGACTATGGTTCCCCTTTTCTAAGATTTTAGCTTAAGTATTTACTATTCTTAGGCATTCATTTTGGACTCCCCCTCAGTAACTTTTCCCTTGGGCGCATAAAGGGCCTTATGGTCACAGTCTAAAGAGAATCTCGAGTCACAAATCTCCTTCTTCAGGTCAGTACTTTGATCAAGTAAATTGACTGCATCTAAAATAAACTCCAAAACAATAATAACGATAGAATTAGTCGACAAGTAAAGAAGAAAAAATTTAGAACTTAAGAGGTAAATCTCTTGGGAAACGTGCATATCCAACCTCTCTGAGGTTATCCCATCAACCACAATTCGATCACTGGGGAGATAAGATCCTTTAAAAATCCTAAGAGCTAATTTTGACTACATAGCAAAGGAACCATCGGCATGGGCCTTCCTCTTATCTAAAGTAACATAACTTGATTTTAAAGATAGGGGATGCATAAAAAATTTGCTAGTCGACTTATTTTTCTTATTAGGTTGGGATTGCATCTAATTTGGATAATCCTCCATAATAATTAGGTATGAGTCCCCCGACCTACTTTCTATTTTTTGGGTGAGTAGTGGGGAAAATGGTGCAGATGGAATCAACCATGAGGTTAGGGATCTTCCTTTTCGGAGCCATTTCACCTTTGGATAAAGATACGATCACAATAAGAATAGAAGAGAGATCCAAGGTCTCAAAAGAACCAGATCCAAAAGTACTACCACAAGAAGGACTATGGTCGGCGTATCCTTCTAGGATCTCAGGTTCCAGAGCAACAAAAAATGTGGTCGAGGAAGTGCATCAGAGTATAAAAGCAACCAAAATCCCTAAGTTTGTGTTTGATCACCTAAAGTTTCTTAAGGGTAGTAAAGTTAACCTCGTCTGGAGTGGGATCTATTTTATTCCTATAAACTTCACAATCAAGGACAATAGTGTTACAATAATATTGAAATGAAAAAAAAAGTAAAGATCTCAAGATAAATTTCAAAGTAATGAAATATAAACACTAAGAGTGGACATAAACCTATTTGAAATCACTTTTGGGGGCATCTGGGGCCATTATGGGGTTCATCATCCTCAGCAACGGGAAAATGTACTCAATTCTCCCCTGCAAAACCATGGGACTAGTATTCCTTATTAAAATATAGTATATTGACAACTATAGATCTTTCTTCGCTCTTTAACTTCAGATAATAAACATTCTCAAACGTTAGGACCTACATATAGCAGTAGCGGATCTACTGTATCCCCATTAGGTTCCCATATATTTTTCTCAAGCAATTAACTCCATTAATTATCCTTCATATGTTGGGATAGCATTGGGAAGGAACAACCTTAAAGTACTCACAGAACTCTAAGAAAAGATAATTTAAGGGGAGGTAATCCCAATCTTAGCCATAAACTAAGAGAACAACACGTGATCCCCATCAATGCTATAATAGCCCATGGGATCTGACTCCAATTTAATAGTTACCTAGTTAGGAATATAATGTTTCTTAAAGTACTCAATGGTGTTATCTTTTATTGTGTACACCATGTTTTGAAGTGGCTTTATACCAAAGGAAGAAGAATATTTACAGAATACAAAAGAGCTTTGACAAATGAAATTTTTTAGAAAAAGTTGAGAAGATGACTTATAGATAATGAGAAGGCACACACGTCTCTATATTCTTAAAGGAACAAACAAACTCTCAGCAATAAAGTCCAAATGATGGTTTGGAGATATTTAGTTGATTGGATTAATTCCCAATAAAAACATTCCCCAAGAAAAAAGCTGGGAAAGTAAGCATCCTTTCAGCTCAAACAGTCCAATGACCATCATAATCCTTAGATAATTGGGTTAACATATTAGTGTGCCATTAAAATTTAACGGACAAGGTGACTCTTCACTGTCAAGATAAATTATCTGCATGCCCTCCAACCACAGCATGACTTGATGACTAAGACTATCCGCGACCTCAACACAAATTATTTTAAAAATCATAGAAAATCTTCGCATCTCAATTAACAACATAGCTTTGTGGGAAATTCTGAGGGGGGAAAATCCACCACATGTGGGAAGTAAGCATGTGTTTCATTGAATCTATCAATGGTTTCCATCATGTTGATAAATTTTGCTGAAGATAACTAACTAACGTCAGTTAAGGGATGTGGTTGATTGGCTAGGATTAACTGCCAAAGTGATTAAGGTCCCAAGGACTATATCACTTCCTCTTACAAATGTAAGAATAGCCCTAGGGAAAAAGGAAATATAATATTACATATTGAGACTCTTTCAATAAGAGAAGAACAACCACTCATGGATGTAGGTACATTATCGAACCACATACCTCTTGGTCTTGTGTGTTTGTGTGTGATTTCTCTATTTCCTTGATTGGTTTGTATTGAATCTTTAATAGTACGAACTTACCACCTATAATCGTATTTGTATATATGTATATGTGATATATATACGCTTTTTGTGTGAATTGTGGACACACCAAATATGTATGTAATCATAAAGAATTTATCGGAGGGGAGTTGATGGCATTGTGTTACGGGGCCACAAACTACCACCCTGGCTGGTGATGCAGGTTATGTATAGGTTCGTATCTCAATCCTACATTAAGTTGGCCAATCATCTCAAAACTGGTAGACAGAGGATGCTTGATATATCATGATAACCTTGGCATTTAGTTATACGATGGTGTTATTGTGTAGTGATTTCTCCTATTTCTTTAAGTGTGGATGTTTTGCAATACGTTAGGGTGAGGCTTCCTACATATTGAATTAGTATAGGTATGAGAGAAGTTTTTAAAGATTAGATCTTTTGTGTGTTATTATATAGATGTAGCATATCTGGTCATGGACATATTTACTTGTGCACTTGAATTGTGATATTGCTCTTCCTATGATGTTATTACTTATTGGATATGAGGTAGTATATGGGTACTACATATGGTTTATTACTCCAATAGCATAATTAAAATCGCGTTACTATGTTTGATTCTTAGAGTTATATCATGTAGATATCATTATAGGTTTTATACTTACATTTATAATGATTAGTTTGGTAGCTAGGTCGGTGATTGGATAGGTAGTGTGGATATAATATAGCATAGTGGTTATAGTAGTGATGGGTAGAAGAATACTGTGACCACTCGTGTCACAAAATTCACCCCAACTATCCGAGGATAAAACTCATACTTCCACTTGCCTATACACCGGCGGCCCAAATGGTTCCTAGACATAATATTCTCATCTAACCGAACCAAAACTTCATAATTGTTGTCCATATTGGGCATCCCACTCCTATCCCATGCCTCACAGTGGACATAATTAATTATTATGGTCCCACTTTCCACACATAAGACACCTCGCTGTGTCAATCCCCTACCTCTGGCCCCAATGGCATGTCGGGGTTATTCCTCTTGCGTACATGGTATTCTTGACCCAAATTGTTACCCTTGTTGTCCCTTTTGGCTTTGCTAGCCCTATGGGACTCGTTGTTGGCCTCAACGACCCGGATAAAATCCACCATCAATCGGGAGTAATTTAACTGATATAAATCATATAGATGGGTTTCTTTAATGGGTATCCCCTTGTGGTGACTCACTAGCACTGCTAAATACGATTTTAACTTTTGGTCAGATACTCCACCTCTCTTGGCTTCCTTCTCATAGAAGTATTGATATCAATTCGAAAACATACTACCTTAATGACTATATCACCAATCATCCTAGACAGAGTTCTCCATCCACGCATGTGTATTACCCATGAGTCTATTAATAACTCATGGACCCCTTCTTGACCTCCGCATCCATCTCATTGGGTATGAAGTTTGCTGCATAATTCAACTTTCCCTTATGTTCGGGCACTGTCCGGCCCTTCTGAAGTAAGTACTGATATCTCCTTTGCTTACCAGTTTAAACGGATGATGCGAAGATTTGCGGTCAAACTACACCCTAAATTCCTTATTATTCATGGTATTTCTCCATGGTTGCGGTGACTGACTCCTACCACTACAACGTCGGCCCACTAGGCCAAAATTTCATTCAAAATTTAGTCTTGGGTGTCACCGCACACCACCCTACACAATTGTCTTTAGGTTATCTCCTCCCATTGACTTATCACGCTACTCTATTACTCGAATCCTTATAGATGGCCCTTCGAAAAGGTTCCTTCCACACTTTCCCCACCCCCTTGCTGAGGCTGAAATTATACCACTGTTATTTATAATAGTGCTATGGGAGACTATCACTCCTGGGTGATTATTCTATCAACACCGGCCTGAACAACAATCAAGGTGATTCCTACCATGATCACCATTTCCAGAATACCCCATGTCTTCTGTTGAGCCTCTCCTCCTGCACTCCTCCTATGGCCCTCATTGGTCGTCCCAAAGAATGTTCGGTGTACAAATCCCAACCGAACTCGTGTATGAATCACATCACTATACTTGATAGCAAGAGAATGTAAGCTGCATACATAGAGAAATACAAGAATACTATCATAAGGCTCTACATTAAAGAACGCTAAGCTGAAATGTGAAAAGTCGCACAGATCCTAAGGACACTAGAACCTAATGCTCTGATACCATCTGTGACACCCTGCCTAATAAAATATCGGGTGATCAGTCCTATATCAAATTAAAACAGGAATCCCAGATGGTTCATTCTTAGCATCACTGTCGAAAAAAAAATTAAAACTTACTAACCACCTAGTATTCCAAAAAGTCGGTGCCAAATTTTATCTTTTTATTTAAACAAAAGAAATAGCATGCGAAAATATACAATGATCCATTCACAACAACTGAATCAAATTAACTGAATAACTAAATAACTACTTGACGAATAAATCGTTGGCCACAAAAGTAAATAGTCTAAGAACAATCATCCAACAACTGAATAAATGAATCCGAAAATTGTACTGAAAAGTCTGGACGACAAACCTTAAGTAAAACTGAAACTGGTAGATGATTCCTACTCTAGGAAAGAATTAACGATGCGTCTAATCCAAGCTCCTGCTAGCATCCACATGTGCTACAGCTACGTGTCTTTGGAATAGAATATCAAGCATGGCGTCCCTGTGGCTGGACACGTAAAAGGTTTTGAAAATAGTTTTATAGCAAGGGTTAGAACCCAAAATATTTTGAAAGTATTTAGCAAATGATTAACTTGTAGTAATATAAAATGCATGAATGCACTTCATATTTAAGTTAGTGTCGCACTCCCTTGAGGACAAACTCACCTCTAAACTAATGTGCACACCTAACGCTTTCTTTATATCCCACCTAGTCTTCTACCCCGAAGCTAGATACTTGATATAACTCTTGCCAACCTCCTTACTCAATCCCGAGTATTTTCAACGCATGATTTATAAGTTATTTACCACCTTAACTTAGTTAATCATCTTTCCTTGAAAACCATATAACATTCACTAGTTATATAAATAATACAATTTTCTCCATGTATTTAAATTACCCATATATAATTAGTCACCCCATTATATTCATAAAGTTATCTTACAACAATCACACATATGTTGAATATGAATATAACCCATATATAATTATTACAGTTCACTTCATGTATTTAATTACTCGTCTATAACTATTTATCCCATTATATACGTAGAACGATTTTATAACATTCACACATATGTTGAATATAAATATAACCCATCCTCCCGAGTAATAACTCACCGGATGTATTCTCTAAAGTGTTATCCCACTACATGTACTCGCATAACCTAGCTACCCCAAGTTAGAATAGCTCACTAACTTGGCCAAAATATAAACATAATAGAGGCGGTCATATTCCTTCCCTGAAATGAGATAAGCCCCTCACCCATATAACAGACGCTGTGACATGGGGATATAATCGCCCTACTCCTCAAGCTAGGGGATTCACCCACTTCACGCAACCTCCCTTGATAGCACTAGAGCATATAAATTAAATAAATATCTAGTCACTGATATTTAATAGCACACACAATATATATACGATCACCACACCGTATATATATAATAATTAGTTCCCGGCATTACCGTGTACAAAATCCGTAGCACTAGCCTATAATTTTTCCCCGAGTCTATGGTCTGACTCTAATTTAATTAATTTACACATTAATTAATATAATACTTTCCCGAGTCTATAGTTCCGACTCTAATTTAATCAATTCACACATTAATTAATGTTGATGTAAAAAACTAGATTCGATCTAATTATTTTAATCACAGATAAAAATGAATAAATAAATATAAGACAATATATTTTTAAAGTGGTTCGGCCTTAGGAGAATGACCTACGTCCACTGTTTTTGTATTGCTGACTGTTTATCTGGAATTCTCGATAATAGGTTTACCAAGAAATCCCCCGTCCCCTTCTAATGAGGAGGTTACAATGTATTTATAGCCTTGAGGCTGTACATATGTTATCTAGTAGACATATACATCTGTACGATAATAATGAGCATTTAATGCGCATTCTTCCTTTAATTCTCTCGATTCAGATGCTCTGCACGCTAAGTTGCTCAGACCGCCTGAGTTGCTCGATATGCTTAAGTTCCTCGGGGCGCCTGAGTTGCTCAGGATGCCTGAGTTCCTCGGGGCGCCTGAGTTACTTAGGATGCCTGAGTTGCTCGTCCAAAATGTTTGTATTTGACAGGTAGATCTCCACATGTCTTCAAGTGATTGATCCACGTCAGCGGACTAAATTTGGTATCAACAGAAGCCCCCAATGTTTCACAGTTGAGGTTGAAGAAGAGTGTGGAACATTTTTCTTGAAAACTGCTTGGATTATTGATCTTCATGGATTTTAGGAAAATTTCGTTGTATATAACTCCTTTTTGAGTGCATAGTATTAGGCTTTATAAATATTTTGAATTTTCATGACCACTTCGATATTTGTGCCCTTTTCTTCTTTTAGCCGCCGAAAATGCAAACATCTTCCCTTGTAATCAGTGCCTTTCTCTATTCCCGAGGTAAAGTATTTAAACGTGGCAAAAATATTATCTTCTCTCACTTTTCAAATTTGTATTTTTGAACTCTTCATCTTTTCTCTGTCTTGTGCCTTCGTTCTTTCCATCGTTCATTGACAACTGATCTCTATTTTCTCTGTAAGATTTTCTTCCTTCCTCTTTATTTTATTCGCCATGGCTTATCCTGTTGAATCGTTAGATAAATTTCGATCTGAGTTTTCAATCCCTTCGTGGGTTATTTTAGAAGAACTTTCTGAACCTTCTGATTATTTCTCTTTGGCTGAGGGACATTGGTTCCCCAGTATTTTTGTAACTGAATGTGGCTTTTCTTTCCCGCCAAATCCCTTGTGTTTGGAGTTTTGCCAATGCTTTGATATTGTACCTGCAAGAATAGCTCCAAACACATGGAGGATAGTTAATGGCGTGCATAGGTTGAATCAACTTCATGGAACTCGTTTAGGGATTCCAGAGATTATGTATTGCTACAAATGGGTTACCAGTGAAAGTAATTTCTATTTAAAAACTAGGTTTTTGAATAGAGCGTTAGTTGTCAATCTTTTCGATGCCAATAGGTATTATTTTGATCATGGTGTTGTGATGAAAATTTGGCAACACCCTCCATTAAATGGAGATGATGTATACCAAGGTTCCGGGTGTCCACTTTATGGCAATGGGATAGGTTATTTTTATTTTTGAAATCTTATTTTCTTTGTATTTGATAAAATGCGTTACTGACAACTGATTATGTTTGTTACAGTTGATAGTAAAAGGAAACCTCCAAAGGAAACTGAGGTTAATATAAAGCATTTAAAACTTATCTGGAGCTTGCACCAGTCTGTTGCTGAGGAGCATATTAAATCTGCTTCTTACTTGCTGTAATACAAAAGCTACACTTCATCTTTCACTCCTCGTCCTCGTCCTCGTCCTCGTCCTCGTCCTCGTCCTCGTCCTCGTCCTCGTCCTCGTCCAGTGGTGGTTGATCTTGACCAAGTACCAGCCTCTGAGACTACACAGGATTATATTAAATCGAATATTCCTATCACCGATCTGATGAAGAAAAGAAGTGGTCCTGCCTTTTTTGACAAGTCTACCTTTGCCCCTTTGGAGGCAAAGAAGAGTAAAAAAGATGTCCCAGATGAGGGGGCAAAGAAAATAGATGTACCATCTCCTGTTACTGCCCAGGAAGCTGGCAAAGAGCCCCTTGTGGCTCCAAGTAAGACTGTTATTATCTCTCCTTTGAGTGATGTTGTTGTCATATCTCCAATAAAGACAACATCTTTAATTAGAAATGTTCCAGCTCCTCCGAGGAGGTTAAAGAAAAGCTCTTTTGAGAGACCTGCTGAACCTGTCTCTCAACCTTTAAATGTTGAAGGTGGTGTTTCAATCTTTGCTGCTCTGAGCTCTGATGTGAGCTTGATAAGATCCTAGACTGTCCCAGAAGTCCAAGGCATTAAAGATACTCTTTCTCGTGAGAGAATTACTACTCTGGCAGCTCAAAACATTTCCTTAGTAAGTATTGTTGACCTGAGTCCTTTACTTTCTAATATTATGTTCATGTATTGACTTAAAGTTATTTCTTTTTTCAGCTGGTGACGTGTTTCAACAGCTTTTTGAAGAAGGATGGAGTTATTAGGGCTTCAAGATCCTCGGGTGGAGTAGAGGAAACTTTTGTTGGGATGACCCAATCTTTGAAAAATTCTCATCAAAAGTACGAGGAAGATTAAGTTGCTTGGGAGAAGCAATTTAAGTCCATTGAGCTAGAGAGAAATCAAGCTGTGAATGCCTCCAAGGAATTAGAGAAGAAATTAAAGGAGTTTGAACAGAGCAATAAGGATTTTGAACAGAGCAACAAGGAGCTTGAGGCTAAGCTCAAGTCTGCTGAAGAGGAAGTTGTTAAACTTCAAGATGTCGAGCGACAGAAAAAGGAGGTGGAAGAGAAGTTGAAGGCTGCCGAGGATCTCCTTAGGGAAAGGACCTCCTCGAAGAAGGCAAAAAGGAAAAATGCAGTTAAAAAATCTTTCAGTGCTGGTTGGGACAAAGGATGGAACAAGGGCCTGACTGTCATGTCTTCCCAAATGGAGTATGCCAACATTAAATATTTTAGATATGGATAGGTAGCAGCCTTAAAGGAGCTGAAGGTTGCTGAGAATTCTGAGTTATTCCAGCAACACACTCATGGCCCTCCTCCCACTCCTGGAGAAGAAGAAGAGGATGAAGCTGCTTCAGATGAATCTTCTATGATGACTGGAGATCAAGTCCCTGTTGTTCCTATTATTCATCCTTCCGAGCAAATCCAACCAACCAGCACTTCTACCGAGCAGCTTCGCTTGCCTTTCGAGCAACCAAGTCCTTCATCTAAACTTTCTAAGGAAGTCATAGGAAATAAGGAGAAGGTATAGAGTTGTTCGGGTTTTTTATTTTTGTGTTTTCTTGAATGTAACCTGGAACTATGTATATCTTCTTATGATGAATAAAAATTTGAACTTTGGTTGTTCGTCTTGAATTTCTCTTTTACTTGCTCTGTCTGCATCATTATTGATTTTTTTTATTTCTTCTCGTTGCTAGTTTATGGCCAGGATGGAGGTCTTATTATCTCATGACACAGAATTAATAAAGAAATGCAACTACTATTTTAAAGCTGGTCATGCAGATCTTAATGGGGCCCAGATAATTGACATCCTCGGATTAGGTGCTTCTGACTGAGCAGTTGAAGCTTACTAATACCTGAAATACTTGCTCGATCGTGTTGTTGCCAACAATGTGGCCTACTATAAGATGATTAAAGATCTCTAAGGAACAATCGAGGAACTCTAGCAGCAGTACAAAGAATCCTCCACACTTTTGCATCAAGGATACGAGAATAAATATCAGCAATTGAGTGATGACAAAGGGTATGATAAATTCATCTCTGCTCATGAGAAGAAAGAGAGTGTTCTGAAGCTTGAAGTTGAAGAGTGCAGGCATATCGCTAAGTTGTTGGAGCAGGATAACGTTGCTTTGCAAGAAGAGATATAACAACTCAAATCTGCTGCATCTTCTTTGGGAGCCTTGGTCCCTGTTAATGATAAAGGTTTTTCTTTCTTGGGGGTAGAAAATGCCAACTTACGAGATGAGTTGGAAACTTTGAAAAGAGCTGGACCCTCCACATATACTCATGGACGAGCAAGATCTTCTTCTCGTAGACGAGCAAGGGCTGGTCGGGTTTCTATTAAAGAAGAGAGAACTCAATCAGCCTTGGAGAATCAGGCAGTTCAGTTGATGATGAAGAATCAAGCTTTAGCAGAATTATCCAAGAAGATTATGGATTCTACTGACCAACTCTCTTCCCAGGGTTCTGCTTTGGAAAATATGGAAATTCTGGTGAAGAGTCTCCACGAGCAACTGGAGAGGTTAACTTATCAGTTCCATAAACAACCCAGAGAGTTTTGGATGGCTAGGTATAATGAATCTCTTTACCATCTTGATGCTCGGATCCAGCAGTCAAATAATGAGGGGTACAAGCAAGGGTGGTTGAATGCACTGTGTGTGCTAAAATTGGAGCAGGGCCACTACTTATGGTATTATTATGACCCTGGAGTGCTCGATTTGCTCGTGCCTCCTTTTAAGCTTGACATTAGTTGGATTCCTGCTCGGGCAATTCCTCAATGCTTGATCTCCAAATATCTCGGTGATTACATTCTCCATGCAAACTTTGAGATATCTCGCCCAGAGCACTTGCTTGATCGGCCCTCCATGATGAATGTTCGAATGCTGCGAGATCTAAATTTTATAAATTCCCCTTATGCATTAGATGATCCTCCTACTGGAGTAGAACCTGTTTCAAAGGCAGAAGGGAAAAAACCAATAGAATAGGGTTTTTTATGTAATGAAGTATATTTTTCACATCATATGTAATTCTACTTGATTTGAATGAAGAAATTTTTAGTCTTTTGCCATTTTATTTTCTTCTAAATAATTTGCATAATGTCCTTGCTTGTTGGTTGGTAAATATATGTATGTATATACTAGTATTATCCCATTTTTTGTTTGATTATAGTGACTTGTCACTCTTTGGGCCTAAGCAATGGAAAGATTTGCATCCCATGTTCCTGCTTAGTTGTAGTAATCTCGTATGGATTACCTTGTTGCCTAGACAGTGGATGCCCCGGGAGGTCGTCCAGCTTCCTGCCTAATTTGCCGACCAACTGGAGTTGGTGATAATTGAATTGTCGACCAACCAGAGTTGGTGGTATTAAGTTCCTAACCAACCGAAGTTGGTGGTAATTGATTCCCGACCAACCGGAGTTGGTGGTAATTGATTTCCCAACAAACCGGTGTTGGTGGTAATTATTTCCCGACCAATCGGAGTTGGTGGTGGTAATTGATTTCACAACCAACCGGCTTTAGTGCTAATTGATTTCCTAAACAATCGGAGTTGATGGTAATTGTTTCTTGACCAATCGGGGTTGGTGGTAATTTCTTCCCAACCAATCGGAGTTGGTGGTAATTAAATTGACGACCAATCGGAGTTGGTGGTAATTGAATTGCCGACTAAACGGAGTTGGTCGTATTAAGTTCCCGACCAACCGGAGTTGGTGGTAATTGATTCCCGACCAATCGGAGTTGGTGGTAATTAATTTTTCGACCGACCGGAGTTGGTGGTAATTGATTTCCCGACCAATTGGAGTTGGTGGTAATTATTTTCCAACCAACCGGAGTTGGTGGTAATTGCTTCCCGACCAACCGGAGTTGGTGGTAATTGAATTGTCGACCAACTGGAGTTTGTGGTAATTTATTCTCGACCAATCAGAGTTGGTGGTAATTGATCTCAACCAACCAGAGTTGGAGGTAATTGATTTCCTGACCAATCGGAGTTGGTGGTAATTAATTTCTCGACCAACCGGAGTTGGTGGTAATTGTTTCCCGACCAACCGGAGGTTGTGGTAATTGTTCTGAATTTGTTGTGTAGTGTGTAGCACTAATACTCCGAAAAATTTTCAACAAGGAAAGAAACTGGGTGAAACATCATATTATTCATCTTGAAGAAACTGTATTACATAGGAATTTTAATTACTGATAATACTTGTGCAGATGTTCTGCATTCCCCGCATTCTTGAATTCTTCTCCTTCCAAGGTTTCAATCATGTATGTCCCTGGACGAATAATTTCTGTTACTCTGTAGAGTCCATGCCAGTTGGCTTCCAGTTTGTTATGCTTTTGGATCACTTTCTTCATCACATAATCCCCTTCCTTCAAATCACACTTCTTCACTCTTTTTATTGTAGAACAAAGTTGTTCGTTGTTGATATACTGCATTCCAGATTGCTGCCCCTTCCCTAACTTCTTCGAGCATATCCAGGTCTAATCTTCTCATCAAATCACTGACAGGAGAATTGAAATTAAGCACCCTATGCGTGGGTAGACCCAATTCAGCAGGTATGACAGCCTCACTCCCAAATGCCAGCATGTATGGAGATTCTCCCGTTGCTGTTCGTAGTGTGGTGCGATAAGCCCACAACACAGAGTGTAGCTCGTTAATCCAATTTGCCTTTGCATAAGCCAATCATTTTTTCAAACCATTCAGTAGCGTTTTATTTGTCACTTCAGTTTTCCCTTTGCTCTGGGGATGGCCTGGTGCAGAATGGATCTTTAGTACATTAAATTGATGACAATATGCAGCAAACTCCTCGTTATCAAACTGGGTTCCATGATCAGTAATGAATGCATGTGGGAAACCATATCTGTAGATAATATTCTTCCAAATAAATTGATAGACTTTGTCGTATGTCATATCAATGAGAGGTTCAGCTTCCACCCATTTGGTAAAGTAATCCACAGTAACCACAAGGTAAATGAATCTTCCCTTGGTCGTTAGAAGTGGCCCGACCAAGTCTATACCCCACATGGAGAATGGACAAGGGGACGTTATGGGTGTTAACAATTCTTGGGGAGTTCTTCGGATAAAGGAGAAACGTTGGCATTTATCACACTTCTTAGCATAAGCTACGTAATCAGCTCTCATCGTTGGCCAGTAATACCCCTACATTATTAATCTTTGCAAAAGCTTCTAACCTGCTACATGAGCTCCACAAGACCCTTCGTGAACCTCCTCAATTAAATCTTTCACTTCGGAGGGATGGACACATCTTTGTAGCCCTGTTATAATTCCTCGTCTATATAAAATGCCACTGGTCAGTACATAACGAGCAGCTTTAAAGTTCAGTTTTTTAGCTGCGAGTTTATCAGCTGGCAAAGCCCCCTCTTCAATATAGGCCCTGATGGGTTCCATCCAAGATGGTCCCAAATCGAGGGCAATGAAGTTTATCATCAGATCTTAGTCTATGCTCCGACCATCCAGGATTTCTATTGGGATTGTTCTTTGTAGCTCGGTGCGTGTGGCTGATGCTAATCGAGCTAGGGCATCTGCTCTCGCATTCTCCAATCTTGGTATTCTAATCAACTGTACTCCAGTAAAACTCGATACAACTTCCATTTCTTTGGCATGATACTTGACCATTAATTCTCCTTTTGCTGCATACACCCCCAGAATTTGATTTACGATTAACTAGGAATCAGTGAACACAATGACTTGCTCTGCTTTCATGGTTTTGGCTAGACTTAGACCCACAATCATTGCTTCATATTCGGCCTCATTATTAGAAGCCTTAAATTAAAAGCTCAGAGCATACTCCACATCAATCTCATCCGGACTGTTTAAAATAATTCCTACTCCACTGCCTGTAGTGCATGAAGAGCCATCCACATACAAATTCCATACAAGTACTTCATCATCAAATTTTTAATCAGACAGAGTTCCTCGGTGGAATATTTGGTGCTTTCTTTTATCCTCCTCTGGCACTTCTCGTTGCTCATTGATCATCTTCTCTTGCTCGTCTACAGACGTAAGTTGGTCGGGGTTTCAATTTGATGGTCCTGTAACATCCACAGGTTGGTCTGTATTCAACTCCTGTTCTTCGGAGGCATCTTCCTGAGTAAATTCTACGATAAAATCCGCTATTGCCTACCCTTTGAGCGATGATCTAATCTCATAAACTATATCATATTTACCAAGTTTTACTGCCGAGTACATCAATTTTCCTGATTTCTCTGATTTATGCAGATCTTGTCTTAATGGTATATCGGTGTACACCACTATAGTATGGGCTTGGAAGTATGGCCTCATCCTTCTGCTGGCTTCAATCAGTGCTAGTGCCAGTTTTTTCAACCTTGGATATCTAATTTCTGCTCCTCGGAAAGCCTTGTTGGTGTAGTAGACTAGTTTCTGCACTCCATCCTCCAATCTTATCAATGCCGAGCTTACTGCATTTTCTGAAATTGCCAGGTACAAGTATAGTTTTTCTCCCATCACTAGTCTTGATAACAATGGAGGTGTCCCCAAATATTTCTTCAACTCTTGAAAGGTCTCCTCGCATTCATCATTCCACTCAAAAGTTATTCGGAGTGTTTTGAAGAATGGGAGACATCTGTCTGTTGCTCGTGACACAAATCTATTAAGCACTGCAACTCGCCCTGTGAGGCTTTGCACTTCCTTCTTCCTGGTTGGATATCGTAGCTCCAATACAGCCTTGATCTTTTCAGGGTTCGCCTCAAGATCTCGTTGGTTAACAATTCTTCGAGAAACATACCTTCTCGCACCCCGAATATGCACTTGGTGGGATTTAACTTCATTATATCTCTAGTTGATCAAAGGTCTGACCTAAGTCAACTAGATGATCAGCAGCTTTCTTGCTCTTCGTCAGCATATCATCAACATAAACCTCTATGTTATGACTGATTTGCTCTGCAAACACCTTATTCATTAGCCATTGATATATTGCACCTGCATTTTTCAGTCCAAAAGGCATAACATTATAGCAATAAGTTCCCCTAGGGGTGATAAAAGAGGTACTTTCCCTGTCTTAAGGCTTCATTTTAATCTGGTTGTACCCAGAATAAGCATCCATGAAACTCAACAATTCATGCCCCGAGGTAGCATCCACCAGCTGATCGATTCGGGGCAAAGGAAAATGATCCTTTGGGTAGGCTTTATTAAGATCAGTGAAGTCCACACACATCCTCCACTTGTTATTTTTCTTTTTACCATCACCACATTTTCTAGCCAATCAGGATATTTGACATCCTCGATAAAAGAGGATTTTTGTAGCTTCTCTACTTCTTTCTATATGACTTGGTTCTTTTCAATACTGAACACCCTTCTTCGTTGCTTTACTGGCTTGATTTCCTTATTCACGTTGATCTCGTGACACAAGAAACTCGGGTCTATCCCTGGCATATCTTCATGACTCCATGCAAAATTCTGCTTTCTGCGTCTTAGAAACACTATCAATTCTTGTTTTATTGATGCATCCAGTGATGCACCAATTTGAGTTATTCGTTCTGGATGCTCGTCGTCCAGAATGATATTTTCAGTAGCCTCCATGACCTGTCTCTTCACGAGCTGAGACTCATCTCTAGGGTATAACGTTTCAATTTCTACATCTTCTATTTCATCCACTTGATAAGTAGTAGTCTTCTTTCTGGATTCTTCTCTTTCCTCTTGTTCGGCAGATGAACAGTAGCATTCCCGAGCTACTTTCTGGTCACCTTTCACAATTCCCACTCCAAAATTGGTTGGGAATTTCAAAAATTGATGTACAGTAGATGGTACTGCTTCTAATTTCTTCAGACCTACTCTTCCCATGATGATATTGTAAGCTAATTGGACATTTTTATCCATGATGAAAAAGCGTACTCTATCTGTTTGACAAGCAGGCCATGTACCGATAAGCATATCCAACTTGATCATCCCAAGTGGAAAAACTTTTTAGCCAGTAAAACCGAGTTGAGGTCTATGATAGGGCTCCAACTGGGCTAATTTCAGGTTCAAATTATCAAAACATGGGTAGAACATTATGTCTGTCGAGCTACCATTATCCACCAGTACCCGTGAAATCACCACTTCCTTCATTCTCATCTTAATTACCAATGGGTCATCATGAGGATATAGTACACCTGCCAGGTCATTTTCAGAGAAACCAAAGACTAGTTTGTCTTTATTCACCTTCCTCAGGCGATCATCTTCTGCCAAGTTTATTCGTTGTATGTACGAGCAAGCTTGAGCTTCATTGAGATAAGCTTTTCTTTCCGCAATTAGATCTCCACCTCCTGCATCTCCACCGGTAATAATATTACATTCAAATGACCCAAAATGGATTGAAAATACCTCACGCTCGGCTCTCTTGGTCTTTTGGGGAGATCGGGATCATCTTCTGGATCATCTTCATGGTCTCTCTTTTTTTCTTCTTTTGATCGACGAGGAGATTTGGATTTTTGCCTTCCTCGGTCGTTGGTCTTTCCACCACTTTGGAGATCAAAATACTTAGCCAATTTTTCTCGTCTGATGAGTGCTTCAATTTCATTCTGAAGAACTATGCAATGTTTGGTCGTATGACCATGGTCTTTATGGAATTCTCAATATTTGGACTTGTCTCTTCTGTCAGGATCTGCCTTTATTTTTACTAGCCAGGCTAGCTCCTCGCTATTCTTGATCTCCTCCAGAATGTGATTTATACCTACCTTTAAAGGAGTTTAATTTCCAAATTTCTTCATCTACTCCATTGCTTGCTTTCCTTTTGCTTGCCTGTTGCCAACATTGTTCTTCTGATCCTTCTTTTCAGCTTTACCATCTTCCACCTTGGTCTCCTTAGTGTCTGCATTCTTCTTTGTAGCCATAGCTTCCTCGGCATTCATGATTTTGGTTGCTTTTGCCATCAGTTCTGTCATGGTTCTAGGCGGATCTTTGGCTAAAGTGTAGTACAATTTATCTGGCAACAATCCACTCATCAGAGCAGTAATTGTTGTTTTCTCCTCGTAATCAATTACCTCAAGTTTCTCATTATTGAAACAAGTAATATAGTCCCTGGTGCTTTCACCTGCCTTCTGCCTAACACTTAGCAAGTATGCTACTCGTTTGACTGGCTTCGCTCCAAAACATAAGTTCCCGATAAAAAGCTCTGCCAGTTGAAAGAAAGTCTCAATTTTCCCCCAAGGAAGGTTGTTGTACCATATCTGAGCTGATCGGTTAAGAGTTCCTGAGAATTCCCTGCATCTCATCTCGTCTGGAACTTCATAGATATCGGCAGTTTCTTGGTATTATTCTATATGAAGGACGGGGTTATTTTTTCCATTATATTTAGGCGTCACCATAGGAGCTTTGAATTTTGATGGTGTGGGAAAATCCACAATTGCCTGTACAAATCGTGTCCCTTGGACAAAAGTTCTTTGTAGGGGATTCTTGGCCTTAGACATTTCCCCTAATCTGTCCTCCAACCTTTGAATAGATACCATCCATGCGTCGTTTCCCTCCTCAGGCCTATTAGTTCGAGCAACTGATCGCGTTGAATTTGCCTCTTGGGATCGAGCTGCTGGTCGTGATTGAGCAGAGCCTTCCCTTAGATCGGATGGTCGTGGGGAGTTCCTCGACCCAATCCTAGGAGGACTTCTATTCCTCCTAGGGCCCAAACGATCAAAAGGAGAGACTCTACTTAACCTTTCTAGAGCACTAGTCCTTTCTGGAGATAGAGTGACGTTTCGTTGAGAATTTGTAGCTCGTACTGTTGAAGTCCGACCAAGTTGATAAGAAGGATCATTAGATCTCTCAGTACGATATGATTCGGTGCGTCTAGATTGAGATTCCTATGGGAATAGAGTTCGCCTAGTTCATGAAGAGGGTAAACGGGTATTTCTCTAAACACTTCTTTGTCTTGATTGGGCCGGCACTCCGCCTTGAACAGTTTGTATAAGTTGACGCATGGTTTCTTGCATGGTCATTTGGCCTTGGGCTAAATTAGCCATTATACCGGCCAGATCTTGAACATTTGGGGGAGTAGAAAGGTTTGGAGGGATCCTAGTGTTTTGATTACTGGATTCTGGATTATCATCCACTGACGATGAATTATTTTGGTGAAAAATGCTAGATACAGTCGTTTCCCACAGACGGCGCCAATCTGTTGATGTAGAAAACTAGATTCGATCTAATTATTTTAATCACAGATAAAAATGAATAAATAAATATAAGACAATGGATTTTTAAAGTGGTTAAGCCTTAGGAGAATGGCCTACGTCCACTGTTTTTGTATTGCTGACTGTTTATGTGGAATTCTCGATAATAAGTTTACCAAGAAATCCCTCGTCCCCTTCTAATGAGGAGGTTACAATGTATTTATAGCCTTAAGGCTGTATATGTGAAAGGACAATGCGATTTTATCTAGTAGACATAAACATCTGTACGATAATAATGAGCATTTAATGCGCAGTCGTCCTTTAATTCTCTCGATTCAGATGCTCTGCACGCTAAGTTGCTCGGGCCGCCTAAGTTTCTCGGTATGCTTAAGTTCCTCGGGGCGCCTGAGTTACTCGGGATGACTGAGTTCCTCAGAGCGCCTGAGTTGCTCGGGATGCCTGAGTTGATCGTCCAAAATGTTTGTATTTGACAGGTAGATCTCCACGTGTCTTCAAGTGATTGGTCCACGTCAGCAGACTAAATTTGGTATCAATAATTAAGTTATTACCCTTGTATCACCCAACCCATACACCTGGGCTCGCTCACTTGGCCCGAAATTAAATATTATCTGAGTCTATATCCCGACTCCAAATTAATTAATTTAACACCCTGGTGTCACTCAACCAATATACCCGGACTCGCTCACTTGATCCGTATCTAATTATTTTGGAATCGAATTCCTCAGATTGATCCATAAAGTTCCCCACATAAATCCTCCCTAATCCCAATTTCTTTCCCCAAAATTGTTAGGAATATGTGCCTCCTATTTATTTGTCACTAAATAAAACATACGAATTAAATTTAAATTTTATTTCCCCCTTATATAAAAATCTGGCCGAACTGCCAAAAATATGGGAGGATCGATCGATCGACCCCTGGAGTCGATCGATCAATCGATCAGGTCCCTTTCTTCTCCACGATTCTGTTTCAGCCATTGTTAACACAACCAAGCTTATACTTTCTCCCATAGTAATCTCCGATCATAATCAACCATATTAACATATGAAAACAGGTTCTAATCAACGTAGAAGCCTTAATTCAATAATAAATTTCCACTAATTCTAACGTTTTCCAGATTCGGGTTTTATCCGAGTTTCAAACACCCAAACACTTTACATCTCTATTATAAAAAATTAAATGTCGATTCTTGCTAGATTTGATCATACGATTCATATTCCTATACTACGGAATCATGAAACATACTAATATCCCCCCAAATCTCATCAAGATATACCCTTTCTCAAAAAACCCGATTTCACCCGAATACCCATTTATACCTAAAACGGATTTTGGTTTACACATCACAAAATTATGAATTGAGTATCAAAATTGAACATCACTGCAAGTTAACCACTTGCCTTTGGGTTCGTAGAGTCTTATCCGTTGGTGTAGAGACAGGCTTGATGACGAATACCGAACTTTGTTCATTGATTTGTCTCCAAAAGATCCTGAATTTATTCTCCAATTGCTCCCTCTAGTTCCCTCTCCAACTCTTTGGTTTGATGTGTGTTTTTCTTCCGTTCAACACTCTTAGGACTAATCTTGTTTTTTGGCTTATGGGCTTAATTAAAATGGCCCAATTACCCCCGTGTGGGCCCGGTCATGCCCAAAAATGCCCCGTGACCCATTTACTACCCCCTGATACACTTTTTTGACTATCTCGACCCATCTGAACTCAATCGTGCACTCAGAATTGACATTCGAATTAATTTATAAAATCCTTATCTCACACCCAAATTAGTCTATACCGACTCCCGGATGAGATAAATAAATGCCACATCACTAATACACGTTATGACGTAATTAAATTATTACTATTCACTTAGTAATTAAATTTCCTTAAATATTAACCATTCACTCTCCGATTAATATTTAAATAAATATTACTATAATTAATTCAATGAAATTACGACACATAAGTAATTTAAATTTTTTCCAAATTAATTAAATATTAAATGCACAAAAAATACGGGGTGTTACAGACGTGTTTCCCTGATCCTTGTATCCTTCTTCACAATCACTGTTGGACGCCTTACAAAAGTCACACAACGCAGGCACTTTCCCATAAATTAATATTCCACCAATCTTACTTTTCTCGTGACCAGTTCAGCTGCCGCATAACACCAAACACGATATTTACCGCAAGAAATGCTCACAGTACAAAGATCAAACCATCTTGATGCAAAACAGGGAGATCTCAAAATGACATATGTTTTTATGATTCTTGGATATCAAACATGGGTGTAAACTAGGGTTTTGATTTGGAAGACTTTTTCTCAAAACAAACACATAAACTTAAAGAGATTTTTAAATAAGTTAGGGAATTCAAAAAGCTTGGAAAAGTTTCATAGAAATCTAATGCTCCACACTCCTACTTATAGGAGGTTTTTTAAAAATGAGATAAGCTTGGAAAATAAAGTTCACATTGGAAAACAAGCCATCTCATTCAAACAAAAGTGGATCTCGTTTGAATGTGGTTGCACTCGCATTTGAATGACTTCTAACGAAACTTTCAATAAGATTCCAAAGGACACTATAATTGGATCGTTCAAAGTTTGTTGGATCATTGTTCTAACGAGGTGTGTAAAAACTTTCAAACGAAAAACCTAAGGTCGTTCTAACTACATGCCTAGTTTTTCTAAAAAAAACATTTTAAAAAACATATAAAACCTTTTTATAAACTAAAACCCAAAATCAAATCCAAGGAACAAACATAAACACGTATTCATACCTCATTGAGATCCCTTGGATGATGAAGACAAAACTCAGCTCAAAACACGATGTATAATCGATGTCTCTTTATCTTTGGCCACTATAATCTTCAATAACACGTCAAAGGCTTGAAGGACAAACAACCCAAGTCCTAAACTATAACTTAGACAAGTTTTGTCCGAACACGAAAAAAACATAGAAATTGACTTGATTTTTAAACTTTTCCTAACAGTTTTATTAATTATTAATTAATGCTTATAATGATATAAATTGTTAGACATTCCATATCTTCAGCTTTGAGATTTGACCACCCAATATGTGGAAAAATAGGTGTGTTACATATTCTTCAATTATTATTTATTAATGATGATAAATGTTCAAATAGCATTATGAGAATTGCGGAACAAATAACCTTATCACTAAATGAGAATTGGATGAAATATCCAATGTATGCAAGACTTAATGTCTGACACAAGATAAATCCAATCTTTATGCATTATATATGTTTATATTTTTTATCTCCCCCTTTGGCCTTTTTCGTGGAAAAAAACAAAATACATCAATATCGTAATCAACTATACACAAACCTTAATCCTAAGGTATGATTAATTAAGAATAAATTAAGAACACCAAAGAATCATCATGTAGCATCGAGTTGGGATGAGTCAAAATCCAGATAGCAATCCTGTAAAAAGTCAAGCAATAATAAACCATCGCGTAGGATTCTTCCCCGCTTGGACACGAGATGAATGAAAATGATGTCGAATATATAAGAATCATATAAATAATAACATCAAAATTATTTCCCCAATATCAAGAATATACCCCCCCCCCCCAAATGCAGGACAATATATGTACATCCATAACAAATTCAAGACATCGTAGCATGATCAATCAACAATACAATATCCTCAACAAAAAATGCAATATTTAACCTAAAAAAAAGTTATACCCCTTAAAAAAATTCCTTTTGAAAATGTAATCAATTCAATCACAAATTATCATCATAAATATGGACATGAAAATGGGGGTAAAAACAAACCATGCCAATGATTTTACAAATACATCACCCTCACTAAAAAATTAACTAATGCAAGAAACCAATTTTCTCTGCTCTCAACCTTCACATGCCCATAACATCTAATTTAATAACATGATTAAATATGATCAAATCCAAATATAAAAAAAATTATACATCGAATAGAGCAAAAATAATGTTACTGTGAAAACATAATGTTAAAGCCCAACTAAAATGGAAAAAAATCAACTTTTAAGGATGACAAGATCAAAAATTCATTCAAATTTCAATTACAAGCATTTTTAAACATATCGTATATTCAATACAAACTTAATTCACACAAAATTTCAAATTTAGCATGACATTATAGATCTTATCAAGTATGGTGATATAATAAAATGAATTAATCACTGAATACGTCAAGTTGAATATGATTCAAAACAAACAAGAACACTTTGTATCAAAACACAAAAACTAAATTATGAAATTTTTGAGAAATTTCTATCCACTTCAAATATCCCTCAAGTCATAGTTTGTTTAAATATATTATCCCAAACAAAATGTACAAATTTCTTTTGAAATGATATATCCATTATGAAATTCATTTCATCAGCACTTAAGTGTCGGATTTTTCTTATCGTATTTTCTTTTGCAAATGATTGGCTATTCACACACTATATGGAAGACATATTTCCTAATGATATTTAAATTCAAATTAGGTGTAATCTGAAAATGTAATTTTATAATATATATTAGTTGACTACTTCCCGTGATAAAACATTTGAGTCATTCAAGTCAAATAGACTTGATAGATTGAGTGAGGCACGGTTATTTGTCTTAGATGGACCTTTAAATATTGAAGTTCATTCAAGTTGTTCAACAAAAAGGCTTACGTTGCTATGCACACTTCAGCTAAAGAGTATATATTTTTGTAGCTTTTGTGAATTGTCTATGGCTAACACACAGGTGCACAATTTTTCAAAATGTGTGAGTTAATTTTGAAGTTTTGATGAAAAAGTGTTAAATTTACTCGAAGGTTTATAAAACCATTTTTGGGAGTTAACCGTTCTCTTTGGGACAAGTTAAAGGCATTTTTGTATATATTATTCCTTTAACTATTCGCATGGTTGTGTTTTATGCTCGTGCGAATGGCCCCATTCGCACGGCTTTGTATTGTGATCATGTGCATGTCATTGGCTCGAAGTCCTTCCTGCCTGACCTTGTGCGCACAGGAAAAGGTCAATTGTGCGCACAATGGAATTGAATTTTGAAATTTTCCTATAAAAGGGTCATTTTCCCCCCGATTTCATTAGGTCTGAATTTTACACAATTGGAAAATCTCTGTGAGCATATTTTTAAGATGCGAGCTCTTCTTGTTTTTCTCTTATTCAAAATTCACTTGTTCCTCAAAAACTATTCCAAACTTAGATTTATGCTCTGATATTAGTGTTTTGTTGGGGAATTGAGAGTAATTTTGATGAGATCATTATTACCCTTTTTATAATGTCATACCCCATAATTTTAATTGCTTTATTTTATTAATTTAATTAGGAGCCTAATTGGAAATTAGTAAATATTAATTGAAAAAATAAGGGATTAATATTTATTAAAATTATTATTTATTTGTGTGTGATAAGTAAATGTTTATACAAATTAATATAGGTCGCATATGAGTGTTAGCGATAATTAAATTAGTGATGGGTCGATAGGATGTTACATTGACGGACCAATAATTCATGAAAGACGCTTAGGGTACTCACGTGTCGGACCAAGACAATAAAAAGTAAGCATAATTGGAGTTGGTTGACTCGGATGACCTTTTCAAGGGCAGCAGTGATCCGAAAAGGGTCGAAATAGTCTAGAATAGGTACTTGTGTGTTATATTTGGGTTTCGGGGGATTTTTACACATAAATAGGGTCATATAAGGGAAAGAAGGTCATTTTATATTATTAATTAAAGAGGAAAAGGGGATTAAACTATTGAGAAGGCTTTTAGGGTTTATGAATGTGGATGACAGCCCACTTTTCACTTTCAAAGTAAGAGGTTAAGAGAAAATAACCCTAAAGAAGAGAAAAGAGAGAAGGAGGAAGGATCTTGAAGAAAAGATTCAGCCCCGATCGAATAACATTTGATTTGCAATCAGTTAAGGCAATTATATACTTGTTTTATGTAGCATTTTATTTGTAGTTCTTTCTTGATTTATTTTTAAAAATTAGGGTTTTGATTATGGAAAACTAGAATTGATGATTAATAGAGAAGACTAGTGATAAGGATTACATGATCTTGAAAGAATGAACAAATTTAGGTTGGATTATATTGATAAAATTGGGGGTTTAATGGAAGAGAAGAATGAACTTAGATAGAAGATAAGATCTTGATGATTAGATTGAGATATGATCTGGAGATCTTGAATTTGGGATGATTTTCATAATAGATTTACATTTATATTGATGGAATTGAGTTATATGGATGATTTATATGCTAAAATTCTAGGAATTTTGGTGTATATAACCCTGGGAACAAAGTTGGGAGGTCGGGGATCAATCTCGCCTAAGAAATAGGGCTTCAGGTACAACCTGTGGAATCTCGTTAGAACCTCATTTGAACCCCATTCGAATGAGGTACTAATTTTCTTTCGAAGGAGCTGGGTTTTTAGTTCGAATGAGGTAATCTTCTACGTTCAAACGATATCGGGGTTCCATTCGAACGACCCAGGGTTTTGGTTTGGGTTTGGATCGAGAAACCTTCTAGATATTTTATGAGCTAGCGAGTACATAGGAGGTTATCAAAGTGAGTGGATACTTAAATAAAAATATATTTGTTTCACAACGTATTAGTAAGAATTCAATAATTAACTAGGGTTCTCGAATAAGGGACTAGTTAAGTAAATAAATTGGGAAGTTGGGATAAACTTTAGGATTTGGAGGAACCGTGGATGGTGGGATATGTGTACGAGTTCGGTAGTTATTATATATACTTATTAGAGGGATGTGTGTGTGTGTGTGTGTGTGTGTGTGTGTGTGTGTGTGTGTGTACAACTTGCCTGTTAAACATACCTACTCGGTAATGCTATCGGAGGAGGTAGCGCATATTGGGTAGTCCACCCTAGTGTTGACTAGTAGGTGTTGAATTAATTCCCCGGGTCGTAATACTATTCCATGGACACTATCCTTGTGTGTAGGATAGGTCTCTATTTGAGTCCAATTGAGTGCGACGTGGTATGGTCTCTACCACGTGGCATATGGCAATAATCTTCTCCATTTTATGTGTACTCGTTTGGTATCGATGGTGAGATTTCGACCCGTTAGGTGAAAGTTAGGTGAGTGAGGGAGAAATATGAATTGAGAAGCGTTAAGAAGGGAGACTTTTATTACAAAGAGAAAAGATGTTACAAAAGGAGAATGTGAGGTTGAAGATATCCTCTAAATGAAATGGGCTGTCTGTTTTATAGTAGCCTGACACCAAGTTACAATTTAATTCAGAAGGATAAAGATAAAAAGAAATAATAAACACATTTATTTTCTTTTTAAAAAGAAACTTTAATAAAATAAAGTACACTTTAATAAAGTAGAAAGATTTGTCTGTTTTTAGACGTCTCTCTTTGTTTGCTGCCTTCCCTTTGTCTTTTCCTGGGCCATGTGTCGTGTGCTGGATAATTTGTGCAGTCGTCCATCGTGGTCCAGAAAATATATAATTATCCCTACATTTCATTGGCTATGTTAGCTTCTCCAATGGAATCCAATGATATGTTATCAATTGGACTTTGGTTATAGTGATGTATAAATGCTTCTTAGCAAACCTCTCAATCACTTAACAATTCATATGGGACATCCAAATTAATTTTCTTTTTGACGTTTTCAAGAAATTCAACCACCTCAACTTTTTGTTCGAGAGATACAAAATAATTGATAGGGAGATCCGTGACAAACAGTCTACATCCATCTATGACCATAAATTTGATCTCTTATTGAGAATACAAATATTTGGCTATATTGGAATTATTGACTAGGCTTCTTATCCAGTACTGGTTTGTACATATGTAGTCAATAGAATTATCATAATTATTTTGATCACTCTCATCACATTCATACTCCTCAGTTTGAGGTGCCATATCTGATATGGTTGGTAGAATATTTCTCTAACTCTCCATCCAATGGTGCTGAAAATATGGAAAGTTAAGTATCTGGTATATTTAAATTAATAAACCACATGATTGGTTATTATTTTGATCATCATAGGTAATTTGAAAAAATCTTCTAGTAAAGTACTTAGGAATATTAGTTTGTTTACTAATACCCATTCTATTAGTTCAATATCCAAATCTTCTGTGAAGAAGTGTAATTTCGGTACATCATCATACAGATTGATTTCACCAGCATGATTAATTTTATTAGCAACATGGATTAAACAAAATTATCTTTTCATCCTGATCTTCTATTTTTAGAAAAAATTCTAATTGAAATAATGGTCCGGGAAGAAGTTATTTGGTTTTTTAATACAAGAAAATTTTTCGAATAGTATTAAAAAATTTATCGGGAAAATCATTTTCTAGCAGCTCTGCTATTGCTAAAAAGATATTAAATTTCTCAAGAGAAAATTTATCATTTTCATAATTTAATTGCTTTAATACTAGAAGTCTAAGGACTTTAAGTTGATCAAGAACTACTATTTTTTCAGCAATTTTGTCAGCTAAAATACTCATATTTTTTCTAAAGTCCCTCTTTTTGCCTAAAATATTGGATTTTCAGGATTCGTCCAAAGGTACGTATAATTCGTAAGGAAATCTTGGATTATAAAAATCTTTTACTTCAACTGCAGGAGTGTTTTCCTGTGTTTAAAGTTTAGCAAATTGGTGTATTAAGTTTGGGGGTGCCAATTGTTACATCCATTGTTCTCATCCAGCTATTGCTTCCTGGATATTGTCATATCTTTTATGGCATGCTCCACGATACCCATTTATTTGGGAATGACATTGAAACCAGTTATAGTAGATGCCTGGTTGGCATCCATCGAAGACAATATACACACATCTTTGTTTAGACTATGTAGAAGATGATGCAGTATTTTGGTTCTTATTTTTTTTAGCAATTGTTACCCATTCTCCTTGTGTTTCTTCCATTTTTTTAGGGACTTCCATCCTCAAACAGAAAATTTTAATTTCATTAGTTATCCCACTTATTTAATGGACTTTCACAAAATTCATGTTAAGATAATATGCAAGAAAATTATCAGTACCTTTCAAATGTTCAACTTCAAATGTATAATTTGCAATTTGATTATACCATTTAAGTCTTTTCCTTCAAAATATTTCTTTTATTTATAAGAAAGTCTTTGACTGCTTGGTTATCAGTTCTGACATTAAAATCTTCTGGGGCTAAGAAGATATGGAATTTTTTAATAGCAAGTTTTATTGCTAGTAATTCCTTTTCAAAAATGATATAGTTTAATTCATTGGGTTTGAATTTACCTAAATTATATCCGCATATTAATTCTTTTGCTTAGATTTTTTTTAGTTATTGGGTGTTTTCTTCCTCGGATACCTAATATATTGGACTTGTTTTCTTTCTAATATTGGGATGAAATTGCTTTGAGAACACATCCCGAGCAATTATCAGAAGCGTTTGTTTCTAATATTAATTTGTCCTCTAGTTGAGGGAAATAGACTTTGGGACAATTTGTAAATATGTCTTGTTTTATTGTCCTTACTAACATTGTATCTTGTTCATTCCATACAAATATATCACTATTTTTGAATTTTTCAAGAAGAGGTAATTCTTTTTTGGATAACCCTTGTATGAAATTTCCTCCATAATTTAAGGTTCCCAAAAAAATTTGTAATTGTTTTTTATCTTGAATATTTTCATCAAAATCTCTTATTTTAGAGATTATACAATCTTATAGTTGTAATCCGTCTAGGTTAAGGATTATGCCAATAAAATCAATTTTTATTTTTTCAACTTCAATTTTCTTTGGGGATAGACTAATTCCACGTTTTTGGAATTTTTCACATAATATTTTTAGATATATTCTATGTTCTTCAATTATTTTTGAAAAAACAAGAATGTCATCAATGTATAGTATACAAAAATCTTTAAGGTATTTAACGATATTGCCCATCCATCTTTGGAATACTTGTGGAGGTATATTTAATCCAAAGGGCATTATTGTCCATTGGTAGTGTCCTCTATGGGTACTAAATGCAGTTAATAGTTTTGATTCTGCAGTTAATTTCAACTGTAAAATTCAAATTTACAGTAAAATTTACCAAATATCTTTTTTCCCTTTAATTTGACTAATTAAGCCATACTTTCTTGGAATAAAATTTCCATCAAATTCCAATTGTTCATTTAATCTTTTGTAATTTATGACCATTCTAGCTTTTTCACTTTTTGTTTCACTGTGTTTTCTCATCATGAATGCAGAACTAGAGTGAGGACTTATTGTTTCTTTAATAATTCTTTGATTTGGTTATTAAATACATCCATATCTTGCCTGGTATAAATCATGGGTTTGACTCGTATGATAATGTTGGGATCTCTTAGTTTGAGATTACAATATCTCGGACTTTTATCCCATAATTTTAGTGGATTTTCACTAAAATTTTCTTTTAAGATAGTATTTAGCCAACGAGTTTCTTCCAAGGCCTTAATTATTGGGGTCATATCTCCTTTTCTTGTAAGAGAAAAATATTTTTCACGTTTATATTTATGTTGCTGAAATGGAGGGATTTCTAATAATTCTTTGTTTAGAGTTAGACTGATTGTTCCAAAATTGATATTTATTGGTAAATATTTTGAAATAAAATTATTTCCTAAAATGAAATCACCATGCATTTCAGGAAAGCATAAAATTTTTGGAATAATAAATTTATTTTCATTAAACCAAATAGCTACTCTTTTAGCTTTTAGAGCAATATAATTTTGTGTTCCATTAATGCCTTTTACAGCAATTGGATTTTAAATTTTTATCCACTTTTCTGGTGGTAAGGCATTTGGTCTATAAGAGCATATTGTCTTGTATCTATAAGAGTGCTTAGACTATATTGTTTATAGCCAGCAAAATTAAAATATTCTAATACATAAGTGTATCTTTTCTTTCCATGGCTTGGAGAAAATATGATTTCTTCTCTTCCGACTTGGAAGTGATATATATGACTAGACTTAATATTTTTATTTTTTTTTGTAATTTGTTCCATGTAATATTGAAACTTGTACATTTTTCATAGAAATTGTTTTGCTAGATTCTCCCTTTAAGAGATTTTTTCCTTTTAATTTTTTCCAATCTTTTTTAGAAAAATTCTTTTGCCAGTCTGAGTGTTTATTTTTTAAATAAACATTATTTCCAGAAATTTCAAGTTCAACATTATTTTGTTGTTTTTCAGGTTCTTCTATAATTGCTGTTAGTACCAATATTTTGGTACTTTTATATCTCTCCAATTCACCAATCTTAGTTTGATTGTTGAATCAAGTGGTATCGATTAAAATATTTCTATTTTATCTCTATCCACAACATGTGTGTTTATTTGTGGTAGTGTAGTGAATTCATGAATTATTTTTCAAAGGATTGACATATTTCTGGAAGCGTCTTTCATTCTTATTCCTTTAGTTTGAATTTTTATTTTGACAGAATCCTCAGTATTAGGATCTTCAATTGAGATAAAGAAATTTGGTTTTATGTTAAACCAAATAACTCCATTAACTAAATTGGATTATACTCCTCCTATGATTGCATTAAGAGGATTGTTGAATCTTTTGTCTAAGACCAAAATTGCTACAGGTGTATTCATACCTTGTCTAAATAAGGCAGTGATATATATTTGGATTAATCCAATAAGAATATATTTTATTTTTGGATATTTTTTCTTCCAACGCTTTATTTTCTTTTTATCAAATAGAGTAATTTTTGTTGTTTCTCCATCAGTTGATCCAGTTGTGGTGTTTCCATTAAATTGCCCAAATATTCTTGTTCAGAATATTTTGAACTTTGATAATTTATACACATCTTCTTTTTTAATAAGTTGTCTTTGATTTTCTAATTCTTGTAATTGTTCATGGGTAAAAGTTATTTCTTCACCAACAACATCTCTAACAGTTAGTGTCTATCACTCATTTTCATTACTATCTCGTATTTCTGTCTTATTGTATATAAATATGACTTCATCATCAGATGATTCCGACTCTGATTCTAGTTCATATAATATTTCTTTATTATCATAAATATCTGTAAATTCATCTCCAAAACATACTTCAAATTCTTATTCTTCAAGAAATTTTATCGTTCTTTTTGCGCTTTTCCCTTTCTTTGGGAATTCTGGTGCATAATGTCCTTCTTCATTACATATGTAACATTTACATATCTTTTTTATATTTGTTGTTGTATTTTTATTTAAAAATTTCTTTTTTCTAATGTATTTCTTATTTTTTGAAAAAGATGATTTCTTTTTCTAAGGTTTCCATTTGAATTTTCTCTTTCAATAGGTTTTGAAAGATCTTGGTGGATTACAAACTATCTTCCAATTTTCTTTTAAAATTGTATCACAACATTTATATCCAGCTTTGGAATTTGTGATCTGGTTCTTGACTTATTTTTTGGCTTTCACATCGACACATTTTTCGGGTATATGTCTTAATACTCAATTAATACGGAATCCAATATTATCTTCCTTATTGATTTTTTTTAACCAGTCATGATAAAGTTTTAAAAATATTTCATCCCATGGATTTGGGAGTTTATGAAATAATTGGTCGAGACAGTATTTATTATCTAGTGGATTGATTTTGAAATAATATTTTTTATATAGTTCAACAAATTCTTCAAATTGACATATATTACATGATTCTAGTTTAGATAATATGTAAGGTGCATCTTCTTTGATTCTGGGTTCTTGAGTATATCCTATTATATTTTCTTTTATTAATATGACAAAGTCTTTTAGTATTTCTTCAAAAGTCTTGAACTTTTGTAGGAGTTCTGTTTTTAGTTGTTTTCCTTCTTTAGATTTTTTCCATTGTTGTAACCATTGTAACACATCTCCTTGAAGTGTTTCAGCTAATAGTCTAAAAAAAATCCTTAGACCATGTATTTTTATACTTCGTGATGAGTATGGACATGGATTGTGCATATTCACTAATAGTTTGTTCTTGATCCTTAAAAGGTATATGCCTTAGATCAAGGTAAATTTTGTTTTGTGATACTTTATGTTTATTTAGATCATATCTTCTCACGAAAAAACGATTTAGTTCCTCTTTTTTAATTCCACTTGTAGAAGTATTGCCGACTTTAACAAAGTCTTATTTTTCTATTACAGGGTTTCGCATAAATTTTTCAAATTCCTCTATGTTCTGGAATTCTTTTAGTGGTTCTTTAGCTTTTCAATTTCCATCACTTATAATGTTTACTGTATGTGGTGGATTAATTTCTTCTTCATCAGATGAATATTGGTTTATTCCATATTGAAAATGTTGTAATAATTTTTCATGTTCCAAATACGTTGTTCGTATTTGTTCAATTAGTTTATTACGTTCAAAAATATTTAAACCTAGATCTTTATATAAATATCTCCAATAGTCTAGTATTTCTTTAATATTTATATATTCAGTGTAATTAAATTCTTCTGTTTGAAGAGTTGTAATTTTTTCTATACCATAATATAATCTAGAAATTTCATTAATACCAGGATGATTCATCCAAGTTTATTTTGGTTGATTATAATTATCTATTTTTTGTAACAACCCTCGCTTGTGAGAACCTATTTTATATTTACTTACTATGTGAAGTAATTATATATAAAATGTTGGAATATGGATAAAGTATTAATTTAATGAATAAAAGTTAATATTTACTAAAATGTTGCATATTTACCTTAAGTGTAGGTGAATATCACCATATTATGTTTTATTATGTCATAAGATTTAAAATGACATTTTGGTTTAAAATGAAACCGGAACTTAAAATGAGTTATAAAATTTCCAAATGATAATTTGGAGGGCGTAGTTAGTTCCGGAAGGTACGAGATAGTCAAAATGAGTGCCATATTGTATTTTTATGTTTTGTGCACTTTTGACTAGTTTTAACAAATATGTGTAGTTGCGATTCATTTTAATGTGGCATTTACCACTTAAGTTGGGAATTGTAGATTAAAGGCACGATTTATGTCTTGTTAAGCTCTTTTATTTCTCTTAAGTGTGTTGTTAACCTAGAGAGGAAGAGAAATTGTAGAGAAAAGAGAGGAGATTGAAGATTGGGATTGGATTCTTGCTACTACACAAGGAAAACCTGAATTTGCAAGCTCAAGGCAAGTTTTCTACTTGCTATTATGTGATTTAAGTTGAATAATTAGTATTAATAGTTGTGGGTTAATTATGGTTTAAGAAAGTTAGGGTTTTTATATGGATTTATGGGTTTTGAATCTTTGGAGGTTGATTTGGTTGGATATTGGTGTAAATTATTGTTGTTTGATGCATTTATAATCAGTGGGTGGTAATAAATGATGTGGGTTTGTGTTGATTGAAGTTGGGAGAAATTAGGAGTCCAAGACTCCATAGACAAAATTGGCAAAATTCGCAGGGGAGAATCGATTCGGACACCGAATCGATTCGCATAGGGACAGTTTCCAAGTCTGCATGAACCGAATCGATTCGGCCAGGCCGAATCGATTCAACAGTTATGCAGAATGTTAGTTTTCCTGACCGAAACGATTCGCTTCTCTGACCGAATCGATTCGGCCAGGCCGAATCGATTCGGAAATCCTGCATTTTTTTCATTTGTTTTTCTTTTCCAATTGCAACCCATTTCTTTAGGCTTAGGACCTAGGAACCTTCTTGTATGAAGTAAACTTAGAGTCCTATAATTCTAGATGAGTTAGTTTACTACCCTACCATAGTAATGGGTTATGTGGGGGTTATTCCGGGGGTACACAAATTGTGGTTAGGGCGTTACTTTTCTTTACTTAATTAGTGGGAGTCTAGGAGACTATAGAGTCGTGTTTGGAGACTTTAGGGGTTAATTTGACATATGATAGCCTTGAGGATCTATTATAAAGCCCAAAAGGAGGCTTGGAGAAATAACTTGGGAGTTTAATTATTCATTGAGGTTATTATGATGATGCGAATTTTGTATAGCTCCGGATAACTAATATGCATTTGATAAAATGGAAATGAAATTGGAAACGAATAAGGTAAATGATAATTTACTAAATCCTGACACGGTAATTAATAAAATGGTTTAAACACACCCTCTCTAAATGCCATCTCAAGGGAAGTTCGCGCATGAGGTAAAGCCCCCTAGCTAGTGAATGCAGGGTGGATATAGTCCTATGTCATATGAGCGCTTGTTGTATATTTTCTGCGATGGGTAGGTAATTTCGGGTGTGGTTATGACTACCCCGCAGGCATATGGCCGCTTCCCGACGTTTCGATAGGATCCCAGGTCGTCTTGATGATAGGCCCTGGAAGATGATGGTCATTTAGGGGCGCGCACAGTGGGAAAACCCGGAAGGGCGATCCTAGAATCGTTATATATGTATATTTATAACTATTCTACCTCAAGTGGGACTTGATGAATATTAATGCCATAAAGAGCATACAATTGAGATACATGCCACAAAGAGCGTGTGATAGAATTTGTATTCCTGATAAGGAAGGGAAAGATGAAATGAAAAAGGTGGATAATGATAAAGGCTTTTGATTAATGATGATTATTCATATCCTCTTGCATAATTGAATTTAATTCATAATCATTTAAATTGTCATAGTTTATGATATGAGATTTACATGTTAGAATATCATATTTATCATTCATGTTTAACTATGCATAACTATCATACTCTTTATTCATCTAGTGATCACATAAAATCGGGCCCTGGCCCGTTCACATTTCTTGTTGTGCATGTTATTGTATCCACTCAGGTTCTCCTCTGCAAGGGCGCCCATTTTGATATTCCTATTCCAATGCTTTTGAGGAGCTGTAAGATTTTGCAAATATTACAAGATGTGTTGATAGACGCCTTCATTTTTGTATTCTAGATTTGATCCGGTCTTTCACTCGGGCGTGTGGCCCAAACTTTTGTAACTGTTTAATGAATGTATTATGTAATTTATTGAAGTGTTGTGATACATTGTATGTAACTATTGACCGACAGCATATTCGGTCCTCTTATTGTATGATTGTTATAGTAGTAATATAAGTTCTTTTGGAATTCCACTTTCCCTTCAGACTGGGTTGTTTAAATTATTTCCTTAACTTGTAATCAAACTAAAAATTTTGGCAACCCGTTTTCTGAATTATTGGGTGGTTTTCCCGTATACTTATTTTATTGTTGTGATGCTGAGAATGATTTGCATCCATGATTCTGTTATGTTGAGGTATCGGGTTGGCCACCCCTTATTTCGGATCACGGGTTATCACAGATGGTATCAGAGCGTCAGGTTCTAGAGTCTTTAGGATCTATGCGGACTACCATAGCGTTCATTGATATAGAGCCTAATGTTAGGACTGTTTTGTTGCCTATGTTTGCGTTCTTCTGCAAAATTAGATTGTTTTATGTAGTATTTTAACTCTATTATTTCTTTATCTCAGATGCCGCCTAAGAGAGGTTGTCCCGCTCGACGGAATAGGGTTGTAGAAGAGGATGTTGGACCTCCATCGCCGCCATAAGGAACAATTAATGCTGCTGATGTAGCAAACATCATGGCCCAAGCGATTAACGCAGCGATGACTGCAGTGGTACAGAAAATGCCACAAGCTCAACAGCAACGAGCTCCGGATGCACAAGCTCCTACGAGACCTTCTCCGTGGGAGAGAGTTAGGTAGTCCTTTCTAAAGGGCCATCTCCCAGAATTTGATGGAGGATCGGATGTTATAAGGGAAAATCAGTGGAAGAAAGACATGCAACGCCATCTTCGAATGGTAGAATGTAGTGAGGAGAAAAAGCAAGTCCTTGTTACTTTTAAGCTTGTCAGATCTGCATTACATTGGTGGGAGTCGATGACTACACCAGAGCAGAGAGATTCCATGATAATCACTAATTTTTGGGCTTTATTTGATCGAAAGTACTTCCCTCCGGCAGTTCAAAGGGAGATGAGAAGGAAGCTTCAGGATGTGGTACAAGGAGAGAGATCTGTTGCGGAGTATGAAGAGGAGTTCACCCGATTAGCAAGTTTTGTACCGGATGAGGTGACTCTCGAAGAGAGGAGAATATCCAAGTTTATGGGAGGTTTACATTGGTGGATAAAACAACATTTATTGGGCAATCCGGCTTTGCAAACCTTTGGGGATGTGATGAATGCGGCATTACTTCATTGCCAAGAGTATAGATTGTTTGTGAAAAATAGCAAGAAGGCTACAGCGATGGGGCAAGTGGGAAAACCTAGAGGTAATGGGATCGGGGGAGGATCAACTCCTTCATCCCAATCTTCGGTAAGTAAGCAAAGAGAGAGGGAACCCCAGCAAGGGGATTTATCTAAATGCCAATGCTTTGGTGGATTTAATGCGGGAGGTAACAACAATAGGAAGGGTCAAGGTGGACCACCACAACAACAAGAAGGTAGAGGTGGAAATGGAGGTAGAGGCCATCAAGGCTGAGGTTTTGGGCAGTTTCAAAATAATTAGGGGTGGAACAAAGAGAATACGACGAACAGATGTTTTCAGTGCTGAGATTAGGGTCACTATAAGAGGTTGTGTCCTCATCTGATTGGGGGACAGCCTCCTAGGTCTCCACAACAGCCATATGTTCAGTTTCTTCCACAGGTGCCTAATTCGGTTATTCCTCCACAGCAAGGATAGCTACAGCAGCCCCTCCGGCGTCGCCAGGGATTGAGGGTAAGTTTCTCATCCAATGGCATATGGGTCGAGTATTATTTGATATGGTCACAACACACTCATTCATTTCTAGATGTTTTTCTCAGACTACAAAGTTAATAAAATCTGCAGAGAGCACCTTCCTAGCGTTGAGTCTTCCATGGGTGACAACTCACTGATTTTTCTTATTTGTAAACATATAGGAATTACTCTTGGTAATTTATGCTTTGAGGCCGAATTTCTCGTCCTTGACATGGTCGGTTATGATGTGATTTTGGGTATGGATTGGCTAGTGAAGTATCACGCGATAGTCAATTGTTATGGGAAGAGTATAGTCTTCGCCGTTTCGGGATAAGAAATGTTCTTGGTAGTTATGCCTCGTTTAGAGTGAGGTACTAGTACTTATTTATATTGTATTGTGGAGGAGACTTCTAGGGATGTAGTTGTTCCCTTGGATTCTATTTCGGTTGTTCGAGATTTTGAAGATGTTTTCCAGGAAATACCGAGTTTGCCTCTGAGCTGGGAGATTGAGTTTATCATTGACTTAGCGTCGGGAACTCGACCGATCGCGAGAGCCCCTTATCGCATGGCTCCTGTTGAAATGAGGGAGTTAAGAGATCAAATCCAGCAGTTGTTGGAGAAGGGATTCATTAGGCATAGTACGCCACCATGGGGTGCTCCGGTGTTGTTTGTAAAGAAAAGAGACGGTTCTCTCCGGTTATGTGTTGACTACAGAGAGTTGAATAAAGTCACCATCCGAAATAAATACCCTTTGCCTCGTATTGATGATTTGTTTGATCAACTTAGGGGAGCGTCGTACTTCTCTAAAATTGACTTGAAGATGGGGTATCACCAGTTGAGGATATAGGAGCAGGATGTATCCAAGATCGAATTTCTGACGAGATATGGATCCTATGAATTTTTGGCTATGCCCTTTGGACTAACCAATGTCCCCGTTGTATTTATGGATCTCATGAATAGGGTATTTCGGGACCAATTTGTTATTGTATTCATCGATGACATCTTAGTCTATTCTCAGACAAAATCTGACCATGCTACTCATTTGAGGTTGGTCCTACAAAGATTAAGGGATCAAAAATTATACGCTAAGTTTGAAAAGTGTGACTTTTGGTTACTGGAAGTTCAATTTTTAGGGCATATTGTGTCATCTCAGGGTATTTCTGTGGACCCGAACAAGGTGGTTGCGGTGAGGGAGTAGGGTAAGCCCATGACACCGATCGAGATTCGTAGTTTTTTAGGTTTGGCGGGATATTGTCGTTGGTTTATCAAGGGTTTCTCCAAAATTTCTAGTCCTCTGATAAACTTAACTCGGAAAGGGGTGCGATTTGTATGGGATAATTCTTGTCAGTCTGCTTTTGATGAGCTGAAGGATAGGTTGACTTCTGCTCCAGTCCTTGCATTGCCAAAGCCAGGATTGGAATATTTAGTTTTTACCGATGCATCTATGCAAGGTTTGGGAGGTGCACTCCAACAAGAGCTGCAAGCCATTGCTTATGCTTCTCGCAAGCTGAAGCCCCAGGAGAGGAATTATCCGGTACATGACTTGGAACTTTCCGCAGTTGTCTTTGCCATGAAGATTTGGAGGCACTATCTCCTAGGGGAGAAATTCAGTCTTTTCACGGACCATAAATCGCTGCAATATTTATTCTCACAGAAAGATTTGAATATACAACAGCGCCGATTGTTGGAGTTCGTGAAAGATTATCAATTTGATATCCATTATCATCAAGGAAAGATGAACGTAGTAGCGGATGCTTTAAGTAGAAAGCCCGAGAGAGAGTTAGCTGATGTATGGAAAGCTAAATGGAAAGAGCTAAGTCACGAGGATACGATTGCCCAAGCATTCATGTCAGTGATGACCGTTACTCCTACCATTGTGGAAAGGGTTTTAGAAGCCCAAGGAAGGGATAAGGGTTGTCAGGACCAGATACACCGATTACTGTCCGAGGGAGCGGAATCCCACTCGATAAGTTCAGAGGGTGGATTACGTTTTCACGGGAGACTCATCGTCCCGAATGAAGGGGATTTGAGAAGGGCCGTGATGGAAGAATCTCACGGGTCAAAATTTTCAGTTCATCCTGGTGGGGACAAGATGTATCAAGACATGCGCCGCCAGTATTGGTGGCCAGGCATGAAGCGGGATATTTCTGGATTTGTATCCCAATGTACTACTTGTCAATTGGTCAAGATCGATCATCAGCGACCGATAGGTTTGTTGAAGCCGTTGCAGATTCTGGTGTGGAAATGGGAGAACATATCGATGGACTTTATTACGGGGTTACCAAGGTCACAGGGGGGTTATGATTCGATTTGGATGATTGTCGATCGCTTGACTAAGTCAGCGCACTTCTTACCCGTGCGTACGGATTTTGATACCGCTCGCTATGCCCAGTTGTTCATCACTGAGATTGTTAGACTCCATGGGGTGCCTTTAAATATAGTTTCCTAACGAGATAAGATTTTTGTTTCCCACTTTTGGCAAAGTTTCCAAGAGGCCATGGGAACCGAATTAAAGTTAAGCACTTCTTATCATCCTCAAACAGATGGTCTGACTGAAAGAGTAAACCAAATGTTGGAGGATATGATGTGTATGTGTATGCTTGATTTTAAGGGTAGTTGGGAACAATACCTTCCATTGGTCGAGTTTACTTACAACAACTCGTGCCAATTTACTATTGGAATGGCGCCTTATGAAGCTTTGTATGGTAGACCATGTAGATCCCCCACGTGTTGGTTGGAGGTGGGAGATAATAAGATCCTTGGACCTGAAATGATCCAAGATACTTCTTTTAAGATCGAACTCATTCGGAATCGCATTCGAATAGCCCAAGACTGCCAAAAGAGCTATGACGATGCAGGTAGAAGGCACATGGAGTTGGAGATTGGGGACCAAGTCTTGGTGCGAGTGTCACCAATGAAAGGTATCAAGCGTTTCGGGAAGAAAGGAAAGCTTGCGCCGCATTTTGTTGGACCTTTTCCAGTTATTATGAAGGTGGGTCCAGTGGTGTATCAACTTGCCTTATCGAAACCTTTGCAGCAAATTCATGATGTATTCCATGTTTCCTCTCAGAAGAAGTATAAGAGGTGCGAAGGAGCCCTTTGGCATATCCCTTTCGAAGATATTGACTTGCAACCCGACATTTCATATGAAGAACAATCGGTTGCTATTCTAGAGCATGGGGAGCGTAGGTTGAGGTCTCGAGTGTTGCCCTTGGTGCGAGTCCAATGGAGTCATCATAACGCAAAGGAATCAACATGGGAACGCGAGGAAGATATACGGGAAAAGTATCTGCATCTCTTTATACCAGGTACGCTTGAATTTTGGGGGCAAAATTCCCTCATAAGGGGGGGAGTATGTAACAACCCTCGCTTGTGAGAACCTATTTTATATTTACTTACTATGTGAAGTAATTATATATAAAATGTTGGAATATGGAGTAAGTATTAATTTAATGAAGAAAAGTTAATATTTACTAAAATGTTGCATATTTACCTTAAGTGTAGGTGAATATCACCATGTTGTGTTTTATTATGTCATAAGATTTAAAATGACATTTTGGTTTAAAATGAAACCGGAACTTAAAATGAGTTATAAAATTTTCAAATGATAATTTGGAGGGGGTAGTTAGTTTCGGAAGGTGCGAGATAGTCAAAATGAGTGTCATGTTGTATTTTTATGTTTTGGGCACTTTTGACTAGTGTTAACAAATATGTGTAGTTGCGATTCATTTTAATGCGGTATTTACCACTTAAGTTGGGAATTGTAGATTAAAGGCACGATTTATGTCTTGTTAAGCTCTTTTATTTCTCTTAAGTGTGTTGTTAACCTAGAGAGGAAGAGAGAGGAAGAGAAATTGTAGAGAAAAGAGAGGAGATTGAAGATTGAGATTGGATTCTTCCTACTACACAAGGAAAACCTGAATTTGCAAGCTCAAGGCAAGTTTTCTACTTGCTATTATGTGATTTAAGTTGAATAATTAGTATTGATAGTTGTGGGTTAACTATGGTTTAAGAAAGTTAGGGTTTTTATATGGATTTATGGGTTTTGAATCTTTGGAGGTTGATTTAGTTTGATATTGGTGTAAATTATTGTTGTTTGATGCATTTATAATCAGTGGGTGGTAATAAATGATGTGGGTTTGTGTTGATTGAAGTTGGGAAAAATTAGGAGTCCAAGACTTCATAGCCAAAATTGGCAAAATTCGTAAGGGTGAATCGATTCGGCCAGGTCGAATCGATTCACATAGGGATAGTTTCCAAGTCTAAGTGAACCGAATCGATTCGGCCAGGCCGAATTGATTCAACAGTTATGCAGAATGTTAGTTTTCCTGACCGAATCGATTCGGCTGGTCCGAATCGATTCGCTTGTCTGACCGAATCGATTCGGCGGCCGAATCGATTCGAAAATCCTGTATTTTTTCATTTGTTTTTCTTTTCCAATTTCAACCCATTTCTTTAGGCTTAGGACCTAGGAACCTTCTTGTATGAAGTAAACTTAGAGTCCTAGAGTTCTAGATGAGTTAGTTTACTACCCTACCTTAGTAATGGGTTATGTGGGGGTTATTTTGGGGGTACACAAATTGTGGTTAGGGCGTTACTTTTCTTTACTTAATTAGTGGGAGTCTAGGAGAGTATAGAGTCGTGTTTGGAGACTTTAGGGGTTAATTTGAGATATGATAGCCTTGAGTATCTATTATAAATCCCAAAAGGAGGCTTGGAGAAATAACTTGGGAGTTTAATTATTCATTGAGGTTATTATGATGATGCGAATTTTGTATAGCTCCGGATAACTAATATGCATTTGATAAAAGGGAAATGAAATTGGAAACGAATAAGGTAAATGATAATTTACTAAATCCTGACATGGTAATTAATAAAATGGTTTAAACACACCCTCTCTAAATGCCATCTCAAGGGAAGTTCGCGCATGAGGTAAAGCCCCCTGGCTAGTGAATGCAGGGTGGATATAGTCCTATGTCTTATGAGCGCTTGTTGTATAATTTCTGCGATGGGTAGGTAATTTTGGGTGTGGTTATGACTACCCCGCAGGCATATGGCCGCTTCCCGACGTTTCGATAGGATCCCAGGTCGTCTTGATGATAGGCCCTGGAAGATGATGGTCATTTAGGGGCGCGCACAGTGGGAAAACCCGGAAGGGCGATCCTATAATCGTTATATATGTATATTTATAACTATTCTACCTCAAGTGGGACTTGATGGATATTAATGCCATAAAGAGCATGCAATTGAGATACATGCCACAAAGAGCGTGTGATAGAATTTGTATTCCTGATAAGGAAGGGAAAGATGAAATGCAAAAGGTGGATAATGATAAAGGCTTTTGATTAATGATGATTATTCATATCCTCTTGCATAATTGAATTTAATTCATAATCATTTAAATTGTCATAGTTTATGATATGAGATTTGCATGTTAGAATATCATCTTTATCATTCATGTTTAACTATGCATAATTGTCATACTCTTTATTCATTTGGTGATCACATAAAACTGGGCCCTGACCCGTTCACATTTCTTGTTGTGCATGTTATTGTATCCGCTCAGGTGCTCCTCCGCAAGGGCGCCCGTTGTGATATTCCTATTCTAATGCTTTTGAGGAGCTGTAAGATTTTGCGAATATTACAGGATGTGTTGATAGACGCCATCATTTTTGTATTCTAGATTTGATCGGGTCTTTCACTCGGGCGTGTGGCCCAAACTTTTGTAATTGTTTAATGAATGTATTATGTAATTTATTGAAGTGTTGTGATACGTTGTATGTAACTGTTGACCGACAGCATATTCGGTCCTCTTATTGTATGATTGTTATAGTAGTAATATAAGTTCTTTTGGAATTCCACTTTCCCTTCAGACTGGGTTGTTTAAATTATTTCCTTAACTTGTAATCAAATTAAAATTTTTGGCAACCCGTTTTTTGAATTATTGGGTGATTTTCCCGTATACTTATTTTATTATTGTGATGCTGAGAATGATTTTCATCCATGATTCCGTTATGTTGAGGTATCGGGCTGGCCACCCCTTATTTCGGATCACGGGTTGTCACATTTTTGTTAATTGATTTTCAATCTTTTATTTTGTTTCATCTTTTAAGTCTAGACTGATCCTAGTTGGCTAATGTTTTTATCAACTTTATTTAAGTTGAATTCAATATAATCTAATTTCTTTTCTACATAGTTTTGATTTATGATTTGATGTTTTTCAATTCTCTTAACCCATCCAAACATAATATCACTTAAAATATTTAAAGTAGAGCTAATTTTATTAATATCATTTTCTGATTTTTTTTATCAATATGTAAATTATGATTATATATAGTTTCGTCCTTATCTAACCGTGGATCTAAACATTGTAAAGAAACGTCAACATTTTTTTCTTCCATTTTGGATTTCATTGGTACCTAAGACCTCCTATTATTTTGTTTCATGTGCCTAAAACCAGTTTCCTAAATGCTTGTTGCTAATAGAATAACTTTTATGGCAAACGAAAATATGGACTTTGAAACAAGAATAGGGATATAGGTTTTATAAAAAAGTAAATAGAAGCTCAAAATATCTGTTTTTCAATTCTTAGTGGCACACAATAATTATATAAGAACTAAATTAACACACACACATATACATATATATATAAATAAACAGCACATACTAAACTTAAATAAACAAAGTAACACACATAATATTTTTTTTTCAAAATAAAGTAACACACATACTAACCTTTTTAACAAAACTCTGATACCAATTACATAAATATTCAACTTCAAAGGTATAATTTACAATTTTATTATACCATTTAAGTCTCCTTCCCTATAAAATATTTCTTTTATTTATAAGGAAGTCCTTAACTACTTGGTTATCAGTTCTGACAATAAAGTCTTATGGGGCTAAGAAGATATGGAATATTTTAATAGCAAGTTTTATTGCTAGTAATTCTTTTTCAAAAATGATATAGTTTAATTCATTGGGTTTGAATTTACCTGAATTATATTCACATACTAATTATTTTACTTGAATATTTTTAGGTATTGGGTTTTTTCTTTCTCGGATACCTAATATATTGGAATTGCTTTCTTTAAAATATTGGGATGGAATTGCTTTGATAACACATCCCCAGCAATGATCAGAAGCATTTGTTTCTGATATTAATTTGTCATCTGGTTGAGGGAAATAGACTTTGGGATAATTTGTAATTATGGCTTGTTTTATTGTCCTTGCTAACATTGTATCTTGTTCATTCCATAAAAAATATATCAATATTTTTGAGTTTTTCAAGAAGAGGTAATTCTTTTTGGGATAACTCTTTTATGAAATTTCTTCCATAATTTAAGATTTCCAAAAAACTTTGTAATTATTTTTTATCCTGAATATTTTCATCAAAATCTTTTATTTTAGAGATTATATGATCTTGTAGTTGTAATCCGTCTTGGTTAAGGATTAAGCCAAGAAAATTAATTTTTGCTTTTTCAACTTCAATTTTCTTTGAATGATTCCATATTTTTGAATTTTTTCACATAATATTTTTAGATGTTTTCTATGTTCTTTAATTGTTTTTGAAAAAACAAGAATGTCATCAATATATACTACACAAAAATCTTTAAGGTCTGTAATGTTATTATCTATCCATCTTTGGAATACTTGTGGAGCTATATTTAATCCATGGGGCATTACTGTCCATTGGTAGTGTCCTCTAAAGGTACTAAATGCAGTTAATGGTTTTGCTTCTTCAGTTAATTTTAATTGCCAAAATCCAGATTTACACTCAAATTTAATAAAGATCTTTTTCCCTTTAGTTTGACTAATTAAGATATCCTTACTTGAAATAAAATATCCATCAAATTCCAATTGTTCATTTAATCTTTTGTAATTTATGACCAGACTAGCTTTTCCTCTTTTTTCAGTGTGTTTTCTCACCATGAATGCAGGACTAGAGTGAGGACTAATTGTTTCTTCAATCAGTTTTGCTTCTAATAAGTATTTGATTTGGTTATCAAATTCATCCACATCTTGCCTGGTATAAATTATGGGTTTGACTCCTATGATAATGTTGGGATCTCTTAGTTTGAGATTACAATATCTCGGGCTTTTATCCCATAATTTTAGTGTGTTTTCACTAAAATTTTCTTTTAAGGTAGTATATAGCCAATGAGTTTCTTCCAAAGCCTTAATTATTGGGGTCATCTCCTTTTCTTGTAGGAGAAAAATCTTTTTTTCATTTATATTTATATTTTTGAAGTAACTGGATTTCTACTAATTCTTTGTTTAAAGTTAGACTAATTGTTCCAAATTTGATATTCATTGGTAAATATTCTAAAATAAAATTATTTCCTAAAATGAAATCACCATGCATTTTAGAAAAGCATAAAATTTTGGAATAATAAATTTATTTTCATTAAACCAAATAGCTACTCTTTTAGCTTTAGAGTAATATAGTTTGGTGTTCCATTAATGCCTGTTACAACAATTGGTTTTTTTTATTTTTATCCACTTTCTTGGTGGTACTGGTGGTAAGGCATTTGGTCTATAAGAATATATTGTTGCTCCTGTATCTATAAGAGTGCATAGACTATATTATTTATAGACAACAAAATTAAAATATCCTAATACGTAAGTGTATCTTTTCTTTCCATGGCTTGGAGAAAATATGATTTCTTCTCGTCCGACTTGGAAGTGATATATATGATTACATTTTATATTTTCATCTTTTTTATAATTCGTTCTAGGTAATATTAGAACTGGTACATTTTTCATAGCAATTGTTTTGCTAGATTCTCCTTTTAAGAGATTTTTGCCTTTTAATTTTTTCCAATTATATTAAGGAAAAAAATTTGCCAGTCTGAGTGTTTATTTTTAAAATAAACATTATTTCTAGAAACTTGAATGTAATACCCCGTGATTTTAATGACTTTTAAAATGGGTTATATTTTAAATTAATGGATTAATTGGATTTTATTATAAATTAATTCATTTGGGTTTTATCCGAATTGTGGATATTAAAATGGATGATTCTGAATATTACTTAAAGATATTTAGGTAATATATGAATATGATGTCATTATTATGACGGTGTGAAATAATTTCGGTAATTTGGATTTTTTAGTCAGACGTGGTATGGGACGTGTCGGGATTAATTTATTAAATTAAAAAGGAAATTTATTTTCTATAAACCTTATAGTCATTTCGACTGCGTCTTTGCGTCCGGAAGGTTCGAAATAGTCAGAAAAGTCTATTTGGATGTTAATTTTGAGTCTCGGGTCATTTGGAAATGAAAAGACAACCCAAAAGGGCATTTTGATTATTTTTACAAGGGGGATGAATAGTGATTTCGGGTTTTGTCTTATTATAAGTATTTGGAGATTAGTTGAATGTGGGTTCATTCATCTCTTCTACACAAAATTTAAAAGTCATCTTCTTAGAGAGAGTGGAAGGTTCTTGGAAAGAAAAAGAAGTTTGCTTGGGAAGGAGGAGAACCAAAGGTTTGGGTCACCACCACCATCACCACCTGTGTTATTCAACTCCAAAGGGTCAGATCTTCATTAGAGGCAAGTGTTTGATATTTGCAATTTAAGTTCATATATTGTCCATGTTAGGATAGTTATAAAAAGAGATGATTTTCATGCTTGGAAGATGAAAGGATATAGTTGTTAATGGATTTTTGGAATCTAAAAATATATAGGAATTAAACTCATGTTGTAGGTAGTTAGTAATCCAATAAATATTCATCAATCTGTGGAAGAAATTCTGAAAATAATTTAGTGTTCTTGAAGATAATATGTTGATAATTTTCTGAAAAAAGAGGCAAAAACGAGTGGAATGAGAAGAGCCAATTTGGAAGGTTTAGAGCTTCTTTTTGAGTGCATTTGGATGAGATTTAAGAAAAACTCAAAACACATACCTGACTCAATTTTTCGTGTAGAATCCAAATCTGAAGTCGGATTGATGATTTGAATAATTTTTGGTTCTGATTTTTCTAAGTATTTAAAATATGAGAATTCATGATGTTGTTTCTTTTTAATGTTGGTTCTTATCCCAAAACTTTTGTAGATCTTCGGTGATTATTAATTGGATATTATGGGACTTAGATAAGATCAGTAAGCCCTAGTTAAGATTTGAATTAATTTAATTGGGATTTAATTGATTAGAATTATGATAATTAAAGTTAAAGAGATTTCGGTTGCTAGATTCATGTGTTGGATTCTAATCTGTTTGTATGAGGATCAAGGATAGTTCAAGTAGGGGAGATTTAATATAACACCTGGGTAGCCTTAGGGTTACAATTTAAACATCAAGGACTGAGTTTAAGCTCATTATTGATTTCGCAAGGGCTGAGTGTAGTACAAGAGCGTAGTGGTATGGCTCCTGGATAGAGATGGGAGTTTAGAACACATTTGGTTGAAAGAGGGGATGAGGTTATTCTGATCGCATATTTGAAGTTGACGAACCTCCTCGATCGACAAAATTAAGTAGTAGTGTATTGGAGGGGTTCCTTGTTTGGATTTCGCTTTGCGAGACGCTCCGCGCATAAACCTTAACGACGTCGGGCGTGGAGAGATGTTATAGGATGCGAGGATAATTAAATTATGAAGTAAAGATATGACATTTTAATACGTGGGATTTAAAAGAGATATAATGCTACGTATGAGAATTATCTTAGGGTAGTGATATTACCTTATTGTTATTATATTATAGGTATGTTAATACCTATTTTATTGATTGATGATTTATGTGTATGACATACCTAGCTTACTTGCTATCGGTGGGAGGTTTGTGCGTGAGGGAAATCATATCCTGATGAATCCATGGGATCTTTGATTTGTCGCTCGAGAACATAGGTCTATGAAAGACTTATCGAGGAGTTGATAAGTCCGCTGACTGTGGGTACGTAGGTATGTGCGTAACCCATGGATACGAGAACTATGTTCGCCTCCAATTTGTTTGTTGATGTTTGTGGTTCGTGGAATCTTACCGAACCTTTAGTCCCCTATTCGGCGACCTGCGATGATGGGACATGATAGCAGAGTAATGCATTGCACCGCAGCTGTGACTCGGGGTGCCGTATTATATATATATATATATATATATATATATATATATATATATATATATATATATATATATATATATATATATATATATATATATATAATGGATTAAATGAATGGATGGATATTTATTATGGTTAAATCTATCTATGGTGATAATTGTAAATAACGGTGAATAGAGAACGATAATGAAATTAAGATAATGAATGTTTATTGAAAAGCTGAATTCATGTTAATGAGAAACGAATCATATAAATGAGAAATATAAATGAATAATAATGTGACGTATGGTATGGGACATATGGGGATTATGATATTGGGATGGAATTATAATATGGAGACTAGAAAAGAGGAACCATTAACTATGAAGTTAATAGGAAACGTTAAGTGTGCACTCTAGTTGAGAAGTGAGAATAGCAAGTGAGAGTTGGATCTAACATGTACATAATAAATGTTTTAGTGCACTTGTTAAATACTTGTTGTTTTAAAAATCATATACACATTCGGGCTCTGACCCGTTTCCTTGCATATTTCCTTTTTTATTGTATCTCTATATCAGGTATCCAGCAACAGGGACGCCAACCTTAGCGGATGATGTTGAACTATGGAGCTATGGAGTTTTTTCTTAGACTCCTTTCATCTTTTGATTCACAGTATTCTTAGTTAGGGCATGTCGCCCAAAGGATTCCGTTATCTTTTCTATCGAGGTCAAATACTATAGTATTCGGGACTTTTTAATACATTTAACATTGTTGGGATTATTGTAAAAGATTAATATTATTTGGGAATGTTTATTCCAATTGTATTCAAATTATTTTGTGTTATCTAATTGGTTATCAGTGTTGTAGAATAAAATGTGTTGTGTTATTCTTAAACTGGAAATGGTTTTGTTGAAATTTAAATTTGGAAATTTTTAACACCAGCTTAATTGGGTATTGGGTGAGTTGTAAATGTTTTCGACAGTGATGCTAAGAATGAGCCAACTTTATATTCTGTTTTAATTTGGTATGGGAGTGGCCACCCGGTATTTAATTAGGCGGGATGTTACATTGAAATTCAATATTATTTTGTTGTTTTTCAGGTTCTTCTATAATTTGTGGCAGTACCATTTTTTTGGTAGTTCTAAATCTCTCCAATTCATCAATCTTGATTGGATTGCTGAATCAAATGGTCTCGGTTCAAATATTTTTATTATATTTCTATCCGCAAAATGTGCTTTTGTTTGTGATAGTGTAGTCAATTCGTGAATTGTTTTTCAATGGATTGACATATTTCTAGAAGTTATTTCATTCCTATTCCTTTAGTTTGGATTTTTATTTTGACAGGATCCTCAATATTAGTATCTCCAATTGAGATAAAGAAATTTGGTTTTATGTTAAACCAAATAACTCCATTAACTAAATTGAATTTTACTCCTCCTATGATTGCATTAAGCAAAATATTGAATCTTTTGTCTAAAATCAAAACTGCTACATGTGTATTGATACCTTGTCTAAATAATGCAATGATACATATTGGGATTAATCCAATATGAATATATTTTATTTCTGGATGTTTTTTTCTTCCAACGCTTTATTTTCTTTTTATCAAATAGAGTAATTTTTGTTGTTTCTCCATCAGTTGATCAAGCTGTGGTGTTTCCATTAAATTGCTCAAATATTCTTGTTCAGAATATTTTGAATTTTGATAATTTATAGACATCTTCTTTTTTAATAAGTTGTCTTTGGTTTTCTAATTTTTATAATTTTTCATTAGTTAAAAGTTATTATTTCTTCACCAACATCTTTAAGAGTTAGTGTTTGTAACTCATTTTCATTACTATCTCGTATTTTTGTTGTATTGTATATAAATATGACTTCATCATCAGAATGTTGAATCTGATTCTAGTTCATATAGTATTTCTTCATTATCAAAAATATTTGTAAATTCATCTCCAAAACATACTTCAAATTCTTGTTCTTCATGAAATTTCATCATTCTTTTTGCACTTTTCCCTTTCTTTGGGCATTCTGGTGCATAATGTCCTTCATTACATATATAACATTTACATTTCTTTTTTATATTTGTTATTGTATTTTTATTAGAAAAATTCTTTTTTCTAATGTATTTTTTAGTTTTTGAAAAAGATGATTTCTTTTTCCAAGATTTCCATTTGAATTTTCTCTTTCGAGAGGTTTTGAAAGATCTAGGTGGATTATAACCTATCTTCCAGTTTTCTTTTAAGATTTTATCACAATATTTATATCCAGCTTTGGAATTTGTGATTTGGTTGTTAACTTATTTTTTGGCTTTTACATCGATGCATTTTTCGGATATTTTTCTTAATACTCAATTAATACGCAATCCAATATTATCTTCCTTGTTGATTTGTTTTAAACAATCAGGATAAAGTTTTAAAGATGTTTTATTCCATGGATTTGGGAGTTCATGAAAAAATTGGTCCAGTCAGTATTTATTATCTGGTGGATTGATCTTGAAATAATATTTTTTATATAGTTCAGCAAATTCTTCAAATTGACATATATTATATAATTCTAGTTTAGATAATATGTAAGGTGCATCTTCTTGGATTCTGGGTTCTCGAGTATATCCTATTATATTTTCTTTTATAAATATGACAAAGTCTTTTAGTATTTCATCAAAAGTCTTTAAATTTTGTCGGAGTTCAGCTTTTTATTGTTTTCCTTCTTCAGATTTTTCCCATTATTGTAACCATTGTAACACGTCTCCTTGAAGTGTTGCAGCTAAGTAGTCTAAAAAAATTTCTTTAAACCGTGTATTTTTATAGTTCGTGATGAGTATGGACATGGATTGTGCTCATTCATCAATTAATTTGTTCTTGATCCTTAAAAGGTATATGCCTTAGATCAAGGTAAATTCCGTTTTGTGATACGTTATGTTTATTTTAATCATCTCTTCTCAAGAAAAAAGGATTTGGTTTCTCTTTTTTAATTACACTTGTAGAAGTATTGTCGACTTTAACAAAGTCTTCTTTTTCTATTGTAGGGTTTGCGTAAACTTTTCAAATTCTTCTATGTTATAGAATACTTTTAGTGGTTCTTCAGCTTTTCTATTTCCGTCACTTATAGCGTTTACAATATGTGGTGGATTATTTTCTTCTTCATCAGATGAATATTGGTTTATTTCATGCTGAAATTGTTGTAATAATTTTTCATGTTCCAAATACGTTGTTTGTATTTGTTCAATAAGTTTATTACGTTCAAAAATATTTGACCTTGGGTTTTTATATCAATATCTCCAATAGTCTAGTATTTCTCTAACATTTATATATTCAGTGTAATTAAATTCTTCTATTTGATGAGTTTTAATTTCTTCTGTATAGCTTCAAATTAACATATATTACATTCAATGCGGATCGTTGGAGCCAACCTTAACCCCTAATTGTTAAAAATAAAAATCAATATCAATAGATAAAAGAATCGTATGGATTCAGCAAAACACAATTTCGTAATGATGTTTCTTTTTTTTCCCATCTTCCAATATATGGATTTTATTTGATTCAACTTTTATTCGGAGAAACATTAGATTTTTATACTCTTTGAACATGCAACGGGTAGTACAACTATCCACCTATGACCTGATTAAAACATAGAGTTCGCCACCTATTTAAAGTTACATTTTGTTCACTATCTTTACTCAAACCAACAAAAAATTAATTTTAAATAAATGAAAAATCATTTCACTATTTTACTTTGAGTTTTTTTTATTTTAGACTTTCATGCATTTTTCGTAGCTAAATGTAAAAAATTTGCCACTAAAAATGATTTTTTGTGATATTTACCGATGAAAAATGTACTTTTGTCTAATAAACTGATTAATTTGTATTAAAGTATAAAAACAATAATTGGTAATATATTAAAGTCAAAAATCTCTTTTCCTTTTCAAGGTGATTAAAAATCTTTCACTACAAACCAAACGATCCCATACAATTAATGTTTTGACACTAAAATTTCAATTTCGTATCAAGTCATGCAAATAGCCCGTGAGATGCGTGGGGGAGGCGCAATGTGCGGAGCATAGGAAAAATATATATCTTTCAAATTTTCTAACAAAATATCCTTCTTATTTACATTTGCATAAAAGCACGAGTTTTTAATTAAAAATACAACTTGTTATTTAATTACAACTTGTAGTGATATAAAATATTATAATTTAAAAAAATGTCGTTTTGAAAAACAATTACAAAAATATAATACATATGTTTCTAATACTCAATGATTATATAACTATATTTTCTATTATAAATCGGACAAAACATAATGGGATAAAATTAAATGTAAAACAACTTAGTATATGAAAGTTTTATCGGAGAGCATAAATATACATAGGATGTTCACAATGACAAATCAAATTGAATTGGTCAAATATAACAATTAAGCACGAGACATTAATCTAAAGAGGTATAAAAACAATGTTATTTTCCACCAAGGAGGCAACTAAACTATCTATTATTGTAATATGACTTATAATTAGTGAAAACACATAATATCAAGACCCAAAATGCCTATTTCTCTTTCCCCATGATGAGTAGCATAAGTTTACTGGAACGAATTTTTCTGCTGTCAAATCTTTGAATTGAGTTCACATATAGTCAAGTGACCACATACTTAATGGGAATTCGTGGGTGTACGATTTCCTCTCTTTAGCTCTTTATTTATCTCACATATCAATTCCTTCCCTATTCAAATAGGAAAAAAAATATCTTAGTTGGTAAAAGGAACCCTAAATTTTTGTTAAAAAGTTTGAGTAGTTGGAGTGAGATGATAAAGGGTTATTATATATAAAAAAAATAATAAAAAATAAAAAAAGACACTAAACAGAGATGATATGAAAGGACAGGTTTCTAAAAAATTACGAAAAGGTAGAAATAATAATTGAAGCACTCAACATTTACTTTTGGGTATCAACTAATGCCACGTGGCATGGTTGAGAGGTGGAAGATTTGGGAAAAGTGATCGAGAGGGGCCAAGATGAAATGGGTGATAGATGGAAAATGAATAGATTGGGTTTGATATGAAAGAAATGGGTCATATTAACGAAAGGAATAGGTCAAAAGTAGTAGAGTTATTATATTTCAAAACAAAAACGCACATGGACAATCTAAGAGAAGAGTAAAATTAATGCTTTGCATTTTAACCTCACATGAAGCCACCCAAAGTAACTCCAATTCAGATTCTTTTAACTTCATTTTCTGATTTTGACATCTAAACGTGGGCTTCATGTAAATTCATCCTATGGACTGCTCGTGGATGTGTGATATATATAGGAAGTTTCATGCAAGGAAATCATCTATACATACCCCATATACATCATTTTTTTTAAATAGTAAAATAATTAATTTTTATTATTATTTTAAATAATAAAAAATTGAATATTTTACAAAAAAGAAAAACTAAATGATCCCTCACTATGGAGATCATCTACAAAAGATAATCAAAAAAATTATTTTTTTAGTATTTTAAAAAATGAGATGCAAAAATAATGTAAATGTGTTTTTTTTACCATTGTAACTTTTATTCATCACTATGGAGATCATTTCACCCCCATTTGGATTGAATGTTTTGATGAACCTCAACTATGGAGATCATCTCTATATGGTATACATGATCTCCATAACGAGGTCATCTACAAAAAAAAAAATCATCCAAAAATACAACTTAAAAAATGGGTGATTTAAAAATTGAATGAATATGTGCACTTTTAACCGTTGAAACTTGTGAGCATCATCTCACCTTCTTCCAAGTTTTTTGTATGTAATTTTTTGTAAATAATCTTCTCTTTATGGAGATTTGGTTGAAAAATATTTTTTTACTATTTTTAAAAATGGACTTGTTCATATGCATGTTACTAGGAAGCGCCTCACTTATCCATTTTGAATCCTATATATACAGTCCTGCTTTTATGAGGATTAGTCCGCCCAAAAGAGAGAGAGTGCTTATAATTTATGCAATAATTTCTAGGGGCACCGTTAGGTGACACATATCCGGTCCGCATTCTTAAAATGCAAACTAGTCCGCACATGAGCATTGTTATATATATATATATATATATATATATATATATATATATATATATATATATATATATATATATATATATTGAATCCTACAGTCTTAAATGCTAGAAAAAGAAGGGACGCAAAAGAAGAGTTGTTACTCTTTTTTTCCAAATTGGGATGGTGATAAATGCGTGGGTGTGCGTGTGCGCAGTCAAATTTCCGTTGCTTTAAAGGCAAAAACAGAAGGTTTACATTTTAACAACTAAACATACCTCGGGACTAATATTGCAAAAGAATTGTTCATGATTTCGAAATGACCCCAGATATAATAAATAAATAAATAAATAAAAACGTAATGGATGCAAAAGAATGATACAATGGATGTAAAGAATGATAGGCCATCACCATTTCTGTATGACAATTTTGCTAGAGAGAGGTGCTAGCATCCCTCCGACTTGGTCAAAGAGGATTTTATGTACAAAATCGTTTTCTTTTTAAGTAATGCATATCCCCTTCATCTTTAGTGTTACAAGCATAACCCAAACGCACACAGTATAGTAAACAAAAGAATGGAAACTGCACTGACAAACAACAGGAAAAAAAAAAAACTAGATGAAATTATACAATTCAGAATAACTGCCAAAAGGTTTCAGCATAAGAGATGAAGGTTCAGTAGAAACCCCAACTAGGACATTAACATGAACATTAGGGTTAAAGAACTCATACTCCGTTGGTCCAAAACTCAATGAATGGTGTACTGTGTCCTCTCACTTCGCTAGCCTGTTTTGTTGAGTTGAGGGTGTTTTAAAATTCTTTGGATATGTTGCCAAGACATCCAGAAGTCGAACTCGCTGCATCTCTTCCCCTGTCGCAGAAAACAAATATATAAAAGCTGAAGCAGATTGCGCTAGGCCACCTAAACTAATACAACGGCGAATACAAAGGCACCTCCCAGTAAAAACCTGTATAGTCGATATTCAATACTCCCTACATCCCAAATTGATAGTTGCCGTTTGAAAGTAAACTTTTTGAGAAAAAGTTTTGTTTTCCAAATCTATCCTTATAACAATGATGGTAAACTAATACAACGGTGAACATCAAGACTTTCACTTGGATCATTGTTCTTGTGTATTGTTTGGATAGGTAACTTCGCAATTTTACCTAGTTTAATAATATTATTTTTAGAAACACTACTATTAATTTGGTTGGGACGGACTAAAAAGGAAAGAATAACTATTAATTTAGGATGTAGGGAGTGTATTACAAGGTATAAGGACTCAATTTAACAGAGACAAAAACTACAAAAGCAGTCATTAAAGTCTACACCCACTGTTTAGTTAGATCTGTTGCCACTGTGAAAGGTTTAATTAGGCTGCCTCAATTGTGAAAAAAATACTTTGCCAACGCAATCAGTACAGTAATCAGCTGTACAATTTGAAGTATATGCGGTCGATAGGGATCGTGAGCAGCGATTCAAGACATGCATGGAAGAAGCACAGAGGAAAATAGTATTTCACATTACCTATTTATTTTTAATTTATTCTGGCTATTAAGTTTAAATAGGAGTTTTTTTAACATTAAAATTGAGTATTTGTTGTTTAGTCCGTGTCTACTCCATTTTTTAGTAGTAGTTTCCTAGTTTATTTCTACTTTTCTTTTGTAAGGCTATAATTAAAGGCCAATCATGGGACCAAGACACCTTATTATTGATCAAATATCAACAATGATTTCAGATTGTTAGTTTGGCTTAGTTTAAATTACTTGCAACTCTCATTCTCAGTCCTTCACATTTTGGTATGAGAGCCTAACATCGCTCCCTGGTCACTGTTCACTGCGTTCTTAATCAAGATTGTTAACCTTCATTCATCAACCAATAACATGCTCCCCGATTACCGCAATTGATAGCACAGTAGCCAAACAAATAGACTCCAACAGAACCTGTCTAAAACGTCAATGACACACTACTTCCCGTCGCAAAAACCCACAACCATCATGCACTGCCACCCTCTCCAATTCCAACCCAACATACCAATCCAAAACAAGTAGCAACCCCAACCCCACCACCGAAATCTTCATCATCGTCGCCTACAACCACAACGCCCATCGTCGACTTTTTCTGTCACCGCCATCTCTCAAACAACCGCCACCATTTTTGGCCCAACCAAAAATCATAGCCCACAAAACACCGCCGCAGAAATATAAGTCGTCACCTGAGCAGGTAGTCGCTAGCGCCGCCATTTATCTCTCAGTCACTACCTCTTCCGCCGCCGCACTTCTTAGAAGCCTAATTTTAAGAAGAGAAGCCGTGAAGATATTGAATTCCTTAGGGAGTTTAGTGAACCGATTCAGAACAGGAAAAAACCGAAGTGGTCTATAAAAAAACAGACATGTCTACTTTCGGCGGTTATGAATGACTGGGGAGAGTATGAGGAAGTGGGGGAGGAAGAAAAAGTTCCCTTACGGTGATGAGGTGTACTCTCACTGTCCCATAGGATACGAATGCATGGAAGCGCACTGATATTTGCCACACTTATACCAAATGCGGCGACAAAGTGTGTCGGTCATCGATGGAGGTTATTCTATGAACTTAGTGTCGAAGCTAACAGTAGTCAGGCTGAAACTCAAGCCAGAATCACTTCAGGTTTCTTTACCAATAACTCATTCCTGTTTGGTACCTATTCAGATGGGGGACTGTTCAGATACAATCATGTGACCCACTAACTCATTTGTCTTACCTACTGATGTAGCTCCTGTGCTTTTAGGTTAACCTTGACTCTACATTAAGGATGTCACAGTGTTTGGGAGATGAAACACTTTTATGTTTCAGTACAAGGGCAAGAGATTTCATTGTGGCCCACTAAGGATACCGCGTCTAAAGTATAATCTTTCTTCTTAAACACATAATATACAAAAGCTATATATTTTTGCTCATGCTAAATTTGTTATAGAGACTAAGGAGTCCGACGTGGTATTCGCCATGGTAGTTAAATGTGAAGACTCTGACCGCCCCCATGTGCACCAATTGATCTCCCACCGGAGGTCACCCAATTATTGCATGAACTATATGTTGTCACCCCTGAAGAGTTATCCAATGAGCTACTGCCCATGAGGGCCGTCTAGCATGCTATCGATCTAATTACAAGATTTCGATTGCCTAACCTTTCGCATTATTAGATGAATCCTAAAGAGTGCTGAAATAAATAAAAAAGTAGATAGACTCTTGGGGATGTGCGACGTTCAACCTAGCCTCAATCCTTGCATCGTGCCACCCTTGCTAACATTTTTAATGAGCTCATTCTTGTGAAAGAAGAAAATGAATTATTCCAATTTATGTAAGTTCATGGACATTCTCTTTACCCTATAATTAAAGCCTTTGATTTATTCTTTAATGACTTCTTAGAATTTCTTGATGAACTTGTGAAGATAAGAAGTTGCCTATGGTTGACGATGAATGTGTGCCCACCTTGAAGAAGGAAAGAGATGATTTGATCTTTTCTTTGGACACTTCGAAAAATAAGTTTTGAAGTTACGAAGAATCCAATGTCAAGATTTTGAAAAAGGTTGAAACGACTATTAAAGACTTGGATTCTAGCAAACGAGAAATTTCTAATAGAGTTGCATTTCATGCTAATGCTTCAACCACTCTTTGAAGTGCCAGTTATTTTTACCTCTATTTATGAAGCATAGAGCAGATAGTTGCACAGAGGAGGCAGTCAATGTACAGAACAATTCCCTCCCTCCAGCTGTGTCAAGTTTGGCACTATCTAAATAATTTGTCTTATATAAGCGGGTAATTATTGTGGAGAGAAGGCAGTTAGTGTAAAGACCAAGTCTAGGTATATGCCCCATGCTAGCCACTCCCTGAATTGTTAAGAGAACATTCAACCCTCAAAATAATTTCCAAGTATCAAAGAGAATTTGTATACTGCCAACATGGGCACCAAACGAGGCCCTGAGCTTCTTATTACGTTATTGATAAGAAACTGCATGGAGTGGGATTCAACATTTAATTTAATTATTGATATCCACCTCCAAATGCCTACATTCTAATGGACTCACAGAAATTCTAAAATAGACGACAAATCCATGACTCACTTTACAAATCATTGCAATTATTACAACATAACTGGGCAACATTGAAACCCACATAAAAAAGAGAGTTCTATGTAGAGCAACACGTGTGTGCCCCAACTTTTCATCTTGGTAATAATGAATAATATCACAATGTAAAATTGAAGAGGTTACTGTTTTTTATACCATGGAGTGGTTTCTACTTATGAAGATTCTGCATGTTAACATTTAGTTCTTCATTGGTCCATTAACAAAAATGGTACAAAACCAAGATTACATATTACCTTCCTCCAATGAAAGCTGAATTGATCTCTTCTCTAGCTCAACTGCGTGTCTGCTAAGTTCAACTGAGGAGAGCGATCGAAGCACTGATAAAATGAGAGCAAGGGAGGAAATCAGTAAATCAGGGAAGACAACAATGAAAAGAAAAAAAAAAGCATGGTAAGTCATGTCTTTATTGAAAAGCATAAACATACTATGAACATAATCTTCTTGAATTGATTGATCCAATATTTTCAATAAATTCTGTAATCGGCAATATCGATCCTCCCAGTGCTGAACATTCATTCTCTTTGGATTATCCAACGAAGGAATGGAAGAAGGTATATTGTTATTGGAGTTTCCAATTGGGAGAGGAGTTGAAGGTTTTCCAGACAAAAAACTCACTGAAGAAGCCCTCAGAATAGGTGCAGCTTCTGAAACACAAATCTTTATATCCTTCACCTGGGATTGCTGCTGAACTTTGCTGTTATTACTTGTACTGTCACAGATGCTTTTACCTAATTCTGTTTCGGGTTTTCTACGAACGTACACAAGATGCCCGCTCGCAGCATTATTGGTTGGAGACTGGTGCTGAGAAGGGCTCACCAGGCAGTCAGGCTGGGGTCTTTTGGTGCCAGAAATCTTAAGGGCTTCAATGACGGACCCCCTCTCCTTCGGAAACGGAGAGCTTCCAACAGATGTGAGCATCATATTTAGATTCTCATTTGACAAATCTTTCAATGGATTTTTTGTGTTCTTTGCAGCTACCGGCACTGGCGGTTGCTTATCATGCTTGGGCATGCCAGCTTCAGCATTTGCCAAACCATACTCACTGAACTTGGAGTCAGTCGTTTGATGAACCATCTGGAATGATTAAACCTTTCACAATAATCTCAGCCATGAGATGCATTTTCTTACATATTTGAGGTCAAAGCAACAACACCCACGTGAAAAGAGGAGGTTAATATAAAATAATGTATTACTAGTTGGCACATTACAGTATGAATTTATAACCTCCTTCCCATGACACTAGCCCCCATTCCCAATTTATGTCAGTTACTAGCAAGATAGTAATGAAGAACTCTAACACTAACCTCTTAAACGTTGAACGGGAAAATAAGGAAGTCTTTCCAGATCAGTTACGGATTGGCAACAAAATATGAAGGTGGAAAATCGCTAGCTATAATTAAATAGCTATGAGGGTATATACCATTTAGCAAATATGTAGCACAGGCCAAATCAAGCTGGTAGTTATGCATCATATTTTGACCTCCATATGCAGGAGAAGCCTAAATGGTAGTTCATCTTTATAGGCCTTTAATTGAAGGAACAAAAAACTGTAAATTGGAAATAGTTAATTATTATTCTATTCATTTACAGATTCTGGGAGGAATCGTCTGGGCTTTACGGGTTATGTGAGACCCATGTAGTGTGTTCGGAGAGATTTCAATGCAAGATTGGCTTAAGAAAAATAAGGGAGGGAATAGTAGGCTCACAAGAAGCATGAGAGATTTTGATTGCATGATTACGAGGCAGGTTTTAGGGACATTAGGATGGGAAATGGGTTGTTAGCATTGGATAGGATTAGATAAGAATTGATAGGTTCTTAATCCAATCAAATGATATTAATCGGTTTATAATTCTCTTCCAAGTGGTCGGACATGTTTCCAATTGGGGATTGTGAGTGCAAATATTCACAATTAATGGAATCTAGAAAGCAATTAAAAAAAAGCATGCAAATATCACACACGACACACAAATATACGTGGTTCGGCAAATTGCCTACGTCCACGAAGAGATCACTTGATTTTTATTAATTTCTCTCAAAGTACGAAACTTACATCCCTTTGGCCCTGGGTATGGGCTTATGTGCTGTATTTATAGCTGTGTGGAACCATTGTGGTTTAATTCTTCAAGAAACTTCCTTGAGTTGCCATTGGCTCGTATGGTGATTCCCTGGATATCTCGTCCGAGATTTTTGAGTAACCGACTTGAGTTTCATTCAAATGCTAATTGATTTGTTATTATCCACGTGATAAATATTTGTATTTATCTTTTTCATTTACATACTGGGCCGGGCGTGCGTCAAGCGCTGTTGGGCTTGGTCGGCAGGCCTGAGCTGGGTCCAATTATGGTTTGGTCCCCACAATTGCCCCTAAAATTCCCGGCCAATTTGAGGCCAGAATAAAGCCGGAGGATTTTACTCTTATCAAAAGTCCATTCATGTGATCCACTTCTAATGAATTTGTAATGGCGGCTAAACTTGTAAATAAGCTGTAGTTGTAAGGGTACGCTTGTCCGAGGAGAAAGTGAAGCGCCAAAATTGCTTTGATTCTCGTACCTTATGATTGTACACACTCTTTCAAACTTCGTTTTGCTTTTACATTTAACACCCAACTGTCATCTCTGCTTCCTCTCTTCTGCTATCAAAAGACTCCAGAGCTCTCATTTGCATTCATCCGGTTTATAAGTTTCTATCCACTTCTTCATCGTTTCTTATTTTCGTGCTTACCTTTTTTCTCCTCTGTTTTCTACGGTTGTCGTAGTTAGTTCTTCTAAAAATGACGAACACTCTTCATGGCAAAAACATAGAGGATTTTAGGAAAACATATTATATTCCTTCATGGGTTACAATCGACGGTGCCCCCAAGCCCAAGGACGCCATTACCGTCAATGGGGGGCACTGGATTCATACCCTTGTTGTGGTCTAGGGGGCTTGACCTTACCCCCAAACCCTCTTTTCTTGGAATTTTGCGAGTTCTTCAGGTGGTCCCAGCTCAGTGTGCCCCGAATACTTGGCATATCGTCAATAGGGTGAATAGGATAAATGAGCTCTATGGAACCAACCTTGATATCCCAAAGATCAAGTATTGTTACACCTAGCCTCATAGCACAGATGGCCTTTTTTACTTGAAGACGAAAAAGCAAACAGGGTGTTGGTCGTGAACCTTCCTGATTCCAATAAGGGATATTGGGATCAGGAGTTTATTGCCAGAAATTGGCAAAATCCACTACTCCTTGAGAGCGAAGAATACACTGGGTTTCTGTGCCCAGACTGGGGGGTGAAATAGGTTAATGCTCGCTTCTCTTTTACTTGTTTTTTGTTTATCATTTTGCTATATTATTGTTGATAATTCCTTTTGTTGTGTATTTGAGCAGCTCGCACGAAGAACAAGGAGCCTTCCCTCTACGACATCAACGGTGCCGATTTGTTGAAGGCTTGGACGGTGAGAGAATACCTTCCTGACAGCAAACACCCACGATCAACCTCTTTTCTTTTGGAGTACATTAACACTACCAGCAGTTTGACTGCTCGCCCGGTAGACGACATTTCTGAGCTTTCTATCCCTGACGAGGAAGTCTCATCTTCATTTGAGTCCCTTGACGTAAACTCCAACCTTCCAGATGAAGAGGATTCCATGGATGTTCTAAGAAAAGGGTTCTTCTACTAGAAGATGATGATGATATCCCCCTCTCCCCTAAGGCTAAGTCCTAGATGAGGACTGAAACTGAAGCCTCCAAAGCTGATGATCGAGGTCTGGTCATCAGAGAAAAGAAGAGAGGAGAAGGAAAAGGCCCCTATGGTCCCTCCTTCTTCAAAGAGAAGTGACGTCCCCCCCCCCCCCCCCCCCACCCCCACTTCAGGATCTCCCTGCCCATGTCTGTGGCCAAAGAACCTTCTCTAGCCCATAATCTGTTGAGGAGGGTCGTGCTCGCTGCCGACCGCGAGCAGCTGAAGAAGCTAGGACCTGACCAGCTTAATGTTCGCACTTCCCAAACTCCGTCCATAGTAGGAATTTTACTTCCCTCTGCTTTTGTTTGGTCTTTACATTTGTTGTGGTAATTGTCTCCAACACCTGTCATGTATTTTTGTTTTGCAGTTCGTGCAGAGTTTACTAGTCTCTTGGATGGTCGCTCAGACCAGGCCAAGATTAATGATGAACTGAGTGAGGCTCTCACGAAATCTCAAAAGGCCATGACTAAGGCCCAGGAAGCCTATGAACAAGAGAAGAATGTCACCATTAAGTCCATGGTCTCATTGAAGACCGAGAACAACTTGTTGAAGGTTGAGAATACTCAGTTGAAGACAGAGAATTCTCGGTTGGTCACTGAGACTGCCGAGTTCCCTGCGGCCAAGGATGCCAATTTTGAACAAGGCTGGGGCGAGACCTACGCTGAAGCTAGGATCCAGATAGCCTATGCTCGAAAGACTAGCTTTAAAAAGGGCTGGGATCAGGCCCTGGTGAAAGCTGGAGTTCCTGCTGAGTCCGAGCTGTTCAGCGAGCATCATCCTGGTTTTCCTCTAAAGATTAATGAGGAGCCCTCCACCAGTAACCCTGCCGATCAGGCCAAGGAGGTGGCGATAAAGGGGAAGGAAGCTGAGGCTGAGGAGCAGGAGAAGAAATGAGGCCGTTAGTTTTTAGGGTTTTTGCTTATACCCCCTTTTTTTGTTGCTGGACTGTAATGGCTCGGCCAGTATATTTTATGAATAAAAATAGTATTTTCAATCTGTTTGTCACTTTGAATATTTTTGTTGAATTACTACTTGCCTTGTCTGGTTTTGCATTGTAGCCTGTTGCTGAGGAGATTCCCTCCTTTTCCAGGAAGTCAGATGATGTGCTTGGGCGGGATGCAAGCGACCAAGCTTGTCAAGCATTTTTAACTGCTTGCAAAGCCCTCAAGAAAAGGACTGAAGATTACAAGGACTAGTACACCTTGGTCGCCGAACTGAAGAACGAGTTAAAGGACTTTAAAGATGTGGGCTCCTCCATGCAAAAGGAGACAAATGACTTGAGAGCCCAACTTGCAGAAGCCAAGGACGTGGAGCAGGTCTGCGCCTTAGTCCAATCAGAGAATGATATGATCTGAAGAAGAGACTTGTTGAGGCCGAGGAAAAAGTCTAGGGGAGCAACGTCATGATTATGGGACTTAATCGTGACGTGAAGAAGCTCCGATACTTGTTCAGAATGGGCCTCCGAGCAGCCTGGACGGCTGGTTATGATGAGGGATGGCAAGATGCCTCTGTGAGGCTGCAGGAAGCTCAAGACGTTGCCTACAAGCACGGTTGGCTGAATGCGCTCAAAGTTGTTAAAGAACCAAGGACTTAGCTCTGGTATATATACCATATTGAATGTCGTGCATACCGGCGATCTCCTTTTGGGCAATATGAGGCATGGGTCCGCTTGGACGCCATTCCCCTTCAACTTGTTGGTAGCTACTTAGAAGGTCATGATAGCAACGACGAATACCAGCATGATCCTAACGATAGTCGGAGAAAGCCGATTGAGAAGTTTTTGGCCAGCCGACCATAAACTATTGTAACAAGTTTTGTACTATATGTAATAATTTTGTAATTGGTGTCTTTCGTAATCGGTATCTTTTGTAATCGGGCATTTGCCGAAAAGTTAAATTAATACCAATCTTTATACATTTTTCCATTATACCAAGCATGTGTTATATCTGTCTATCTTACCTTTTAGGTCGTGTTGTCACACTCCCTTAACCCTAGAAGAGACAATGGCAAAAATGCAACTGGTCTATGAGCAGTGCACCCGTTCACGATTTTATCCAACCAAACAGAGTTGGTTTACTGCCTAGGGATCCCCCGTAAGGCTTCAGCTTGCCTAGACAAGTCGTAAAGTCGCATGTCTTGGTTGTAACAAGGACCTAAGGACTTTAATTATTAATTGTAATAAGCAAATTGCCATTGTAATTACGTTAAAGTCTGATCGGCATTTTCAAAGATTAATGCCAATTTTGAGCCTGTTATTTTGGAAACAATGTACATTAATTGAACAACTAAGAGATTGAGTAAATGGAACAAAGGGGCCTTTATTCATAACTGAATTAATAAACCGGGAGAAACATGAGTTTTGAAATGAAAATTATCAAAAACTAAGTGCTGAAAGATAAAACTAAAAATAGAACTTCTTGAGGTTGACCGCATTCCATGCTCTTGTCATCTCTGATGTCTCAATCCACTTAGTGAAATAATTTGTGCGACCAGCAAGTATTTACGAATATCTGGCGCAATAGGTAATAGTCCTATGATATCCAACCCCCATTGTGCAAACGGCCACGGACTGGTCAATGGCCTCAGGTCGTTGGGCGATCGGTGTAGCATGGGAGAGAATTTTTTGCACTTTTCGCACTTCCGAATATAAGCACTTGTGTCTTTTTGCATATACAGCCACTAATAGCCTTCTTTGATGGCTCGGAATGCTGAGGACCTTCCTCCTGCGTTACTCCCGCAATCCAATCGTGAAGTTCGTAGAGAACTTGGTCGACATACTTTGGGTGTACGCACTAGAGGTAGGGGCCTAAAAAGGATCTCTTGTACAGTTTGCCCCCAGGTCCAGGTAGAAGCAAGCAGCCTGACTTGGTGGGCCAGTTTCTTATCTATCGGTAGTGTTTCATTCTGCAAGTATGCACTGATTGGATCCATCCAGCTGGGTCCTTCTCAATGGAGAGAGTGGCTGCTAAAGCGTCGGCATGACTGTTGTGCCCCGGGGGAACTATTGAACGTGGAATTCCTCGAATTTCATAATCAACTCGCGCATCACTACAAGGTAGGCTACCATCCAATCATCCCTGGCATTAAAATTCCCACCGACTTGAATGGACACCAGTTTGGAGTCGCAATAAGCATTGAGCCGACTCACCCCTAGGCAGCTATAAGCGCTTCGTGCTCAACCTCATGGTTGGAGGCTTCAAAGCCCAATCTAATCCCTGCTCGATCATTGCGTCTTCTAGAGTAACGAGGACAATTCCTACGCCTGCTTATTTGGAATTAGAGGCACCATCAACATATAACATCCAGCTTTCGGCCTGAATCCGCTCAGGCATCTTTGATTAATCGGCCAACTGTTGGTCGGTAGGACCATCTCCCGAGAACCCGGCAATAAAACCGGCCCCCTGATTGTTGTCCTTGGTTGAAAGTGAATGTCAAACCTCCAAAGTTCTATCGACCATTTTGACATTCGTCTGGAAAGGTCGGCTTTCCAAAGCATAGCTTTAAGGGAGAAGGAGGTAATTACAATAATGGAGTGGGCGTCAAAGTAATGCTTAAGCTTCCAGGAAGTAATCACCAATGCATAAGCCAGTTTTTTCAAAGGCAAGTAACGTTGATCGGCGTCCAAAAGCGTTTTGCTGGCATAATAAACAGGAAATTGTTTTGCCTTTTCCTCGTAGACCAAGGTCGAGCTAACTACGTGGCTAGAGACTACAAGGTAGAGGTAGAGAGGGTCCCCTTGATCGAAAATCGCCAGCAATGGAGGTTTGCACAGGTAGGACTTCATTCCCTTGAGAGTTTTTTAGCATTCTTCGTTCCAGGCAAGGCCGATCAGCTGAAAAAATGGTCGACAACGCTCGGACGACTTCAAAATGAAGCGATTGAGCACTGTGAGCATCCCAGTAAGCTTTTGGATCTCGCGCAATGTCTTCGGCGGCTGGACACTATTGATAGCCTTTATCTGATCTGGATTGGCCTCAATTCCCCTCTTGCTGATCAGATAACCTAGAAATTTTTCTGACTAGACGCCCGGATGAGCACTTGCTCGCATTGAGCTTCATTCGGTAGCGCCTCACGATTTCGAAGGTGTTGGTCAGGTCTCCAAGATGGTGTGTATCGTCAATGTATACTTCCATTGTTTCCCCCATTTAGTGTTTGAACATCTTCGTGACCAGTCTCTAGTATGTCGCTCCAGCGTTCTTAAGGCCGAACGGCATGACCTTATAACAATACAGGCCCAATGGTGTTATGAACGAGGTCTTGTCTTGATCGGGGCCGAATAAAGGAATCTGGTGGTAACCCGAGTAAGCATCCAGTAAACTCATTCGTTCATGGGCTACAGTGACGTCGACCAGTTGATCTATCTTTGGAAGGGGGAAACTGTCTTTAGGACAAGCCCTATTGAGGTCGGTGAAATCTATACAGACTCTCCAGCTACTGCTTCTTTCGTGGACTACGACTGGATTGGAGAGCCACTTCAGGAATTGAACTTCTCTAATAGACCTTGCCTCCAAACGTTTCCCTACCTCTTTTTCTACTACCTTTGCCTTCTCTAAGGCTGTTCGGCGAGCTTTTTGTATGATCAGTTTGAATGTTGGGTCTACGTGGCGATGATGACAGGCGATCATAAGATCAATCACTGACCTGTCATATGGCTCCCACGCAAACACGTCTAAGTTGCGTTTCAAGAAGGCAACCAACTCTTTTCTCTCATGGTCGGCCAGTGTTGTCCAAATCAAAAATTTCCTCTCCGGTCGGCTTTCATCAAAAACAACCTCCTCCAGGTTTTCAATGACCCTGTCAGCGGGGTGGATCCTGGTCTCCTCTACCCCTAGTCGGTCGTGCCATAATTGCTATTTCAATGGAGTGGCCTTGTCCTGGGTCGTCTCCGGAAGAACCTCTTTGTCTCTCTTCTTATTCTGCTTGGGCCTAATAGCGGCTGTTGATGCCTAAAAATGAACTAACTCCAATTGTATAATCATAGATAAAAATATGAGAAATAACTCAAACCACACACACAATAGACAGATTTTAGAGTGGTTCAGTTGTAAAATAGGGTACGTCCACTGTTGTTATCCAATAGGGTTTAAATAGCTCAGAATGGTGTATATGAGTGATTCGAGTTGTCCCTTAAGCTAAGGGGTAGTTTTTATTTATAGGGGTGCAAAACCCTAAAGATGGAAAGGCGTTTATATTTGTGTACAATAAGTAAATCTCTTGGAATTCAATGCTGGTTGGCATCTTTTCCGAGTAACTGTTGATGTCTTGTTGGTTGGCCTTCTGAAGTTGGTCAGCATTCCGGCCGACTAAGTGTTTATGAGGATGATTAAGTAGGCTCCACGTTGGATGACAGGTGTGCTTTCATCATTGGTCCACGTGGGAGTATAATTTTTACATACAACAGCGACGATTTAGCATTTCCGAGCAATGGCTTGGTCGCCTCTAATCTCCATTATGCCCTGATCTCTAACATACTTGAGTTTTTGGTGGTAGGTTAAAGGTACAGCTCTCATAGCATGAAGTAACCCTCTGGCGAGAATGGCGTGATAGGGCGAATCAATATCCACCACCAGGAATTCAATGAGCTTTGAAATATTTCCTACCCTTACTGGCAAGGCCACCTTCCCTAATGGCATGGTCATCTTTCCTGCGATGCCAACCAATAGAATGGTCGTTTCCTTCAAGTTAGAGATTTTGAGCTTGAGCTTGTGGAAGAGCTCCAGGCAAATCACCTCCGAGGAGCTCCCTTAGTCTACCAGTAACTTATCCACATCCCAGTTTGCAATCCTTAGTGATTACTAATGCGTCGTGGTGTGGGGATCCTACCCTAACCAAATCTTCCTCAATGAAAACAATATGCTTGTTGTAATCGATGTCCTCTGATCGTCAGCACTTTTTTGCCTGGCTTTTAGCAAGATCTGTTTGGAAGGCCTCCATCACTACTGTGACCTTCTTAAGCTCCATGCGAACAGCATTTCCCTGAATCTTCTCGAGGTCGAACGCCCAATGTATCACTGTAAACTCATGCCCTGCCTCATCATCCAGGACGCTATCTGGTTTTTTATCGTCGTTTGCAACGACCTAGTCCAACTTCTTCTCTATGTACTCTCCTTGCCAGCTCCTTCGTAGATCTAGCTCCTCGGTGAGCTGGGTGCTGATCCATTTCCTTCCAGACCAAACTCCTTATGTCATCCCTATGGCGCTCATTATCTCGGTGGCGCCTCCCTAGATGACTTTCATGTTCTGAATGCTCTTAGTCGCGCCCAGTGCTCCTTCCTCAGCTGCAAATCTTACTCGCATGAGGACTAGGAGTCCGACCGCATCGTTTCCAGTTTTCCTGGCGGAGTTCTCTCTCTATTCTTTCCAGTCGTCGCTGGAGACAAGAATTCTCCTCAATTTGGAGGCGAGTTGCCTCCTCCTGCTGTTAAAGTCTTGCTTCGTATTTGTCGACCAAACGTGAGATCTGAATAGATCTAGACTGCTCGTGGCTCTCATCGAAAGGTTGTTGTTCTAGTCGAAACCTTGGGTTCCCATCTTGACGGACCTCATATATGACCCTCAACGGAGCTAGGTCAGCTCACACAACTCCAGGTTAGGGTGCACTGTTTGGATGGTGAGACATCGTAGCTATTCTTTTGTAGGGATTGCTTTCGTAGAAAGGAAGTCGATTCCCACATACGGCGCCAATTGTGAGTGCAAATATTCACAATTAATGGAATCTAGAAAGCAATTAGAGGAAAAGCATGCAAATGTCACATATGACACAAATATACGTTATTCGGCAAATTGCCTACGTCCACGGAGAGGTCACTCGATTTTTATTTTACGTAAACCACCCGTCAAAATGCTCTTAAAATTATCCAAACACCAGATTAGAGAGAGAAGCACTATTTTCTATTTCAAAATTCAAATCTACCTCAAATGAGGCTACAAGAGGGTATTTAAAGGGAAGGAGTAGCTTAGGCCCTAATTACAAAATGCCATTACTACTCCTTACCTCTAATACAATACAAAAATAAAGGAAAATACAAATAACAAAAATAAAGAAAATAACAAAAGAAAATAAAATGACTAATAAAGCTTTAAAAATGAACCATTTCCATCACTCTCCCCGGCTTCGAAAAGCTCATCCTTGAGCGTAGGAGATGAATGGTAAGAAAGCAACGCAACCATCAAAGAGCTCCTCGGTAGGAAGAAGAGTCGTCCTCGGAAACACCCCTTGTACCGGCTTACAGTAAATTCCGAGAGGATAGGAACACAATCCAAATGTGACCGACCAACAAAATCGCGATCTGAGATTCCAGCGATGAACCTCCTTAATGCTACGCCGCATAAAATTTCCTCCGAGCTCCTATCAAAAGCTACCACGAATGGGTCTACATACCCACCACCAAACACATCACCTCCAATATTCAAATCAACCCCAAGGGAGAGAACCGCCAATCCAACCTCAACAAAATTATCATCCCCTCTCTCAAAGATTGAAAAAAAATCTCCCAAATCAAATGTTTCCAGCTCACGAAAGTGGTGCGAGTCACCCATCCATCCGCATCAAAAATGTTAAAAAAATCCCCAATACACAATCCAATTTCGTCGTTTCGGTCTTTCTTACAATCATCCGGCTTGGGAGGGGAGTTTTTATCGTTGATTTAACCCGATTGGAGGATTGAGGAAGAATGATTGGGTGAAGCAACCAATCTTGGACTAGTCGTCGACAATCTTGAATTGAGCGTCGGGGGTGAATCGGGCCGGAAACGTAATTTTTTTTACGTTTGGGGTTTGAAAAATGGGTGGTGGGTTGGGGGATTCAGGTTGGTGGTGGAGGAATTTTGTAGGGTTGGAGGTTAGGGTTTGTAAATTGTGGATTGGATTGTAAAATAGTAGGTGAAACCCTAGAAGTGGGTTGTCTTAGATCTTGAATGGAGGATTTATGGAATGGATTTGGATTTGGGTTTAGGGGGAATTAGGGTTCAAGATTTGGGTTTTCAGGGTGGTGGGTTTGGTGTAGAGGGTGGAGTAGGGAGTAGGGGAGGGGTTGTGGGTAGGGATTTCTAAGGTTAAGGTTAGGGTTTTGAAAATGGGTATAAACTTGTTGTTGTGATTGTACCCACTCTCTCGTTCGTCTTTGAATCTCCTCGATTAGTTGTTCGGATCTTCTTGGAGCCATTGAAGAGCAGTGTACGATTTGGAAAAAAAAATGCACCGATACACCAACACCAATGTAGAGCGGCACCCGCTCTAATATCAATTTGACGTAAACCAACACCAATTTAGAGAGAGAAACACTCTTTTCTGTTTCAAAATACAAGTCTACCTCAAATGAGGCTACAAGGGGGTATTTAAAGGGAAGGAGTACCTTAGACTCCAAGCTTAGGCCCTAATTACGAAAATGCCATTACTACTCCTTACATCTAAATACAATACAAAAATAAAGGAAAATACAAATAACAAAAATAAAGAAAATAACAAAAGAAAATAAAATGACTAATAAAGCCTTAAAAATGAACCATTTCCATCATTATTAGTTTCCCTTAAAGTACGAAAATTACATCCCCTTTGCCTTGAGGTATGGGGTGTATTTATAGCTGTGTAGAACCGTAGTGGTTTAATTATTCAAGAAACTCCCTTGAGCTACCATTGGCTCGTGTGGTGATTCCCTGAATATCTCGTTCGAGATTTTTGGATAACCGACTTGAGTTTCATTCAAAAGCTAGTTGCTTTGTTATTATCCACGTGATAAATGTTTGTATTTATCTTTTTCATTTACATACTGGGCCAGGCGTGCGTCAAGCACTGTTGGACTTGGTCGACAGGCGTGAGTTGGGTCCAATTATGGTTTGGTCCCCACAGGTACCTACAGCATTTAGGTTTGAGACTATGTGGATCAAGCTTAAGGAGTTCAAGGTGAGGGTGAAAAAACCTTTCTTATTATAATCAAAACTCCAATAATATTTAGGGTCTTTTTAACATATTCCCACTTTGATAATACGATATTGGACTTGACCACGGTTTTTTTTATTAGACATAACACCAAAAACGGGATTGGCATCTAACTTTCTTTTGAAATTATTTTAAATGATCAAAATGCCCTCATCTTCTTCGTTTCCTCATGTAAGATGAAACCCTAAATCTTACACTCAACCCAAATCAAAATCACCCCATCCCAACCCAACACATTTCTCTCTCTCAACCAAGCCAACTTCTCTGACCATATAAAGGACAAAATTTGAACAAACTTACTGAGGGGGTAATTGAGGAACTAGAATTTGGGTACAAGTTCATTCTTAAAAATTCCCCTTTAGAAGCAACATCAACAGTAGCTCCACTTTGGGGGGTAATAGCCTTGAATTTTCATTGAAATGGGCAGTGATAGCAAATGGGTACTGAGCAGAAGCAGTACCTACTTGAAAGATATTATCAAGTGATGCAGTAACAAATTGAGCATAAAAATAACTTGAGAGTGAGAGAGATGGGTTAAGGTGTAAGATTTAGCGTGGGTAGATTTAGTGCTTCATTTCAGATGGGGAAAGGAAGAATATGTGGGTATTTTGGCATTATATATCAAACAATCACATATCGCATTATCAAACTGGGGATAAGTCAAAAAGACCCTAAAATTAACAAGAAAAACATAGGGAAAACATGTCCATAACAGAGGAATACATTTGGCAGCATTATACAAATATAAACTGCAGCTTCTAACAAAAGACTGACCATCCTTCTCTATTGCAAAAACACCAGCCTACCTACTAAACTTTCACCTATCAGCTGCAAAACTATAACAAGCATAACAAAAAAGCGCACCCCGCCCCACCCCCACCCCACACACAAAAAAAATAAAAAATATCTTCACAAGAATATGTACTGTAAGGACCAAACCAATCCTAAAAAGAAGCTTCCCATGATAACTCCAAAAGCAAAAATGGAGTTCCGCTGAAGCTTTACAAATCTGATTTTGTCCCATAAGCCTTCTTTGTCTAGCCACAGCTCCTCAAAAATTATTGCATTCCTTTCTAACCAAGTATTCCAAAAAATTGCTATCACTATACAACTCCTTGATCCACAAATTAGCATTTCAATGAGGAATGGATCACTTGGCCTTCTAGGAAGAGCATCAACAAGGCCAAGCTCTTTCCACACTTTACAGCAATTAAAATGTGCCACTGGACAATGCAAAAGTAAATGATTAAGCGACTCATTATCTCCTTGGCACATAAGGAATTAATAAGGTAATAAATTCCAGTCACGCCTCTTTTTTGTAACATGTCACATGTTCTGATTTTATTGTGTCGCGCTAAGCAAGCACTTTAACTTTAGATGGAATTCTGTAATTCCATACAAATTTCTCCATTCAAAAGTTCTCAAAATTTGAAGAAGATTGAAGATGAAGAAAATAAAATTTATAAAAAAAACCATCCCCTCCCCTTATCCCTCTATCACATCCCTAGATCCATCCAACAAATTAAGTAAAGAAGTGAATTTCTCAATATCCTCATCTATACGATCTCACAAATTCCAAGTTCCACACTACCACACCTTTTGCATATGAGCACAAAGATGCAATTGGTTCATTTCAAATGGCACAAATCCAATATAAGAAGGAAAGGATCTCGAAAGAGACATTCCCTATCCAAACATCTACCTACAACCGAATTGAATTCCCTTCAATCACCTTAAAGGATATACATTGAAGGAAAGAATCTGGCATTTTAGAAATACTGTTCCAAGGGTCTCGGAGAGTGCCTTTTTTAAAGGGGGTGGCATCCCATCCATTATCTTACAATCCATAACAGGATACCAAAGTGCATCTTTTCTTAAAAGAAATCTCCAAAGTCATATTCTCAAAAGAAACTTGCTTTAATTACAACTTTCCAATTCCCATGTTTTTTACGTTTCGTTACTTTCACATTTTATTAGGTGATTTGATTCATCTTCCACAAAACCCACCCGTTAAAAAAATTCTTTCTTTTTGAATTTCACCGGCCACGTGGCAAGAAATTCGAAAGTGAGACAAAAAATAACTAGGAATGCTACTTAAGATGATTATAATGAACATTTATCTTCCACCTTCGGAAAGTTAACCTCTTCCGATCATCTAGCCTTCAATTCACCTTATCTATCTCCGGACTCCAAAATTCTTCATTTAAAGGACTTCCCCCCTTGGGTAGGCCAAGAACTCCATTGGCCAACCAACCAACCACCTCACCCAATTTTCCCCCAATTTTTTAATTATCCAATCCTTTTCCATGTTAATTCCGGAAATGACCCATTTCCTGATGCATTTTGTAATACGTAGCGACATGTATCGCGTGGTTGTGCTCCCGGGAGAAGACTGTCTTTTATTTTGTATTTTAGATATAATAACATTATCATTTCTTTTTATTAGTTGTTTGGTATTTTTATTACATTTTTAATTGTAGTAAGGGTCGAGATCGAAGCTTCTAAGAATGTTCCTTTAGTTAGTGTTATCGTGGATGAGTTGTCATAACAACTCGTATTTGTCTAACAACTTTTGACGTAAACCACACGTCAAAAGGCTCCTAAAATTATCTAAACACCACTTTAGAGAGAGAAACACTCTATTCTATTTCAAATTCAAGTCTGCCTCAAATGAGAGTATAAGGAGTATTTAAAAGGAAGGAGTAGATTAGGATCCAAGCTAAGGCCCTAATTACAAAAATACCATCACTACTCCTTACCTCTAAATACAAAACCAAAATAGAGGAAAAATACAAATAATAATAGAAAAGAAAATACAAAAGAAAAAAAAAATGACGAATAAAACCCTAAAATAGGGCCCATTTCCATCACTCTCCCCGGCTTCGAAAAGCTTGTCCTCGAGCATAGTAGATGAACGGTAAGAAAGCAACGCAACTAGGCCTCGTTTCGGTCAGATCGGATCGGAAAATGCCTCTTCGAAAAAAATTCTGATTTTTTCGGAAATAAAATAATTATTCCAATTTCCGATCCGGTTTTTTTGGAAAATTAAAAATATTTCCGAATTCAAAAAAATCAGAAAATCGGAAAAATCTGAAATTCCCAAATATATTATAAATCTAGAAATTTCAAAAATTCCAAATTTTCAAAAAAATAAATTTTCGATTACTCGAAATTCTCATTTTAAAGAAACAAAGAAAAGGGCTTAACCCAACATGTAAATACATGAGGATTTGGCCCATTTTTCATTTGTGTAGAAGTTAGGAGGATACTCTCCTTTTTATAGAGCATACTTTGGAGTCATCTCCCTCTCCCAACCGATGTGGGACATGAAGCTTTCAAAAATCGGAAGAAAAAAAATCGAAAAAATTGGAAATCGGAAAATAATTCCGAAAAAATCGGAAATAATTCTGAAAAAAGGGGAAAAAATTCGGAAAAATCGGATCGGCATAGTTTCGGAAAAATCGAAAATTCGGAATTCCGATTTTTTTATAAAAATCAAAAAATCGGCAAACTAAAATTTCATTCCAAATTCGGAAAAAATCGGATTGGAAATCGTAAAAATCGGAAGTTCGGAAAAAAAACACAACCATCAAAGAGCTCCTTACTAGGAAGAAGAGTCGTTCTCGAAAACGGCCCTTGTACCGGTTTGCAGTAAATCCCGGGAGGATAGGAGCACAATTCAAATGTGGCCAACCAACAAAATCGCGACCCGAGATTCCCGCGATGAACCTCCTTAATGTTACACCGTAGAAAATTTCCTCCGAGCGTCGATCAAAAGCTACCAGGAATGGATCCACATACCCACCACCAAGCACATCGCCTCCAATATCCAAATCAACCCCAAGAGAGATAACCTCTGATCCAACCTCAACAAAATTATCATCCCCTCTCTCAAAGATTGAAAAAAAATCTCCAAAATCAAATGTTTCCGGCTCACAAAAGTGCGTGCGAGTCATCCATCCATCCACATCAAAAATGTCAAAAAAATCTCCACTACACAACCCAATTTCGTCGTTTCGGTCTTTCTTGTAATCAACCTGCTTGGGAGGGGAGTTTTTATCGTTGATTTGATCCGATTGGAGGATTGAGGGAGGAGGAATGATTGGGTGAAGTAGCCAACCTTGGACTAGCCGTCGGCAATCTTGAATCGAACCTCGGGAGTTAATCGGGGCGTAAACGTAATTTTTTTAAAGGGGTCGCGACTGAGAGGGGTTAGGGTTTAACTCAGAGATGTTTTTTTTTTGGGTTGGAGGTGCTGGGTAGGTCGTCGGGGGTAGGGCGGGTTTTTAGGGCAGAAGCAGTTGGATAGGGAAATTGTCGGGGCTGGGTGGGTTCAGATGGGTTGCTTTGAGGGTTGGAGTCGTGTGGTTGAGGGTTTAGAGGTTCGGTAGGCTGGGGTTGGGTTGTGTAGGCGCTGGAGATGATTAGAGGGGTTGCCGCGCAGGGGGGCTTGTTTGCGGCAGCAGATTTAGGGTTTGGGGGAGGAGCGGCTACTGGGTAGAGGTTCGGGAAGGGGGAATCTAGGGTTTCGAGGGTGGGGGCGGGTTTTTCTAGGGCGGCGGGGTGGGGTAAAGGGTGCTGGACAGGGGTGGGGTAGAATGGGTGGAGGGTAGGGTAGGGGCTAGGGTTTAATAAGGGTAGAAGCTGAGGGTTGAGATTTTTAGGGTTTTGAAAATGGGTATAGATTTGTTGTTGTAATTGTACCCACTCTCTCATTCGTCTTTGAATCTCCTCATGAAGTTGTTCGGAACTCCTTGGAGCCATTGAAGAGTAGTGTACGATTTGATTAAAAAAAACACCAATACACCAAACAGCAATATGGAGCGACACCCGCTCTGATACCAATTTAACGTAAATCACCCGTCAAAAGGCTCCTAAAATTATCTAAACACCACTTTAGAGAGAGAAACACTTTTTTCTATTTCAAATTCAAGTCTGCCTCAAATGAGGCTAGAAGGGGTATTTAAAGGGAAGGAGTAGCTAAGGCTCCAAGCTCAGGCCCTAATTACAAAAATGTTGTTACCACTCCTTACCGTTAAATACAAAACAAAAATAGAGGAAAAATACAAATAACAAAATAAAAGAAAATAAAATGACTAATAAAACCCTAAAATTATTAGGCCCGTTTTCAACACACTCCCCGACTTCGAAACACCAATACACCAAACACCAATATGGGGCGACCCCCCGCTCTGATACCAATTTGACGTAAACCACCCATCAAAAGGTTCCTAAAATTATCTAAACACCACTTTAGAGAGAGAAGCACTCGTTTCTATTCAAATTCAAGTCGGCCTCAAATGAGGCTACAAAGGGTATTTAAAGGGAACGAGTAGCTTAAGCTCAAAGCTAAGGCCCTAATTATAAAAATGCCATTACTACTCCTTAACTCTAAATACGAAACAAAAATAGAGGGAAAATACAAATAACAAAATAAAAGAAAATAAAATGACTAATAAAATCCTAAAATAGGGCCCATTTCCATCAATTTCTAGAAGCCTCTCCCATACCCTATAAATACTCCCCATGTAGCCTCATCTGAGGTATTCCTACATTTTTGAGATATTTAGAAAGAGAATATAGAGAGAGAGAGAAACTCATTTCCTTAGTTCAGTTTTATTTGTTATAGTTCTTGGTGTTGTGTAGTTAGTAGTTATGTGTAGTTGTAATAATAACACTTCCGCATACATAAATTCACATCAAATTGGTATCAGAGAGGGGTTTGTTCTTAGTGTTCGTCGTGGTGCGTGAAGTGGGTATCGAGTTGTGGTACCAACTTGGGCAACGTTTCAATCGTTAGATTGATAAATGTCCAAATAGGAATCGGGTGGATGGAAACCCTAGATTTCATCACCGCTAATTGGGGGGATACCAACCCTTTTAACCACCACTTTTTCACCCTTTACCACCTCATCTTCCCCCAGCAGTACCACCTCCTACCGCCACACAACCACTGCTACACTCCGAAATGCAGCCCCATCATTTTTAAGAAATTTTTTTCTGGATCCCTCAACCCCCACCCCGAGCACACCTTTCCCCATAGCCCCGACCAAAAAGGCCATCACCAGTGACCGATCTGGCGGCCCTCCGACCGACCAAGGCCGCCACCCCTCCAGCCCATTTTTTCTCTTCTTCTCAGCCCCGCCCTCCTCTATAGCCCTAAACCTAACCCCACCACCCCCAAACCCTAACCCCCAAGTTTTACCCTAATCTAACCTGAACCCTTTTCACCCTATTTTAACCCTTTCTCCACTCATCCATGCCAAACCACAATCAAATCCGATCAAAAACAAACCTGCCCTACTGTGACCCAATCCCCCGCCACCTATTTGACCTCAAATTCAGTCAAAATTGGTCTAATAACCTATTTTACGAAAAATGCGTCCCACTTGAGATCCATTTCCGACTATTCGCCATTTTTGGGTCCAGCATTCTGAAATGTCGTCGACTTCAGTTCGCTTGTTTAGCCATCATACTCGCAAAGGTGCGATTGCCAGAGTTTCCGTCCGGTCAGATTCAAGGATCCACCAAGCCAAGTTGCAACCATGTGCTCGTGGTCTAAAGAAGGTGGATATGGTCGTCAGTTTTTGGTTGCTCGAATTTCGTATGAAATATTGGCAGAATTTGAGTATATTAGACCCATTATTTATGAGTTTTATACGCATGGGACTAATTAAAGTTTGGGCAGCCCACTTTTAGTTATTTTGATTGGGATCGGAAACGTTTCAAGGATTATATCATGTGGCATTGATGAGTCACCCTATACGCTCGAAAATGAGCTTTTCAAAGAGGGGGAGAATTATGTGTTTTGTGATGCGTAGCAACACGTAGCGTGTGATTGTGTCCCCAGGGAGAAGACTGTCTTTTATTTTGTATTTTAAATGTAATAACATTGTCGTTTCCTTTTATTAGTTATTTGGTATTTTTATTACATTATTAATTGTAGTAACGGTTGAGATGGAAGTTCTAGAAGGTTCCATTAGTTAATGTTGTTATGGATGAGTTGTCATGACAACTCATGACAACTCATCTCATGACAGCTCATATTTGGCTAACAACTTCTAGAAGCCTCTCCCATTCCCTATAAATACTCCCCATGTAGCCTCATTTGATGTATTCCTACATTTATGAGATATTGAGAAAGCGAATATAGAGAGAAAAAGAAACCCATTTCCTTAATTCAGTTTCATATTTTTTTTTGTTGGTGTTGTGCCGTTAGTAGTTATTGTGTAGTTGTAATAATAACGCTTCCGCATTCATAGATTCATATCATTTTCTTAAGTTTCTCCTCAACAAAGGGATTTTTTCGAAGATTTACGATTTGATTAGCACGTTGTTAAGATTCAATTCCTTGCTACCTAAGAAAAAGATTGCGCCATCAGCATATTGTAAATGACATCTAACCCTTCCATCACCCCCTCTCTCTGAAGCTTTCGATATCAGTCAACTAAGCACAAGGAATGGGAAAAGTGGATCCCCTTGCCTTAACCCTCTGGAAGCTTTGACTTTCCCTCTCGATCTCCCATTTATAAGAAACGAAAATTTTGTGGACTCAATGCACCCTCTCATCCACCTTTTCTATCTCTCTTGAAACCCTTATAATTTAATATCACCTCCCAAAGGTCCCACTTCACATGGTCGTATGCTTTCTCAAAGTCCATTTTGAAAACAACTCCCTTTCTTTTCGTTAAATATACGACTCAACAACCTCATTTGCAATATCTTTATTCATGGGACATTGTCATTGATGAGGAAATATACAAAGACTAGGTTTGCCGCCTCTTTCTTTAACTTTACAAAGTTTGATGTAGGAAAAACAACAATTGAGAGGCAAGGTGACTAGTAATGCATGGGGAGAGACAAAATGGTCTAGGAGCACTAAGGGGAAAGCGGCATATTCAACCGTGGTGCTTCCTTCGTTTTAGAATCGAGTCGCATTATGTTTGAAAGTGATTGCCCCGTTGGTGAAGGTACTTAGACTTGTTGGAGGAAAAAAACCATCTATGGGCTTTGTATAAGGAGAACTTAAAAAAGTAAGGATGATATCCAAATGGCATTTAAAAATAAGGGCTTTTTGAACTTAACCCCCTTGGAATAGTATAATTTGACTTAACCCCTTGAAAGATGAAAAATTAGGCATAACCCCCTAGATTCTAACACCACTACTTTTTCTTTAAAAAATCTACTTAATTTTTAATTTGATTTTACCCCCTCATTTTATTTAGACAAAAATGTCCTTATTCTTCCCCACTTCATCTTCTTCCCCAAATTCAACAACTCCTAAACCTAATTTCAAAAACTCATTTTCTTTACCCCTAGCATATCACGCTCTCTCTTTCCCTACATGAGTATCACTTATGGAAGAATGATGGAAGCTGTAGTAGCCATGAAGACACAGATTTTCAATAATGCAATTCAAAGTTTCAAATTTAAGTTCTATCTTCGTCTCTTTCATTTTACATCTGTTATTCTCCCAGTATACTATTTTAGATATTAACAAGTAGAAATGAAAATAAGCGACTTGGTCTAAAGGGTGGGTTTGCATATATGAGAACTTAAATATTCTTACTCACAGGACTCGTTTGGTTTGAGTTTTTTGTGCTTTTATGTAAATTCTAATTTAATAATTAGCCTAGGTTATGCAAGGAATCCACACACCATAACAAAGCTTCAATTTTTCAACCAAGGTCACAAGCTGTTTCTCAGTGTGCGCGATTTCCTCATATTATCCTAAACTTCCTAAAATGGCAGGCCACCACAGGATTGTTGTAAAAGTTACAATATCTTCCTATTAAACTGTCATCTTCTGTTCCATTTTCTTTCATCAAGGATTCTTATCATTCTTTAGTGCCCTGCTTGGTATCTGCCCAATTGTAACAGAAAAAGTGAGCAAAAAGATTAAACCAAATGCACACACAGAGTGAAAGACTTTATTTATTAGGTCATTTTAACTTTAGCTTATTTACCATTTGATTCACTGAATGGGGAAGAAATAAAGAAATTGGGTTTTTGCAATTAGGGTTATAAGTTGTTGAATTTGGGGAAGAAGATGAAGTGGGGAAGAATAAGGGCATTTTTGTCCAAATAAAATGTAAGAGGATTTTTTTAACGGAAAAGTAACGGTGTTAGAATCTAGGGGGTTATGTCTAATTTTTCATCTTCTAGAGAGGGTGAGTCAAAATACGCAATTATTGCAGGGGTCAAGTCAAAAAAGCCCTAAAAAAATGAAGTTAACTATGGGCCAGTCCTAGATATTGTTGATGCAAAAGCCAAAAACCATCTTGATAATCCATTGCACTTAACGGGATATTTATTAAATACTTTTTTACTTCTTTAAGGATCCAATGACACAAGATGATCCGATTGTAATGGATGGGATATTTGTTTGTGCTGAGAAGTTCATTCCCAACATTGAGGTACAAGATGAAGTGATAAATATTGAGTTGTTGAAATACAAGAAGAAAGAGGGCGCATTTGGAAGAGCCTTCGCCGCAAAAGGATGCAAGAGAAATGATGATAATTACGATTCGGGTACAATTATTTTTAAAATCTACATTCATCTCTTTCTCTACTAGTTAGAAATTTTTTCATTACTAATTATAGTTTTCACTTTAATGACCAATTGAATGGTGGTCGAACTAAGGCGATCAAACACCCAATTTGCAAAGAACGGCAAAAAGGATCCTTGCTTTGAACACTAGTTCATTTGGGTATAAGAGAAATTGGAGCCTTTTTTAGGGGGTTAAGTTACAAGTTTCAAGTTTGTAAGTATATAATTAATTCCAATTAAAATGTATTAAAAACTTTTGTAACTTTTCTTTTATATAGATACATACAAAGCAAAAGAATGTACTAAATACAACAAGGATGATCAATCTAGTCTGCGTCCAATTTAATCCACGATTGATGAACACGAAAAGAAGGGAGAAGGAGAAAGGAGATGTGTTTGTTAATGAAGTTAGTAATACAAAGCCATGGATTGTTGAGGGTTGTGATGAGAAAAAGGTTGGAATAGGTTCGGGCCTTACTTGGAACTCCGGAGCAAATGAGATCATGTAACCTAGAGGAAGTTTTATACATGTTGAAGTGGGAGAGCTTTATGAGGATGATTTTGTATCGGATGGCATGGAAGATGAGGTCGATGAAGAGGACTATGAGTTGAGTCTGGTAGTGAGCATTGGAGACTTGGAGGATTAGGGAGAAGAAAAGTTAGAAATTTATACATTTGAGGGATATGGAGTTCATATTTGGGATTTTCTAATGTTTGAAATAGACATGTGATTTCGGACTTGTTGGTTTTTTTTGGAAGTTCGATTAATTATGATATCAATACTCATAAAATACGAGTAATTAGTTTATTATTATTTTATAGTTTGTAATGAACTTTGATTAGCAATGTTATATGTTGGAATTTTACTATTAGCAATCTTTTATGTGTATGGGACTGTCAAAAAAATGTTAGTAATGTAAGAAGTATGTGACTTTAAATTTAAAGTAATATTAGCAACGATAATGTGTATTAGTGTAAACAAATGTTTTTTCTTTTTGTTTTTGAGAAAAATGTAAACCGACGTAAGAATGTTATTAGTTTAAACTTTTATAGTATACTTGGTGTTATGTGAAAAAAGACCTACCGCCTAACACTTTCTAGAACATTGATCGATAGTCGTTCGCAGACCTGAGCGTTTACACTGCATGCAGCAAGTTACTGTCATATTATGGCGGTCACGCTTCTACCTGCAGCTCAAGAAGTGTTCATTAATGGTTAGTTCTGTTTCCTTGAGTACGTAGTTCTAGGGATGGAGTTTGCATTGACGGCGCGAAAGTGCAGGCCATTGTCGATTGACCAACTCCCACGGTGTTTCAGATGAACTCTCCTGGGTTCGCTAGTTTTTACCGCCAGTTCATTGAGGGATCTCAAAGTATTATGGTTCTGATTTCTGATCTTAGATTTGAAGTCGAGTTCTGATGATGGACTGATGAGGTAGAGAGTGCATTTCAGCAGGTTAAGCAATGTATGATCAATGATCCAGTGTTGGCCTTACCCGAATTTGATCGGTGGTTTGAGTTCGCATACGACGTATGTAAAACAGGAGTGGACGTGGTGCTAAGTCGGGGGTCGCTATATAGCATACTTTAATCAGAAGGTGTTCGGATTGGGAATCTTTTTTGCACCGGGAGTTCTCGTGATCTGCGGTACCTTAACAGCTAACATAAGTTCAGTGACCAGCATGTGAAGTGATCGAGTGTTTTTCAACGGTTTATATCCAATCCTCTTTGTTGTGAGAGGATGGTTAAAAATGATTTTGGAAAGATACTTGGATGGTAGAATAAATCTCTATATTTAGGATTCAGACATATTTTGGTAGGCACACTGACGTATCGTGTCTGGATTGGTTAATGGTTAGGGTCCACTCATTATCATTTAAAGCACCAACCAATACAGATACGACAAGTCAGTATCTCTACCAAAATGTATCCGAATCTTGTGTCGGACTCGAATTACCCTTTAATCTTTCCTTAAGTTTTCAAATTTAATGCCTCCTAGCATGGGTTGGAGCGAAAATTTAGAATTTTTTACAGTAAGGGAATTGGAAATGGAGGAGCTATGGAGAAACTCATATTTGCCTCTTCGCTTTAAGCGTCAACTTCGAAGGACTTTTTGACTTTTGGGGAATTGGAGTCCCAAAATTTAAAGAATCAACAACAAAAGTGGAGTAGAGCTCTACTTTTCTTTTGACAACTTCAAATCTATATAAGAGCTTTGAAGTGTAGATTTATCGATGCAGAGGCTAGTTGCTAGCCACTCTTTCCAGCTGTGCCTGCTCTTATTGCAGTGCAGCAGCATCAGCACTTTTTTATTTTTTTCTAAATTCTTATTTCTTCCTATCCTATGTGAACTCTTCGTCCTTAGATCCTCATACTCCAGATGTTAAAATTTCTCTATAAAAGTGTCTCTTATCAAACCAAAAAGGTACTAAAACAACCCCCACAATTCCATCCATAAACATAACTAATAAAACCAAACAAATGCTTTCAACGATATCACAAATTGGAAATACAACTGAATATATATTCATCTCTTATTTTATTAATTCTTTTGGCGAGTAAATATAGCTGCATTTATCATTATAAATCAATGAAACACAGTCTCTAATCCAGATCTACTGAAGTAATTTGTGTAAAATCTGGGCATCACAACCAAAATTTACTAGCAATGTAGAATAGCCATAAATGACAAGAAAACAAATCACTTTCTCCTTGTGAAAATTCCAAGAACACGAGATAATTTTGAATTAAATAATTGAAGCATCATGGTAGCATATTAAAAAGAGGTGATGAAGTTTTATATACATATAATAATCGAAAATTGAATATTGAACGCAATAGGAAGAGCATTACCTGAGGCTGAGTCCTAAGAGCATTGAAACCGTAAGGGAGAAAGGACATAGCCAAATTCTGTTTTTCGGAGAGGGGGAACCTGTAATTCTGACTCAGAATATCACATGAATTACCACCGGTTTCTTCCGTTTGGGACAATCTATATTCACTTTTTTTTTAAGAAACAAACTATAGTCACTTACCTTCCGTTTGATGGCTCATTATTCTATGGGCGTTAAGAGTCTAATACTTTGACTAATAATTTTAGATAAAAAAATTAGATCCAATAAATTTTAAACGATTAGGTCCAATATATAAATACTTCGAAATTAAATCAAACACGTACCATTCAGAAATCGAAGCGCCAAAAACACTGTATTCTCTCTTGAATCAAAACCTTAACCGTACCATCTCTTCGATCAAAACCCCAAAACGAATCTCTAAAAACTATGTTCCATCAAATTTTGGCCAATAACAACATATAAATACTCCTGATCGAAGCTCTAAAAACTCTGTTCCATCAAAACCATAACTCTCTTCAATCAAAACCCTAGCTCTCTTCGATCAAACTCTAATCGTTGAAGTTCTACATTTTACATTCTAAATCAAATTCTTCCAAACAGCATTAACAAGTATGTATGCATTCTCTTATCACCTTTTTGTCCTTGTGTATTTGTATTCTCATATGTATAAATTTATAGACACATGGAGTGATGAAATCACATTCTTCTTTTTCATGATATGTATTTCATCATATATTCGTTTCCCTCATTTTAATTGCAAAACACACTTTTTGCATGTTAGATATATGTATTTCATCATTGTACTTTTCCTCCTGTATACATCATTTATTGAGGATTTATCAAGGACTAGGAATATATACATGATTGGAATATGTACATGTACAAGTCCTGTGTTACGTGTACTATGTATATTTTGCGTGTACTTTGTAAAAGTACACGCAAAATATACAGAGTACACGCACATTAAAATTGAATTTCTCAATTCATTATGCGTGTACTTTTATGTTTTATACGTGTACTCTATAGAATATGTACATGTATAAGCCCTGTATTGCGTGTACTATGTGTATTTTGCGTGTACTTTTTAAACGTACACGCAAAATACACAGAGTACACGCACATTGAAATTGAATTTCTCAATTTATTATGCGTGTACTTTTATGTTTTATACGTGTACTCTATAAAATATTTATTTCAAATCCATATTTGATCAATCCTATGTTATTTTGGTCCGCGCCAGTGGCATTTGAATGATATTCTATGAGTTTTTAAGAAGTATTATTATTTTGTTAATATTTAGGAGTGTTTTTTGTCCAATAGCCAGCTGCATTTGAATGATATGTTATTAACTAATAATGAGTTTTATTGCGTGTACTTTTTCATTTTTTGCGTTTATTTTGTTGAAAGTACACACAAAAAATTCAGAAAGTACACACATATTGAAATTCAATTTGTTCAATCCAATATCCATGTACTAATGTGTATTATGAGTGTACTATTTTGTATTGTTGTGTTATTGTTTAGGAATCATACGATCAAGCATGTTCAACTACAAAACTGTTGCTTGCACGTTCGAAGCTCTTAACAATACAAAACCTTTCACATTGACAGTGAATAGTACTAATGATGACGAAATTCATTTTCTCCTTCGCATCAATGATAGAGCTAAAAGGTTACTTGGTTTCTACTACTACTATTAAGACATTTACTGCACTTTTGATGTGCAACAGCTTCAAGTAACTGAATCGAAAGCGAAGGATTTAGCTAAACGAATTTAACAGTATTGCTTAAGGGGTTTTGATAATGTTGGAGCTTTTAGCATTCAGCTATTGTATCACTTCTTTACTGAATATGTTAGGAGTAGAGAATCTTGGTTTTTGACTTGTCGAACAACCTCTATTAGGTATTACCATGAAACTGACGATATACATTATCGCCTTTAGCATGTATTTTGATGAGACTTATATAAATTGTTTGTGAGAATATTGCATGTACTTTTGTTAAATACGCTTGTATTTTATTGTTTTAGTCTATGTTTTATTCTAATTCGCATGTATTTTATTTTTTGTACATATCATTATAGGTTAGTAATTTAAATTTTATTTATAGATCAATATAATGGGGATGAAGATGAAGGCAAGAAGAGGAAAGAAACAAAAAAAGAGCTGTTCTGATGATAGTTCTTCATTCAGTTCCAGTTCCAATTCCAGTTCTAGTGTGGCATTGAAAGCTAAACGTCCTGCAAGAAAAATGACCAATATCTGTCAAATATTGTTAGCTTTCTCCATGATTTGCATCAGATTAAAGATAAAATAAACAATAGCCATATTGAACTTCTTAAGAAGACTCCATTTTGGGAGCTTTTCAATGCCTACTACAGTGAGAAAGTAGTAGAAGTGGACCACAAGAAGATGGATAAAAATATTTTATCAATTATCGAGTTGTACAATACGGAAAACAAAAGTTTTCGTATGAAGAGTAGGATTCCAATAATGTCAATAGATATAAGTGAAATATTTGGCATACCCCTGGTTGAAGGTTTAAAATCAATAGAACTGAAAAAGGGACCGACTACTGCTCAAAAATATGGATTACAAGCACGATACTTCGCAAAAAAATTAGGAAAATCAGAAATATTGAATGGTTTGAAGAAATCAGTTGAATTGGAGACAGATGAAGGAATTGCTGATTTTGTTAAAATTGTGTGTCTCCACTTCTTGAACAAGTTGTTTTTCTTCAACTCAAACTTCACCCTTGGAGAATTTTGGTTGAAATACATCAACGATATTGAGGAAATGAATAAGTATGATTGGGCATCTGTTGTGCATAAGTTTCTCATACATTCACTTGACAAATCAGCAAGTTCAAAACCTAGCACAGTTACTGGATGTGTCATTTTCCTACTGGTGAGCAAAAAAATATCATGATATTTCAAAGTTTACATACCAATACTCACGTGTATTTTGAAAATACACGTGATATTTTCACGTGTATTTTAAAAATACACGTATATTTTCACGTGTATTTTTAAAATACACTTGATATTCCTGATATTTCAAAATTTACATACCAATACTTACTTGTACTTTGAAAATATTACGTGTATTTTCAAAATACATGTGATATTTTCTCTTGTTCTTTCAAAATACACTTGATATATACCACGTGTATTTTGAAAATACATGTCTTAATCACGTGTATTTTGAAAATACACGTTTTATATCACGTGAAAGTACACTTGTATTTTACAAAGTACACGTGTACTATGTTTTGTAAATATAAACAGTGTACTCTCAAAATACTATTGTTATATTTTCTGTCAATATTATAAATGTACTTTAGAAAGTACACATGAACTTATATTGACAAAGTACAGGTTAAATTTGTAAAAATCACTTGTACTTTCAATATACAATTGTAAAATTTGTAAAGTACACGCTTAATTTTGCATGTATTTTGAACAAATTTCTTGTACTTTCCATTATGAATCCCTAGGTAATACAAGTATTAAATTCATTTTGTTTTTTGTATGATCACAGTATTGGGCATGTGAGAAATTTGAAATTATTTCTCCTGTTGAAGAATATAAAGAAAATACTCCAAAATTCCTGAAGTGGAAGTTGTCGTCTTTGAAACAATGGTTTGTGAAGAATGACATCGCAACAGCAACTTTGAAGCAGGATACAAATAAACCAGCTTGTAAGAACTGTCCTGTACAAAAGGAATCTCAGTTTGAAGGGCCAAGTTACTCTTTGAACATATCTACAGAAAGTCCTATACATGCTGATTCATCATAAAAAAAAGTTGCTGAAGATATTAATGACAATGAGTTTTCACATGGTTGGAATATTACCCTAAAAAACATTGTGACTCCCAAGAAAAAGAAGGGAAAAGATCAACCAAAGGTTAATTTGGAGGAACAAATTGCTGTTTTGAAAAGGGAATTGTTGGAAAAAAATAACCAACTATCTAAAGCAGCTAAAGACATTAATGGTGCACTTGAGAAGGTGACCTCTTTGGAGGTGGAGAGTGCCATTTTGAATGTACAGTTGCAGGTAGATCGTGATTCACTTTTTGAAGCCTATGAGGAAATGAAGAAGTTAAAGGTGGAGAATTCCAACCTTTTGAAGGAAAAAGAGTTATTAAATAAGTTGGAGGTAGAAAATGCCCAACTAATTGAGTTAAACAATTCTTTAAAAGAAAAGCTTGATCAAGTCACAATGAGTGACTCAGATAGAATTAAAGAATTGGATGAATCATTGAAAAAACAGGCAGAATCAACACGAATTTTGGAACAAAAGAATGGATATTTGTCTCTGAGTAATGAAGATCTAAAAAAAAAGTATGATGATACATTGCCACAATGGAAAGATGCTGACATAGAAAAGATAACATTGAGGTAGAATCTTGAGGAGTCGGAATTGAAAAGAACTCAACAAGTACTTTTGAATGCAGAGTACACGCAGTTTTCCTAAAGTACACGTTTAAAGTACAAACAGTTTTCCCAAAGTACACACAGTTTTCCCAAAGTACACGCAGTTTTCTCAAAGTACACACAGTTTTATTTCATAGTATTTTTAATGCAGTTTTATTTGATATTAGAAATAATGCAGGGTACATGCATTATTTTATTAAAAATAATGCAGTTTTATTCAAGTATTGCTTATAATGTAACATTTTTTTGTATAACGGAAAAATAATAATAAAATCCTTAATGACGAAATTTCGGAGTTGAAGAAAATGCTTGAAGAATCAGAATTGAAAAAAATTGACCAGGTATCAATAAAATACAATAGATATATAGTGCACGCTTTACTTTATAAATTTTATGTATATTATAAATTTTATAAAGTACATGTATTTTATAATACACGCGTGTATATTATAAAATACACGCATGTATTAAAATACACGCGTGTACTTTATAAAATACACGTAAGAGAAAATGAATCATTGTTTAAAAAAATGCTTACAATCCAACATTCCTTGTTAAATATATCAGGAAAACATTAATAAACAACTCATGGACGAAATTTCGAATTTGAAGATTGAACTAGCCTCAAAGAAAGTTCAGGGCACCCCCAAAATATCCAAAACAAAAGGACCTTTTACTAGAGGGCAGACGAAAAGAAAAGCTGACAGCGAAACCGAAAATCATGAACCAATTAAGAAACAAAAAGAGTTAAAGTTGAGAAAAGGCCGTCTAACAATAGTTGAACAAATGAAGGAAACTCACTTCAAGCTTGAAGTAATCGAAGTATACAAATATCTCGATGAAACTTCGAAGAAAAAGATTGAAGAGTTTATTCAAAAGGCTGAGCCAGGGTAAAGTTTATTGTTTTATGATTTATCACTTCGCTAATTTATATTTTTTTTTTTGTGCAAAAGAATAAAGTTATTATTATTATACAATTCTTATTGATTATATAAAATGCTGGGAATTTATTTTCCAAGGGCTGGTTTCGTATGTCCCATGGAAAGATTTGGTTGAAGTCCTCAACAATCAAGAAATTTCAAGCCAAGTATGTAGTCCAAATATTAGACATCCATTAAATTTCAACATTATTATTTCCTCACCATTTTATATTGTGTGAAACAGATAATACTTGCCTTTAGTGAAGTATCGAGTTTAAAATTGTCAGAGGAAGGGCTCTCCTACTCACACACTTTTTCTGATTATTGTTGGGTAAGTAGAATTAAACCAAAAATTTTGAGAAACAAAATTTCAGTGTTTTTTATTAACACAATGTCTATAATTTTTATTCAAATAGAAGCTTGTAGCACAAATGAAGTCAATAAGAAGGGGGAGTTATACAGAGATTTATTTGAATACTTAGTCACTTGTAATAATTTGTTCATTGTACTAAGACATAGTGTAGGACATTTCGCATTACTTGTGATATACAAAAAATAAAATAAAGTGGTCCACATGGATTCCTTCGACCGAACGACAAGGAAAAAAACACAATATTCTTCGATGATGCAAAAAAATTGGTTAGTGCCTAGACTTAATTAGTAATGTTATTTGTACTTATATTATACACGTGTAAACGTGTATAATATAATGCGTGTACTTTGTATTAGTTGCACATAATTACCCAGATTATCAAAGTACACGCATCATATTTTAAAATACACGTGAAATGAACCAATACAAGTTGCGTGTACTTTAATATTATGCGTGTACTTTTAACTCTTTAGGCAAAATACACGCATCATATTTTAAAATACACGTGATAGATAAAAATAAAATATGCATGTACTTTAATATTATGCGTGTACTTTTAACTCATTAGGCAAAGTACACGCATCATATTTTAAAATACACGTGATATGAAAAAATAAAATATGCGTGTACTTTAATATTATGCGTGTACTTTTAACTCATTAGGAAAAGTACATGCATCATATTTTAAAATACACGTGATATGAAAAAATAAAATATGCGTGTACTTTTCACTCTTTAATCTCCATATACTCTTTTATTTGTATACACTAAATATCTGTCTTCTTAACAGTTTTCTATCTTCCAAAAAACGCTGTGCCTATTGAAGACTGAAGCAGAAACAATGAAAAATAATGGTTTCAAAATTCAGAGGAAGTTTGATGAAGGTACACCAAATGAGTTTACATTGGATTATGATCCATTGACAGAGCAAGAAAAAAGGACAGTAGATTTCTTACTGAAAAGTGATCTCAAATTTGACCTAATAAGATATCATGAATGCCCTAAACAATATAATGGGTAAGAAAAACTTCATTTCTAAAAATTACTAATTTGTATCTTTTCAAAAAATTTCATCACATCATACTAATTTGTATATTTGTTTTATTTTAATTTCAGGGTTGACTGTGGGGTGTTCTGCATGTACTACATTGAACAAATAAGCAGAAACAAGGAAATGCAAAAATTATTTTAAGACCCTGACATGCTAAAACAAAGAGCATATGTACTCGGGGATATTCTTCTATCAAAATATTTCTTCCCCCGAAAGGAGAAAAAACTTCTATAAATTGTGATTCAAATTCAAAACATATTTGTAATTTGTTTTGTGTTATATTGGTTATTGTTTACAATATTTATTACACCAAAAAAGTTTTTTCCCGCTGGCGCTGACCACAATCCACGTAAGGTTTAGACAAACAATGCATCTGAGTGTTATGAAACAATGTACAAGCAATTTTCACGAAAAATACAAGTGATAATTACTAAGTGCACCAATGAATTCTTCAAAGTACACGCATTTTTACTAAAGTACACGCACTGGTTAATATAATAATTTTTTATTATTTTAATTGAAAACTTCTTTGAAGAATTCATTAAGGACACAATAACCAAAATCAATTTATTAAGCTCAACTACTCACTTCACAACTACTTCTAGTCAAGAAATAAATAGCTTTAACTTTTCCTATAAAGGAGTAATATTCGTTCCTTTCTTGACCATTACATCTAGGGTAAAGATAACATAATGGCTATTCCAGCAGAAAACTTGCGAGAAACTCTTGAGAGAGATGAAAGAAATAAAAAAAAATAAGGCAAATTGAGGAAAATGTTTCCTCATATGAAACTGCCTTTGAGCAGTTACAAACATATGTGAGGGAAGGCTATTTTGGACTTCCACCCAATCCCATAGATTTATTTGATGTCGATGAGGACCCTCCTCAAACACATGAAGACCTCATGTCTTTCTATACACAAGAAGTTCCCATGAAAATCGCAAAGCTGAAGGAGAAGAAGGCTCTCCATGAAGGCCTTGTAGCTGTCATAGAAGAAGAAATTCGACACTGGTCGAATTTAATTGACTCTCTTTCTAACACCCTGGATGCCTTTGACAAACATCCCTAATAGAAGCCTTCTTTAGTTTTTTCAGCTTTCTTTATTTGAAAAAATTGTACTTTATTTTTTTGTTTTTAATAAAAAATTTATTTCTTTCATGAATGTGTTCTCAGTTATGTCATACACCAAATATAGTAAAGTACACGTGAACCCTTATAAAAATGATCACGTGTATTGTAAAAAATTTAAACATTAATATAATTTCATGTAAAAAAATTATATTAATGCGTGTACTATATATATTACACGTGTACTTTATAAAGTACACGCATAGTCTATGAAGTACACGCCTATTGAAATACTTATATAATAATGCGTGTACTCAAGATATTGTCCCAAAACATTATATAAATGTGTGTACTCTATATATTATACGTGTACTTTATAAAATACACGCATAGTCCATAAAGTACACGCCTATTGAAGTACTTGTATAATAATGCCGCTGGCGCGGACCATAATACCCATAGGAGTTTAAGAATATGAGTGAAACAAATGTCTTTTATAAAGTACAAGCACATTGTAATGTCCAAAACCATTTTCCAAATAGTACATGCATTTATATACGTCTAAATGATAAAATTACATGCAGAATACATAACGTACACGTATATTGAATTAGATTTTTGTCATATCAATATGCGTGTACTTTGCTAAAACATGCATGTACACTTATATTTAAATGCGTGTACTTTAATTATCAATGCGTGTACTTCATAAAGTACACGCATATTATATTTATATTATGCGTGTACTTCATGCATGTACAATACTAAAGTACACGTATGTAACACCCTATAATTTTGAGGATTTAAAATTTAATTATTTTTGGGAGTTCTAAAAATATTTAAATTGGAGAAACTTAAATTCATGAGTTGGAGAATTTAATTGAGTGAGCCGAATTAATTATAATTGGCGATTTTAAGTTTAATGGTTCAAAATCTCGTGTGTCACATTTTGAGGTCGAAATTTGGAAATTTTGAAAAGTATTTCGGATGGCAATTCTGAGCACGCGGTTGCGTCCGGATCGGTTGAGATAGTCAGAAAAGAGTACCCGGGGGTAGTAATTGGGTCTCGGGGTATTTTTGGGCATAGCCGGGCCCACACGGGGTGAGTTGGGCCTTTTTAATTAGGCCCACATGGCCAAAAATGGGATTGGATGTTTTTAACCTAATGGAGAAATTAGGGAACGGTAGCCAACACAACTCTAAGACTAGGGCTTGAGAGGGAAATTGGGGGAAAGCGAATCAAGAGCAATTGGGAGCTTTTGGAGCCAAATTAAAGGGTTAATTTGGGGTGTTCTTCGTCAACCAATCTCTACACCAACGGAATCAGACCCTACGAACGATTCTAGGCAAGTGGTTAACTGTTGTGATTTCTAAATTGATGATAATCAATTCATATCATAGTGATGTGTAAACCAAAATTCGTTTTGGGGATAAATGGGTACAAAATGAGATTTTTGTTCATGAAACTATTGAATGAGATTCATAGTAAAAATTGTTGTGTTGAATATATCTGAGTATAGATATTTGATTGGAATAAGAATTCGGAAAATAAACTGGGGGAAATCTGGATTTGGAATTTGGTTTGTAGAACAAGATTGATGAATTTTAATGGGAATACCCATCTTTAAATATAGTGAGATATCGTATGAATCAAGGATGCTAACTTGTTTTGGGAATAATTGATTGGTTAAAAATCATCATTTGAGGGTGGAAAATGGAGAGGTAAAACCTTGGAAATTCGGTCATGGCTAAAACAGCAAGCCGAGGAAGACAACCACCTACTCGATCGATCGATCGACCCAGGGGGCTCGATCGATCGAGGGTCCCAGGAATTTGACAGTTCGGCCAGTTTGTTTATAATGAGGATTTTATTTAAATTTTAATACCTTACTTTTATTTGGTGATAAACTTATACGGGACACATATTTCTTTAACAATTATAGGGTGATATAATTGGGTTTAGGAGGGTGTGAACGGTATGCCATGAGATGAACGAATTTGGAGAAATAATTCATAATTATTGATATTGGGCCGAGGAATAATATTCGAGTATTGTAGTTGGGTGGCACTACATTATTAAAGGAATTTAGGTAAAATATTTAATTATCGACCAAGTGGGCGAGTCCGGGTGTCCTAATAATTATAGGTAAATATAATTGGGGAAATTAGGGAGATGAATATGTGACACATCGTGGGCGAATATGTGGGGACGAAATTATGAGATGTAAAATGGACCAAGTGAGCGAGTCCGGGTATGTTAGTTAAGAGAAACCAAAGTATTAAATTAATTATGGAGAGAGAGTAATTAAATTGGAGTCGGAATATAGACTCGGAAAATATTAAGGTATGGGCCAAGTGAGCGAGTCCGGGGAACATGGTGGGGTGACACCAAGTTATTAAATTAATAAGTGTGTAAATTAATTTAATTAGAGTCGGACCACAGACTCAGATTTGTGTTAATTAATTAATGTGTAAATTAATTATATTAAAGTCGGACCACAGACTGGGATTGGTGTTGATTAATTAATGTGTAAATTAATTTAATTAGAGTTGAGTTGTAGACTCGGGTAGGAATTAAATTAATAGGTGTGATAATTAATTTAAGTAGAGTCGGATTGTAGACTCGGGTAGGAATTAAATTAATAGGTGTGATAATTAATTTAAGTAGAGTCGGATTGTAGACTCGGGTAGAAATTAAATTAATAGGTGTGATAATTAATTTAATTAGAGTCGGATTGTAGACTCGGGTAGGAATTAAATTAATAGGTGTGATAATTAATTTAATTAGAGTCGGACGATAGACTCGGAGAGGTATTAAATTAGTGGGTGTGTTAATTAACTTAATTAGAGTCCGACCATACACTCGGAGAAAGTATTATATTAATCAAGGTATGAATTAATATATTAGAGTCGGACCATTGACTCGGGAAGACGAGAAATTTTTAAGTGAGAAAATTAATTACGTTGAGTCGGGCCATAGACTCAGAAAATTACAGGCAGTGTACGGGATATTAGTACACGGTAAAATCGGGGTTTATAATATATATATATATATATACGTGTATATATTGTGTGTGATATTAAATTACAGGCAGTGTACGGAATTTTGAGTACACGGTAAAGCCGGGGTTTATATTATATATATATATATATATATACGTTGTAGTGATAGTATATATATATATATATATATATATATATATATATATATATATATATATATATATATATATATATATATATATATATATATAAGTGTATATATTGTGTGAGATATTAAATATCAGTGACTAAATATTTATTCAATTTATATACTCTAATGCTATCAAGGGAGGTTGCGCGATGTGGGTGAATCCCCTAGCTTGAGAAGTAGGAAGAGTATATCCCCAGGTCATAGCGTCCGGTATACATGGGTGAGGGATTTATTTCACTTTCAGGGAAGGAATATGACCGCCTCCACTACGTTTATATTTTTGGCCAAGTTGGTGAGCAATTCCAACTTGGGGAAACTAGGTTTTGTGAGCACACCTAGTGAGATAGCATTCTAGAGGGAATCATCCGGCGAGGGTATACTCGAAGGGATGGATATACGTATGTTATATGTGTGGATGTTGTAGTAAAGGTACGTATATAAGGGTGGTAAATATTATATACGGGTAATAATACAATGTGTGATGTATTTACTTTATATGACTTGTGACACGGTTATATGATACTATATAAGGGGAATTAATTAAGTTAATTGTGAGATAACTTATAATTCAAGAATTATTATACTCGGGTTAGAGTAGTATGGCAAGGGAAGGTTATACCAGGACTAGTTGGATGGGGTAGTACAACTAGGTTGGGTTAAGGTAACTGGTAGGTGTGCACAATAGTGGAGGGGTGAGAATGTCCACAAGGGAGTGCAACACTAACTTAAATATGAAGCACATTCATGCATTTTAAATTACTGCAGTTAATTCACTTGCTAAATATTTTCAAAATGTTTTGGGTTCTAACCCTTGCTATAAAATTATTTTCAAAACCTTTTAGGTTTCCAGCCACAGGGACGCCAGGATTGATATTCTATTCTAGGGATACGGAGCTGCGACATATGTGGATGCTAGCAGGAGTTTGGATTAGACGCATCATTTATTCATTCCTAGAGTAGGAATCTTGTATCAGCCTCAGTTTTATTTAGGGCATGTCCCCCAGACTTTCAGTTCAGCTTTCAGAATTATTTTATTCCGGTGTTGCATATTTATTTTGGATTATTTCCCTTTGGTGGCCCATGGTTTATTCGGCAAGTTGTGTAATTAATGATTCAGTTTATTTTCATTCCGTTGTGTGAATGGTTTATATTTATTTCCGCATGTACTATTTTGTTTAATTAAAAAGTTGCACCAGTTTTGGAATACTAGGTGGTTAGTACGTTTTAAAAAGTTTTCGACAGTGATGCTAAGGATGATCCAACTGGGATTTCTGTTTTAATTTGGTATAGGACTGATCACCCGGTATTTTATTAGGCGGGGTGTCACAGATGGTATCAGAGCATCAACTTCTAGTATCCTTAGGATATGTGCGGCTTTTCACGTTTCGACTTAACAATCTTTGATATAGAGCCCTATTATAGGGTTGTTGTATTCTCATACGTATGCGCATATACGTTCTTCTGCCAAATTTATATTTGAGAGTGAACTCATACAAATTCAATTCTCATTCCAGATGACGCCCAGGAGAGAGAGCAGCTAGGGAAGCAGGGGGAGATGAGACAAGGGAGGCTCGTTAGGAGCAAGAGTTATCGCAGCAACGACCAGAGATGATTTTGGCAGCATAGGTAACTGAAATAGTGGCACAGGCAGTTGAAACGACAGTGGTCGCAACGGCAGGGTACTTTCCACGGGATCAGCCACAAGTGTTAGTGGCGCCGGACGTTCAGACTCACGCGGAGTCGTCGGGGTGGAAACAGGAAAGAGAGGTTATTTTTAGTAGGAACCCACCAGAGTTGCGAAGGGGTTCAGTGGTAGTGCTAGCGTGTCAAGGAAGAAAGATATCCAGCGTCACCTACGCATGGGAGATTGTGATAAGGTGCGGAAGCAAATGATATCCACTTTTAGTTTAGTTGGAGCAGCGCTACAGTGGTGGGAGTCAATCACCACAGTTGAGGAAAGGGACACCCTAGCTATTGCAGAGTTTTGGGTGCGGTTAGACCGCAAGTACTTTTCCTCCAGTGGTTGAGACCGAAATGGGGAGAAAATTTAGTGAGGTAGCTCGGGGAGACCGATAAGTGACCGATTACGAGGAAGAATTCACTCGTTGGCAAAGTTTGTACCGGATGAGGTAAGCGAGGAAAAGAGAAGTAAAGCAAAGTCTATGGACGGGTTAGTCTGAAAAATCAGACAACATTTGATGAATAAGTCCGCATTAGTAGAATATACTGATGTCGTTAACGTAACAGTCCGACACTGTCAGGAATATCACTTTCATGTGAAAGAAAGCGGGAGGAGAGTGGGAACTAGATAGTCGGATAAGGCAGGAGGGAACAATACCAGTGGGGTATCCCAGCAGCAGACTGGGGGCAATTAGGGGCAGGATTTCCGACAGGGAAATCATGCCAAGCGATTTAGAACTGGAGGCTATCGGCAGGATTGCCAGGAATTTCAACAAGGTCGGCATGAAAGGGACCAGTGGCAGGGTGAATGTATTAGAAGGTGTTTCGTTCGTGGGGGAAGCGAGACATATGAAGAGATATTGCCTTAAGCGAGGCAGGGGTCAACTACAGGACGAGGTCCTGGATGTACAACCACTAAAGCAAGTCATGGGCGCATTCGGGCAGGGAGAAGATGCTCCGAAACCCGAGGATCAGCCGTTGCAGCTGGAGTACGGAGGTAATTATTTTTACCCTATGGGCGTGGGGTATATTTTTGAGCGACAAGGAGGATGTCACAATATAAGACTTAATTTTCACTAGAATTTGCAGGTGAGTCGAATTTAGTGGGCGCGTTGGCGGTAGCAGCCATTGTATGTGGATAAACTTTCCGTGGGGTAGCGGAGTTCCTTGGTGTTCTTCACGGGAGAGTGGAGGTGTACACTGAATAAAGGTTTGAATTATACGAGGAGTTACTACTTTCGAGAATTATGGGAGTAGGGTTAATAATAATTTCTGAAATATCGGCTGGATAGCGATGGAATTTGAACCATTGTAAATCGTGAGGGTAAATTTTGGTGTTCGCGACACCAGGATATGGTTGGTACTAGGTATCACCGAAGAAGGCGTATAGCCTATATATATGTGGATATATATGTGGTATTGCGTGGTGCGATAGCACATGGTGAGGTTTTGTGTTCTCACAGTTTATCTCGGTAAGTGGAGATGTTTACTAAAGTGAATCAGAGTGGTTAGAATTATTTTCGAGCAAAGAGAGATAGCTCGGGGTTTATTTTGAGCAAGGACTAGTGATAGTAAGGGCGTAGTAATTTATGTTGTCTTTGGTAGCATGGGGGTAAGCCTATATACTTTTGTGTTGAGAGACAAGTATTTATGGGGAGATGTTTGGACGTTAGCACATGGGTTGGGTACCCGGGCAGTAAATATAGGTATATATATATATGTGTCATATCACTACGGGTTCAAAGTTATGTTACGGGTTATGACTAGCATAGTCGGGTAGATTTCGTGCGGTAAAGCACGAGGATAGGGTGTATGGGCACCCGGGTTAATTAAGGTAAATTTTGTGCAGTTAAGCACGGGTATAGGGTGTATGGGCACCCTGCGTAATCTAAATGCATACTTGTGTAACGTATAATTAGAAGGGGATGGGATAGATATAGCGAGCTTAGAGGCACATGACTAGAGAGTAATATGCGAAGCTTGGAACATTACGCTCATCTTAATTTCGAGGACGAAATTCCTTTATAAGGGGGGGAGTACGTAACACCCCGTAATTTTGAGGATTTAAAATTTAATTATTTTTGGGAGTTATAAAAATATTTAAATTGGAGAAACATAAATTCATGAGTTGGAGAATTTAATTGAGTGAGCCGAATTAATTATAATTGGCGATTTTAAGTTTAATGGTTCAAAATCTCGTGTGTCACATTTTGAGGTCGAAATTTGGAAATTTCGAAAAGTATTTCGGCTGGCAATTTTGAGTGCGCGGTTGCGTCCGGATGGGTTGAGATTGTTAGAAAAGAGTACCCGGGGATAGTAATTGGGTCTCGGGGTATTTTTGGGCATAGCCGGGCCCACGCGGGGTGAGTTGGACCTTTTTAATTAGGCCCACATGGCCAAAAATGGGATTGGATGTTTTTAACCTAATGGAGAAATTAGGGAACGAGAGCCAACACAACTCTAAGCCTAGGGCTTGAGAGGGAAATTGGGGGAAAGCGAATCAAGAGCAATTGGGAGCTTTTGGAGTCAAATTAAAGGGTTAATTTGGGGTGTTCTTCGTCAACCAATCTCTACACCAATGGAATCAGACCCTACGAACGATTCTAGGCAAGTGGTTAACTGTTGTGATTTCTAAATTGATGATAATCAATTCATATCATAGTGGTGTGTAAACCAAAATTCGTTTTGGGGATAAATGGATACAAAATGGGATTTTTGTTCATGAAACTATTGAATGAGATTCATAGTAAAAATTGTTGTGTTGAATATATCTGAGTATAGATATTTGATTGGAATAAGAATTCGGAATATAAACTGGGGGAAATCTGGATTTGGAATTTGGTTTGTAGAATAAGATTGATGAATTTTAATGGGAAAACCCATCTTTAAATATAGTGAGATATCGTATGAATCAAGGATGCTAAAACAGTTATAGATGATTGAGACTTGTTTTGGGAGTACTTGATTGGTTAAAAATCATCATTTGAGGTTGGAAAATGGAGAGGTAAAACCTTGGAAATTCGGTGATGGCTGAAACAGCAAGCCGAGGAAGACAACCACCTGCTCGATCGATCGATCGACCCAGGGGGCTCGATCGATCAAGGGTCCCAGGAATTTGACAGTTCGGCCAGTTTGTTTATAATGAGGATTTTATTTAAATTTTAATTCCTTACTTTTATTTGGTGATAAACTTATATGGGACACATATTTCCTTAACAATTATAGGGTGATATAATTGGGTTTAGGAGGGTGTGAACGGTATCATGAGATGAACGAATTTGGAGAAATAATTCATAATCATTGATATTGGGTCGAGGAATAATATTCGGGTATTGTAGTTGGGTGGCACTACATTATTAAAAGAATTTAGGTAAAATATTTAATTATAGACCAAGTGGGCGAGTCCGGGTGTCCTAATAATTATAGGTAAATATAATTGGGGAAATTAGGGAGATGAATATGTGACACATTGTGGGCGAATATGTGGGGACGAAATTATGAGATGTAAAATGGACCAAGTGAGCGAGTCCGGGTATGTTAGTTAAGTGAAACCAAAGTATTAATTTAATTATGGAGAGAGAGTAATTAAATTGGAGTCGGAATATAGACTCGAAAAATATTACGGTATGGGCCAAGTGAGCGAGTCCGGGGAACATGGTGGGGTGACACCAAGTTATTAAATTAATAAGTGTGTAAATTAATTTAATTAGAGTCGGACCACAGACTCGGATTTGTGTTAATGAATTAATGTGTAAATCAATTATATTAAAGTCGAACCACAGACTGGGATTGGTGTTGATTAATTAATGTGTAAATTAATTTAATTAGAGTCGGGTTGTAGACTCGGGTAGGAATTAAATTAATAGGTGTGATAATTAATTTAAGTGGAGTCGGATTGTAGACTCGGGTAGGAATTAAATTAATAGGTGTGATAATTAATTTAATTAGAGTCGGATTGTAGACTCGGGTAGGAATTAAATTAATAGGTGTGATAATTAATTTAATTAGAGTCGGATTGTAGACTCGGGTAGGAGTTAAATTAATAGGTGTGATAATTAATTTAATTAGAGTCGGACGATAGACTCGGAGAGGTATTAAATTAATGGGTGTGTTAATTAACTTAATTAGAGTCCGACCATACACTCGGAGAAAGTATTATATTAATCAAGGTGTGAATTAATATATTAGAGTCGGACCATTGACTCAGGAAGACGCGAAATTATTAAGTGAGAAAATTAATTACGTTGAGTCGGGCCACAGACTCAGAAAATTACAGGCAGTGTACGGGATATTAGTACACGGTAAAACCGGGGTTTATAATATATATATATATATATATATACACGGTGGAGTGATAGTATATATATATGAGTGTATATATTGTGTGTGATATTAAATTACAGGCAGTGTACGGGATTTTGAGTACACGATAAAGCCGGGGTTTATATTATATATATATACGGTGTAGTGATAGTATATATATATAAGTGTATATATTGTGTGAGATATTAAATATCAGTGACTAGATATTTATTCAATTTATATACTCTAATGCTATCAAGGGAGGTTGCGCGATGTGGGTGAATCCCCTAGCTTGAGAAGTAGGGAGAGTATATCCCTAGGTCATAGCGTCCGGTATACAGGGGTGAGGGATTTATTTCACTTTCAGGGAAGAAATATGACCGCCTCCACTACGTTTATATTTTTGGCCAAGTTGGTGAGCAATTCCAACTTGGGGAAACTAGGTTTTGTGAGCACACCTAGTGAGATAGCATTTTAGAGGGAATCATCCGGCGAGGGTATACTCGAAGGGATGGATATACGTATGTTATATGTGTGGATGTTGTAGTAAAGGTACGTATATAAGGGTGGTAAATATTATAAACGGGTAATAATACAGTGTGTGATGTATTTACTTTATATGACTTGTGACACGGTTATATGATACTATTTAAGGGGAATTAATTAAGTTAATTGTGAGATAACTTATAATTCAAGAATTATTATACTCGGGTTAGAGTAGTATGGCAAGGGAAGGTTATACCAGGACTAGTTGGGCGGGGTTGTACAACTAGGTGGGGTTAAGGTAACTGGTAGGTGTGCACAATACTGGAGGGGTGAGAATATCCACAAGGGAGTGCGACACTAACTTAAATATGAAGAGAATTCATTCATTTTAAATTACTGCAGTTAATTCACTTGCTAAATATTTTCAAAATATTTTGGGTTCAAACCCTCGCTATAAAACTATTTTTAAAACCTTGTAGGTGTCCAGCCACATGGACGCCATGATTGATATTCTATTCCATGGACACGGAGCTATGGCATATGTGGATGCTAGCAGGAGTTTGGATTAGACGCATCATTTATTCATTCCTAAAGTAGGAATCTTGTATCAGCCTCAGTTTTATTTAGGGCATGTCCCCCAGACTTTCAGTTCAGCTTTCAGAATTATTTTATTCCGGTGTTGCATATTTAATTTGGATTATTTCCCTTTGGTGGCCGATGGTTTATTCGGCAAGTTGTGTAATTAATGATTCAGTTTATTTTCATTCCGTTGTGTGAATAGTTTATATTTATTTCCGCATGTACTGTTTTGTTTAATTAAAAAGTTAAAATTTGGTACCAGTTTTGGAATACTAGGTGGTTAGCACGTTTTAAAAAGTTTTCGACGGTGATGCTAAGAATGATCCAACTGGGATTTCCGTTTTAATTTGGTATAGGACTGATCACCCGGTATTTTATTAGGCGGGGTGTCACAACGTATGCTTTTATAAAGTACACGCATATTGAACTGACCAAATCCATTTTTAAATGCGTGTACTTTATTAATATACGTGTACTTAATAAAGTACACGCATATTTCATCAAGGACACGCATTGATAAAATTTCTCTGGACATTAAAATGCGCGTGTACTTTATATAACGTGCGTATACAAAGGTAAAGTACATGTGAACACAAGGAAAAATGATCATGTGTGTTTTATGAAAAATATGTGTACAGCAACACAAAAAACAAACTAAAGAATGAGACTTAAAAATAAATTACATTCATTTATGTGAAATAAATGGTTTATTAATTATTTTATTCAATTAAATGGTTAAAATGAATGAATTCAACAATTTAAAAAATAGTCAAATGGGTTCCTTACAAGTAGACCTGTAATGACCCGTTTTGCTACACCTCAAGCAAGTAACTTCCCTTACTGTGATCTCACCAGAAGACTTTATTCTCTTATTTCTTGGCCTGCCTGTCGGTCTCTTAGTCATTGGTGGAAGGACAGATGGATTTTCAGGAATAGGAATATTTAAGGAAATCAAATCAGGAAGAGGAACTATAGGTATCGAGTATGATTTTCTGTAGAAAGATACCTTATAGTACTCCTCAATGTAATCATTAATACTGGTCCCTTTCCTCCGCACAACACAAACAATATGAGAACATGGAAAACATCTAATCTGCCAACTCTTACAAGAACAAGTCCTTTCTCCTAAGTCAACTGTTGCTCGCACTTCTGAATGAACTTCAAATACATTTTGACTTGAGCGACTAATAGTCCAATGTCGGCTTTTATTCCAATTTTCATTCAGTAACTTTTGAAAAAAAGGACATAGCTCATTTGTCCAAGTGTCAGACTCAACAAGTTTGCTTGCATTGAAATTCATAATCTTCACTCTCAATTTATCTAGCATATTCATTACTGGTAAATGCCTTTCCTCCAATATCCATGAATTGAATGACTTTGCAACACTAGATGCCATGTCACCATACCGTTTACCAGGGAAATATGCACATAACCAATTATCGGGAGGCAAACTATCGATGAAATCGCCAATAACAGCTCCTCCTTCCTTCTTCAATGCTTCAATATTCTTGTAAAATACATCTACTGAGACAGCATATGCACAAGACACAAAATCTTTAACAAATTTCTTTCGAAATCTAGCACAATTTCCACGAATTTTCTTTTTTATATTCCCTTGTTAATGTTGTATACAGTAGGAATGTGCAGATAACGGGAAGACCCTCGAAACAGCTTCAAGTAATCCATTGTTTCGATCTGATATAAATGTTAAGTTTCGATATTGCTCAACTACTGCACTATGCAAATTGACAAGAAATCACATCCATTTATCTTCGGTTTCGGAATCAACAACAGCATATGCAACAGGAAAAAGTCCTGAAATATAAAAATATATCAAAATTAAAATAAATAACATATCCATGTACAACACTTTGTATATTGATGCTGCTGGCGCAGACCCTAAAACACATGGGAAATATATTATGTATTTAATTTAAATTATTTGTAAATAACAAGACAAAACATAAAAATGTACCGTACACATGATAAAGATAAAAAGACATGCACGTTTACTTTCCAATCTTTTGCTTGGCTTTATTATTAACAAGACTAACATCAACATACACGCATAAAAATGTAAAGTACAGGTGAACTAAACAAAAATATTCAAAGGTACTTTACATTTTTAACATGTACTTTGCTTTATTATTTCTAAATAACAACACCTATCATCAAAGTACACGCATAAAAATGAAAAGTACACGTGAAATTAAAAAAAACATTCACGTGTAATTAACATGTAAAATGCGTGTACTTTAGTTTGTATTCAACATAACATCATCATCAAAGTACACGCATAAAAATGAAAAGTACACGTGAAATTAACAAAAACATTCACGTGTACTTTACATGTAAAATGCGTGTACTTCACTTAGTATTACATATAAAATCATCATCAAAGTACACGCATAAAAATAAAAAGTACACGTGAAATTAACAAAAACATTCACGTGTACTTGACATGCACTATGCGTGTACTTTACTTAGTATTACACATAATAAGACATATCATGAAAATACACGCAGAAAAATGAAAAGTACACGTGAACTAAAACAAAGACCTTCAAAGGTATTTTATATTTTTATGCTTGTATTTTGATGATATGGAATGGAACAAATAAAATTTCAATGCATTATACAAAATAAAATATTTACAATTAATTTACCATTGTTCCCATTCCTTGTAGTAGCTGATAGTATTGTTCCACGGTAACGGCTCTTCAAAAAGGCACCATCAAGAAATAAAACAGGTCTGCAGTATTGAAATCCATAAATACATCTTCTAAACATTACAAATATTCTTTTGAATTTTTTACTCTCATGTTCCACGTCAAGGATGCAGTGCGACCCAAGATTATACTGTAATAGAAGGTCACGATAATTATTCATTAATGCATAAGAAACCTTTTCATCACCATGTATATCAACAACAACCATCTTTTTCGCACGCCATGCATGTTGATAAGCTATATCAAGACCATAATTCTTCTTCATATCTCTAACTACATCAATTGGTCTCAATAGCGGTTATCTCTAAGATCATCAGCTACTAATATTGTAACCAACTTGGAGGCTATCATTTTGGCTGGCGGACTACGAAAGACACCTCTACATGTATGCTCATTATTAATTGCACGTATGTAAAAGTATCCATTTATTATAGATAATGAAGCATGAATTCTTCACATGCAATTCTCAGTAGTCTTTTTAGAGCATTTAGCCGTCACTCGAGTTTTATCATTCTTCAAATACACATACTTAAACCCAACCTCAACGACATACTTTCGCAATTTATCCCAAAATTCCACTACACCTCCTTCAAAACACTGCTGCTCATAACTATATAAGTCTTCCAATCATTCGAAAGATAGACTTTAGACTTACTTGGCTCCACACCTCCAAGATAAAAGTCATTTTCAATGACTATTAAAATTATTTTTAGTGCCTGATGATAAAGACTCTAACCTCTGTGTATTTGTATCATCACTGTCAACCCTCTCAGAACTTGTATTACTGCAGTCAACCCCTTCAAAAAATCGATTAGAGCATTCAACCCGTTCACGACATGTATTACATGGAAATGGTAATGAATCAATGACATATATCCAAATGAAATTAGCTTTCACGATCAATTGGGACCGCAACATACAACAAACATCGTTGTCATAAACCAACATGAACCGACATTCATCACCAAATGAATACCTCAATGAAAAACTCCCACTTTTCAAATTAGTAAACCTAATACACAACTCATTGCATATGAAATCTAATGATCTATCTTCAAATATTTCAATGCAAGCCATATTATCCATATAACAACACATTGCTATTACATTACTTACCATAATGTCCTGCAGTAAAACAGAGACGAAAAACAATTACTTCAAGGTCAACAATTCTAAAAATGTGTGCAATAATTTAATGCATGAAATATCAAAATATTTATTTATAATTAATATAAAATTACAGGCACTTTTTAAAAACCTATACATGAAGAAATAAATCACACACATATTTTCAAAAAATCAATCACGTGTACTTTATAAACACTGCGTGTACTTTGAAAACTGATATCGAACTGGTTATTTCCGCTGGCGCGGACCCATATCAATAAGTGATTCAATACCAAATCAAAATCAAGGACTCTTAAAATTAGAATGAAACATCAATAATATTCATTCAGCACATTCAACTAACAATTACAAATATTGATAAATATAACTTATTTATGAAGAATCCAAACATAAATGCATAAAAAACACAAAATAAAAACATATGCATATATAACATATAAAAGGCTATTCAATCACATGAATGAATATTTCAATGAGTCTCTTGAATCAAAACAAAGGACATATACTTATTGTAATCGATCAAAAATAGAAAAACCAACTGCTGATAAAGATAAACTTACAAATGATAGAGCCAAGTGATACAGGTAGAATCGATTAAGAACACTATAATCGATTATAGGACAGACGATCAAAGCATAAGATTGATGTTATTTTCGATTTCGGAGAATAGTCGTTAGTTGCAGAGAAAACTCCAATAGCCGATTAAGTTTATGATTTTTTTAAATTGGGGGTATTTATATGTTGGACCTAATCGTTTAAAATTTGGTTCACCGGTTTTTTTGTCCAAAATTGTTAGTACAAGGACTAGACCGTAAAAACATATTATTTTATGTACTAGATTTTTTAGAAAAACAAAAAAAATATATATTATTCAAATATAATAGAAATACGTATCTAAATATTAACCACGATATTCATATATGCTTTAAAAATATATTTAACTTGATTAAACAATGAATATGTCTTCGTAAGCATATACATGTAGTAACTATTTCAACATAAACCAAAACACAAACATGTAGGATTCCAAAATCTTTTCAAATGTTAAGGACATTCTATTTGCAATCATTGTACTAAATTCATATCTAAATACCACAAATGTGAATGAGTGGTCCTTATAGTGTTTCAAATCAAACCAATTTTCACAAAAAAATTATCCAACTTTTAATATTCACTAAACCAAGTTGTGAAAAAATAATTTTTACTTTAAACCAATTTTATTTTGATTAATCCTAAACATGCATCTAGTGATTAAAGCAAGTAAAGTAAAGTAAAGAATACTCACAGTGCCGGATGTATGAGGAAAAATCGAAGACGGAAAAAAACCTCGGACGGCCCAAGCCAGACAATCACTATGAATGTGGAATTACAACGAACAGACAAAAGACTCACTCAACGACTCGATCCCCAGGGGTCTTGACGCTTTTCTGATCTTCAACCACTCCTCTCACAGTGCCCACGCAGAAAGTCCTTCTTCAACTATATCTGTCTATAATACACGTGTCCACGTATGTCTCGGTGTCCACTAAATGGCTTTGATACGTCTACGATGTCGAACAAGAAGTCCTTCTCTTTTCTTCACCGTAAAACCCAGATGTTCAAGTATAGAACAAACATTCTTGGTGCAGCAAGATCACATAAACATATAGTAATGACAACTCGAATATTTGCAAACTCTAAGGATGTGTTTAAGCTTTGAAACCTTAGAAAAATATGTGCAAAACTCGTATTGGATTGAAAATTGTTTTCCAGATTGCACCTTACGTAAATTCTGACGAAACCACGCTTTAAATAGGAAAAGTTCACCGCCTCGAAAACTATGTCGCTCGAACGAGATTGACATGTCGTTCGCGCGACATGGCTATCTCGCTCGAACGAGCCAGCTTGTCGTTTGAATGACGTGCGGGTCAGTTTGGCTTTTTCTTTAAAACGTTTATTCAAAAGAGATCCAATTAAGTCAAACTCTTTTTCGAGCTTATCAGAATAAAACGTAGTGTAAAACACTTTTAAAACATTTTAAAATATTTTTCTTATAAAATGACATCCTTATCTTTTATAAAAATAATTCTGAATCTCATTAACACTATGCATTCTTACCTGTGTGATCTCAGAATGCAATTAACTTGAAGACGAATAAACTTTCACCAATTAAACTTCAGCATGATTAATTCTTTGAAGCTTTACCGCAACATCTTCAATTGCTTCAATACATCATAGACCAAGTGGGATCGTGATAAAATAAAATCTACCTATAACATATTACACACACAGTTTCTTCACGGAATTAAGTCAAAATAATGCAAGAACTCAATTGGAAATTTATGTCCTTACAAAAGGAATAAATTATATCTGGTTGTAATCCAGAAAACATGTTGGATCTATTTTTAAAATCAATGTTAAGGTAGCAAATATTTTTTTTAATCAAAACGGAGATTTTTAATTTTAATTTACAGAACAAATGAATTAATTATATTTGGATGTAATTAAGAAAATACGATTAACCTATTTTTAAAATCAATGTTTAGGTAGCAGACATTTTTTTATCAAAACATAAATTTTTCATTTTAACTTACTGAGTAATCGAAGTGAATAAGTTATAAACAAAATATTGTAACACTAATACAGATCTAGACCAAGACACAAACATGTAGTGAGTCAAATACCTTACTTTCAATGAGGATATGCTCCAAAGAAATAGAATTAGGTGGTTGGGAACAAACGACCTCATATATATACTATAAGCAGGGAAGAGTAAGGGCACGATTGTTAGGGGAACTGATAGGATATAGAGGGAGAAGTTGGAGAGCCAAAAGGCTTTAGTAGATATCCATTTTTAATATTATATACTAGGTTTCAACCCCGCGCGATACGCAGGTGTATTTTAAATTTTGTTTGTAAAGTCTACATGTACATATAAACATATAGGAACACTAATTTACATAAGTTACAAAATTCATATTAATATCAAATCAAGAAAATTACTAAATTGTTTGGAATATAGATATACCGATAAAAATTACAAATTAGTTATAAGATTATATTATTTGGAAGAGGTTTCATTATGGTTAGTATATCAAAATATACCAAACATTGATGAACTATATATATTAACCTTGTAAAGAGGTATAGGAAATAGAAAAAAATGATATAGTAATGTGTCATTCATAACTTAAACGACAATTATAAAATCAAAAATTTAGATATACAATTTTCCACCATAAGCATCTCATGTATCAAAAATTATTCATGAATTAATGAACAAGAAACTACAATAATATCACAACGCATCCAAACAGTTGATTTAAAAGAATAAAATAACCCAAAATGATGTATAAATCATTTTACTAATTCAGTTAAGATTTGATCGAGGGTTAAGTTCACTGTACATTATACCATAATATGGTAGAAGTTTAACATATGTAAATAAAAATGAAAAGTGTGTACATAACGTATAATTACAGAACAAAATACCTATCCTCTTTTAAGTTACCCAGAGGGTGTGACATAACAAATTAGTCTTCTTCGCCTAGATGCACAAATGATGTCCGTTCAAACATCTATCATTCTGAATTTATAGTTGTGTGCGTGATAAAGATAGGTGAGAATTATCATTATACAGTGTCACAACCATTGAGGATGCATATCATGCCTATCCAATATACATTTGAAAGTATTTGGACAAATAATGTAAAAAAGTAATAAAAGTTAGCAATTCTTTCATATAATATTATAAAATTCTAATACTTATTTGCCAAAAAAAATATTATGGAACTCAAGCCAATTATGAAAAATAATAATAAATAAAAAACATGAATAAATCCATGACAAAAAAAAATAAATTTTGCTTATTATAAGTTAACAAAAGACTCACTGGGAAAAGAAATGAGAAGTGAGAACATCAAATGACAAACACATCATATAATGAAAACTAAAAATAAAGATATGTCTGATATATTTTGGTGACTGTCATAATGTGTTCTCATCCCATGGGACAGTTTTTGTGAATATACAATTTACAAAACTTAGAGAGACCAAAAGATAAATATTCCAATAAAAACATAAAGCAACCTAAAGTTAAACACTCACCTAGGAGCTTTTAGACAGTGTAATAATTTATAGAGTCCGAAAGGGAGAGAGTTAAGGTTTGCTATAATTAATTAGGGAGATACAAGGTCAAGAAAAGAGGAAGAAAATGAAAATGAGCCGTCAACTCGACACATAATTTGGAAGGAAAAGAGAAACACCGGTAAAATAAAACGTTTTTAATAGTTATATAAGATATTAATAGCTTCCACGTGTCCAACTCCTCTTTGAAGACGCCATTTTTAATAGTTATATTAGATAAGATTTGATAAAATTTATTTTTTATAAAAATAAATTTATATGATACCCATATCTATATAAATATTTTGTCATCATTTTAACAAATTTATGGACAAAATTTGCTAATCTATATAACTAAGCAAAAATTTCCCACAAATTTATCATCCTTTTAAAAATATTTTTTCTTTAAAAAAAAAACTTGATTTTCTTGGATAAACTTTTTATGTTGATAAAAATGGTTTTTATTTTTCGTTAAAACTATTTTTGGGGCTAAAAACAGGTTTTTTGTGTTAAAACTAGTTTTTTTTAAACTATTTTCGTTTTAAAAAAAACTATTTTTTACTATTAAAATTTGCTTTTCATTAAAAATGTTTTTGTTAAATTATTATTTTTCATTACAATTGCTTCACTTTTGGGTAAGAAACTGTTTTTGGGGTTAAAACTGTATTTTTTAACTATTTTTTGTTAAAACCTTTTTTTTTTGTGAATAGCTATTTTTCATTACAAACTGTTTTTCTATTGTTAAATTTAATTTTTCGTTAAAAACTATTTAATTTTTTCAAACTGTTTTATTTTTTGTTAAAAACGTTTTTTAAACTATTTTCTAAAAATATATTTTTTGTTATAAACTGTTTTTCTTGAAAATTATTTTTATTGTTAAAAACTATCTTTTTAATGATAATTTTTTGGAGCGCTTGACAAATAAGTCATGTTTGCATAAGGAATGTCATAATTGGTTCTATCACAATAATTTTATCTCTATAGGTCTTATGATAACTAGGTTTTATCAAACATCTCATCTTTTACACCTGAAAAATTAATATTATCAAACAAGCCTCAGTTGCTAGTCGAGTGCCCCTCTCTGGAGAGGAGTGTTGGGTGTTAAGAAAAAACATGTACAAAGTCTTCATGTTAGTGAGACGAGGATGATCCGATGGATAATAGAAATTATTAGAAAGGACAAGATTAAAAATCATTATGTGAGAGAAAAGTTAGCAGTAGCTCCCATTAGCGATAAAATAAGAGAAAGTAAAGTTTAATATTATGGACATGGGCTGCGTAGACTAGTAGATGCACCTATAACAAGAGGAAGATTATTAAAATAGAGGATAAAAGAGAAAGGAACTGGCCTAAGCTATCGTGGGAGGATATTTTTAGGAGAGATTTTAAGGAATTAAACTTCAATGATAATATTGTTTATGATAGATTATAATGGAAATGAAAAATACATGTAGTCGATCCCATATAATGGGATTAAGGCAATGATGATGATGATGATGATGGTGATGATGATGATGATGATGATGATGATGATGATGATGATGATGATGATGAAACAATCCTATCTGAAAAAATTATAGGATTTGACATGAAAAAAATTGCACACTTTTGAACTAAAGGGACCCTTAATTATACATTTTATAAGGCAGTTAGGTATACTTGGGATTTGGTCTATGTCACTTTTTATGACTATGAACTAACCCTCATAGTTTTCAGTGTTGTAAAAACACACACCTTATTTCAAAATTACTAGTCCAACAAAACCAAAAACTTTTTAGTTCTTTTTTTTACCAATTGATCATGTTTACTAAGCATGTTGTCAGGTGATGCGTCATGTTTTTTGCTCGAATAAATTTTTTAAAAATATTTTTAATCTAATAGGTCTCATATGAAAATATGTAGTAAATATTTACTACATGTCCAAATAGGACTTGTTCTAAAAATTTTATTTTAATAGGACGATTTAATAAGTGTCATATGTAAACAGGATTTATTTGTTAAGCTTTCGAAAATCAGCTCTTATATAATTGTAGATCTAGAATTTAAATATTGGGGGACAAAGAATAAAGTAAAAAACTTATTAGAAAGCTTAAATTATATATTTGTTTCCATGGATATCAAAGCAATAGCATATAACTCATAATATAAATAACTACGTGAAGTCAATCAAAATATTAAACCAAATATTCTTTAAGTAGGTCTTCATTAATTTAAACACCATTGACACGGATAATTACAAAAAATATTATCCAATTATATGTGTTCGTGCCTCAAATTCTCACGGAATTTATTTCTCAATACATGTAATCAAATAATTTCCAAGAAAGTCATCCTTTGTATTGTTCTGTAACTCAGTCTTAACAAAACTCATGCTTGAAAATGCACATTACGTTGTTATCGTTGAAACGTAATGCAAATCGATCTGCCAATAAGGAGATAAATTGTCTATTTTCTAAATTTAGCCAACACTTAGCATAACTTTAAAATTATGAACACCAACTGAGGGGTCCAACGAATGTGAGTCGTAATGTTGTAATTGAAACCTCATGGGCAAACTCTTGCTCAGTTAAGTTGTAGGTGGTAAAAACTTACTATGTATAATTCAACACTGTTAAGTTGAGCAAAAAGTAATTTTACAATAACACAACACATAATATATGTTGTTCGGCAATCTACCTACGTCCACGGGGTATTTTTCTCTCTTTATTGATCAACTCTTGATAACAAATATTACATTCCCATTTTTCTAGGAGTGTGGGTTACGTTTATGGAGAACAAAAAGAGAGAGTCGTGTCGAACCCAATGGTCTTGGAATGCTATTACGATCTGGTCGAGCAAATCCAAGCTTGAGATTTTCATTAATCGACTCCTATATTATTCTTATCACCAAGTTACGATCATATATCAAGACTATCGGACACGTGTCACCTTCTCCCATTAGGTGGACTAATTCCCCCACGATTGCCTCCAAAGTTTTGCAGCCTAGAGTGCAGAGTTTTGATTGCCCGTCGATCTTGACGTTTATCACCAGTGATATTTGATCGCCAATATAAGTTATAGTCGGAGAGTATCAACACTTGGTGTTTTTTAGATGAAAATGAATTTTGTTATGCTCGTTGAGACTGGGAACTCTTGTAATTTTTCCAGATGTTTCAGGGGCATGCTGGCAATTGAACATTGATGAGACTAAAAGGTGGTGACGTGTGTGCCAGCCATCACTCAGGGTTGCAATTTAAATGATAAACATGTCTTGGAAGTTGAGCACTACTGTTTGATGAAAAACCTACCTTCATTTTTGGAGCGCACTTTCATTTCTTCACTATTCAAAACATCTTAGAGCCATTTTCCTTCTCCATTAATTATAAGTCTTCATCTCTTTTCTCGTTTCTTATTTTTCTGTAATTTTCTTAGGCGATCATCGTTATATTTTCCCACTATTATTATTTCTTGAGTTGAAATATGGTTTACCCAGTGTGCAAGAGGTCCACATGAGAGTTTAGAACATGATTTTCTATCTATGATTGGGTCATGATAGAGTTGGGGAGAAACCTGAGTATTATTACAATATAGAGGAGGCATTGGATGTTTTCCCAGTTTGTTTCTAATGTCGGTGTGATCTTCCCTCTGAACTAATTACTTATGAAGTTATGTGAATACTTCAACGTAATTCCTGCCCAATGTACCCGAAACACTGGGATTACAGTGAATAGGGTCCATAGGATCAATGAGTTGTACCAAACTCACTTTGGGATCCAATATATCAAATACTACTATTTGAGGGTGCATACGAATGATGATACCTTCCACTTGAAGGTAGTGGTGGTGGAGAAAGTGCTAGTTGTGAAATTGCTTGACTCAAATAAATGTTATTGGTCTCATTGATTTATTATAAAGTAGTGGGAGCGTCCACTAATACACGTGGATGGTGAATCCTATAGGGGTATTAGGTGTCCCAGTAGAGGGCATGAAATAGGTCGATTATTGTTTCTGGTTGTCTTTCTTTTTGGTCAACCATATTTTGCATGATTTTTTGCTAATATTTTCTTTATCTGCTCTGTGCTAAAGCTTCCAAAATAAAAGATCCTGACTAAACACACATCAATTTTGGAAAGCTGAGTAAGGCTTAGAACCCTAAGACACCACTGAATGTTAGTGGTGAGCATCCGAGATCGGCATCTCTATTATTGGAGTACATTAACACTATTACTTCCTTTATCACGAGGTCGGTAGACAAAGTACCGGAAATCCATGTTCCCTACGACAGTTAGGAGTCTTCAAGTGCAGCCACTTTAGACTCCTTTGAATTTATGGACATCAGCTCCATTCATGTTGTGATTCCCTCTAACTTGGAAGAAGAGATGCCTTCGAGAATAAGATTCCCAAATTTTCTAGATGAGTCTGACGTCCTCACTTCTCCAAAATCTCAATCTTCTAAGAGGAAAGAGGTCAGAGGAGCGTTCAACCCTGTAAATTTACTGGACTACCTCGAAAAATTGCAAGCCCGTCATATGAAGAATAGTAATATCGAAACCAGCCATTAAAAAAAAAGAAGCTTTTGAGACGGTGGCCTAATAGTCCCAAAAGATGGTTTATCCGTCTCAAATACTTTTTGGGACGCTATTTGGGACGGCTATGAGGGGTCTTTTTGATAGGGGGTTATAAAAACTTTTTGTGACGCCATATCTGTCTCAAAAGAGTTTTTTGAGACGGGAACAAATCCGTCTCAAAAGCTCACCATTTTATATAAGCCTTTTGAGACGCCAAGAGAGCTGTCCCAAAAGAGTGCTTTTGAGACGGGAATTAATCTGTCTCAAAAGGTTGCTATTTTTGAATATTTTTTTGAGACGGTAAAATAACCGTCTTTAATATATTTTTGGGACAGTTTTAACCATCCCCAAATAGGTGAAAGGATCTTAAAATTTTTGCACTAATATATTGTGAATAATAAAATCTACCACTAAAGTTTAATATAGAATTGAATTATATTTAAGACAACGCAACACAACGAATAATCATAAAATGATTTTCAACCAACAGAACGAACCCTTTTCATTCAACAATAGTTAGAGTTCTTACAAGCATCTTCAAATATTCATCAAAACAAAATGATAATACTAAGTTCAAATATTCAACTTGACAACAAAATACATTAATTTTTTATACTCCAAAACATGAAATTCTTTTATCAAAGTAATTTTGCAATCTTAAAGTACACAACCTCCAAAATTACTGATTATCATTGCATGTTCTACAAAAATTATCACCTGCAAAAAAAATTAGTGTCAATTTGTCAAAATTAATATTCCACTCATCAATAATACAATGTGCAATGAATCAATGTAGTATATTCTCATCACAAACAATATAAATATCTAACTACTATTATTTTTAAAAAAATCGACAGAGTCTCCTTTGTTTATTCATGAAAACCACAGGTAGCGAACCTGTTTTAAACACTAAAATTGATTCTACGAATGTAAACCAACGAACAAAAACTTCTGACCACCATCACAACAAATTTTCACCACCACCATTGAAAATTTAACTTTAAAAGAGAATTTCCCACCTAAAAATCTCTCAATGCATATAAGTAATTATATGTATGAATTATATATTATTACCTAGTCAGTCTAAATTGTTGAGGTGATGGAAGCACGAAGTGAATGTAAGATCTAAACTCATGACTCTCATGGGACCATGGAAAACCTAACACAAGGATCTACCCAAAAGTAGTTTTATCCAGTTCTGGAACAATAAGAGTTACGTTCAAATATCTTACAATAGCAACCATATCACATATCTGCACCATAATTAAGTGAATGAGAGTTTCAAATGAACACACCAAGAACAAAGAGGATAAAATCCAAAGTGAAAAAAAAAAGCAGAACTCATGAAAATATATTGATAATAAAATGGAAAATAAATCAAAATCAGCTGGAAGTTACTGCTCCTCTCATTTGGTTGAGTCCTCCATTGCGAGAAACCATAAGGTAACCATTGTTCTTATAAACCCCTGCAACAAAATGCTACCCCAATTTGATGAGCTCAAGAAGGAAAAGAAAATTGGAATACACAACAAGAAAGCCATATACAAATAAAATCAATAACAATATTGATTATATAGGTAATAGTAAACAAATCGTAATAATCACAACAGAGATTTGAAATACCAATTTTTAGTTATGTGTGTGTGTGTGTAGCCCATGCTTGGTAAACTATTATATGATAAAATCATGAAACAAACAGGAAATAGTGAATTAAAATCCAATCTAACATTATCGGGAATTGAATCAAGAAAATAGTAAAAGATTAATTAATATTTATACAAATCAAAATAATTTGAACAGGGACTCTAACCACCAATACAAAAGGGTATATAAATCTGGAGAGGGACTCTAACCATGTTTGGTGGATCAATTTTTAAAAACCACCTTGACAGAAATTTATTTCATGAATTTCTCTCAGTCTCAAACCTTCCATCCATTATGGATATTTAAGTTTGAAAGTGAGAATTCAAGAGGTTTCCTAAAATTAATCATATTTTCCTATTGGTATTTCAATGTTTTATTTTGTTAGTTTGCTCATGCTTATTTTTAAAGTTTGGAATTCTTGTGAGATGATTAGTTTACGAATAGTCGTCTTTTAATCGATGTTTTGAATTTCAAACATTGAAAATCTCATATGAGATCCTACCGTAGGTCAATACATGAGCAAATGTGGAGTGTAGAATATAGGTGGTAATGGACAACTAATGTTGTTAATAATGTCGTTATGAAAAGACTGCTAAAGGATTATGGCGGAAAGAGTTATGGCGAAAAGACTGAGTAAAAGAGATGTTGGGGGCAAGAGTAGTGAACCGAGTAGGATCAATAACCACTATATGATCAGTTTGTCCAAAAGAAGAACTGGGAGCAGTACTAGTGACATGAGTAGTCACTATCTTATCAAGACAAAGTGTTTCTATCACCTCTATATAGTTGATAATATTTGTATGAGTATCATGTTATCAACATGTGGGGATGCACTAATCTCAACAAAAGCATTATCACACATTATATTGTTATTAACATCAATTAAAAAGTCATATACATGGTGAACCATATCAGTAACATCCAAAGAATTATCAATTTTTGTATTTTCTACAACATTATCACTAGTATTGTTGACATGAGCATCCAAAGTATTTGAGGGATCAACAACTGGATTCTCTATAGTTCTAAAAACTTGTTACACAGTTTTAGGTTTGGATTTTTTTTTGAGGAATTGAATTCTTGTCCCCGTTATTCTGGCCAACACAGTTAGCTTTTTTAGTTTTATGACAAAATACACACCAAGAAGAGGGGGGGGGGAGATAGATAGATAGATAGAGAGAGATTAACATAGCTATTTTTCATTGTAGATATGAGAGGCACCAATTTAGGGTGTAAATCTAAAAGACATAACTTGTAATAATTCTGTAAAAAAGTCCATAATTAGTTACTGAAGGAAATAGAGAATTATAAAAAAGATAGAGAGATATGTAACATTTACACACATAAACATATTAATTACACACTTACCTAAGCACATGAAAGATATATCAACAATGGAGAGTGACTAGAAATTAAAAGTACGGTTGATGGATTTGTTAACTCCATATAAATAAACCATTGATCAGTGAGGGAGAATAAGAAGGTTTGTAGTGTAATGGGCTGTCAAAAGCTATTGAGAGATTCATGCGCTCTCGCAGCCCAGAATGATCGTCTTCCTTTTCAAACTATTATTCATGTACTTTACTATGAGTAGTAATGCCTTCGCGGTGCAAAGGGTGGCAGCCTCACCGAGGGGAATCCCCTGCTATCCCCCACAAACTAAACATATTTTTTTTAGTAAGTAAATACTTAATACTGACCCAGATTAACATTGATAGTCACTTACTAAAAGAAGTAATAATTACAACTATAAGTTGTAGCTTTAAAATCAACTATTATTTCAAATATATGAAGTGAACAAAGAATAACAAATGTTGCTAATGACTTAATCATTTTAAGAAGTTGTTCATACCTTAATTTTCCTACTTAATCCTTTGATGCGGTGACTAGCAATCCCAAAGCGCTAATAAAGATATACTTTATCATAAATAGGCTTTTCAGTCATGATAATAGTAACCCAGCCTACGTATGGTAAGAACCCTGAAGATCTGCCCATGATATGGTGCTGGTGAAGCCAGAGCTGACCATGAGCACATAAACTTATCTCATCGTCATAATTGTTATCCCCTTTTGTGAGGATATCAACTTCTCCGGTATCTTTTCGTTCATGAACCTTAATTACACGATGGACAATTGGGACATTTGGGTATTGTTCGGATGGGAACTTTGAAATCTCGCCTAGTTTTATATATAGTTTTTTTAGGAACAAGACTTTTAGGTACGGATGAAAAAGGATTACATGGCTATTAAGCTGGGAGAGTATAAATACCAAAAAGAGCAATATTGAAATTTAACTGCCATACCTCAATGATTCTTGGAGTGGCACAAGTCTTCTTTGGATAAGAATTGTTCCCATTAGCATGTAGAGATGAATATGGGATTTTAACCTCTACCCAATCATCATCATTATTGTCAATGCTAATTTCACTTGGTGAATTTATCTTCTGCCACTTCTCCATCAGACCCCTTCAAAGGGGCACAAATAGTTCCTTCAATATCAGTTATGTGGAGTAACTCTTCCTCTCTAGAAGCAATGTCGCAATGAATAGTATCGAGGTACTCATTGCTACTCTTTATTGTAGGTGCATAATGTATCTCATATATATGCGTTGTACTTCGAACGTAGACCTGTCGGATCTCATGCTTTTGAGTAAAACTTATTGTAATTAAAGAAATTTTCAGTCAGTAAAAATAAGTATGTCACATTGAAGAAAACACAAAATCAAAGGTGTTGAAAATTTGCACAACAGGTCCAGTCAGAGTATGGTACATTCGCACCCTATGGAAGAAATCAATTCTAGTTTTGATGAACATTTAAATTACCTCTTTGATGTAATATATGCAATAGAAATAATATGTAAAATACCATGTATGTCAGTATTCTAGACCAAATTAAAACTGTACTCCAAATTTCTAAAGAGATTAGTGCACATTGAAAGATAGGATGGTGAATAATTATAATATAGGTGCAAAAGAAATGCATGTGGGCCAATATATCTTTGCAGTTATTCCATCCAACTTGAAGTTTCCATTTAGGGTGGTAACAATTGCTAAAAATGCAATACATAGCATAATAAGAATCAGACTCAATCCAAAGATTAAGCCAACCAAGAGACCAGGCCAATTCAATGCCAGTTATAACTGCTTTTATTTCAGCTGAAAGCCAATTTAATGCCAGTTAGAACTGCTTCCATTTCAGCCTAAAAGGCAATTTGATTCCCAATAAATTTGTAGTAGGCACCAAGAACCTACCCTTTATGATTTTTAAAAAGGCCTCCAATAGCTACCGGACCTGGGCAGCCTTGTTTAATAGTAAGTGACATCTAGTTAAGGAATAACAGTAACATGTACTGTTTAAACACCCTGCAGTATAGATATTTATTCGATTATCAGTTGGATAGAGTAACATGTATCAATATTTTCATTATTTATATTTTATTAGCCTACCTTCCAATATTTGGATCGAATCCAATTACGTAATAAGTAAGGACAACCCAAACGGCACATTCTACAAATGAAATGGGAATCTACCAATTAGGAATAGCATATGCTTACGGGGGATAGAAGAGAAGGTCCATTTGCTTGTAAAATAAGATAAGCCTTACAATTGTCGTGGCAATCTCTGACATTCCATTAAACATGATCATAATCACAGCGAAAAACAAAGTATATCCCACCATCATTTACTGAATCTTTGGGCCTCTCAGTTCGAAAGAAGAGTGTCGTGGTAATCAATGCCATAAATAATAACTGAAAGGAAAAAAAATGTAAAGTAATATCATTAATAATTGCACATACAAAACAAAGCTGTGTGTGTTTGTAACGGGAATCCTCACTTGGAATAATTTGAAGAAGTAGACGAATGAGTTCCTCTTCATAAGTAAGATTTCTCTATTGGTATAAGGTTTTAATAGTTCCTTTTTGTCAATGCCATATGTTTTGGATGTGAGAGCAGCGGGGAGACTTTTTCTCTCGCCATATGGGGTTCTCAGATCATCTCCCAACATTCCCCCGGCGTGGAATGCCTGGAATGCCTCAGTAAATTCTCTAGCTGTCACAAATTTGTAGGGCTCATCTCTTAGTATCTAATACTGCTTTTGATCTTTCCTCGATGTCACATGTCACCAAATTATATAAAATTCGTCATTTTAGGGGTCTTAATAAGTAAATAATAATAGGAGCATGAAATAGACCTACTTCTTGGAGAAATTATGCCGCGCATTTCCTCTCTGGACATTTGAAACCCATAGATTCACGAGGGTCGTTATAAACAACCATGCCATCAGTTAGGAGAATGCTGTCATCGAATAAATCATATGTTTTAAGTGCAGGCTGAAGGAGAGAGATGACAACAGTTCCTTCAAGAATGTGGACGAAATGACAAAGAGAATTCACGATTTAAAATGTTGTTGAACTGTCTAAACTAGTAGATATCACGTCCATGAAAGCGCCTATTCTGGTCCAACCAACATCTCACCTATAATTTATAAATAACAAGTTAAGTTTATATAAATATAGGAGAAATAATTCTTATTCAAATTTTTGATAAAATTTGTATATGATTTACCTGTTGTGACACATTTCCTTTGTCCCCTTGAGATACTCCTTATCATTTCATCTCCGACGATAGTATCTGAATAGACCTCTAGTCCCAAGAATTGAAAAATAAATAGAGTTAGTCATTGGACTATAAGCAGTATGAATATCCATCAAATTGGTATGGGGTTCTTCATTTTTAGTTTCTAAAATAGGTTCTTACCCTGACTAATCTTAATCAAATTGAGAAAAGGTTGCAATACTTTAAACCTGGTCTGAGATTGATCTATGTAAGCTAATAGATGACCCTAATTCAATAAATGTGTTTTATCTTATCAATAACCTCCGATATAAAGAATATACGAATATGGTATTGAGCAGATTACTATAAGCATTTTCACCTACATTTTAAGGTACACATGCTTATGCCTTATATTGTCCTCATTTGCATCATGAATATCCATCAACCTTCATATCTATGTTTCTTACATTTTAAGGAATGAATCCATTCACCATCACAGTTGCATTAGCTGCTCAACAACATTTGGTATCTATTTAGAAGAAAGTTGTCATAATTCACAAAATTGATTAACTTATGCATTATTTAATAGTAACTCACTACACAAAAAAAAGAAAAAAAAACATTCAAGATTGCATGTTGTCAAGGGCTTATATTTGGAAATGATATGAAAGGATCAGTAAATCATGTATTAATTCCGTGATAGCTACGACGATATACAAAGATCAAAGTGGATGGGTAAGCAGCAGAGAACATATTTACAGATGATGGGAGATAATTATGTCGCCTTAGGTTGGTTGGACAAATCCGTCGAGGAAATGACTCGGAGTTGGACAATAAATTTTTTCAAGAATGCGAGTCTTTACATACTATGACGATGCTTGACTGCATAAAAGACATATTTTACTGAATTGAATCATTGATATTAATGTCAATGGTGCTATAGCTTCTAAAGTTCCTGTAATTAGTTCAATGGCTATTTTTTTATGATCACCTAGTAATCACTTTGTGTGAGAATGATAAATTAATATTATTACTATGATTATTAAAACAAAATTAGCGCATCGGCCTCCCGTACAACAGGTTAACATGCAACATATATGCTCTTTTCACTATATTTCATCATATCAACATGTTCAAAGGATACATTTACTAACATCTAATATGCATAAAAATAAACTTTGTCAACATTAAAGAATGCATTTATGGAGGTTACTATAGAGTCATTCGTTTGACTTGTCTGTAAACCTTTCCTCACCTTGATTCATAACATCAAACATAAAAAGAAAGTATAGAGAGAGAGAGGACATTATATAAGCTAAAATAATGTCAAATATTTATACAAAAAGTGCATGTGCCACTACCACGGAGGGAATTTAAAATTATGCGGGAGAAAACCATATAAGCTAAAACATGGATGTGAAAAAAACATACACCTTACATCGATGATGTAATTGAGCCCTAGGTCCGTGAAAAGAAACATATACCTTACACTGATGATACGATAGAGACTAGGTCTGTGAAAGAGGATAAGAAGAAGCAGAAAGAAGACTGCATGATTTCGATGTTGCAATTGAAATCAAAATTTATTCAAATCTAAGGTTACCTGAATTGAAACCACAATTAAAACAAAGCATAAGTTATTCAAATCGATATTTCGATTTTATTATGATTCAAACAAAACAAAACATCGTAGTTATTAAAATTGAAGGTTACCTCAATCGAAACCAAGACGAAAACATAAGATCGAAGTTACTCAAATAGAAGGTTTGGAGTCTGAAGGTTTGAGATTTTGTGAATAGTTGAGGGAGGGAGAATTATCTTTACACTTTTAGGTTCAGATGCCGCCAATTTTATTTATACATTTTAGGGATATATTACCCTTTTAGGCTTGGGTAATAATAAAATTACTAGTAGAGCAACGGTTTTGAACACTTACAAATTTTGTAAGTGTTCAAAACCGTTGTAAATTTTGTAAGTGTTATAAACACTAACAAATTAAATAATCTATTAGTTGCGAAATAGCCATTATGGTTTAATGAGAATTTGAATTTAGTGAAAGTCAAAGTTGATATTGAAAGTCAAAGTTGATGCAGTGAAGCGCAAGTCTCATTCAACTACCTGTGTGTTTCATCTTCTTTATTTATTCTTTGTACATGTCATGAACCAGAGCGTGAAAATGCTCTCCTGAAAACCATTGATAATTTATATCTACCTATACACATATGCTTAAGCTTTGCCCTTTTTTCCTATGTTTACTTCCCCTTCATTTTTCTAGAACGTAGCAGTACGCATGATAATTGCTAAGATATGCGTGTTACCCTCTCTTTCTTTAGTTTTATCTCAGTTGTACTATAGTATGTTTACCTCACTATCCGGAGTTAAGATCAATGTGAAAACCTCTTCCTCTCCCTATTATTGTTCTTCTTATCCTCTCTATAAGCTCATTCTCTCCTACATTTCCATCCTTGCTTAGATAAAATCCAATTACCCCATTGTTGACCTCTCTGGCGACAATATCTCCATCTGTTTCTCTCACTTTTGTCCACTGTTATATTGAGCACGGTGCAAGTCTTCTTCTTCGCTTGGCCTTCTCTCGTCCAGATCGCGGACTTTATGTTCACCAGTCTCTCTTTCAATCGCCAACCTCTCATGTTTATTACATTTTCATAGTTTCTTATATATACGTATATGTGAAATCAGTTTTCCAGTTCCTATTTCTCTTGCACTGAAAAACTAATGCCTTTCATTTCTCTTAAGATTTTTTTTCCCAGAACCGATCTATTACCTTCTTTCTCTACCCTCTACGTTCTTTCCCTCACTGGGTACGTGTCATTGTTTATTCCCTTATTTTGCTTCTTAAAAGCACACAAGTCTTGTAGCTTTATGTAAATGCACATGAGTTTTGTATTGATATTATTTCTGGTAGTATGTTACATTCAATGAGCTCTTTGTTTTTTTTACAGTTAGTGTGATTGCTTGATTAAACACATTTATACCACATACTTATTAAATGGTGTTGATTATGTGGAAGTAGAATTGTTAAATGGAATGAGCAGAATGTTTAGTTGTATGTTCAAATTAGACTATATTTCCATCCGATATTTTATCCATGAGAGTTGACACACATTCTTTGTTATAGATATTTTTATTGATTCCTTGTATAGGTTGCAGGGAACTTTTTGATGGTCATTGTCTGTCCTTCCTTATCTTTGTTCCTTGTATTCTTTTATAGGCCTTCCATATATGGTAATGATGACTTGTCCTTACTATGCATTTTTTTATGTACATTTTGTATTTGTTTCTCGGAAAAGAAGTATGACTTAGTCTCTAGTTATTGCAACACCTGATAAATCACCGGGAGGTTTACAACAAGTGATACTTTTGACCATGAACTTGTGTGGGAATCACAAGAAGTTAGGTTTGAACTAGGTGACACATGAATCAACCCTTCCCTGCGTATATATTCCCCATGGTACCTAGTTATGTGTGTGTGTGTGAGAGATAAAGTATTTAGCAATCGTCCGTATCGTCGCACTATCAGCCTAGACTTTGAACCATGATGGTGGACTTTTGGTTGGTGTAAATGTTATCATAATTATCATCTCGTGTATAGGGTAGTGGTTTGCGGTGTTTTCTCTCCACGATAGAGATTTGTGATTTTTGGCTTGAAATCCAGTCACTCGTTGTGCGTTTGTTGGTTGTAAAGTTGAGGCATAGTTTTTGAATTCCAAGATTTTGGAGTTGGCAAGCAGCGAAGACCTTCAGTGCGATGAATCTTTAATAGCAGAAAGCGAAGGAAAGTTTCGCAACAGTGAAGCCTCTTGGTTGTAGAAAATAGATTGCGAAGGTGGCAGCAAATGTAACAGCGAACGAATGTGTAGTTAGGTTAATTTGGGACCGTTTTAGGGTTTCACAACATGATAGCTCCCACCTATAAAATATAGTTTGAGTCTTTTAAACCCAAGTGTTGCAGCTTATTTGAAGAATGAGAGTTTCTTCCTAAGGTGAGGGTTTTGAGTGAGAAGCGAGGCATTTTCCCTTTCACCTATGGGTATTTCTCAAAAGATGGAGGTAGGGTGAGTGTACACGTGTTTTATATCTTGATAGTGTGCTTTATATGTATTGTGTGAGGGTTTTCTCACCGGGTTACGTAAAGAGTGGCACTCATGGGTACATAAGGAACACTTTGGAAAACACTTGTAAGTATGAGACTGAGAGGGTTCCAGCTTTATAAATTTTAATCAGTTGAATAAAGAGTTGGTGTACAGTGGTTATCCGAAATTTTGGTGGAATGTAAGGGCATGTGTCTTGGAATGATTCACAATTATACTTTCATTTTGCTCATATATAGTGGAATCAGGTCTCTATGTGGACGTAGCCATTTGGTGAATATCTTTTTGTGCTTGTGTTTATTCTCTTGTTTTAGATCTTTATTGTGCAGCTTTCTTATTATTCGCAGGGCCATGGTTGATAGAAATTTGTACAACAAACTGGTGTAGGGACACCACAATAAATTCAATTAATCTGAAGCAATACAACCAGAGTTACCTACATTTTTCCCACTTATTATCTAACTCCCGAAAAATATGTCGACTACATTAGAATTAGTAACAAGTTTACATTCCCTTCATAGTTTCAACATTATTAATGAGACCCACATTAAAAAGTTCAAAATTATTAATAATAAACACATTTTTGTTAAATTAGGATAAAAATTCACTAAAAATAGTGTGTCAATTCGTTTACAGAGCCGCGTGGCATCCCCTACACCCCACCCCACCCCACCCCACCCACACACATACAATTTCCCCACTAAAAATTTGTATTTAACGTTTAGTCCAATAAATTTTAAAAATTAATTTCTAGTCCCCATAGTGACACTAGTCGACGAGGGACTAAATAGAATTGTTGAATATACACTCAACTCAACAACAGAGCATTTTTTCCAATTGTTTGGGGATCCTATTTTCTATTTTTTGAGAAAATGTTGGACTAAAAAATAAACAATGGCATTTATGCTAAATGCCTCTTATGTGCTTATCTTAATCACAAAAAATATATGCACTATAACACAATTTGTAAAAAAATTACACACCCTTCACAATATCAACATTGTCAATCAATCCCACAAAAGAAAAAAGTTCAAAAATGTTATCTTTAAGAAAATCTAAAATTAGGATAAGGAGGAGCTATTTTACCTGGTGAGGTCATTGAAATTGAAATTGAAGAGTTTTTCATATCTACAGCTACTATCAAAGGTCCCATGAAGCTCCCAACAACTTTCTAACTATAAATTATCCAAAAAAATTAAACCTTGAGATAAATAAACCCATAAACAATGTGATTTTTTCTTTAAACAGAGCGTTGAAAAATAAATAATTAATATACAAATTGTGTTTGTGCGTGGGTGGGAGGGAAGGAGGGGGTAGGGGGCAGAGAGAGAGAGAGAGAGATGTTAAGTACCTAAGGCGCCGACCAGTTAGGGGTTTGGCCGTCGACTGGGATTGTTTGGCCGCCGGCTTGCTTTGTGTAAGTTTGGTAAAAATGAGGTTTGGTCGATGGGGGTAAAGTGGTTAGGGCTGAGTTCCATATCTTTTTTTTCTTTTGGGGGGGTTAAAGTGTTTGGGGCGGGAGATGAAATTTTTTAATGGTGGGAACTTAAATCTTTAGCCGTCTTATTTGGTATATCTTTTGAGACAGTAAATATTTTACGGTCTCATTTGGTTTACTTTATAAGACGGAGATAATTCACTGTCTTAAAAAGTGACCTTTTTTGAGATGGATATAATTAGCAGTCTAAAAAAAATATTTTTTAAGACGGATAATTATACCCGTCTCAAAAGGTATGTTTTAAAGACTATATTTTGTCTGTCTCAAAAAATAGGGTCTTAAAAGTAACTTTTTTTTTGTAGTGAGTGTTACTGTTGTTGTTTATCTACCCACCAAGAAGGTGGATGCCCCAGTAAAGGGAAGGTCCCTGTTGTGATATTAGTGGAAAAAATCCTAACATGGCCCCCGTGCTACTGAGGGGATCAATTTTACAGATCGACAAGGATGAGGTCGAAATGTTATCGACCAGTCAGCTGGTCTTTCATGCCACCCAGGCGTTGTCTTTAGAAATTCACTGAGTTTTGCTCGAACGTTTACTTAAATTTTTTTCTATTGTACTAACTCTTGTATTCGGAATTTATCTCACAGTTCCTGGTGGACTTTGTCGACATAGTAGACAGAAGAGCCGACTAAGAGCCAATACTGACCCGGGGTGTGCTTTAGATGAGTCCCAAAAGGACGTGAAGTCTCTTCAGATTATTCATGATTATAAAATAAGGTCCAAGGTCCAAAATCGAGCAATTAGAAAAAAGTTATTACCGAATTGGCTCAGACCTTATCTGGAGACCTAACGGCCAAGGACAAGTCCTACTATCGAAGGTGGGGCAACACATTTGGACAAGCCAAAAAACAGTTGGAATACATCTAAAAGACCAATATTAATAAAATTTGGTGTTGTAATGTAAAATAAATAACCCACATGGACCATTAAAGTTGTGACACCAGTCAACATTATCATTGAATCATCAAATAGTGTATAGACCAAGTCAACTCAGATATATTATGGTCAGCCATCTAGCCGACCACCTCCATGAAGGTGAATAGTCAGTAATGTGAACAGACACACATGGGATATTCAACAGTCACCATGCACATACACGTGAATAAATATCCAGTTACCTATTATTGTGTAGAGATGTAGATACCTAATGTGTAAAGGTATTCCATCGCCTCAACTACTATAAATAGACTACTACTTCTCTCAGGTGGGGGATATAACCATTTCGTTCTAACCATATACATTATTCTCAAGAGACTTGTATCAAACCCCAAAGATATAGTGACGTTTCCCCCGTGGATATAGGCACCTTATTTGGGTTGAACCATGTAAAACCTTTGTGTCTCTCTACATTTATCTCATTTCTTCAGTTTAACATATTTACCAGTGATTATAAATGTTAACTAACTTGAGCTACGATCATTCCAAAATATGAAACCCAAATCTAAACATCAACAGATTGGCGTCGTCTATGGGAACGACGAGCTATTGTTATTTCTTACCTATTTCTTTCAAGTTCAGCTTTTCAATCATAATATCAAAATATAACAGACATTCCATAAGGAAGTCTTGCCAGAGGCAACGCCTTCAATAATTCTACCCTTCCTTGCATAGTATATCTTCAAGGAATCTTATTAAACATCATTAACGGATGGGAGGCAGTGAAAGAAATATTAAGGCAACCTACTCAAATGTTCCAAGTCAGGCCAACTGACGTTCTATCTTCCAGAAGGGAGATGCCACCTCCAGCTCATAGGAATTAAAGAAGCAGATCCACATATTCGAGATCCTCAAATGATATGTCCTATCGCATTGGTGTGACCTCCTGCCTTAGATCCACTGATTATTACTACAAGCTCTTCCTCTCTCAAGAGCGAGCACCTTGGATAGACTAAGCGAGGGCTTTGCCTTTGATCATAGGATCCCGAGCAAATAGGGGCCGCAATCATAAGGAGCCATCCAAATCTCGAGACCACCGAGAATATTTTATCAAGTCAAGAACTAGGGTGAAGGATTCGCATTTGCCAAACAGACTTCCCAGAAAGAGAACTGAGCATAAACGTACGACTGAGCCACTAAAATTGCTTCCCATAAAATTAATCCAGATGATCTTCCCTGGAATTATTCAATCCAACGGCTGAAAGACCGTTTGGGAGAAATATCCAAATTTAAAAATCCCTTGTAAAGGAGTTTTGTAAAGGGATCACCCTTTGTTCCAACTATCATGGACTTCCCCACACCTGCTAAATTCAAATCATTTGTGGTTACTCCTAAGTATGATGGAAAAACTGATCATATCCTTCATGTAGATTAATACCAGGCTGCATCCGACATCTACTCAACCCTAGATGAAATGCATTACCAAGCATTTTCAAGCACTATTACCTAATCAATATAGATTTGGTATAACAATTTGCCTTGTGGAAAATCTCTAACTTCTGGTAACTTGCTGAGCTATTCATCAGTAATTTCTACTTTGGAGCCAAACCCATCAAGAGAGTAGCTTATTTACTAAGTGTTCTTCAGTGACTAGGGGAAAATCACTCATAAATATATTACTCGTTTTAACAAAAAGAAGTTAGAATTGGTAAATTATGATGAATATACAACAGTCACTGCCTTGATGAGCAGTTTACTCCCCGAGTAGTTGTATTATGCTTAAGCCAAAGATCTCCCTAAGACTATGATTAAATTAATGTCTAAAGATAGAAAGATCATGAATGATAAAGAGGTTATGGCTGTCAAACAGGCCCTGATTCCAAGGCCAATGGCCAAAAGAACCCCGCAAAGAGGGATAAAAAAGATAAGAAGGCCGAAAATACTAAAATGTGTAATTAATACACCCCCTCACTATTGAGGCACATAACATCCTGGAGGAGATCAGGGGAAGCAGGGAACTAAAATGGTCTGGAAAACTAAAATCTTCCCCTAACAGGAGAGATAAATCCAAATACTGTGAATTTCACAAAGACAATGGGCATACTACGGATAATTACCTAGCCTTGAAGAATTAAATAGAAAGTTTAATCTGATATGGCAAGATTTCTAAGTTTGTTGACAGGACATAAGAAAGAGACATCGAAATACGATCATAATATCCATGTAAAGGAAGATAAAACAAGAAAAGAGATAGAGGCAACAACTGGAAGGATGATCCAGACATACCAAAGAAACCTCGAGAGCTCGAGCTCGAGGTAAAAATAATTTCCTTTGGTTGCCATTTCATTACAGGAGATGATGCTAGTGGTGGCGATGAAATCGCCGAAAGGAAAGCTTACTTGAATGAAGCCAAAGCATGTTTATACATTTAAAAAATCAATCTGGTTGATGATGTTGATGTCGCCTAAAGAAAGTGAACAAAGATAAGTTGGAAATATGCCTTTCTAATAATGATCTATCTGGAGTACTCTATCCCTATAATGATCCCCTAGTCATCACTGTTAGATTCCATGAAGCAAGAGTGGCCAGAATCCTAGTAGACAATGGTAGCTCGGCCCACGTCATGTTCTATAATTACTTCCACATATTGGGACTGGACGAAGGCAAACTAAAACCCTATTAGAGACCTTTATAGGCTTCTCGAGAGAAAAGGTATATCCTTTAGGAACTGTAAAACTAAAAGTTTTTATCGGCACATGGCCTGTTAGCCGAGCTGAAAGGATTCATTTCTTCGTCTTAGACAAGAACGTCTAATCAGCCTACAACATGATCCTTAGTAGGTTTGGCTTGAAGAAGTTTGAAGTAATACCGTCTACTGTCAACCAGTGCATAAAGTTTCCCACATATTATGGGGTTGTCATCACTACTAGAAATGAAATTAAATATAGGGAATGCTATTATACATCGATCAACTAAGAGGAAGTAAAGAATCTCACCACGACCTACAAGATTAAGATCCCAGATCCCCACAAAAAGGCTAATTTAGTTAAAGGACAAGTTATGGAAGCAATTAAAATGATCATTTTGGATGACGATCACCCTGTGAAGACTACATAAATTGGCTCGTCTCTAGAGCTAACCCTCAAATAGGAATTAATAAAATTACTTAAAGAGGGAAAGAGTATATTTGCTTAGAGCCATGAGGATATACCAGGGATTGACCCAGAATTCATATTCCACGAACTAAATATCGTCAAGGAAACCAAGCCTATTAAGCAAGAGAGGCACGTATTCAGTCCTCGAAAAAACATGGCCATCGAGGAAGAGGTGGACAAATTGCAGAAGGCAAAATTCATTGAAGATGTCAAATACCATGATTGGTTAGCCAATGTGGTAATGGTAAGTAAAAAGAACAACAAATGGCCATGTGTGTCGAATTTACTGATCTCAACAAAGCTTGCCCGAAATATCATTTTTCCTTACCAATAATTGATTAATTGGTCGATGTTATGGGCATGAGTTGCTTAGTTTAATGGATTCCTATTCAGGTTACAATTAAATCAAAATGAATCCATATGACAAAGAAAAACCTCATTTATAACCAACTGAGGTACTTACTGCTACAACGTGATGCCCTTTGGGATAAAAAAAGTTGGAGCAACATACCAAAGGTTGGTGAAAAAGATTTTTGAAGAATAAATTTTTTAAAACATGGAGGTGTATATAGATGATATGCTCATCAAAAGCAAGAAAGTCGCCGACCACATTATGGACTTGGGACAAACATTTGATCAGTTAGAGAATCACCAAATGAAGCTCAATCTTACCAAATGTGTGTTCGGCGTACAAAAAGGAATGTTCCTAAGATTCATATTAAGTTAGATAGGCATTGAGGCTAATCCAGACAAGATCAGGGAGCTGATTGACATGCAATCTCCCTTAACCAAGAAGGATGTGCAGAAGTTGACTAGAAGAGTGGCATTCCTCAACATGTTTATCTTTCGATCTACTGATAGGTGCCTACCCTTCTTCAAGGTGTTAAGAAATATTTTTGAATGGAATGGAGAATATTTGAATGCCTTCTTAGAATTTAAGAAATATTTGGGATCTCCACCATTGATATCTCGACTACTCATTGGAGAGAAACTATACTTATATCTGGCAGTCTCTGAGTCAACAATTAGCTCAACACTCATTCGACTGGAGAACGAAATATAAAAATTGGTCCATTCTACCAGTAAGGCCTTTTGAGGAGCATAAATATGGTACTCGCACTTAAAAAATCTTACTTTGGTCCTCATTGAAGATTTGTATAGAATGAAACCATATTTTCAAGCACACACTATTGTGGTCTACGCAGACGTGCCGCTGTAAAAAGCCATTCACAAGTTGAAAAATTAGGGAGATTGATGGCATAAAAAGTGGAGCTCGAAGAATATGATATACACTATAAAACTAGGACGATAATAAAATACTAAGCGGTAGAGAATTTCATAGCTGAGTTCACTTATGACGAGAATTATGTCGATAAGTTCTATATAAGAAAAATCAATCGAGCTGACTTTTTCAAAAGAGAACTAAAATGCAAACCCTTATAAGCAGACTTCTTCAGAAGATAGCACTAAAATAGACAACCTATAAACATTCACTATGTGATGAGAAGCATCCAAACGATACTGGGAGCAAAGCTAAAAGGTGTTCAAGTATGGGTCCCTAAGTGAGGGGAACTTCAGTAGAGAATCACATGTATAGAAGATGTATATAGACGGATGTTCATGTGCTACTAGTTGCGGTAGATGGTTAATCATCAATACTCCTGATGATATGGATGTTGAATATGCACTTCGATTTTAATTCTAAGCTTCTAATAATGAGGTAGAATACGAAGCGTTGATCACAAGATTTGACTTAACTGTTTCATCGGGCATTGAGCAAGTCGTAGCTTATAGCAATTCCTAGTTGATTATCAATCAGATGTCGGGGATATAAGGAGTCAGAGGAGAATTGGTGACAAGATACCTAATAAAAGATCAAGATAAAATATCCAAGTTTCTAGCAGTAAAAATGGTCAGAGTACCCAGGATTGAAAATGGCCAAGTAGGTGCACTTACATGACTAGCTTCGGTGACCAAGACAGAGCTAAGAAGGACTATTCCTATAGCAATCCTAACAAGCAAGAGCATCGACGAAGGAATGTTAATCTGATTACGGTAGATTTGAGCCCCTTATGGATGTATCTCATAAAGGGATATATTGAAAAAGGCTAGCTACCAGACGATCCAAAAAAAGCAAGAACGCTGAGGTATAAAGCAACCAATTATGTGTTTAAAGGAGGAGTCCTATACAAGATAGGATTCGTTATATCATTGCTCAGATGTGTTCACCCTTCAGAAGTGCAAGACCTGACCAAGGAGGTATGTAAGGGACCTTGTGGATCTTATTTAATAGGAAGACTATTGGTCCGATGAGTAGCCACCTAAGGATATTACTCGGCAATCATAAAGGCAGATTACGCTGCATATGCCAAGCGGTGCGACAAATGTCAGAAGTTTACCACTATTCACAAGAGATCTTGGTATGCACTAACATCTATCATCTCTCCATGGCCTGTTATTACACAAGGAATTGACCTGGTCGGCCCTACACCGAAGACAAGAGGAAGTTTTAAATATTTGGCTGTTGCTATAGATAACTTCGCCAAATGGGTGGACATTGAGCCCCTAGTTGAAATGCCCTATGAGAGAGTCTTCAATTCATATGGAAGAATATCATATGTCACTATGATATGCCATATGCCTTCATTATGGACCATGGAACTCAATTCAATAATTAAGAATTTGAGAATTATTTCACTCAATCCAAAATCCAAAAATTACACTCTGCACCTGGGCATCCTTAATGCAATGGCCAAATAAAGATAACTAACAAAACACTGCTCGATGGCTTAAAAAAGAGGCTAGACGACGTGAAAGGAATCCGGATCAATGAATTACATAATGTACTTTAGGTTTACAGAACAACGCCGAGGATAACTATTGGTGAAACTCATTATATGTTGGCATTTGGGACAAAAGTTATGGTCCTCATAGAAATTGGCCTACCCTGTCATAGAGTGCTCCACTTTAACTCTCCTAAGAGAGATCTCATGAGAAGGTTGGATTTAGACTTATTTGAAGAGGTGAGAAAGAATGTTTCACTACGTGTGCCAGCGTATCAACAACGCGCTGCAAGATTTTACAACAGGAGAGTGAAACCGAGCAACCTAAAGGAAGGAGATTATGTTCTACATAAAGTACTCTAGAAAGGAAACAAGTTAGATGCTAATTGACATGGTCCTTACCGTATTTCTGCAATCATCTGACCAGGTACTTATCACCTTGAAACTCTGGAAGAAGAGTGGTTCAAGAACCCTTCGAATGCCAAAAATTTGAAGAAATATTACCACTAATTATGAGTTGAAGTTTTTAATATCTTTGTAGAATGTCTTTTTCAGTCTTAATGAAAAACATTAGTTTATCATTAATTGATTTTCTTAATTGTGTTTTTTTGGGGGGAATGGGAGATGTAACAAATCTCAAAAATAAAAAACAAATCCAAGGACATAATTAATTAAAATTTTATAACCAACAAGGGAAATCATAAAACTTCATATATGAATTCGTCTTTGATAAGCCATGAATAAGAAGCTTTCAATCCTAAAACTTCCTATATAACTTCTTAAAGTCAAGAACTAGAAGTTTTACACAAACAAATTAAGGAAAAATCTTGTAACATTTGGTCGCCAATGGTAATTAACATAAACACATGGTCAAACGATAAGATCTGTTGAGATGGCCATATAAGTGTTCGTAGAACCTCAGACTGGACAACTTAGGTTTGTCCAACAAGTAACCTATTAAGAACATTAGTTGGATAAAAGTTAATCGACCATATAATCTAACCTTTATGCAACGGAAGGCCACAATCATACCCAGAAATATCAGCAACAACTCATATTTTATTCAAGAAAAAGAAAAATACGACATCATTACAAATTCTTATTCATCATTATAAAACTAACACAAGACCAACACATGAGATTCTCATTCTATTGGACGCTTTCCCAAGGATTTCTCCATGCCTTCAGGAGGGACATCCAAAGCTAAAGGAAGTACAATAGATTCTAATTCCTTAAGATTGTTTTGCTTACTAGAGTTGGTTTTGTCCACTAAATACAGAGGCCGAATGAGAGTTTCTTCTCCATGAAGGACATAGTCTCCAAGATATTTCCTAACAAGGATTGTGGGTATAGAACAGTGGGAATACACTTGGTGCCTAGTTTAAAAAGAGGAGTAGGGTGATCCAAATAACTAGGTTCATACCAGTACCATACATAGTCTTTTTATGGAACCTTCAATACTATTAGAGCATTAAGGTAGCCTGCTCCAGTTCATTACCCATATGTGCCAAGGCTTCATCATATCCATTCATCCAAATGGTGTGTGGTTGTTTATGAATATGGAAAGTGATGCGATCAATCTTCTCATTCAATTTGTTGATGTTAGCCGACTGTTTTTTTTTTATCAAATTAGCCTGGTAGGATAATATTTTCTTGGTCCTTTCCTCTTCAACTGTGGGATGAGACATCACAACCTGCCCAGATGATTGGCCACCTTTTAACTTCTTTAATATCTCAATATCCTCAATTATCCTGGTATTCTCCTATTCTATAAAAGAGATCCCTTCATTCTGATCAGCATTTGCATATTTCTTTAATCCCTCTAATTCATCCCTCAACATATTATTCTTCTACTCTATCAAACTAGCTACTTCTCGAGCACTATTTACCACGCACTTAATCATAAACTGATCTTCATTATAAGTCAAAGAGATGTTATATAGCTGTTTGTCGAAACCACTCTCATTGCTCAGCCGAGCAAACTTCTCCTCATAATCAACTTTTAAATTGGCTAGAGACTCTTTATGATCCTTCTGTATTTAAAGTATTATTTTATAATATTAGGCATTGGTCGCCACAGTTTGGCTGAACAACCTATGCAAATAAATATAGGCTTATTTAACTTGATTGGAGGAATCTAGTCCAAACAGTTTTTCCAGTTCATCCTCTTCCAGATCCTCATAACTATCCCCAAAGATTTTAACACTCCTTTTTAAGTCACTCTTGACAGCTACCATAACGGCCCTCCTGGAGTTAAACTGAAAAGTATAGCATGATTATGAAAAGTTAAAGAAAAGGCATAGAAGGCATCAACATCATTTGTATAAAAGAAAGATCAATTTTATTCAAAATTATTAAAAGAATACATAAAAAGAGGAACCGATCCAAGTTACCAAAAATGCAGTATTACATGATAAAAATTATAGAAATAATCCTATTTAGCTACACCTTTTCCTTGCCCTGAGCAACCTCCTCCTTAGAATGAATAACTATCACTTCCAACTCAGGGGTCATAGACGATTCGTCTATTATTTCTTCATCATTTATCTTTATAAGGACATGTTTTATAAATGTCCGGGTTAGTATCTAGGCATTTAAGTCTTCTCCTAGATCTCAGCATATTTGTTGTATACCGCTACAGTCGACTCGTCTCAGCTCGATCACCTCTTGATGGACTCAATCTGAATTATGTGTTTCACGTGCCCATCATCATCATCATCATCAATATCGTGCATCGTGGTCATTATCTACATCATGAGTTCGTGGTATTGATTTTTTGGTTCATAAGTCTTCTCATACAGGAACAAAAGGAAAGCAAAATCTGGACCGATCCGTTTAAGAAGGAAATTGGACCGATTCGGTTGTCATTTTTATTCAGGAAAAACCTTATTTTTGGACCGCTCCGTTTTAGAAGAAAATCAAATCGATCCAGATGGAGAACTGATCCGGTGATCCTTTTTGGACCGGTCCGACGGGCTCAGAAAAATTCGGCACATCAGATTTTGTTTGCTTTTATAAATTCCCACTTCGGAGATGTTTTTGTTTAAGACTTTGAGGGAACACTTTATTGACCTAATACATCAAGTCTTCATATGTTTTAATCACAAACACTTTGAGAATCGTATGTGTGAATCGTTCTAAACCCAATCATACCCATTCGTGGAGCATCTTATGTTGAGAAGAGGGTTCTCTACACTGCTGAACTTGGAGCTTCTTGAGGGAGCTCTTGCTAACGATAATGAACCGGTGCCTGAGGGTATTCGCTTGTAAAATTGTATCTCATTATGTATGTAAGTGTTAACAAACCATATTGAAATAAAAAGGTTTTTCCCCTTTGGGGGATTTTTCCTCATTTGCTATGTGTGATTGATCATTGCTTGATGTGATTATGTTGAATGTCTAATTAATCACCTTTTGATGCATAAATTTGGTTTGTGTTTAAACCTGGATAGTTAAAAATTGGATTTAATTAAATTAGTTTCACCGATTGAACATAAAGCGCACTCTCAAATTGGTATCAGAGCCATTTACACAACTTTACCCTGTAATTTTTTGTAATTTTTTTTTCTGAATATCAATTCCTTTATAAATTGATTTCTTGAAAAGGCGTTTGCTCAAATGGAAAAATCATTTAATAAAATTCCAATTTTTGACGTGTCTAATTATGTATACTGGAAAGCCCATATGAAATTCGCTCTTAAAGCCATTCATAAAAGTGTGTGGATTCTTGTTGAAAATGGGTGGACACCTCCCACCATCACTGTTGAAAATGTAGCAAATTTAAAATATGCGGCTCAATGGACCGAGGATGAATTTAAATGGTCCACATATAATTCTAAAGGCCATAGTGCCATTTCTGGATCCGTCACTCCTGATGAGTTCCGACGCATAATGACGTGTACCACGTCTAAAGAAGCATGGGATGTTCTTCAACTTACCCATGAAGGCATGAACGCTGTTAAAGAATCTAAATTCCAGAACCTAACTGCACAGTTTGAGACTATAACTATGCTTGAGACTGAGTGTTTTGATGAATTCTATGCACGATTATCTGATATAATTAACTCTAGTTTAAACCTTGGTGAGCACATTCCTAATGCTCGTGTAGTTAAGAAGATCATGCGTTTTTTGCCTAAGCGGTTTATCCCCAAAGTCACTGTGTTAAATTCTTTAGGAAATTTGAACACTCTTAAATCAGAAGAATTAGTAGGTGATATTCAAACCTATGAAATAGATATGTTTCCTAAAGTTGTTAAAACAAAAGATAAAGGGAAGCCCATGCTAAAAAGAATTTTGAGTCAGCTAAGAAGAGGGTAGAATTGTCTAAATGGATTGAGGAAAATACGTCTAATTCTGATTTCGACTTCGATTTAGATGATTTGGCTTTGTTTGCAAAGAATTTTAAGAAATTTCTCAAGTTAAAAAATAGTGGCCAATTTAATGATAAAAATAAATTTGAGAAAAATAAAAATGTCAAGAATTTTGAAAAAGAAAAGAAAGACACACCCAAGAGAAACGAAGAGAGATGCTATGAGTGTGACGATAAGGGTCATAGAGGTTTTGAGTGTGCTATAAGGCCAAACAGACTAACCAAAGAAAAAGGCAAAGATATTCTTAATGCTACCCTTAGTGAAGATAGCGAGGTCGAGTCGGTGGATTTAGGAGAAGAATCACTACATGAATGCAACTTCACCACATTCATGGCTATCCACGTTAGAGATTTTGATGCACCTCATGATGATGAGGATGCCTCTTCGCGTGGAGATCTCGACACTGAGAGTGAGAGAGAGGATGCAGGGAGTGAGAGAGAGAATGACCTTAATCGCGCTTATACTGATTTATATGCTGATTCATTTAAAACCAAAAAGTGTAATAAAGGTTTAGTTCTTGGGATTGTTTCATTATAGAAAGAGTTAGGAGAGATGAGAGAAAGTGAGTCCTCCTTATGCACCGCTTTGAGATATTTGTGGAGAGAGAGAGAGAGCTTGTTTGGAGAGAGAGAGAGAGCTTGTTTGGATAAAAAGAGAAGTGTTTTGCAAAATCAAAGGGGACTTGACAAAGCACGTGGCTAATATGACGAGAGACCTCTGTGCATCCTAAGAGGCTCGCAAGATTCTGAAAGCTCTTGCTGCCTAGTTCACTCACGATCTTGAAAGAGCATGGGAAGTCAAGGTTCAAATCGAGGATAGATCTGGAAGATGCTCCTCACCCCTGCGTTAGGATTTGGTGAGAGGCCTAGAATTGGGTTTGATGGTGCATCCACTTCACAAATTACACTTGGACCATTCCCTAATTTTACGACGAATCCTTATGGTCATCCACCAAAACCCATGAAATTTGTTCAGCCAAGAAAAGCAAACCGAGGTAGGCCTCAAACTGTGTACTTTTGTACTTATTATAAGAGGACAGGCTACCTGAGAGAGTTTTGCTATAGTTTGGGTCAGATAGGACGTACTTATGCTCCATCACACCCCATGAGTAAGCTCACGAGACTGAGAGAGCAAGTTGAGTTTTTAGTCGCTATTTCTCAGAGTTTAACGGGAGAATTACAACGGTTATCTGGACCGTCTGTGGATACTACCAACTTTGCGACTATAACCACCGGCAACAAGGGAAAATAAAAGGTTACCTCCGCTTGGGTACCTAAAAATGACAAAAAAGCTCTAATTGCTTATGTTTCTATGAAAGCTCATAATACCTTACAGTGGTATTTTGATAGTGGGTGTTCTAGACACATGACTGGTGACATCTCGTTTTTTAACTCTTTAGTGGATCGCAAGGAAGGTAAATTCACTTTTAGTGATGGGAGCAGGTCTAGCATTGTAGGAGGTACTACAGAGATACCAGGGTTTCTTAATCTAGAGAATGTGTTGTACATCAAAGGTTTGAAGGCAAACCTTCTCAGCATCATCTAGTTGTGCGACACTAACTTTGTAGTTAAGTTTGATCGGGATGCTTGTAATGTTTATGATCAAACCGGTAAACTTGTATTACAAGGGGTGAGGACAACAGATAATTGTTATGGGATAATGCCCAAGTCCTCATTTGTCTGCAGCAGACGATCACTCCTATGGATCTGTGGCATCAACGTTAGGTCATGTGAACTTTAGAGATTTAAATCGATTAGTAAAAAAGGACCTAGTATGTGGCTTACCATCTCTTGAAAGATCAACTTCCACAATTTGTGGACCCTGTCAGTTGGGAAAGCAAATTCATAGCCCCCAGAGGAAGTTCAATTCCATTATTACCTCCAGGATGCTTGAGTTAATTCACATGGATCTTATAGGTCCTAGTCGTACAGAAAGTCTAGGGGTAAGAGGTATATCCTCGTGATGGTGGACGATTTCTCTAGATACTCCATCATAGGTTTTTTTAGGGAGAAATCAGATGCTGTAGAGTTCTTAATGACCAAGTGTTATGTCCTGCAAAACCAACACGGTGTCACTATCAATAAAATGTGTAGTGAAAATGACATTGAATTTACGAAACTTAAAGTAGATATTTACTGTGATAGCCTTGGGATCAAAAATGAGTTTTTGGCCGTAAAGACCCCTCAGCCAAATGGGATCGTTGAGAGGAAGAATTAGATGATTCATGAGATGGATAGATCTATGCTTCTTGGTCGTAAAGTTTCTAGGAGATTTTGGTCAGAGGAGGTGTCTATCGCATGCCATACGGTGAATAGGGTTTACTTACGTCCACACACACTTTAGACGCCTTATGAATTGAGGATTGGAAAGAAGCCCAACTGGCATATTTTTGTATTTTTGGGAGTAAATGCTACATCCTATAGGACAGAGAGCAATTAGGAAAGTTCAACTCTCGGAGCGACGAGGGAATATTGTTAGGATATTTATTGACTAGTAGAGCATATCGGGTGTTTAACCTGAGTAGCTCTAAGGTTATGGAGTCAATAAACGTCATCGCGCAAGATGAAGAACCACCGACGTTTGTTGATTCTAACCTTTTGGGTGAGGATGTCGCACTTCCTACTAATGATCCCTTTGTGCCTTCCACACCCAGAGTGGATCCTATTCCTAACTTAGGAGACACTCCTACTTGGGTACACAAGAGTCATGATCCTACTACTATTTTAGGAGATCCCACCCTAGGGGTCAAGACTCGTGCTCAGCTAGAGAACGATGTCATCCATGTCTGCTACACGTCCAAAGTTGAGCCCAAAACCTACAAAAAAGCACTCAAGGATGAACACTGGATATCTATTATGCAGGATGGGTTACTTGAGTTTAGAAAGAATGATGTCTGGGAAGTTGTCCCCCGACCTAGTGAGACTAACGTGATTAGTACCAAGTGGATTTTCAAGAATAAAATGGATGAAAACGGTATGATTATGCATAACAAGGCTAGTTTTGTCACTCAGGGCTACACACAGATTGAGGGTGTAGACTTTGACGAGACATTTGCTCCTGTTGTGAGGCTTGAGTCCGTCCACTTATTACTCGCCATCGCATGTCATCTGAGCTTCACGTTATATCAGATGGATGTCAAGAGTGACTTTCTGAATGGTATTATACAGGAGGAAGTATACGTGGAACAACCAAAAGGGTTTGAAGACCCTAAGCATTCAGGACACGTCTATTATCTGAGAAAAGCCCGGTATGGTTTGAAGCAAGCACCCTGTGCTTGGTACGAGAGGCTTACTTCCTATATCTTAGCCCTAGGCTTCATGAGAGGGGGAGTTGACCAGATGCTGTTTGTCAGGAGAAATGACGGTGCTATTTTGGTTACCCAGGTCTATGTGGATGATATAGTCTTTGGATCCACGTGCTCCCAGCATGCTCACATATTTAAGGAGGAGATGAAGAGTGAGTTTGAGAAGAGCATGGTTGGTGAGCTTACATTATTCCTTGGTCTCCAAGTTCGTCAGCTAGAGGATGGGATGTTCATCTCCCAATCCAAGTATGCTAGAGGCCTCGTGAAGAAATTTGGTTTGGACTCCTCTAAGCACGCATGTGCACCTATGAATACATTTACAAAGCTTAGTATAGATACTTTAGGCAAGGATGTTGAGAAAACCTTGTATCAGAGTATGATAGGCAGTTTTCTCTACTTGACTGCTAGTCGTCCCTACATTGCCTTTAGTGTTGGAGTCTGTGCGCGATATCAGGCATCCCACAAAGAGTCACACTTACTCGCTCTAAAACGTATTATCAAATACGTGAGTGGGACTCTTTCCTACTGCATTTGGTATTCCTTTGATACCAATGACCGATTGTCGCCTCTTCGGATGCCGATTGGGCTGGGGATGCAGATGGATGTAGGAGCACTTCTAGTGGGTGTTTTTTCTTTGGTTCTGCTCTTGTCTCTTGGTTGAGCAAGAAGCAAAACTCTATCTCTTTGTCCACTACGGAGGCTGAGTACATAGCCGCTGGGAGTTGTTGTGCGCAACTTCTATGGATGAAGCAGATGCTGGAGGATTATGAGATATCACAATACACCATGACCATTTCCTGTGATAACACGACCGCGATACACATATCCCGTAATCCTATCCATCACTCACGCACGAAACACATTAGGATACACGAGCACTTTATCCGTGAGCTTGTAGAGAAAAAGGCAGTATCCTTGAGTTTTGTATCTACCGACCTTAAGTTAGCTGATATTTTCATGAAGCCTTTAGGTGCCCTTAGATTCGAGAGTCTTATGAGATTATTAGGTATTTGCACAGTTGACTTAGGGGTGGTCATCATGTCAAGAGTATGATGTATTTTTCATGTTCCTATCATCTCATTCCTATCTCTAAATTGTATCATTTGTATCATTATTTACTTGTTTCGTTTTTTATTTTTTTTGAAAATTTTAAAAATCCAAAAAGATTTTATTTTTGGAAAAGCCAAAAAGATTTTCGTTTTATAATTTTTTTGAAAAACACAAAAAGAGTTTTATATTTTGTTTACACCATTTGTGGATGAACATTTAAGATAAACATTGTCACAACTTCATTTCATATTTCCCGTGACTGTTTGATTGTGATTTGAGATGCTACATCATTTCATCCATGTGATTTACATTGTTTGGAATCTTTGAGATGTAATTAGTGATATCTTCTACATGTTTGGTTCCTTATCTCCTTTATTTCACACATGCACGGAATTATTTGAGTATTGTACTTGTCTTTCACATATTGGCTTAAGTGTTCCCATATCAGTTCTGTCTATACAACGATCAAAATGCGATAAAACTTGACAAGATAGTAGTGCATGTAAAAATTGTTTACCGTGAGGATTTAATTGCAACAAAACATGATGAGTGAATCACGGGAAAGAGTTGCAAGAGTTCAAAATTTACTCGTTGTGAGGCCACCATTTGAAAAAGAGCCCGAAAAATTATGTGGCAACAAAAAAAATATATGCCAAATCAAATGGGCCAATAAGTTTTAGTTTCATCACCTCAAAAGAAAAAATATAATTCTTAATTATTTCTGTGGGATTTTGGATGGAAAGAACTGAAAAACGGGTTTGCACATCCTTGAAGGTCATGAAAAAGCGTTTCAAACGTTTTGGACGTTATTGGTGTAAAAATCACTTTGAGCTTTGATTTGCTAATTTGATTGAGTCATTTTATTTTAATTCCATAATTTTTATACCTAAGGAAGCTGTTGAGTTCATTCATTAGGAATATTCAACATTCATCGTGCACATATGTTATGGTTGCATGTATTTATTTTCCTGTTGAATCTGTTCATAACCCTACATTTTCGCTATCATCGACTTGGTTGTTTTAGTGTTCTTTCTTGGTGTGATTCTTTATTGTATATTTTGTAAGAAGAATTTTGAAAATTCAAAAAGAGAAAGTGGTTCTGCTTGTGACAATCTCCATTTGCAATTATTTATGTTCGTCTTATTTGTCTACTTGGGGACATCATAAAATGGGGGAGAACGAATTATGGGGGAGATAATTTGCCTTTCTAATGATTTTCTTGAGCTTAATTTGATATTTCATTTTACTTATCATTATATATCAAACTGTTGCGCGTCACGGGTATCTGTTTCTTGCCTCATGTGTGTAGGTCCAAATTGAGGATTCTGTTTACACACCCTGAAGAGGACAACGAAAGTTTGAAGACTTATTAAGACTTAAAGATGATTTAAGTCATGTCACTCATTTAGTATTTCCAGTTTTTGGGTTTAATGGGGATATTTCATTGTACGACATTTATCTTTTTTTGAAACATAATTCTAATGATTTATGTATGTACCGACATAGACATAGGGGGAGATTCATAAGGACATGTTTTATAAATGTTCGGGTTAGTATCTATGCATTGAAGTCTTATCTTAGATCTCAACATGTATGTCGTATACCGCTATAGTCAGCTACCGCTACAGTCGGTTCGTCTCAGCTCGATCACCTCTTGACGGCCTTAATTCGAATTCTGTGTTTTACATGCCCATCATCATTAATATCGTGCATCGTGATCATTATCTACATAGTGAGTTTGTGGTATTGATTTTCCTGTTCATAAGTCTTCTCATATAGGAATCAAGAAAGAAAAATCCGGACCAATCCATTTCATAAGGAAACTGGACCGATTCGGTTGTCATTTTTATGCAAGAAAAACCTTATGTCCGGGCCGATCTATTTTAGAAGAAAATTAAACCTCTCCGGATGGTGAATCGATCTGATGATCCTTTTCGGACCGGTCCGATGAGCTCAGAAAAATCCGGCACATTAGATTTCGTTTACTTCTATAAATTCCCACTTTGGAGATGTTTTTATTTAAGACTTTGAGGGAACACTTTATTGACCTAATATGTCAAGTCTTTATATGTTTCAAGCACAAACACTTTGAGATTCACAAACTCTCAAAATCATACGTGTGAATCGTTCTAAACCCAGTCATACCCATTCGTGGTGCATTTTTTCATTGAGAAGAGGGTTCTCTACACTGCTGAACTTGGAGCGTCTTGAAGGAGCTCTTGCTGACGATAATGAACCGACGCCTGAGGGTCTTTGCTTGTCAAACTGTATTTCATTATGTATATAAGCATTTACAAACCATATTGAAATAAAAAGGTTTTTCCCCATTGGGGTATCTTCCCTCATTTGCTATGTGTGATCCTTGCTTGATGTGATTATATTGAATGTTTAATCAATCACCTTTAGATGCATAACTTATTGTGTGTTTAAATATGGATAATTAAAAATTGGATTTAATTAAATTAGTTTCACCAGTTGAATAAAAATCGCACTCTCAATCTCTTCATTAACCGCATGAGGAGTGTCAGGGTTATACTGATAAAATAACTCAGAGTCTGAAGCTGTGTCGACATTCTTCAGAGAAGTGTCTCATCTTTCCTTGAAGGATGACTTCTTCAAGAACTCCACCTGTATACCAACAGTAGAGAAGGCCTTCTCCCAACCAAGGGTATACATGTCACCCTTATCTTTATTTAACTTTATCTTCAAACCCTAATACTTTCCATTCACATTAGCAATAATATTTTCATCCTAGTCAGCTTTCTTAGCAACTTCCTCGACAACCTTCAGTGCATCTTTTTTATCCTTCTCGACCTTCTTCACGATCCCTTGCTACTTCTCCTGGTCCATCACATGTGAATTCTTAGAAGCATTCAGGGAATCCTTTAAAACCTTGAGGTTAGCGTTAACATCTTCCTAGTAATCCTTCAGCTAGTCATCTCTTTACAAAATTGATCATAATCAACCAAAACCTATAGAATTCAAGAACAACACGTAAGTCAGTAAACCATAGCATTAAGGCATAGATAAATGAAATGAAGTCAGAATATGAGATAGTTACCAAAGCCAAATTACTGTTAGCCCTCTCTAAAAGTCTAGCCTTTGAAAGGCTAGCATCAGCAGACTTATTGATAGGAAGGACCCCCAAACTAATCAAAGCATTAGCAAGATCAGGGTTCACTATAACGGAAGCAGCATCAATGGAAACTTGGTCCACTTGGATTTTTCCTAGCAACTCTTGGCAATAGGTAGGTCCTTTCTTTAAACTCTTAAAATGAGGTTCATGGGTTTTAACCTCACCAAGAACCACCACAATAGAGTGCTTGGAACTTCCCTCATTAACATTCTTCTTCTCGACCAATGAAAGAGACTTGGCTCCAGCAAGAAGCTTAGGGATATTTTTCTTCACCATAACTTCTGAGGACGGAGTAAGGATCGACATCAAATTTATATCCAAAGATTCAAAAAAGGATGAGATGCCTCCAATAATAAGATTCCCTTCTAACTAAGAAGGAGACTCTGATGCGGCAACAAATGAAGATAAGGTTGGCTCCTTTAAGTCAATGGGGGCTACGAGAGTGTCTTTTGTCGGTCGAGTAACAAATAAAGTGATTGAGCTTTGATAATCTTACAATACTGAGTCGAGTAAGGATGGGTTCCCCAAGTCTCTGTTGAATAAACCATACAAGCTTCAAATTAGCAAATCACCTAAGATTAAGGTGGAATGTCTTTCTTCGTTCTATGTGCTAAAATGAAATACAGAAACATTGATCAGTAAATGAATGAATTGAAAAAAATAAAGCAGGAAATATGCAAATAATAAGGATGCCGACCTATGCCACACCCTTCTTGAGGGCAACGTGACCCAGTGTATTCTTCACCCTCAGTAAGAGGGGAAAATTGCCAATTTTTAATATTTAAGCTTTTATCCCAATACTCATTATTGGAGTCAGAAAAATTAACCACCAACGCCCTATTGGAATATCTGGTCTTCAAATAATAAATATTATTTACAGTGGTCCCCAACTATAATAATACATAAATTTTTTAATGCCTATATGAGTCCCAAACAATTAATTAATGCAACTAACCCCATTTACCACATTCCAAGTATTTGGGAACACTTGGGCTGGGACCACATCAAAATATAAATGATTGGACGGGAATGTTACTCCACACTCTGTTATAAAAAAAGTGGGAGGCTAATGGCTTTCATCTAAAGCACACAAGTCACATAGACTGGTGACCAATTCTGTTCTTACCCACTTAAGAATCTTATATACTATTCTAAACACCTCCAAAGAGCTCTCATCCAAAATATAAACCATTGTAAAAACTCAGATAGGTAAATAAGAGAAGAAAAGATTCTTTCAGTGAAACAAACACTAAGCCGCAATTTTATTCTTTTCAATGAAATAGAGCTCAAAAGCAAGAAAGGAAGTTTGAAATTCAAGGTGAAATGAAATTAAGGGGGAAGAGACCTTTTGTAGGTATGATGACGCTTCTTAAGCTCCAAGTTTGAATTGAAAAAAGGTACCAACATTTCAAAAATAAACGGCGTTCCATTTACCCAGATGATAAAAAGACCAGTATACCCTCAAACGGTTCGCTATTTTTCTTATTATTTACAAAATTTCAACCGCCTCAGTATGACTAATTAAAATCTATAAGTTCTTGAGGTCAGCAGCCAACCTGCACCTATCCAAGGAACTGAGCAAATTTTGAGGAAGAATACTCCATCATTTCACTATCCCATCAAGAATGAAGTATTCGTTTTTTGTATTGTAGCCTAAAATAACAAAGCCTCGTGGACTTGTAAAGTAGTGACACATGTCAAAATTATCACTGAATCCTCAAATAGTGTATAAACCTAGTCGACTCAGATATTTTGTGGTCGACCATCTATCCGACCACCTCCACGAAGATGAACAGTCAATAATGTGAACAAACACACGTGCGATATTCAATAAAAACATGGACATTAATAAATATCCAATTGCCTATTATTGTGTATAGATGTAAATACCTAATGTATAAAGGTATTCCATTTCCTCAACTTCCATTTACTATAAATATACTACTAGTTCTCTCAGTTGGGGGAAGGAATCACTTCGTTCTAACTCTATACATTGTTATCAAGAGACTTGTATCAAACCCCAAATAATATAGTGACATTATCCCCATGGATGTAGGCACCTTATTTGGGCTGAATCACGTAAAACCTTTGTGTATCTCTACACTTCTTTCGTCTCTTTAATTTAATATATTTATTTGTGATTATAAGTATTGGGTTACTTGAGATAAGATCATTCCAAAATATCAGACCCAAATTTAGACAGTAAGGGTTAGTTTGGGGCATTGACTAAGGCAGGGGTCCCTTATGCGTCTGGACTCTTCAATGAGCACGACCCAAAATCTTCCCCAAAGCTGTAAGAGGAGGAGGGTGAGGCTTCAGGTTGTGTCCAAGAGAAAGATGAAGTTGAGCAGGAAAAATGATGTCGCAAACCCGAATAAATGCTTAATCGAATAAGATTAGGTGAAAGAAGGAAGACTAACCCAGGACCTCTTAATTTCTGTATTTTCCTGTATTTTATTTCACTACACCAAAATAGGCGGATGGTCATAGATTTGGGTTGTGACCAAGACTACGAGTTATGGATCTAATCTGTAACAAAAATGGGCATGATTAAAATCATTGGTCACGGACTTGATCCCAGACTAATAGACACAATCACGGATCTGAGCATGGGCCAATATTTGGCTTGCGAGTCGTGAACAAAGGTTGTGACCATATTTAAAGCCGAAGCCACGGACCAATCCGTGACCAAGTTTGAAACCTTGGTCACGGATCGAAAAAGTTACCAATATTTTACTTATAGTTCAATGTGGTCACAGACCTAAGTCGTGACCAATCTTCTACATGGTTTAATGGGGTAACGACCCCAATATGTGGCTAAATGTTTGTTAAAAAATATATATTAAATATAGTCATGGTTTAAGTCTGTGACCATCATTATTTGAAAAAAAATATGCACAGTTCTTGTTCTCAAATTGAGATTCCTGACTATGCGGTCAATTTTTATGAGTTACGTTGGTCAGCTACGAGTTGTTCGTGCCTATTGCGGGGCCGTTCAGGGGTTATTCAGAGTTTTTGCCCACTAGCGACACGTTTTCAAGCCTAAGTGTGACTATTTATAAATTTTAATTTTATTCTACAACTGAGAGTGCCATGACTAAACGATCAATTGCTACGTGTTACGTTGGTCACGTGTGAGGTGTCCATGCCCCTTGTCGGGCCGTTTGGGGGTTATCTGGGGTTTTCACCCACTGACAGCACATTTTCAAGTCTAAGTGTGCCCATTTGTAAATTTTGATCCTATTCTCAAATCGGGAGTCTCTTGACTACCTAATCAGTTGCTACGAGTTATGCTGTCACATGCGAGGTGTTCGTGCCCTTTGTAGGGCCATTTGGGGGTTCTTTGGGTTTTTTGCCCACAAGCGACATGTTTTCAAGCCCGAGTGTGCCTATTTGTAAATTTCGACCATATTCTCAAATTGGGAGTCTCACGATTATGTGATAAATTTTTAGGAGTTACATTGGTCACGTGTGAGCTGTTCGTGCCCCTTGTAGGGCCGTTTGGGTGTTGTTCAAGATTTTCGTCAACTAGAAGCACGTTTTTAAGCCCAAGTGTGCCTATTTAAAAATTTTGGTCCTATTATCAAACTGAGCGTCCTGCAACTAAACGGTTAGTTTCTTCAAGTTACGTTATTCACATGCGAGATTTTTGTGTCCCTTGCGGGGCTGTTTGAGAGTTGTTCGGAATTTTCGCCCATTGGTGGTGTGTTTTCAAGCTTCAGTGCCTATTTGCAAATTTCAGTTTGATTCTCAAAATGGGAGTCCCATGACTATGCGATCATTTTCTATGAGTTATGTTACGTTGGTCACATGCGAGATGTTCGTTCCCCTTGCGGGGCCTTTTGGGGGTTGTTTAGGGTTCTTGCCTACTAGCTGCACGTTTTCAAGTCCTAATGTGCCTATTTTCAAATTTTGGTCCTATTCTCAAATCGGCAGTCCCATGACTATGCAGGAAGTTGTGACAAGTTACGTTGGTCACGTGCAAGGTGTTCATGGCCCTTACGAGACCATTTAGAGGTTGTTCGAGATTTTTGTCCACTTGTGGCACGTTTTCAAGCTTGTTTGAGATTTTTGCCCACTAGTGGCACATTTTCGAGCCTAAGTGTGACTATTTGCAATTTTGATCCTAATATCAAATTTGGGGTCTTGTGACTACATGATTAGTTTCTACAAGTTATGTTGGTCATGTGTGAGGTGTTCGTGCCCCTTGCAAAGCCGTTTGGGGGATGTTCGAGATTTTTTCCCACTAGCGGAACATTTTCTAACCTAAATGTGCCTATTAGAAAATTTTGATCCTATTCTTAAATCGGTAGTCCTTTGATTATATGATTAGTTATTATGAGTTACACTGGTCATGAGCTAGGTGTTCGCGTCCCTTGCGGAATTTAGGGATTGTTCGGAGTTTTCACCCACTAGCGGCACGTTTTCAAGCCTAAATGTTCTTGTTTGCAAATTTCATTCCTATTCTCAAATTGAGAGTCTTGTAACTACGCAGTCAGTTGCTACGAGTTACTTTGGTCACATGCGAGGTGTTTGTGCCTCTTGCAGAGCTATTTGGGAGTTGTTCAGAGTTTTCACCCACTCGCAGTACATTTTCAAGCATAAGTGGGCCTATTTGCAAATTTGTTCCCTATTCTCAAACTGGGAGTCCCATGACTACATGGTTAGTTACTATGTGTTACATTGCTCACGTGCAAGGTGTTCGTGTCCTTGAGAAGCCGTTTGGGGGTTGTTCAGAGTTTTTTCCCACTAGCGAAACGTTTTCAAGTCTAGGTGTGCCTATTTGTAAATTTCAATCTTATTCTCAAATCGAGAGTCTCGTTAATATGTGATTAGTTGCTATGAGTTACATTGGTTACGTGTGAGGTTTTATGACCCTTGCGGGGCCATTTAGGGGTTGTTCGGGGTTTTCTCCCACTAGCGGCATGTTTTCAAGCCTAAGTGTGCCTATTTGCAAATTTTGATCCTATTCTCAAATCGAGAGTCCTGCGACTACGCGATCAATTGCTACAAGTTACGTTGGTCATAAGCGAGGTGTTCATACCCCTTGTAGGGATGTTTGGGGTTTATATCCACTAGTGACACATTATAAAGCCTTAGTGTATCTATTTATAAATTTTGGTCCTATTCTCAAATTGGGAGTCCTGTGACTACGTGGTCATCTTTTACATGTTACGTTGGTCACATGTGAGGTGTTAGTGCCCCTTGCAAGGATTTTTAGGGTATTCTCCCACTAGTGGCACGTTTCAAGTGTAGGTGTCCTATGTAAGGATAAATTTTTAATCGAGTCAATTGTTTATAATTGACATTATTCCAGATAAAACATTTGATTCATAGGATAAACTTTTTAGTGTTGATCCCATAAGCCGATGCCGTGTTTAATGAAGACATATAGGCCAAGCTTCAAAGAATGGGTACACTTGGTGCTTTGTTTATCATTTCAAGTTTGTCTTCACATTTACCCAGGATCTCACAGGTATGAATGCATATTGAATATGGGTCCTTAGATATTTTTTAAGGGTGTTGGATTTTGTACTCAAAGTAAATGGAACTTTTTTTAAATTATTTTTAAAGATATTTATTTTTATATGTTGATCTCGTTAGAACGAGATAGAATCTCGTTAGAATGAAAAATTATTTTTGTTAGAATGACTTTCAATCTTGTTAGAGCAACTTTTAATCCCGTTATAACACCATCAAAATCTCGTTAGAATGACTTACTATGGAACATTAAATGAGAATTCTCTGTCAAGGATTTCACATTTCATTTGAAGAGCATTAGAAGGACGTGAGAAAGCAGCTTCATTCGAACGAAATGGAATGTCATTAAAATGAAAGTGATAATCTCGTTTAAATGAATCTTGTTTTCGTTCAAATGAATTTGTCGCCTCAATTTTCATGTTTTAATATTTAAGGCATGATGAACTCAGATTTTTTAAAGAACTTTTGACGAAAAACGTTTTTATATCTGTTTACCAAAGTTCCAGAAAACTTATTTCACCCTTTACATTTAAATACCCATTATTCGTAATTCATAATGTTTGAGATCTTAAAGTTTGGGCATCAAAGTTCATTTCTCTTCATCTTGAAGGGACTTATTTAATGTGGCGGACTCCGTGCGTGTTGTTTGGGGTGTTTGACAGTTGCTGAACTTCATCTGTGGATACCGAGGCTCACGTGTACTAGTGTGTTGTGGCAACTTGCATATGTGGGATCCTGCATTACATTGTGGAGGAGCAGTCAAAGATTGATGAGTGTCAATGCTTGTGGTGGATCAAGTAGTTGTGTAAGTCTATTGTCATATTTTGTAATTCCGTATCACAGTGAATTATTTGGTTGGGTCATCCGAGGTTTTTTCCTCTGCAGTTTTCCTTATACATCTCGTGGATAATTTCTTTATTTTATCTTCTTATCACTTAGATGCATGCTTTATGGTAAAAAACGATACAATTGGGCAAATCTGTTTTCCACAACAAAAGGTTGAAGGTTGGTGCATAAGTTTTCTTGGGTTAATTTTGTTTATAGTTTCAATCTTTAAAAATTTGAAAAATATAAAAATTGAACTTCGGTTTATTCAAACCATCTTTGCCTAAGCACACACTGTTAGGGGGAAGTTTTCAAATTGATATTAAAGAGAGTTGCACTAAAATATCATGTGATCCTAATTTTTAGTGATTATTTTGGGTACCAATTTTCTTAAATTGGTATCGGAGCTAGAAAACTCAATTTTGCATTTTGATCCCACGTCTTTAAGCATAAATTTTAATATATTTGATGGTATTAGAACCCCGATTTTTTATGGGTTGAACTACGTATACTAAAAAATGTGTATGAAGTTAGCACTTAAGGCTATAGATGAGCGGGTTTGGCTATCTGTTGTTAAAGGTTGGACTCCACCTACAATAAGAGATGGAGAGGTAATTCATTTAAAACTCGTAAAATTATGGACTGAGGTCGAGTATATGTTAGAAAATTTTAATTCTCGAGGTTTAAATGCTCTATTTTGTTTTGTCTCCCCAGAGGAGTTATGTCGTATTATGGCTTGTGAGATATCTAAAAAGGCTTGGGACATACTCTAACTCACCCATGTAAGATCTAGTGCTGTTAAGGATTCCAAACTTCAAAACTCACCACTGAGTTTAAAATGATTAGAATGTTGAAGGGTGATAACTTTGATGAGTTTTATGCTACACTTTTCGATATAGTTAGCTCGTATTTTAACTTGGGAGAGAAGATACTCGATAACCGAGTAATCAAGAAAATCCTAAGATCGTTTCCAAAAATATTTAATCTTAAAGTAACCGTTTTGAATTCTTTGGGTACTTTTTGACTCTACGAAACTTGAAGAGCTAGTAGGTGACTTACAAACTTATGATCTTGACATGTTTACCTCCAAGAATGTGACGAAGAAAAAAAAGGCATTACTTTGAAAGCCCATAAAGAGGAAACATATGTTTCAGATGATGAGTCTAACATCGATTTTGAAATGTGGCCATGTTGAAAAAAAATTGAAGAAATTTCTCAATTCCAAAAGCAATCGAAAGATGCAAAAAAGGTTTGAAAAAAATAAGCACAACAAGGCCGATCACGTCCCTAAGAATGAGAATGATAATTTTAAAAGGGGTGAGTTAAAGAGATATTATGGTTGTGAGGGTTATGGCCATAGGGTAACTGAGTGCCCCACTAGACAAAGGAAGGACGACAAGAAACCAATAATATTTAATCCAACCCTTAGTGATAGTGATCGGGAAGAGGGAAACGACTCCCTTATTGAGCGCAACTTTACCACATTAATGGCTAGTCATGTGAAATTTGATGAGAAATCTTCCCACGAAGATATTTCTTTGCATGACATTTTTGAGGCCATTGTTTCTGAACCCTAAGTGAGTAATGATCGAGTGAGTGGATATAAAGATGAGGACGGAGGAGAGTGAACTCCAAGTTGCCTTACGAGAATTGCATGCAAAAAATTTAAAGGTAAAGAAGGCTAACTTGAAGTTGGAAGCTAAGTTGAAAGAACGTGCCGTAGTGAATAATGATATTATTTTGATTGAGGATTTTAGGGCACGTGAGAGGACTCTTCGAGAGAAGCTAGAGTATGTTAAGGGTGAGAGATATAGTCTTCTAGGTTTAATGGAGGCTATGAATAAAGATCTTATATAGTTTAAGGAGTCCAGGTATTGACTCGAGTCGTGGATAAATGAGCTTGATGAGAGATTGAGAGATTTGAGTAGGGTCAAATTTAATTTAGAGTCTAGGTCGAAAAAGTTAGATAAAATTTAGGCACCATCCAAATCAAAGATGAAATGTGTGTAATTGACTTCTATGGTCATAATACTTCCGCTACTAAAGCCAATACCATACATTTGAGAGAGGGAACGTTAGGAAAGGTCAATCCTTAGGTAACAACTCTCGTCGTGTTTACACTTGCACTCATTACATTAGGAAAGATCACCTTAGAATGTTTTGTTTTGATCTTAAAAGTGATCCTATGAAGTCTAAGAATAGAGTCACCTTCCTAAATGCCCTAAGTGTCATGTTACACCTACTTGGATTAGGAAATCTGGTTTTAAGGCTTTATATATTAGACTTGTTGATTCTCATTTGCTTGCACATGATATTTCTCATGATATATCAAAATATGACAAATAAGCTGACACAATCAACTATTAGACTTGTCGATTCTCATTTGCTTGCACATGATATTTCTCATGATATATCTAATAGTTGATTGTGTCAGCTTATTTGTCATATTTTGTTCTTCGTGATATATATTTGCTAGTGTTATGACATGCGTATTTTTTGTATTTTTCCTTTTCATTTATTGAGTCATATTGAAAAATATAAAATGATTTTGTTTGTCTTTTTTAGTTAGGTTTTGTTTTCAAAAATTGAAATTTTGGTATTTTATTTTGAATTTTTTTAAAAAAACTAAAAAAGATATTCATTTTTTTGTGTATTTTAGTTTTACACATTTGTTGTGGCATATTGGTGTATTTGAATCCAATTCATTCCATACTTTCGATGTGGCTAGGACATTTGGTTATAATTGTTGATACTTAGATTGTTTTTAATCATGCTTGCATGGAGTTGTTTCAAACTTAATTTGCTTTATGGATTCAACTTTGTGTATGTCTTTGCACACACATGCACGAGAATTTTGAACTTTAATATTACATGTATATTTGAGTCTTATGAGAGGTTCTTCCATCAATCTTATCATCTACATACTTTGTGACTTTGAGGGATTTATGAATGTGAGAACCATTATTCATGAGCTTATTTGGTTAGTATTGTATTGAAAAAAAATATAAGAGTGCACGAAAAAGGGCTTCGAAAGGAGAAAGTCCCCTTTGCGGGAAAGCTACCATCGATAAGAGCCAATGAAAAGATTAAAGGCAATAAAAATAGAAAAACTGTCAAAGGCCAACATAGTTTTGTTTGTTTGATCTTTCAAAAGTAATAGCTTTAAAAGAATTGAGAAAAGAAAAGAAAATAAAGTATGATATATGTATATCTTTTAAGGGTGTTTAGTTGAAGATCAACGGGTTTGTCCATTCTAGTGATGCTTATTTTGTCATGACATTATTAATTTGTAGAATCATCAATATTCTAGGCTTGTGTGCATTGTGCTTGTTTATTCATAAATCTCACTTTATCTTATCACGTGAGGCTAAATCTTAGTTTGATAAAGTTCTATGATCAATAACAACTTCTTGAACATATTTAAGTGTTTGGGTCATAATTCATTTGTATTTAGTTCACACCCATTCATTCCATCCCACATGTTTAGACTCATCGACTCTATACTAGTGTGTAAAGCTTATGTATTTGTGTTGAGTTTTGTGGTTCTTTATATGCATATATATATATATGTGTGTGTGTGTGCATGTCGGATTTTATTGGTATATTTTGCATATGTTATATTCGGTATCGTGTTTTGAGTATTTGTGGTTTGCATTTAGTCCTTGTTTGCCATATACTTTATATTAGGATTATTTTTGGCTCACTATGCGATCATATTGATATCTTTCATTATGTGCATTGAGATTCTTTTTTGGTATCTTTTCTCAAATTGGTGGTTTCAAAATTGGTATCATACATCATTGCTTATTCATATTGGTATCCTTTTGCATTGTTGATATTATTTGATCATTTTGTGGATTATTTATGCTTGAGTTGCCATGTTGTGTGTTTGTTGCACTTTACACAGTGGCATGATTTATTCCCTTCTCCCCATATTTAAACTTGAGGTGTCAAATTGGTATCTTATGATAACATAATTAGGGGGAGATATGGTTTCTAGGCGGATTATTTGCTTTATGCTATCTTGCTTTGTCTATTCCTGGACAAAAAGGGGGAAAAATGGTATCTTTCCTTTACATGATTAAGATATCTTTATCCTAGGGGGAGATGTCTTACCTAGGTTGAGATTATTTTAGACATTGCTAGATGTTTATTCATTTGAAGATTCATACTTGTTATACTCTCTTTTGCATTTGAAGGTGTGTTTAAATGTGCGAGTTTACAGGTTTGCAACATGCGACAGTGTTATCAAGCAAAGCAAAGCAAAGCTACTCAAGTGTGTGTGTCTGTCGATCGTTTGTATTCTTATTTCCTTTCGGGGTTGAGTAATGGCTCTTTTAGAGGGATTGACAACCCATAGGATTTTTGTTTTTATTTTTTCCCGACTTAGCCAATGGGGGAGATTTGTAAGGACAAATTTCTAATATAGTCAATTTTTACATAATTGGCATTATCCTGAATAAAACTTTTGAGTCATAGGATATACTTTGTGTTGTTGATCTTATGAGCCTATGACATGTTGGATGAATATGTAGTGACCAATCTTTAAAGATTGGATGCACTTCATGCTGTGTTTATCATGCCAAGTTTGTCTTCACATTTATCGAGGGTCTTGCAAGTATGAATGCATATTGAATATGTGTCCTTGGATATTTTTTAAGGGTGTTGGTTTTTGTATTCAGATTGTTTGAAACTATTTTTAAATTATTTTTAAAGAAAAATATATTTTGATTTTGATCTCGTTGGAATGCGATAAAAGTTTGTTAGAATGAAAAATCATTTTTGTTAGAATGACTTTCAATCTCGTTAGAACGACATCAAATATCGTTAGAACGACTTAATAATGAACATCAAATGAGAATTCTCTATAAAGGATTTCACACTTCGTTTGAAGAGTGTTAGAACGACGTTTGAACTAGAAAATAACTTCGTTCAAACGAAATGGAATATCGTTATAATGAAAGAGCTAATCTCGCTCGAACGACTCTTATTTTCGTTCGAACGGGTTTGCCGCCTCGTTTTCCATATTTTAATACTTAAGGCGTAATGAACTCAATTTTTTAAAAGAAATTTGGCAAAAAATATTTTACTATTTGTTTAGTAAAATTCCAAAACCCTTGTTTCACCCTTTACATTTAAACATTCAGGATTCGTATATGCTTTGAGATTTTAAAGTTTGGGAACCAAAGTTTGTTTCTCTTCATGTTGAGAGAACTTGTTTCATGTGGTGGACTTTATGCGTGTTGTTTGCTGTGTTTGACGATTGCTGAGCCTCATCGGTGGATGCCGAGGCGCACATGGACTCGTGTGTTAAGGTAACTTGCGTAGGTAGATTCATGAGTTGCACTATGGAAGAGCGGTCAAAGATTAAAGGGCATTAATACTTATGGAGGATCGAGTCATTGTATAAGTCTACTATCATCTTTTTTAATTCCACACCATTGTGAATAATTTGGCTTGTCCGACCGAGGTTTTTCCCCTTGTGATTTTCCTCGTACATCAGCGTCTTGTACATGATTTGTTTATTTTATCTGCTTATCACTTAGATGCATGCTTCAAGGTTAAATATAAAATTGGGAAAAGATTTTTTCCGCAACACAAGGTTTAAGATTGGTGCATTAGTTTTATTAAGGTTAATTTTTTTTAAAGTTTCAATCTTTAAAAAATCGAAAAATATAAAAATTGGATTTTTTTTGTTTGAACCATTTTTGCTTTAGCACACACTGTTAGGGGCAAATTCTCAGCCTATTTGCAAATATTGGTCCTAGTCTCAAACCAGGAGTCATGTGATTACGCAATTAGTTAACACTAGCTACGTTGGTCACATGTGAGGTGTCCGTGTCCGTGCCCTTTGCCAGGCCGTTTGTGGGCCGATCGGAGTTTTTGCCCACTAGCGGTACATTTTCACTGTTTTCAAATTTCGATCCTATTCTAAAATTGGGAGTGCGTGACTCCGTAGTCAGTTGCTAAGAGTTACGTTGATTGACATTTGTAAATTTTGGTACATGATTGACAGTTGCTAAGAGTTTTTGCCCTTTACGTTGATTGACATTTTCAAGCCTAAGTGCGCATATTGGAAAATTTTGGTACTATTCTCAAAATAGGAGTCCCATGACTATATGGTTAGTTAATACGAATTGCATTGGTCATGTACGAGGTGTTCATGCTTTTTGCGGGGCCATTTGAGGTTTTCGGCCACTAGCGGCACGATTTCAAGCCTAAGTGTGCCTATTTGCAAATTTAGATAGTATTCTCAAACAGAGAGTCCCACGACTACACGACCAGTCTTTACGAGTTACGTTGGTCACATGTGAGGTGTTTGTGTCCTTTGGGGGTTGTTAGGGGTTTTCGCCCACCAGCGGCGCATTTCCAAGCCATAGCATTCCTATTTGCAAATTTCGATCCTAATCTCAAACTGGGAGTCCAGAAAATATGGGGTTAATGTTTACGAGTTGCGTTGGTCACATGCGAGGTGTTCGTGCCCCTTGCATGGCCATTTGGGGGTTTCGCCCACTAACGACTTGTTTTCAAGCCTAAGTGTGCCTATTTGCAAATTTCTTTCCTATTCTCAAACTGAGAGTCCCGTGACTATGCGGTCCATTGCTATGAGTTACGTTGGTCATGTGCGAGGTGTTCGTGCCCTTTGCGGGGTCATTTAGGGGTTGTTCGGGGAGTTTTCGCTCACTAGTAGCACATTTTTATACCTAGGTGTGCCTATTTACAAATTTCGATCCTATTCTTAAACCAGGAGTCCTGGGACTATGCAGTCAGTTACTACGAGTTATGTTTGTTACATGTGAGGTTTTCATGCCCTTTACAAGTCCGTTTTGGGGTTGTTCGGGGTTTTATCCCACTAGTAACACATTTTTAAGACTAAGTGACTATTTGGAAATTTTGCTCTTATTTTCAAACCGGGAGTCCCAAGACTATGCAGTCAGTTGTTACGAGTTATGTTGGTGATGTGAGATATGTCATGCCCTTGTAAGGAGGTTTGGGGGTTATTAAGTGTTTTCGCCCACTAGCGGCATATTTTCAAGCCTAAGTGTGCCTATTTACAAAGTTCAATCGTGTTCTCAAATCGGGAGTCCCGTGACTATGTGGTCAGTTGCAAAGAGTTACTTTGGTCACGTGCGAGCTGTTCAAGCCTAAATGTTCCTATATAGGAATAAAACATTTAAAATATTATGCATATCAAGTATATAAGAATGTTAGTTAAAGTAAAGAATACATGGTTCCCGCGATCCATGAAGGCTATTAAATAGAGTCTTTTGAGTTTGTGATTTGACAAAAATGATCTCGGAACACCCCTCATTTACTATACACGTATATTTGCTAATTAGTATCATTGATACAATCTTTTTAATATTAAGGAAAGTTAATGTCCCAAATGGAATAAAAATTAACATTATTGGTATCCTCAAAATTTGGAAACTCAAAGTTGGTGATGAGGTTGTTCTAATTTGAAAATTGAAATATCCTATCCACTAATGTCCTTAAGTTTGATCGGGGATAATTTTCAGAACAGAACAACGTCATTACTAACTTAGAGTTTCCAAATTTTGAAGATATTAGTAATGTTGGTTTTTGTCACACGTGGGACGTTAATTTTCCTTCTTTTTATCAAGATTGTATCAATAAAACTAATTAGCAAATGTACATGTACAAGAACACGTGAAAATTTTATTGGGCCAATTTGGTCCAACCACAAACTCTGGATACTCTATTCTCAAACCGAGCATCCCGTGCGACGTGTTCGTGCCCCTAAAATTTCATAAATCAAATTTACCATTCGTAAATCTAATTAAACATTTGTAAATCAAATTAAATATTCGTAAATCAAACTAAACATTCCTACATCAAACTAAACATTGATAAATCATATTAAACATTCATAAATTAAACTAAGAATTCATACATCTGATTAAAGATTCATAAATCAAAGTAAAGCGCTAATATAGTGCCAATATCATAATAGGATACAAACATGATTGACAAGGATAAAATAATGTTTTGATACTTAATCTTACTCTAAATCAACTAAAATATCCTTTAAATTAGGGATGTCATCAAGAGATGACTGGAACTCTTTTGGATCCTTTAATTCCTCTTCTTGAGTAGTCACACCCTTTGGGCATGCACAACAATAGATCAATTGCCACCGTTTATGAACTTAGATAGAATACCTTCTTTACGTTTTGAAAGGAGCACATAATAGGTTCGTAGACTATGCAATCTTTACTCTTAATCTTTGATAAATCAACCATAATAATTTTGGAGTGAGGATAAACTTTGTAAGCATTCGTAACATCCTCCACCTTCACCTAATCACAATAGAATGCAGTTTATGTGAAATCTAACTAATAAAGTTTTAAGACATAACGAGTTGCTTGCTCATATTGTAGATTTGTGAGTTTTGCCTCCTTAGTATTTCTAAAAGAAAATTCATCCTCAAACTCGCCAGGTTCCTCGATCACTCATTTGCCACGAGGATTGAACCTCCTCATATCTTGTTCTAGCATATATTCCTGAGCATATAACAATGATTCCACACTAACGTATTCTTTAAAAAACGACACTCAACTATACCGTGTATTCTTTATGTAATTTTTGAATGTTTTCATCAAGCGCTTAAAAGGATACATCTAGCGATACCTAACAGGACCACATACCAAAGTCCCATAGCATGAATGCACAAGCAACTGGATGCTAATATCCAAGAACAATGGAGAAAAGTATTTCTTTAATACACAAATTGTCTCGTCTGAAGTTGATTTCGCAGATTTAATATGCTTTCATTACCACTTTTGTACAAAGTAGGGTGAAAAAAAATTGATATGCATATTTTCCCAACGGATACCTTTGTGTTCATAGAAGCAATGCCTAAATACCAGAGGGATTAATTAGATGACTACATGTCAGTTATGAGACTTGCAGTGTCTCAAGTCAATTGTTTGGTAGCTTACCATCCTTCATAGATTACCGGAATAACCAGTTAGGGACTTCAAGTTGAACAACTGGTCTAATAGGATCTTCTTCTCACTAATATTTAAAGTGAAAGCAGTCGGGAGGATATAAATTCTTCTTATGGTAGGATCATTTTTGAACCACAATTTTTTCTTTATTTTTATATCTCGTAGATCGCGACGGGCAAGCTATCCATCTTTTAATTGAGATTCATCCAGGCATGTTCCTATCAGATGTTTCGCAACATTCTTCTTTATCTGTATGACATCAATTACATGCCTTACATGATGATCTTTCTAATATGGAAAATTAAAAAATATCGTTCATTTGGACCACGACTTCACTTTATTGAGGTCATTTTTATCCCCCTAGATTTACGCTTCAGGTTTACAAATTAAGGGTGTTTGCCTACGTACCTATTCCCCATAATCATAGTCATCACCTTCTCATCAATCTACTGAGAAAAAATCCAAGTAGGTTCCGTCCTACGCTCATGATCGATAGGCAAAGAGTTAGAGTTGTCATTTTTGAAAGGGTGACTGGTCGGCTTAAATCTATGATGACCCATATAACTCATCTAACCACAATGGTATAGTCAACTGGCTTCAGTTTCCTCCCTACATATGGGATATCCTTAATAACCATGAACATTGCAACCGAACAAGGTCCCATAAGAAGTAAGGTCGTGGATCACCCCCATCACCATTGTTTTAAATGTGAACTCTTCACCCTTATGAGAGTTAAATGTGTCACGCCTTTATCCCATAACTCTTTAAGTTCTTCAATTAATGGGGATAAAAAAATATTAATATTTTCGTCGAGAGCCTTCGGCCTGGGTATTAATAAAGATAACAATGTGAACTCCTTTTTCATGTATAGTGTTGTAAGGGGACTTATAGGCACCATGAGAACTGGCTAATAACTCTGATTAATACTTATATTATCGAATGGGTTAAACCAATCGGTTGAGATTGTAAAACAAACATTTAATGATTCCTTTGCAAATTTAGGGTGCCGTGGATTTAAAATTTTCCACATGAGTGAATCAACCGAATGCCTCATCAGATTCCCACCCACCTCACAATGAGCGAGCTATGCCATGGACTCCGCTATCCACAATATAGTGAAAAACTGTTTTAACCATAACCCAAGTGGAAAATACTTCAAAACCTTTTGTGGGACTTGCAAGCACTTGTCGTATTTTATAGCCTTGTACTTTCCATTCTCACAAGCCATATATCTAGGCTCACCGTATACAAGACACTCATCCTTCTATTCGTGCTCGCTGTGATACAATATGCAATCATAATTGAATGCATGAATATATTTGTACTTCAAACCCAAACCCTTCAAGCTCTTCTTCATGCTATGATAATTGTCTGGTAATGTGTTATCTTTTGGGAGAATTTCTTTAATCCACTTCAGAATTACGGTTACATTGTTACTAGACAAACAAAATTGGCTCTTCAAATTATGCAAACCAATCATTGCATATAATATGAAGTGATCATCATTGTAATATTTATTCAACGGTCTAGCTGCATCGGCTTTCAACCATATATATTCTTAATTTCCTGGTAATTCAACATCAAATTATTCATTTACTTAGTCATAATGCACATTATTTGTATCCATAGGTCAGTGGTTTTGATGGTGGTGGACTCTGTAATCATCATCAATTTGGTCGGTCAATGGACAATTTGTTGGGGAATCATGTACCACTTCCACTCATTGGGGTTTTGTATGCGATCGAGTACCGATAATTCTTCTGAAATATAAGGTGCATTTTTTTCACCATAGTATGTCCATATCTTATAGTCTTGAAAAATTCCCCACTTTAGTAATGCATCTCAACGTTTTCTAAAGACTTATATTTTCCTTTCATACAATGGGTGCACAGACACGAAGTCTTTTCACTTTTAAGATTATTATAAGTGTATTTAACAAATTCTTGAATGCCATTTACATGATTATTTATTATTCTATTAGTCTCCTCCGTCCACTATTCGTACTGTGAAAAATCCATTTAATAATATTCAAATTTCAGTCCTATGTTAATAGGTTAAAACAAATGTCACGTTGCATATAAGAACACACAATTCACAACTTAAACTCAAATTAAAAGAATTTTCAACTTAAATAACTTAAAACTTGACAATCTCTACTATTACAACTTAAACAACTTAAAACAAAACCAAAAATATTATTGCAATTAAAACAACAAAAATATTATTACAACTTGACCAAAGGAAAACTTGGCCAAGTGATTAACGAATTTGCATAATACTTCAATTCTTTCTCTTCTCCGATGTCAACATGCACAAGTATATCTTCACAACCTATGTATATTTCATTAACCACAACCTAAGCCTAACCCTTATGCAAATGTATGCTATGTAATTTAGTTCCAACAACTACTGAGATGAGTGTGCACACCCCAACAATCCTACTATTGGTGAGGTCCTTCAAATTGAACTGCTTGCTATAGTCACGTCGAGTGGTTAATGATGATCCAAGACTTGTCACGAGAAGAGGCATAGGAAGGGGAATGTTAAAGGAGGCTGAATTTGTGAGGGTTAATTTGTATACGGGGTAAAGGAGAAATCTTGAGAAGGAGGGTAAGGGAAACCTTGAGGAGACATTGGGGGCCAAAAACCTTGAGTAAAAAAGGACACAAGTTTCCTAATTTCACTCGTTAAGGCTCCTATACTAGTTATAATTTCCTGGCTATCCCCATCTATCTTGGACTGATGTTCCTATTGGGTCGAGATACTATTCTTGACCGAAGAAAGCTCATCTTTGAGAGGTGAAATGTGTTTTAATTTTTTTTCGACATATGTGATTCGACAAATCTTGTCATCCCCCTTTTGTCCTTTCAAAGTTCTAGGTCAGGGTATCATTTTCTATGTCATCATAAGGGCTCAAACTTAACTGACTGCTAATGGTCTCTATTAATACTAGAGTCTTAGCCAAGTGTAAAGGGACTTTACTATCTTTGTTTTATCAGGCAGACAAAGTAAAAGTTGACCTAATTTTTGTTGTTTATCGGCATCTGGACCGTCATTTGTCCTATTCGGCCATTCATTCTTCAAATCTTCATACGATTTGGAGCCCCACCCATAGACATCAATTTTTTTTACCCTATTTTGCTTATTTTTATCCATCTAGACTAGATTCTTGTCCTTCGCCTCATTTATTAAAAAATCATTCGACTAAATAACTGGCATTTCAACATTCGGAGGCACTCTATCACTCAGAGCCAAAATGTCATGGCTCGATGTCCCCTTTGTCAATTGTCTCTACCGAAGGTTCCTCCGGTACGTTCTTATAAAATACCGTGTACGATACTGATTCAAATAGTTGTGCAAATTCCACTCACAAACTTATTTAATTAGTTCCAATTTATGAATCAAATCAATTCAGCCCTTAAACTCAAATAGCTACGTGCATGAAAGTGTCAAACTATCGTAAATAAAGTATGCGACACAAAGTTCAGGAAAAATCCCCTTAGGGTGAAACCTTTTTATTTCATTATAATTGTAAATCGCAACTTACACGGTTACAATGAAATACAGTTTGACACTCGAATACCCACAGACGTCGATCAATTTCGGTAGCAATAAGTCCACACTCAGCGAACTTACATGAACCGCAGTCTAGTCTTCAACCCAGGAAGCACTCCCTAATGACACGCAGTCACAAAACTCATTCGAGACTCACTCCACAATAGCACGCAACCCTCGGTTGTAGAGATCTCCCCACAAAGTATGAACAATAGCAAACTATGCTTTGGGTTCCACAAAACAACTCCCACAAAAGCAATTGGGATTGTGAATTGTAAAATAAAAGTTATGAACCCTCAAATGGTTGGAGAATAGTATAAAAACGTAGTATGTGAAAACCAATTTTTCTCCACACCAAAAACGAGAAGTCTCACACCTTATATAATAAAATTTAAGGTGGTGACGTGTCAGAACAAAACAACTCTCGTTTGAATGACATACGTTGTCGTTTGAGTGAGATACGATCTCGTTTAAACCATATACAATGTCGTTCGTACGACATCATACACGTGTCCCAAAAAGCTTCAGTCTTTTAAATATCTTGGAAACCTCAAAACTTAAAACTGTTTACGAGATAAAAAACATTTATCCAAAACTTTTATGATAAAATGTTTTTGAAAAATTAAAACCATTTCAAAAAATCATTTTAACTGTTATAAAAATATCCCAACACTTATAATGTAAAATGTAAATGAAACTTAAACATATTTTAACAAATTCATCCTTGTTGGGCTTGACTGTTGAAGTATTCTTGTAATTCGGATTCGTTTCTTGTAGATGTAATCTTCTCAATTCTTCGACGACTTGTAGCAACTTGTAGCGGTATATGACATAATTAATTATGACGGACAACGTCCTTACAGTTCTTAGTTGTTCAGAAACCCAAGAAAGAACCTTTTTCTTTGAATGGTCAGGAAATGAAAACCGCTTGTAGAGTTGATAGTAAGTGTCATATTTGATGGATTGATCAAGGAGGTTTCAGTTGTCTTCTTCCCGACTCCCACATTCATTTTTCTAAGTTATAAACACCGGTATTTAAATCTATGAAGGTTATTTTGATCACTAGTGGGGTTATTCTCGATAAGGGAGAACCCAATAGGCTTCCTCTCATTTGATCGGGAGGTGTCGGGAGTGTTTGGTAGGAGCCTTGGAGCAACAGGGGTTTGTTACCTACTCGTACTTGGAGTCGTACTTGGAGTAGTGGACTGAACTAATTATTGAGTTGATAATTTTTCAGTAATTGGTGATGAGAATTCTCGTTAGTGTGCTCGAGATGAGAATCTTGGTTGGGGTGTCACCTCATCACTTGGTACATTTTGTCCATTGTCGCCTGACATTATCGACAAAAATAAAATTAATAGGCGATTAAATAATTATAATGATATGAAATTATAAATAACTACTCAGGTTTATGACTATATATATGTATCTACGTTTTTAGAGTAAGAATTTAAAATATGTTCGATGTGTATGATCTCCATCCATTAGGTATTAGTTTATAAAAATCAATTAACTTTTTCACGTGGACAACTACGAGGAAGCGTGTTTAGGATTGATGTATAGATGTCCATAGATTGAACTTGAAATACCATCTTCTTAAACTTATTGACAACATTCCATTTAATGTGCATATGTCGTGAGACATCATAGTCTAGCTCAATGGTCTTTGTACGTAGTTGTATTCGTAATGAGTGAATTTTTTTTGCCTTCTCTAACAGCGTAATCAAGGTCAGGGCTACATCGAGATTATGTACGCGAAATTTATTCTCTATAGTGTCATCCCAGCTTTCTGGTAGGGAAAATAGAATACGATCAAATAGGTATTCTTGTTGGAGATCACCTCCACGTTTTGTAAGGTAGTTGAATTGTTTGATCTTCTTATTCCCATACCCATAAATAGGAGTACCCTCCAAATGGTGCGCACTAATAAAAGGGGTATAAGTCGTACTCTTATTTTAAGTGATGATCACCGTCCCCCAATTTCCCTGAGAAAAATATATGATGCGTGAATATAAGTCCTGCAAATAGTGGCTCTAATTAATAATTTACTAGTTCTTCTTTTTCAAATGATCCAATTTAAGTTTATCTTATTTTAACATATGAAGTATTAGGGTATTGTAGTTTGATTAAGTCTCTCTTAACCCCGTGCGTATTGGATATCATCGAGGTGAAATCCAAATTAGAACCGATCGTAAGTGTTAAGACACATTTTGTGACGGTTTCTTATGAGAGAGTTTGAAAGTCCATGTGTATTATTAGTCCAAATAATCCAACATCACTATCCAATAACTAATAATTATTCCGTAGTCCTTATATCATCCACAAGATAAAACACATATCAATAATAACAATATCTCATAGTAAATTTCATCAATTTTGTTAAAAAATTTAGGGTTTGGTAAATAGGGTTTATGATAGTTTCTCACTAAATTAAGGTTTATTAACTAAGGTTTAAGGTAGTTTCTGACTAAATTATGGTAGTTTCTCACTAAATTAGGGTTTAATAAATAGGGTTTAGGGTAGTTTCTCACTAAATTAGGTTTTAGTAAATTTAGAGTATTTTTGTACTAAATTAGTTTTAAATTAGGATTTAGTAAATAAGGTATTTTTTCACTAATTTTTTGAGGACAAATTTCCAATTGAGTTAATTTGTATGTATTGGCTTAATTCCGGAGAAAACACTTTGAGTCATAAGGTAGAAGTTGTGTTTTACACCTTTCAGGCATATGACATGTTTGTTGACGATGTAGCGGCCAAGCCAAATAGAATACATCTCCATGTCGAGTTTCATGCCATGTTTCATCATCAACATTCCAAGGATCTCTGAGATATGAATGCATACTTTATTTTGATCCTTGGATATTTAATTATTGGATTTTAGGATGTTTTTCATCTAATTATAAAATATTTTTAGACATTTTTCATAAGTCATTTTGGGCGTCGTTAGATCCCGGATCAAACGAAACTTCAAACGAGTCAAAATTAGCCTTTGCTGTTTTCTCATTAGTTAGGTTGTTCTACCAGAATGGGTACCTTGTTCTAACGAGATTCCAACGAACCGATTTTTCTGTCTTATTGGAATTTCATTAGATAATTCGTTCGAATGTCGTTCGAATGAGATTGGTACCCTCATTCGAGCGACCTTCAAATGAGGAAAATTTTCAAAAAACTTGATCTTTCTAAAATATCATTTGGATTCTCGTTAGATCCCTTTTCTAACAAAAAAGGATATGTCATTCGAATGAGAATGGTACCTTGTTTGAACGATTGGGCACCAGTTTTAAAAAATTTAATTTTCCTGGCAGTTTTTTTCTTAACTGCCCACTACTTCCTTTTCCATCCATTTAAGTAGTGTGGGATAACAGTTTTAAATAGGACTTTTTCCATCCATTGAGATATATACCTTTCCAAAAAATCCAAGAATGTTTTTATTTATGATTCATGATTTAACTTTCAAAACAAAAACCCATGTTTACACCCAATTAGTTTAGATCCAAGATTCTACATATATTTATGTTTTGAGATCTAGTTTTTGGCACCGTGTTCATTCTCTACACTATTGAGATTTGTTTCTTGCGGAGGATTCCGTTCTTATTGGTTTACATACGGTGGATTCTGTATGCGTGATGGTTATTGTACCCTATCGATGGACTCTGAGGTATGGGCGGACTCCTACGTGCTACTAAGCAGAGGTTGAAGGAATGAAGAACATCAAGGCTTGCGAGGGCATAGAGTCATTGTGTAAGTTTCCTGTCGTGTCATTTTTTGTAATTTCGTACTTAGTGGACTTTTTGGCTAGGCCATCGACTTTTTTTCATTTGGGTTTTGCTTGTACATCGGGCGTAGTGATTTTTTTTTATCTTATAATTTATACCTAAGTCATGCTTAGGTTAAAAAGATAAAATTGGTTTAATCATAATTTTTTTTTTATTTGGTGCTTAATTAATTGGATAATTTAGTTTTTTTATTTAAGTTTGTTTTTAAAAAAGGTTGTTTTGGAAAATTATTTTTTAATTTGTTTTATGTAAATTTCGGTACCATCCCATCCATATAGGGCCACCTCACATCTTCAGATTTTTTTTTTTTTTTTTTAAAAATGGGCAAATTTTCCACTAATTAGGATTTAGGAATTGAAAATTTAAATATAGAGTTTTGGGCACATTTTAATTGAAAATTAGGATAGTTTCTCATTAAATTGGGGTTTAATAAATTTTTTAATTAGGGCTAAAATACACAAACATACAAATATACACACAATATATTCACACATTGCATATATACATACATATACACATATATAGTGTGTATAAATACTCACACATATAAACGATGTATATACACACACATTAATACACACATATACATACATAAATACACACATATACACATACACATAGTATATATATATATATATATATATATATATATATAGAGAGAGAGAGAGAGAGAGAGAGAGAGAGAAAGAGAGAGAGAGAGAGAGAGAGAGAGTGTATATACTCACACATATACACGGTGTATATACACACATATTTATGTATGTATATGTGTGTATCGTGTTTATACATCATGTATATGTGTGAATATATATACACACTCTCTCTCTAGAGAGAGAGACTAATTATGTGTGTGAAATGACTAAAGGGTTTTGGGTTTATAAGTAAAAAGACTGGTCACAACTCAGGACCGTGACCACATGTCATGACCCTTTCTTTTCCATTTCATTGTCCGTGACCATGTCATCATAATTGTACTAGTCACGATTCGTGACCGTGACCCACTATCATGACCAATTCAAGATGGTCACGATCCAAAGTCGTGACCATAGTTGCAGGGAATTTTGGCCATGGTCACGACCAACGGCCGTGACTTATAATGACTACCCAGTGGTCATGGACCATAGTCGTAACCCAACTTGGTCACAGTCTAGGGCCATGACCAGCTTCAGTTTAGGTCACAAAAGTCTACGCTGGTCACGGCTTTGCGTTGTGACCAGCTTGCTGTGACCATCTGCCTATTTTGGTAGAGTTTATATTTTGCATTGTAAGGGCTTGGCCATCGTTTAACTTTAATGAACAAGTTATATTTTGGACATATTATTCTCTTCATAACTCCTTTTGATTATTAGCGAATGCTTGTTTTATCTTCTCATTTCTGAGTTCCTTTTATTTTTGGTTACAAGATGGTCATCTTTTGGCCGAGGTCGTGAAGTGTTCCTATATGTTCGGCAAGTACTTCAAAACATGACAAGTGATTATGACGAGCAGACCTATTTGGTGGATTCCTTCCAAGATGAGATTCAAGATGTATTCAATGTTTCTATCATACTAGAGAGTGAGAATAATTCTCTAAGGGAATAACTCTAAATAAGCCGTATAGACTATTGGTGAAGACCAAGTCACTAAGGGGAGCCTGCACCAGAAGGTGATGGAATTAAGATACTAATTTCATCTTCAATTTTGTGTACTTTGGTCATAGGGCTATAACGAAGGCTGAATGGACGCTCTTAGTTATTATGAGGGTTTCCCACGACTCCGAACTTTAGCACTGGTAAAGGGTAGACTTCCTATTTGTTTGACTTCCCCCTCTTGAGAGAAAGGAATGTTGGATCCCTGCAGTTCCATTCTAATTCAACTAATAAGGGACAATCACCTTGATCATTATAGTGATGAAAAATTTCCTCTTAATCCATTTGATGGTTGCTGTGATGGAATGATGGCTGATCTGGAGCACTGAAGATGAAAGATATATTTATTTTTTTATCAGTTTTTATAATTCTCTAACTTGGTAACTTGTAATTTAAATGAATATGAACAAAATTACTTAGTTAATTCCATGTATTGCATTTTTCGATCATGTTTTATTAGTTGCCTTACTTTTAGGATAAGTGTCGTCACACAACCTTAGGCCCATGACCAGCTATGGCAAAAATGCACCTGGTCATTTGGCAATCAAGCCGTTCAGGATTTTAGCCGACCAAAGTCGACACACTTAATGTCTAAGGATTTCGAGAAATTCTTAAAGTTTTCATGTTTATCAGTGATAAAAACACGTAACCTTAAGATATGATTAAACGTAATCTTATAAAGTCATTCAAAATGACGATTAGTGCTTGATCAAATAAATTTGAGCAAATTTATAATAAAGATAACCTTGCCACAATGGTAATTTGTAATTGAAAAAGTTGTCCTTCCATTTTGAATAATAAGAAATCTAATTGCGTTAATTGAACTTTAAATCATCCAATAAACATAAACTTAAAACTTGAAGAAAAGATAAAAAGTTTTAAAAATAAATTTTTTCAAGATTGGTCGCATTTCAGGCCTTAGGAATCTTCCCACCCCTAATGTTTCTAGTTGGTAGGCTCCTTAAAGGTCGTCTTCTATGACTTTGAAGGATTCTTCCCAGTTAGGACCTAACTTACCATTTGATGGCTTTCTTGCCTTATCGATAACTGATAGCCTAATCTCCAACATGGAACTTCATCGGATTGACGCATTTGTTGTATTACTGGGCCGATTATTTTTGGTAGGACACCATCTTGACCAAGGATTTTCTCTACTTTCCTTCGCTAGGTCGAGCTCAGTTCAATTCATTCAGGATTTAGTCGGCAAGGATGCTTCCAATGGGATTATGGCTTCCATTCCATAATCTAAGGCAGAGTGTGTTTCTATGGTCGACCTCGTGGGCATTGTGTGATACACCCAGAGGATGCGCGGATGCTCATCCACCGAGGCACCTTTTTTTATTTTCTAGCCTCTTTCTCATCCTATTGAGCATTCTCTTGTTGGAAGCCTCAGTTTATCGTTACTTTGGGGATATAACACTTAGCTGTAATAGTGCTTGATATTGTGGCTATTAGATAAGTCTTGAAATAGTTTACTTTTAGAATTCATCCCATTATCGGTGATGATCATTATCAGTACACTAAAATGAATCACAATGTTCGTCTAGATAAATTTGATCATATCGAGGTCCCTTATGTTTTGACCAAGATATACTTTTGATACCCTAGTGCTATAGATAGGGGAACTATAATGTCTAATTCTAATTGAGTGAAAGGCCACGGATTGGTTAATTACTTTAAGTCATTGTCTAGTTGGTGAAGAATGGACATGAAGACATGAAATTTCCTGCACTTTTTGAGGTATGAGGCTCCATCTTTTTACATGTAAGGCCACAAGAAACCTTATTTCATAGCCTTGTATGCTAAAGACCTTAGCTCAGAATGATTTCAATATATTCCATCAGCTTATATAGGACTTGGTCAACATCGCTTGGATGTACTCATTCGAGGTATGGTCTTGTGAAAGATCACGTGTCAAGTTTTCCCTCTCGTGATAAATATATTCGAGTAGTATTAACCTTGGTTTGATGGTTATGCTTCTTGTCGACAGGCAGAACATCTTCTTATAGGTTTGCTATAATTGGGCCAATACAACTAGGATACTTTTGGATAGAGAGGAATTGTTCAACGATCTTTTTCTTCATGATGCTTGCTTAGGAACGGTATTCCACATCAATTGTTCGTTTAAGGTAGGAGTTAACGGTTAAACCTAAAGTAACAAGATCATTTACATGGTTGTCATTTCCTTATGGAAACTATTGGATACTAACTTTCTTGAATTGAGCGATCCGATCCTAGACGACATGTAAGTATGCTAACATGCATTTATCTTTGGCCTTATAGTCTCTTGATACTTAATTAGATACTAGCCTTGAGTCACTTAAGACATCGAAGTGACTTGCACCAAGGGATAAGGCTTTCTTTAATCTAGTGATGAGAACTTTGTATCTGACCTCATTGTTAGATGCCTCAATGTCAAGTCTGATATCTTGCTCGAGCATGATTTGTTTAAGAGTTATAAGGGAAATTCCCATTCCTGCCCCTTTTGAATTGAAGGCCTGTCGATAAAGAACACATGTAGTTAAACTCTTAATTGATTACTTGACTGACATTTTCCCCTTTGTCAGGCTCCTGCACTTCATTGAACTTAGCAATGAAATCTGCTAACACCTGTCCTTTCATCGTTGTTATCGGTTAATGATGGGAATCAAAACTCCTTAGTTCCAATGACCATTTGGACATCCGTTTAGAGAGATGGTGCTTTTTTAGGATTGCCTTGAGTGGAAAGGATGTGATGATTATAACTGAATAGACTTAAAAAATTAATTCAACTTCTGTGAAGCGATTACCAGAGAGTAAGTTAGCTTCTCTAAAGGAACATTAAGTTTTTTGGTGTCCATTAGTGCCTTATAAAAGTAATAAATCTGGGTCTGACGTCCTTCATTTTCACACATTCTGTCTGAGTTAACTGCATAGTCGAACACTATAGGTAAACTAGATCTCCTAATTTTGGGACTGCGAGTAGTGATGATCGACTTAAATAAATATTAATTTGTTCAAGTGCCTTTGATCATTATTCATTCCAGGATAGGTCCTTATATTTCTTCAAGATCTTAAATAATGGTGGACACTTCTCAGAAGAGTTAGAGATGAAGCAGTTGAGTGCTTCTAACATTTCAATCAATGTTGGAACATCTATGACTGCTTTTGGTGACTGAACATTATTAATTGTCTCAATTTGGTTAGGATTTGCCTAAATCCCCCTTTGACTGACCAGATATCCCAGGAACTTCCATATTGAACTCCAAAGGGCACTTGGGTGCATTGAGATTTATTCGATAATATATCAGGACCTTAAACGTCTTCGTTAGGTCCTGCAGATGATTGAATTTATGCTATATTTTCATGAGCATATTATTTATATAAACTTACATGATGCTCCTAGTCGATGTTTGAATATCTTAGTGACCAACTGTTGGTATATTTATCATGCGTTCTTGAGTCCAAATGGCATGACTATGTTACAGTACAAGATAATGGATCTGATAATACCTGGAGTATGCATCCAAGAAGCTCATCCGTTCATGGCTAGTCATGGTATCGACCAACTTATTAATCTTTAATGGAGAAAAGTTATCCTTGGGACAAGCTTTTTTTAGCATGGTGAAGTCAATCTAGACTCTCCACTTTTCGTTACTCTTTCTAATGAAAACTATGTTGTAGAGATACTTGGGGAACTGAACCTTCTTCAATGGACCTTGCCTCTAGAACTTTTCCCACTTTTTCTTCTACAAATATTGATTCCTCTTCAAGGTTGAAGATGACAAGTATATATAGGGCTTGGGGGGTGTAGGGTACCCCTCAAGCATGCATCGAGCATGTAATGACGGTTTAGCTAATCCCATGTTGACACCTGACTGGGCCACCTATAGGTAATGATGACATAATATTCCCTCACGTGAGGGAATGATCTTGTTATAATGGTTTAGTTCACGTGCTACATGAGTCCCACGTGCATTGTACCATGCATCTCCTAAACCACGCACCATGAGAGTGTAACCTTCGGCCTAGACGAGGCTACCACAGGCCGAGGCTAGTATTATAGAAGCTCTGATTCCCAAACTGACACTTACTATCGACCAGTGGAGGGTCGTCCAGTCGAGCTATCCTACTCAGTTGTTAAGCCGGGCTGAGGCTTCAGTTCAACGGGGGCTTGGGCTGTTGTGTCCCTTCCTTCAGTAGCCCCTGGATGGTGAAAGGTTGATTCCTCATCCTAGACGAGGATACCCTCGGTTGTCCAAGGGTATATTTTGGTATATCAATCACCCCTAGCCCTTAGTCATCGATGCTGTTGAGGTGGCTAAGGGGTAATATTATCTTAGGATGTTGATTTGATGATTTTCTAGGCTGGTGAGTGACACTTGACAAGTTGATTGACGCTGATCAGGTGTCAATCATAGTGCTATATTTCCCAGGAATGACGGCTGCACAATACACTTTAAATATTATGCCCTAATGATGATTTTCCTCATGGGTTGTGCGCCGCCTTAGTTATTGGGCCCAATGATGACTAGGTATTTAAGCATTTTCAAATAACTCTCTCTCTCTCTCTCTCTCTCTCTCTCTCTTATATTCTCTTCTTTGTGCGCAATCTTTTTCTCTAGCTTTTTGCAGTTAATCCCCATTCCTGCCTCCTCGTAAGACTTCCAAGCTTAATCCAGCTCCAACCTTCTTTCCAGGTACTCTCCCTGCCATTCTTTCCTCTCTATCATCTATTTTGTTCAAGCACATCATTGATTTCTTCTTAGTTTAAGCTCTGCACATTTTTCGATTAGTCTTTATTTTTTTGGCGAGTGAATCCACCATTATTTGGCGGGTCTAGGTGAGAGGCAGTGAGTACTAGGTTTTTTTTAGGTTTTGACTGGTTGCTTTGTAGATAAAACTCAACTTTTTAAGCGTTCCAATCGTCTTCTCCGATCGTCTTCTCCGGTGTGCTTTATTCCTTCTGTTCTTAGCCATTCTTCCCCAAAACTCTTTATTTCTCTAAGTTTAATCTTAAAGTTAACTTGGTCAACTATTTAACTTTTTTGTGAGTTTGTTGAAAAATTCTCAAGTCTAGGGTCATCCTCTTGATGCTCCAAAGGCTTTATGAATTGGTCGAGGATTTTCCTAATCTGAGAGAGAGGTGCTTTACAGAGATTAGGAGGATAAAAGAGGAGAGTGAGGTTATACGTAGGGCCAACCCTGTCTAGGTGGACCCATATTCCCCGTTCCATTAGCCACAATTCTGCCTTCACCCTCTGAGCCTTTTGGGTCATCTTGTCATCAAACTGAGAGTCAGAGCCAGGAAGAAATGGATAAATAAATAAGAACATCGTCTTCTTTCGGTGTCGGCACCTCTGGAAGATATGACCCATTAAACTATCACCCCAACGAACAAGCTGGGGGAACAGTTGACCCTGAAAACTATGTCCCCATTGAATTTAAAGACACCTTTCCAGATGGTCCTCCACCCTTAGAAAATGATGGGGCAGATGGAGCTGGAGATGAGAGAAGTGAGGACGAGGGTAGTGGGGACGAGGACGAGAGTGAGAATTCAAATAACGAGGTTGACACCTCAGTAGCCTCGTCTTTAGTCTCATTCGTTAAGGATCGTGATCTCTTACTATGGAGACACTCCTTTGGTATTAAACCCAATGTCACTATGAGGATCCCAAATGAAGATGAGAAGGTCTTCCAGGGGCGAGAGGGAGAAATTGGTATGTACGAGTATATGTTTAGGGCCGGCATCAGGTTACCTCTTCATCCTGCCATTGTCTCTATACTCTCTGCCCTTGGGGTTGCTCCCACCCAACTTCCTCCTAACTCATGGAGGATCATCCTTGGCTACATTTCTCTCTGGAAGAACACATTCACTGATGAGCCCTCGACCAGTCTGTTCCTTTCCTGTTATAATATAACCTCTTCGTTTAAACAACCTGGATACTTCCATCTAGGGGCTAGGAGGTCTGACAAGAAACTTCTCCATGTTGCACAGAATTCAAACCACAACTGGAAGAAGAGAATTTTCTTTATCTCTAGGGATTGGTAATTCCCCATTGAGGTTGAACCTTTAGAAGATAGCCTGAGGGTCCCTCAAGCATGGTCCAACCCCTCCATGAAAGCAAGGTCAGACCCTGAACTTAGCTTAGATGAAAGAGCTATGGCTGACTATCTGAGGGAGCAAGGGAATAAGGGTGAAATTCCCCAATTTGAAGATTTTATGACCCCTCGTCTCCTCAAAGAAGCTAGTCTGAGGGTCGGCCCTTTGATAGAATTATGTGAGTTGGTTTTTGTTTCAATTTCTTTTAAGTGTTCCCCCTTTTCTTTTAATTTCTTTTAAGTTTGTTGGCTGGTCTCAGCAAGAAGAAGGGCAAGCCTCCTTAACAAATCCAGAAGAAAATAACTCCTAGGGACTGACCTATGAGGCTTCGTGAAAGAGGAAGGAGATATAAGCTCATATTTGTGGTCGTCCTGATGCCCCTACGAGGGTGAGTGAGGAGGCCCCAGATACACACACTGAGGGGACAAGTTCTTCTTCATCTCTGGATGCCTTCTGGTTGCACATCTGACCATGCTTAAGGCCAACCCCTCCTCTCTGATTGCCCATATAAAGGCTGCCAAGGTCTCCATGTTCTCTACTCCGTCATCCTCTGATTATGACTTCTTGGCTAAGATGCCCCCACCCAGAGTCTACGATTTTAGGATTCATAGTTTGGTCCTGGTATTTATCTCATACCTTCAATTTTAATTCACCAATATCAACTGGACCCTCGTCCTTTCATCACTACCTTTTCTCTCATCTTTTTCAGTTTGTCTATGCCTTTACCTCGACTACGAAATGGATGGCTGAGAATTATCCAAAATTTCAAGAGGCTGAGAGAGCTATTCAAAGTGAGGCCAACTTGATGATTGAGTTGGAAAATCTCAAGAAAGAGCTAGAGGGTGTGAAGGATGATCACTCTAGGGTTATTGGTGATCTTAAAAAAGAGCATACTGAGCAACTGAAGCAAAAGGATAACATTCTCATGACCAAGGACGAGGCTTTGACCAATCAGGCAACGCAATTTAAGTCAGACCTTGATGCATCTGTTCAAAGGGCTGGGACGGATGCTGTGGAGGCATACAAGCTCTCTGATGAATTCCAAGGCTTTGGCCTTGAATACTTGGAGAGGGGAATTAAGATGGCCTGTCGGTGGGTCGTCTTAAAGTTTACTGACATGGTGTTAGCCATTCTCCCCTCTCTTGAAGCTGTAGAATTGGAAGACCCCTTGATGGCCGAGGCTCTATCCCATGTGGAGTCTCATATGGCTATTGAGGGAACTAGGACATCGGAGGGTTGGTCGGCTTCCAATGCTACTGACAATGCCTTGCCTAATAACGGTGTTGAGATTTTACCCTCTAAGACATCTCTTTAGAGTGGTCGTGTGTGACCTATACCCTCTTAATGTAATTTTGTTTTACGCCATCTTTTGGACATGATGCATTGTAACTTTTTTTATTTTTAATGAAAATGCTCTTCCCTTCCATTTGGTCTTTTATTCCTTCATTTTTATAATTTGTGCTAACCATCTTCCAAGTTAATACAAGTCCTCCCTCATCTTTCTTGGGAGTTAGTGGAGGGTCGTCCCTACTATTCACCCTCATCCTAGACGAGGGAGTAGATCCACCAACTTAATGATGTTTTCAAAAACAAGTCCTCCCTCATCTTTATTAGGAGTGAGTGGAGGGTCGTCCCTACCATTCAACCTTATTCTAGTTGAGGGAGATAATCCACTAAATTAATGATGTTTTCAAACTCAAGTCCTCCCTCGTCTTTCTTAGGAGTGAGTGGAGGGTCGTACTTACCATTCACCCTCATTCTAGCCTAGGGAGATGATCCACCAAATTAATGATGTTTTCTAACATAAGTCCTCCCTTGTCTTTCTTGGGGGTGAGGGGAGGGTCATCCCTACCATTCACCCTCATCCTATCCGAGGGACATAATCCACCAAATTAATGATGTTTTCAAACACAAGTCCTCCCTCGTCTTTCTTGGGAGTGAGTGGAGGTTCATCCCTACCATTCACCCTCATCCTAGCTGAGGGAGATAATCCACCAAATTAATGATGTTTACAAACACAAGTCCTCCCTCGTCTTTCTTGGGAGTGAGTGGAGGGCCATCCCTACCATTCACCCTCATCCTAGCCGAGGGAGATGATCCACCGAATTAATGATGTTTTCAAACACATATCCTCCCTCGTCTTTCTTGGGAGTGAGTGGAGGGTCGTCCCTACTATTCACTCTTATTCTAGCCGAGGGAGATAATCCACTAAATTAATGATGTTTTCAAACACAAGTCCTCCCTCGTCTTTCTTGGGAGTGAGTGGAGGGTCGTCCCTACCATTCACCCTCATCTTATCCAAGGGAGATAATCCACTAAATTAATGATATTTTGAAAACTAAACTCCCCTCGATGTTATTGATAATATATGGATAAGGTTATCCCCATCCATGCTGTCGTATCACTGAAGAGCATTTAAGCCTACTTCACCACAAATGATGTTTTGTAGCTTAACATGAATTACACCAACAAATATCTAAATTGACAGATAACAAGATGAGGGGCCAATAGAATATTCTTATTAACATTAATGTTCTATGAAACAATGCATTCATTATAATTGTGAACAAACAGGACATCAACTACAACATCATTGGTAATATTTCTTCAAATCATCTGCATTCTAGGGGTTTGAAAAGGGTTCCACTTTAAGATTTTCGAGCCTATAGGTACATGGGATAACTTTATGGGTGACCCTGTATGGGCCATGCCAATTTGGGTGAAGCTTCTTAGGTTTCTTCCATTCCTTTTTTAGGACTAGTTCTCCCACAGCTATCGACCTTTCCTTTACTCTCTGATTGTAAAACTTGGTTGTCCTCTGCTGGTAAGATGCTTGTCTTATCTAAGTATCTTCCCTTCTTTCCTCAATCAAATTGAGATCAAGTCTCCTTTCTTCGTGAGGATCATACATCTAAATTCCGTGAGTAGGAAACCCAATTTCAGTTGGTATGACGACTTCTTAGCCATATGCCAACATAAAAGGGGTTCCCCCGTAGGGGTTTTTGCCGTCGTCTTGTAGGCCCACGGTACAACATAAACTTCTTCGACCCATCTTCCTTTTGCCTCTTCAATTTTTTTTATGATCCCATCTAGGATTGGTCAGTTTGTTATCTCAGTCTACCCGTTAGCCTGAGGTCGGCCTGGGGTAGAAAAGAATTATTTGATCCCCTTTTTTTCGCAGTATTTTTCGAGGGAAACATTCCTGAACTGAGTCCCGTTATCTGAGATGAGGGTGTTGGGGAGACCATTCATGCATATGATGTTCTTCCAGATGAACTATAAGGTTTTCTATTCGGTGATCGTGATCATTGGCTCCGCCTTTACCCATTTTAAAATATAATCAATTGCTACAATAAAGTATCGATAGTTATTGACTGCCCTAGGTAGGGGTCCTACCAAATCAATTCCCCATACTGAAAATGGCCACGGGGATGTAATAGAGGTTAGAAGTTGATAAGGATGGTGAGGGATGGTAGCGAACCTCTGGAATTTATCACACTTCTTCATATATGCCGTAGCATCCTTAGCCAAGGTCGACCACCAGTATCCCTGAGTGACTATCCTCTTAGCTAATGACCTTCCCCCAATGTGGATTGAATCAGACGGATGAACACACCTGAGCAAAGGGAGCAAGAACCCTTTCTTGTACAAAGTATCTCCAATGACAGTGAATTTTGTACCCATGTATCTTAGCTTCTTCCTTTTTGATTTTGCCTCTGGCATCTCCCCCTCTTTAATGTATCTAGTTATAGGGTACATCCATGAAGTTTCCCCATTTATATTTAGGCAGGAGCTAAGTGTTATATCTTCATCTTCAATCACTGGACGAAGTAGAATTTCTACTGTCATTGTTCTTCTGATATCTGTCCTAGTTACTGAAGCTAGTCTTGCAAGTGTATCGGCTCAGCCATTGTCCAGTCGAGGTATCCTCTTCAACTTTACTTCTCTGAAGTTTTTCAACAGTGACTTTACTTTCTCAAGATATTTGGCCATTATTTCATCCTTAGCCTCATATGCTCCCAGTATATGATTTACTACCAACCTTGAATCACTATACACCAAGAGCTGGCTAACACTAAGAGTCTTAGCCAAGGAGAGGCCTACTATCAGGGCCTCATATTCTGACTCATTGTTGGAGGCTTTGGAGTTAAACTTTAGGGCATATTCGATGTCCGTGCCATCTGACACTGACACTATCAATCCAGCTCCAGTATCTTCCTTCTTTATTTTTAACAACTTTTTTTCTAGCTGTGCTTATCTCAACATTCTCTGTGGACAGGTCAATAATTCTCCTTTTTGATTATCTATCTTCTCAAGGTTCCCATTTTCAGGCTCGGCCTCTTCCCAAGTGAATTTAACAAATTTGCTAGTGCTTGCCCTTTGATAGCCACCGAGGCTGATATATAATATCAAACTCTCCCAGCTCTATTGCCCAGGCCATTAGCCTCCACGATTTCGCTAGTTGTGTATGACCTATCGAAGAGGAGAGTCAGTAAAGATGACCATTGTATGGGATTGGAAGTATGACTTCATCTTCCTTGAGGCATAAATCAAGGCATAAGATAACTTCTCCATCCTAGGGTATCTTTGCTCTGCTCCTTAGAGTGCTTTACTATTAAAATACACTGACTTCTTTATCCCGTCTTTTTCTCTCATAATAATAACACTGATGGCTGACTTTGAGACGGTTAGGTACACGTACAATCTTTCGCCTACCACTAAATGCGATAGAAGTAATGGATACCCTAGGTAGGACTTTAGCTCTTTAAAAGCCATGTCACACTCTTCGTTCCACTCAAAAGCCTTTCTGAGAACTTTGAAAAATGGTAGACATTTGTCTGTGGCTCTGGATACAAATCTATTCAAAGTAGCCACTCGCCCTGTGAACCTCTGGACGTCTTTAATGGTCTTGGGGGTATTCATTTCTATCAGAGCCCTTATCTTCTTAAGATTGTCCTCAATACCCCTTTGATTGACGATGAACCACAATAACTTTCCTGCTCGAACCCCAAAAAATGCATTTGGATGGGTTGAGTTTCATCCGGTATTTGTCCATCATATCAAAGGTCCTCTCAAAGTCGGCCACATAATCCTTAGATTTCAAACTCTTGGTCAGCATGTCATCTACGTAGACCTCCATAGACCTCCTTATTTAGTCTTCGAATATTTTATTCACTAGATGCTGATACGTTGCCCCTACATTCTTCAGGCCAAAGGGCATGACCCTAAAATAATATGTCCCCTTATCAATAATGAAAGCTATTTTTTTTTATTTCGCAAGGTCCATGAAGATCTGATTGTAGCTCGAGTATGCATTCATGAAGATCATTAACTCATAGCCTGCAGTAACGTCCACCATTTAATCGATGCGAGGAAGAGGGAAACTATTTTTGGGGCAATATTTATTGAGGTCAGTGAAGTCCACACACATCCTCCATTTCTCATTTGATTTAAGGACTATGACTGCATTAGATAGCCATTTGGGATAGATGACCTCCCTGATAAACTCATCTTCTTTGAGCTTCTTGACCTCATCCCTTATGACCTCATATTTCTCTCGAGAATAAATTCTCCTCCTCTTCTATATTGGTTTGGCATCTTTCATCACGTTGAGCTTGTGCCATACGATCCTGGGGTCAATCCCCGGAATGTCTGTATGACTCCATGCAAAGATGTTCTGCCTCTTCTTTAACGACTTGATTAGCCCCTCTTTGATCTCAGGCTTGAGGGATTTGTCGACCTGGACGTTTTTTTTTTATTTATCCTCATTGAGGATGATAGATTCTACCTTTTTCGCGGCCTCTCCCTTCTTTAGCTTTGCCTCGTCCCTTGGATCAAGGGTATCAATATTGTAAGTAGTGGTTGCTTTCTTGTATGCCTCTTTCTCTCCTCGTACGAATTGAAGTAGCATTCCCGTGCCGTCATTTGGTCACCCTGAACTTCCCCTACCCTATAAGGAGTCGAGAATTTTATTATCTGGTGGACCGTTGAAGGCATGACCTGAAATTCCTTGAGGGCTACTCACCCCAGTATGAGATTATAGGCCGAGAAGATGTTTTCGTCCATAACGAATAAATTGATCTCCCTAATGAGCCATTTCGGCCACTCATCTCCCATTCTTACATCAGCCTCATACATCCCCAAGGGGTGAACTTTTTCTCCGCTGAAATCGATCAGGGGATGATGATATGGAACAAACCTGGCACGGCTAAGTCCTAGGGGTTTAAAATATGGCCAAAACATCACGTCTGTATAGCTTCCCCCATCTACTAAGATCATCGACACCTCACATGCGTGCACCCTGGTGGTGATGACGAGAGGGTTGTTATGTGGGGCTAGGAGGCCCTTAAAATCCAACCGTGAGAAACCCACTATCAGAGTATCCATGTTAACCTTCTTCCTCTTGTCATGTTTAGCTTTAATAGAGGTTGAGTGCATAACTTCAATCTTCGTTACTGCCTTAGCCTCAGTGACATGGGTTTTCCTATCGGTTATTTTTGACCCTCCTCCAACTAGTCCCCCGGAGATCATTCCAACATCGAATGAAATCATATTAAGCCTTTTCACCGGACCATGATCATCCTTCGGTGGAAGGTATGGATCATCACTATCCTCGTCCCCTGAGGGGTCATAACTCCTAGATGGAGTATCTTCCTTGCATTTATCATTTCTTTTTTTCCTGGGGTTGGTCCGACCACTCTTGAAGGCACACTTATCCACATACTTTCTCAACTTTCCTGCTTTTAACATCTTTTCGATTTCATCTTTTAGAGCAAGATATTTATCGATCAAATGGCCATAATCTTGATGGAATTAGCACCATAGTTTTTTGTTCCTTTGTGGGGAGGAGCTCTCAACTTTTCTGGCCATTTTAAATATTGGTCGCTCTTTATCTCATTTAGGATGTGTTCACAACTGACTGTCAGCGGGATGTAATTTACAAACTTGTCATCTGTTGGTCTTTTCTTCTCATCATTATTCTTTTTCTGGTATTTATCTCCACTAGTACCTCCCTTTTAATCCTCGTATTTGGTGTCCATTGCCTTTTCGGCATTCATCACCTTCCCACCTTCGCCAGCATCTCAACTGTTAACTTCGGGGGGTTTTCGATAAGCTTCCATAATAGCTTTCCTTTTTTGAGTTTTCCAATGAGGGCCGTCATGTCTATTCTCTCTTTATAGTCTCTGACCTCTAACTTTTCTTTGTTAAACGTGGTTATGTAGTCTCTGAGACTCTTATTTTCCCCTTGCTTAACATAAAGCAGGTGAGTGATCTTCTTCTGTGGCCTTACTCCAAAGCAAAAGTTGTGAATGAATCGCTCTACTAGCTGCTTAAAGCTTTCAACAGAGTTCTTCGTAAGATAGGTATACCAGATATGTGCAGCCCCAGTCAAAGTGCTCGAAAAGGCTCTACACCTCATCACATTTGAGATAGAGTATATGTCTGCTGCTGAATGGTACATCTCGATATGATAGACTGGGCTAATACTCCTGTCATACCTTGGAGTGACCACATGTGTTTTAAACTTGGCCTGCATTGGGAAGTTGACTATCTTTGCCATAAAGGGTGAGCCCTCGGAGTATCCTCTCTGAAGAGGGTCTCGGCTTTTCAGGATATCACCAATTTTATCCTTCAGCCTCTGAATCGAGTCATTCCACGACCTCAAAGGGTCGGATTGGACGATGTTATCCCCCATCGCTTCCCTGGGATGAACTAAGGGCTCCGCTGTAGCTGACCTTCACCAGTTATATAATTCTCCATGACCATCATCTCGTCCATAAGGGGGTCGACCCTCGTGGGGTCGGCCATCTACTGCTTCTCTTCTGGAACTTGCGAGACTTATCAATCTGGATAATATTTCCCTTAGGTCATTGACTGGGTCCAACCTCTCAAAGGCCGACCTTTTGCTCAAATGCTCAAAAGTCGAGCCTCTGGGGCGGTCATCAAGATTCTGTCTCCTATACCTCCCTTATCTCTCCTAGATAGGTCGTATAGTATTATTGTAGATCTCATATGGCTCCCAATAATCTTTTGGAGCATCTTCTACTTCCATATCATCATACCTATCCTCCGGGCAAGGGTTTCCTTGCCTCCCCAGGCGTAAACGCCCGGGGTCAGTAACATCATTCCGCCATTGTGGAGGTGGAAAGTCTTTACGTGGTGCCTAGGGTGGTCCCCTGGCCTTATGTTGTCCCTGCGCAGCTGTCGGAGTAATCATCTCCGGTGAGACTCCTGGTGGTCTCAGTATGTTTTGGCTAAGAGCTGCAAATTGCTCTTGCATAAACTAGTGGCTTACTGCCAAAGACTTCAGGGCGGCAGCCACCTCAGCCATCTCAGACTGAGGTGGTATATGGCTGGAACTAGGTCCTAATCCACCAGCCGGTAGAGGAGGTAGTGGTAACTTTGGTGCCATATATTTTAGCTATGATGAGCTGAATGATTAAAAGATTGATGAGCTTGAGAACCTTAATGGATCTTTTTCAATGGTGAAACAACTCCACACAAAGGGGAGAACTGGTTCACCACCAGAGTCTCCGGTGAGGTAAAGCTGTAGAAAGGAAGATATAGCTTCTCGTTCCCACAGACGACGCCAAACTGATAATGCTTAGAACACCACCACCAGATAAAGAGGTGATATAGCTCAAACAGTAGCAACAATGGCAGCAATAAAGTTATATATGTATATATATATAGAAGGAGGTGAGTAAAAGAGGTATGGAGACAATAATGTATAGTGGCTCAGCCAATCAGGCCTACATCCACTGTGAGTGTGTGATCCACTAAATATGGACACTAAAGGCCTTGGATACAATGCACAAGCTTTTCTCTCTCTACTGTGTGTACAAACAGAGTTTCAGTTAGGGTTACAATTATCGATCCCTCTTCAAGGTTGAAGATGACAGGTATATATAGGGCTTGGGAGGGTGTAAGTACCCCCCAAGCATGCATCTCGCATGTAATGACGGTTTAGCTAATCCCCTGTTGACACCTAGCTGGGCCACCTGTAGGTAATGATGACATAATATTTCCTCACGTGAGGTAATGATCTTGTTATAACGGTTTAGTCCACGTGCTACATGAGTCCCACGCGCACTGTACCACGCGTCTCCCAAACCACGCGCCATGAGAGTGTCACCCTCGGCCTAGACGAGGATACTACAGGCCGAGGCTAGTATTATAGAAGCTCTGATTCCTAAACTGACACTTACTGTCGACCATTGGAGGGTCGGCCAGTCGGGCTATCCTACTCGATTGTTAAGCCGGGCCGATGCTTCAGTTCGACGGTAGCTTGGGCTATTGTGACCCTTCCTTCAGTATGAGCCCTGGATGGTGAAAGGTTGAGCCCTCATCCTAGACAAGGATACCCTCGGCTGGCCGAGGGTATATTTTGGTATATCATTGAAGGCACATGACTTCAAAATCAATCCCAGGCATATTATAAGGCTGCCAAGAAAATACATCTTGATTCTATTTGAGCAGAGAGATCAATTCCTCTTTTTCGTGATCGACGAGTGAGTTGTTGATCATAAGTTTCTTTTTATAAGGTGTGAGTCATCAAACATAACTTATTGCTATGGTTACATGATTATATTTTGACGTGCCACCCACTACACCAAAACTGGATTTTAGTAACAGTTTTTTATCATTATTAAAATAATTAGTAACGGTGCATTTCAGTTAGAATAAAAGGCATGGGGAATAAAATTTGTAATACATATTTACCGTTACTAATATTGGATTTAGTAACATTATTTTACCGTTACTAATATTGGATTTTCCAATGGCATTTTACCGTTACTAATTCTGATTTAGTAACGGAATTTTATGTTACTATTTCTACATTATTACACAGATTTTTAACTCTTTTATCTGATTTGTAGCAGTAAAGGTTCGTTAGTAATATTAATACATATTTAAAAAAAAATAAGATCCGACATCCTGTCCTAAATTTAAACAATTTCAATTATACTTACCACACTATTCGAATTCCAAGAACATTTACAAAAATAATCTACATAAATAATGGCATTTTATTCACATTTACATTCTTATAATCTGGCACTAAGACTTACAATTTAAAGTGATAATGAGATAATATTTTGCAATTTGAGTAGGAAATAAGATAAGAAAATGATACTTATCAATCCACTATAAAGATGGATTAGTATAGACATGTAGCATAATATTCCTAGCCAAGGGGTTTTCTCATACAAGGTATATTGTAAAAAGATTTATATAAAAGAAAAAGGTATATACAAATGTGTTATGATCTTTGATATAAGTTTTTTCTTCTCGTCTTCTTTGTTTAAGTTCAAGGTATATCAAAATCGGTGAGAAGCATTTAGCACAAGCGTCACTTTTAATAATCAAATCTATATTTCTACTAGAGAAACATAAACCCAACCAAAAATTTCTCAGAAACCCAACCAAGACTTATCAACTAGGAAGTCCCAATTGTCGCTGGAGAAATATAAACGGTATCATAAAGCACTCAATCTAGTGTTTGAGTTTCTTCGGCACACAGACAACATATCCATGTAGACCTGACACTGATCTCACTCTACGAATTATTAAAACACTACAAGGTTTAACATATATAAACAATTGTCAATTAAAATAGCTAACCAATATATTAAATCATAACTTTTAAACAAAACTGATAAAATAACAAAGTCAAGTGATTTCTGTCATTAATTGTCAATAACTCAGAAAATTAACTAAAGAATTATATCCTTATTAAAGCAGTGCAGGCATTTCAGAAGTTGATATATATTTCTACACTCATGTTCAAAGATGCATTAACTTTCCTTTTACCTTGGAAGCATGTATTCAAGGTTACCTATGCTCAGGTGTTCAATTAATATATACGTTTACCAATTCTTTGACATTTTTTTATCTTTGTATTTCATGGTGGTTTAGAGCTATGATGCGATTAAAAAACGAATGACACTCATTTATGATGATTATTATTGATCTCTTTAATTGGACATCAATAGTTTTTATTTCTGAAAATATTGGCATTGAATATGGCAATCCATCTGCCTCTACTTATTACCTTTACTTGATTTTGGAGCTGACATTAAAATGGCCAATCCATATGTCAAGAAAGAGTATCGTAATGATTAGTAACAAAATCACAACCTACCTGACACTGCATAATATCGCCATCATGAACAATAATGAAAGGATTAACTATTTTTTGAAAGGTAATCTAAAATAGGAGTTACAAAGACAAACTAGAAAAAATAAATGATAGCACATTAAAAATCATCATAAGTATATCTATTGAAAATATAAATGAAATTGGACATATTAATACACAATAAGGGGTCCTAAAAAATTCTCTGACCTGTAAAAAGTTAAGTTTCCATCGCTGGGGTTCAATGTAGTCTCAGATCTACCTCATTGCGAGTAGACATAGATCATAATCCGTATATATAGATAAAATCAAAACAAAATTATTAATAAATGCCTCTTATTAAATCCAGATACAGAACTTTGATGTTTTTTTATTATTTATGCTTTATATCAAATACAATTTCAATCAAACTTGCATAAAATTACAGCAAGCAAAACTGGAACAAAAAATTATGAACTGAAATAAAACTTATAATTCTTGAATAACAAATTTTCAATTAAAGTACAAATACAACGTAATTTAGTCACCTATTTTCATTGAGGACATGCCAATTTATCAATATATCAATTTGAAGTTTCATTTTTAGTACTTGAATTTACCTCTTGCCACATTCTACCATCGATTAATCTAGATTATTTGAACCTTCCTCAGTCTATTCTGTATTGTTGGGTGAAGTTAGTTGTCACTTATACAAGTGATTGGTTTAAAAAGTCTAAGATGACATGCTCCGAGTAATAGTGATGGTAGTGGTGCAACCACAGTTGATCAGTTGGTCAGTACCTTATCATCTGACCTGAGCTTAATTGTTTTGGCCCAACTTTTTTATGACCCTTCATGGAACCACAGGAAAAAGTCAGTTTTTAGCAGAGATTGCTACAATATCTATTGTGCAGCATTGTAACCTTTTGAAATTTTAAGGATATTGCATTGAGGGGGATAAACAACTTCTTATTTACGAGTATCAGAACAACAAGATCCTTGATCAAGCATTATTTGAGGGAGAAGGGAAGACCAGTTTGCACGTTAATTGGCCAACGCGTTATGATATATGCATTGGATTAGCAAGAGGTTTATCTTGTCTTAAAGAAGAATCACGTTTTCGAATTGTCCACAGAGATGTGAAGTCCATTAATATTCTTCAAATCAAAAGCTTGGGATCCTTTCACATGAAGTGTAGTATGTAGGCCTTCCGAAGAGAATATACAACAACTAAATCTCAATAGTCAAATTCTACTAAAATAATAATTCATAAAATCTTTTAGTATGAATTACATAAGTAAAGTATTTTTCTTAATAAAATTTAGTCCCAAATACATCTATTAATCAATACAGGGGTGGAGCTAGGCGTATCTACGGTGTGGGGCACGTAGATTTGTCGATTTTTCCCATTCAAAACATGTTTTTCTAAAACCATAATTAGCTGACAACTTGAGTATTACATCATGCTTACAAATTATTCTAAAAATTGCAAAGAAAAAGGAAAATAAAAATTGAAAGATTCATATCCTAAACAAAACACCCACTCAAACTTAAATAACCAATTTGTAATCTTTAGATGTACCAAGATTAATCACATTATTAGTGTGATATATGCAAAAAAATATAATGCACATAATTTTAGATGATGTGAGAGTGAATTAACCTGACCAAGAAATTACATGAGCTAACCTTTAAGAAATTGCCTAGTTTCAACTTTCAAGTCTTTTGTCAAATAGTTGTTATCCAAAATCTTCCTCTACACAAATTTAAAGACATTGAAACTTATGCCATGTTTTTTACATACTTTTTTATTCTTTTTCTACTTTTTTTTCACACACACTGCACTTGAGGATGCACATGTATTTCTAATGGCATTTTACTATTGCTACCAAGCTTTCTCACTTAACATTCGTACGTCATTATCAGAGGAGATAACATTTTTTTGCACTGAAGTAGACATGGTATTATTTATGAAAAGGTTTAGCAAGTTTTAAAGGAATAATAAAGAGGTCTAAAATAAAATTTGAAACTAAATAATAAAAGTCTATTAAACATGCCTCATTTGGTGAGAAGGATGATTACAAGAAGAAACGTTATAAGGAAGAAGATAAATGCTTTGGTTTTGGTGGTGGTGGTCATCATATGAATATGTATCCCACACACTTGAAAATCTTGATAAAAATAAGACTCGAGAGAAGAAAAAGAAAAAGTATAAGGCAATCTTGAGTGACTCGAAGAGTGTGAGTAAAGATAGTTCATCTAATGATCAGTGTGGTAGCTAAATGGCCTTTGTGGTTAGGCTAGAAGAAAGTAATAGGAGAAGTGATGAGAGAGTGTCCTTAGATTATGTGGTGAAGAACTGTGAGAGAGCTACAAGTGATAGGTCTTTTAGTGATTCGTCTTCATGTAGTAGCAAGAATACATACACTTCGATTCAAGAATCACAAGGTGAGGGTGATGATGAAGTTGATTTCATTCACGAGGCTTTTTACGAACTCAATCAAGAGTCTGAAAAACTTAAAAAGTCTAACATTAAACTTTTGTAAAAAATGAATGTTTTTTTAGATGAACATGATAAGAAATAATAAAATTTTGAAAATATTCAATCAAAGTTATTGATCTTGAAAAGTTATTGATGTTTGACTAAGTCATGTGATTTTTTGAAATAAAAAAATGCAATTACTTCAAAGAAAAAGAAGAAATTGAGCTTGATAATTCAACTTTGAAAACATACTTTGAAAAATTGAAACCTCAACTTGAGCATGCTAACGATATGAAAATTGAAATATATGATGTAACAAATGTTCTTAATATAATTTTATTGAGTCTTGCTCAATTGAATCTATGGAAATGGTTTAAATGATTCAAATTTTGAGAAAAATATTAAAAATTCAAAATTGAATGTTGAAAGTTCAAATGCTCAAAAGAAGGATAAGGAACAAACTCCTATATTAAAAAATAAGGAGGTCGAGTCTAAATCCGAGATTGCTAAAAATGAATATAGTTGTACTTTTTTTGGTAAGTCAAACCATATTGTGAATTTTTGTTTTAAAAGAAAACGACTTGAGAGAGTTGGTAAAAAGACTTGAGAAGAAAGAGTTGAAAAGAAATGTGAGAAGGTTTGAGAGAAAGAATGTGTCATTTTGTATTTTTTGTCAAGTATATGGTCACGCTAATCAAGCTTGTTTCTTGAAGAAGATGAACTAAAGGTTCATTGGAAATAAAAGAAACATGTACTAAAGAAATCCTATTGACGAACTAATTAGGCATGTTAGTGAGTTAATGCAAAAAATGTCTCTAGTGCATAATAACGGTGGTTCTAGACATAATGTTCCTAGATCTAAACACCATACTCAAGTTCCAAGGCATGGGCATAAGAATCCTAGGAGGCATAAGAGATGGATATCGAGGGTTGGTAATGTTTATCAATAAACGAACTTAGGAAAAAGTTGATATTGATGCGCCTCACAAAAAAGTTGAGATAAAGAATGTTGTATTTGCTCCTCCCATTAACTTGGGGGATGAATCATTCATCACTATCTAGATAGATAGTTTTCTAGGATGACTAAGTTCTTAAAGGTTTCCATCATTAGTTCATTCTTGATTTGTGGGGAAATAAGTAAGTGTGTGTGAGAAAATTTCAATGGGTATAATTTTTCTTGTGTTATTGAGGATTTCATGTGTATGTGCATTTTTAATACATTTTCTTTATTTGCTTTGTTATCTACTAAAACTTGTTCTTTGTAAATACATGCATCATTCTTAATAAAAAATTCAAAAAAAAATTATGTTTTTTTTTGTGAAAATGTTGTTGAGTCTAATTCTTATTGATTTGATGATCGATTTAACTTAAATGATGATTAAAAATTAATTCTAAACTGTTTGATTGAAAAGGTTTGATAGATTTAATTGTTAGGTTAAGATTCACTTGAAAAATTATTGATGTCTAATTCATGCACAATGATTCATCCAGGATGAGAGTAAGACACAATTGTATAACAATTAAGCCATTCGCATAAAATTGTGAAAAAGAGATGACAAATAAAGATATTAATGTGGATATATATATATGGTCCAGCCTTTGTCCTACATCCATGGTGCAAAATGCAGTTGTATTTCACTAAATTGGGTATAAAGCGCCATTAATGTGTACAATATGAGTTATTTCTCTCTATATCTATTTTGACAGAGTAGCAGTCCAAGTATCTGAGATCATATATATATATATATATATATATATATATAGGCTAGGGATGTGCAATGTCTCCCCTATTATGCAACACATGCCAGGTTGATATGAGAGAATATGAGTGAGTGTTATATGTCCATTCTCAAAGTGAGATAATTATATTGGATATTCCCTCATGTGGGTGAGAGAACCTTGATAACAGATTCAAGTAAGAATGACACGGACATCCATATCATGCTTTTTATCTTCTGTCGAGCACGAATGTGGAAGAAGACAGTGTCATTCGAGATGACACTCTGTATCTCTTCTAGGGCGAGAGTCTGTTTGGTGCATGTTATAAGGATTATTTTTTAGTCGAGACAGTCATTTGCGCCCGACACACCTAACCCTTAGCTCTTGAGTAAAACATTTTGTACTTTAGGTGACATCTGAGGATGACTCCTTCCTGCTGGTATTGATGGAGTGATTAATCATTTACGAGATAAGACTTGGATTGGTTGATACTTGGAGTATCATATGGACGAGACTATAGATATGTATATCAATTATTGTTTAACTTGTTAAAGACTACAGTATTGAATTCACAATACTTGAGCACCTGCATATGATTTGTTGCATATGATGTTTATAATGTGGATATTACTTTTAGTGCTTTACTTGATCATGATAAAATCCATAGACCTTATTGGTTTTTAAAAGTTTAATTGGTCCATGTGTGAGATTTTTTAGTTTTCACACTAAGAAAGAGTTGAAAAAGGACCATTTTTAAAAGCATTGATATGGGCTACTATTAGAGTGATTGCACCCATTCTAGAAATTCAAATGTTTTTTTGGTAGGCATCATTTAGGTGTGTGAAAACCCAATCAATGGAAAAAGTCAAAATATGTCAAGAAATAGCTATAAGCCAAAATCTTGAACCGACATGAAAAACAAGATAGGGCATAGATTTTTGTAAAAAATAAAAATAAAATTTTGATGGAATTCAAAATATTTTAATCAATATATCCTTAAGGGAGTAAATTAATTGAAACTACCATTTTTTTTATTAAAATTATATTAATGTAATGATTGTTTTTAAACATCATTTGTAATATTTTCATGATTTTATTATGTGTATTCATGTTGATTTTATATCCATATTTGTCACATGAGTCATATTAATTTGATAAAAATTTAAACCTTTATTATTGAATTGATTGAAACTTGAGTTAAATGTATTTTTAATTCATATTTGTAATCAAGATTTAAATTAAATCAATTGATTATACGTTGCCTGATCATAATCACATTCTACACGTTTAGTAGCTACATTTGAATATATGCGTGTGAGCTGTAAGTTTTATGTTTTTTCAGCATTTTATCCAAAATTTATGCTATTAAAGTCAAATTTAATGATTTTTCATGCATTTGCGTTCATTCATATCATTGGGATTCAAAATGTCGGGATTCAGGAGATGGATTTATAAAATTTTAAAGTTTTGGGGTCTAGTTTGAAAATCCCCTATTTATGCTCTCACAGTTGATAGATGTTACCATTTGCACGATTTGGCATGCGAACTGCGTACGTGTATCGTTCGCATGGCATCCATGGACATTTAAGGGTTTAGTTAATTTAGTTTCCATTTCATTTCAAAATATTTCTAAGACCATAAACCCCAGTAGAAATCTCCCCTAGAGAAATTTTTAGCCATCACATTCTAGATTGAGTGCTTCTTTAGAGGTTATTCCTCACATGTTGATATTTTACCCTAGTTTGTCAGATTTATGACTTGTTACTTAATTTCACTTAGGTAAATCTTCATATACTTTATATTATTATTGATTTACTTTGTTTTTAGGCATTTTAGGTTAGATATTCTCTTTTAGGTGTTGATTTGATTGATTCGGTTGGATATTTAGAGATTTTGGGCTAGTTCATTTGGGATTTTGTGTACTTTGTCATTTCATTCCTAGAATTTGTCATTTGATTGTGTTCTTGCATTTTTCTGCAAAAATGGCGAGAGGTAAAACACAAGACAAAAAGACTTTTGTGTTCTTAGTGGTCGTGTGGGACTTTTCGACCACAAGAGTAACCAACGACCCCACGACCTTCTCATCATAGTCGCCAAGCCCCGAGTGCCTTGATTCCAGTTCGAATCACACAGGCTGATGCCTTTAGTATTAATCTCACTAGATATGGTACTCCTTTGTCAGTGAGTTTTATTTCTCGTCATGTCATCACCGATAATGAAAAATTTCCAATTGAGTCAATTTGTATGTATTGGCACAATTCAAGACAAAACAATTTGAGCCATAGGTTAGGCTTTGAGTTGTTGAACTTTAAATCCTATGACATTTTTGGATAGATTACATTTCATGACGTGTTTCATGACACGTTTTGTCTTCATGTTTTTTAGGATCTCTCAAGTATGAATGAATATGAATTTTGATCCTTGCAAAGTTTGAATTTTTGATTTTTTTGATTTTTACAAAATTATTTGGAGATGGTTTTAATGGTTTTAAAAGAAATTTTTATTTTTTGTAAAGTCGTTCAAATGACATTAGGGTTTCGTTCTAACATAATGTCCATTCATTCAAAAGGACTGAAACAAACATCAAGTAAGGTTCTTCTGTTTTATGAAACCAAACCCATTTGAATCTCGTTCGAAGCTCGTTAGAATGAGGTTTGACTTGGTTCGAACGAGATTGGAGTTTCATTTAAACAAAGTCTTATTTTCATTCAAACGATCTTCTTCTAAAATTGTGCCTCCTAAAAAATCTTGTTTTCTATATAATGGGGATTAGGCATCCATTTTTGTAAAGAATTTTGGCAAAATTTATTTTACAATACTTATTCAAAAGCTCCTATACCCCAGTTTCACCAATATACTTTAAAGATCTAAGTTTCAATCTTTATATGGTTTAATATCTTGATTTGTAGGCACCAAGAAGGTTTTACTCATCCCTTTTGAGTATATTTCATATGGTGGATTCTGTGTTTGTTGTTTACATACGGTGGACTCCATGTTTGTGGTATTGTGGTGACGAAATAGTGGAATCCGTGTTTCATATCCATAGACGGTTGATGATCCTGTTAGGTAGATACCGAGGCATGTGTGGACTCACACGTTATGGCAACTTATGTGGGTAGACTCCTACATTGCTTTATGGAGGAGTAGTTGAAGATTGAAGGCGCATCAAGGCTTACGAGGGCGTCGAGTTTGTGCAATAAGTCATCTGTCGACTTTTGTAATTCCTCATCATAGTGATTTCTGTGGCTGGGACGTCCGACGTTTTTCCTATTGTGGGTTTTCCTTGTACATCGACGTATTGTGCTTGATTTATATATTTTATCTTCTATCACCTACATGCATACATTAGGTTGAGATAAAATTGGGTAAATCGTTTTACCTTAACAACTTAAATTAAAATTGGTGCAAAGTTTTTTTCTTGGGTTAATTCTGTTTAAGTTTTATATTTAATTTGAAAAAAAAAATCAATTTTTACTAGTTTCGACCTCATACCTCCGTATCCCACTACCTATTTTTAGGGGTTTCAAATTGGTATTAGAGCAGGTACACTAAGTTATCGTGTAGATCTATCTTTTCGTGTAGTTTAGGGTGGTCTTATTTATCGCCCTCTCTCGTATTTTTTAAAATTTTTTTTTTCTCGATGAGTCATCATTGTGATGCGTTGTCCGATGCGTTTAGTGATAAAGATGACTTTGTTATTCGAGATGAGTATAATAATCTTCATAGCTATGCTGAAACATTAGCTCTTGTGAATTTGAAGGTTTCAAAAAGAATTAAATTTCTTAAAAAAGAAATTTTTTGTCTTTAAGTTGAAATTTATTTTTTACAAAATATTCAAACACAAATATATATCCTTCATAAGAAGCTTATGGACATGAACTGTGGTTATAAAACTGTATATGTGTTCGATAAAAAGAGTGATGATAGAGTCCATTTTTATAGAAATAATTAGAAAACTTCAAAACTTCTAGGGTTGATGTGCGTGCCATTGAGGATAATGATAAATTGATTAATGATTTGATGGCACATGACAAGACAATTAGGTATAAGTTCTCTTGCATTGTGGGGGAGCGAGTAACCTTCTAGTAATGATTGAAAATTTGAAGAAAGAGTTATTCACATTTGAGGAGTCTTAATTTTTGCTCAAGTCCGCGAAGTTAAAAGATGACCTACGAGACTCAAGTAGTGTTGGCAACAGTGGTAATGGCTTCCATGATTTCAACGCTTATGTTGCTAAAGCCAAGACCACCGTTTATTTTAGAGGATCAACTGCATCCGAGGTTTTTAGAGAGGGTCAAACCAAAGGTCCCGTTCCTCGTTGCCTTTACACAAGAACACAATGCGGTTGGAAAGGTCACCTTAAGTCTAGTGTCCCGATAATTTTTGAAATCCGACGCGTTAAGTATTCATCTATTTGGGTTAGAAAATTGATTTTGGAGGCGCTAAATGTTAGACTGGTTAATTCTTTCATGCTTACATATGATACTTCTCATGTTATGTCTAATGGTTGATTGTGTTGGCATGCTTGCATACATTAGATTTTGTACTTAATGTTATATGCGTTTGCTAGGTGTATGCTGTTTGAGTTCTTTATATTTTATTTATTTATTTATTGAATTTATTAAAAAATACAAAAATATTTTATTTGTCTTTTGAGTTTTTTGTAATTGGTATCATTTTGAAAAAAAATTAAAACTCAAAAAGATTTTTGGTTTTTGTGCAGTTTAGTTTTACACATTTTGTGTGGCATAATGGTGTGTTTTGAATCCACTTCATTTCATGTTTCCGCGTGGATAGGACATTTGATTATGATTTTTAATGCTTAGATTGTTTTTAATCATGCTTGCATGGAGTTGTTCGACTTTGAATTTCTTAATGGATTCATTTTGTATATGCATCCAAACACCATTGCACGAGCTTTTTTGAACTTTAACTTTACATGTTACATTTGCGTCAAGTGAGATGTTCTCTCACTAATCTATCCATCTATATATTTGTTGACTATAGGGAATTTTTGCATGTAAGAACCGTGGCCCGCGAGTTTATTGATTTTCATTGAATTTATGAAGTTGCACAAGAAAGGGCTTCGAGAAGAGCAAATCTACCTTGCAAGATAGCCACCGTTGACAAGAGCCTAAAAAAATGAGGGCAAAAAATAAAAAATATTAAAGGCCAATTAGTTTGTTTCTTGATTTTCAAAAATGGTATCTTCAAAAGAATTTAGTGAAAAAATATATGATATATATTTACCTTTTGAGAGTATTATAGTTGAATATCAACGAGTTTGCACAATGAATCCTAGTTATGTTTATCATGTCATGAAACTATTGATTTGTAGAATCATAAAAAATCTATGCTTGTGTGCATTGTGCTTGTTTGTTCTATGAGTTCACTTATCTGTCACTTGAGGCTAATTCTTAGTTTGAGTGATTAGGTCATAGTTGATTCGTATCTTGGGTCATAATTGATTCGTATCTAGTTCACGCCCATAAATTTCATCCCACAAGTTTAAACACATCGATACTATGCTAGTGTGTAAAGCTTATGTGTTTTGTGTTAATTTTGTGGTTGTTTATACCTATATATATGTGCTTGTGTGTCATTGTTGTATATATATATATATATATATATATATATATATATAGATATATTTTGAGTCTTTGCGTTTGCATTCAATCTATGTTTTACATATGCTTTATCTTCGGATCAAATTGGCATGTTATATGATCATATTAGTATATTTTGTTGCTTACATTGGTATCTCATGCTTTATTGTGTATTCAAGTAGGTATCATATTTGCATCAATATTGGTATTAATTGATTATTGTGTGGATTATTTGTGCTTGTATTGCCATGTTGCGTCTATTATACTTTACACCGTTGCATGTTATCATTCCTTCCTCTCTCTTTCAAATTGGTATAACACATTCTCACATTTAGGGGAGAAATGGTTTGGAAGAGAAATAATTTTATGAATCTTATCTTTGTCTATTCCTAAAAAAATGGGGAGAAATGGTATCTTCGACTTTAACTTTAGGATAGATCTTTATCTTAGGGGATATGTCTTTCCTCGGTTGGGATCATTAGCCATAAAGGGGAGTTTTTATTCTTGTGCAAATTTTATACCAGATTTTATACTTATTATATTCTCGTTGTATTTGAAGGTGTGTTTAAGTGTGCCAGTTTACAACATACGGTAAAGTTTACATGAGTGAAATGCTACTCAACATATGTGTATGTCGAGCATATGTACTTTTACCTTTATGGGTTGGGATTAAGTCTTTTAGAGGGCTTGACGAGCCATAGGTGTTTTTATTTTGGTTTTGTCCCTGAATACCCAAAGGGGGAGATTTGTAAGGGCAAATTTTCTATTGAGTCAATTTGTATGTATTAGCTTAATTCCAGACAAAACATTTTGAGTCATAGATTAGTCTTTGCGTTGTTGACCTTCAAGGCCAATGAGGTGTTGGGATGAAGATGTAACAAAAAAGCTTTAGAGATTACATATCCTGCCATGTTTCATGCCATATTTAGTCTTCGAGTTTCCGAAGATCTCTTAGGTGTGAATGCATATGACTTTTGATCCTTGCAAATTTTGAATTTTTGGCTATTTTTACAAAATTTCTTGGAGATGTTTTTAAATGCTTTTAAAAGAGAATATTATTTTTGTAAAGTCTTTTGAACGACACTAGGGTTTCATTCTAACGAAACTGGCAGTTCGTTCAACTGAACTTCAAACGAACATCAAATGAGGTTCGTCTATTTTATAGAACCAACCCCAGTTGAAGCTTGTTCAAAGGAGATTGGATTTTCATTCGAACAAGGTTTGACTTGTTCGAATGAGATTGTAGTTTCATTCGAATGAACTTCCTTAAATATTATGCCTCCTCAAAAATTGTGTTTTCTATACAAAGGGGACGAGGCATCATTTTTAATGAGGCTTTTGGAGATTTTTTTTCCTAATATTATCCAAAAGCTCTCGAATCCTAGTTTCACCTAAATACTTTAATGATCCAAGTTTTAATATTTATATGGTTTGAGATCTTATTTTCTAGGCACTAAGAAAGTTTTACTCGTCCTTGTAGAATATGTTTCATATGTTGGATTCCATGTTTTTTGTTTACACACGGTGAACTCCGTGTTATTGGTGTTGAGGTGAAAAAATGGTGGACTCTGTGTTTCATATATGTAAACGGTTGTTTAGCCTGTTTAGTGGATACTGAGGTGTGTGTGGGACATTTTTGCAGCTTGTTTGGGTGGACTCCTGCGTTGCACTGTGGTGGAGTGGTTGAAAATCGAAGACGCGTCAAGGCTTACGAGGGCGTCGAGTTGTGTAGTAAGTCATCTGTTGACTTTTTTAATTCCTCATCATAGTGATTTTTTGTAACAACCTAGACTTTTGAGCGACTATTTTATATTATTTTTGCCTGATGGAATAATTTTATAAAATAGAGAAAGTTGGAGTAAATATTATTTCCCGTGAGTTAAGGGATAATATTTACCATATTTTTCCTATTTACTATTATGAGAAGGTAAATAGCTTTATATTGTGTTTTGTTGCGTCGTTGTACTTTAAACGGCGGTTATGACTTATATTCAGATTTGAGCAAAATTAATGAAATAACATGACGTAGGAACATAAAAATATTATACGTTGCTCCGGATGACAATTTAGGGGGTGCGGTTAGTATTGAAATAGTTAAGTTAGTCAAAATAAGTGCCAAGTTGTATTTTTGAGTTCCGGGCACTTTTGACGGGTTATGACTCAATTATGTAGTTACGAGTCATTTTAATGGTGTATTAACATTTAAAAGAGGTGAATTTATGTTTAAGGTCCATTTAAGTCTTCCAAACCCTTTTATTTCTCATTTCATGTTATAAGCCAAGAGAGAGAGAGAGAGAGAAGAGAGAGTTGGGAGAAAATGGGAGAAAAGAGAGAGAAATGGAAGATTGGAGTTGGAAATCGTTGCTACCGGAGGAGAATCCGAGACTACAAACTTGAGGCAAGTTTCTTACTTGCTGGATCATGATTTAATGTGACAAATTGCATGTATAGTTAGTTTTTGGAGATTTAAACCATAAATGGGTTTTTGATGATTTTGGTGTTTAAACCCTAAATCTTGTAGTTTAATTTGATTTGAGGAAAATAAATTAGTTAGTTGTTGTGTAGGATTGTTTTGGTAGAATTGGTTGTTGTTGATGTTGATAGAAATTGAAGATTTGAGGTTTTGGGAAATTTAGGGTTCTTAAACCCGTAGCCCAAATTGAGCATTTCTTCTAGGCCGAATCGATTCGGTTCCCCAGCGAATCGATTCGGTTACAGGGGAGGATATAGGTCTGGGAGATCGAATCGATTCGGAATAAGGCCGAATCGATTCGGGCTGAGACAGTATGTTGGTTTTACTCATCGAATCGATTCGTTTCTGGGTGAATCGATTCGTCCTTAGGCGAATCGATTCGGATGCCGTGTTTTTGTGAGATTTTTCTAGTTTTATTTTTATCCCTTTTCTTTTAGGTTAGAGGTTTAGGAACCTTACTTTGGGAAGTAATGAAGAGTTCTAAAGGGTTTTATTGGGTAGACAAATCTCCTAGGTTAGCATGGGGATATTTGGGCTTATCCCAAGGGTTAGTTTATAGAGGTTAATGTTTCGTTCGATATAGGAAGTTAACCTAAAATTAATAGATGGTAAAATGATACTGTTGGGACTTTTGGGAGACTATTATTGAGGGAGACTCACTTTGATCATTTAGGGTATTGTTTTGGGATCTTGGAGACTAGTGTGAGGATATCGGCACTTCGGGTCTTAGGCCATTAATAAAATATGACTTTAAGAATAAGAAATGCATATTCTAAAATTTGGTCCTTAATGGCTGAGTATAAATGGTTTTTGAGAATGTAAAAGTGAATGTTTTCAAAATTGAAAAATGATTTTCGTAAATTATAATTTACGTAAACACACCTCTCTAAATCGCTATCATAAGGGAAGTTGCGAGCGTGAGGTGAAGTACCCTGGCTAATAAATGCAGGGTGAATATAGTCCTCGGCCATATGACTGGTTATTATATGTTTATTTAGCGATGTGGGGTAATTCTGGGTGTGGTTATGACTCACTCGCTGGTATATGGCCGCTTCCCGATGTCTCGCGTTGTAGGATGCCTAGGTTTTCTTGGTGATAGGCTCTGGAAGTTGATAGCCATTTAGGGGTGCACACAGTGGGGAAACCAGGACGGGCGGTCTTAGAAACGTTATATGATATGAAATATAACTATTCCTAATAATGTGGGACATTATTGATGTTAAAGAATTTTATGACAATAAAGTTGCTTTAAGTACATTTCCTGGATGGAAGAAAGGAAATGGGAAGTTATGATATAAAAAAGCATTTTATGACAGTAAATTTGCTTTAATTACATTTCCTAGATGGAAGAAGGGAAATAGAAAGATATGAGCGAAATTTGAATTGGTAAACATTTTGTAAAAGGAATTGCCACATATGTATGTCCTAAAGAGAAAAGGAATTGTGCACTTATATTGTGAATAATTGAAATGATGTCTCCTTGAGTAAATGTAGATGAATTATCCCATACTTATATGATTATTGAGCATTAGCATTGATATTGCGCTAGGTTTTGCTTTTAGATTGAGAGGTGAGGAACTTTATGTTTTAATTGCGAGAGATAGTTACGTTCATAACTGTCATGCATTTTAGTCACATGGTAATCATATCAAACCGGGCCCTGACCCGTCTATATCTCTTTGTTTTGCATGAACTCCTTGTCCGTTCAGGTGCCCCTACGCAAGGACTCCTGTATTGACCTCTCCATTCCAGTTGTCTTGGAATTATAGCATTTTGCGGATGTTGTAGGATATTTGTTATAGACGCTTCTATTCATTATACTCTAGTTACGTTCAGTTTATATATTCGTGCGTGTTGCCCATGCTTTGTACTCATTCATTATGATGTGATATTTAATTATAATACTCGGTGTAACACATTTGTATTAGTCTGTTGATCGACATCTTATTCGGTTATTAATTTATGCCTAATTGTCATTCTATTACTCGTTGATATTTGGTATCCACCTTCTTTGCAAATGGGATTGTCTAAGTGCTTTTCTTTTAACTTACAAAATTTCTTTTAACAATCCGTTTTCTAAAATAATTGGTGGTTATCTCGTACTATTATTTTAACGACAGTGATGCTAAGAATGGACCATCTATGATTCCTGTGATTATTGGAGTATCGGGTCGGCCACCTCTTATTTTAGTAGGCGGATTGTCACAGATGGTATCAGAGCATCAGGTTCTAGTGTCCTTAGGAATCTGTGCGGACGTACTACGCCTTCAGCGTTACTTTTGATTTGATATAGAGCCTTAGGACTTAGATCGTTGATTTCTCTTGTGAGATTTCATTCTCTTGTCGTAACGTAAGAAGCCAGAGAATCTTTTGCGCATTCGTATGAGATTCGCAAGTCAAATGAGGAAGGGCATCAGAGAAGGCCGTTATGAAGGTGTCTTGTGATGGGATTACTAAAAACGGTAAGTTGTAGTCGGGGATGAGGGCCGTTTTGGAGGTCACTCCCTGTGTAGCATTCTCTTATATTGCTACCACGACTACTGAGTACAGTGAATATAGTTTTCCAAGTACCACTACAAGTAGATAGTGGTACTAAGCTTGTAATTTTAAGCGATGATATATTTAAGTTGAGAAGGCCCTTGACAAGGACTACAGGTTGAAGTTAAGTTAGATGGAGGAAGTGTAACCGCATTCGGTAGATGTATAAGGCCCATGAGCTTTGGTCTAGAGAGGGGTATAGAAGTGCCCAGGTGCGAAGAATGGAGGAAAATCTTTCACCCATAGGAGTAATGTTAAAATGGCGAAAATGGTAGTCGCCGTATTTTGGTGGAGTAGAAGGTTTTGCCCATAGAGAAACCCGTTAGATATTTTCAACAACGAGTTTCTCTGGGATAACTGGAGTGATGAGAAGGTAGATTCTCAAATATTCACATGAAGTTCGGTCAGAGGCCGATCGTGAATAAAGAGTTACACGATTAAGGAAACCGTACACCAAAATAAGGTAGGTACAAGGAAGAACGAGCCCTTCAGTGGAATGATAGGCTCACGAGTAAGAGTTGTTCACTCGTATGGAGAAGTCGTGTTCCTGAAAACCCATTGGTGGACATCCATCAGGGGAAGACTCATTGAACTAAGGTAGGGGAGGCCGGTAACATGTTCTCTTTGGTTGAGAAAGTTAAGGGAACTATGCGCGTAGGCCTATAAATTGAGCCGGGCAAGCCCGAAGCCCGCTATTTTCGGGCCGAGCTTTATTTGAGTTTGAGCCGAGCCGAGCCTGAGCCAAAATTTCAAGCTCGAATGAATTTCGGGTCGAGCTTGAGCCGAACTTTGCCAAGCTCGAATTGGGCCCGAAGCCCGAACTTTGAATATATAAATAAATAAATAAATTATTTTAAAAAATATAACAAATTTATGTTAACCAATTTTATATGTATGAAATATAATTAGTCATTGTAGGTTTTCATTCTTACGTCCCTTATTTTAGTTTAATACATTTCATCATTATATACTTTATTTTATGATATATCAATTAGATTTTGGTGTATACATTTTCTCCATGATGGAAACACAAGAAAAAAATATTAATTCAATTTTTTTTAACAAAAAAAAAAAGAATTCGGGCCTGCCCGAAATCGGGCCTGAAGCCCGAAATATTAATGAGCCGAGTTCAGGCTTAAGTAGAGAATTTCAGTTTGGATCGAGCTCGGGCTTGAGCCTGGGTAAGGTAGTTCGGACCGAGCCTGAGCAACCTCGAGCCCGGCTCACCCAGCCCGATTTACAGCCCTATATGCGGGTAATCGCCAGGGTAGCTAGAGATAGAGAAACGGTTTTGACGTGGAATATAGAACCACACTTTTTGACCTTGTTGATTGGAGAACAAGGGAAAGAATAGGATGCCTAGTCGGGGCATTAAGGGAAGTAATTTGGTTCGGATAGGACTAGAATACTGTGTCTAAGAACCATTAGTATTGGCCCGGGGTGATTGGCAAGAATGTTGGCTGGAGTTACACCTTAGTTGAGGGTGGTACATTCTGTATGATAAGATGGAGTAGTGTGGTATTAACCTTAGATTTGGGTGTGTAAATTGAGCTTGTGGTAGTATCGATGTTATTATAGTGAGTGTATCAATATGACTTCCGTGGTAGGGAGTTCTATATTTTTCCTTCACTCGTTATAAGGTGAGTGATGATATTTTAAAAGTATATGTGTGGTATGTGCTACTCGTATTATATGTATTATACGAGTGAAAATATTGTTAGTTTGGTTGGAGCGATAACAAGAGAATAAATTGCAAGGCTATCGTATTTGTAGTTCCAGAATGGAACTAGTTGTTCTATAATATCTCACCTGGATACATGATAGAGACTTTATAGAGATGGTTTAAGGTATATAAGAATTTTTCATTTTATTTTTTATTTTTCATGTATGATGTTGCATTATCTCCACGACCAACAAAGTTAAGTAGTAATGTATAGGAGGAGTCCTTATTTGGATTTCGCTCTGCGAGACGCTCCACGCATGAACCTTAACGACGTTGGGAGTGGAGAGATGTTGCATTTGTTTTCTTTCTTTGCTTTCTTTCTTTTTGTTGTTGGAATGCTGGGTTGGAAGGTTTAGCCGAGAATCACGTGATTGAGTGATTAAAGGGCTATTAAAGTGCGATATAGAAGCACTGTGAATAGTTCTCTCCTCTGATCGATGTGAGGGAGACCTAGATAAGAAAGTTGGATAGAGACTTATAGTTATGCCTTGATGAGAAGTCCATTTAAAAATATATATGTATGCATATTAGGATGAAGCATTTGTAACACCTTACAGAAAGTAAGCATTTGATTTGTTAAATTATCAATTATTCGAAATAATAGGATATGGAAGTAGAAGCGCATTAGTAGGGTTAGGAGTCAGAATTTTAGCGGTCCCGATCATGTGTTTTAGACCGTTATATCTTGATGACCAACGATGCGAGGTAGTAGTATAACAAGAGGTTTCTTTGTTTGGATTTCGCTTTGCGAGACGTCCCACGCAAGAAACCGAGCGAATGTCGAGAGTCGAGAAGGCTCTCGGGCACTAGGGATATCACTACACCAAAAATAGCATTTTGGCACACCCTGATATTAAAAATCTGGCACAGTTTTAAACTGTGCCATATTTTGGCATGGTTTAATAGAAATTTGGCACACTTTAAAACAGTGCCAAAATTTGGCACTGTTTTTTAGTGTGCCAAAATTGAGTACACTTTACTAAAATATAAATACTAAAAAATATATCACATTTCATTTGGAGCCATCTAAATTTTCATCCCCTTCTCTCTCCCGTTTACACAATAAGACTACACGGAATGGCAAAATGAAAACCCATTCGTCGATCTCTTCCCGTCCTCCGCCATCCTCCCTTCTTTTACAGATCTGTGCAACGTTTACCCCTTCGCTGTGCAACGTTTACCCCTTTGCGACCTCCTCCCATCCTTCACCATACTCCCCTCCTTCGCAGATCTGCCCTCCTCCATCCTCCCCTCCTCGCAGCTCTCGCAACAAAACAGAGCTCATCCATCGTCACAAGCAGAAGCAAGCTATGGTACAACCCTTCGGCAGAGCGGAATTCCCATTGTTTGACGTCTTCTTTGAGGTAACTATAATCTTCTCACTATTTACATTCATTATATATCTCATTACTTATTTATAGAATCGATTTCCAGGAGCAACGGTAACAGAACTAAACTGCATAGAAGTTTTATAGTTAAAGTTTCTTCCAATTTCTTTAAAATCCCTTTTTGATGGAAGATGGCCATAGTTTAAAAAAAACACTGAATGGTTTAATGTAAGGGGGTTGTGTGGTGTGGATTACGATTTCACACATAATAACTGGAGTAATAGGCTCTGGAGTCTTGTCACTAACATGGAGTGTGGCTCAACTACGATGGATTGCAAATATTTTATTTCCGAGTGTTATAGATCACCCGACCCTAAATTAGGACCCATCAGAAATCCATCTTGCAAAGATACTGCTAACTCCTATTTAGGTGAGGACCATTTCAATAAATATTTCTTATCACATGATTTACTTTTTTCCCTTTTTTATTAATATAAACCCACCACTAACTCCATGATTCATAATCAAGTATATATTGTGTCTTATATGGGATTTTTTTTTCTTGTTCATGTAATTTCTTGACTAGGCATTATATGTTAAATTATCGAGACAACAAATGAAGGGGAATTAGATAATTTGTAATCTATTGAATACCATAATTTATAATGGACAGTTCGTGTAAAAAAAATTATTTTTGTGTATTATATAATTTATCTGTGTGGGTGTATGTATATAATGTTAAAACGACACCAAATAGTTTAACATTATGAGCAACTCATATAAAATTTTATTTTTAATTTTTCTATAATGTATAATTTATTAGTGTGGGTATATATATATAATAGTTTAAATCGACACCAAATAGATTATTATTATACTTAATCGCTCATTTTAAACTAAAATTATAAGCTTTTAGCAGTTATAATTTTAACATACTATTTTTTTCCACATTTTTTCTTAGACAGTCTTCTCAATTTTCGGTGGCGAGCTCAACATCCTTGTAAGTAATCCCTTAATGTATTGTATTGTATTATATTATATGCACTAATTTATATTTAGCCATATCTTAATTTATCAGCCTCAAATGCTAATTCTTTTTTCCATTTAGTTGCTTGAATTGAGAGAAACACACCTTGAACTCACCCAAATCAGTTCATTATGTTAATCGGTTAGTCTCTTATCTTCATATTTTTCATAACGGATTTCAATTATTACTTAATTTTTCTTCAATGGCTTTTGTTTGGTAGGTAATTATTATTCTTATTTTTGGGTTCTCATTTATTTTGCTGTTTTGATGTGGTGATGCGTTCTTGAAAAAATTGAGGTGGGTTTGTTATTGGAGTGAAGTTTTGTTCCTGGAGTGAGGTTCAATTGGTTTCTACTATTACTATATGCTCATAATTTTTTCCTTTATAACTTGGTACTGACCTGTAACCCCTCCCTATATATCTATCTTCCTCTCTCTCATGCGTGTCTGGATATATCCCATTTTGGGCCGGAAGTAATGTTTTTATTTTTTGATTTCAGGCATCTCACCCATGGATTCTGCTATCAACACGGTGGATGTGCATTTGGTTGTGTACTCTTCTTATGAGGGTATTTGTTTAATTTTAATTAACTTATACCTTCTGCTGATTATTCAAAAATTGTCTTCATAATCATACTCGTGTTTAATACTGCAGCTGATTATTACTTGTTCATGAGATAATCCCGTACCTAATCCCCCTAAACGAAAAAAAAATCTTGTCATTGATATCCACTTTTGAGTTCCCCCCCCCCAATTGATATAACAATCTCAGGTGCCTCTCTTATACTGAATTGTTTGCATATGGCTTGTGTACCTTGCTAAGATGTTATATTGTCCTGTTTTTAAAAGCATAGTACTACTGAACATTATGGATTTGCATGGAGTATCAGTGACATGCAAGTCGTGTCCTCATTTTGTTATTGTTACAAGTCATGTTATTTGCCAACTCCTTATCTCATCCAAAGAAGACATTTATAAATTTATAAATGAAGACGCAACATGTATAATTTTCGGGTCGTAATTACATATTTTCGTTATTTTATTCTATTTTCCTTATCAGCGGAAGATTTCAGAATTTGTAGACATTGTTGGACCAAATGGGATACTTTCGAGAAGTTATAACGCGAAGAGTTCATTGCATGGCTATCAAAATACAAATGAAATCTGGTTAGTCTCAAATTCTCTTTAAATGTTGCAGCATTAAATAAAATTATGGCCTGAAATAGCGGTAACAAGTAGCAAAATGTAAAATGGCTTACTTTATGAGCTTATTTAGTTAAATTGGTGGAAGGGATTTGCTGGTTGTTTGGTTTTGGAATTTGCTGCTGCTGTTGAGTTTATTTTACATGTTAAAACATGTTGAATTTAACGAATAAACATCGGATGAAAATCAATAAAATGTCAAAATTTTCTAAAATCAATAAACGTTCTAAATTGATTAAGAACATATCGTTATAGGATGAAAACACAAAACAACCTCCAACCAACCCCAAAGAGGCACGAACGTCTCGTACGGGATCAATGTAATACAGAGGAACTGACCGTCTAGTCATGGTTTGAGAATTTTGAGAATATGATGATAATTTGAAAACATCGGTATTAGTCTTACAAACAATTCATTAAAGGGTGAAAACCAAAACCAACCCCCAAGCGTCATCGTAAGAGGCACGAACACCTCGCACGGGACCAATGTAACTTGTAGGAACTGACCGCGTAGTCCCGGGTTGAGAATATGATGATAATTTGCAAAAATCAACACTTAGACTTAAAAACAGGTCGTTAAAGGGTGAAAACCAAAACCAACCACCAAATGTCCCCGTTAAAGGCATGAACACCTCGCACGGGACCAATGTAACTTGTAGGAACTGACCGCGTAGTCGCGAGTCTTTCGGTTTGAGAATATGACGATAATTTGTAAAATAACACTTAGACTTAAAAACAGGCCGTTAAAGGGTGAAAACCTAAACCAGCCACCAAACGTCCCCGTTAGAGGCACGAACACCTCGCACGGGACCAATGTAACTTGTACGAACTGACCGCGTAGTCCCGTATGAGAATACGACGATAATTTACAAAAATCAACACTTAGACTTAAAAATAAGCCGTTAAAGGGTGAAAACCTAAACCAGCCATAAAACGACCCCGTTAGAGGCACGAGCACCTCGCACGGGACCAATGTATCTTGTAAGAACTGACCGCGTAGTCGCGGGTCTCTCGGTTTGAGGATATGACGATAATTTGCAAAAATAACACTTAGACTTAAAAACAGGCCGTTAAAGGGTGAAATCCGAAACCAACCACCAAATGTCCCCATTAGAGGCATAAACACCTCGCACAAGACCAACGTAACTTGTACGAACTGACCACATAGTCCCGGGTCTCCCGGTTTGAGAATATGACGATAATTTACAAAAATAAAACATCGACTTAAAAACAGGCCGTTAAAGGGTGAAAACCTAAACCAGCCACCAAACGTCCCCGTAGGAGGCCCGAACACCTCGTACGGAACCAATGTAACTTGTAGCAACTGATCGCGTAGTCCCGGGTATCCCAGATTGAGAATATGACGATAATTTGCAAAAATCAACACTTAGACTTAAAAACAGGCCATTAAAGGGTGAAAACCTATACCAGCCACCAAACGTCCCCGTTAGAGGCACAAACACCTCACACGGGACCAATATAACTTGTAGGAACTGACTGCGTAGTCGTGGGTCTCCCGGTTTGAGAATATGACAATAATTTGCAAAAATAACACTTAGACTTAAAAACAGGCCGTTAAAGGGTGAAAACCTAAACCAACCACCAAACATCCCCGTTAGAGGCACGAACACCTCGCACGGGACGAATGTAACTTGTACGAACTGACTGCGTAGTCCTAGGTCTCCCGGTTTGAGAATAAGACAATAATTTGTAAAAATCAACACTTAGACTTAAAAACAAGCCGTTAAAGGGTGAAAACCTAAACCAGCCACCAAACGACCCCGTTAGAGGCACGAACACCTCACATGGGAACAATGTAAATTGTAGGAACTGATCACGTAGTCGCGGGTCTCCCGATTTGAGAATATGATGATACTTTGCAAAAATAATACTTAAACATAAAAACAGACCGTTAAAGGGTGAAAACCTAAACCAGTCACCAAACATCCCCGTCAGAGGTACGAACACCTCACACGGGATCAATGTAGCTTGTACGAACTGATCGCGTAGTCCCGGGTCTCCCGATTTGAGAATACGATGATAATTTATAAAAAAATCAACACTTAGACTTAAAAATAAGCCGTTAAAGGGTGAAAACCTAAACCAGCCACCAAACGACCCCGTTAGAGGCACGAACACCTCGCACGGGACCAATGTAACTTATAGGAACTGACCGCGTAGTCGCGGGTCTCCCGGTTTGAGAATATGATGTTAATTTACAAAAATAACACGTAAACTTAAAAATAGGCCGTTAAAGGGTGAAAACCTAAACCAACTACCAAATATCCTCGTAGGAGGCACGAACACCTCGCACGAGACCAATGTAACTTATAAGAACTGACCGCGTAGTCGCGGGTCTCCCGGTTTGAGAATATGACGATAATTTACAAAAATAACACTTAGACTTAAAAACAGGCCGTTAAAGGGTGAAAACCTAAACCAGCCACCAAATGTCCCCGTAGGATGCATGAACACCTCGCACGGGACTAATGTAACTTGTAGGAACTGACCGCGTGGTCACGGGTATTCCGGGTTGAGAATATGACGATAATTTGAAAAAATCAACACTTGGACTTAAAAATAGGCCGTTAAAGGGTGAAAACCTATACCAACCACCAAACGTCCCCATTAGAGGCACGAACACCTCGCACGGGACCAATGTAACTCGTACGAACTGACCGTGTAGTCACGGGTCTCCCGATTTGAGAATATGATGATAATTTGAAAAAATCAACACTTAGACTTAAAAACAAGTCGTTGAAGGGTGAAAACCTAAACCAGCCACCAAACAACCCCGTTAGAGGCACGAACACCTCGTACTGGACCAATGTAACTTGTACGAACTGACCGCCTAGTCCCGGATCTCCTGGTTTGAGAACATGACGATAATTTTCACTGCTATATGTAATTTTTTAGTTTGAGTATGTTTTTTTTAAAATTACTGGGTTACTAATATCGTATCTTTTTTTTATCCTATTTTTTTGCAGGATAACATTTTATCGTTAGCATTTATTCACGTGGAACACACAGAGAACTCAATGGTTTACAACAAGTGGTTTATTCATGATTTTATTTTTTTGTGTTATGGCCGTGCGGGCTTTTGTAGTTTTATTGTCAACTTTTATGGCCGTGTGGGCTATTGTAAGTTAATTGTTATATTTTGTGGCCGTGCGGACTTTATGTTAGTCAGGTTTTGGAATGTCCATAAAATAGAGAAAACTCTGCCCAATTTTTTTTGGCCTGTGAATTTTAAAGACTTGTAATATTTGGAAGTTTGTATGTACATTAGTTTATCAACAACGTGCAATATTTTCAATTTGTGAATTTTCGTGCTTTCAAATAATGATTTTTTTCTTTATTATAAAAAAATTTGGCACAGTTCAAAACCGTGGCAAGTGTGCTAAATTTGACACGATTTTGAGCTGTGCCAAATTTTTATGAAGCTGTGCTGAATCTAACACACTTAAAAACTGTGCCAAAAGTGTGCTAGAAATATTAAATTCTGGCACGGTTTAAAAGTGTGCCAGAAGTGTTCATGTTTAGTCAAATCTGGCACACTTTTGAGCCATGCCAGAAAAAATGGCCATTTTGGAACACCCGATTCTGGCACAGTTCAAAACCGTGCCAGATATGATCTGGCATAGTTTTAAACCGTGCCAGATTCCTATTTTGGTGTAGTGTATTATTAGTATAATACTTACATGACTTGATTAGGATATATATCGACCTTAGGATTATTAGGACGTAAGGCCCTTAGGGCATGTGACGTTGTTTTAGGAAGGCGGTAGGGAGTTGACCACGAGTAGGTTTATGGGTTAACTCTAAGAGGGATTAGGTCCCTAGAAAGAAGAAGTATGGGATCTCGAGTGATTCGGAATGTTAGGACAAAGAAGGCGAGACCTATATTAGATAGAGCGTTATGTCGGTAACCTAAATTTCGGGGAGTTAAAAGGATGAGCTGACTTTTACTCCTCACTTGTGTTGTTAAGATAGAGAGTGGATTTAATGAACGAGTCTCTGCCAGGAACGAAAAGTATTAATACTGGAGTATGGACCCGTTGTTTATGCATCTCACAAACTTAACCTCGTGAGAAGTATTATCCCACACTTAATGTAGAGTTCGTAGCGGTAGTATTTGCCTTAAAGAAATAGAGGCATTACGTCCTGGTCAAGAAATTTGGTCTTTTACGAACAAAAATTTATTGTAATAGGTTGATGGGGCGACAGAGTTGGTGCTTAAAGTTCGTAAAGGACTATCTATTGGATATTCCCTTTCGCTAAGGAAATGCGAATGGGGTAGCTGATGCACCGAGTAGAAAAACCGTCGGAGAGATTAGTGAAGGCATGGAAAGACAAGTAGAATGAGCTAACTAGGAGGACTTTGCAGCAAGAGCATTCATATCCGTGATTGACCCTTTTCACTTACTAGTGTGGAGAGATTAGTGGGGGAACGAGGAAGGGTATATCCGTGGATATTTTCATTGAATTGCTGGCACCGCAATGGTCATGATCCTATTTGAGAAAATTGTTGATCATTTGACCAACTCACTGCTCTTCCGGCCAATGTGTGCGGACTTTTTTTATGGAGGAGTACGCCCAGCTCTTTATGGTGGAGTTATGGAACTGTATAAGGTTCCTATCAAAATAGTGATGGACCGAGACTAGATTTTCATGTCAAAGTTTTTAGTAAAGTTTCTAGGTAGTATGGGAACAAAAGTGAAGTTGGGTACAACCTACCACCCGTAAGTGGATGAATGAACGGAGAAAGTTAACCAAATGCCTAAAGGCGTACATCGAATGGGCGTGTTCGACTGAAAGGAAGGATGAGAGCAACAGATTTTATGAATCGAATTTTCGTACAATAATTTGGATCGTTTTCTATAAGGATGGCACCATCTGTGGCCTTGTGTAGCCGACTAAGTAATTCTCCTGCTCGTTGGATGGAACCGGCGGACAATATATTCCTTAGACTTGGGTGGTCCAAGAATATTTCTTTAATGATAGGGTTCATGGAGCCGCATACTTTAAAGGGCTACGCCAACGCGAATAGAAGTTAAGTAGTATTGGGGTTAAGCGATTAAGTGTTAGTGTAGGTATCCCCGAGGAAGGGTATGACGTGTTTTAGGAAGAAAGGCAACGTGTGCCGAGTTATATAGGTATCTTCTTCCGTCGTAGAAAGGTAGGATCGATAGTTCATGAGGAACGACTAGATGCTATTTTAGAGCACGAAGAATGTGGACTAAGATCGATAGTGACGACCTTAGTTCAAGTCCAATGGGGACGCCACACTGCCGAGGAGTTTTCTAAGGATGAAAGAACGATAGTTTAGAATAGTATACTCTTAATATGGTTATACGGTATGCCCGAATTTTGAGGGAAAAATTCCCTTATAAGGGGGGAATGTGTAACAACCCAGACTTTTGAGCGACTATTTTATATTATTTTTGCCTGATGGGCTAATTTTATAAAATAAAGAAAGTTGGAGTAAATATTATTTCCTGTGAGTTAAGGGAGAATATTTACCATGTTTTGACTATTTACTATTATGAGAAGGTAAATAGCTTTATATTGTGTTTTATTGCGTCGTTGTACTTTAAACAATGGTTATGACTTATATTTAGATTTGAGCAAAATTAATGAAATAACATGACGTAGGAACATAAAAATATTATACGTTGCTTCGGATGCCAATTTAGGGGGTGCGGTTAGTTTTGGAATAGTCGAGATAGTCAAAATAAGTGTCAAGTTGTATTTTTGAGTTCTAGGCACTTTTGACGGGTTATGACTCAATTATGTAGTTACGAGTCATTTTAATGGTGTATTAACATTTAAAAGAGGGGAATTTATGTTAAAGCCCGTTTAAGTCTTTCAAACCCTTTTATTTCTCATTTCATGTTATAAGCCAAGAGGGGGAGAGAGAGAAGAGAGAGTTGGGAGAAAATGGGAGAAAAGAGAGAGAAATGGAAGATTGGAGCTGGAAATCGTTGCTACCGGAGGAGAATCCGAGACTACAAACTTGAGGCAAGTTTCTTACTTGCTAGATCATGATGTAATGTGATAAATTACATGTATAGTTAGTTTTTGAAGATTTAAACCATAAATATGTTTTTGATGATTTTGGTGTTTAAACCCTAAATCTTGTAGTTTAATTTGATTTGAGGAAAATAAATTAGTTAGTTGTTGTGTAGGATTGTTTTGGTAGAATTGGTTGTTGTTGATGTTGATAGAAATTGAAGATTTGAGGTTTTGAGAAATTTAGGGTTTTTAAACCCGTTGCCCAAAATATAAGGTTTGTCACCTGTCCCTTAGTCACATGGCCATTCTGTTGCTTGATCCTTCATTCCTCCTGTACCAACATGCTTTGCAAATCATTTACATTCCACTTATCTTTTATAGTGTTGTAATTGATTTGGAAAGGCCCATACTCAGGAGGTAGGGAGTTTAGGATGAATTGGACGAGAAAAGACTCATCCACTGTCATGCCCAAAACTCTAAGTCTAGCAGACAGATTGGTCATTTCTATAATGTGCTCATTCATGGTTCGAGTACCATCGAACCTTATAGTGGTTAGGTCAGCCATCAGTTTCCCACCAGGTCAGCCATCAGTTTCCCATCAGTTACGAGTACCATCGAACCCTATAATTCATTTATCACGGTCCCATAATTTTGACATCTTTGTTTGTTGCCTAAACATTTAATACCATGATTAATGGACTTAATGTCAACTATTGTGTTTTTACAAAAACTAGTTCTAATGTTGTTCAATTCATATATTAGCATGTGTTGCGCCTCAATCCAATTTTATAACGGACATTAGAATAAGTCTTTAATGAATGTAAGTATATTATTCGTACATGCAGTCTCAGCCTGTGTTTGACCTTTGACTTAACTCAAATGAATAATTGTTTACATGTCTCAACTTAAATATAGTTAATCATGCCTTAATATTAACTATAATACGTAATCTATCAATAATTACAAAGATATCAATAGTAGCTTAAATGCCTCAAAAACATAATTGCCCAGGTATAGTAAAAACACAAAATACATGAATTTTGTCAAAAATGGCAAAAATTAGTTTTCACCATAGAATCGAAGTAAAATATGCGAGAAAACCAAAACTTTTTGCGGAACGTTAATATCAATTTTCTGCAAACATTTATAAGCCCCGAGATTATTTCCTAAAATGGCAAAAACGGGGTTTTGAGGACCTTAACGGACTCGGATTGCTGAAAAACACATTACATCTAGGCCAAAGGCCGTGAAATTCGATCGTTGGCTCGTTTCCAGTCAACCTACCGAGTTTCAAGTCAATCGGATATTAAAAAATTTCAAAAAATACTATTTACTGTGCCCAAAAAAAAATCTCCCAGAATCTGTTTTGAGCCAAATCGCAGTTTTCTCTTAATTAATCTTAAAAACAGATTCGTTTTCTTATCATGATTAATAAACGTGTTTTCCAGAATGTTTACACAACTTGAAACAATAAAATCATGTTAACGGCATATTAGGGTTCTTATAACACGAAAAGGGATTGAACAATAATGGGACAGTTTTCACAAGATAAGGACTGTAGTAGCAATTTCATTCTTAATATCATAACACAAATTTGAATTACCATATGTACGATTATCATATTGCTTAAAAATTTCAGATTTTCAGAATTTTTTTTTCTAGATTTACCAAAAATTCCAGATTTATAAAAGAGCATAAATCAGAATTGTTATAAAGGAGTTTTCATTAACGGAAAACATGATATTATAAACCGCAAGCTCTGATACCACATGTTAAATAATACTGTTTTGTTAATCATAAATTCGAATATAAAGCATAAGGTTGCACCATGAATAAAATAGTTGACTTGAATCCAGGATGTTTATCTTCATGCAATCACGAACCGAAAATTCCTTATAACTACGATTTAAAAACTGACCTTTGTCTATCGTTGTTGAATGGATTAAAATGACTTGAATGCTTCTTTCTTGAACAACCCAGAATATGAGAAATGAATTTCGAATTTTCTCTCCCTCCTTAGAAACAGTGTGAATTGAGATGACTCTAGATGATGTAGAGGTCTTTATTTATAAGGGGAAGAGCGCCGGAATCCTAGTGGTGGTGAGAGTCTTTTCAAGTCTCCCACTAATGTCACTAACCATCATGTGACTAACGGATAAGGTTTACCCAAATCTTTTAATATATTTATTTATCACATTCCTAATTAATTATCTGACATTTATTAAAATCACATAAATGAAATTTTTTAAATTTAATACAATTGAAATTAAATGATTAATTTCGTCACTTAACATTAATTTTCAACCGATCTTGCATATTTTATTGCTTTTTATAGGGCTACTTGGATCCGTACCTTATATCTTACGTCCGAGATGGATCAACGCTATTCCTTATTGCATTTTTAGGTTGTTTACAACCTTATACCGCATTATTACACAACAAATTATCACCTATGTAGATGTAGGTACGCCTTAGTAAATGGTCAGGCAATCAATAGCCAACGCTAATTATTTTGAGTATGAGGAGAGCGTGCACTGATTCCATGAATATTGTTTTACCATATGGGAGATTGATCATCGATTATATCTATTCATTGGGAGTTCATCATTTACTGAATAACGTGGATGCGTGCATTATGAGACGTATTTCGAGTATGAGTTCATCTCATTCAGCAGGCTAGGCATCTCATTGCTGAGCTCGACAGCGTATAGATCCATATGCACTGTCAATACCTCTAACTCCTAAACACAAAACAATTGGACGTCAGGGGAAAAGACCTTTTATCCCATCTCAATTTGTATATTTTTTTTGGTTGCTAGGAAAAGAAAAAACAACAAAACGATCACCGACTCCTTTCAAATACTAAACCCGGCGCGTCTTCTCTGAGGAACTGAAGGATTTTGTCCGGGGCATCTTCAATTTCAACAAAGCGATCCTGTTGCTTCCTTGCCTTTTTTACAAGACAATCCGCGCATCTGTTGCCTTATCTGTGGATATGTCCAACTCTAGAATTTAAAATTTTCTTGAGTTCCATGCAATCTTCAATGATACTGGCAAGTGAGTGATGACTGTCTTCTTCATTGTTGATGAGATCCACCGCCTCCTTAGAGTCCGGCTCAATGAGGGCACGATTCCAACCTTTCTCGTGAGCTATATTGAGTCCGAAAAGGATACCTTCAACTCGGTATTAAGGGTACTCACACATCCATGAATTTTTCCGTAGCATCCCACGATCCATCTCCCGAATTCGTCCCTAGCCAGACAACCATATGATCCAGTCATTGTTGTTTCATCCCAACTGCCATCCGTGTTGATTTTGATAGAACCTGTAGGGGGAGGCAACCAAGAAATTAGTACGGTGTGGGCCACCCATTTTTGATTTGCATTATGGCCAAATGCTTGTTTAATGTCCATCTCAAGCGTTTGACTAAGATGCACAATCAAATACGGGGGAGTGACAATATTATCAAAAATGAATTTATTTCGCGCTTTCCAAATATTCCATAAATAAGAGATAAAGAGGACATACCATTCTTTGTACTTTTGATTCCAGATGTTCTCTACAATCCAATCAATAAAGTTAGGGAACGTACCAGTGGGCCTGAAATGGATAGGAGAATAGGTTCCCCAAACTTCACGCGCAACGTGACATTCTCTCAAAATATGCTCCATATCCTCCACACTATGACATCTATTACATCTACTGTCATCGGATAAGCCTCTTATGACCCTTTGCTGGTTAGTGAGAAGTTTACCGTGGAAGATGATCCATTTTCTGGGATGTAGTTCATGGGTGTATTTGTTTTTTAGAACTTGAATCCATAGGGGGTCTTTTTCAGTCATGATTCTCCAACCGAGTTTGGCAACCAAAGCTTTGTTGTTAAGGTCGCTATTACGAAGGCCGAGACCCCCACTCGATTTGGATTTACAAACATTCTCCCAAGAGACCAGGTGGACTTTTTTAGTCTTTTCATTATCACCCCATAAGAAATTTCTATTTATTTTATCAAGGGTATCACACGTACTTTTTGGAAGGAGCGTCGTTTGCATGGTATAGTTTGGTATGGTGGAAGAGACCGATTGAATCAGGGTGGCTCTTCCAGCCAAGGATAGTAATTTAGCTTTCCAACCAGCAAGACGTTTGTTCACTTTGTTAACCACATCTTTGAACTGATCTTTTCCCAGTCTACCATGAATCAAGGGAAAGCCTAAATAAGTTCCTAGGTTATGAGTGATAGGCATACCATATTGATGGCTAATCTCAATAGATTTCCTACGAGGGATGTTCAGGGAGACATAAATTTTTGATTTATTTAGGTTAACCTTTTGGCCCGAGACATTACCGAAATCCTCCAATGTCTCCATCACAGTTCTACACGAATGATGGGTGGCTTTCGTGAACAAGATAAGTTCATCCGCAAAAAACAGATGGGAGATGGTTGGGCCATGAGGTGAGGCTTTAAGGCCCTTCCAGTCCTTACTCGTGACTTTGGTAGAAATCATCACAGAAAGGTATTCCATACACATCACAAATAGGTAGGGTGAAAGGGGGTCCCCCTGTCTCAATCCCCGAGTGGGTTTGAACCTAGGGAGTGGGGAACCGTTCCACAGAATCGCCGTAGTTGTGGAACAAACATAACTCAAGATAAGACTAGTTAACTTTTCACTCACATTGAACCATCTAAGAACCTTACCAATAAATTCTCAGCTAACTCTATCATAAGCTTTCTCAAGGTCAATTTTGAAAATAACCCCCCCATTCTTCCCCTTTTTCTTCGAAAGGGTATGAATAATTTCTTGGGTTATTATGACATTGTCCGAAGTTTGTCTCCCCGGGAGAAAACTTGCTTGGGCTGGACTAATGATCTTACAAAGTAAGGGTCTCAGTCTGTTAACAATGATTTTGGCAACAATTTTATACGCCACATTACAAAGGGTGATAGGTCTAAATTGAGTAATCAGTTCCGGATTAGCAACTTTGGGGATAAGGGTGATGTGGCTCTCATTTATACTCTCGGGGACTCTACTAGTGATGTAGCATGTGTTGACAAATTTAGCCAGGCAGGGATAAATAATATCCCAAAAATGTTGGTAGAATAAAGGGGGCGTCCCATCCGGGCCGGGGGCCTTAAGAGCCTGCATGCTAAAGCAAGCTTTTTTAATATCATCGAGACAAATAGGGAAATCGAGGGTGTTATTCTGACGGTTACTAATAGGAATGGGATTCATCTCCATAAGGGGGATATCGTGACTCAATTGAGGGACGCTTTTGAAAAGGTCGATAAAACATAAATTTATGTGTTCCATAAGCGTGTCTTGATTGTCACACCAAGTACCGTTAACTAGAAGTCTATCAATTTTATTTCTACGTCTTCTAATGATCGTGGAGGTGTGGAAGAATTTGGTGTTACGATCTCCCTCCGCAAGCCATTTTATTCTCGATTTTTGGAGCCAAAAAGTTTCTTCATTTTTTAAAATAGCATTATAATACTGTCTAAGATTGCCTTCCAAGATATCTAAATTGTGCGAAAAGACATTTTGTTAGGCCATTTGAATACCATTGAGTCTACTGAGAAGTCTTTTTTATTTCTAAAAATGTTACCGAACACATTTTTGTTCCAACTATTAGTATTTATGGCTGACTGTTTAATATTATTAAGAAGATTATCATTGTTATTCCAATTTTTAGATATGATATTATGGAAATCTTCTCTATCAAACCAGCAAGCAAGAAATTTAAAATGTCTAGTAGGGGGAGTGGATGTGGGTTTACCGTCGGCGTGAATCACCATAGGGCAATGGTCAGAAACAGTCCTCGGGAGGTTATCCACAACGGCCTCAGGAAATTTTATCCTCCATTCAGGATTAGCAAGCGTACGATCCAATCGCACCAAAGTGTTAGCAAGACCCATGCGACTGTTGGTCCATGTCATCCATGGTTCGGTATAACCCAAATCAGTGAGGTTGCATCTGTTGATATTGTCCACAAACTCAGAGCACATGCTGGTTGAAGCACCCCTGGAATAGCTTTTCTTTTCGGAGGGGTCAGTGTGGTCATTGAAGTCACCCGTCACCATCTAGGGAATGTTAATATCATTTGCAAGATTGGTGAGATTATGCCAAAGTCTTTTTCGTAAAAAGGGGATGGGGTTGGCATAGACAGCAGTAAGTAGCCAGTCTTCATAGTTTATTTTAGAAACTAGAAGATGTATGGCTTGTCCCGAAATGTCAATAGGCTGTAACTCCACTAAGTCAAGTTTCCAAACGACCCAAATGCCTCCTGCTCTGCCCACGGGATCCGAGATGGCATGCTACGTAAATCCAACATCATAGAAGAAGTTTCCCATTTTGTTAAAAGTAATATGGGTTTCAAGAAAGATGACTACATTAGGTTTATACATATCATTTAATTCTTTGAACGTAGGTTTAAAGAGTTTTTTCCTGGCTCCCCGACAGTTCCAGACGATAAAAGACATAGATTTTGTTTTGTGTGAAATGGGTATGGGCTCTTCCTCTCTGCAGGGGAGTCTATTCTTTACCCGTATTTGAGCTTCCAGCGTTGGGAGACACTCCACGACTCTCACAGCATGTCTTCTGTCCTCTGGGGGAAAAATCTGATTTGGTTGTATTAGCATTCTTAACTGTGCTGTTTGCCATCTTATTCTGAGTATTGATGCTTCCTCCACTTTGGTGTTGACCCAGAAGTCGCACATCAGACACTTGAGGGTTTGGTGTGAAATCTGGAGGTCTCCCAGCATTGCAAGGAAGGATGGATCCATTTTCTTTATGGGGAACGCTGTGAGTTTGTATTTGGGGAGGAATAGAGGTGATGGGGTTTGTTGAGGGTATAGAAATACAGGTTGGGGGGTCATTGGTATTTAAATCTGGAGAAGGGTTAGAGCTGAAATTAGATGATGTGACAACGACGTTCTGGTTATTCAACCTACTTAGCATAGGGGTGTTTCGGTCAAAGCCATGTGGCATCAAGCTTTGGGTTTCCTTCTCGATTTGTAACTCCCTAACAGTCGCACTATTATCTTTTGTTGGCCTGACGTCCACTTCCATGTCTGATTCATTAAAGTGTGTATTTGTATTTGTCCTTTCCGAAATACGTGTCCCATCCCTTGGAGCCCTATTCTCATGGAGAGATTTCCTCGTTTGAACCGCACGCTCCACTAAATCACAGATTTTGACTGAATTTGTACCATTGGTATTTCTGTTTAGTTTACTTGGTTGACGTTTGTACCCAGAGGGTCCCACGCCAGACTTACCCATTTGTGAGTTATCTGACAGTTGCGTGTTTCCTTGGTTATAGTCTTTATTGTATGGAGTTTGTTTCCTTTTACCTTTATCTCCTGAGTTGACGTGGGACTGATATGTATCCACAAGGGGAATAAATCTATTATTATTAATCCTGTCTTTACCTTGTTGATTGACTTTTGATTGACCTGCTTCTATAGACCTTCTCCCTCTACTCTTGACCAACATCCAAGGACCAAAACTCCCAGCATCTTGGTTAGCTCTACTCTCACTCTGGTTTCTTTTGTCAGCTAACATAGTCGAAACAGTACCGTTATCCACGTGGCCTGCAATATTTTCTTGCACCTGCACGTGGGAAGTACCAGCTCCAACGGTCAGATTAACTCCCTGCAATTCAGTGGTTCTCGTCGACGTCGCGGACGGACATGCTTCACTCCGGTGGCCAATCTTTCCACAGTGTACACACAGAAATGGCAAGAATTCATATTCAAATCTGTATTTACGCCCCTCAAGTTTATAGGTAGGAATGAGGGGTTTTGCTAGGTCCACCTCAACACAGATCCTTGCATATTTACCCCTTGAAGAGGAAGCAGAGTTGAAATCAGTTTTGATGGGTTTCCCCACCTTGCTTACAATTTGAAAAAGAGCTTTCTCCTCAAACCATTCAATAGGTAATCTTGGGAGACGAATCCACATAGTTGTGGTTGCTTCCATAGAATTTTCTGGGTTGAAGTTAGGTTCCCACTTCCTGACAGTGAGGCAATGGTTCAAGACTATCCATGGGCCTCCAATGAGTACGTGTTGGTAATCCTCTTTATTATGAAATTTGAAAAGGAAGTGCCCTTCTTCTAAGTCCACCACCTCAAAATCGCCATGGAGGTTCCACAGTAATGGTGCTTTGCTGCATAAGGCTTTGTATCCAATGTTACCTCCGAGTAGTCTAACTATAATGTTGTCCCTCCATTTTCTTCTGAGTTTCTCCACATGTTTAGGGGGAATTTTGACCACAGGACAGAGAGGATCCTCTATTTCAGGTTCTTCGTTGAGATTAATCTGTTGTGGGTTTGGATTCTCTTGATCGTTCTCTCCCTCATCTTCAGACCAACAAATGGTAGTTTCATCAAAATAAATGTCAGTATTTATTTTTCTTGTGACAGCATCTTTATATGAGATGGTTGGAGGTCCCACAGCATTTGAGGTGGTCATACCTTCAACAGTGGTATCATTTACTTCCTGTGTTGTAGTGTTGGGTACGCATGTCCCACCCACTTCCGTCATATTAATCTCTGCTTGAATGGGCTCCAGTAATGTGTTCCTAGTATCACAACTCTCCATTTCCATATGTTCTTCCTGAGAAGAATCATGGGAGTTTTTTTTCTTTTTATTGCTCCTGAACAGATGGTCTTCTTCTTGTTTGGACAGCCCCACAACAGCGGCTGTAGGTTCAACACTATTATTCTGAGAATCAGTCACCATATCCATAGTGGAGAGCTTTTGAAACAGTAGAGAGCTTTTGAAACAGATAATCTAAGTATGTTTTAAACCCAATTTGTATATATGCGAGGATAATTTATAGAGCTTTGTGATGAGATGGAAGGTCAATGATAGTATTTGGAGAGGATTGATCAGTAAAAGATCAATCTTCTTACTGACAATGCTTTTATTATCAAGTATTTGAGGAGATATTAAATTAGTCCGGATTTCACTCCTCCACCACCTGCAACTGTAAATGATGATGCTAGGACAATGATGATGACGAGAAGGAGGGAACTGATGTTAATGATGATGATGTGGAGTATGATGACATGTCAAACGATTAGAGATTTTATCTTTGTCACTTTTACTATGAGTAATGATACTCTTAGTGGGATTAAGGATCGATTTAGTACCAACTGTATTTTATTGGATTATATATTGATAGGACTTACATTATTTTCTGGTGGGATCCACACCATAGTATAAGCAAATAAATCAGTATCGGTACTAAACCGGTACTACCACCCGGTGTATATAACATTTTCCTTTACATATTATTCATTTTATAGTACCGTAGTACTTCGTATATTTTGTCTATATTTGGTTAATGGTACCTTTGGTTTGGTACTTGGATCATTTTGGTGGATATTTTGGATATTTGGATAGTTTTTATTAGTTGTATGGATATTATCTTGTTGCTTTATGAATTATTTTTATTTTTCATAAATTTTATGCTTATATTATCATATTCATGATATATCCATGCTTTATATCCATGATTAGTTATATGCTCTCACTTATCTTTTTTTGATGTTATTATATCTCATTTTATGCTTTTACGCTTATTTGATAGATATCATTCATCTTTTAGTGTTTACTTGTGAGATTCATGTTGTGGTACACATGTATTTGCTCATTAATTGATTCCCTTGCTACATCTATGGTAGTTCACATGCTATGGTAGCTTTTGTTCGATAGTTTCTCTTTGTTACAGTGACTATGCTTATTGCTATCCTATACCCATTAGCTATGATATTGTGACGCCCCGCCAATCTAATACCGGTTTATCAAGTCTTTATTAAATTAAACAAGAATCATATTTGATTTGATTCTTAGCATCATTGTCAAAAATCAATTAATTAAACTAATAACCTATCAAGTCTGATATAATTATAAACATCCAAAGTGATTGGACGTAAAGAGTACTGATAGCATAAATAAAATAAACTGAATAGACTCTCGATATCCAGAATACAATAATCCAAATGCCCAACTGAAATAATGTAATAACGTCTAATACTAAAACTATCCAACTACGGGCAGCATGCCAAAACATAAATACTGAAACGAAATCCGATCTAACTAGAAATGAGTGAAGCGTCTGATCAAGTCCTGCAACCATCTACAGTTGCTGTAGCATCGTTTGACTGGAATGAAATGGCTATCTCTAGTAAACCTGTGGCTGAGCACCTAAAAGATTTTGAAAATATTTTTGATATGGGTCAACACCCAAAACATTTGAAAAACAGTTGCAAGTATTTAAATGCAATAATAAATAAGCAGTAAGAAATATTCATGTTTCCTTAGTGTCACACTCAGATGAGATTATTATCACCCCATCTATAGTGCGCACCTAACGCATATATTTTATCTACCTAGTTATGTTACTCCGCCTAACTAGACTTACCATTCTCAACCGACTTCGATCTGTTAAACATCTAGCCCATCTGTGCGGCACATACGATATTTCGTGTTATATATTATTCAACTAACACATAAGTTATAGGGGTGGTAAACAGACGGAAACAGAGCGAATACCATGCTATCCATATCCATATCCGCTATCTGGATGCACTATCCATATTCGTATCCATATCTTCCCGGATAGTAAAAACAACTATCCAGACATATCCTCTTGAATTCCCCGAATTCGAATAATATCCATATCCATTTACATTGTTTATTCATTACAATTGACTGACCTCTTTTAACAAGTAATATTAATACTACTGTAACAATAATATCAAGCCTTACGTATTTAGATTCAACAAATTGATCTACCATTTCATAATTAACAACTTAGAAATTTGAATCAACAATTTATCCTTAATAGTTGTTGTATGCATATGTGTACGTGTTTATTACTATGCGTTTATGTGTATGTGTTGTTATTATGTGCATCTGTCTGTGTCTTCCTGAGTATGTTTGTATGTCTTATTTGCATGTATGTTTGTTGTGTAGGTGTGTGTGCATGTGTGGTGTGGGGGGAGGGGTGTGAGAGAGAAGGGGGAGGAGTATACCAAGTTATCAGTAGAGGGAAGGTTTTGGAGAAGAGGGTGTGCACCAAAATTAGAGAGAGGAAAAACGGGTAAAATGAAAGAGAAAGGTTTTAGATCAAATATTTTGTTCGAGTTTGTTTTTTCCATTTTTTTACCTTTTCTATTGTCTTTTGATTTTACAAAAATAGTATTTTTTTAAAATGAGTAAAAAGTGATGACTACCATTTTTATATTTTATATTATGTATAATAAATATTATAAATAATAATTATATATAACTATTATTAATACTATATTTTTATTAAATACAATACGAATATGAATATCTGGAAAAACGAATATCCGTAAATATGGATACTCTGCTTTGGATACAAATAATTCATGTTGGATACACATACTATCTGCGTCCGTATCCGTTTTCTCGGATATTTTAACACTACCCATTTCCAATCCATATTCGTTTTTTTGGATAAATTTCTGCCAAATTCGACTCAAATACCGGACGGATTCGAATTTTTGAATATCTGTTTACACCCCTAATAAGCTATAACTTAGAGTCTCTCAAATATCTTTACCTCAGTACATAGGCAACATAACCATTTCCTAGCTATAATTCAATATTCACATAAATATTTAAACACATACACATATATCAATCTTTAAACGTATATACATAGCATCCCCTATATAGACCTCTCAGGTGCATCTCTAGTATTCTATCAGGCACCAGGTACATTATATACCAATCCTGGGCTGCTGGGTCGGAATCTCACCACCAATCCCAAAATCACAAACACATAATGGATGCGATCATAAACATACAATCGTGGGTCATAATCATACCTCATCACACTCAACTGGACTAAAAAACAATACATGTCCTCTCTTACGGAGAGTGGCTGTGACCCAGGGAAGAAATCCAACACTTGCGGGTCAACGCCGAGGTAGACCGCCCACTATGAGCAACCTCCAACGATAACATATTAAAGTAGGTGTGTTCACATAAAGTCAATCACACTTATATATATATATATCGCAGTACTAGCCTAACCAAATCCTAAAGCCTAACCCGACTTCTCGATCTTAGCCAAATATCCCCTTATTTAAAGTTTAACTATCTGATTATATACTTCTAGCCAACATGCTAATCTAATCAAATACTAGCCTAACCATCTCGAAATCTTAACTCGATTTCATTATTTCCACCCGTGAATATACATCAAATTAAATTCTCAAAAACTTAAACTCAGCCCTAGACCCAACATTCCATACCCAATCCTCAAACGGTATGAAAAAAAATACAAGGCAATAGTGTCAAGCTAGTAGAACTGAACTAGTTAAGTGGTTGGATCGAACTGATTCGATTTGCTCCCCCGCCCACCAGCGAACCAGTTCGGTTTGCTGGGCTTTTAGAACAAACTTTTGATGAGATTTCACCTTCAACCTTCATCCACAGTGGTCCTAATCTTCACCAAATACCCATACATGAACTTTAATCCATCCCCAAACATAAATCAATAATTTTTTTTACATAAAACACATCCCGAAACAACATTTAATTCACCCAACAATGAATTAAATCAAGAATCCATGCTATAGGAAACCGTTGTTTCAAGATTTGATATCTTCTTCTTAATTCATCCAAGAACTTATCTTTTATTATATATTTACATATGATTCATGATAAAAACATTCTTAGATTCATTTCTTATCATTTGTATAATTTAAAACCCGAATTTCCTTAGTTTTCCTAACCCAAAAATTATGTTATTCTACACCAAGTTGAACGAACAAATGAAACTACACAAGAATATTAAAGAAAGTAAATACTTACTTTCGAAATGATGAGTTTTGAGATTTTCCTTTTTTAAACTCTTCTTTTGGTGACAATCTTTACCCCAATGACGATGACATTTCTCCCGGGATCCTCTCATCCTCTTTTTTCCCCCACTTTCTCTCAAACCGTAGGTGTTTTGGGTGGATTGATGGCAAGCCTACTTTATACACCTTGCTTAAATATTAACTTTAAACTCTTTAATCCAAAATTAGGGTCATCCCCTCTGATAAAATGACCCATATGCCCTTCTACGACTCCCATTTAGTCAAAAAAGTCCTCAGAACCCAATAATAACTTTCGAGTACCTATTCTGGACTATTTCAACCCATTTGGAGCCATTGTTGCGCTCAAAACTACCATCCAAGTACTCTAACATAAAATCCCCATCTCATTCCCGACACGACTCTAGTCGCATTTCCCGAACGAAATACTAATAACTGTCGCTCTTACTGACTTATGACGTAACATAATATAATACGTTATCAATTACTTATTACACAAGTAAATATGAATATAAATAAATATTAATCCTTTTTAATTCTCCAATTAATATTTATTTAAGCCAATTTATTTTTTGATTACTTTAAAATTACGTGCACACATGTAATTTAAAATACTTTAAAAAATATGGGATGCTACATACTTTCCCCCTAAGAACAAAATTTCATCCTCAAAATTTGGATTTACCCGGGACAAAGAGCTTCAGATAGTTTTCTCACATGTCATCCTCACGTTTTCAAGTGAACTCATCAACATTAAGATGCCCCCACTGAACACGAACTAATGGTACTACCTTCAATCAAAGCTTCCTCTCGCTACGATCCAGGATGGCAATGGGTCTCTCCTCATACGAGATGTTTGGCTGCAAGTCAATCGCCTCTAACAATATCACTCCTTTTATAATTCTTCAATGACGACACATGAAACATGTCGTGAATAGTCTAAAAATTCTCTAAGAGGGCAAGACAATACGCAACTGCACCAATCCTCTTAATGATCGGGAAAGACCCCACATATCTCGATGCTAACTTTATATTCTTTCCAAATCGCACAGTGCCCTTCATGGGAGACACCCGTAATAACACCTGATCACCCACATCAAACTCAAAGTGTCTCTGATCTACGTCTGCATAACTCTTTTATCTGTACTGAGCTATCTGTATATAGCCTCGAATTAACTCAATCTTGGTAAAAGTATCTTGGATCATTCGTCTAGTTGTTGGTAAGATGTGGCCACATCTTAGCAACAACCAGACGAATGATAAGATCTACCATACAATGCCTTATAAGGTTTCATGCCTATTATGAACTGGTATGAGTTATTATAGGAAAACTTTACCAGTAAAGGTACTGCTCCCAACATCCCCTGAAATTTAGTATGCACATCCTCAGAATATCCTCTAGCATTTGATTCACTCGCCCACAGTGCTCATCTATCTACGAGTGATAAGTTGTATTTAAATGCAACTCAGTGTCCATAGCCTCTTGGAAACTCTACTAAAAGTATTACACAAAGATATTGTCCTGGTCGAAAACAATGTTAATTGGCAACCCCATATAACCTCATTATCTCTGATATAAAGAGCTGGGCATACTGCCCTATCGTATAATCAGTCCGAACAGGTAAGAAATGGGCCACCTTAATCAGGTGATCCACAATAACCCAAATAGAATCTTGACCCCTCTGCAACGTCGGTTGCTCCGTGATAAAACAATCAAAATGCTCTCACATTTCCATACTAGAATATCCAATGGCTACGAAATCCCAACTAGTCTCTAATGGTCAACCTTCAGCAACTGACAAGTGGTGCACCTGGAGACAAACTCAGCAATGTCCCTCTTCATGTCAGCCAATACTACCTCCTCATGTCCCGATACATGTTATAAAACTGAGACCCATGAGACTCTATCATCACCACATGTCATAGGTCCCCATCCTCTAGTCCTATCAGTCCCCCTTGAAGCGTAAGCCTCCTTCAGAACTGACTGAGTAAGAGTAAGCTATCTCTGATAATAACTAGCGTACCTTATCCTGATAAATAGAACCCCCTGTCGATGCCTTCACAACCCTCATGATGACCTCAAGTGTGATAGTTAAAACCGCTATACAAGACCAAGCCATTGCATCCTCCTATCAGAGATCACCCCGTTTCACCTTCCAAACCTCCACTAACTCCCTCGCAGGCCTTTGTCTCAATGCGTCTGCCACGATATTAGCCTTCCCAATGTGATATTGGATGTCACTGGTAGTCTTTTTTGAATTCAACCCAGCTACACTGCCTCATGTTAAGATCCTTACGTGTGAACATATACTATAGTGACTCGTGGTTTGTGAATTGACTAAACCTCCCCTAATATGTAGTGCCTCCATATCCTCAAGGAAAAAACCAAGGCTGAACGCTCCAAATCATTTGTGGGGTAATTCCTCTCGTGGGGCTTATGCTTGCGAGAAACATATATTATAGCACGATCATCATTCTATAATACTCCCCCAAGTCTTTGTAAGGATGCATCTGTAAAAATATAGTACTCCCCTCCTCCCTTATGTAGTGCGATAACTGGAGTCGAAGTCAATTTGTTCCCTAGTTCATCAAAGCTAACTAACACTAATCATGCCAAACAAATGGAACTCCCTTGCGAGTCAGGTTTGTCAACGTACCCGCAATCTTCGAGAAGCCATTTATGAAATATCGATAGTAACTAGTTAAACCTAGAAAGCTATGAACCTTCGTTGGTGTTGTGGCTTGTCCCCACTCCCTCACCAATGCTACCTTACTTGGATCGATCAAAATACCCCCATCTAACGCAATGTGGCCCAAGAACATCACCTCTCGTAACTAGAATTCGCACTTCTCGAACTTGGTGTAAAATTAGTGGTCCCACAAAGTCTGAAGAACCATATGCAAGTGCTCTGTGTGCTCACCCTCTATCTGAGAATAAAGAAAAATATTATCTATAAAGATGATGATGAACTGATCCAGGAAATCTCTTAACACCCTATTCATAAGATCTATAAATAGTGTTGGCATGTTGGTTAGCCCAAATGGCATAACCCGGAATTCGTATGACCCATACCTCATCAAGAATGCGTTCTTAGGGATATCATGATCCTTGATACATAACAAATGGTACCCTGACCTCAAGTGAATCTTTAAGAAGTAGGGTACTCCTCTCAGTTGGTCGAATATGTCATCTATACGTGGTAACGGTATTTGTTCTGGATCGTGATTGTGTTCAACTTTCTATGGTCAATACACAATATCAACGGCCCATATTTATTTTTTAGAAATAATACGGGACACCCCACAAAAATGTACTCCTGTGAATAAGGCCCTGCCCCAGGAGATGCTAAATTTCACCCCTTAACTCCCGCATCTTCACTAGATCGATACGGTAAGGCACACATGTTAGCGGCCTAGTCCTCGATGCTAAGTCAATAACGAACTCAATCTCTCAGCTCAATACTAACCCCGATATCTCCTAGAAAATATCCACAAACTCCTTCGCCATGGGGATCAAATATAACGAGATGACAACTCATTGTGAGGTCTCATCGTCAATAAAATAAAGATGTACGCTCAAACCTCCCTCGGGAAGAGGCATCACCACTAAAAACATATCCTTCCCTGATGTGGCGAACACGATAATCCTATTAAAATAATTCACCATCGCTCTATAACCTGCAAACCAGTCCATACTGAGAATGACATCGTACCCTATAATATCAAACATAAGTAAATCGGCAGCCAAACATATTATCCCAACATCTATACCCACTCCTTTACAAATGGAATGGATGGGGGGACCGCTACCTAAAGGATAATCAACACACATCATGATACTATCAGTTGTATCTAATAAACCTGCCACTCATGAAAATTCAATAGTAATAAATTAATGTGATGCCCCAGTCAAATAAAATCCGATCTATATGCCCATGGATAGGAATCATACCCTCTATGGCTGGCGGTGCCTGCAGAACTATAGCATTCTAGACATTGTACACACGCCCATACTGTAATTTCCCCTGCTATAGTGGAACCGCTAGAACTGTTGGTGCTGCTAGCAGTAATGGCACATATGGCCCCTCTTGGTCACCCTACTACTGTACACAGGCTCGATTCAGCAAGCTCGCCACATGTAGCCCCACTCTCCACATACGAAGCACCTACCCTTAAAGTATCCCTATCTTTGGCTCGATTGGCTATGTCGGTATTGCCCTGGTCTTTAACCCTGATGGCCACCCCTATTGTTCCCTTGGCCCTGCTAGCCCTAAGGAACATATTGTTTGCCATAATGGCCCTTCCAAATCCACTATCTTCGGTTCAAAACCCTCCTGATCTGAACCTCTTAGGCTGATTCCCTAGTTGGGAACCCCCTCATGATGCCTACCCCAATGCTGTTGTGGTGCCTACTGACACTACTACCTCTGGTCTTGCCCGAATAGATAGACTCCCTAATTTTCTTCGCTCCCTTAAGGTGGAAGAAGAGATCTTGATAGTCTAAGAATGCGACATTAACGACATCAATATAAGTCTTCAATGCCGAATTACCCCGCATATGCTGTCAGACCCTCTAGGTAAGACCATTTTTATACCTTATCAGTTTCTTCTCATCAGTGTCCACCTCATCTGATACAAAATTCACTAGGCGGGTGAATTCTTCCTCTTACTCGACCACTGATAGGCCAACCTGTGCAAGATCTAGAAATTTTCTCCTCATCCCCGTTTGAATGGCTGATGGGAAGAACTTGTGATTAAACTGCACCCAAAACACCTTGATGGTTATGGTCTCTATTTACTCATAAGTGGTGACTAACTCCCACCTCTGCAAAGCTTCTCCCACAATCTTAAAGGTATCAAGTATCAGCTTTTGAGTGTCACTGCACTCAACCATATGTAAATGTTGTTGGATGTCTTTCTTTCATTGGCTAGAGGCGACCAGAGCCGTGCTCCCTTGGAACTTCAGCCGATGGCCCTTCTGGAGGCCTCTCTGACTCTCTCCCACACTAATGGCACTGGGTGTGTTTGAAAAATCGGTGCCATTGGCTGTTATGGATGTTCCTGGGAAAACTACTACACCATGGAGTCATCATTGCATGAACCTCTTATGCAACAATGGCGGTAATTTATAAAACTGTCATCGTTCTTGGATTGGCATGCGGCTCCAACTGAGCCTCCCCTCCTTCGGCCCTCCTTACGTCCCGAGTTGTGCTTCCTCTCCTGCTGGGCATATAAAACGAAACTGACTATATATGAGATTATAGGTAAAACATAAAAATATAGCTAAAGAACGTAAATGCTCAAATAAGAATGCAACAATCCTAATTATAAGGCTCTATATCAAAGAACGTTATGCTGGAAACGTAATGAAGTCGTACAAATGCTAAGGACATTAAAACCTAATGTTATGATACCATCTGTGACACCCGACATAGTATAATACCAGTTGATTAGGCCTTTATGAAAGTAAATGGGAATCGAATCTAATTTCAATCTAGGCATCACTATTGAAAATCACTTAATTAAACTAATAACCTATTAAGTCCGATGTCAATTTTTAAATATTATTAATATGCATATATGAAACCATTCAACAATATAATTATAAACACCCACATTGACTGGAAAAAAGAGTACTAATAGCATAAAATAAATAAGAGTACTAATAGCACAAACTCTCGGTATCCAGAATAAAATAATCTAAATGAACAACTGAATTAATGTAAATAATGTCTAATAATAAAACTGTTTAACTATGGGCAACATGACTAAAAAGAAATATTGAATTGGAGTCTTGTTTAGACAGAAATGAGAGATGCATCTAATCAAGTCTTGTAGGCATCCACAGCTGCTGCATTTAAAAGGTTTTGAAAATGGCTATCCCTGGCGAACCTGTGGCTGAGCACCTAAAAGGTTTTGAAAATATTTTTAATACGGGTCAGGGCCCGAAAACATTTGAAAAATAGTTGCAAGTAGTTAAATGCAATAATAAATAAGAAAGAATAAATATCCATGTTTCCTTAGTGCCGCATTCACATGAGATTATCCTCACTCCTCATCTACAGTGCGCACCTAACGCGTATATTTTATCCAATTAGTTATGCTACATTGCCTAACTAGACTAACTATCCTCAACCTACTTTGATCCAATAAGCATCTAGCCCATTCGTACCGCACTTACGGTACTTTATCTTATATATTATTCAAAACACATAAGTTATAACTTAGGGATTCTCAAATATCTTAACCTCACTACATAGGAAATGTAATCATACACTGGCTGTAATTTGATATTTATACAAACATTAAACACATACACATATATCACTCTTTATACGTATATACATAGCATCCTCAAGTTGAATGAATACCTAGTATGCTATCAGGAGCTAGGTACATTACATACTAATCTTGGGACTCCAGGTAGGAATCTCACCATCGATCCCAAATCGAAAATACATAACAGAGGCTGTCATGAACATACATCCGTGGGTCGTAACCATACCTCATCACACCCAAGCGAACTCAAAACCAATACATGTCCTCTGATATGGATAGTGGTCATGCAATAATACTATGACCTAGGGAAATAATCCAACACCTTCTAGTCAATGCCAGGGTGGACCGCCTACTATACGCAACCTCCAACGATAGCATATTAAAGTTGGTATGTTCAAATAAAGTTAATCACACACACACACACACACACACACACACACACACACACATATATATATATATATATATATATATATATATATATATATATATATATATATATATATATATATATATATATATATAAATATAGATAACGTGCGTAATATCTCTCGCAGCACTAGCCTAACCAAATCCCAAAGCCTAACACGACTTCTTAATCTTAACTAATTATCTCCTTATTTATAGTTTAACTATATGATTGTATACTTTTGGCCAACATGCTAATCTAATCAAGCGCTAGCCTAACCATCTCGAAATGCTAACTTGATTTCCTGATTTCCATGCATGAATGTTCACTCACTTATTCACGTATTTTCCTCACACGAAATTTATCCTTTGTTAGCCTACAACACTTCCTAACCCTAAAATTAAATTCCCAAAAAATCAAAACTCATCTCATACCTAAGATTCCATGACCAATCCTCAAACGGTTTAAAAAATAAACACAAGACAAGGGTGGCAAACCAATAGATTCAAACCTCTTCGCTAGCTAGACCGAACTGGTTCGGTTAGTGAATCGGTTCGCTTCACCTAACGAACCGATTTGATTTGCTGGGCTTCTAGAACGAACTTTTGACGAGATTTCACATAAAACTTCTTCTATGGTGGTACTAATCTTTACCAAATCCCCATACATGAACCTAATCCATCCCCAAACACAAATCAATAATTTTCTACGTAAAAACCATCCCAAAATAATATCTAATTCACCCAACATTGAGTTAAATCAAGAATTCGTGCTATAGCAAACCCTAGTTTCAAGATTTGATATCTTCTTCTTAATTCATACAAGAACTTATCTTTAATTATAGATTTACATCATATTCATCATAAAAACATTCTTAGATTTATCTTATATTGTTTATACAGTTTAAAACCCGAATTTTCTTAGTTTTCCCAACCCAAAAACTATATTATTCTACATTAAGTTGCATGAACAAATGAAACTACATAAGAATATTAAAGCAAGTAAATACTTACCTTTAAAATGATGAGTTCTGAAATTTTCCTTTTTGAAACTCTTCTTTTCGTGATGATCTTCACCCGAATGACGATGGCTTCTCTCTCGGACCCTCTCTTCCTCTTCTTTTCTCACTTTCTCTCAAACTCTTGTTGTTTTGGGTGGATAAATAGCAAACCTCCTATATACACCTTGATTAAATACTAACTTTAAACTCTCGAATACTGAATTAGGGTCACCCCCTTAGGTAAAATGACACATATGCCCTTAGATGGCCTCCACTAAGTCTAAAAAGCCCCGGAATCCAATAATTATCCCGAGTACCTATTCTAAACTATTTTGACCCATTTAGGACCATCCGTGCACTCAATACTATCTTTGAGTCCTCTAACAGAAAATTTTCATCTCATTCCCGACACGACTCTAGTCGCGTGTCCCGAATGAAATACCGATAACCTGTCGCTTTTACTAATTTACGACGTAACAGAAATTAATACGTTATTATTTACTTATCACACAAGTAAATATGAATATACATAAATATTAATCCTTTTTATTTCCAAATAATATTTATTTAAGCCAATTTATTTTCCTGTTATTTTAAAATTACGTGCACACGTGTAATCGAAAATACTTTTAAAGATACGGGGTGTTACCGATATTATCTTATCTTTAACTTTTTTAATTGAAAAATGGGAGATAATTTTATCCATTGTTTTGCTTTTGTCTTTTGTGTGTGTCAAAAATCGAGAATTTTTATAAAAAAAATGGGGATATTGTTTTCTGCTCATTTTTTTCAAAAGGGGGAGTAAATTTATTTCCTATATTTGTTTGTTATGACAAAAAGGGGGGAGTTTTTGATTTCTATGAGGGATATGCTACGTAAGGGGAGCACTTTATTACATTGTAGTATTCACTTGATATCTTGATATTTCTTTATATCTTATTTATTCACGTGTTTTACTTCATGATCACATGTTTTATTTCATCTATACCACATTGATAGTTATCCAAAAATTTCCAAGCAAGGGAAGTTTATTTTTGTATATGTTATTATTTATGTCATGTTTGTTATTTCGTATGATTTCAGGCATAGTTATGATGATTTCGACTAAAACCCATTGTTTAAACTCGACTTTTGATGTGTCATTGGTCTATTGGATTGTTTGTACATTATCTTCCAACTACTCTCACTATATGGCAAGTTAGGTGCGAGTCTTATAGGTGTAATCAAGTTCATTTTAAGTTTTGGTGGTTTTTTCCATATAATAGCCAAAGTGGGAGATTAAAAATGTAATTTTGTAATTAATTTTAGTTGGATAATTCATGTGACAAAACATTTGAGTCATTGATTCTTTCAAATCACATAAATAGATTTCAAATGAGTGAGGCACAATCATTTGTCTAGATGGACCTTTGAAGATTCAGGATCTTACATCCCACTCATTGAAGACTTTCGTTGATACACATTCATTGGATTGAAGACTATATCCTTTTAGTACATATTGTGAAATTTCTATGGATACACACTCAAACATGCACAAATGTGCGATGACGATAAAATTTTAGGGAACAAGTGGTTTATATTGTCTTAGAGGACATTTGAAAATGTTTTGTGGAGTTTATCTTTCGTTGAGAAAATGTTAAGGGATTCGGAATAAATGTTGACTTAATGATTCACACGTCTCAACAATGTGCCCATGCGCACAAACTCGGCCACGATTCCCTATTAGTTGGAATCATATGCATGGAAAACGTGCGCCGTTCGCATGGAGGGATTGGATTTTAAAAATTTTGTTATAAATTGGCCCTTTTCTCTCCCATTTTATAAGATTTGAATTTCACACAACTGTAAAACCTCTCTAAGAGATCTTTTAAACTTGAGAGCTCCTTTTGCTTCTCTTTAAATTAAATCTCCCTTGTTAATCATAAACTTTTCAAAACTTGATCTATGTCATGATTCAAATGTTTATGAGTGAAATTAAACTATTTTTTTAATCATAAGACACTGGACTATGGTTGTTCATCATTCTACAACTAAATCAATATGATCTATTGCTCTTTGATCTAAAGTTGTAGGCATTCCAATTTATTAGGGAAATTGGAGTATGGAGTTGACTTGACTTATTCATTGACAACGTGGTGCTCGTTGTAAATTTTTATCATCTATCGGGGTAACTTTCCTGATTCATAGGTAACTAAACGAGAGTTCTTGTGTGAGTATTATCTTCTTAAATTATGTTATACATCTTTTCAAGTAAAAATGAAATTTGGAGTGTGTCAAGTTTTTACCCCTATGTGTGGGGTTTTCCTCATAAACCTTATCATGTGTATGCATGTATGTGATTTGTATTTATTTGCACATATTTTGATCACACACAACACTTAAATCAAAATTGAATCTAATGAAATTGCTTAAAATTGAATTAAGTGTGTTAAATCTAGGATACCATCAAACCTATTGACCCCATCCTCGTGTTGGTGAAGGTTTTTTACTCACGTACATAACAATCGTCGTAGCGAGAAGGTCTTCTCCTATCAATCCTTTTTTTCTCGAGTAATCCATTTTGCAAGCCTTTCCTTTAAGGTTTGCACCTTCACATCCATTTATCTTTTAACTTCTTATAAATTTACTTGGCCCCGATAAGTTTTATCCCACCATCAGGTTTACAAGGTTCCAAAACTTGATTTGAATACATTAATCTCATTCTGGTATCCATATTCATAAGTTAAAGATAAAAGTTCTTGTCCCGGAATGCTTCATTGTAGTTCCTGGGACCCAGTTCATGTTTTCCTAGGATCTTATTGAAACGATCACCCAAAATACTAATCTTTCAGGATCTCTCTTGGTGTACCCACTACGACATGACACCACTTGCAATCCAGTATAAGTGAGACATGTGTCCTGATCATTGATAATACCTCCACTATCGTTGGGTAGTGTATTATCGATATCAGGTTATAATTTATCCTATACATGTAGTTTAGCAACACTGGTAATATGATGTTCCATTAAAATCTAATGTAAGTTTATCTCACTCATTGGCATGTCATTTATTACATAACTATTTTTCAAGAATCAGACATTGATGGAATCAATAACCTTCTTGTACTTAGGAATATAACATAATCTACTTTTATAACTTTTGGGATAGCCAACAAAGAGACATACTTTTATCCTTGATTTCAACTACCTTAACTCCTTCCACAATTTGAGTGTCGTCACCCCAAGATCTGAACATGTCTTAGAATGAGCTTCAACCCACTCCATAATTTCCAGGAGTTGAAGAGATCGCTTTAGATGAAACTAAATTCAAAATGTATATAGTCATCTCTTATGTAAAGTCTCAAAAAGAATGTTGCAATTCTCAATAACTAGCTATTAATGTTTATTAAAATAATCGACTATGTGTTCAAAACAAATTTAGAAACCAAAACAAACTTTTTTAAAATTAGGTTTGTTGATACCAAAATTAATATGCTGATGTGGACGAATAATAAGAAAACACGTATCAATCTACGTGGCACAATAGCAACAAGGAAGTCTATTTCCCCGACCAAGTCAGACTCACTCTGAGCAATAAGTATACTCCGAGGAACTCCAGCTCTCCGAGGAACACCAACGCTCCGAGGAACTCTTGAACGATGAATAACTAAGGCGGTTTGAGCTGCATCTCGACCACAGCATTGATTGCCAGATAATCAACAGTTCAACTATTCATTGAATGATATCATCTTGACGCACATGCTTGAAGAGCATTAAATGAGTTACCCTTTCATATGTATATCATTTAATGTATCACCCTTTCATGTACGACCTAAGGGCTATAAATACCTTGTATGACCCTCATTCAAGGGGACCGAAATTTCTTGATAGAACTTGTAATCGAGAATTCCCAAACACTCAGCAATAACATAACAGTGGATGTAGGCCATTCAAATAAGGCTGAACCACTTTAAAATCTTTTGTCTCATTTATTTATCTGTAATTGAATAATTAGAATAATTTATTTTTTTACATCAACAGATTGGCGTCGTCTGTGGGAAACGACTATTGTTATCGTTTTTCACCAAGAATTATTCATCATCAATGGCAGACAATCCAGAATCTAGCAATCGAAACGCTGGAAATGAAGGAAATCCTCCAAAAACCTCTGCACCTCCAGATCTGGCTGGAATTATGACGAATCTGGCTCAAGGACAAATCGCCATGCAAGAAATAATGCGTCAACTCATACAAACCCTTCATGGCGGTGCACCTGTGCATTCAGGACAGCGAAGTGGTCAGAGACAAACCTATTTAATTTCTTCACGATCCAGGCGTACTGAGTCATATCATAATGAGGAATCTAATGATTTCTCTTATCAACCTAGGCGAACTTCGTCAATACGGGCTATAGATACTGATCAACGTATCACTCTCTCTCTCTAGAAAGACCCAACACCTTGGAAAGATTGAGCAGAGCCTCTCCTTTCAGCCGATTAGGCCCTAGAAGGAATAGGAGTCCACCTAAGACCATGTCGAGGAGTTTTCGACAACCATCAGATCTAAGAGAAGGATCAGCACAATCACGACCAGTTGCTCGTCAAGATAGATCTCAGGAGGCTACTTCAAAACACTCAATTGCTCGAACTAATAGGCCCGAGGAAGGAAATGATGCGTGGAAAGGTTCCATTCAGCGATTGGAGGATATATTAGGAGAAATGGCTAAGGTAAAGAATCCCCTACAACGAACTTTTATTCGAGGGACACCTTTTGTACAGGCCATTGTGGATTTTCCTCGAAATTTAAAGCGCCCGTGGTGACTCCCAAGTATGATGGAAAGACAGATCCTGTTCTACACATAGAGCAATATCAGGCTGCTGCCGACATCTATGTTGTCCCCGACGAGATGAGATGTAGACCATTCTCTGGAACTCTTACTGGATCTGCCCAAATATGGTACAACAATCTTCCTCGGGGAATGATTTCAACTTTCTTTCAGTTGGCCGAGTTGTTCATTGGCAATTTTTGTTTTGGGGAAAACCAGTAAAACGAGTAGCACACTTGTTAAGTGTTAGACAAAAATTTGGCGAAAGTACTAGAGATTACATAACTCGTTTCAATAACGAGAAGCTAGAAGTCATAGATTATGAAGAAAAGACAGCAATCACCGCCTTGATGAGTGGGTTTTTGCCTAACAAGTTGTACTAAACTTTGGCCAAAGATCCACCTACAACTATGTCAGATTTGATGGCAAAAGCGGCCAAAATCATGAATGCCGAGGAGGCTATGGCTGCGAAGAAGAATATGGATAAAGAAACCAAGGTGGAAGTCGACAAATCTAAGAAGAAAGAGCATAAGGGCAATGTCGGTGACAGGCATTCCAAGAGTAATAAAACATCATGGGAAGTCCTGAAGAAATTCGATAATTATACTCCTTTGAAAATGGGTATTAGTCATGTCTTTGAAGAAATCAAGAATAGCGAGGAGGTAAAGTGGCCAAAAAAATTGAGGTCAGACCCTGATACGAGGAATAGGGATAAATATTGCGAGTTTCATAAGGATCATGGTCATATGACCAAAAATTGCATAGCTCTTCAGAACGAGATTGAAACACTCATCCGAAGAGGAAAGCTAGAAAAGTATGTTGATCGGGGAGGGGAAAGAAGAAATAATGATCGAACTAGGTCTAGATCTCCTCGTCGAACAGAGGAATAAAAGAAGAGAAATCATGAAGATGATCCAGATGATGACCCCGATCTTCCCAAGAAACCGAGGCAGCCAGAGCGAGAGGTATTTTCCATACGTTTTGGTTCATTTGATTGTAATGTTATTACAGGAGGAGATACAGGAGAAGGAGACCTTACTGCAGAAAGAAAGGCTTACCTCGGAGAGGCCCAAGCTTGCTCGTACATTCAGCGAATAAATTTGGCCGAGGAGGATCGTTCGAGGAAGGTAAACAAAGGGAAGCTGGTCATTGGGTTTTCAAAAAATGACCTGGCAGGTGTTCTTTACCCTCACGACGACCCTTTGGTGATCAAAATGAGGATGAAAGAAGTAGTGATTTCAAGGGTGCTGGTAGACAATGGTAGTTCGGCAGATATCATGTACTATTCATGCTTTGACTGTTTAAATTTGAAATTATCTCAATTGGAACCTTATCACAGACCTCTTCTGGGTTTTGCTGGCGAGAAAGTTTTTCCACTTGGGACGATCAAGTTGGATATATTCATTGGAACTTGGCCTGCCTGTCGAACAGAGAGAATACGCTTCTTTGTGATGGATAAGAATGTGCAGTCAGCTTACAACATGTGGGTACCCTGAATTTAGCATTATAGGCCTGGACGAGTAGCCTCGCCCTAGGGGCCCAAAGCCCAGGACCATCACCTTTTGTATTGATCCGATTACTCCACGATCCCATGAAGAGAAGTTATGGGGAAGCGCGATCCCATGTAAGAAAGTTACAGGGGAGATGGCTAATAAGGAGGAACCCATCACCCCCACTAACCAACATATACATGTATAAATTAAACCCTAAGTCCGGGGCAAAGGACACATGATTTTCTCTGTACTTATTCTTCAGAACATAGAGAAATAACACTAACTGAACCACCGTGGACGTAGGCACATCTTTGCTGAACCACGTATACCCGTTGTTGTGTGATTGGCATTTTATTTATCTTTTCTTGGTTGTTACCTCTTTCATATTTATTTGTGTTTCATAGTAATTGTCACCACAATTGGCACCGTCTGTGGGAAGCGTTCATCTTTCCCTGAGAAGAGCCCACACCAAGAAAAAATCTAAGATGTCTGGTCACAGCAGCAACGCTCCTCAAGCAGGAGATATTCAGGAGCCACCCGCTCCTCGCAGGATTAGGTCTGAAGTCCGACGTTCAGATCAAGGGGCTCGCTTAGAAAGGACAGCCTCAGAAGAAAGTCAAGGAACAGCAAGGTCCACTCAGATATCCAGATTGATCGATGCATACGAAGCAAGGCTCCACGAGCAGAGGGAGTCTTCTCGCAGATATGAGGCTGAGAATGCTCGCTTGAAAAGAAAACTGGAAAAACTGGAGAAGGAACTACGTCATGATACCAGGAGACGCCCCTATCGCACTCCTAGCTCTCAGACGAGCAAATCTCGCAGCCGAGGAAGGAGCCCTAGGCGGCAATATCAAGGGTACGAAGATGGCGACTCAGACGACGACCTCCGCGAACAACTGAGAAAAGCTCGCCGCTATCAGAGCCCTGCTCGCAGCGACAATAACATACAGAACCTAGTCCGCAGAGAAATGGACCAACATCCAGCTCACCGCAGCACCAGGTCGACCAGAGAACTCGCCAGGAGAGCCCTCAAGACCCAGATGAAATCGCCCTTCACGAGGGAAATTGAAGAAGAAGAGGCTCCAAAAAAGTTTGCTATTCCAAGGTTCAAGATTTATGACGGGAAGACTAATCCCATTGATTATGTCAGGCAGTACCGGTAGGCTATGACCCTCTGGAATCACCGAGATGCACTGATGTGCCGTATTTTTCCCTCAAGCCTTCATGACATGGCCCAGAAATGGTTCGAGAAACTCCCTCACCGATCCATCAGAAATTTCAAATCCCTGGTCGAGCTCTTTACGACCCGGTTCATCCCCAGCAGCTCCCATCCCAAAAGGATGGATGCTCTATTAACAATGAAGAAAATGCCTCAGGAGACACTCCAAGACTACGCGAAGAGGTACTGGGAGTTATTCAACGAAGTCGAGGACTGCGCAGAAGAAGTGGCAGTGGCTTCATTCAAAATTGGGCTACCTAGATCTTCCCTCCTTTACCAGTTCTTGACAAGGAAGGAAGCTACGACCATTGATGACCTGATGGACCGGATTGAGAAATACGCAAAGGTGGAAGATGTCACCCGCCTTAACGTAGGAGAAAACGGTCGAGCCAAGCTCGCTACCAAGGGAAGTGAGAAAGTTGATAACCAGAAAAAAGGAGGAAAGAGTGGGGGCAAGAATGGATCCAAAAACGGAGGGAACCCTGACGTTGCAAAGTCGTTCCAGGCGGTCAACACCGTCTTCAAAGAACCAATTTACAAAATTCTCGCGAAGATCAAGGATGAGCCGTTCATCAAATGGCCCCGAAAAATGGGAGGAGACCCCTCGAAAAGAAACAATGCACTGAGATGCACCTTCCACAAAGAATGAGGGCATAAGACCGAGCACTGCAAGGCTCTTAAGTCCCACCTCGAGGATTTGGCCCAATCTGGACATTTGAGTGACTTTGTGGAAAAGAAGGTAGAGAGAGTGACTGTCCACAAGGAGGCAAAACCCGACAACGTATTGGAAGACGACGTCGGACACGAATTCGCAGTAATCCACGGAGTATCCGATGTTAAGCAAATACAGGGTAACTCAGCTCGAATGGAGGTAAAGAAGCTGATAGCGATGATGCAAGCTTTTCAGATTGATCCAGCAAAATCACAGGCAGGAAAACGTCGGCGAGCAGAGGACATCAACTACAACAAGCATATTATTTTCACGGATGAAGATCTTGTGGGAATAAGGACCCCACATCACGATGCCTTAGTCATTACACTCAGGATAGCCAACTTTGATATCGACAGGCTGCTCGTCGATCAAGGGAGCTCATCCGAAGTAATGTACATCGACCTGTTCAGGAAGTTGAAGTTGAACATCGCCGACCTAAAGGGAACCACTGTCCCGCTGGTCGGCTTCGCTGGGAAGATGACCATGCCTCTGGGCAAGATAGTACTGCCAGTGCTCACTGGAAATGTTTCAAAAATGATCGAATTCTTGGTGGTCGACATCGATTCACCGTATCATGCCATCCTCGGTAGGGGATGGCTTCATGCAATGAAGGCAGTCTCCTCGACCTACCACCAGAAACTCAAATATGTCACCAAGAGGGGAGTGATGGAGATACATGGCGACCAGGCGATGGCGAGAAAGTGCTTCATAGCGGCCATACGACCAAAGCCAGAGAAAAGAGCCGTTCAAACCAGCGAGAAAGTGGAGGAAGGTGCAATCCCTTCCAAATAGCAATTAAAATATGGAAGGCCTGGAGTGGAAGAGACCAGGCTCCTCCCCTCCGAGCGTGTTGTAGAGGACCTGGTAGAAGTAATTGCTAAAGAAGGCGATAACAGCAGAGTCTTCCTGATCGGGACCTCACTCACTGACCAAGAGCACAGGGATTTGTTAACCTTACTCAGAAGCAACATAGATGTTTTCGCTTGGGAACCCTATGAGCTGCCAGGAATCGATCCCAGTATGGTCTGCCATCGGTTGCATGTCAATCCCACATTCAAGCCGATAGCGCAGAAGGCACGACGAACTGCTCCCGAGAAGGCCAGAGCAATAGAAAAAGAAGTCGAAAAACTGCTGGATGCAGGGTCCATACAGGAAGTGCAATTTCCCAAATGGTTATCCAACCCAGTGGTAGTTCCAAAAAGCACCGGGAAGTGGAGAGTTTGCATAGACTTCACTGACCTCAACAAAGCCTGCCCCAAGGATAGCTTCCCTCTTCCGAAAATAGACCAACTAGTAGACGCCACCGCAGCTCACGAACGAATGAGTTTCCTGGACGCATACTCGGGATATCACCAGATTCCCCTGTATGCCCCAGATCAGAACAAAACGGAGTTTATCACAACGGTTGGTTTATACTGTTACAAGGTCATGCCTTTTGGGCTAAAAAATGCAGGGGCAACCTATCAGCGGCTAGTTACCAAAATGTTCAGAAATTAAATGGGAAACACAATGGAGGTCTACATCGACGACATGCTCGTCAAGAGCAAGGAGAAGGAAAATCACCTCTCGGACCTATCAAGTACCTTCGAAATCCTCAGGAAGTACCGAATGAAACTCAACGCGAGCAAGTGTTCCTTCGGTGTCCAGTCAGGAAAGTTTCTTGGGTACTTGGTCAGCAAGCGAGGCATAGAGGCTAATCCGGACCAGATTGATGCAATCAAAAGAGTGCAACCTCCTCGCATAGTCCGAGATGTACAGAAACTCACTGGAATGCTCGTTGCTCTAAATCGTTTCATTTCTAAATCCTCCGAGAGATGCAAGCCCTTCTTCCAACTCTTAAAAGGCAGCAAAACAGCAGAATGTGTGAAGTTACACACGAGCGTTAGACGAGCTCAAGTCCTTTTAGACGAGCGTTAGGCCCAGGTTGCACACGAGCGTTAGACGAGCTCAAGTCCTACCTAAGCTCCCCATCGCTGCTTGTCATACCACAACAAATGGACTCTTTGTACCTCTACCTCTCTGTGTCCAGCCATACTGTCAGCTCAGCGCTAATGTGTGAAGTTACAGGGATCCAACATCCAGTCTATTACGCGAGCAAAACCTTAATGGACGCCGAGCAGCGCTACCTACCATTGGAAAAGCTCGCATTCGCCCTAGTGATATCCTCGAGGAAACTGAAGCACTACTTCGAAGCTCATACGATCATCGTCCTTACATGACACCCCCTCAAGGCTATCCTAAGGAAGGCAGATTTGTCGGGCAGACTATCTAAATGGCCAGTCGAGCTCGGCCGATTTGACATCCAATTTCAACCCAGGACAGCTATCAAGGGGAAAATCCTTGCTGACTTCATAGCTGAATTCACAGGCGAAGAACGCATCGACCAGCCTAAGCCAACAGAACAAAATAACCAGGCTACAGGGGGAAGCTGGAAACTATTCGTTGATAGAGCCTCCAACTCAAAGGGGGCAGGAGTAGGAATTGTTCTCATCACTCCAGAGAATACAGTCCTCGAGCAAGGAATCAGGCTGGGATTTGCAGCCTCCAATAACGAAGCAGAATACGAAGCCTTAATAGCAGGTCTCCAAAGGGCGCAAACTCTGGGAGCAAAGCATTTACAGGTATTCGGAGATTCGTAACTAGTTTCCAATCAGATAAGTGGAGACTATAACGCGAAGGATGAGAGGATGGCAGCCTACCTCTCCTTGGTAAAAAACTTAATGACGAACTTTGAAGACATCAACATCCAACAGTTTCCCAGGGGGGAAAACAGCCACGCTGACGCCTTAGCAGCCCTGATCTCGGCAGTTGATTCCAGCCTTAAAAGGATCATCCCTATTGATTTCCTCAGCTGCCCAAGCATTTACCCCAACTACGAGCTGACCAAAGCGAAACCAATACTCCAATTGGAATCAGCCCCCAGCTGCTCGCTTTCACTTATCCACAGGAGGCGACTTGTATAAAAGATCTTTCTCCGGCCCCTACCTTAGATGCGTCCACCTAGGCGATGTCAAGGCAGTGCTTCACGAGCTTCACGAAGGAATCTGTGGAAGTCACGTCGGAGGAAGGTCTCTAGTCTTCTGAGCAATGAAGGAAGGTTACTGGTGGCCATACATACAAAAGGACTCCTCAGTATATGTCCGCAAATGCCTAAAATGCCAACTTCACGCTCCCATGGTCCACCAGCCCGCCAGCGAATTAAAATCCCTGACCAGTCCCTGGCCCTTCGCCCAGTGGGGAATGGACATCGTGGGACCACTGCCCACCACTGCCGGCAATCGCAAATACCTGTTGGTGGCAACTGATTACCTTACCAAGTGGATCGAGGCAGAACCACTGGCGAACATCCGAGATGCGTACATGATGAGGTTCATATGGAGAAATATAATCACCCGATTCGGAATCACCAGAACCATCATCACTGACAATGGAACACAGTTCGAGAGTGGCCCTTTTCAGGACTTCTGCGACAAACACGGGATCAGGCACCACTTCAGCTCAGTGGCCTACCCTCAAAGCAACGGACAAGCTGAGGCTTCCAACAAGACAGTGATCGCTGGATTGAAGAAGCGATTAGAGCGAGCAAAAGGTGCGTGGACAACCGAGATACCACATATCCTATGGGCGTATAGAACGACTTCTAGCATATGGTATGGAAGCGGTCATCCCACTAGAAGCAGGATTGCCTACAATGACATCCAACCTTGTCGAGCAGGGTCAAAACGATCAGGCTTTGCTCGCTGAACTCGACTTGGCCGACGAGCGCAGGGAACTTGCCCTAGTAAAACTAGCGAGCTATCAGCAATAACTCGCGAAGCACTACAGCAAAAGGGTCAATCCGAGGAAATTCGAAGTTGGGGACTATGTTCTAAGAAAGGTCCTGGGCAACACAGTGAAGCCATCAGACGGTAAACTGGGCCCGAACTGGGAAGGACCTTATAAAATAATTGGAGACGACCTGCAAGGTGCCTATCATTTGAAAACGATGGAGGGAAGAGAGATACCACGAGCATGGAACGCAGCTAATCTCAAAAAATTATATTTTTAGGAGTTCTATTGTTAGATCTTTTATTGTATTCATTATGTGAAAGGACAGTTCATTTCTCAATTCACCAATGAAAATCTCTCAGTTGATCACTCTCTAATTAGTAACAGTTATATCTTATTACACATCCTTTCCAAATTACAGGCATAATGGTCGACACAGCAGGGGAACACCCCTCCTCAGGTCATCGTCATGAAGCACGACAGACCTCTTAGTATTGCCCATGGCAATATATGAAGCCCTACAGAGTATTCATAGGCATCAAACCTACTTTGGTTAAACAAAATCCTGACCGGATGAAGACATCCAACACCAGGTGTGTCCTCGCCAATTGCCCTACTTAGGCCTAAGGGAGTGTGACGACACGACCTAAAAGGTAAAGGGAGGGCACAATGGTATTCTTATACTGGACTGGGCGGACACTCACATGACAAAATAAAAAGGATTGTGAAGATGCAAAAATATAAAAGGATTGGATGAACACGTTTAGTCGGCAAAATTGCCCAAAACTCGAACTTCTCATTAATCTTTTATATTTACAAAAATGATAGTACATGTTTAGTCGGCGAAGCTCGCCCAAAGCATTTACAATAAATAAAAACAAAATTTCAAGAGGGTGGAAGCCTCCGAGCAAGATAATTAGCAACTTTAGCTCTCCTTCCATCATCAGGAGCAGGGGCGAGCTCCTCCACGACCTCATTTGCGTCCAATTCCAATAATCGTCGGGGAATAGCATCAATGGGTACCCATCGATCATCCCGCCTAAATGGGTTGGGCATCAGAGTAGAGGAGGACATCTCGTGTCGATACCACATCATCGAGTTCCTCAGGACCTGCAGCTCTTTGAGGGCACTCAACCACCCCCTGATGAAGGATAACTCTTCAAACTCTGATAGTCTCGTCGGAGCTTCCAGCCAGCCTTGATCATATCCATCGAACCACACTTGTCGAGGGTCGTTCTTGAATAAATGCCGGAGAAGGGTGACGTCCCTCTGGAGCCCAGCAGCAGTCACATATGCTCGCCGAACATCGCCGCGCAGCTCCTCTATTTCCCTCTCACGTTGTTCCTCGACTTCCCTATTCCTACCCCTGGCACTCCTACCAGCACGCGGGAGGGGAGGCCGAGCAGCTCGCGACGAAGAAGAGCCTTGTAGGACTGCCAAAACGGTGCTCGGCGAATGCTTCATAAGCTTCGAGACCTCCCGCCTCAGGTCTTCATTCTCCCGCTGCAGAAACTCCCCAACTTGGTTGATCTCGGTGGCCTCCAGTAACTTCGCTCTCAGCTCGCTAACTTCTTCTTGCACTGAAGCACCGACCTCTTCCATTTCCTGGAGCCTGTCCTTTAACTTGGCCACTAGCTCGGACAGATCCTTGTATTTCTGGTTCCTTAACTTAGCAAACCTGCAAAGTCTAGCAAAGGCCTGGCGAACTGCAGGGCTTGCATTAGGACCAAGAGTCCTACCTAGTTGGGAGGTAACAGGAATATAGTCATCCACATCAACCAACTACAAGTAAAAGAAAGAGAAAAGAAAGAGATCAGCATAAACAAAAATGAAGTCTTTTCATTGATAATGATCGAGGTTACATCAGATCAAAAAAGAAAAAAAAAATTACAAAGAAGCCCTATCAATTAACAACCTCGGATGGCCCAGAGGTGGATGGACCCTTGTCCTTATCAGCATCAGTAGGGGCATTACCCTCTGCAGGGGTGTCCACTGCCCTCTCGACCAGAGGAGCATCAGTAGAAGTCGCCTGAGAAACAAGATTGGTGCCTTCAGCAATTGGGACTGGGTCCTCATCCACGACTGGCTTTGGCCCTGGATCATGCTCGTCAAAGAGTGGGGATGCAACGTCCACCCCAGCAGCCACGAGGGCCTTATTCCACCCTTTCTTGAAGTTCAGACGGCTGATATAGCCTATATGAACCTCGGCGTCCTCATACGCAGCAGCCCAGCCAGAGTTGTACGAATCTTCCTTAAGAGTGGCTGCCTGGGCTTTCTCCGCCTCCAGTTGCTCGGCCAGAACCCTGTTCTTCTCTGCAAGGTCTATCTTGCTCGAGCACACCAGGTCATACGCCTTCCTCAGCTCCCCAAGCTTCCTGACCGCATCATCTCCCTTGCGAGCAGAATTAACAAGAGCCAAATCAGATGAAGCTCGAGCTGCGTCAGCAGCCTTCAGATCGGCCTCCAGTTGAGACCCCCTGGTTACCAGGACAAATTTTTGCTGCTCCAGCTTGCCATTCCTTCTAATCAGCTCATCGCGAGAGCGATAAAGCACAGCAAAGTCGGTCACAAACTGCAAAGAACAAGGAAGGGATCAAGAAGAAGAAACCATCAAAATTTGTTGAAAGAAATTGAGAATTAGAAGGGAACCTTACCAAGGCAAGCCTCTGGCTAGCTTGCAAAGCCAGTTGATCGGACCCCAACGCCCTCTCACGATCTGCAGGGAGGACTGCTCTCTCGAGCAGTGCAGGGGCAAGCTGAGGAGAGGTGGCCACCGAAGCCCCCTCAGGCAAGGCAGACACTGGGACCAAGGCTTGACCAGTTTTGGTCCTCAATTCCATCTTCCTCCTCTCCTCCTCTTTTTCTCTCTCCCTTATCTTTCTCTCTTCCACCTTCTTCCTCTCCTCCTCCTTTTTCTTCTCTCTCTCTCTCACCTGCTCCTCATCTCTCTTCTTCTTCTCTTGGTCCTGAGAAGAAGGCCGAGAACCAGTAGCTATGGCCCCGGAGGCAGTCTTCGATTTCTTGGACCTCTGTACAAGAAGCAAATCATCATCATCATCATCATCATCTCTGATCAAATTCTTCCTGGGAGGCGTCTCTTCACCAGAACTGCTGGTAGTGCTCGACGAGTCTCTAGCCTCGGAATTCCCTTCAGAAGAACTGCTACTGTCAGCACTGCCTACTCCCAAATTACTCACAATACCTGCAGGCTGGCTCTCTGAGCTGCTCTCTTCTTCGTCTAAATGGATGGGCTCAGCCGAAATCTCTTCGGAAGAATCAAAGTCTGGAACACTATCCACAGGTCGGGCTATAAAGCTGGAGCCTGTGTTCTTGTATTCAAGCAGAAAAGCAGCAGACCTAGGATGCTCGCCGTCACCCAAGGGTTCCCTGATGTTCCAAGATTTCATCAGTTCCGAGATACGAACCTCGCTGAGAGAAGGCTCCAAGTTCTTTGTCCTCGTTGTGAAAGAAAAATCAAGGAGAAGTTAGAAAAATCATAAGTCAGCAAAGGTTGAAATAATAATCTGACATCTACCTATATATTCTTCCCCATAAAAGGGAACAGTGAACTTCTCAGACCTCGACCCTTCAAATTGGGGGGAAAATTGCCAATTCCTAACAAGAAAACCTTATTGCCAGTAGCCCTTATGGGAATCAGGTAAATTTACTACCAATACCCTATCAAGGCTCCTAGCCTTAAGGTACAGAACACCTGAACTCGTTCGAGAAAAGGAATAACAAAAGCAGACCTCGGCAAGCCCTAACCTTGTGCCATACAATTGATTTATCCTATGCACGCCGTTCACTATTTTCCATACGTTGGGCGAACATTGTGCAGGCACAATACTAAAATAGCTAAAGAAGTGAAGAAACATATCATTAGGGGGAAAGGTAAGTCCCCCATGGGAGAGCAACAGGACGTGAATCCAATGTGCATCCTCTATATCCCTAACGTTCCTAGGAGGCGAGGCACAACACTCAATCTCTACCCACTTAGGAATACTGTAGAATTTTCTAAACTCAGTTACTGACCTATTTCCAATCTTCGCCATTGGAAAAATACAAGAAAAACTACAAACCAAAGAAAAAATGCAAAGAGCACAAGAGACTTACAAGACAGAAGATCAGGTCAAATGGCGAAGAAGTAACGAAAGTAGAGATCGAAAACAGAAGGTACAAAGCGTAAGAGTTATCAGAAGATAGAAGATTGCTGGAAAAGATGAAGCGATGAAAAGAAATGTGCCTTATTCCAACAAGCCTTCAACCCTAATCATAGCGCACGGATAGCGAAGCGGGTGCCGCCAAAGCAATGTCACAGTTTTCGAAGAAATCAACCAAATAGCTGATCATTTAAATTCATTGGACCCATAGAAATGGACCAACAAATTTAGGGACAATTGTGGGTACCCTGAATTTAGCATTATAGGCCTGGACGAGTAGCCTCGCCCTAGGGGCCCAAAGCCCAGGCCCATCACCTTTTGTATTGATCCGATTACTCCACGATCCCATGAAGAGAAGTTGTGGGGAAGCGCGATCCCATGTAAGAAAGTTACAGGGGATATGGCTAATAAGGAGGAACCTATCACCCCCAGTAACCAACATATACATGTATAAATTAAACCCTAAGTCCGTGGCAAAGCACACATGATTTTCTCTGTACTTATTCTTCAGAACATAGAGAAATAACACTGACTGAACCACCGTGGACGTAGGCACATCTTTGTTGAACCACGTATACCCGTTGTTGTGTGATTGGCATTTTATTTATCTTTTCTTGGTTGTTACCTCTTTCATATTTATTTGGGTTGCATAATAATTGTCACCACACAACATCATCATGGGAAGATTTGGTTTGAAGAAGTTCGAAGCAGTCCCATCTACAGTATATCAGTGCTTAAAATTCCCAATGAATTTTGGAGTAGGAGTTGTGAAAGGTGATCAAAAAGTAGCTCGGGGATGCTATTATTCATCTGTCGAGCAAGAGGAGATTGAAGAGTCAAGAAAAAAATACTACTACCTACCAGGTGGATGAAGGTACAGAAATTGAAACATTGGATCCCAGAGATGAATCCCAACTTGTAAAAGGACAGGTGGTGGAATCTACAGAAAATGTTATTTTGGACGACGAGCACCCTGAACGAGTAACCCAGATAGGTTCGTCGTTGGATGCCTTGATAAAACAGGAATTGATAACTTTCTTGCGAAACAGGAAGAAAACTTTTGCATGGAGTCATGAAGACATGCCAGGAATAGAACCAAACTTCTTATGTCATGAGCTCAATGTGAATAAGGAGATCAAACCTGTAAAGCAGAGAAGAAGAGTATTTAGTCCCAAAAAAAATCAATCTATACAAGAGGAGGTCGACAAGCTCCAGAAATCTCAATTCATTGAAGATGTGAAATATCCAGACTGGTTAGCCAACGTGGTGATGGTAAAGAAGAAGAATAATAAATGGAGAATGTGTGTTGATTTCACCGATCTCAACAAGGCATGCCCAAAAGATCACTTTCCATTTCCCAGAATTGATCAACTAGTGGATGCTACCTCGGGACACGAGTTGCTCAGCTTCATGGACGCTAATTTTGGTTACAACCAGATCAAAATGAAACCTGAAGATAGGGAAAGTACTTATTTTATTACCCCTAGGGGAACTTGTTGTTATAATGTTATGCCTTTTGGTTTGAAAAATGCAGGAGCGACATACCAGCGGCTGATGAACAAGATTTTTGTCGAACAAATCAGTTGCAATATGGAAGTCTATGTCGATGATATGCTAACAAAGAGCAAGAAAGCTGCTGATCATCTAGTTGACTTGGGTCAGACCTTTGATCAACTGGATAAATATCAAATGAAACTCAACCCGACGAAGTGCACATTTGGAGTACGAGAAGGAATGTTCCTCAGATACATCGTCAACCAACGAGGCATTGAGGAAAATCCAGCAAAGATCAAAGCTCTTTTAGGGTTGCGATCTCCAACGACGAAGAAAGAGGTGCAGAGTCTTACAGGACGAGTTGCAGTGCTCAACAGATTTGTATCCCGAGCAACTAATAGATGCCTCCCATTCTTCAAAACACTTCGAAAAACTTTCAAGTGGAATGATGAATGTGAAAAAGCCTTTCAAGACTTGAAGAAATATCTGGGAGCAACTCCACTGTTGTCCAGGCCAGTAATGGGAGAAAAATTGTACTTGTACCTGGCAGTATCCGAGAATGCAGTCAGCTCAGCATTGATCAGATTGGAGAATGGAGTCCAAAAACTAATTTATTACACAAGTAAGGCTTTACGAGGAGCAGAGATCAGATACCCAAAGCTAGAAAAATTGGCATTGGCATTAATTGAAGCAAGTAGACGAATGAGGCCATATTTCCAGGCCCATACCATCATCGTGTATACCGACATGCCACTAAGACAAGCCCTTCATAAGCCATAAAAATCAGGGAGACTGATGTACTGGGCAATAGAACTCGGTGAATATGATATTGTGTAAGAACCCAGATCATCATTAAAAGGGCAAGCTGTAGCAAATTTTATCGCAGAGTTTACATATCCTGATACCCCTGAGGAACAAAAGTTGCTCGCTGATCAACTTATGGATGTTACAGGATCATCAGACACAAGCCCAGACCAACTCCGGTTGGTAAAAGGTCTTGTGGATATTGAAGGATCATCAAATTCGAGCCCAGACCAACTTCGATTGGTAAAAGGAAGAGAAGAGATGATCGACGAGGAGCGAGAAATATCAGGAGAGGATAAAAGGAAACAAGAAATATTTCACCGAGGAACTTTATCAGATAAGAAATTTGAGGAGGAGTTACCTATATGGAGGTTATATGTAGATGGCTCATCTTGCACTGCAGGATGTGGCGCGGGAATAGTTCTGAGCACTCCAGACGAGATCGACGTGGAATACGCCCTGCGATTTCAATTCAAAGCTTCCAATAATGAGGCTGAATATGAGGCGATAATAGCATGTCTTAATTTAGCAAAGATTATGGAAGCGCAACAAGTGATGGTATTCAGTGATTCTCAATTAATTGTGAATCAGATGATAGGAATATATGCTGTTAAAGGAGAATTAATGGTTAGGTATCATGCAAAGGTGATGGAATTATTGGCAGAATTTGATGCCATTCAGTTGATCAGAATACCAAGAATGGAGAATGCACAAGCAGACGCATTGGCCCGACTAGCGTCAGCTACTCGTACCAAGCTGCGAAGAACGATACCAATGGAACTATTAGAAGCTCGGAGCATAGATGAAGACCTGACGATGAATGTTATTACCTTTGATTTAGGATCATCTTGGATGGATCCCATCAGGGTATATATTGAGGAGGGAAAATTGCCGGAGGATAAGCTGCTCGGTATGTACTAACTAATGGTGTCTTGTATAGACAAGGAATTATGGCAGGTTTGCAAAGATGTGTGCATCCCTCCGAGGTGAAGGAATTGATTGAAGAGATCCATGAAGGGTCCTGTGGATCCCATGTAGCAGGTCGGACACTTTTGCAAAGGGTGATGACACAAGGATACTACTGGCCAACGATGAGGGTTGATTGTATAGCCTATACTAAGAGATGTGATAAATGCCAACGTTTTTCCTCCATCCGACAAACTCCACAAGCATTGTTGACACCCATAACTTCCCCTTGGCCTTTCGCCATGTGGGGAATGGATTTGGTTGGACCACTGCCAACGACCCGAGGAAGATTCAAGTACCTCGTCGTCGTAGTGGATTATTTTACTAAGTGGGTAGAAGCTGATCCACTTATTGATATGACATACGAGAAGGTGTACCAGTTCGTTTGGAAGAACATCATCTGCCGATATGGTCTCCCTCATGCCTTCATCACAGACCATGGAACACAATTTGATAACGAGGAGTTCGCAGCCTATTGTCGTCAGTTAAACGTTTTGAAGGTTCATTCAGCACCAGGCCATCCTCAGAGTAATGGACAAACTGAAGTGACGAACAAAACATTACTAAATGTTTTGAAAAAGAGACTAAGTGAGGCTAAAGCTAATTGGATTAATGAGCTACAGTCAGTATTGTGGGCTTACCGAACAACTCCCCGAGCAGCAACTGGAGAATCACCATATATGTTGGCATTTGGAAGTGAAGATGTAATACCTGCCGAGTTGGGTCTTCCAACACATAGAGTGTTGAATTTTAATTCCCCAGTCAGCGACTTGATGAGGAGATTAGATTTGGACATGCTCGAGGAAGTTAAAGAAGAGGCAGCCATTAGGAATGCTGCTTATCAACAGCGAACAGCTCTATTTTACAACAAGAGGGTGAAGAAATGCGACTTAAAAGAAGGAGACTATGTGCTAAAGAAGGTCATCCAGAAGCACAATAAATTGGAAGCAAACTGGCATGGACCTTACCGAGTTACGAAAGTTGTTCGACCAGGAACTTACCGCATAGCAACTCTATAAGGAGAAGAGTTTAAGAATGCATGGAATGCTGAACACCTACGCAAGTACTATCAGTGATGTAAAATGTAAAGCAATTCCATCAATATGAATAAAACGATGATGTTTCTCTATCTTCTCTCTTTTTATCGAAAATTTTTCGGGGAATACTAGTGTACAACACTAAGTTGTTCAGCAACACTATAGTTCAAAACCACGACCAACTCCGGTTGGTAAAAGGGCGAGAACAAACTATACTCCTTTGGTTAGGAGGCGTACACTAGCGTGACCAACTCAGATTGGTAAAAGAACTAGTGGACACTATAGTTCAAACCCACGACCAACTCCGGTTGGTAAAAGGGCGAGAACAAACTATACTCCTTTGGTTAGGAGGCGTACACTAGCGTGACCAACTCAGATTGGTAAAAGAACTAGTGGACACTATAGTTCAAACCCACGACCAACTCCGGTTGGTAAAAGGGCGAGAACAAACTATAGTCCTTTGGTTAGGAGGCATACACTAGCGTGACCAACTCAGGTTGGTAAAAGAGCTAGTGGACGTGGTAGTTTGAACTCAGACCAACTCCGGTTGGTAAAAGAGCGAGAACATAAGATGATCGACGAAAAGCCAATCTCGGTTGGTTAGGAAACAAAATATGCTCTCAAATGCCAACTTATGTTGGTCGAGAAGTAAGATATTATCTCAAATGCCTACTTATGTTGGTCGGGAAGTAAGTTTATTACATAAAAGTTCCTCGAAGAACAAATATTCCAAACTGGACCAACTATAGTTGGTCGGGGATAAAAACCCACTAACTGTAGTTGGTCGACGAGCACAATTTGACAACCTTGGTTGGTTGGAATAATTTTCAACATTTTTATACTCATTACTTTATTATTAAGTGATCGAGCAATATTACTAATACTTGTAATTTTTTACTAAGTTGGTCGATGAACCACACAATATTGTTATGCAAGCACAAATATAAAGTGTTTGACAAGCACAAGACAAGAGTAATACAAATTTGTAAACAAAAATGAAATTCTTTCATTAAAGTCAAAATGAATTACACAAGTTTATTACACTGATATTAAATTGTGTACTAATCATTACATCAGAATTTCCTATTCTATTGGATTTTTTCCTTCAGCTTTTGAAAAGGGCTCCTCGCTAGCAGGAGGATCTTCCGAGCAAAGGGGAGAATTAATGAAGTTAAGATCTCGCAACATTCTGACGTTCATTATTGAAGGTGTATCCAGTAAATGCTCCGGACGAGATAATTCAACCTGTGAATGAATGGCATAGTCACCAAGATACTGAGAGATCAAACGACGAGGGATGGCCCGAGCAGGGATCCAACTCATATCAAGCTTGAATGGTGGATTTGGTAGATCGAGCAGCCCAGGAGCATGGTAATCCCATAAATAATGGCCCTGCTCTAGTTTTAAGACACCCAGGGCGTTCAACCATCCCTGTTTATAACCTTCATTATTGGAATTTTCAAGGCGAGCATCCAAGTGACAAAGGGCCTCATTGTAGCCTGCCATCGAAAACTCACGAGGTTGTTTGTGGAATTGGAAAGTTATTCTCTCTAACTGCTCGTGAAGGTTTCTGGCAAAAATATCTTTATTATTCAGAGAAGACTTTGTCGAAGCAAGTTGATCCTCCAGAGTTTGGATTTTCTTGGACATTTCAGACAAAGCTCGATCTTTTGCATTCAATTGGAACACTTGGGTTTCCAATGTTGACTGAGTACGAGCTTCTTCAACAGAACGACGAAGAGTTCTTCCTCGTCCCCGAGTAGGTGGAGTACTCTGTTCCTCGACAATATCCTGAGCAACTCTTCCTCGTCCACGAGAACTTCTTCCTCGTCCCCGAGTAGCAGTAGAAGTACCCGACCTTCTCAAGGTATCCAACTCTTGCCTTAATTTGGCATTCTCAACCTCTAGAAAGGAAAATCTCTCGTCATTCACTGGGATTATAGCTGTTGAAGAAGATGCTGCAGACTTATACTGTGCCAGCTCTTTCTGTAAATTGTTATTTTCTTGTTCTAGCAGTTCGGCAATCTGTCTACATGCTTCAACTTCACCCTTTAGGGTTCTCTCTCTGACATCGTACCCAGTCAGGAGTTTGTCGTAGCCCTTCTCGGCAGAAAGCTATTGATACTTCTTCTCATACCCCTCGTGCAACAGGGCATTTGATTCCTTATACTGATTTTAAAGGTCCTCTAAGGTACATTGAAGATCCTCGATCATTTCGTAATAGGCCACATTATTGGCCACAACCCGGTCAAGTAAACCCTTCAGGTACTGATAGGCCTCAACTGCCTGCTCGGAAGCATCATGACCAAGGATATCAGCAACTTCATATGCACTTAGGTCTGTGTGACCAGCTTTATAATATTCGTGGCCTTGCTGCATCAACTTTGTATCATTATCAGATAGCATATCCATTCTAGACATGAACTAGTAAATAAGAGAAGGCAAAAGTTAATAAAAGAAGAAGACAGAACATCAACAACGCAGAGGAGCAAAAAAAGGTGATTTTATTACATCATCAAAAGGAGTACAGCGTTCAGAATACATAGTACAAGTAAAGGAAAAACAGAAAGAGAATACCGAACAACTTCACACCTTTTCCTTGTCTCCCAAGACTTTCTCGGGAGGCTGGGACGAGGAGCTTGGTTGCTCGGTGGGAACAATGAGTTGATTGGCAGAAGTTGAGACTTGTTCAGGAGGAGGCAAAGACAAGATCTCCTCGGTGGGCGTCTGGTTGGGTTGTAGAGCAAGGACTTGATCACCTCCTATCATTGAAGACTCCTCGGACGTAGCTTCGTCTTCTTCCTCATCTTCAATTACAGGAGGGGGGCCAGGAAGATGTTGTTGAAATAGTTCAGAGTCCACGTTCACCTTCAGTTCCTGCAGGGCAGTAACCCAACCATCTCGGAAGTATTTCAAACTTCCATACTTCACCTGGGCCATCATTGCTGCTACCCCCTCATCCCATTCTTTATCCCAACCAGTTCGAAATGATTTTTTCACAGCCGCCTTTCTTTTCATTTTCTCCGAGGAAAGCTTCTCGGATAGAAGATCCTCGGTGGTTTTCAACTTCGCCTCCACCTCCTCCTTCTGGTGATTTACTTCTCGGGGAAGGGTCAGCTCTTCCTCGGCCGATTTCAATTTATTTTCAAGCTCCCCAAAAGTACTGAGCTTCTCGGCATATTTCTTATTCTCTCTCTCTAAGTCCTTCACTTTATTTCCCAACTGCACCTTCTCTGCCTCAGACGCAACCAACTTCTTCTCCCATTCACCCTTATCCTCGTCATATTTTTTACGGGAATCCTTCGGAGATTGGGCCAAACCTTGAAAAGCGTACTCTACTCCAGACGAGGAGCTGGAAGCCTTGATTGCTTCATCTTTCTTCACTATAATGTTAAAGCAACTCACCAGCTGAAAAAGAAAATAATGATAAGTCAGTGCCGAGATACATATATTGACTAAAAGAAAGAAAAATTCTAAATAAGAGAAGCTTACTGAAGCAATGTGACGAGTAGCTAGGGATGTTAGCATATCCCTAGACATGTTTTCCTCGATTCCTTGGACTTCAGGAATGGTCCAAGTCCTTACCGAGCTCATTGCAGAACTCGGGGGAATAATGGTTGGAACACCAACTCCACTAGCTTGGAGCTGGGGAATGGCTTCAGAAAAACTGACCGAGGAGGATTTCTTCAGTCTCCTCAGTGTTTTCTCAACAATCTCAACCAAAGAAGAACTTTTGGTTGGAGAGAGGGTGATTACTTCCACAGGTGCATCCTTCTACACAGGAGCCACTGGGGGCTTCTCGGCGGCCTTCTGAGGAGCAATAGAAGGCGTGGCATCTACTTTCTTTGTCCCCTTTTGGACATCAGCCTTATTTCTTTTCCCATCTCCAACAGAAGTAGTCTCTTCGAAGAGAGCAGGAACTCTTCTTTTGCCCATTTTTTGACTCAGAGGAATGTGAGAGTCTGGTGAAGAATCCTCAGAAGCTGGCAATGGTTCACTAATGATAATCACAGGACGAGCAGTAAAGGACGACATATAGCTCCTATACTGCAACAAGTATGAGGCAGACCTGACGTGCTCGTCTGCAACTTTCTGATGCAAACTCCAGATATGTTTCAAATGCTTTATATTAACTTCTGATTCTTTGGGAGTTTTTCTCTTGCTGTCAACTGCAAACAAAAATATATTGAAATGTCAATCATGCATTTATTCAAACATAATGAAATCATAATTTCATAAATGAAATAAAATGAAAATAACCTATCTCATTGCCATATGGGGGGCATCTGGGACCCTCATATACTGCATCTCCAACCAAAGGGGCATGTTGCCAATTTTTTATAACTACCCCATGTTCAAAATAATCCATATTTGCATCAGGGAGATTGACTACTAAAGCCCTATTCAAAAATCTAGTTTTTATATAATAAACATTATCTAAAATAGCCCATCTATAACAGTACATAATCTCAGGAATTCCTATACGAGTTCCATGAGTTTTATTTAACCTATACACCCCATTAACTATTCTTCATGTGTTGGGGGCTATTTTGGCAGGGACAACATCGAAATATTGACAGAATTCTAATCACAGAGGGTTTGGTGGAAAAGAAAATCCACATTCAGCGATAAAGAGACTGGGGAACCAGTGTCCCTCAGCCAAACGAAAATAATCTAAAGGCTCAGAAAGATTTTCCAAGGTTACCCAAGATGGAATGGAAAAGTCAGAACGGAATTTCTCAAGAGATTCAATAATATAAACCATGGTGAATAAAAGAAATGAAGAAGAGGGAAGAAGATCTTACAGGAAAAAGGGAGATCTGTTGACAACGAACGAAAACAAGGATGAACGCACAAGAGAAAGAAAGGCTATGGAAAACTCGAAAGCAGAAAATTGGGAAAGGTAGAAGACGGTATGATTGCCTAAGAAGTTTAAATACTTTGCCTTGGGAAACGGTGAAAGAAATGATTACAAAAAGGAAACTATTACGCTACCGACGGCTAAAAGGACAAAAAGTGCACGAAGATCGAAGCGCTTATAAAAATGCAAAAAGGCGGATTCTGCGAATTTGGAAGGAAATTCAAATACGAAGAAAAGGCTCCTAAAACTCAGGAAGGTCATTTAATATTGCCATATACCGAGAAAGAATGTTCCATACTCCTCAAAGTTCGAAATATGAAACATTGGGGGCTTTTGTTGATACCAAAATTAATATGCTAATGTGGACGAATAATAAGAAGACACGTATCAATCTACGTGGCACAATAGCAACGAGGAAGTCTATTTCCCCGACCAAGTGAGACTCACTCCAAGCAATAAGTATACTCCGAGGAACTCCAGCTCTCCGAGAAACTCCAACGCTCTGAGGAACACCAACGCTCCGAGGAACACCAATGCTCCGAGGAACTCTTGAACGACGAACAACTAAGGCGGTTCGAGCTGCATCTCGACCACATCATTGATTGCCAGATAATCAACAGTTCAACTATTCATTGAATACTATCATCTTGACGCACACGCTTGAAGAGCATTAAATGAGTTACCCTTTCATATGTATATCATTTAATGTATCACCCTTTCAAGTACGACCTAAGGGCTATAAATACCTTGTATGACCCTCATTCAAGGAGACCGAAATTTCTTGATAGAACTTGTAATCGAGAATTCCCAAACACTCAGCAATAACATAATAGTGGATGTAGGCCATTCAAATAAGGCTGAACCACTTTAAAATCTTTTGTCTCATTTATTTATCTGTGATTGAATAATTAGAATAATCTAATTTTTTACATCAACAAGGTTCATTAGAATAATCTACCTACATTATTTCTATATCATCACCATAATCTAAAACGATGCCATATTGCTAATATTGTTGCCTTATTCTTATTTCCCATCAATAGGAGCATATTTCTTTAAAGTAATTGTCCGATTACCTAGAACCTCTGTGTAAAGTTGCAGTCTTGATTTGTGATTCTCGAGTCTAGACATTAAGCGGTCGTAGATCGGATCATAAATCATGCATTTACTTTTAAGATAAAAACCATTACCATGTATTTTTCTTTATAAAGTTAGGAAAATAAACAATGGTGCTATAAAAGTCTAACTACTCGATGAGAGAATACCTGCCTTTTAGCTATTTCAATACTACCGAGGAATATGAAATTTTCTTAACCTAAAACTATTGCACTCAAGACTTAGCCTTATCCTTACACCTCCCTTTCGAGAAAGACTTAAAGATCTAATAAACTAACATCATCTCTTGGCTACCGATAATGCTCACTCCCAAATTTGGAAAGGGATCTAATCTTCCTACCATTATCCAATCCAAAGAATCTGTTGTCCAATCAATGATGAAAATCATTTTAAAGACATGATTTTTACTTGAATTTCATCCACCAACATCGGTGTTTACCAAATTCTTATCAGTCAATTATTTAAAACTAAAATGTTCATATGGTACTTATTCAACGGGGGACCAAACATAAGTAAATTAATTTGAAAGAATTATCGTGATTTCACAATCAATTCCATACGATGGAGAGGATAGCCAAATACTAACCTGAGAAATTAATCACATCATAATTTTAAAATGTAGATGAAAATTGTGGATTAAACCAACATATTATCTCCTTAAGTCAGAATAATGCTCAATTACATTTTCGGTCCTTGAAATTTGTTCCAGTTAAAACTTCAAGACTAAAATTACTGAGTGAAATTTGAATTCATTTTTAAGATCTTAGAATCATTATTGAAAAAAAAAAAAAATTCAATTAAAATGGGAGATTAATTCATTTAAATTTTAAAGTAGCATCCCCTAGCTTTAATTAAAATTAATCCCATTGGGCATCTGAGTTTCTTTAGGAAGTGAGTTTTATCGATGGAAGCATAAATCACATCACCTTGAACTAAATAAATTTTCATTTTTCATTACATTATCCAGACGGTCCAGGAAACTTTTTTCCAAAATAATGAATAACCGGTATCATTTGGTCTCATATCTAATGACAGTGACTCCGATGATGAGGATATCATTCATTGTGTTTAGGTGTATACCATCGGTTCATTTGTTGAAATCAAATTCGCTCATGTTAAACTTCCTTGATGGGAGGACTGAACTCTCTCACATTTAATTTCAATGAACTATCAGGTGGGAGTCTTGATAATACTAGATGTCGTGATTAAATCCATTCGATGGCAGACTAGATTAAAGCTGACACGTGGAAGTAATCACTTCACATTTTCAAAATACCAATCGAAATTGCAGTGTTTGTATGGAAACCAGTCTCCCACTTAATATTTAGAATTTGAGGGCATTTTGAACAAAAAATCAATCAATTCTAAATATTCGAATTAATCCTTGGTAATTTTCCAATTTACTATACAAATTAAAATTTTCGATCTCACTATTTTAATTTTTCAAAAATTAAACCATCTTTAAATTAAAATATAACTCAAAGATCACAATTTAATTTATACATTTAAATTAATTACTCGATTAAATTCAATTTAGAAAATAATAAATAAAATGAGTTTTCAAGAAAAACATGATTTGGGTCGGTCACATAATCAATCCATGTTGTCCATAATTAATTGGGTTCGCTAATTAAACCAATTGATTAGCACAAAATTATAAACATATTAATTAAAATGATAATTATAATTAAAATACAATAAATGCAATTATAAAATAATTGGAAAGCAAATATCTTCCATCATGGCCTGATTACCGGGAAAGTGATTACTAGGAGACCTTTTACCAGGATTCTGAATCAATTCATTATGTTTGGTTAACCAATGGATTCCTCTTGGGAATCAAAGTTTTTGTTTGGTTCATGCATGGAAAGTGACACATGAATGTACAATACACACACACACACACACACACACACACATATACACATATACACAATATTACGATTTTCTATTTATAAATATATGAACTCAAATATGCTCATTTTAAAAAAAATAAGCATTTTGCAATATTAAACAAATATAATAATTTATTGTAGATATGTGTGTATTATATTTTAAGTTAATCAAATTAATTATTAATTGAGTAGAAAAAAATGGCTAAATAAAATTTATTCGATTTTAAATTTAATACAAACTTACATAACAAAATTGTCTTTAAAAAATAAGTATTTAGATCTTATGGGTGGTTTTTATAATTTAATATTTTTAATGATTTTTTTCTTCACAAAAATAATTTGTAAGATTCCCAAGGGAAAGTAAGAATTCCACTTATATTGATTGGATTTTGAATCCACGCACTATTCCATTAAAAAGGTAATATGATTCCATTGGGGCCCACATTTCCATGCAACTTAACCTCGAACTAAACGTAGTAATCTTACCCCTTTTCAGGAATGTTCGAAGGGAATCAGATTTCACCCAACTTTACCACGTAGAAAACAAGGCCTCCTTATAAAATTGCAATTTCTTCAGCAACTACAATTTTGTTGGTGTTGGAGTTCTTGAACTCAAGAGATGGGATTATCTATAAGGAAAAATTTCTTATCGAGCCAATTTGTAGTATTGTCTTAATTTCAGATAAAACAATTTGTGTCATAGGATAGAATGTTCAGGTTGTATCCTTTCAAGCCTATGACAAGTGTATGTTGAAGACGTAGCGATCAGAAATTGAAGAATATATCCTTGCCATTTTTCGTGCCAAGTTTCATGTCATCAATATGTGGATTTCAATATCTCCTAAAGGTATGAATGCATATATATATATATATATATATATATATATATATATATATATATATGATCTTGGAAATTTATTTTGGATGTCGGTATTTTTTATTAATTTTTTTTGAATTCATAGTATTTAAAGATTTTTCTCTCGGACACCTTTCCGTAGAAAAATCATATCTAATTCCAAAAAATCAGAAAAATACGAAACTGGCGGCCACGCGTTCGTATAGAAACTATCTAGAATCATGGCCTGAAATATCGTTAGAAAGGTTGTTCGAACGAACTTGTTAGAATGAGATTTCAGAAAAAAAATTATGATTTCTCGTTAGAAGTTTTGTTCGAACGAACTAGTTACGCAGTTTTTGATAGTTTTTTAATAACTTTCCATTTTCCCACTTCTTTTTGTTGATAAAATATGAGCGGGAACAACTTTTTCCATAGAATTGTTTCCTTCTCTTAGAGAATTTTTGAGATCTTAATTCTTCCATGAAAAAGTCTCCTTGATGTTTGTTAAAAATGTTTAATCTTTAGAATAAACCAAGTGTTTTACACCCAAAATATTTGTTTAGTTTAAAATCCAAGTTCCTATTCATATATATCTTTGCTTGAAAATTGTTTGGCACCAGGTTCTAGGAGATTATTTGGATTCTTTTTCTACCCCAAAAAAGTGATTGGTTTGTTTCTCTATAACGTGCTCATACGGTGAAAGGCACCGTGTGTGGATTGACGGTGACCGAGCCCCATCGGTGGATTTCGAGACTGCGGTGGAGTTCGTAGTTGTCGACTAGGCAGAGGTTGAAGAGCGAAGGAGAGTCAAGGTTTGGATGGAGTCAAGTTGTTGTTGAAAGTTTCTCTTGTCGTGTCTTTTGTAAAAATACCGTACTTAGTGGACTTGTAGGCAGCGCCGTCCGAGGTTTTTCCCATTATGGATTTTTCTTGTACATCCCGTCGTAGTGTGTTGTGTTTAATTTATCTTGCAAAAATCATCTAGATGCATGCTTAGTTTAATCAAGATAAAAATTGGTTTAAACACACGACTTGTTTAATTTGGTGTTAATTAATATTTGGGTGAGTTTAAGGTAATTTAATTCAAGATTGGACTTAATTAATTTGACAAAATCCATGTTTATTTTGTGTGGCCACATTTAGACCTTGAATTGAATTAAAGACTTATTTAATTGAATTTGAAATATTTATTTAGTTTAATCTCATTTTAATTTGAAAAAAAATTAAAATTTGGTTATTTTTAAAGGAAGTTTAAAATTTGGAATTCTTTTGTTAACCATCATCATATTGAGATTTTTAAAACTGGTAATTTCCCAACATGTGGTATCAGAACATACAGTGTAGAGATATCACGGACTTTTAAGTGGTATCAGAGCGGGTTGTGCTAATTTCTCGCGTGATCCTAATTTTTTTTGGATTTTTTTTTAAAAATTATTCATTTTTCAAAATCTCTAGCTTTTAATGGTTCCAGCATGTTTGCATATGACTCTTCACTACTATATCCTATGAGTAATTGCTTGCATGTATACATACACTAGATTTTGAGTTGCATGATATATTCTTACTAGTTATATGTTTGTTTGTCATTTTCTAGTCTTTACTTATCGTATATCTCATGCTAGAATTATGACTTGTTTATCTTTTGAATTTATATTCATTTATTGTGTCTTAGTGAAAAATACAAAAAGATTTATGTTTGTCTTTTGAGTTGATTTTTTGTGTTCGGTTAAAAATTTGAAAAACTCAAAAAGATTTTTTTTTTGTATATTTGAGTTTTACACAATTTTGTGGCATATACTTGTGTTGAATCCTCCTTTTTCGCTTTCATGTGACAAGAACTTTTGGTTGTGTATTTCAATTCTTAAATTGTTCTTTATCATGGTTACATGAAGTAGTTTGAATTTGAATTTCTAAAAGGATTCTTATTTTTATGCCTCTTTTGCACACATGAACAAGCTCGTTTGAATTTTAACTTCCATTAATATTTGAGCTAAGTGAGATATTCTCCTACCAATTTAGTCATCTACATATTTTGTGACTATGGAGGATTTGTGCATGTTATTCTGTTGCACGTGAGATTTATGTGTGAAAAGAAAAATATTATATATGAAAGTGCACGGGAAAGGGCTACGAAAGGGACTCATATGTTCTTTGTGATTAACCTAGCGTTTAAATTGGACCTAAAAAATGTGGCATTGTAAAAAGTAGCCAAAGTCCATAGGCCTTAAAAATTGAATGGCATGAAAAAGAAAAATTTGCCAAGACCAATATTGTCTAGTTTGATATGTTCATTCACAAGACTAGAAAATAACATATTTATTATCCTTGAGGGAGTTTGGATGGAATATTAACGGTTTTGCACAATATCTTTGTATCCTAGTTGCACTATTCTATCATGACTCTATTAGTTTCTATAATCATCAATACGTTAGGATTGTATGCATTGTGCTTGTTCTGTTCTTGAGTTCAATCTTTTCATCCCATGAGGCTTTATATATGTTTGATAAAGTTTGCAATCAAATGGAACTCCTTGAACATATTTAAGTGATTGGGTCCTAATTTAATTGAAGTTCACTACCCTTCACTTCTGTTTCCATATGACATATTTATCTCATAAGAGTGTGGAAAGCTCATTTTATATTGTGTCATGTCATTTGTGTTTTTTATATCTATATATATGTTCTTGTGCTTCCTTACTATCTTGTGTGTGTGTGTGTGTGTGTGTGTGTATATATATATATATATATATATGGTATTTTATTTGTTTTGAGTCTTTGCCTTGCTAGCTAGTACATGTATGCTTTGAATTTAAAATTGGTACATATATATATTGTTGCGAATTTTTTGTTTGATATATCATTCTTAGGGCAATACATTTTAAGTAGTATTTTGTTTCTCACATCATAGTTGATACCCATTAATATTTGTTGTGGATTAGTTGCATTTCATTGTTACACATGCTTTAATGCTCGAGTCACTTTATGCACCATTACATGTTTAACTTGGATTTTTCTTAATTCATATCCCTTGTTTAGACTTAAGGGGGAGAAATGATATTTGCCTTAATTACAGGATAAATAAGTGATTTTATAATTCTTTAGCAATTGTCTACTCCTGAACAAAATGGGAGAGAAATTTGTATCTAATCCAATGAATTTTGGGAGATCTAACTTAGGGGGAGATGTCTTTTTTAGGCAGATCAATGTTAGATAAAGGGGGAGTATTAATTAAGGGGAAAAATTTATTTTCGCGTTTTAGTATTTTGATATTTCCTATGCATTTAATGGTTTGTTTAAGTGTGCAGGATATTTCTTTTAGTGGCATTACTTAAACCGACAAAGAATTTCCTATGAGTCGAGGTAAAAAAAAAAATTGTGGGATGTTGTGTCTAGACATTCTTGACGGTCCTTAGGATATTATATTTGATTTTGTTCCGAAATAGCCAAAGGGGGAGATTTGGTATCAGAGCATATACAGTAGAGATATCACACACTTTCATTATCCTTGTTGTATCAAACAATAAATATCCTTAGAGTCCACCTTTATCAGGTTTGAGGGATAACGCACGAACAATTCAAATTCAAATTACAGTGAGTTTGTTGCAACAGTATGTAACCAACTTGTTTTGAACAATTATCCATTATAAATCCTACTAATATACGCATGTCTTGTAAATCTATATATATTCCCATAAGGAAGCTCCATAAGTGTGAAGAGAAAACACCCATTATATTATTGTGTGTGGCATTTGCATTGTTAGAGCAACCCTTATGGGTATGCTAAACATGTATAAATACCCTATATGGGTATGCTATGGGTAATGCAAAACGTCAAATATAACGATCCGTAGGTTATAAAATAACAAAGATGCAATTGGCTTAGTTGGTTTTTTGTGGGACCCACACCCAAAACGGAACATCATGTTCTGCACAAGGAAGAAAAAAAAATTATTTGCTTAAGCGGAACATGATGTTCCGCCCAAGCAATTCCCAATTTTCAATATTTCCACTTTCATCCCTCAACTGTTTCAAATGATTTCAACGGTTAATTTCATATCATTTCTTAAATAATTTTATATAAACACTCACTAAATTATTTTAAACATTCACTTAAATAATTTCTTATAACAGAATCGAAAAAAACAAAACAGAATATTAAATATTTACAAAAACCTTCAATTTAGTTAATTTCAAAAACAAAACAGAATATTAAATATTTATAAATATTCACTTTAGTTTATTTCATATGAAAAGAACCTTACAAAAACCTAACAAATAATATTCTGTTTATAAACATTTACTTTAGTTAATTTCATATAAATAATTACTGATATTTTGTATATTTTGTATACTGATATTTTGTATATTTTGCATATAAATAACTACAAATAAGAATTAAGTAATTAAATGGAACATTAAAAAGACAAAATAAATAATTTACAAGGATAAAAAAGCAGAGGATTTACCTGCGTTCGATCTGAGTTGTAGTTTTTTCGAAGTGTAAAAAAATATTTACGGGTGGTGATTTAAATAAGGTTGATAGATTTAATATTGCAGTTGAAATGTAGGTGGAGTTGTTGAGTAATTAATTCGGGGAGAAAGATAAAAGCTGTAAAACATTTGGGGGCAAAATGAAAATAGGAAGAAGTTTACGCGGAACATGATGTTCCGCGCAAGGCTTGCCAAAAACGACGTCGTTTTAGTGCCGTATTATATTTTTGTCTTTGCCCGTAGCAGTTTTCATCTTTTTTTACATATAAATATACCCTAATCAAGTGTATATTTCACTTACCCATAAGGGTTGCTCTTATAGCTACCAAAGCAAACCACGGTGTTTCCTCTCGTAGTAGGTTCTAAAACATCACACGACGTTTAGACGGTACTCTCATCAATTCTCGTCTCCCCGCCCATTATCCGGTTTCAAACCATTCACAAAAATCTTCACAATATCTTCTAACATGACCACACCGTCATGAGTTACCTTTAACTTTCCAAATCCTTTGTCAATGAATTAGAAGATATTTGTCGAACCCTCTCGCAAGCTGAATTTAACATTCGCATTTTCTGTGGTTTACGCCCCAATTCAAAGCCACGGTCACTGCTCTAAAGGCACACTCTGAACTCCATGTAATTCTCATTAGTCATAAATTTATCCACACCAATTCCCTCACCTCCCTTTATCCTACCTCTCAACCTCCTCACAATACCCTAATAACTAATATTTCCACTCCGCATTCACCAGAGGCCATTTATCTCATGGCCATTATGGCTTCAATTATGATAATTGTCATCCTTATAACACTAATAACTATAATCAAATCGAACCACTTACCAAATTTGCAACAATCCTAGCTACACTATATTACTGATACCAACATCAAATTCCTTCCTCTGCCCATTACGTAGCCTCCGCTTCACCTCTTTTATCTACACCTACCTACCCATATCATCTCCTAAATGCTTTTGAAAATTGGTTTCTGACACCATCTCCTCACATCATTGTCACTCTTGACCTCTACTTGCTCTCCCATGCCACTGAATATCTCAACTTTGACTTCATGTCGGTAATGGTAAGCGTGTCCAAATCTCTCACATCGATTCCTCTATAATTCGATCTCACGTTTGAACATTTCAGTCAAATAATATTCTTCATGTTCTTTGAATTTCAACCCACCCATTTTTTGTGAAGGATCAAGCAACTCGGACTACACTCCTTTAAAGTCTGAGTAAATATGGTCTCTATTATCTTCAAATTACTCCCTATCAGACTGTTCATTATTCTATCGATTTATGTGAATGTGCAACTCTGGAATGTTTTATTGGCTATGTCAAATAATAAAGTCTCATAAAATTTCGTGTTCCTCGTCAAATTTTAATTCATTTTGTACAACTTGCCCTTGGGTGAGGTTACCTCATTCGTATATGTCACACTCCTCTATTTTAGAATTAATTTTAAACGATGTATAGGACCCCACCCCCACTCTTTCATCTAATGGACATTATTACTTTTTATTTTATTTTATTGATAATTATTCCAAATATGTTTGGTAAGACTTGCCTATATATAATTCTCCCAGACCCTTCTAAAGCAAAAGTCTTGTGCATTGGGTACGACTCCTATCCAAAATATGTTTGGTTTTATCCCATGCACCAAAACCCATAAGTATTTTTTATTTTATTTTCAAAATTTCAAGCAATGGTTACACGACAATTTGATACAAAAATAAAATCCATGCAAACGGATTGGGGTGGGGAGTACCAAAACTTAAACACATTTTTTGCAAAGTGTAGAATAATCAAATGTTTATCTTGTCTTCATACACATGAGCAACAAGGCACAGTTGAGCGACAACACCGACACATTGTCAAAACCGGAGTTACTTTACTTCGACAAAGCTCAGTCCCACAACGATTTTGACATTTTGCATTTGAGACTGCAATCTATTTAATTAATCGAATGCCATTGTATGTTTTATGTAACATATCTCTATATCAACGTGTGTTTATATTACCACCCGATTGTAAATTCTCAAAGTATTTAGTTGTTTCTATTTTCTTCATCTATGTTTGTATAATGCACACATGAGCTACCGTTCATCTCCTTGTGTGTTTTGGTGCTATAGCTCAAGTCACCACGGGTGACATTGTATGAACCTCCACTCTATGCGAATTTATATTACATGATATGTCCATTTTGATGAGGCAATATTCCTGATTTCCACACGATTTATTCTCGTTCCACTGCCTCAATTGCAAAATTGAAACATGGTCCCATGGGCATTAACACTTATTGTAGTCCCCCTCCCATGCCCACCCCAAAAATGTACTCCTATCTCAAATTCACTGGAGTCATCCATCTCACCCATGAGGCCTACTAACCCACTCGTCTCTCCCTCCCCCCACAATCCTAATTTCTCTTAACAAATCTTATCAACTCCGTCTCTAAACTCCTATACCCGTACCCCACATGAATGAGCCATACTTTAGAAAATCTATCCCCAAAAATCTAATGCAAACATTAATCAAATCCTTTACAAACTCAATACCCCCTCCCCCATTTTACTCCAACCAATGCCCTTCAAAACCCTTATACACGTGCCATATCTACACCCACTTTTACTCCATCTAATCATCCAATTCAAATTCAAAATCCATAGGGCCCGTTTGGTTGCGTAAATTATTTAATTTTATAAATTGATCAATTTGAAATGAATAGATTGTCGAGGTATTAATTTTAAATGGGCTTAAATCTAATTTGTGATGTGTTTGGAAAAGAAAAATGGAGTTATTTACTTTTGATGTGTGTGTGTGTGTGTATGTGTAGAGAGAGAGAGAGAGAGAGAGAGAGAGTAGTATGGTGAGAGGTAATCTATGGGAGTGATGCATATTTAAGATTCATGTTGTAATTATAAATTGTGCAATTTCAAGCTTTTGGTGAAATGAACTAATTTAAGTTTTTATGAATCAACATGAATTGGTTCATTTTTGAATTTGTTCATTTTTGTAACCAAGCACTAATAATAAGGTAATTCATGAATGAGTTAATTTTAAATGGGCTAATTTACAATTTGAGAGACAACCAAACAGGCCCATAGGGTATTAATCTTGTTGTTGACATGGGAATACCTCCCACTCTCCCTCATTCTATCACAACATAACCCCCACCATGCACTCATCCGATGATGTTACGTCAACTGATTTAAAACACTAACCCATCGACCTCTGTCCTACTTTGGACTTCCGAGTCTACCCACTGAACCCACCTTCTTATCCTTCGCTAGTAAACAACAGATTTGGTGTCATGCCATGACTACTGAGGTTGATGCATTAATCCATAAAGGAATGTGGAGTCTTATCCGGCAAACCCATCAATGAATTGTTATTTAAATATATATACTTTTGTGTTTTATTAAAATTTAAAATATGAAATAAATCATATTTATGCAATAAAAATTAACACCACTAGAAAACTTACAAACGAAGAAGATGACCGAGTCAAGTGTTTGACACTCTCTCCTTAAGACAAAATGCGCTCCCGCTACGATGCTTACGGCAATGAACAATGAGCGTTTGCCTCCCATGATAAAACGGTCTCGACACGCGCAAGAAGCACTTCAGTGTGCGTGTCCCACAACCCAATTATGTTTGATACTCTATCGGACCTCATCGGGAATGGAAAGTATTGAAAATATATTTTCTCTCCTTTTTCTCTCTTTAAAAATTAAGACAAGTCATGTATTTATAGAAAACAAAGTGCTTTTTCATGAAAAGACATGTCTTTTAGAAAACAGTCACTTTAGGGACGTTTTCATGAACTGTCACAACCTTTAGCGATAGTTACGAAAAACCGTCCCAGAAAATTAAATAAAATTTTCCAATAAACTTCATACATAAATGGGGCACTTTGATACCAAATTTCTTATTCATCATTTATCCGTTTTAAACAAATAAATATATCGCGTGACTCATCATGCTACAAGGAACGCGCATGTACTTGATCCTACTTTGACTAATATATTAATTTGGTTATAAAATAATTTGTGTAAAAACACAATATTTTCCAACAATCCCTCACATGAATGAAATTTGGGTGAATCAGTGGAAAAGAGCTGCATCGGTAAAGATAGTTTTTGGCCTTGAATCTTTTCTAGTGAGGGACTATCGGGTTTACTGGTCAATCAATGAACGCAATGTCTTGAATTGATCAACATTTTGTGTAAACCGAGACAATAGAATTCACACAGTCCTTCTCCGAACATTCTTGGTTCTCACTTTTGTGTCCGTTTTGGCCTTGGACACCTCCTGGTTTCATGAGTGTGTTAGAGAATTTAACAATGTAGCCGTTGGTTATTCTCATAGAAGTGGACCCTTCTCACTCACATAGGTGATTTCTATAAAGAGTATCCTGCTAATACCCCACTTGATCCTTATGTTCACGATATAGAAATCATTAAAATAAAATTTATCCTGTTACACGCGGCAGATAGTGCACTGACTCATCCTAGGAATGGGGGGAAGAATTTATTTTCTTCTCAGTGCTAACTGAATCGCACATAATTAGGTTGTCCCGTTGAACCAAATTCTTGTGATCTCCAGTCATTTAGGTTGGGTTTCCAGTATGGCAATTCTTTTAGGTTTTAACCGGCTGTAAGCTCATTCCCCTTGATGTACGTATCTTACTCTCTTGTTAGCGGATCCGCAATGTTTTTATTAGGCCTAATGTTATCACTAACAAAGAAAGATTTCTTTATGGTCTTATGTCATGACTAATAAGTCGTGACTTGCCAAATTGCTTTATGCCCTTTCAAGCAATGATTTTCAATTGCAAGAACATGCATTATAATTGTTATCTCAAATCATCCTCTTTAAAATTGACAAGGTACCTTGCTTTCTAAGAAATAATATTCATATTCCATCATAAGAGGATTTCAAAACATTAACACCTCTAATAATGCTAATATATCACTCGGAATACGAGTCTCGAAAGTCATATATTGTTTAAAATATATTCATAATTTCCTAATGTTTATGTCATTTGTCACTTATATCTTAGTATCGATATTGAACGACTCATTTGTACTTTAGAGTCTTTGATCCATTGTGTACACGCTTAATCATTTCCAACCTTGAAATATAATCAAAGTACTTAAGTATTAATTATCGTTCAATCAATGAAGTATACACTTCTCTAGACAAATGCACATTGGAAATGCTATAGTACATTAAATGCACTTATGCAACCAAATACTACACTTTTAGTAGTGTTTATCCTATTTTCAATAGGAATCATCTTTGTTTCTATTTTTGGATAGAAATTATCGCCTTAGATAAATACCCCCACATTTATCATAATTCATACAAAGGTTCTCAACTTTTCCCATAATTTTTTTATCGTGGGTTAATGTGTTAAGAATATAACTCATACTTCCCCCACAATTTCAAACATAAATTTGAAATTATACAAAATTGATACATTTATTCTCAACCTCCAAACTCTTTATTTTTCTTTAAAATGAAATGATATTAATGTATATTTGGACCAACACATATGTCCATTTAGAAGGTATACATTCATTTCATTCTAAATAAAATTTAGTTGAGATAAGTTTCTCTACTTTAGTCATTTCGACATTTAATGATATATTCCTTATTGTTTCATAGGCCTACAAATGCACTTGTGACAATTCTTAGTATTAAACTAAAGTTGTGTCATACATAATTTATATGCCTCAAAACCATTTGAACATATTCTATGATTATGGACTTTACAAATATCATAATATAAAATATGCAATTTGGTTACTTGCCCTTCTTTGAGTTTACTAGTTGTGGAATCCTAAGATTACACCTAAGTCTCCAATGAGACCATAATTTGATTCTACCTTCTTTAAAGCAGTTGTGAAACCGCTCGGTTCTGAATCCCTTGATCATTTGTATTGATTTATGATTTAATTCTATACTATCTTTAAAGCATTCGTTAAACCACTCGGTTCTGAATTTGGAATCACAAATCCAATAAATAGATCTGTAATCATGCCGCACAATTTTTTTTTCTTTGAAGAGCACGTTCGACAATCACATAGACAAACACATTCATTGGAGTATAAAATTCTTACAAAATGAATTTATACATTATGAAAGGAATATATCACTTTATATCAACTAAAGATTCTTATATCTTTTGTAATCATCATCACATTTGATAATATTCAATATAGTAAAGAGGAGTAACCTATTAAAAGTAATCATATCCACTCTTTCACGTCTTTTGTCATGGAAAAAATGAGCACCGCGATATCAATACAAATTGTATTTACTTTTCATCAACGTTAACATCAATTGAATATTACATAAAAATGTAATTCTTCATGAAACATCATGTTTAACATAGCATGTTCCAATGATATTTTGATGAAAGTGTCACAAAATTGAGAGTGAAAGGGTCACCCCTAAAATTAAAAGTCACATTATAAATATGCTATTCAAATATATGGTTAATGATATACAATCATGCCGCAAATATCCAATAGACTTCTACACGTGAGAATAGTATGTCATTACACACCTCAATTTTCATTACAAGTCATTAGGTCATCGGATGCCACAACATGTTATCAACTATAAAAATTATGCAAACATAATAAATTCCTAACCTATAGGACTTTTTAATTTATTATGCGTGAATTTAATATTCTCAAATTTTCAACATGTTGGTTCACATCGTTTTAAACAATAGTGCATATTCAGATCTCTAAGAGTCGATATAGTGCATGCATTGCAATGTCTAACATACATACCAACAATAATGGACAATACATTATTTTTTTTTTCGTGACACAGGATATTAAAACCAATTTAAATGTAATATCAAGATTACATCAATTATCACAATAATTAAATATTGTAATTCTACGTGGAATGCAACTCAACTCATGATTCTAAATATATCACATTTTCATGTACTCTCATTTAATTAGGTGACACTGAAATAATACTATCACACGTATACATGTAACCATACAAGAGATCATTATTTCATCGCATATATTATTTTCACATTACTTCGCGTAAAGTACAATTAAAACCATGTTAATAAATTATCATGTGATAACATACATGTGGCATCACATCATTATGTACATATTTATTTTCGATGTAAACGTGCACCAAAATTGGTATTTAATTTTGACTCTTTCCAAGTGAAATTATTACTATTAATTCCAATGAGATCAAAAAAAAATTATGGCCTAGATATTGTATCACACTCATAATTTTAGTTGCATGAATAAATGTATTCAAAATCACTTTATTCAGGACGCACCTTTTCAGTTTTATACATTCCAAAGAATGTCAATACAAAATAACAGATATTATTTAAACAAATTTCTAATATTGAAACTAAAACATGCAAGCGATATAATATTAAAAAAATTACTAAAATTATACTAACACATCATGCATGTGGACATACAAGTGACCATTACGTCATTATAAATGTTATTGTCACTTTACGACACTAATAACGTCTCACAAGAGACATGTGAACATATACATCACCAAAGGTGTGATCAAATTTTGACAAGTTTTAGACACGTATCCAAATCTTTAAATCCAACAACATATTAAACACATGCAAATATTTGTATCACCTTGACACAAAATGCCTTCTTGGACCGCACCACAAAACGAACCATTTTAGTGGCCACATTACGCATTTACACAAATGCATAGGTACCGATAACAAATATTATTGCAATAATGACATAATTCAATTGCATAAACAATATCCGATTATATTTCAATAATGAAATATTATTTTCATTGGCAACTATTAAAATGAACAATATCCTATATGTATATAAATACATACACGGACACAAGGCCTGAAATTCAATCATAAATCCAGTATTGGACAAAAAATATGTGTGTTTCAGATAAACACATCTTTGGTCACATCGGTTAAATTGTTTCCTATACCTTAAATATGTTTCTCTTATGCATAATGTCAATATTTTCTTACTGTAGAATTCAACCTGACCGGCCATTTTCTAACTTATACTAGTCTAAACTATTTTCGGTACCATTTGAAAATTATGGTGCGAAATTGGTGACTGAAATCCCTTTGCACTGCACAAAAACTAATTGAAAGTGCCATCCAAAATAGAAATGATTGGTGTAGTGAAGAAATCAATGTTGTTTAAAATTCTTATATATTCTCCATTCTTAAAAGTTTTCCAGTGACCTCATCCCATAAGAATATATTCAAAAGCCATCATTGTCTTTCAATTTGTCATATATGTAAGGAAATCCATATCATGGCCATTGTTAAAATTGTCTTTCGGTGGTGCGACATTTTACCCCAAAGGAAATATAGTTTGCTTTTTCTAATAGCAAAATATTTAAATCTTCGGTTTCACAATTGTAATATCGATCCAATTCTGACATTTTAATCCCCTTATGTGTGCCAATGCATTTACAGATATTACATATACGAGTAATCTTTTAGAAACGTAATTAAAATTGTCTTGTTTAGAAAAACACACCGATAATAAATATTTAATAAACATTTTGTCTTAAGATTGTTATTTAAATATATATACTTTTGTGTTTTATTAAAATTTAAATATGACATAAATCATATTTATGCAATAAAAATTAACACCACTAGAAAACTTACAAACGAAAAGGATGATCGAGTAAAGTGTTTAACACTCTCTCCTTAAGACAAAATGCGCTCCCACTACGGTGCTTACTGCAATGAACAATGAGCGTTTGCCTCCCAGGATAAAACGGTCTCGACACGCGCAAGAAGCACTTCAGTGTGCGTGTCCCACGAACCAATTATGTTTGATACTCTATCGGACTCGATCGGGAATGGAAAGTATTGAAAATATATTTTCTCTCCTTTTTCTCTCTTTAAAAATTAAGACAAGTCATGTATTTATAGAAAACAAAGTGTTTTTTCATGAAAAGACATGTCTTTTAGAAAACAGTCACTTTAGGGACGTTTTTCATGAACTGTCACAACCTTTAGCGATAGTTACGAAAAACCGTCCCACAAAATTAAATAAAATTTTCCAATAAACTTCATACATAAATGGGTCACTTTGATACCAAATTTTTTATTCATCATTTATCCGTTTTAAACAAATAAATATATCGCGTGACTCGTCATGCTACAAGGAACGCGCACGTACTTGGTCCTACTTTGACCAATATATTAATTTGGTTAAAAAATAATTTGTGTAAAAACACAATATTTTCCAACATGAATATTATTGGGTGAAAGTGGATTTTTGGAATCAAACAGCATGTGGATATAAACATTGACTATGTAGAAACATTATGTCTCGTAGTTAAACCAATAACAATCTGTCTAGTTCTCTCTCTTGCAATTTCACAAGGGTGGTGCATCTATCAACCAGATGTACATAATGCTTTCCTCCATGAGTTTTTGGATGATGAGGTTTACGTGGCCCAACCTTCTGGGTTTGTGGACCCTAAACACCAACATCATGTATGCAAACTTCGACGTTATTTCAAATGCTCACAAAATTTCGCATCTAACACAGTTTCATAGGTTCTAAAATGAATCCAAGTTTTTTCATTAACCGCATATAAGACACTACCATATATATTTTGATCTATGCGGATGACATCCTGATTATAAGAAAAAAATTCTCAAAAGCACAAGATGTTATTCACTTTCTTGGAACCTAATTCTCACTTAACAACCTTGGTCCTCTACATTTCTGTCTTGGTATTAAATTAGTTTCACAACCATTAGGTATTATATTATCACAACATCGGTATATCCTAGATCTCATAAAGCGCACTAGAATGACATAAATGAATACTATCCTTCCTCTCGTAGTTTCATCAACCAAAATATCTAAAATAGGAGGTTCGCTCTTTGTTGATCCTGAAAAATATGATCAAGGTCGTAGGATGACTCGAATATTTAACACTCACTCAACCCAATATTGCCTTCATTACTATTAAAGCATGTCAATATATGCATAATATTATAGACGAACATAGGTCCCTTCTAAAATGAATTTTACATTACTTGAAGCATACATTGTCCTTCGTGTTGCTAATTACCAAGTCATTGTAACACACTGTCAAATTAAATACCGGGTGATCAATACTTTATGAAATTTAAAATAGAATATCCGGTTGGGTCATACTTAGCATCACTATCGAAAAAAACTTTTTTTCTTTATTAATCACCTAATAATTACTTAAGCTAGTGACAAAACATTTTACCCAATAATTAATGTCAATTAATTTAAACCATTTAACACATTCACCATTCTAATGAATATACAAATAATGAATAAAACATCATCTAACAGAATATGATAAAACTGGAATAATCGTCCCAGTTAAAATAAATTCAAACCATAAATCTTAATAATACTAAATCCCACTGAAACTGAAATACTGAAATCAAATGAGTACAATGTCTCTCGGACATTTATAAAATGTGGATGGGCGACACATGCCCTAACTGAGAAGCCTAAATCAAATAACTGAAATCATATGTGGAGGCATCTAAATACGAGGACCTTCAACTCCCACATTAGCTGCAGCACGTCAAAAGATCCAACAGTCTAAGCTTGACGAACATGTGTTTGGACATCTAAAAATAATTTCACAAGAAAAAGAGATTTTGCAAGAGACGGGTCAGAGCCTGAGTGTAAAATATTTTAAAACACTTTAGCAAGTATTTAAAACGTAGTAAAGCAAATACAATACACATGTTAACTTTTCGAACACTCACTTGAGATTCTAACCTTTCAACTATTGTGCACGCCTAACGTACCTCTAAACCATCCTAGTTATCGTCATCACTTAAATGTAATGTTGGCATACACCTTCTAACTATCACTCGTAGTAATAACCCGTATTTCTCATAAACTATTATTATTAAATGTCCTTGCATTTATCATTTCGAATAAAAGTTTCACAACAAGTTTAAGTGTTCCCATACTTAAGTTACATTTATCATTTCGAATAAAAATTTATCACCTTCCTTATCTACAAATTTCACACAACAGATAATATCACAAGTATCCATGCATATTCAGCACTATAAATTATATATACTAATGCAACACCCCTAGACTCAGTTGCGGTGCGTGCATACTCTGCTATTTAGTCCTGGTACATCTCGTACTAAATAAGGACTACCGATTCGAAATCTCTCACGAACCGTAATATATAAATCACACACATTAGAGGCGAATATAGTTCCAAGCCTATGGGATACGCACATACCTACGCACCTATATGACCGTTGACTTAGCAACTCACAGATAATTCATTCCTAGGTTCTATATTTTGAGGCACCAATCTAAAATTCTCCCAGTGGGCTCATCGAGATGAGACTTTCCCCTTTCAAAACCTCCTACAATAGCAAGTAGCGTAGATATTTCAAACACATAATAAATCAACCATATAATAGGTATTCATCTCACCTTTATACATTCATAACACAAATATAGGTATAATCACATCCCATATCATAAATCTCATACGTAGTATATCATTATCCCGAATATCCTACGTTTAATTGAATGACAGATTCATGTCTTTATCGTACGCTCTCGAGTATTACTCACAACTCAAAGTGTACCCTTTATCCTGCCCATAAAATTAGTAGGTGACTCATTATATCCTACTGGTCTAAATTATCATTGCCCTCAAATCCCCGTAACTCGAATTAATTTCCAAATTAGGTAATCCTCTCACATTAACCTAATTACGTGTATTCCTAAATACGCCATTATGAGATCAAACTTAATACCCACAGAGGCCTACAAGTCTTCTAACATAAGTCCAAGTATATTAAAACAATTGCCAAGAATAAATTCCAAATGATTTTCTAGCCACAGTAAACAAAATGAGAAAATTGGTCAAAACTGGGCAGTCGAATCGATTCGGCTAAGAACGAATCGATTCCCTCGTACAAGTATGGAAAATTCTCCATATGTATTCTTACAGGTTTCTCAAAATTTCAACCTCAAATCCTTATTTTAATCATCCCAAACACTAATTCAAACATACAAAATGTTATACTAACATAATTAAACAAGTTCTAATGTTCAAGAACTACAATTTCATCCAAAGGCATCAATTATTTGGGTTTATTTCAAGTATAAGCATTAAGAACCCAAGTTCGTCATCTTCTTCAAGAACTACCATAAAATCCCAGAATTATTCATCAATGTTAATCTAATTTCATGGGTTATCATCTATATATCATGGGGAATTAAACCTATATCAATTTCAATTCCAGATTATGATCCAAATCCTTCAATTTCATCCAAATATACAATACATGTTCAATTTTAACCTACACTAACATGGGTGATATTATTGCTCAAAGTTTGCAAGATTAAACACTTGCCTCTCGAAGGAAGGTCTGATCTGTCGGTGTATCTGGTATGGTTGTGTTCCTCATTCTCTGGTCTACGCAGTGGTGGTCTCGGTAGTGCAAGATGGTGGTTCTTGGCCTTAGCCTCCTAGAATTGGGTCTCCTTCTTCCTCTATGACTCTCCCTTGGATTTTGTGAATGAAAACCCTAACTTCCCAAACGTATCAGATATATTCCCTCTCCTAATTTCGTAAGTAATTAAAGCCCAAAAATAAAAATTACCAAAATGCCCTCCCGGGATACCGGTTTGGCCTAAAATTGCCCCGGAACTTAAACTAAACCCCCAGGTAGACTTTTCTGACTATTTCGACCCTTCTGGACACATTGACACACTCAAAATGAACATTTGGATTACTTAAAAATAATTTACTTTGTATGCCCTTAATTTAATCCTGACACGACTGACACGTACGTCCCGACTTAATTACCATAATTGTCAATTGTTGCATTTCTCACTCGCGACAATTCTCATAAATTCACAATCATATATTACTTTATTCACTTAGTAATATTTAATATAATTATCACTAATAAATACTAACTCTTATCTCCCTAATTAATATTTATTTTAATCTGAATTAATTATCAATTAATTTCACATTTTTAATTTAATTAATCCAATATTTAAAAATCATTAAAAATATGGGGTGTTACATACTTCCCCCCTTACAACAGAATTTCGTCCCGAAATTCAGAAAGTAAAAAACTCAGGATATTTTTCGCACATGTCATCCTCTCGCTCCCAAGTAGACTCCTTGACATTATGGTGCCGCCACTGAACACGTACTAATGCTACCACATTCAACTTCAGTTTTCACTCACTACGGTCTAGGATAGCAACTGTCCCCTCCTCGTAGGAACTATCGGGTTGTATATTAATCTTCTCTAAAGCAATATGAGTGTGAGCCAACTCATCCCGAAAATATCTCCTCAGCGAAGAAATGCGGAATACATCATGAATCCTATGCAAGTGCTTGGGTAACCCAAGTTTGTAATCCACTAGCCCAATTCGGTTAATAATAGGGAATGGCCCCATATACCTCGATGCCAACTTTCCTTTCTTCCCAAATCGCATTATCCCCTTCATAAGACATACTCGTAGCAATACCTAATCCCCCACACTGAACTCCCTAAAAAACCTCTTGGCATCGACGTAGTTCTTTTATGTTTCCTATGCAACCCGTATGTGATTCCTAATTATCTCAATCCTGGCTAATGTATCATGAATCACCTTTCTCCCAAGCAACTTGTTGTCCCCCACCTCTATCCAACAAGCAAGAGAACGACAAGGTTAACTGTACAACGCCTCAAATGGGCCATGCCAATAGTAAACTGATAAGAGTTGTTGTACACAAACTCCACCAGCGGAAGGTACTGCTCCCAACCTACCCTAAAATCTAGAATACACATACGTAACATATCCTCCAACATCTGATTAGTCCGCTCGGTCGGCCCGTCCGTCAATGGGTGGTAGGTCGTAATCAAAAGAAACTCAGTGCCCATGGCCTCTTGGAAGCTCTCCCAAAAACTAGGCACAAAAATATTATCCCAATCGAACACAATATTTAGGGGCACCTCGTGTAATCTCACTATCTTCGCAATAAAAATCTAGGCATACGGTGCCCTAGTATATTCAGTTCGGACTGGAAAAAAGTGAGCTACCTTAATTAACCGATCCACAATCACCCATATCGAATAGTGACCCCTCTAAGAAGTAGGCAACCCTGTGATGAAATCCATGGAAATGCTCTCTCATTTCCACATAGGAATCTCTAACAGCTGAAGAAACCCTGTCGATTTCTGATGGTCTAGCTTGACTAGCTGAAAGGTGGCACACTTTGAGACGAACTCATCAATGTCTATCTTCATGCCACTCCACCAATACTGTCACCTCATATCCTGGTACATCTTATCCCCACCGGGATGTACCACAAATCGAGATCCATACGACTCTATCATCACTGGATATCATAGATCCTCCCCCTCTAGAACAACCAGATGTCTATTGAAGCACAAGCCTCCATCGAAACTCACTGAGTAATACTCGGCTCCCTCTGCTAGAAGATGTCGAATCCTCTCCTGACAAAATGAATCCGCTGATTGGGCCTGTACAACCATCGTCACTATCTGAGGCGTAACTGTCATAATGGATATGAATAATCGGGCAACTGCATCCTGGTGTCCCAACTCCTTCCATTTCACCTTCTACACCTCTGCCACCTCACCTACTGGCCTATGGCTCAATGCATTAGCTACTACGTTAGCCTTCCCTGGGTGGTACTGGATCTCAAACTGATAGTCCTTCACAAATCCAAGCCACCTGCGCTGACGCATATTCAACTCTCTCTGAGTGAACAAGTACTGCAGTAAATTGCGATCTGTGAATAGGCAAAATTTCTCCCCCAAGAGATAATGTCTCCAAATTCGAAGTGCAAACACGACTACTGCTACTCTAAGTCATGGGTAGAGTAATTCTTCTCGTGAGGCTTAAACTTGAGGGAAGCATAAGCTATAGCCTGATCCTCCTGTTGTAATACTCCACCAAGCCCCTGTAGGAACGCATCAGTATAGATTAAGTACTCCACTCCCGGCCTGGGCAGTGCTAGAACTGGTGCTAAAGTGAGCTTGTCCTTCAACTCATCAAATGCCAACTGACACGCATCATCCCAAACAAAAAGTACACCCTTACGGGTCAAATTAGTCATCGGGCCCGCAATCTTCGAAAACCCTTGGATGAACTGTTTGTAATACCGGGCTAACCCCAAGAAGCTACGCACCTTTGTCAGTATTATGGGCTATCCCCACTCCCTCACCGCTGACACTTTGCTCAGGTCCACTGATATACCCAATTTAGAAATGATATGCCCTAAAAACTGAACATCTTTCATCCAAAACCCACCTTTACCATACTTACCATACAACTGATGCTCACGTAGTGTCTGTAGAACTCGATGTAAATGCTCGGCATGCTCTACCTCGGTTTGGGAATAAATCAGGATGTCATCTATGAAGATAATCACAAACTGATCTAAGAACTCTCTGAACACCCTGTTTATTAAGTCCATAAACACAGCCGGTGCGTTGGTTAGCCCAAATGGCATAACCCAAAGCTCATAGGACCTATATCTAGTCAGAAAATCAGTCATCGACACGTCATGCTCTCTTATACGTAGTTGATGGTACCTCGAGCTCAAGTCTATCTTCAATAAGTAGGCAGCTCCTCTCAACTAGTTGAATAAGTCATCGATTCGTGGCAACGGATATTTATTCTGTATCGTGACTTTATTCAACTCTTTGTAATCAACACACAATCGTAACGACCCATCTTTCTTCTTTATAAATAGCACGGGAGTACCCCAAGGCGAGGTACTCTTACGGATGAATCCCTATTCTAACAGATGCTTAATCTGATCTTGTAACTCCCTCATCTCCGCTGGATCCATATGGCAAGCCACATGGGCTATCGACCAAGTTCCTGGTATAAAATCTATCACAAAATCTATCTTTCTACTCAACGGTAGTCCTGGTATATCCTGAAATACATCGATGTACTGACGAAAATAAGAATCAAATCAAGGGGAATCACAACTCCCGTAGAGGTCTCCTCCTCTATATAAAATAAGTGAGTGGACGATCTTCCCTCGGGAAGAAGCATCGCCACTATAAACATATCCTGACCAGGGATGGCAAAAATAATACTCCTACTAAAGCAATCGATGATGGTCCTATACACGACCAGCCAATCCATCCTAATAATTGCGTTGTACTCGGACATGTCTAAAATAAGCATATCGGTTGGCAAAATAAGACTCCCAGTCACTATACCCACACCTCGGCATATAAACAAAATCATCAACCCATTACCCAACGACGACTCTATACAAGTCACTGTATTGTCGGTCGTGTCTAACAACCCTGTGTCCCATGAAAATCTAGTGACTATGAAAGAGTGTGTTAAATAAAATACTCCTCATAGACCCATGGATAGAAACATTCCCTCAACTGCGGGTGGGGCCTGTGGAGCTGTTTCTTAGTGGACGTTGTAAACACGCCTATACTGTAGTTGTCCCTGCTAAATTAGGGTTGTTGGGATGGCAGACAAAGTAGGAACTGGCACTGGTTCTGGGAGAGCAGTGGGAAGATCGGCCTCTGGGGCTCTTGGTGAGCACTTTGCTGCTGAGAAAAGTTCCCCTTATTGGGGAAATCAAATCGTTTGTGGCCAGTCTTCCCACATGTAAAGCATTTACCAACAAAGTTTTCCCCTCTATGTCCATGATGGCCTTGTTCCTGTTGGTCATTACCACCCCTCCTTTAGCCCTGGTGGCTGAGGAAACTTCCCCTTGTGGGGGAAATCAAATTGTTTGTGGCCAGTCTTGACACATGTAAAGCATTTACCAACAAAGTTTTCCTCTCTATGTCCATGTTGGTCATTGCCACCCCTCCCTTGGCCCTGGTAGCCCTGTTGGAACTGCTATTAGCTCAGGTGGCCCTATTGTCCCTGATGGCCCTACTGACCCTGGTGGCCAACCTCCTTATCCATGACGAAATCCCCCTAATTCGAACCTCTTAACAGAATCCCCCTGATGAGACCCCTGCTGACTCTGAGTTGCTGGTACCCCGCAGGCACTACCCCCACCTGTCCTACCCTGCTGGTTGGACTCACCTACTAGCTTTCTCCCCTTAATATGGAAGTTGTGATCCTGATAGTATAGTAATGTAGCATTGAGTACATCAGTATAAGACTGCAAAGTGAGGTTACCCAGAAGATGTTGTCGAATCCTCCAGGTTAGGCCATCCATAAACATCTGAATCTTCTTTTCTTCAGTAAGCATCTCAGCTGGTACTAGGTTTACTAATCTAGTAAACTCCTCCTCATACTCTGCAACAATCTTCTCCTCCTGGGTGAGGTCCAGTAGTTTTCACCTCATATCAGTCTGAACGGAGAAAAGAAAATATTTTCGGTCAACCAACACCCAGAAGTCCTGAATTGTCAAAACATTACGCTTTTCTACGGTAATAGTGGACTCCCACCACAGTAACGTTTCTCCAACAAGCTTGAAAGTAGCTAGTATCCGCCTCTGATCCTCCGTGCACTCATACATCCTTAAATGCCGTTGGATATCCTTCTTCCATTGGCTCATCATAACAACATCAAAACTCCCCTGGATCTCTGGGGGATGCGCCTTTTGGAAGGCATCTCTGACTCGCTCCCAAGAATAAGGAAACACATGTACTGGTGTTGCCGCCACTGTCTATGTCGGTGGTGGGCCCTACTGAACTACGACTAGTGCTGCATTAACTGCCTGAGAAACGATGGCAGCAACCTTGATAGCATTCATTGTACCCTGAGCCTGGGCTCGTTGTGGCTCGGGTTGGGCATTTCTGGCCCTCGGTGCATGTCTAAGAGGCATCTGAAAAGAGAAGGAATTTATAAGTCCACAGTTATTAAATATCAAATAGGTGAAGACGTAATCATCTAATCAAGAATGTGACAATCCTACTAATAGGGCTTTATATCAAAGAATGCTAAGCTGAAAGCATAATAAGTCGTACAGATCCTAAAAGACTCTAGAACTTGATGCTCTGATACCACATGTGATATCCTGCCAAATTAAATACCATGTGATCAGTCCTTTATGAAATTTAAAACAGAATATCCGATTGGTTCAATCTTAGCATCACTGTCAAAAAAAACTTTTTTTCTTTATTAATCACCTAATAATTAATTAAGCTAGTGTCAAAAAATTTTACTAAATAATTTATGTCAATTAATTTAAACCATTTAACACATTCACCATTCTAATGAATAAACAAATAATGAATAAAACATCATCTAACTGAATATGATAAAATTGGAATAATCGTCCCAGTTAAACAAAATTCAAACCATCAATCATAATAATACTAAATCCCACTGAAACTGAAATACTGAAATCAAATGAGTACAATGTCTCTCTGACATAAATAAATTACGGATGGGAGACACATGCCCTAACAAAGAATCTTCAACCCAAGAACTGAAATTATAGATGTGGAGGCATCTAAATACGAGGACCTTCAACTTCCAAAATAGCTGCAGCACGTTAAAAGATCCAACAATCTAAGCTTGGTGAACCTGTGGCAGGATACCTAAAAATAATTTCACAAAAAAAAAAGATTTTTCAAGAGACAGTTCAGAGCGTGTAAAATATTTTGAAATAGTTTAGCAAGTATTTAAAATGCAGTAAATCAACTATAATAAACATGTTAGTTTTTCGAACTCACTTTAGATTCTCACCTCTCAACGATTATGCACGCTTAACGTACCTCTAAACCATCCTAGTTATCGTCATCACTTAACTGTAACGTAGACATCCACTTTCTAACTATTACTCGTATTTCCCATAAACTATTTTTATTAAATGTCCTTGCATTTATCATTCCGAATAAAAGTTTCACAAAAAGTTTAAGTGTTCCCATACTTAAGTTACTTAAGAATTTATCACATTCCTTTTTCATAGAATAGATAATATCACAAGTATACATACATATTCAGCACCATAAATTATATATACTAATGTGGAACCCCTAGACTCAGTTGCGGTGCATACATACTCTGCTATCTAGTCCAGATACATCTCGTAATAAATAAGGACTACTGATTCAGAATCAATCACGAACTGTAATATACAAATCACACATATTGGAGGCGAACATAGTTCCAAGCCTATGGGATACGCACATACCTACGCAACCATATTACCGTTGATTTATCAACTCACCGATAAGTAGTTCCTAGGTCCTATGTCACGAGGCACCAATCTAAAATCCCCCTCAGTGGGCTCATCAGGATGAGACTTTCCCCTTTCAAAACCCCCCACGATAGCAAGCACGTAGGTCTGTCATACACATAATAAATCAATCATATAATAGGTATTCATCTCACCTTTATATATTCATAACACAAATATAGGTATAATCACATCCCATATCATAAATCTCATACGTAGTATATCTTATCCCCAATATCCTATGTTTAATTAAATGACAAATTCACTTCTTTATCATACGCTCTCGAGAATTACTCAGCACTCAAAGTGTACCCATTATCCTGCCCATAAAATCAGTAGGTGACTCACTATATCCTAATGGTCTAAATTTTCATTGTCCTCAAATCCACGTAACTGGAATTAATTTCCAAATCAGGCAATCCTCTCACGTGAACCTAATGACGTTTATTCCTAAATACGCCATTATGAGATCAAGCCTAATACCCACATAGCCCTACTAGTCTTCTAACATAAGTCCAAGTATATTAAAGCAACTCCCAAGAATAAATTCCAAATGATTTTCTAACCATAATAAACAAAAGGAGAAAATTGGCCAAAACTGGGAAACCGAATCAATTCGGCCTGTTTAGAATCGATTCACCTTGTCGAATCGATTCACCTAGGAACAAATCAATTCGCTCGTACAAGTATGGAAAATTGCGCATATGTGTTCTTACGAGTTTCTCCAAATTTTAACCCAAAATCCTTATTTTAATCACCCCAAACCAAAATTCAAACATACTAAATGTTATACTAACATAATTAAACAAGTTCTAATGTTCAAGAACTATAATTTCATCGAAAGGCAGAAATTCATTGGGTTTATTTAAAGTATAAGCATTAAGAACCCAAGTTTGTCATCTTCTTTAAGAACTACCATAAAATCCCAGAATTATTCATCAATGTTAATCCAATTTTTTGGGTTATCATCTATATATCATGGGGAATCAAACCTATATCAATTTCAGTTCCAGGTTATAATCCAAATCCTTCAATTTCATCCAAATAGACAATACATGTTCAATTTTAACCTACATTAACATGGGTGATATTATTGCTCAAAGTTTGCAAGATTAAACACTTGCCTCTCGAAAGAAGGTCTGATCCGCTAGTGTAGTTGGTATTTTTGTGTTCTTCGTTCCCTGGTCTACGCAGTGGTGGTCTCGATTAAGGGTGTGAAAAAAAATCGATCGGCCCGAAAACTGAACTGAACCGGCACGAACCGAACCGAACCCGCCGAATTTTTTTATCCTGGTTCGGCCTATGATTTACGGATATAAAAAAACCGACCATGTCGGGTTGGTTGACGGTTTAGACATGGGAAAAATCGATTCAAACCGAGCCGACCTGAAATCAATATTTATATTAAAAAAAAATTTAAATAACTAATATTTTTATATCCAAAAAACATAAACCACCTTCAAAAACCGACCCAAACCGAAAATCGACCTTAAAAAACCGACCAAAATAGAAAACCACCTAAAACCGACCTGAAACCAAACCGAATTGAAATCGATGTGAACCGAAAATTACATTTTTTTCATAGTCAGTTCGGTTTCGGTTTGACTTTTTCCAAAATCGAACCGATCTGTTCGATTTTAATTACGGGCCAAAACCGACCCGATGCGTGAACACCCCTAGTCTCGGTAGTGCAAGATGGTGGTTCTTGGCCTTAGGCTCTTAGAATTGGGTCTCCTTCTTCCTCTGTGACTCTCCCTTCAATTTTGTGAATGAAAACCAAAACTTACCTAATGTATCAGATATATTCCCTCTCCTAATTTCGTAGGTAATTAAAGCCCAAAAATAGAAATTACGAAAATGCCCTCTCGGGATGTCGATTTGGCCTAAAATTGCCCCGGGATCTAAACTAAACTCACGGATATACTTTTCTGACTATCTCGAACCTACCGAACACATTGGCGCACTCGAAATGACCATTTGGATTACTTAAAAATAATTTACGTTTTATTTTCTTAATTTAGTCCCGACGCGACAGACACGTGCGTCCCGGCTTAATTATCATTATTGTCAATTGTCGTATTTCTCACTCGCGATAATTCTCATAAATTCACAATCATATTCATAATCATATATTATCTTATTCGCTCAGTAATATTCTATATAATTCTAAATAATAAATACTAACTCTTATCTCATTAGTTAATATTTGTTTAAATCTGGATTAATTATCAATTAATTTTCTGTATTTATTTTAATTAATAGAATATTTAAAAATCATTAAAAATACGAGTGTTACAGTCACAATCCCTTAACCTCCAAGAGATTTGAAATTCAAATTGGGTATATCTATGATCGCAAATCCACCAGTGGCTTCGTTATTTACCTTGTCACTAACTTCATATTATGGTCATCCGTATAATATAAAACAGTATGTCGATCTTCGATAAAGGCAGAGTATAAATCCCTTACAGACGCGACGGCCGAACTTACTTGGTTATAATCACTTATGCTGAAGTTAGTGTTCCTCAATCGCAACCACCAGTACTATGGTGTGATAACCTAGGCACCACTTACCTCTCTATAATCTCGTGTTCCATTCTCGTACAAAGCATGTTGAAATCAACTTTCATTTCGTTCGGGATAAAATAGCATGCCGTGAACTCCAAATTCGATTTATTTCTACAGATGATAAACTAGCGGATAAAATTATCAAGGCACTTCCGATAAATTGCCTTCGATTTATACGGGACAAGTTGAAGGTCTCTCAAAGAGACCTTTCAACTTGAGGTGATGTATCAAGGGATAAGGCATGAGGGATATCGTATGAACAATTCAGATTCAAATGACAATGAATTTGTCACGATAATATATAACCAACTTGGTTTGAATAGTTATCCTGCGTAGATACTGATATACACATGTCATGTAAATTTATATATACTCAACCTCCACAAGTGTGAATGAGAAAAAAAAATCCATTATATTATTGTGTCAGGCATAGGCATTATTAAAAACATAATAATAATTTATATATACTCAATCTCCTTCTTGAACTTAGGCATGCAAGATTTCGAATAACAAAATCATTACTCATTTTTCATAGCCAACACGTTTACAATAGTATACCAAATAAGAAATATGGTATTTGAGTCCCACAATTGCACTAGCATGCAAGGCTTGAGTTAGAAAAGAAAGAAAAAAGTTATCTTCTATTTTTTAATCAACACGTAACATGAGTTAACAAAACAAATACTCCTTGTTAAATAACAACAAGAAATTATTAAAACCAAACTTCTTGTACCTTTCAAGAAATCGTTCTTACCCATATAATCTTTTTCAAATGCAGAAACAATAAAAAAAAACTTTCAGACTTTCCATTCAAACCACATGCACAAAAAAAGTTCCCAATTGATGTACAAAATTTCACCTAACTCGCAAAATTAAAAATCAAAGGGTTGGGATTATTTTGCCCTATCCAACACGAGTCTCACTTGAAATACTATTGTAGGAGATTATTCCCACAATAAGTACTATAATTGCAGAATCGCCCCCAAAAACTGTTATGAATACAGAAAAAGGAAGAAAGAGAGCCATGTACGTGGTTTGGTCGTGAGGTCGGCCTACATCCTCGGGGGTAAACAGGGAGTGTTTTGTATTAAAAAAGGGGTGGCAGTAACCGAAGTGCTAGTGTTTCTAGCTAAGAGTCCAGGCTATTGCATGCTAGTTACAATTAGTCCCGAATATGCCCTTATTTATAGACTTAGTATCCCACGTTTATAGGTTTCTTCATTCTTATCTCTATTTGTAACGATCTTTGAGATTTGATCATATCTAAAATCTTCCTAGGCCGATTACTTTGCGCATCTTCTTATGGCTTACCACGTGTTTGGCCGTATAGATCTAAACACATGACCTTAGTTAATCTTATCCCTTTATTTGCCCCCGAGGTGGAGGTGATCGGTCAAAACACATTGATCGGCCTTACCTTGCTTTGTTATATGTATGTTCGGCCTCCCAGGATATTCAGCCAAACACCTTGACTTATTTTCCTGCCACGATTCTATTTAATTTGGCATTGTTTTTACACATGCTTATTTTTAGAGGCGCGCAAAGCATTCATTGCTAGCACAGTTTATACGTATTTCCAGTATTAGGTTGTGTGTCCAACACCATTATTAAAGGTAATGACGGTGTATGAGCGCGTGCCACGCTTCCCAAACATTGTGACAACTGTGAGAGATGAAGAATATGAGCGTGTAAGGTTTCTCATGCCCTTATACCTTATAACTTTCGCCAGTTACCAATGTAATTTGAATTTTCTGCTCTCTCTCCATTTTCCACTGTTCTCATATCTAGTCTCCTTCATATTATCTATCTACCATGTCTAGGTGTTTTAGAAAATACGAAGTTTCATCAGCCAATAACTTACAGGAAATTTGTGATCAATAAGGAATTCTTAGAGCGTTTGAAAGCTAGGGCTTGTCCATCTCAAGAAAAGGGAAAATGGACAGGAAGCTTCGGTAAGAGGAGGATTAAGACTCAAATGTTGTGTGTGAGATGCGAACTCCGTAGCTTCCACCTCTAGAAGAGTTGTTGCACCGCATGTGCCTTTTCTTCCTCCCATATTAGAAAATATAACTGGAGCGTGAAAGCATTCCAGAGGAAGACCACATGAACTGGTCGTATAAGGAACCTACGCTATCTCCCACGCAGGTCTAAGACTAACTTTAGAAAAAGTACTCAAGGTGCTCCGAGGAATAAGGGAAATGCCACAGCCGCTTAAGGGGTTTCAAATGACATGTGTAGGTCTCTATTAAATTCAGGTTGTCATTAAATTTGCGAGGATAATTATTGAAATTTTTGTTGTGCTGCTTATTATTAATCAAAACTATTATTATTTTGTAAAAAAAAATATAGAAATCTTGATTATATTGTCTTGAAAGTCTCTCCTGAGGAGGAAGATATTTTTTATCTTCTCCCTTGGGAGGTTGCTTTTTTTATAGTGACAATAATTGAGGGGGATTTCGATTCCCCCTCCACGCATTACTCGAAAAGGTGCTCTGTTACTATGGCATATGCCTTATCTAAGCAAACAATAGTTTCTACTAGATTGTGATGGGAACAATTGCCATAAATCATATTTGTGGGACCAATCTTGGGCTTGAAGAAATTAGGCATTTGTATGACCTGAGGTCTTATTAAGGCACCGAACTATATCATTTCCAAGCTAGGAATAAGGCCCATAATCTAGTTACTTATTTCCCCCTAAAAAATGTCATTGTGGTTTTTGTGGCAATTTATGGCGAAGGTTATGATGGGATTGGAGTTCCTACTACAATAGGGGCTCCTCGTAGGTCGCCCATAAGTGGTTTATCATTGTTATTTTTTTTATTTCTCATTAAAGATCGATCTGATCTTTTACTTGCAGATCGCTTTCTGAACACCAGCCCTTCATATTACTAGGTGAATCTCAGTGGCTTGGAGAAATTCTAGAGGAGATCGACCCCAGCAAAAATCCATCCCCACTGGAGAACAGCCCGCATTCTTCTTAATTATGAATTAAGCTACCAATCCTTATCCAACTTTATATCCATCCCAGTTAGTATCCATATCGCTCAGATCGACTAGCTTGTTATTCTTGAAAATCTATCCCCTACCAGTCCATTTGTAATCGTCACTGAGTCTGATTCCAACCAGAGTGGGGACAAGGAGACAGAGGATGAAGAAGCAAGAGAAAGGGAGGAAGAGGGGGACATTGAGACATTATTGGACGACATTAATCCACTTTTTTTCCTATGAAGCCAGTGTGTCTGGACAGCTTTAGGAAGAGGCATACGATTAAGAGCAATTCTCTTTCCAAGACTTCACTTTCCCCCAGTTCCTTCTTTTCTTGAGGAAATGAGCAACCGGTCGAGGATATCGATTGACTTGGCGACCGCCAGAAATTTGAAAAAATAATCTACCGCTAATGCACAAGGCAATCAAGATCTTTTTAGCGATGATCAGAGGAAGAGGAAGCTAGTCTCCCTAAGGGAGAAAGAGTCCCGGGAGCTTGAGCGCCAACGGGCAGAGGACAACACCCAAGAAGAAGAAAATCAACAATACGTCGATTGGTGATGGTTCTAAAATGCCTCGTCCAACCAACCGACTAATAATCATCAATAAATTCAATCGGTGGCAGGGGCAACGTATAAGGACCCAACCCTTCCCAGTGAACAGAAACAATTTGTGGGAGATCTATTTTTTACAAGGGGAAAGAACTAGTGATGGCTACTGATTCAACGCATAGGGACTTGGAGGTGGGCTTTTCAGTCTCCCGAGTCAACATGCTGTCGTTTGACAAGACGGAGTTAAGGAGCTTTACTTTATAGAGGTTTTATAAATAAGTCCTTCGCCACAATGTGTTAGTAAGCACGTATACACCTCTCTTTATCTTGTACTTTTTCTTTTCTTAACAAGTTTTCTAACACTGCCTTTTTGGCGCTGAACATGAAGGTTAAGCAAGAGCTTCCCAATCGAGCTTCCTCTTACTAGAAGTCAATTGAGGCCACTTATAAGGAGATCATATCCCTCAAGTCCCAAATGATTACTCAGGGTCGATAGATAGAGGACTTAAAATAAGAAGCTTAAGGATCATGCAGATGCCAATGCAAAGGTGGTGGAGGAGCTTAAATGAACTACGAATGAGTTTACTTAAATTGATTATGAGCTCTCCAAGCTTATATTCTTCCTCTAACACACCCTCCTGGATAATCTTATCCTTAAAAACCTAAGGGCTTAGAGGGAGAAAACCAGGGAGGTCGACCTGGATAAGGCCAATGACGATGGCTATGATGCGACTGTTTAGGAAGTTATTTCTCATATACACTACTATGAGTTTGTTGACTTTAACAAAGGTTGGGTGGATGGTATCCAACGGGGCAACAATGGTGAGCGCGATCCATCCTATGTCGAAAACCCCCCATAGCCAACCCTTTGGCAGTCCTTGATGATACCTAAAATGATACTAACACTTAAACTTGTGAGCTCAAACCAGTAAATCAGTGAATCTACAGAAATGGAGATGAAGAACGGTTGGGATAATAAAGAAGGTGATGAGGATAAGAGAAAGAACACTAATATGTAAGTGGTTCAGCTTATCAGCCTACTCCCCCGTGCAAATGTGTGAGGTTTTCACTATGAAATAAGGCTCTAATGGCCTTAGTTGTATAACGCTCATGCTCTTTCTCTCTACTATAATTTAGACACAGTTTGGCTAGGGTTTGTAATTTTGGATCCTTTCCAAGGACGGATATGACAAGTATATACAGTTATTGAGGTGCACATTATAACCCCAAGTATGTTAGAAGCATGTCATTGCTAATGCTTCGAATAGGGTGTATACACTTGTCTCTGGCATAATTATGTAATAATGATGCAATATTCCCTCACGTGCTCTTAAGATCTTGTTATAACTGTCATCCCATGTGGATTATATATGCTGGAAACTTGTGTCACATGTGAGATGTATGTCGTCTTGGGAGGTCTTAGCCTGTTTAAAGCTGATACGATCGATATCCTGTTAGGCAACTGATGGTCTACGCTGAAATGTGGTCTCAACTGTCTGGGTGGTGTCAGGACGAGACGAGACTAGTGAGGGACTAATAGGCTAACTGACAGGTCTCAGCCTAAGAGACTAGTACGAGGCCGAGACAGTTGGTTAAGGGCCTCTCTAGAGGGTCACATGACTGTCTAGCTTGATAGGTGAGTAATGTCGTCTCGGCTGAACTGAGGCTTGCTGAAGACGAGGCTACACTTATGTATATCAATCACCCCTAGCCCTTAGTCTTTAATATGAGTAGAAGGTTGAGCGATAAATGTCTGAGAGAAGATGTTAATGAGACGTCTTGATTGAGGACTGAGATGTCCTTTAATTGTTAGGTCTGAAATATTGGATAAGAGCTCTTGAGCAAACACTTGGCAGTCATCATGGGGGTTAGCGTGTGGCCCAAAAGTTACTGTCAAAGGCCTGCCTTAGGAAGTTGTTACCTAATGATGACTGCTTAGGAAGTTATGCACAATCATTCCAACTATTTAAATGGTCTAAAAATCCCACTTTCCCTTTTTTCTCCACCTCCATTATCGCTCTCTCTCTCTCTCTCTCTCTCTCTCTCTCTCTCTCTCTCTCTCTATCTATCTCTCTCTCTCTCTCTCCTTTATTCCAGTCCTTCCAACCTTTTTCCAAGATTTTCTTTGTTCCTTGGGCATAACCTTTATCTCAGATAACTCTCCTCCTCATTTTTCCACGTTAATTTGGAAGTTTTAAGCCATTTTTAGCTACTGTCTCTTTTCTGTGAGTTTTAAGCTTTTTCAACAGCCTTGGTTGGTGGTTCGAGGGTTGTTTTAGGAGGTTTCTTGGTGGTTTAGAGGTTATGTTAGTAGTCCATGGTTATCTGGAATTTTTTTTTACATTTCTTACCCTCCGTGTGAGTCACCGGAGTTGCTCCGATCGTCTTCTTCGACGAGGTTCAATTCTGTATTCTTGAGTGTTCTTGGTATTCTCGAGTGAAAACGATTCATATTCCACTATTTGATATTTTTGGTAAACTTAAGTCAAATAACTTGAATGTTCCTTATATGAACTCCATGAACAATTTCCCCATCTCTGGGGTCATATTTTTAGGGAGATACGAGAGGGTGAGGCAAAGGCAAAGGCTAAAAGAAAAGTCGGGGCCGACCTCACACGCCCTATATCTCTTATCCCCATAGCTATTATTCGTCCTTTGATAGTTGAGATAAGCGAGGACTCCATGAGTGGAAGATCATCTCAGAGTGAAAGATCATCCTTGTCTTCAGAGGGTTGTATCCCCTTTGCTTCCAGGGTATCTGGGAGGCCGGTTCCTATGAGCAGTCTATGAGAGTCCCTTTTTCTCGTATGAAAGACTCGAGGGACGTCGGATCTGGTGAATATGGATAGGCTACTGAGACCTCGCTCCCTGAGGGGTCGAGAGTTATCGTTGTCCAACTCCTCTCAAAACGGCAGTTCTTATCTCGTCTATGACTGAGGGAGAGTTTCATAGTAGGTTTCCCAGTGGACTACCAGCCATAAAAATCATTGAGTCTGGAGACGAGGACGAGGAAATATTAGACACGTCTTATGCTTAAACCTTCCACAGTACGGTGAGAGATGTTGATCTCTTATATTGGATACACTTGTATGGGATCAAATTCTATATCCATGTGAGGGTCATTAAGGAGGTCGAGAGGGCGTTTAACGATTAGCTGGGCGAGATTATTGTCTATGAACCTATGTTCAAGATCAATTTTCACCCTCCCGTCCACCCTATTGTGCGGACGAGTAGGTACAGATGATACTCGCCAATATGGGGATAACTCCAAACCATCTTTCTCCCAATGCGTGGAGGATTATGCTTGACTTTATATTCCTCTGGAAGTTTTGCTTCAGCACCGACCTTACAGTTAATGTTTTTAAGGCATGCTATAATGTGTCCTGCACCAAAGCCCAACTTGGATATTATCATATCGTATCCAAGAAGTCCATAAAGAAGGTTATTCTTGTTAACCAGACGTCTAATCATCACTGGAATTTGAGATATTTTTTCCTCTCTGGTATATGGTAATTTCCTTCTAATGTCGCCTGCTCTGCCTTAGAGCTGAGGGTCCCATAGAAATGGGCAAAATATTCGATGTCTGCTAAAATTGACCTGAACCTGAGCGTATACGATCGGGATAAGGTCAAATAGATCCAAGAACAGGCGAGCGAAAGTGGGCTCTTACAATTTGAGCAGCTTATGACCCCTGAAATCCTGACCGAGATGGGATTGGGGGTTGACCCCCTCACTGAAATGCGTAAGTGTTTCCTCTGAACTATAATGTCGTCTTTAATTGATCTTTACTTTTAAACTTATAAATATTTGATTATGAACTATAGTGTCATCTTTAATTAATATTTTCTGATATTAATCTCCTCTAAAATTTTGCAGATCGGTCAAATAACAGAGCAGAAGCTATATGGAAGCTGGTCATCCCCAACATCTTTGTTATGCTGAACAAGTTTGGGAAGAAATAGGCTATTATAGCCTCAACCAAGAAAATAATTGTCAACAGCCCCAAAACTGTTGAGGTCTCTAAGAAAAGAAAGGAGGTGGTGGAAGATACTACAGTTCACCGCCCATAAAAGAACAAAAAAGGACGTATCGTCCAAGGGGGATCGGATAAAGAAATCCCAATATCGTCCGATGTTGGCTGTTAGCTCATCTAGAACAATTGAACCTTAGCAATAAGAATTTGATTGGTGATGCCAAGCGATCAAGGGTTGTTACTACATTAAAGATGCTCAGAGTTGATAGACGCTTCCTTGAAGCAATGGATGCCACTCGTCTCATTGAGTGTGGTTTTCACAAGGCCACTCAGGTAACTATTTCAAACTTTTTGCTATTAAGTTTTGCAAGTGTTGTCTTATACTAACCCATTTCCTTTGTTGTTTTTGTAGTCTATGATCACCTTCACACGCCTTGGTGAGTGGGTTAAGAAGAATATTACATTGATCCAAAAGGGTAAGGATGCCGAGAAGACTGAGAATAGTCTAATATTGGAGTTGGCCTCTAAGGATATGGACCACCAAAAGGCCGCAACCACGATCCAGTAGATGCACACCGATGTTGTGAACAAGTTAAAGAAGGATTATGATTATGCCCTCAAAGTGTTGGCCGATAAGAGATAAGCCAACAATGATGTTGCGATAAAGACATCCTTGGATAAGGTGAAGGATTAAGCGGTGGTCAAGTTTTAGGCCTCAGATAAATTTGCGGGGTATGCCTTTCAATACCTCGAAAGGGGAGTAAGGACGGCTTACCATTGGTCCATCCTTACACTCCTTGAGGTTGGGACATTGGCGCCCCTGGACTTTGAGGCCCTTGATCTCTCGAATCCTTTGATCGGCAATGCTCTGGACGAGGTGGAAGCTGTTGTGGTTGCCCCTACGAAGACTACTGAGTAGATCGAGGCTAAGACTACTGAGCAAGCATGGGCAAAAACGACTGACGGTGCCGCCAACGATGATGGAGCCGACACTCAACCTGTTATGGACAAGGTTATCGCAATCTAAGATGAGGGTCTTCAAGAGGAGATGACCTAATCTTATTTTTTTTATAATTACTGGGTGATCGTATGTGGCCTAACTTGTTACCCATTCCACTTGTATAATTTTTTATCTTTTTGAACAATATTTGAACATTTGTATCAGTGTCTCTAACTTATGTTTGTGCTACTTTTTGTAATATGATGCATGAAATTATCTTATTAAATGGAAATTCTCTTCTTGTCAGCTCTGATGTATCATCATTTCATTCTCATTATACTTTCATATATGCATTGTAATAATGCATCTGTACGACTGTTAATGAACTTGTAAACACATGAAGTCTACAGGAAGTCTACTCTCATCTTAGTCGATAGTTGTCATAACTTAATATTATTTGTAAGAACCATAAACAAATGATTTTTAATTAGAGACCACCAAATTAATGATGTAAATTCTAAAGTCTGCTCTCAACTCAGTTGAGAGAGAGATAACTAAATCAATGATTTTTAATTAGAGATCACCAAATTAGTGATGTTAATTCTCAAGTCTACTCTCGTCCCAGCCGAGAGAGATAACCAAATTAATGATTTTTAATTAATGAGAACACCAAATTAATTATATTAATCTCAGTCAAGAGATATAACAAAATTAAATATTTTTAATTAGAGATCACCAAATTAATGATGTTTATTCTCAATTATCCTTTCATAGTTTTTAGAAGTGTATGGAAGAGTTTCGTCTCTTCATACACACTCATCTTCGTTGAGGGAGAGACTAAATGTAAGGCCACCCAGTTAATAATGTTTGAAACAACCGTAATAAAATGATTTTCAGTAGAATTTTTTATTTTTCACCACCTAAGTGGTGTTTTCACATTATTCCCCCCTTTCGGTGTTATTGAGAGTTCATGGACAAGACGATTCTCCCATGATTTCCCGTATCACTGAGAGTGAAGCAAGACTAATTCACCATCTAAATGATGTTATTTATCTTAGAAAAATTTGAACCATGCATTTGGACAATTGAACAAAAATATATGAGGAAACACTTGTGCCTTTTTCATTCCTTACTTTGAGCTTTTTCAAATACAAAGAGGATGAGACATAAATTGTATCCAAGTCTATTGATAGTACTTCTTCAAGTGGTCTGTATTCCATGGGTTGGAGAAAGGTTCTCCCTATAACTTCTCTAGCTGATAGGTCCCAGGAACAACCTCTTCAGTGACCTTATATGGGTTATGCCAATTCGGGTGCAGCTTATTCGATTTCTGTCAAACCTTCTTTAAAATCAGATCCCCCATAACTATCAACCTTACTTTGACACTCTTGTTATGGAACTTGGTCATCCTTCGTGATATGTCACTTGTCTAACCTCAGCGTCTTCCTTATACCCTCTATCAAGTTTCGGTCCACCTTTCTTTCTTCGTTGTTGGTCTTTGGGTTGTAAGTTTGAACTCTATCACTAGGTAAGCCGATTTCAGTTGGATTACGGCCTCTGATCCATAAGCCATCATGGAAGGTGTCTCCTCTATCGGTGTCCTTATCATCCTGGAAGCCAATAGGACTCCACATAACTCGTTTGTCCACAAACCATTGGCATCTTCTAATTTTTCTTGATCCAATCTAGAATTATCCTAATAGTGACCTCAGCCTGGCCGTTGGCTTGGGGCCGGCCCGATGTTGAGTAAAACTATTTAATGTCGACCTTTTAACAGTTAGCCTCCAAGGACTTGTTCTTGAACTATTTTCCATTGTCTGAGATCAGATTGTGGGGTAGACCATATTTACAGATGATATTACTCCAAATGAATGTGAAGGTCTCCATATTTGTTATTGAAATCATGGCTTCGACCTCCGCCTACTTTGAAAAGTAGTCGATTGCCACTATGAGATATCAGTAGGTATATACAGCCTTGGGTAAAGGTCCCACTAAGTCAATTCCCCATAATGATAATGACCAGGGGTCTGTTATGGATGAGAGGGGTTGATGAGCCTGATGGGGGATGCAGGCATATATTTGGCACTAGTCACATTTTTTTACATAGTCGGTCGTGTCCTTGGCAAGTGTCGGCCACCAGTAGCCTTGCATTCTATCCTCTTTTACAGAGACCGTCCCCCAATGTGACTGGAGCGTGACCCCTAATACACGTCTCGCAAGATGTACTCCACTTCGGTGGGGTGACCATATCAGAGTAAGGGGAGTAAAAAGCCCTTTTCGTACAGGATGTCCCCTATGATTGTGAACTTCGTCGCTCAATATATTAGCTTTTTCCTATTGACCTTTATTTTTGGGAGCTCCCCGTCTCTAATATATTAGATGATAATGTCCATCTATGAAGCTTTGAGGTCCAAAATCAAGAAAATTTCAAGCTTATTGTCGTCTTCATCAATGTTTGGTTTGTGCAAGATCTCAACTAGGATAGTCCTCCTAATATCTGTCCTCGTAGCAGAAGCTAACCTCGCCAGTTCATTGGCTCGTTTATTCTCTAACCTAGGTACTCTCTTAATCTTTACATATTTGAAATTGGTTAAGACCTTCTTCACCATTGCTAAATACTTGGCCATTTTTTCATCTTTAGCCCCGTAGATCCCCAGGATTAGGTTTACCACCAGCTGAGAATCACTATAAATGATCATATTCTCGACATTTGCCACTTTTGCCAAGGATATGCCTACTAAAAAAGCTTCATACTCAGCTTCTTTATTTGAGGCCTTGAAACTGAATCTCAGTACATATTCAATATCAATTCGGTCTGGAGTCGATAGTCTGAGCCCTACTCTACTGCCACTTTCACAAGAGGATCCATCTACAAACAAACTCCAGACTGAGCTATCGACTAAGAAAGTCCCTTCATCTGCTGCCCCAAATCTAAAAAAAATATCTTTCATAGTAGGGTTAGCTTTTACTGCATCAACGGTGGTCAAACCCAGGGTTGCCTTCTCGAGCAATACTGTAATCTCGTATTCTTTATCATCGACCTCGAACGAACTAAAATGATATATAAAACATGTTAACGCCTGCCCCTTAATTGTAGTCCTTCGTTGATACTTGATGTCAAACTCATCTAACTCAATTGACCAAACCATCATCCTAACCAATTTCTCAGGTCTATGGATTACTTGCCTTAAAGGAATGTCGGTGAGCATCATTATAGTATGAGCTTAAAAGTAAGGCTTTATTTTCCTTAAGGCATGGATCAAAAGCATATGTCAATTTCTCCCTCTTTATGTATTTTAGCTCAGCCCCTTGAAGAATCTTGTTGTTGAAGTATACAGCTTTTTGAACCCCTTCATTGTCTCGAACGATAGTTGTGCTTATAGTCGATTCCAATACTGCTAGGTATATAAATAATCTATCTCTATGAATAGCCTAAAATAGGTGCATTGGGGATCCTAAATACACTTTATGCTCTTAAAAAGCTCTTTCACTCTTCTTCCCAGGCAAAAGCTTTTCTCAAAATTTAAAACAAAAAGACAGACACTTATATGTGGCCCTAGAGAAGAATCTGTTGAGAGTAGCGACTCTTTCTGTCAACCTCTGCACGTATTTTGTGGTCTATGGTGTCTTCATTTCTATCAGTGCTTTGATTTCTCTTAGTTTGCCTCAATACCCCTCTGGTTGACTATGAAGCCAAGGAAATTTACTACTCCGATGCCAAACACACACTTAGCTAGATTCAACTTTATCTTGTACAGATTCATCATATCGAACGTCCTCTTAAGGTCGACCATATGATCCTTTGCCTTGAGGCACTTGTTCAGCATATCATCAACACATACCTCTATAGTTTCACCTATTCTCTCTTCGAATATTTTATTGCCTAACCTATGGTAGCTTGCCCTAACATTTTTTAGGTCGAGAGGCATGACCTTGTAGCAACAGGTTTCCTTATTAATGATGAAGGAAGAATTCTTTGTGTTGGCCTCGTCCATGAAAATCTGATTGTATCCCGAGTATACGTCTATAAATCTTATCAACCCGTACCCGATGGTGGCATCTACCATCTGGTCTATACAAAGCAAATGAAAACTGTCTTTTGGGCAAGCTTTGCTCAGATTAGTGAAGTCTACACACATTCTCCACTTTTCGTTGGCTTTTGGCAATATCACAACAATAGATAGATAATCGGGGTAGTGCACTTCACGAATAAACTCAACCGACTAGAGTTTTTTACCTCTTCCTTAATGACCTCGTACTTATATCTGGCATAGGTGAGCACTTTTGCTTTACCAGCTTTGCATCCTCGTTAATGTTTAGCCGATGGTAGATAACTTTGGGGTTAATCCTCGGCACATACCCATAGCTCCATGTGAAGATGCTTTGCCTCTTCCTTGGTAGTTTGATTAATATTTCCTTGACATCCTTCTTCAGGGATGAGCTAATTTGGATGGTTTTTCGGCTCGTCCTCATTGAGGACGATGGATTCTACGTGCTCTGAAGCATCACCCTTCTTCAGTTTCTTCTCGTCCCAAGGATCGAGAGTGTTAATATTTTATATAGTGGTGAGTTTTTTGTGGGCCTCGTTATGTTCAGCTGAGCTTAAATAACACTCCCTGGCCTCCACCTGGTCACCTTGGACTTCCCCTACTCCATAAGGAGTCAGGAATTTTACCATTTGGTGAACAGTGGAGGGAACTACTTCAAACTCTTTGAGGGACACTCAGTTAAGGATGATATTGTACACCGAAAATACATTATCATCCATCACAAAAAAGCTAAATTTCTTTATTAGGAACCTCATCCAAGTACCCATATAGACATCCATTTCAAATACCCTAAGCGGCTGTACATTTTCTCTACTGAACCCTATCAAGGGTTGATGATAAGGAACCAGCCTCTTCTTACTAAGATTCAAACCCTTGAAGCAGTCCCAGAACATAACGTCGGTTGAGCTGCTGCTGTCCATCAGAATTCTAGACACATCATACCCATGAACCCTGGTGTTAATGATCAAAGGGACTTCATGGGGGGCTAAGATGCCCTTTAAAGTCCAATCATGGAAAGCCCACAACTAATGTGTCCATGTTTACCATCTTCATCTTCCCCAGCTTCGGCTCTAAAGTAGCCAAGTTCACTTTCATCTGCTTGGGTGCCGACTTTACTTCCACGACATGCATCATACACTCGGTTAGTTCTGATCCTCCCCCGACCATCCCCCACTCATCATTTTCACATCGAATAAGATCATACACATCCGTCCCTTATGCTCATGGATCTTCAGTGGAAGGTTTGGGTCATCCTCATTGCTATCAGACCAATCATCTTTCTTTTCAGCTCGAGGTTATCGTCTCGATCCGTTATCTTTCGTCCCGCCATACTTCTTTCTAACATCTTCTTTGGAATCATTCCAATTAATGTACTTCTGGAGTTTCACTTATTTTAATATTTTTTTTATCTCATCTTTGAGCATAAAATAATTATTTGTTATATGGTCATGATCTTGGTAGAAATCACACCACTTTCTTTTGTCCCTCTTGTGGTCAGGAGACTTAAGCTTTTCAGGCCATCTGAGAGCTCTATCATTTTTAATCTCATTCAAGATCAGGTTAGGACTTACTGTCAATGGAGTGCAGTCAGCAAACTTATTGCCAACCGACCTTTTCTTCCCACTATTTCCTTTTTCTTTCTGAGATTTACTCCCACTTGCTTCATTCACGCCCTCTCTTTTGGCCACCATGGCCTCCTCTGCATTCATGACTTTACCAGACTTAGCCATAAGTTCTTCCATAGACTTGGGAGGGTCCTCGACTAACTTTTAAAGTAGTTTGCCATTTTACAGTCCACCCATGAAGGCAGTCATGGCAATATTTTCTTCGTAATCTTACACCTCAAGCTTCTCCTTATTGAATGGTGCAATGTAATCTCTCAAAGACTCATTTTTCCCTTGTTTCACATACAAAATATGAGTAACCTTTTTCTGAGGCTTCATGCCAAAGAAAAAGTTATGAATGAACTTCTCGTCTAGTTGCTTGAAGTTTTCTAAGGAGTTTTTAGGAAGAGAGGTGTACCATATATGAGTTGCTGCACTAAGAGTACTGAAGAAGGCTCGATATCTCATCCCATCTGAGACAGAGGATATGTCGAACGTAGATTGATATATATCGATGTGATGTATTGGGTTCGAACTACCATCGTACTTATAAGTGATAGTTGGAGGTTTGAATTTGGCCGGAGTGGGAAAGCTCACAATCCTTGTTACGAAGGGAGACTCTTCCACATATCCCCTTTAGATGGGATCTCAGCTTTATAGAAGGTCGTCAATCTTATCTTCCAGTCTTTGGATTCAACTGTTCCATGGCTTTTCGTCTGCCACTGCATTATCTCCTCCCCCTTCTCTGTCGATTGGGTGTGGCACGGGCTCTCAACCAATATTCCTCAAACGATTATTTACTTCCCTCTTCGCCTCCTCTCAGACCTATTGTGGATGACGATCAGCATATCTTCCATTCCCTCTGGAGGTCGCAATGCCACGAAATTAGGAGAATCGATCTCGTAAGTCTCCTACCAAGTTGAGACGATCAAAGGATGCCCTTTACTAAGTTTGTCATATGATGAAGGCCTGGGTCGGCCATCTCATGTCGGCCAAGCATAATTCTCTTTGAAAGTTGCTGCTTGGCGAACCGTGTTACCAGAGATTCCATACAATTCCCAACATCATCCTCATCACAATCAAGTTCGTCAAGATTTTCTTGCACTTATTTACCTAGGCAGAATCGCCTAGGGTCATCCATGTATCTACGCCTTTGATGGTGTTGCACTTCCTTAAGTGGGTTGGGGGGAGGTCCCCCTATCATCGCATCCACATCTCTGGAAGTTGGAGTTATCATCTCCACCACAGTTCCTAAAGGTTTGGCCATCATAGTTTGGCTAAAGGTCACAAACTGTTCTTGATTTTTTTGCTAGTAGGCCACCAGTAAGCGCATGGCCACCGCTACGTTAGCCATTTCTGACTAAGGAGGCGTCTGACTAGAGCTCGAGCCAACGCTCGGAGGCAAGTAGGAAGACATTTCTCATCGAAGAAAGAGGAGATAAACTAGTTGAGGTAAAAAAATCTTGAGTATCCCAACTAGATCTCTTTTAACATGGTTCAGGTCCAACAGGGGTAGAACTGGATCACCACCAGAGAATAAAGTGAGAAACAAGTTAAAAAAGAAGAGGAGAAGATGAATCTTCATTCCCACAGACGACGCCAAAATGATGATACCTAAAATGATACCAACACTTAAACTTGTGAGCTCAAACTAGCGAATCAATGAATCTACAGAAATGGAGATGAAGAACAATTGGGATAATATAGAATGTGAGGAGGATAAGAGGAAGAACACTAATATGTAAGTGGTTCAGCTTATCAGCCTACTCCACTTTGCATATGTGTGAGGTTTTCATTATATAATAAGGCTCTAATGGCCTTGGTTGTACAACTCTCAAGTTCTCTTTCCCTACTGTAAAGGGAGGAGTGTTTTGTATTAAAAAAAGGGATAACAATAACCTGAGTGTTAGTGTTACAAGCTGAGAGTCCAGGATATTGAGTGTTAGTTAAAATTAGTCCCATATGTGAGCTATATCTCCCTTAATTATAGACTTAGTATCCCACAATAATGGGTTTCTTCATTTTTATCTATCTATAACGATCTTCAAGATTTGGTTAAATCTAAATTTTCCTAGGCCAATTACTTTATGCGTCCTCTCATGGCTTGCCACATATTTAGTCGCGTGGCTCAAGCCACATGGCCTTAGTTAATCTTAGCCCTTCAATTATCATAAAAAAGGGTTGTAGTTTATCTAGCCGACATATTCCCTTTCAATAAATCAAAACCGTCCTTGATTTTACACCATATAAAATTACTCCCATGTGATCCAAAGCACCTTTCGTCACGCAACTTTTCCTAGAGAAAATAAACTTCTCGTGAATAAATCTCCACATAAACCATACAAACTGGGTTGTACAATGAAAAATAATTCAAGTAGAACCCACCAAACCAAAACCCAAAAAAAATAGGATTTTGAATAAATTAAATTAAATTTCTCTAACAACTTCTCCTTATAAGTCATCTATGAAGAAATCTAACTACGGATAAACCACTGTAGCATCCAATCACATATAAAAACATACATTGGACCATAATGGAGGGAATAAAAATCATCAAACCCTACAAAACCATGTTACTACAAAATATATACAACCATGCACATATATTTTTACACGCAACCCAGGGTTTTATGGTGGAAAACATGGACCTTTCCAAAGCATGATCAATCTCAATCAGGGCTCTGATACCAATAATTGGGGATTTAAATTGACGTTTAAAACGTGAAAAAATGTAACCCTAAGAGATTCGATTGATCATGCAATGGAAAGTAAAAAACTAAGAACTTTGTTTAAATATAAACATGTGGTTTAGAAAGGCATTACCATTGCGAATCTTGTTGGTGATTCATATCAAGAGAAATACGTTCATGAAGATAATGATCTTTCTTCCCTCCAAGGTCTCCAAAACCTTAATAGAATTATCTGAACATCTCGAATCTTCTAGTATATGATCCACCCAAAGTAAGCCTTGTGTGTGGGCACTCTGGGAAATGAAACTTTAGAGAAATATAAGAGAAATCAGTTTCTCTCTTCCCAAACCTTCACGAGAACGTGAATAGTTTTTTCCCCTCCCTTTTTGATGCTCCATAATGAATCATTACCTTAAAACCCTAGCTTGCACCAATATAAATAGGTATAAGTCATGGGTTTTAGCTAAACTAGGTTTCCAAAGATTTTTGGGCCTACTAATTGGACAATGGACTATAATAGGGATCGAAGATAAATAATTAAATTGGCTTTTAAATAAATACTAAAAAATTCCAAATTACAACCCTATAATTTATTTATTTTATTTATTTAATCGCAATTAATTCCACTAAATAATCATGATTTCGCTCCAATTTAATCATATTTAAATCACTCATAATAAAGAGGTCTGATTTTCAAAGTTGAATTGGTACATAATATGACTCTTCACATTAACAGTACAATACCAACTTAGTCAAATCAATTTTTTGCTAATTAATTTGAACCAACATTTAGGTTGTTAATTAGTTTACTTGTACTACAACCGAAATTTATATCTTCAATGATCAAGACAACCCCAACTCACCGGAATTCCTATTAAGTCCAATCGACCGACATATATACAATATGTTTAAGACAGATATAAGGCATTCTCATAACCATGATTCTTATTTCAAAATAAACTGACACGCCGTTATTGAAAAGTAAACTTTATACATGATTTTAAGAATAAAACCCCAACATACGCATAAATAAATTTACTAGGGGAGGTAAAGCATACAAAAAAATATCATGAGAAGATTATGGGACAACTTCTAAAGGTTTAAGCTTATACTTAGGAGTGGTTGTACCATAATGATAGGGAAAATAAGGAAGGAAACTACTTCCATATCGAGCACACCACTAATAGTTTTTCAAAGTCGTTTGACAAAAATACATTAGCACTTAGGGATCTCCACTAGTGAAAATAACGGAGAAATACCACTTTATGATCATGTCATTGATATATAACAAAAGGTTAAAAAATTTATCAATGGATGAGAAAGTGGTGGTTTTAAGAACTGTAGCAATAACCAATAGGTTGAAAAAGAGTTTAAACAAGTACACAACTTAAGGGGGAACCGATATATTAGATATTTTGTCAATATCTAGTATTTTGTAATATAATATACCTCAATGCCAAAACCTGTAGCTAGTATGAGTGGAAAATATATCGGGCTTATCTTGTTGGTTTAGTTTGGTCCATGATGAATTGTTCTTTATCATGTTGATTATCTTTATCCAACTTGTAGTCCAAGGCATTGTCCGGCTTCAGTCAAGCCAGTCATATCCACCATATTGTTGTCCTAGAATCGCATGAATGATCTTATCATGAATAATTTCCACACACGAACATAACAAGTCTCCATGATGTTACTACCTCTGAGGTTATCTTATCCATGTGTGATGAGTATTTTTATTTCTTCTCGTTTTGGGTGTGTATAAGGCTTTATAATGTGGTTGATTTCCTAAGAACACCCATGACGTGTATATAAGTTGGCTAAGTTGTTAAACCATCACCATTAATTTTTGGCCTCTTAAAGAACTATTTTCTAAATGGCCTCCCCATGACATGAATTTTTAGATACAACCTAAGGTTTTTGGCATTCTAGATACGAATACCTCAAATATATCAATTAGGCAATTCACACACACATGTCAAAATTACGTATATATTATTCCCTAAAAAGTTCTCGTAACTACACATAATACCCTAGATATTATTATTTTTTCATTTAAATGCCTCTCCCAAATCTTTTGTGTAGGAATTTTGTGATGACTCAAGTTTGACCAATGATAACATAATTATATAATTCCCCGTGAATATAATGTCCTCTAAAAAAAACTAGATTTATATTTGATCTATTTTTTGTGAGAAATTAAGAGTGTTTAGAGATAAGATCCACTTAACCTAAATTCAATTTTATTGATCCACATCGAAATTGAAGATCAAAACTCATATCTAAAAGAGGTGTTTGAGCTATTGAGCATTTCGAGCATGGTGAGATTCCAAGGAGGAGAATGCAACTTCCTAGTTCGTTCGATGGTGTTTCAGATGGATCACTCATTGTCAATGGGGGACGGGACGGTTAAATATCAATTAGATAACTTATTGTTAGGGAATAATAAAGCGGGTCTTCTTGCATTGTATAAAATATTTTCAAGTTATATGAGAGATTAGGAAGCATCGAGGTTTTTTTATCCCTAGGTCGAGATTTTTTCTCATATATATTCCTTGTGGCTTGATTATGTGTTATTTACTTTGATTATCATTTCTCTAACACACACATCACTTAGATCTAGATCGAATCATGATAGATCCATTGCAAATGACCATATGATTTCCATCTAGTTAAATTTTTTCATAATTACCTTAGATTTCCTAATTTATTGGTTTAATTTGTAGATATACATGCCTATCATCATCTCACTTATTCCTATGCTGAACTAGGATTGCTAAAATTGGAGTGAATTCTAAATTGGGGCTAATTAATTAAAAAACTTATCCAAACCTAGGTTTATTTGAGTTAACACGCTTACACCAAACGCGCAAACTAATTAGTGTCAAATATTGTGACTCGAGCATTAATATATGTAAACTATATTATTGTATAAACCTCTAAACTTAATCTTATTAAAATTTTGGGAAAATGTAAATAAATTATGGGAATTATCAAATGTAAATTTGGGTTCATGTTAGATTATGTTAATAAGTATAATTGTTTTATCATCTCTTAATTCATATATTCAAATTAATATTTAAGTTGTAAATGGGGTGAGTTTAATATGTTAAGGATAACGTTGAGAGGTTAAAATCATGTTGGAATGACATTAATCTGTGTTAGAATCCATGTTTTAGGATCTAAGTTGTTTATAATGTTTTATGCCTTGTTCTGTTGTTAATTTTATTAAAATTGATAAACTCGTTATATAATTGTTTAGGAATGTTTATTTATCACCCTAAACAATAGTCAAAATATTAGAAATTAATATGGTTTCATCAAAATTAATCAGGTTGAATTTAGGCATGAATTACAAAACAAAACAACGCAAAAAAATAAAGGGTTCAGGTTGCCAGACCCATATAGATCCAAGTAGGATTCAGATTGATAAATCTGAGAAGGAGGGCAACATGGGTTTTGATGGTTTGGGTGGTTTGGTTAGATTTCAGGTTGGTTATGGGTGGTTTTTAAATAATGTTAATAATTATTTTAAGTCACTAAGTTTGTGTTAAGGGTTAGAAATGTTTAATAACCTAAAATAATGAGAAGATTTAATCAATGAGTGCAAGTTCATATGTCCAAAACGAGGTCGGTAATGTGTGAACATAATTAATGGATAAAACAATGAAATATGAATTAGGACCAATAGGTTGACGTCTTTAGTTATGGAATACTTTAAAACCTTTATAAGATGGCAGGGTACATTTAGGTCTTTAATTAACTGTAAGGAATTGATGTTTGGTTTGTTAGAAATAATGTCTCGGTTGGGTGTCCCAAGTTGGATAGTTTATACTTTGTAGATTAATCTATTTATTTAATTAGATTCTTTATGCGCGTGAACATACCATGAGTGGATGTGCAGGATTATGGCGAATATACTAGTCGGTGATTAATGGGAATGAGCGCGAGGTCGCATACTACACACTATGTTGAAGACGGATTGTGTATAGGTCTATTGTCTTGATCCTACATGTTTAGATTTTTGTCTCTCATTTTGGGAGAATAATATTAGATCCTTCCATATAAACATTGGTATGTGGTTACAGGTTGGTGTGATGGCTTAGTGATTTCATGTGTTGTGTATTTGAAGACTTTAGAAGTTAGGATCTTCTATTAGTTGGGAATGGTAGAGGGACGAGATAATCCTGGAGGTATAAGGGTTAACCTTCATGAGATACTTCATGTGTGGGTTGTGAGGATACCCTATGCTTATGTGATGGGTCAAGACTTACCATATTTTATATTGTGAAAATATTATATGGACAAGTTTACATATGATGGTTATGTGGTTGAGATCTCTGGATCTTACACTATATCCTTTAGTTGTATGATTTTAAAATAAAACTAGAATATTGTAATGATGGTATTATATAATAAGTTTAGGTAAAGACAATGTAGTAATATTAGGTTTGGAAATTCACTTAATTAATTCGTTGTAGGAACGACATGGTATTATTATTATTATTATTATTATTATTATTATTATTATTATTATTATTATTATTATTATTAATATATGGGTCCTTTGTTTGGACATAAGATGTTTTTTTTTTGCGACCTTGACCCTATTGCGTTGAAGCATTTCAGGTCAGTGGCAACAATAGTTTCACAGATAATCTTGCAGTGATATCAGCTCCTCCTAGTTCCTTCCATCCATCCATAAGTTATGTAGGTGTCAGCGGTTGCGAATGCTATTTATCACTACTTTATTTCATTTTGAGAGTTGATGTACGAACTCGTGTTGGGTGCCACATTATCAACTTTATTTATTTCTATTGATGATATATTACTATTGTGTTGTGACTTATGTTGGATGTTAGTTAGTTTAGTTTATGGTTTGGATTTAGTCGTATATTTATTTTGTAATCTATTAATCTTGTCTTCACTTATCTTGTATCCTTAGAATGGTAATTAATTATTAGATATCCTTTATGGGTTGTACGTGAGAGTGACCACGCTTTGTATTGAAAATAGGAGGTTTCACAGTTTGTATCAGAGCATTTTAGGCTCGAATGTCTTAGAAACTTTGGGAACATACATTGTTTTTACTTAGCTTCTTCATTATTTGTAGGGGGTGTAACATTAGGAGTTGGGCTTTGTGAATGATGTAAAAATGCTGGAAGAGAACAAGAAAATGATGGAGTTGGTGCCAGAATTAGATCTCATTGAATACTAAGAAGCTTAGGCAGGCTTGCTTCAAGGCTAAATACAAGAAAAGAAGAATTTTTACTGGTTATTACTCATGCTCAGCAGTTTATGTATCTTTTGTTTTTCTATGGGTTGCGTTTTTGGAGTTCATATGCGTTTTATTCCTTGCGCGTTGGGGTTCCTCTCGATTATTATAACACAAGCGGTAGTCTATTAAGGAGTATGATCACAATTTCTTATAACTACATTAGATTTAGAAGTTTTTTTTTTCTTTTGAGAAGCAAATAATTAAATAAATCAAACCCACCTAAGGGGATGGAATCTTGTATACAAGATGTATACAAAGAAAAAAGTAAAGGGACGGGATCTATAACAAACTAGCGAAGCACCTGGAAAGCGTATGATGTCCATGAACCTTGTTTGGTTTGAAACACTCTTCAAATTATGCAAACCAATTATTGCATATAATACCGAGTGATCTTTATCGTAATCTTGTTGCTAGTGATTATCACTATGCCTCATTTTTCCTGAGAAAAATATTATCCAACTACAAGCCAACAACTAATAATTATCCAACAGATGTATATGTACAAGGACACGTGGAAATTGAGTTGGGTTAATTTGATTAAACATGCATACATCAAAGTAAATCATATTAAACATTCCTGAAAGTAACTAAACATTCATACATCAAAACAAATCGCTAATATATTGTCAATATCATAATAGGGTACAAATAAGAATGGCAAGAATAAAATAATATTTTGTTACTCAACCTTCCTGTAAATCAACTAAAAGATTCTTCAAAGTAGGGTTGCCATCAAGAACTCAAAAAGCAGATCCAAACAAAAAATCCACCAAACCGGAACAAACCTCCACCTGAATAAGGCAATACCGAAAAAAGCCTTCCACCGGAAAAGCTGAAAAACCAACGCCGAAAATATCGTCGGATAGAGAACTCAAAACGGAACCAAAAAGAGGGATTCCAACCCTCCAAGCCGAGAGAACGAAACCAAACAAATATCCGAGTAGATCGCCATACAACCTAAAGCTCCGGACCCCAAACCGAAACAACTCTAAGCAAAATTATAAATAGATCTTCAAACCCAAACGTTTCTCTCAATAGAAAACTCTCAAGACATGTGTATTTCAATAGAATATAAAGAGATAGAAAGGGATGAAAAATCGTTGGCAGGACTTCTTTTTAGAGAGAGAGAGAGATGAAATATAAAAAACCCTTGTCTAAAACAAAACCCACCGTAAAAAATATAAGGGAATAAAAAATAAAAAGGAATGGGTACAAAACGTAAAATGCCAAGGCAGCTGAGGAGTAAAAATGTCACAGGCCAAGAGACATGTAAGACATGACTTGCACGCCAAATAGATCTCGAACATAACCAAATCAATCCTCGAGCGCCCCAACAGCCAGCTAGCAAAATGGTAACAACAAAATTAAAAGAGCTGCCATTTAATATTTGGGTTAAAAATATTAATTAGTCACATTTTAATATTTAATCATATTTATTTTAACCCATAAAAATAAATTCCAAAAATAAAAAAAGAGTAAACTGAAACTACAAAATTAATGTACAAAAAAACATTCTGAATATTTTCTTAAGGAAATTTACCCAACAAGTCAAAATATGATAATAAAAAAATATAGATGCCAAAAAGAATTAAACTCAAATATGAGAGTATAAAAACCCATAACAAAAGAAATTGTATTTTGACCAAAACAAATTGACTACTACACAAAAAATTCTTTTTATCAAAAAATAATTTATATAATAAATCAATATTGGGAAATACGATTTAAGATATAAAAAATAAATTTTAATAATAAAATAAATGTAGGAGCAAAGCACGAGCATAAAAGGAAATTGTTTGTCTCAAAATTGAGCCAACACAAGAAGAATGAGATTTTCATCACTAACTTGAGAAAGAACCTTATTTTTTGAATTTGTGGAAAATGAAAACCGTTTGAAAATTGGTTTATCCTTAATAGGAATGGTTGTCTAAGTGTCATTGGCTTTGGGTTTCTGATAATGATTTCTAACAAGTGGACAAACATACTTAGCTGGACAGTTAGATTTGGGCTTTTGAGAATAATCACTTTGTTTTGCCTTAGAGACATCTTTAAAACAATTTTCTTTCTGAGTGTTTTGAGGATTCTGGCCTTGTTTTACAAAAACAACATTTTCAGGAGAAATATTTTTGCTAGTATAAACTTTTTCTCCAAATCCAAAACCAGATTTATCATCAGAATCAAACTTGCTTCCTACAACAATTTCTTCATAGGACTTAGCTTGAGTTTCAAAGTTTAAGCATTTTTTAAACACGTTTGAAACTTTTTGCTTAGATTCTTCAAGTTCTACCAAAGTAGACTTGTATTTTTGTTCCAAAATATTATTTTTCTCAGAAAGATTTTCTATTTTTGCGGAAAACTCTTCAATTTCCGTCTCATGGGCAACACATTGTGCTATAAATTCTTCAGCGTTCTTCCTATTAGTCTGGTTAAGTAAATCCATACGCTCATTAAGAAGCTTAACCGTTTTATCAAGACAGGGTACTTTTCTTAGCCGTTTTAGTGTATAGCTTATGCAAATCTCGAAGATCATCATCGAACTCGCTAAGTGTGCCGTGTGTAGTGTCACCTAAAGTGTTACTTAAATCAGGGTAACTCAAGCACACGTTCAATTCGTCGGAAGTATTCAAGCTATGATTCACACTTAGATTATTAATAGAAGATGCAACATTCTCAGTAGTAGGTATAACAACAACATTAGAAGGCATAGTAGATTCATGAGTAGGCATCCATGCATCATCATCATTATATATAATTCTAGCATAGAGTGACATGCAATACTCATTGTGTTATGTTGGGTTGACTCGGTCTCATCTTCTTTCGTGAATTCGCTAAGAATTTTCTTAACTCTTGAAAGATCAGTTTCATATAAAGGCTTAGTAGGATGTTCAAAACCTAACTTCTCAAATTTTTCATCCATTTCAGCAAAGATTTTAAAAACAATTTCTAAAGTTACAGGATCAAGACAATTTGAAAAACCCGCTCTGATACCACTTGAAAAAACTTGTTAACAAGGTTAATAACAAAAAGTTATAAGTTGAGTAAACTCCGAATAACTTGTTGAGCGAAAATCTTTTCAATAATCTTGACTTATAGATGTTAAATTCGATAGTCAGTAAATTTTAGGTTTTAAGGATAAAACCCAAAACTATGTCCTTTTGTATGAAATTGAGCATATAGAAGGTATGAACATTAAAGCAAATTAGATACGTGATTTTTAACGTGGTAAAACCATAAAATAAGGAAAACATCCACGACCCCCTATACGGAGCAAAATAAAAAATTCACTAGAATCACAAACTAGTTACAACACTAAAGCATGCAACTAAGAACCAAAATACAAGATCAGAAAACGTGCCTACCCGAGTTACTCCACTCTTAAAGGCATTCTATCTTGATTTGTTTTTCTCCACGTAGCTTCTTGTTTTATCCTTGAATCCCGAATTCGTGCAGCCCCACAAACAAAATATCTCACCAAGAACCACAACTCATAAGTGTTCGTGTGAGAATAATAGTGTTTGTCAATTAAACTGAATGCAATAATGCTTCTCACCCTCTCAATCAAATATACCAGCAATATCCTATGAATTACAAGCAACTTCTATATGCAATGTAAATCATCTCAAATATGCTTTGAATACAAGACTTCAAAATTTCCAGATTCGGAATAAAAAAATTCAAATCAAGTTTTGTTTCAAAATTATTTATATCCAAAATTTATTTCACCAATTTGTGAAATTAATTTTTTGAAACAAAAAAAATATTTCTCAAATCTGAATATAAGCCACAACAATAAGTCTTGTGTTTCAAATTTATTTGATCAAAAAAAATATCAACAACTAATATAGTAAAGATCCAAGAAAACAAATAAAGAAACGAAAAAAATATTTTATGTTAACAATATAATTCTTAAGGAGACACCATCAATACCCCAACATCAAACAAACACCCAACATATTTACTCTAAAAATTAGGTTTACTGTTTTTGATTTGGACAATATAAGGTTTGTGGGTATACAGTTAGACTCCCGTGCGGAAGCCCAAAATGATGGATCCGTACAGGATCTTTTTTAGGAAAAAAAATTATTTTTTTTAATTTTTTTTGTGTGGGTTATAAATATTTCAGTGCATCCATGTAAAAAAAATCAGATCAAAATAATACTTTTTGGTATTTTAAAAAAAATAGGTCATTTTTTGATAATATTTTAAGCAACTTAAGTACCATCAAAAATTAATCGATTTTTTTAAAATACCAAAAAATATTATTTTGAACTAATTTTTTTTATAGAAATACATTGAAATGTTCATAACTTATACAAATAAATAATACATAAAAACATTTTTTTTTTCTAAAAAAGATCTCGCACGAAAATTTCGCATTTGAACTCCCGCATGGAAGCCCAACTCTATGGGTATATGGGCTTGAAAAGGGAAAGAAAAAGAAAATATATGAAAGTGGGTTTTTCGCTCTCTCTCTCGGCTTCTCTTGGAGAACGGGAACTCTCTCTATATGAGATGTAACTCCGGCAGCCTCGGTTTTCTCAGGCGGCACCGAACTCGCAACTGTTTGAGACGAGTTATCTTTTTAATTTCTCTATTCTCTGTCTCTAATCTGCTAGATGAGCGCCGCTGCTCTATATGCTCACCAACCCGAAATCGCAAACCCTATAAAATGATTTATACTCAGATACATAAGGTGCGATCTGTTCTACTCAGATCCTATGGCTGGAAAATTAAAACCGCAGATGTGAATTTCAACTCAGCATCTAAATGGTAAACGTGAGGCGGTGGAATAACAATCGACCTTGGTTGGTAGAAGCGAAGGAACACAGATCAAGGCTTAAACAGATTTTGACCATTGATAAACTCCCCAGCAAATGGTCACGATCTGCCAAAACATCTCACGCTGGATCTTCGGCCATCCACGGTGGGAGCCTCTAAACTTAGTATTAAGGTACGCATTATGGGGCGAGGGACGCAAGGGTGTATACGCTAAATAATGGATGGGGCGGGAGTCTATTTCCCGCCTGGACGCTAGGGGTAGAATAATCCCACGTCTGGTGGGATAATCTGATTTTATTACAATATAAATAATGGATGGGGCGGGAAATACATTTGCACCTGGCATGGGACGGGAAACTGTTTTGCTCCTGGCATGGAACCCACACGTCTCTGCCATACTAGAGGATCCCTTATCCCTCCCTTACATCTATGGGAGCTTAAACGGATCCGTTTCATTTTGTATGGGATTTACTTTCCATTGCGACTCAAAATCAACAAAACTAAAAAATCCACAATGGTATTAGGGGAGCCATCGTGGATGACCTTAGGGTTAAGATTTGTTGCGTCATACTCACGATGCCATCTACTGGCAGAACCAATGGTGGAAAACGCATCCTGGTTGAGTCACAGGGGTCGAGGTGTACAACAAGATGGACCGTAGAATTATTTAAGGGACACGATCACTCCACGTAACAGACTCGAACAGAAACACGAGAAACACAAAACGCATAGCTCATCCAAAACATGGCCACAGATTTTTAACTTTTGAAAAATTCAATCTGCAATCCCCAAAGATTTCTTTAAAAAAAGAAATTTAGATATAAGCCTCAGACATTTTAAAAACTTAATTTTAATTAATAAATAAAAACTTTATTTTAGATGAGAAAAAAAAATTTAATGAGTTTTCTTTTTCCAACAAAAGTTTTAAATGAATTTTTAAAAAATATGTTTGAATAGGCTAAACCACACAAAAAAATATGCACACATAATAATTCATAAATGCTAAATGATGTGAGTGTGTCCTAATGTGGTTCACAAATAAAATACTTCCCTTTGAAGTTCATCGATATGCTTGGACTAAGATGCCTTTTTGATGAAGCTTGAACCCTTTTTCGAGATAGAGTAACTTGGAAAAATCTAATCATATTTTTTCTCGATATCCAAATTAGTTGGAACTCCTATATGGCACACACTCAAGTGAGTCAATCATATAGTATGTTCTCAAAGATATATGAATGCAATTGTGGAGTCACTTCGGGTCGAATACTCCCAAAATAGACCTTACTTTTTTAGGTCTTATAAGGGCAATAAAATAATTTTGCAACTGACATAGCTTGTAATTGAAGCAGCAAACGGTATGGCCCAGGCCGCAAAAATCTTTGTGACCCGACCTTGATTTTCTTCACACAACGGTTACTTTCTCACTCATATTAAGTCTTCGACTTACAATGGAAATTCCCACCAACAATATGGCATTTGAGAAGGAGAGTGTGGAATCAAAATATAGTTGCATAACAAACCTTACTTTCCTTCACTCTCCTCAACAAAATCGAACTCCACCATCTAAAATCAATAATGGGAACACTTGTCATTACTATTCTAAAAAATCCGCCTAGGCACATTTAGGCTTAAGACTTAGGAGAAATGCCCCGCGTTAAGTTTTGTACGCCTTATTCTTGCTAAAACCCTTAAGGCGCATTTTTTTCTAAAAACAACAATGCTTTAGTGAAACGATATCGCCTTTTAAAGATTTTTTTTACTAACCGGACCATTATCTCACCCAAAATAATCAAATAGTATTTTAATTTGCATATATTCAGACATATTTTTATGATATGTACAATTTTAGTATTTTAATAGCCTTGTTATGGTTAAAAAATATTAAAATATATTAAGAAGGCCTAAACGCCTTTTTACGCCTAAGGCCCGCCTAGGCTTCTAAGGCTTAAGGCTTGGCCTCCACGTCTCGACCACGCCCGTGTTTTTTAGAACCTTGCTTGTTATAGTTGTAAAAAGCCAGGGCACTGGTCCAAAGACTGTATAGACAAAACTACAAAGAAACCAGCGGAGCCACGTAACCTTCCACGAGTGAATCATGTGTATATGTGTGGATCTCACCTGTTGATGTAAAAAATTAGATCACTCTAATTATTCAATCACAGATAAATAAATGAGACAAAGAATTTTAAAGTGGTTCAGCCTTATAAGAATGGCCTACGTCCACTGTTATTTTATTGCTGAGTGTTTGGGAATTCTCGATTACAAGTTCTGTCAAGAAATTTCGGTATGGATTCTTCGGTCTGGGGTCCCTTTACAATGAGGATTGTTCAATGTATTTATAGCCCTGAGACTGTAAAGTGAAAGGGTACTACATTAAATGATATACATATGAAATGGTAATACATTCAATGCCCTTTAAGCGTATGCGTCTGAATGATAAGCATTTAATGAACAATCAAACTGTTGGTTATCCCGCTATTAATGCTTTGTTCGAGGTGCATCTCGAACCGTCTAGGCTTCTCGGTGCGCAAGAGTTCCTCGGAGCGTATGAGTTCCTCGGGGAAGCAGTGTTCCTCGGGGAAATAGTCTTCCTCGTTGTAATCTTGTACCTCGGAGCTTGTGGGTTCCTCGGAAGTGTTGTTGTTGCCATGTAGATCACCACGTGTCTTCATTTAATTGGGTCATGTCAGCAGACTAATTTTTTATCAACAGAACCCCCAATGTTCCATAGTTCGAATTTTGAGGAGTAGGGAACATTCTTTCTCGGAATATGGTAGCTTTAAATGGTCTTCCTGATTTTTAGGAGTGTTTCCTTCGTATTTATTTCTCCTTCCAAATTCGTAGAATCATGCTTTTTTGAACTTTTTTGCTCGCTTCGATTCCCACGCCACTTTTCGTCTTTTTATCCGCCGTTGCCCGCTTTGATTCCCGCGTCCTTTTTCTTCTTTTTAACCGTTGTTGCCCGCTTTGATTCCCGCGCCCCTTTTTATCTTTTTAGCCGCCGGTAACGTAATCATACTTTTTTGTAATCATTACTTCACCATTTCCCAAGGCAAGGTATTTAAACTTCACAGACGCTCCCATCGTCTTCTACCTTTTCAAATTTGTATTCTCGAGTTTTCCATCGTCTCTTTCTCTCCTGTGTATTCATCTCTTCCATCGTCCGTTGTCATCAGATCCACTCTTTTTCTGTAAGATTTTCTTCCTTCTTCTTCATTTCTTTTATTCATCATGGTTTACCCTGTTGAATCTCTTGATAAATTTCGTTCTGATTTTTCCATCCCCTCCTGAGTTATTTTGGAAGAGCTTTCTGAGCCTTCTGATTACTTTCGTTTGGCTGAGGGACATTGGTTCCCCAGTCTCTTTATTGTTGAGTGTGGATTTTCTTTTCCACTAAATCCCTTGTGTCTAGAATTCTGTCATTACTTTGACGTTGTTCCTGCAAGAATAGCCCCCAACACATGGAGAATAGTTAATGGGGTGCATTGATTAAATCAAATCCATGGAACTCGCATAGAAATTCCTGAGATTATGTTTTGTTATAGATGGGCAGTTAATGATAACATTTGTTATTTAAAAACTAGAATTTTAAATAGAGCCTTAGTAGTCAATCTCCCTGATGTTAATAGGGATTATTTTGAGCATGTCATAAAAAATTGGCAACACCCTCCATTAACTGGAGATGAGGTTCACCAAGGTCCCAGATGCCCTCCTTATGGCAATAGGATAGGTTATTTTTATTTCGTTTTATTTATTTTGAAATTATGCTTCTTTTATGTTTGATAAAATGTGTCACTGATGGCAATGTTTATTTATTTGCAGTTGATAACAAAAGAAAGTGCCCAAAAGAAGCAGATGTCAATATAAGGCATTTGAAACTTATCTGGAGCCTGCATCAAAATAGTTGCTGACGAGCATATTAGGTCGGCATCATATCTGCTGCAATACAAGAGTTACACCACCTCTTTTACTGCTCGTCCAGTAATAAGTGAATCAGAGCCAGTACCAGCTTCCACCAGCTCCTCGCCTGAATCTCACGTCCCTTTAAGCGAAAGGATGAAGAGAAGAAGACCTCCCACTCTGTTCGAGAAACCTGCCTCTAGTTCTGGTGAGGTAAAAAGAAGTAAATTTGATGTCCCAGGGGAGGGGACAAAGAAGAATGATGCGCCTTCCTCGGCTGCTGCCGTGAAGGTTGTAGAGAAGCCCGCAGTGGCTCCGAGCAGGTCTGCTGCTCCTGGAGAGGTGATTGTAATATCACCGACCAAGGGTTCTTCCTTGGTTGAATCTGTTCCTGCTCCCTCGAGGAGGCTGAAGAAAAGTTCCTCGGTCAATTTGGCTGACACCATTACTCAGCCCACAACTGCTGGGACAGGGGTTCCCACTTTTGTTCCTCCGAGCTCTGCCATGAGCTCGGTAAAGTCCTGGATCATTCCCGAGGTCTATGGTACTGAAGAAAACCTTACTCGGGACATGGTCACCTCGTTAGCTGTTCGTCACCTTGCTTCTGTAAGTCTTCTTACTTTGAACTTTTCATATTTTCTTTGTTATTTCTGTTTCTTACTTGCATTCTTTTTACTTTCACAGTTGACGAGCTGCTTTAATATAATCCTGAATAAGGATGAAGCGATTAAAGCTTCATGCTCCTCGTCCAGTGTGGAGGGAGCTCTGGCGAAAGCTATCAAGTCTTTGGACGATTCTCGCCAGACATACGCTACTGACAAGGTTATCTGGGAGAATAATCTTGCCTCCACCGAGCAAGAGAAAGCTCGAGCTGTTGATGCCTCCAAGGAGTTGGAGAAGAGAATAAATGCCCTGGAGAAGGCAAATAAGGAGCTCGAAGAGAAGCTCAAAACTGCTGGGGAGCTTGAAGATAAGCTCAAGGCTGCTGAGGAGGAGCTGGCTCAACTTAGGGAAGTAGGTCGGCAGAAGGAGGAGATTGAAAACAAATTGAAAGCTGTTGTTAACCTGCTGTCCGAGAAGCTCTCCTCGGAGAAATTGAAGAGGAAGATGGCTGTGAAGAAGTCCTTCAGCGTTGGCTGGGACAAGGGGTGGAACAAGGGGTTGGTTGCTATGGTGTCGCAAGTGGACTATAGCAGTCTCAAATACTTTAGGGATGGATGGGTTGCTGCTCTCCAGGAAATGAAAGTTGATGAATCTTCTGAGCTTTTCCAGCAACACATTCCTGGTCCCCCTCCAACCCTAGAAGATCTTGAAGAGGAGGAAGTTGCCTCAGAAGAGTCTTCTATGGTGATGGGAGATAATCCCCCAGCCATTCAGCCTACTACTGAAGAACTTCAGCAGATTGTTACTTCCTCCGAGCAGTTGCCCGTTCTCCCCGAGCAACTATCCATTCCCTCCGAGAAACCTACTTCCTCGTCCCAGCCTCCCGAGAAGGTTTTGGGAGATAAGGAAAAGGTGTAGAGTTGTTCGGGTTTCTCTTTATCTTTTTCTTTTTCAAATGTAACCCACATATGTAACTCTGAACTTTATGATCTAATGAAACTTGGACTTTTTTGCATACTGTTGTTTATTGTCTATTCATACGCTGCTTATATTTCTTATTGATGATTGCTCTTTCTTTCTCTGCTAGTTTCTGGACAGGATGGAATTACTATTTGCCCATGATACTAAGTTGTTGTGATAATGTAATGAATATTTTAAAGCTGGTCACACAGACCTGAGTGCAGCACAAGTTGTAGACATCCTCGGCTAAGATGCTTCAGAACAGGCAGTGGAAGCATATCAATATCTGAAGTGTCTACTTGACCGAGCGGTGGCCAATAATGTGGCCTATTATGACATGATCGAGGATCTCCAAGGCACCCTCGAAGACCTTCAGCTTCAATACAAAGAATCCACTGCCCTGTTGCATGAGGGGTATGAGAAGAAGTACAAACTGATCATTGCCGACAAGGGCTACTAGAAGCTTTTTGTTGGGTACGATGTGAGGGAGAGAACCCTGAAAGGTGAGGTCGAGGAATGCAGACAGATTGCCGAGTTGCTGGAGCGAGAGAACAACAACTTGCAGAAAGAGCTATCACATTTGAAGTCTGCAGCCTCTTCTTCAAAAGCCTTAATCCCAGTGACCGATGAGGGATTTTCGTTTCTAGAGGTCGAGAATGCCAACTTGAGGGACGAGTTGGAAACCTTAAAGAGAGATGGCCCCTCTACATCAACTCATGGACGAGCAAGAGCTCCTCGGGGACGAGCACGAGCAGCTCGAATTCCTGTCGAGGAACAGAGGACTCAGTCTGCCTTAGAGAACCAGGCCTTCCAGCTAATGGCGAAGAACCAGACTTTGGCTGAAATGTCAAAGAAAATCAGAGACTTGGAAGAGCAGCTCTCCACGCAAAAATCTACCTTGGAGAACAAAGAGCTCTTCGTCAAAAATCTCCACGGGCAGTTGGACAGACTAACATATTAGTTCCACAAACAGCCCAGGGAGTTCTGGATGGCTGGATACAACGAAGCTCTCTTTCACTTGGACGATCGTATCCAGAATGACAATAATGAGGGCTACAAGCAAGGCAGGCTGAATGCCTTAGGTGTGATGCAGCTCGAACAGGGTCATTACCTGTGGGACTACCATGATCCCGGGCTTCTCGACTTACCCGTGCCACCATTCAAACTGGATATGAGTTGGATCCCTTCTCGGGCCATTCCTCGGAGCTTGATTTCTAAGTATCTCGGCGACTACAATCTTCATTCAATTGTTGAAGTATCTCGTCCCGAGCATCTTCTAGATCGATCATCCGTTATGAATGTCAGAATGTTAAAGGATCTCAACTTCATAAATTCTCCTCTGGCTTTAAATGATCCGCCTACTGGCGAGGAACCTGTGTCAAAAGCAGAGGGGAAAAAACCAGTAGAATAGGAATTTTTGATGTAATAGTTAGTATATATTTCAATATCAATGTAACTTTCATTTCATTATCAATGTAATTTATTTTGAATTCAATGAAAGACTTTCATTTTTACTCGCTATTGTCTTATAACATTTTATATTTGTGCATGCATATCTGATAAAAAGATAACAATATTGTGTAGTTTGAACTTGTAATAGTCATTTGGCAAAAACAACATTTTGTTTCTCGACCAACTTAGTAATAAAGCAATAAGTATAAAAATGTTTAAAATGTTTTCAACCAACCAAGGTTGTTAAATTCTTCATGTCGACCAACTACAGTTAGTGGATTTTTATCCCCGGCCAGCTATAGTTAGTCTTTTTGAAATAATTTTACCCATAAAATGTTTCCGACCAACCAAGGTCGGTAAATTTTCCTTGTCGACCAACTACAGTTGGTGGGTTTTTATCCCCAACCAGCCATAATTAGTAGATTTTGGCGCTTTCTGGAATAATTCTACCTTCCGACCAATATAAGTTGGCATTTTCGATAATATATTTACCTCCCGACCAATATAAGTTGGCATTTTCGAGAATATACTTACCTCCCGACCAACATAAGTTGGCATTTTTAAGAATATTTTTGTTTCCTAGCCAAACAGGTTGGCATTTTTAGGAATATTTTGTTTCCTAGCCAAATAGGTTGGCATTTTTAGGAATATTTTGTTTCCTAACCAACCGAGGTTGGCATTTCTAGGAATATATTGTTTCCTAACCAACCGAGGTTGGCATTTTTAGGAATATATTGTTTCCTAGCCAAACAGGTTGGCATTTTTAGGAATATTTTGTTTCCTAACCAACCTAGGTTGGCATTTTTAGGAATATATTGTTTCCTAACCAACCGGGGTTGGCAATTTTAGGAATATTTTTGCTGAGTAGTCTGATCTTTTCCGAGTTTTGCCGAGTAGTGTGTAGCACTAGTATTCCCCGAAAAATTCTCAATAAAAGGAAAAACTGTGGCAGAATATCTTCATTTTATTCATATTGCTGGAACTGCATTACATGGAAATATACATCACTGATAATACTTGCGTAGGTGCTCTGCGTTCCATGCATTCTTAAACTCCTTCCCCTCTAGAGTTGCTATTCGGTAAGTTCCTGGTCGAACAACTTCTGTAACTCGGTATGGTCCATGCCAATTTGCCTCCAGTTTATTGTGCTTTTGAATTACTTTCTTCAGCACGTAGTCTCCTTCTTTCAGGTCGCATTTCCTCACCCTCTTGTTGTAAAACAAAGCTGTTCGCTGCTGGTATGCAGCATTTCTGATGGCTGTTTCTTCTCTAACTTCCTCGAGCATGTCTAAATCCAGTCTTTGCATTAAGTCGCTGACAGGGGAATTAAAATTCAGTACCCTGTGTGTTGGGAGGCCCAACTCGGCAGGTATAACAGCTTCACTTCCAAACGCCAACATATATGGTGATTCTCCTGTTGCTACTCGGGGAGTAGTTCGGTAAGCCCAAAGTACTGATCGTAGCTCATTGATCCAATTTGCTTTCGCATCATCCAGTCTTTTCTTCAAACCATTCAGCAGTGTTCTGTTTGTTACTTCAGTTTGTCCATTGCTTTGAGGATGGCCTGGTGCTGAGTGGACCTTCAAAATATTTGACTGATGGCAATAGGCAGCGAACTCCTCGTTATCAAATTGTGTTCCATGGTCTGTGATGAAAGCATGAGGAAGACTATATCGATAAATGATGTTCTTCCAAACAAATTGGTACACCTTCTCGTACGTCATATCAATGAGTGGCTCAGCTTCTACCCACTTAGTAAACTAATCGACTGCGACGACGAGGTATTTGAATCTTCCTCGGGTCGTTGGCAGTGGCCCAACCAAATCAATTCCCCACATGGCAAATGGCCAAGGGGAAGTTATGGGTGTCAACAATACTTGTGGAGTTCTTCGGATGGAGGAAAAATGTTGGCATTTGTCACATTTCTTGGCATAGGCTACACAATAGGCTCTCATCGTTGGCCAGTAGTATCCCTGCGTCATCATCCTCTGCAAAAGAGTCCGACCTGCTACATGAGCTCCACAGGACCCTTCATGGATCTCTTCAATTAATTATTTCACCTCGGAGGGATGTACGCATCTCTGCAAACCTGCCATAATTCCTCGTCTATATAAAATACCATTAGTTAATACATACCGAGCAGCTTTAAACTTCAATTTCTTGGCTGCGAGCTTGTCAATTGGCAATTCTCCCTCCTCAATATATGCCCTGATGGGATCCATCCAAGATGGTCCTAAATCAAGGGTGATAAAGTTCATCGTCAGATCTTCATCTATACTCCGACCAGCTAGCACTTCAATTGGGATTGTTCGTCGTAGCTCGGTGCGAGTAGCTGATGCTAGTCGAGCTAGGGCATCTGCTCTCGCTTTCTCCATTCTTGGTATTCTGACCAGCTGAATAGCGGCAAATTCTGACACCAGTTCCTTTGCCTTTGCATGATATCTGATCATTAATTCTCCTGTAACTGCATATACTCCCAACATTTGATTTACGATCAATTGAGAATCACTGAAGACAATAATCTGTTGCGCCTCCATAATTTTTGCTAAACCAAGTCCTACAATCATGGCCTCATACTCAGCCTCATTGTTGGAAGCTTTTAATTGGAAACGCAGGGCGTATTCCATGTCGACCTCGTCTGGAGTGCTCAAAACTATCCCCGCGCTACATCTTGTAGTGCAAGATGAGCCATCTACATATAGCCTCCATATAGGTAACTCATTTTTTAAATTTCTGATTAGTTAGAGTTCCTCGGTGAAATATTTGTTGCTTCCTTTCATCCTCCCTGGATATTTCTCGCTCTTCGTCGATCATTTTTTCTTGCCCTTTTACCAACCGGAGTTGGTCTGAGCTTGAATTTAATGATCCTGTAACATCCACTTGCCTTTTTACCAACCGGAGTTGGTCTGAGCTAGTGTTTGTTGATCCTGTAACATCCACAGGTTGATCAGCGAGCAACTTTTGCTCCTTGGGGGTATTAGGATAGGTGAACTCTGCTATAAAATCTGCCACAGCATGCCCTTTTAGCGATGATCTGGGTTCATAGACTATATCATATTCACCGAGCTCTATTGCCCAGTACATCAATCTCCCTGATTTTTCTGGCTTGTGAAGGGCTTTCCGCAATGGCATATCGGTATATACTACTATGGTATGAGCCTGGAAGTATGGCCTCATTCTCCTACTTGCCTCAATAAGCGCCAGTGCTAACTTTTTCAGCCTTGGATATCTGATCTCTGCTCCTCGGAAGGCCTTACTTGTGTAGTAAATTGGTTTTTGCACTCCATTCTTCACTCTGATCAACGCCGAGCTAACTGCAATCTCGGACACTGCAAGATACAAGTATAATTTTTCTCCCATCAGTGGCCTGGACAACAGTGGAGGTGCTCCCCAAGTATATCTTCAAGTCTTGAAAAGCCTTCTCGCATTCATCATTCCACTCAAAAGTCTTTCTGAGTGTCTTGAAGAATGGGAGACATCTATCAGTTTCTCGTGACACAAATCTGTTGAGTGCTGCTACTCATGCTGTGAGACTCTGTACTTCTTTCTTCGTCGTTGGAGATCGCAGCCCTAATAGAGCTTTGATCTTTTCAAGATTTGCCTCAATGCCTCGCTGATTGATAATGTATCCGAGAAACATGCCTTCTCGTACTCCAAATATGCACTTCGTCGGGTTCAGCTTCATTTGATATTTATCCAGTTGATCAAAAGTCTGACTTAAGTCAACTAGATGATCGACAGCTTTCTTACTTTTCGTCAGCATATCGTCAACATAGACTTCCATATTGCAACTGATTTGTTCAGCAAAGACTTTGCTCATCAGCCGCTGATATGTCGCACCTGCATTTTTCAAACCAAAAGGCATAACATTATAACAATAAGTTCCCCGAGGGGTAATGAAAGAAGTACTCTCCCTGTCTTCAGGTTTCATTTTGATCTGATTGTAGCCAGAATAGGCATCCATGAAGCTCAGCAACTCGTGTCCCGAGGTAGCATCCACCAGTTGATCAATTCGGGGCAGTGGAAAGTGATCTTTTGGGCATGCTTTGTTGAGGTCGGTGAAGTCTACACATCCTCCACTTGTTATTTTTCTTCTTTACTATCACCACATTGGCTAACCAGTCTATATATTTAACATCTTCAATGAAACAAGCCTTCTGGATAGCTTGATTCTTCTCGGGACTAAATACTCTTCTTCTCTGCTTCACAGGCTTGATCTCCATATTCACATTGAGTTCGTGACATAAGAAGTTTGGGTCTATCCCAGGCATATCTTCATGACTCCATGCAAAAGTTTGTCTTCTGCTTCTAAGGAAAGTTATTAATTCTTGTTTTAATGAGGCTTCCAACGACGAATCTATTTGAGTAGTTCGCTCAGGTTGTTCGTCGTCCAGAATGATGTTTTCAGTAGCTTCCACCACTTGACCCTTCACGAGTTGCGACTCATCTCGAGGATCCAATGTTTCAATCTCTGCACCTTCATCGACTTGATAGGTAGTAGTCTTTTTCTTTGATTCCTCCAATTCCTCTTGCTCGGTGGATGAATAATAGCATTCCCGAGCTACTTTCTGATCACCTTTCACAACTCCTACTCCAAAGTTTGTTGGAAATTTTAGGCACTGATGCACTGTAGATGGTACAGCCTCGAACTTCTCCAATCCTACTCTTCCCATGATGATATTGTACGATGATTGGACATTCTTATCCATCACGAAGAAACGTATTCTTTCTGTCCGACAAGCAGGCCACGTACCAATGAATATATCCAACTTGATCGTCCCAAGTGGAAATACTTTCTCGCCAGCAAAACCGATGAGGGGTCTGTGGTAAGGCTCCAGTTGAGATAGCTTTAGATTTAAACTATCGAAGCACGAGTAGAACATGATGTCTGTCGAGCTACCATTATCGACCAGTACTCTTGAAATCATAACTTCCTTCATCCTTATTTTGATCACCAGTGGATCATCGTGAGGATATAGAACACCTGCGAGGTCATTTTTTGAGAACCTAATGACCAACTTCTCTTTGTTCACCTTTCTCGGGCGATCCTCCTCAGCTAGATTTATTCGTTGAATGTACGAGCAAGCTTGAGCCTCGCCGAGGTAAGCTTTTCTCTCTGCAGTAAGGTCTCCTCCTCCTGCATCTCCATCTGTTATAACATTACAGTCAAACGACCCAAAGCATATTGAAAATACTTCTCGTTCTGGCTGCCTTGGTCTCTTGGGAAGATCGGGGTCGTCTTCTGGATCAACTTCATGGTTTCTTTTCTTGTTCTCCTCTGCTCGACGAGGAGATCTAGACCTTTCTCTTGCTCGGTCGTTGTTTCTTCTTTCGTTTCTACGATCAACATACTTTGACAGCTTTCCTCGTCGGATGAGTGTTTCGATCTCATTCTGAAGAGCTATACAATTCTTGGTCATATGGCCATGATCTTTGTGAAACTCGCAATATTTTTCCCTATTCCTCGTGTCAAGGTCTGCCTTCATTTTCTTTGGCCAGTTTAACTCCTCGTTGTTCTTAATTTCTTCCAAGACGTGGTTAATATCTACCTTCAAAAGAGTGTAATTATCAAATTTCCTCAAGACCTCCCATGACGACTTATTTTTGGATTGTTCGTCACCACCATTATTCTTATGTTCTTTCTTCTTGGTTTTGTTGACTTCCACCTTGGTTTCTTTATCCATATTCTTCTTCGCAGCCATAGCCTCCTCGGCATTCATGATTTTGGCCGCTTTTGCCATCAATTCTGACATAGTTGTGGGTGGATCTTTGGCCAAAGTGTAATACAACTTGTTAGGCAACAGCCCACTCATCAAGGCAGTGATCGCTGTCTTCTCCTCGTAATCAATGACTTCAAGTTTCTCGTTATTAAAACGAGTTATATAATCTCTGGTACTTTCACCAACTTTTTGTCTAACACTTAACAGATGTGCTACTCGTTTAACTAGCTTTGCCCCAAAGCAGAAATTTCCAATGAATAACTCGGCCAGTTGAAAGAAAGTTGAGATCTTACCCCGAGGAAGATTATTATACCATATTTGAGCAGATCCGGTAAGAGTTCCCGAGAATGCCCTGCATCTCATCTCGTCTGGGACAGCATAGATGTCGGCAGCAGCTTGATATTGTTCTATATGAAGAACAGGGTCAGTATTTCCATCATATTTGGGGGTCACAACAGGTGCTTTGAACTTTGATGGTGTTGGAAAATCTACAATGGCCTGGACAAAAGGTGTTCCTCGAACAAAATTTCGTTGTAAAGGGTTCTTGGTTTTAACCATTTCCCCTAATCTATCCTCCAACCTTTGAATAGAGCCTTTCCATACATCATTTTCGTCCTCGGGCCTGTTGGTTCGAGCAGCTGATCGCGTTGAGGTGGCTTCCTGGGATCTCTCTTGACGAGCAGCTAGTCGCGACTGGGCAGATCCTTCCCTTAAGGCTGTTGATCGTCGAAAGCTCCTCGACGCTGCATTAAGAGGACTTTTGTTCCTCCTAGGGACTAATCGCTCGAAAGGAGAAACCCTACTTAATCTTTCCAATGCGCTGGTCCTTTCTGGAGAGAGAGTGACACATTGTTCAGTATCTGTGGCTGGCGCCGACGAAGTTCGCCCAGGTTGATAAAAGAAATCATCAGATTCCTCATTGCGATGTGAATCAGTACGCCTAGTACGTGAGGATGGTGCGCGGGTGTTTCTTTGAATACTCCGTGGTCCTTAATGGGCTGACGCACCGCCATGGAGAGTTTGGATGAGTTGTCGCATTGTTTCTTGCATGACAGACTGGCCCTGAGCCAGATTTGTCATTATTCCAGCCAGATCTGGAATATTTGGCGGAGCAGATGGATTTGGAGGGGTTCCAGCGTTTCGATTGCTGGATTCCGAAATATCAGCCATTTGTGATGGATTATTTTTTGTGAGAAAACGATATTACCAGTCGTATTCCCACATACGACGCCAATCTGTTGATGTAAAAAATTAGATCACTCTAATTATTCAATCACAGATAAATAACTGAGACAAAGAATTTTAAAGTGGTTCAGCCTTATAAGAATGGCCTACGTCCACTGTTGTTTTATTGCTGAGTGTTTGGGAATTCTCGATTAAAAATTCTGTCAAGAAATTTTGGTATGGATTCTTCGATCTGGGGTCCCTTTACAATGAGGTTTATTCAATGTATTTATAGCGCTGAGGCTGTAAAGTGAAAGGGTACTACATTAAATGATATACATATGAAAGGGTAATACATTCAATGCCCTTAAAGCGTATGCGTCTGAATGATAAGCATTTAATGAACAGACAAACTGTTGGTTATCCCGCTATTAATGCTTTGTTCGAGGTGCAGCTCGGACCGCCTAGGCTTCTCGGTGCACAAGAGTTCCTCGGAGAGTTCTCGTTCCTCGGAGCGTATGAGTTCCTTGGGGAAGCAGTGTTCCTCGGGGAAATAGTCTTCCTCGTTGTAATCTTGTACCTCGGAGCTTGTGGGTTCCTCGGAAGTGTTGTTGTTGCCATGTAGATCACCACGTGTCTTCATTTAATTGGGCCATGTCAGCAGACTAAATTTGGTATCAACATCACCGTTAGTTTATTAGGTTTTGAATACCTACTTTTGTCATTTAAGCCAATAATCCCTAAAATCAATGCTGACATCAACCCTAAAATTAACCCTTACAAATATTAGTCATAAAATTAACCCTTACAAGCATTAGTCATAAAATTAATCCCTTACAAATATTACCCCTAAAATTAATCCCGAATTTAGCATCAATATTAAAGGAGATCTATTTTTTTTATACTTCAACCCCAAACATAAACCAACATCAGTAGTATATGCGTATTTTTTTCAAGAATACACATACATGCACAATACAAACACATAAATACACGTTAACAGTATACATATACAGTATACACACATACATATACATAATACACACATATAAAGTATACACACATACACACACACGTTTACACACATGTACACACAGAAATACACAAACACACAAAAATACACATATACATACACATACAGAAATATAAATGCATAAAATATTACATTTGAGATTGAGAGAGAGCTTGAGTGAAAAACTTGAGATTGAGATTGAGAGAGAGCTTGAGCTTGAGTGAAAGACCGCCAGTGAGGCCCAGAAATCCTCTGATCTCGCCCTTGCTGAAGCCAACGGAGCGAAGGAAGAGGCGATCAAGGAGCTGAATGAGTTGAGGCAGTCCTACGATCTGGTCTGCATGAGAAAGCTGGCCGTGGTCGAGGAAAATAAGGTACTATCGGAGAAGGTGAAGAGGGTGGAGTCTGAGGCTGCTACCATTAAGAAGAGTTCGTACAACTCTGGGTGGGCTGCCGCATATGAGGACGCTGATGCTCAGATAGGCTACATCAGCCGGCTGAACTTGAAGAAGGGCTGGAACAAGGATCTTCTGGATACTGGGGTGGATATTGATTCACCCTTGTTCGACGAGCATGATCCAGGCCCGAAGCCTGTTGTGGATGAGGCTCCTGCCCCGGTTATTGACAGTGGTGTTCCTACATCTCTCACCATTCCTGCTGACACTCCCTCCATTCAGGGAACAGTAGCTGTACCATCTGAGGGAGGTGCTCTCGCTGCTGTTGACAAGGGAAAGCAACTAGCGACCTCTGAACCAACTGAGGTTGCCAGCTAGCCTGTTTTTAGGATTTTTTTTGTATTTTTTGCTTTGTTTGCACTGCTCTCCTTTAATTACCGATGTAATATGACCTCTTTGTTTGAATGTAATGAAAAGACTTTCCCTTCTACATACTGATTCTTATGCCTTTGAATGCTTGTATGGCCTGTAGTTGATTGATGTAGATGATTATATACCTGCCACCTCTCAACTGGGAAGGATCCTTGGTCCTAATGCGAGCAATCAGGTCCGCTAAGCCTTCGTTAGGATTTGCAAGTCTCTCAGGTCGAGGAATAAGAGGTTTAAAGACAAGTCTGAGCTCGTCGCCAAACTGAAGGATAGACTTCAGGAGATGGAAGAAGTTGGTGCCTCTGTCCAAGAAGAAGTGAACACTTTGAGAGCTAAGCTTCTAGATGCTTCTGAAATCAATCCAGTCGGATAAGTTCTTCAACAGGAGAACGAGACTCGGAGGAGGGAGGTGTCGCGACTCCGGGAGCATACACCGAGCATCGCACCTCGGGTTTTACGAGGTTATTCTTCATCGGTTGTTCCGCGAGTTAGAACAGGACCGAGTGGCACCCCTCCAATTTTACGAGGTTCTACATCATCAACTTCTCCCCGAGCTGGTCCAGATGCAGGGGTCTAGCTAGGGAGATGGACGAGCTCCGAGAAGATGTCCGTCGAGCATACGTAATTGTTATTGGGCTTCAAAAAGATATCACACGGCTGAGGCCTCTGTTCAAGAAAGGACCTCGGCAAGTGTGGGCTGATGGTTATAACCAAGGTTGGACAGATGCTCCGACGAGGTTGACAGAGTTTGAATAGCTCTCCTTTATTAGGGGATGGTTGAGCGCCCTCAGGAAGCTGCAGGTCCCCCGGAACTCAGTACTATAGTATCGTCACGAGATCTCTCCTTCAACTCTGAGGCCTAATCCTTTCAGGAGGGACGACCAGTGGGTCCCTATAGATGTTATTCCCAGGAAGCTATTAGAGCAAGATGTGAATGAAGTCGAGGAAGATTTGGCCCCTCATCTGGACGATGGCCGGAGATCGCAAGTGGTTGATTATCTTACTCAGAGGCCTAATCCCCATTAAGATTTTCTCACTTCAATGTAACGAAGTAATAAAATATTTATATTTTGGGCGTTCTGCCGACTAAACATGTGTTGTGTAAGTTGTTTGGTTGTGTGAGTATCCTCCCAGTCCAGTATGCTTATAAGATACCATTCTGCCCTACTTTACCTTTTAGGTCGTGTCGTCACACTCCCTTATGCCTAAGTATGGTAATGGCGAGGACACACCTGGTGTTGGATGTTCTATCCGATCAGGATTTTTGAGCCAAACATTGTTTGGCGACCAATTCGATTTGGTTGAGCTGCCTAAGGGTCCCCTGTAGGGCTTCATATATTTCCAGGGGCAATGCTAAGAGGTTATTCATGTTTCATAACGAAGACCTGAGGAGAGTGATTCCCTGCTTTTGCATACTAAGTAATATGCCTGTCACTTGGAAAAGGTGTGCAAGTTATAAAGTTCATAATACAAAATTAACACTTCATAGAATGTCACTGCCAAACAATCTTTTATTAATCACAAGAAATAAAAACTGAGTTGCCAATTCCAAAAATGCGATAAAAGATGAATGAAAAAACTAGAAGTAGAATTTTTTCAGATTGATTGCGTTCCAAGCCCGGGGTATCTCTCTGCCCTCCAGTGTTTCTAAGTGATAGGCTCCTTGTAGGTCGTCCCTTGTCACCTTGAATGATCCCTCCCAGTTTGGACCCAGCTTGCCATCAGATGGTTTTACTGCGCTGCCAAGAACTTTCCTTAGGACGTAGTCCCCAACCTGGAATGTCCTTGGATTGACCTTTCTCTTATAGTGTTTTGCGAGATGCTGCTGATAGCTCGCTAATCTCACTAGGGCTAGTTCTCTGCGTTCGTTGGCTAGGTCAAGTTCAGCGAGTAATGCTGCATCATTCTGGCCTTGGTCGACCAAGGTGGATCTCATGGTTGGGAGGCCAGCTTCTAGAGGGATGATTGCTTCCATTACATATGTTAGTGCGAATGGGGTTTCCCCCATTGCTCGTTGTGGGATAGTGCGGTAAGCCCACAGAATGTGTGGCAGCTCGCTCACCCATGCGCCTTTGACTCTTATCTGATGGGTGGCCTTTTTGTCATCTGGTAGTGCACCATCCTTCAAATAATCCCTCAGGGGATCCATCCAATTAGGTGATGATTCGATCTGGAGAATACGGCCCATGTTTGGCAGCTCTTCGCTTTAGGTGATGCTCGGTCGGGCGACAAAGTCTATAGGGATTGTTTTTTTCATGTCGAAGTCGATTGTTGCACTTAGGGCTGCTAGGGCATCAACATGGTTGTTCTGTCCTCTGGGAAACTGTTGGACACTAACTTCCTCAAAGTTGGACATTAACTTTTTTGCTAAAGCGAGGTAAGCTGACATTCTTTCATCCCCCGTGTTGAAGTCCCCACTTATCTGGTTGGAGATCAATTGTGAATCGTCAAACACCTGTAGCTGTTTTGCACCCAATGCATGTGCCTTCTGCAAGCCTACTATTAAAGCCTCGTATTCTGCCTCATTGTTGGAGGCTTTAAATTTAAGTTTAATGCCTTGCTCGAGAATTGCATTTCTAGAGTAACGAGCACAATGCCTACTCCTTCTCCCTTTGAGTTGGAGGCTCCATCAACGAACAGTCGCCAAACTCCTGTTGGGTGATCTTCCTTTTTATCCATGGGTTGAAGTTGGTCACAAAGCTGTTCGCCTGTGAACTCCGCAATGAAGTCAGCGAGAACTTGTCCCTTGATTGCATTCCTTGGTTGAAATTGGATGTCAAATTGTCCGAGCTCGACTGATCACTTGGATAGTCTGCCAGACAGATCCTCTTTTCACAGGACTTCTTTAAGGGGGTATGATGTAAGGACGATGATAGTGTGAGATTCGAAGTAGTGCTTCAGTTTCCTCGATGCTACCACTAGTGCAAAGGCGAGCTTCTCCAGTGGTAGGTACCGTTGCTCGGCGTCCAACAGGGTCTTGCTCGCGTAGTAGACTGGGCGCTGGATTCCTGTTTTTTCGCATACTAGTGCAGAGCTGACAGCGTGGCTGGAAACAGCAAGATATAGGTACAGGGAATCGTTTTCTTGAGGTATCACGAGCAAAGGTGGTGTGCTGAGATAAGCTTTGAGCTCTTCCAATGCTCTCGAGCAATCTTAGTTCCATTCTACCGTTTTGCTTCTTTTCAATAACTGGAAAAATAGTTGGCACTTCTCGAAGGACTTCGAGATGAACCTATTCAAATCTGCTCACGTCTCTTATTATGCGAGGAGGTTGTATCTTGTTGATTGCATCGATCTGGTCCGGGTTGGCTTCAATGCCTCTCTCGCTAACCAAGTACCGAGAAATTTTCCTGACTAGATACCAAATGAACACTTGCTCGCGTTGAGTTTCATTCGGTATTTCCTAAGGATTTCAAAGGTCCTTGATAGGTCTGAGAGATGGACTTCTTTGCGCTTGCTCTTGACGAGCATATCATCAATGTAGACTTCCATGGTATCTCCCATCTGGTCTTTGAACATCTTGGTGACCAGCCGTTGGTAAGTTGCTTCTGCACTCTTGAACCCAAATGGCATAACTTTATAGGAGTATAATCTGACTGTGGTAATGAACGTGGTCTTGTCTTAGTCTGGTGCATACAGAGGAATTTGGTGATACCCCGAATATGCATCTAGAAAACTCATTCTCTCATGAGCTGCTGTAGCGTCCACTAATTGGTCGATCTTTGGGTGGGGAAACTGTCCTTAGGGCATGCCCTGTTAAGGTCAGTGAAGTCTATACAAACTCTCCATTTTCCATTGTTCTTTGGAACTACTACTGGGTTGGAAAGCCATTTAGGGAATTGAACTTCCCGTATGGATCTTGCATCCAGCAGCTTCTCTACTTCCTTTTCTACAGCTTTGGCATTCTCGGACGCAGTTCGTCTTGCCTTCTGCGCGATAGGCCTGAAAGTGGGGTCGACGTGCAACCGATGACAAACCGCACTGGGGTCAATTCCAGGCAGCTCGTATGGTTCCCACGCGAAAACGCCTAGATTGCTTCTCAACAATACCGTCAATTCCTTCTTTTCTTGATCTGTTAGAGAAGCTCCAATCAAGAACATCATGACTTTATTGCTCCCACCAGCTGTGATCTCTTCCAGGTTTTCAACGACCCGCTGAGAGGGGAGGAGCCTGGTCTCCTCCACCCCGGGTCTTCCATACTTTAGTTGTTATTTCGAGGGTATCAAACCTTCTTTCTCCTCGATCTTCTCTTTGGCCTTCTCTTCTTGCCATCGCTTGATCTCCGTGGATCTCCATTACTCCTCGTTCAGTCACGTACTTGAGTTTCTGATGGTAGGTCGACGGGACGGCCCTCATGGCATGTAGCCACCCTCTGCCGAGGATAGCTTGGTATGGCGAGTCACTGTCGACTACCAGAAACTCGATCATCTTGGAGACACTTCCTGCCCTTACTAACAACACGATCTTTCCCAATGGGATAGTTACTTTTCCAGCGAAGCCAACCAGAGGGATAGTGGCTTCCTTTAAGTCGGCAACGCTTAGCTTCAACTTTCTGAACAGGTTGAAATACATTACCTCGGATGAGCTTCCCTGGTCGACGAGCAACTTGTCGACGTCATAGTTGGCTATCCTGAAGGTAATGATCAAGGCGTCATGATGTGGGGTTCTTACACCTACCAAATCTTAATATGTGAACACGATGTGTTTGCTATAATCGACATCATCTGCTCGCCGAAGCTTTCCTGACTGTGTCTTCACTGGATCGATCTGAAAAGCTTGCATTATCGATGTAAGCTTTTTCACTTCCATCCGAGACGAATTCCCTTGAATCTGCTTCATATCAGATACCCCATGAATTACTGCAAATTCATGGCCAACATCGTCCTCGAGTACGTTGTCGGGCCTTGTGTCTCCATTGGCAGTAACCTTCTCTGCCTTCTTCTCCATAAACTCGTTCAAATGCCCGGTCTGGGCCAACTCTTCAAGGTGAGACTTAAGAGCCTTGCAGTTCTCAGTCTCATGTCCTCCCTCCTTGTGAAAAGCGCATCTCAGCGCGTTGTTTCTCTTTGAAGGATCTCCTCCCATCTTTCTAGGCCACTTAACAAATGGATCATCTTTTATTTTCACTAGGATCTTGTATATTGGTTCTTTGAAGATAGTGTTTACTGCCTAAAATGCTTTCGAAGCATCAGTTTTGCCCCCATTCTTGGAGCCACCCTTGTCCCCATTCTTGCCTCCTCTCTTTTGGTTTTCGGCCGTATCGTTACCCTTGGTAGCGAGCTTAGCTCGACCATTCTCCCCTGCATTGAGTCGGGTCACATCCTCAACTTTTGCGTACTTCGCGATGCGAGCCATCAGGTCGTCAATGGTTGTGTCCTCATTCTTCGGCAGGGATTGGTGCAGAAGGCAAGAGCTGGGCAAGCCAATCTTAAAAGAGGCCACTGCTACCTGTTCCGAGCAGTCCTCGATCTCATTCAACAACTCCCAGTACCTCTTTGTATAGTCCCGGAGGCTCTCCTGAGGCGTCTTCTTCATTATTAGCAAAGCATTCATCCTCTTTGGATAGGAGTTGTTGGTAATGAAGCGAACCGTGAAGAGCTCAGCTAGGGACTCAAAGCTCCTGTGAGGGAGCCTCTCGGACCACTTTTAGGCCACATCATGCCGACTTGAAGGAAATATCCGACACATTAGTGCATCCATGTGGTTCCAGAGAGTCATGGTCTGCCTGTACTACCTAACGTGATCGATAGGATCAGTCTTTCCGTTATAAATATTGAACCTCGGAATTGCGAACTTCTTGGGGGCTTCTTCTATCTCCCTTGAGAAAGGGGATTTCATCTGGGTCCTGAGAGCTCGCCGAGCAAGCTCTCTAGTCGATCTGGCACGCCGATGTGCTGTGTGCTGGTCCATTTCTCTTCGAACCAAATTTCGTATATCCTTATCTCCTCAAGTTGGGCTCCTATAACGGCGAGCTGGTCACTGTTGTTCGAGCAAGTCATCATCAGACTCGTGCTTCTCGCTTCCTGGGGATTCGCGTCTCGAGCTCCTTCCTCGGCTGCGAGACTTGATCGCCTGAGGGCTAGGAGTGCGGTATGGACGTCGCCTTGTGTTGTGATGGAGTTCTTTTTCCATCCTCTCCAATCTCCGTTTGAGGCGAGCATTCTCAGCTTCTTGCTTGCGAGCGGCCTCTTTTTGCTCTTGGAGCCTTGCCTCATAGACATCGATCAACCTGGAGATTTGTGTGGACCTCGTTGGTCCCTGACTTTCTTCTGAGGCCTACCGTTATGGGCGACCCCTTTGATCTGAGCGTCGAACTTCAGATCTGATCCTGCGAGGGGCAGGCTATTCTTGGATATCCCCTGCTTGAGGGGCATTACTGCTGTGTCCAGACATTCCAAATCATTTGTTGGTGAGGGTTTTCTTAAAGGAAGACAAACGTTCCCACAGACGGCGCCAATTGTGGTGACAATTATATTCAACATAAGTTAACAAGAAAAGATAATCACCAAATAAAATAAAGAATGTAATGAATGTCAATCACACAACACAGTATGTACATGGTTCAACAAGAATGTCTAAGTCCACGATGGTGCTCTCAGTATTATTTCTCTATACTCCGGGGAGTGTTTTATAGAAAATACAATATGTGCCTTTTGTCCCAGGCTTAGGGTTTGCTATATACATGCTTATTCTCGGGGAGTGGGGGTGTTGGACTCCCCCACGTTAGTCCATCACTTCCTAGAATATCTCCTTACGAGATTTTAGGAAGAGACTAAATCATAACTAATTTCGATAGAATGCGGGGCTCTCAGACTTTGGGCCTTTACCGGGCTACTTGTCTGGGCCCGTGGTGGCTAAAATGGTACCCACACTCAGGCAGAAGATTCAAAAGTTACTCAACCAGGAATTTATTCAGAGTAGTATGTCACCATGGGGATCCAAAGTTTTGTTTATGAAGAAGAAGGATGGGTCACTTTGATTATGTGTGGACTACTAAGAAATGGACAAAGTCGCGATTAGGAATAAGAACATGTTGTCGTGTATCAATGATTTATATGATCAGTTCACAGGTGATTCTTACTTCTCAAAGGTACACTTGAGATAGGTTTATCATCAATATTGAGTTAGAGAGAAAGATATACCAAAGACCGCTTTTCTCAGTCATTATGGATCGTATGAGTTCAGGGTGATGTCATTTGGTCTAAACAATGCCCTAAAAGTATTTATGGACCATATGAATTGGGTTTTTAAAATGTTTATGAATTGTTTGTCATCTTGTTCATTGATGATATCTTTATTTATTTGCGGACTAGTTCATGATAATGCATAATATTTTAGAGTAATTTTGAAGACATTGTGGGAACATGAGTTATACGCCAATTTCTCAAAATATGGATTTTGGTTATGAGAGGTTCATTTTTGGGGACATATTATTTATTAGGCTAGGATAGTGGAGGCAACCCACTACACCGATGGAGGTTGGGAGTTGCTCGGATTAGCAAGGTACTAACGATAGTTTATTCAGAGGTTTTGTAAGATTGCGAGACCACTGACAAACTTGATCAGGGGATAATGTTTGCTTGGGATGAGCATTGCCAGTGAACTTTTGAGAACTTAAAGTAAGTTGACTTCGGCATTACTCTTTCCATTGCTACATAACGAAATAGACTACTTGATATACAACGACACATCTTTATAAGGAGTTTGAGGAGTGTTAATGCTGGAATATAGGACTATATCTTATGACTCCCATAAGCTTAAGCCTCATGAGGGGAATTACTCGACGCATGATTTGTAGTTGGCAACAGTGGTATTTGCCTAGCATATCAGGAGACATTATCGTTTGAGGGAGAGATTCACACTATTTACCGATCACTAGAGTCTTCAGCACCTATTCACTCAGCATGAAATGAACATGAGATACCGTCTATTACTGGATTACCCGACCAGTATTTAGTATTAGACGAACGTGGTATCAGACGCTTTGAGCCATAAATTGATAGTGACATTGTCAACGATTTGGAAGTCATACTGAGGTCCACTTTTGATAGCGAATGAATTAGTCAATTCTTTCATGTTCGTCTTGTTAGTGACTTGATATTATTTTTTAGGTGGTGAAGGCCTGAAGTGTGGATGTTTCTTATACAAAGAAGATCAAGGAATTGTTACAAGAAGGTATGACATTCTATTCAATTGGATCATATGGGTAACTTTGTTTCTAGGGAGAGCTAATGGTGTCTAATAATGCAAAATTATGGAGAGCAGTATTCGTTGAGGCTTATGGGCACAAATTTGTGGTGCATCCTAGAGGTGACAAAATGTACGGGTTAATGAGACGATAGTATTAGTGGGAAAGAACAAAGCATGATATCGCTGAGTTTGTATCCAAGTGCACCACATGCCAGATAATAAAAGTCAAGTATCAACAAACATCAAGTGGATCTGGTGGGTGGTCATGGGTTTGGCTAGATATGGGTTGGCTATTAACATGTGGAGATTATGAGCGGGTTGGATTCGAGTTGGGTGAACTCGTCAACCCGAGCATGAATGTGATGATTTTCAACAACAAAAGGATCGATCGAGGTGCTCGTTACGAAAGTAGAGAGAGGCCCCAAATGAAAAAAAAAGATAAAAACATCATTAGAATAAGTAAAAGTGGTCATTTTTATCTTAAATTGAAGAGGACCATTGAAAGCTAGAGAGAGAGAGAGAGGATGAATAAAGAGACAAAAAAAATAGGGTTCTCGACACTTACATAACTAAAGTGAATGTGGAGTGAGAAACGGGTTACCCTCAAGTCGCAAAAATTATACTTATAACCCATATTGTTAAACTTATTAGGCCCAAAGTTGGCCCCATCTGGGTAAAAGTGGGTGGTCTCATCTATTTGGGTTGTGATTGTCAGGTCTAAAATCAAAACCAACAAAGTTTGTTAGTGTTTGATTTGGGATTGAGCAAGGATTTTTTTATGGATCAAATACCAAAAAGTACCTCAAATATTTTTTAATACATATTTAGTCCAAGCCTTTTATTTTGTACCAAAAAGTCATTTATTCTCTTATCTTTAAAGGTCTGCGCCAGCGGCATGGTAAAGCCTTTTTGACATGGTGAAGAATTTTTTGGTGCAAAATAAAAACGCTTGGACTATACATGTATTAAAAGAAGTTCAAGGGACTATTTGGTATATGCCTCTTTTTTTATTTATATTCTGGTCTCTGTCCATGCACTTCATCAAAACTATTTACATTAGATATTAGATGTTCATGATGCTTCACCTGCTTAATTACATGTATAAATGTTCACGCCTTTAAAGTATGTGTTCCCTATATATATATATATATATATATATATCGTGTATTTGTTCCCTATATGGTGTATGAGTTGTGCAGCTATATATATATATATACAGTCCTGCTCTTGTCCGCATTTTAAGAATGCGGACCGGACATGTGTCACCTGACGGTGCGCCCAAAAGAGAGTGTGTCTATAATTTAGGCGATAATTTCTAAGCGCACCGTTAGGTGACACATGTCCGGCAACAGGAGCATTATATATATATATATATATATATATATATATATATATATATATATATGTGTGTGTGTGTGTGTGTGTGTGTGTGTGTGTGTGTGTGTGTGTGTGTCGATGTTTGTTTATGGTGTTTTATACGAATGCAATTTAGGAGCCTCTAATTTGAACAGGCTCGGGTTTTAAAGTGATGATGTTGTAAGCATGCAATCTATATGTTGGCTTTCCAATTTGACCTTTTAAGAATTTATAAATAATAATTAAGATTAATTACACTTTGACCCCTTTAAATTTTTACCTACTTTCACTTCATCACTTGTACTTTCATTTTCTAGACTAAACTCTCAATTTTTAAAACGCACCATTTACCCCATGATTGTGACGGTGTTAAGTTTCGGGACAAAAAATTGACCACTTGCACAAGTAATTGGACAAAAATACCCTTACATACAGCATACATTATCAATTTTCCATCCAAAAATTTAACAGTGTTACGAGGTCAAGAGACATGTTTTTATAAGTTGACGCTGAGTCTAGAAAATGAAAGTACAGAGATGATGAAGTGAATGAGAGCAAAGTTGATGGGGTAAAGTGTAATTAATCCTAATTTGGTTTGATAGAGGAGATGCTTCGTAGGAGCTGCCCTTAAGTTTTAGTACTTCACCCAATGTAACGATCAACAATGAACCAAATTTAGTTTGATAGTTATCTTCTTCTCCCGCGTATGATTGTAATCTACCATACATGGCCATTGTTGCACACCATATGAGAGACCACAAAATCAATCATTCCCCCCACCCTTCTCAAATGAAACTTCCAATCACACCCCTACAAATCTCGACCTTCTTACTGCCTTCTCATCCTTCTTAGGAACCCTTTATTTTCTCTCTCACACACGCACAGAGGGGTGTGATCGTATCTCAATCCCGTACGGATGTGTGGTATCTTAATATCTTCGTCTCAACACTACCCATTTCCAACACAATGTAATGATCACATATTTTTCCAGTACGCAAGCTGTATCAAATCTAAAATATAAATCAAAACATAATGGAACCTAACAGAAACAATGCCTAACAACATCTTTAAGTTACTCATAAATTTAACAAATATTTGACAGAAATTACTTGTGCATGTAGAGCCCTCAAAGGCACATAGAGAAAGAGAGGGGAAGGGGAAGGGTATCTAATAATCCAGTTCTGCAAAAGCCTTTCATCTGCAAGTTCACATCTCTTACTATTCGAAGTGTGTACTTTCTTAACCACACCAAAAAGTATATGAAAGTTCTCTCATCTTTTTCCCTCAGGAGACACCGGTTTGAATGGATTAATTTTACATGCCCACACCGGACCTTCAATTGATATAAAAATAAATGTAGGACTACTGACCAGGGTTCCCTAAAAGTCTCTCCACGGCCGCATGAACATTCCCTGATGTAGCACGCAGTGCCCTTATATTCTCTTGGGTGTCAAAGAAGCCCATTTCTTGAAGCTGAGTCAGTTGCGCTGCATATAGTTGTTCTGGCGGTACTAGAAAAAACGAATATTACAAATGTTCAGTCAAAGGAAAAATTATAACGCTTGCAGTTAATATTGGTGTGGTAAAATGGTCAGAGAATTTTAACCATCAGGATCTTGTGGAACGCTCAAGCCACCGCCAAGTCCTCCCAACATATTCATCAACAACTCTAGCCCCATATTATTTTGAGTTCCTGCTATATGCAATAATATTAACCTGGTATTGCATTAAAAAAAATATAACATATACATAAATACATTTATATATATACAATACCGCTCTTGTTCATACCAGTCCGCATTTTAAGAGTGCGGACCGGACATGTGTCACCTGACGCGGTGAGCGCAGAAAAGAGAGAGAGTGCATATAATTTAGGCGATAATTTCTATGTCCGGTCCGCATTTTTAAAATGCGGACTAGTCCGCACAGGAACATTATATATATAGAGAGAGAGAGAGAGACTCATGTACACACAAAGTTTGCACAACATTTTTTTAAAATAGTAAAAAAAATACTTTTGAGCTGATTTTTTTTGTGTGATACTTAAACATCTCAAGGGACGCATATAAAAAAGATCCGCTCAAAAAAACTTTTTTTGCTATTTTTAAAAAATCGATCAAACTTTCGCTGTTTTTAAGCACTTTAAAATGTGCGAAAGTTTGACCCATTTTTTAAAAATAGAAAAAAAAATTGACTGATTTTTTTTACATTGGTCCGTTGAAATGTTTAAATATCATTTTTAAAAAATATACTCAAAAATATTCTTTTTAATATTTAAAAAAATTGGTGTGCGTCAACACATGTGCAAACTTAGTCTGCACAGGAACCTCTCTCTGTGTATATATATAAAGTTGACTCTCATAGATATCAAGCTTACATACCAATTTATTTTAAATAATAAAAAAATTACATTTCAAGGGACGCATATAAAAAAAAATCAACTCAAAATAACATTTTTTGCTATTTTTCAAAAATCGGTCAAACCTTCACAGCTTTTAAAATGAATCCATGTAAAAAAATATCAACTCAACTTTTTTTCTTTTGATATTTTTAACAAATAGGTATGTTAAGTGAGGTATGTTGGTGAGTCTGACTCTCTCTCTCTCTCTCTCTCTCTATATATATATATATATATATATATATAAATATATATATATATATATACAGAGAGAGAGAGAGAGAGAGAGAGAGAGAGAGAGGGTCTTGTACATACCAAGTTTACATACTTGCTGGCGCAAATTTATTTTTATAAAAGCTGTGAAGGTTTGGCCGATTTTTGAAAAATAGCAAATATCACATAAAAAATTCAACTCAAAAAGAAATTTTTTAGTATTTTAAATAAATAAATTTGCGCCAGCAAGTATGTAAACTTGGTATCTACAAGAGCCTCTCGCGAGAGAGACGCTCTTGTACATACCTCACTTAACATACTTATAAACATACCTATTTGTTAAAAATATCAACAAAAAAAAATTGAGTTGATATTTTTTACATAGATTCATGATATTTCAATGCGCCCCGATAAAAATATTCAGCTCAAATTAATGTGTTTTGCTATTTTTACGAAATAGGTAAAAAAACAGACAGTTTTAAAGGGTAAAAACCGTCCGTTTTTTTACCTATTTTCTAAAAATAACAAAAAACATTATTTTTAGGGGCACACTGAAATATCATGAACCCATATAAAATATATCATCTCAAAATTATTTTTTTTACTATTTTAAATAAATGGTATTTTCATAGGTATGTTGGAGAGTCTGATTGTATATATATATATATATATTCTTGTTCGGAGCAATCCGCATTTTAAGAGTGCGAACCGGACATGTGTCACCTGACGATGAGCGTAAAAATTATCGACTAAATTATAAGCACTCTCTCTCTTTTCTGGGCACACCATCAAGTGACACGTGTCCGATCCGTACTGGTCCGCACAAGAGCAGTAATATATATATATATATAATAATGCTCTTGTGTGGACTAGTACGCATTTTAAGAATGCGGTCCGGACATATGTCCCCTAGCGGCACCCCTAGAAATTATCGCTTAAATTGTAGGCACACTCTCTCTTTTCTGGGTCACCGCCAGGTGACACATGTTCGGTCCGCATTCTTAAAATGCGGACTAGTCCGCACAAGAGCAGGATTGTATATATATATATATATATATGAAAATGGTAGCATGTGCCCTTATAGCACATGTTCTGACCCTCAAAATAGTAAATATTAGAGTTACACATGAGTATTTATTCCCTATTAAATGTATGTCAGAACTGTGTCCCTACTATTTCTTTGGAATCTTAATGTGTGCTCTTAGGACACATGTTATCAGGACCCATATATATGTAGAGAGAGAGAGAGAGGTAGACTCATGCACACACTAAAGTTTGCACACTAAGTTTGCACATCATTTTTTTTAAATAGCAAAAAAAAAATTTTGACCTTATTTTTTTTTTTTTTGTGATATTTAAACATTTCAAGGAACCCATATAAAAAAAATCAGCTCAAAAAAACTTGTTTTGCTATTTTAAAAAAATCGGTCAAACTTTAGCAGTTTTTAAAGTGCTTAAAAGTTGTGAAAGTCTGACAGATTTTTTTAAAATAACAAAAAATATTTTTTTGAGTTGATTTTTTTGTGTGTAATATTTAAACATTTCAAGGAACCCATAAAAAAAAAATCAGGTCAAAAATATTTTTTTTGTTATTTTAAAAAAATGATGTGCAAACTTTAGTGTGCACAGGAGCGTGCCTCTCTCTATATATATACATATATATAGGGAGATGTTCAAAAGTGAACATAAAAGATGAACATTTTAATGAACCTTAACAAAAAAAACATAAAACAACCAATTAATTTTAATTCCTATGTTGTAATTAGTCCGCGCCAGCGACAACAGACACGCATGTGACATGCATTTTTTGGTTATACAACCCACCCCCCACACCACCCATCCACCCACCTAACCCCCTTGGTACACCACCTGCCACCACCAGCAGGTGACCTAGTGACCCTCAACTAGGAGCTGCCCAAAACCTGACATATCCGTTGCCTTATCCCAAAAACCGGCGACCGGTAATCCCATACTCGGAGCCATAGGCTGAAACGCATTAAACCGGACCTGCTCCGGCCAAAATTCCGACCCAATCAGCCAACTCCCCACCCCCACCCCCACCCCCCTTATGGTTCTCCATTTGCAGGTACACTGCAGAGTCCTTAAGTTCATGTAATTTCCAACGGTTCAGGTCAGTGGATCTTGTGACAGAAGCAAATGGAAGCTCACTTGCTTGAACAATCATCATACAAGCCAGAGCTTCAGAAGTTGTAGAAGTTTCATTTAACAGTACAATTTGACTTTCTTTATATAGAAAGAGATCCAAGACCCACCAGCCATATTAAGGACGGAGTTCAAGCGGTTTGAAGGTCGCTGGCGTAGAAGGCTGCTGGCCGGAGACATAAGGATAGCCGAATCTGGGTAGAGGTCGCCAGCGGGAGTTTGCTCGGGTTATGGCAGGAGCTGCCATGGTTTAGAGGGTTAACTGGGTATGGGCTATGACCGGAGCTGCCATGGTTTCGGGTTAGAGGGTGATGGGTCGATTTTGGGGGTGGAGGGTTAAGGTTTGTGTGTATTAAAAAAGTACGCGTGTCTGTTAACCGCTGGCGTGGACCAATTACAACACAGAAATTAAAATTAATTAGTTGTTTTGTCTTTTTCCGTTATATATATATATATATATATATAGAGAGGGAGAGAGAGAGAGAGAGAGAGATCAAAAAAACAATTGTTTCTAATCATTTTTCATTGTATTTTTTAGCTACCTGTGGTCCCACCAGTCTGAGCTGTTTCCCTGCAAGAGTAGCAAAAGGAAGTAACCAGTATAAGAAAAAACTGTGTACATAAAATCTGTGATTCCACTGTTACCACATAATAGTGTTTCCATCACAAAATATGATAGAAATGGAGATCGTTGATCATCTTATCTATACTTGAATATGCCTTCTATAAGGGTGAATGGGAAAAACAATAAAATACGCTGAAATACACATAATATAGGGATAGCAACATAAGTATGCCACATGGCCACCAGCTATGGAAGGTCAACCTGCAGGTGATAAGCATCCAAAAGTGTCTAATTTAAGCCCCAAATAGATGCATTTTAGTCGCTCATTTTAATTAAAAATGGCCTTATTTTTGTATTTATCTATTTTACAGGTCAATACGCAGTCGCAGTGTTAAATGATGCTAAATCGACGTAATTGCGACAAAGTAGAGGTTAAAAGCAATCAACGAGGAAATCAAAAAGACCGTGAAGACTGAAGTCATATTTGAGCATGCCCTGATGAGTTCTGATGTCCCGAACCAGTCCCGAAACTTAACCTAATCCTAAACCGAACCCAGACCATTCCCCAAGCCCGGTATGTGTTTAGTCTGTATTTTATATTGTTTTTAGATTTTTTATTTGAGACATTTTTAATTTTTAGAATTTTTATATTTTTATTGTGTCGTCTTTATTTTTAGGACTTGTTTAGAATTTTCTAGGATTTATTTTCTATTATTATATCTCTTTATTCTGATTTTGATTTTTATTAGTTTTTAATCTTTATTTAATTTTATTATTTTTCTGAGGATTAGTTTTTAGGAATTTATTTTGTTTTTTTTAGTTTTTAGTTTTAATTTATTTAGTTAGGATATGTAGTTTTTATAGAGTTTTATTTATTTATTTTTTTTATTTTTTGAGTCTCTTTGTAATAATTTAGAATTTTATTTTTAGATTTTTATTTTTATTTTAGTTCTAGTTTTATTTTTTGGTAGTGTCATTTTTTTTAAGGACCAACTTAAACACACATTAAAACCCACTCACACCCTTATCCCATACACCTAAAACACACCAAACTATCCCCTCACCCACAGACCAATACCATATACCTCACCACACTCTAATACCCCACTTACTATTCATCTTCTTCAACCATACTTACTCTCTCTCCTCCATTAAACAAACACCACATATTTCTCTCCCTTTCCTCCATTTACATCTAAACTCAACAACCATTCCAAAATAACCTCCAACACCATAACCCCATATTCAAAATCTACCTGCCAAAGACCAAATAAAATAAAATAAAATAAAAAATAAATCAACACCCGACCTCCACCTTAGCCAAACCCGAAATCCCCCCCAAAAATGAAACCCCATATCCGAACCCGGAGCCAACCCATCAAACCGGGTACCACCATCTGCTCGTGCTCCCCCCACAAATCCGAGACCAATTTCGGCCCAGCCCCATTTCTTAGCCCCGACCCTGTCGAACCCTTCTCCGATTTTAATCCAACTCCCGCGACCTGCTACCCCAGAAACTACAAGCCCTAAGCCATTGCCATGGCAACCTACAAATCCGGCGACCCAAGACAGTACCCAGCAACGCCTGAGCCAAAATCCGGACTCAACTTCCATACCCCAAACCAAAAGAAAACCCAATCCCACAAAATCAGGATAAACAAAATCCCACCAATATCTCCTCTAAAATCAAATCGTGGGACTCTAAATAAAAAAAAAGAGATGAAAGCCACTATAAAAAAGGGGCATCTGCTCACTTTTAAAAAGGACTCTCAACAAAAGGAGAAAATGAGACGCAAGAGAGAGAAAAAGTGTGTATATTATGTACAGTTTAGGGTCATGAAAAAAATTCAGAAAAATACAAAAAAAAAAAATTAGTTTAGTTTAGAATAAATTTGTAGGTTTGTTATTATTCTTTTTGGTGTAATCAAGTGCTGGATTTGTGAGAAGATTGAGACACACTTTCATGAACAAGTTCGACAAGAAAATTTTGCGTATTGAATTTCTTTCCCTTTCCTTTTCATTCTTGCTATATTATTGAATGATGTTTATTCTAGCATGTGAATGTTTGGCTAAACACCCCGTTCAAGGGGTGGGATGCACTGCGTATGATGTTGATTTAATTAATTGGTTTCATTAATTTTATATTTCTAGGTAAATTAATTTTAGCTGTTACCAATTAATTTCTGTAACGAGAGTTAATAAATTAATTGAACAAATTAATGTTTGAATTTAGGAATCGAACTATAGATAGGTTTTTCCAAAATTTGAATACTAATTCAATGTTGAAATTTGAGGATTGTTGTTATTTTCTTTAAATTGATCCTAGCGGGTAATTTTCTGAAAATAGTGTAGTCCTAACTTTTCATCGTGTGACATTTTTAAATTAATTTTCTGAAAAAGGTTTTATAAATTTATAATTATAACGAGAGTTAGATTATCGATTTAATATTATCTCGAAATATTTCACATTAATAAATTGAGAGATCAAAATAATTGATTATGTAGTGTAATCCAATCTCTTGACTTTCTCACATATTTCACACTCGGTTGCACACCTTTTTTTTTATTATTTAGTCATTTAGTAATTTTAGCATTTAGTAGTAAATTTTTCCCTTGAAATTGTTTTAAGAAAAACATATTTTAATAAAAAAAATTGAATTGCACGTTCACATTAATTGTTTTGCCTTGAAAGTTGGATTGATACCCGCACTTACCGCAATACGAGTTATTTTTAGACAAGTTTTGTGGGTACTCAAGGGAATTTTGAGAGTGGCTTTTGAAGACAACGACCGTACATACGCTAAAAGCTATATATCAAATGGCGCCGTTGCCGCTTTCTTGACGTGGAGACAAATTGAAGACTTGTAATTTTTATTTTTTTTTAGTTGTAATTATTATTCTTCTTCCCTCCTCATTAGACTGGTTGTATAGGATTTTTGAAGGTTTGTATTTATTTGGTGCATTTTGACACCGATTTTTTGTAATAATTATTCATAAAAAAAAAGGCAAAAAGGGAAACCGGATAAGGTAGAGAGAGGGCGTCCAAAGGCGAGGATTTAGAAGCCTCTCTACTTTGGATCAGTAGGACTCCCGGGGACGACTGAGATAGGGGAAATCTCCCCCCGGTTGACTCAACTCGATCTTCACCCCATGTGTGTAAAAACCGTGGGAGGTACAATTTTTTTATCCCACGCGACTCTCCTGCCAGCGAGTTCATTTTTTGTGTGATTAATTGCTCCTATGTGCTTTTAATTTCTGCATCGCACTTAAATTGAATGGTTTGATGAATTAATTTACCTAAGACCTGGACCCGATCATTGAAACGAGAAGGGATTTCATCACCCGACTCACTTGCTTATCCATTGTGTGCCACCCTAGCTGTCATTAAATTTAAAATCAATCAACTAGCTATCCCCGTAGGAACACATTTTTACAATAGGCGATCACAAAGATAAATTCCATGATTTTCGTCGCCGCGGACTTAATTAAAATTTGACTACCCCTCTCATTAATTTTGAAGATAATAATTGGCTACGTGCTCGTTAGGATTTTTTCTTGACTCGTGTGTGTCCAATTCGATTCTTTAGGTAGTCGGTTTTCGTTAGTTCGATCACATCAAGAGTCCATTTTCTCCCATTTTCCAAAAAATACCAAAAATATTTTATATTATTTTTAAATATTTTCAAAAATCCCAAAAAGATTTTTTTTTTCCATATTTAAAATGCTAAAAAGATTTTCCTTTTCTTATTTTCAAAAATCACAAAAATATTTTCTTTTCTTTTGAAAAATATTTTAAAAAACAAAAAAAATATTCCTCTCGTCATGGCCGATGAACGTCCTTTACGGGAGTACTTTGGCCATTTTCCCTTATTTGATGTTAAGCCCGAATCCAACCTTCATTTATTAATTCATGGCTTTACCTCTCAAACTCCCACCGTTGATACTCGTGTGTCGTCCACGCACACATCTCCTCCTCCACGGCCTCCGGTGACGAGTGTCAACCCATCCCATGCTTCGTCATGCACACACTGCTTTCTGGTAAACCATTTGTCCCATGAGTGTCCATTTATTTTCACTCCTTCTGAACCCACCATGGAACATGTGTCTCCATATGGCACTGTTTCGGAACCACCCTCGACGTATTTTCACGACATATCCAATGTCGAAGGGTGTGAGTACCCAAGCTATTCATGGAGGCCTGATCACCCTTCCATGCAATATGATTCCCAGCGTCGTGTTGTGGATCCTTATGGTTTCCAACAGTCGTCATCGCCACCTTGTGCACCCATTCACTATCAGTTCTCTCACTACGCACCCCATGAGCATCAACCATTTGTCCATCATGAAGGCGCTCATTTCGTGTATGTTGCACTTGACCCCACTCCACACACTCCATTAGAGTATTCCCCGTATCGTCCTGTCCATAGAGAGTTGTGTCCACCTCACCCACCACCGCCACCCTCCGACATCTCCCCACCACCTTGCACATCCGCTCTCGAAAGCCTCTTGCAAAAGTTCGCGCACACTCTTCGATCTCAAAATGAGGCCCTTCAACGGCTTGAACACAGGTTTACTGCATTTGAGTGTGCGAACGAGTCGGATTTCACCCCAAGTCAACCCATTGTTGCACCCGTGTGGGACGATGATGTGTCGTCTTGGCCACTGATTTTGAGTGTGACCAACCCTGTTATCCTGGGTCGAAGTTGAGACCACCCTGTGGTCCGGGCCCCAAGTTGACAACTGTGTTGACGTCTCCATTGATTGTGCGACTGAATCCACACCGCCCTATCCTTTTAAACCCACCATTGCGGTTCATCTTTGCCCTTCCATCGAATCCACAATTATGCCAGAGTCTACACCTTTTGACCCATATGTGTTCCCGAGGAACCAATTCTTTATCGATTAGCTCCAGCTGTGAGTGTTACCCACTGTCTGAGATTGCATCCGAGATGGTTTCTACCTCTCTGGATATGGATCCTATCCCACCGTGCTTGTCTCCCGTTGAGTCGGATATTAATGTTGATTCATCTATCTCTGCTTTGGAAGCCTCGTTACATTTTTCCATCACTTCGGATGGCGACTCTCGGGTGGCTAAGTTGATCACTCCCTCGTTCGCTTTCACACCTCCTCCTACGAGTGCCCTTAAGGATCATTATGAGCCTTATGAGCAGTGTGTTTCTCCTACTCACGAGTTAAATCATCTTCCCCCACCCGATCCACCCACTGTCCCTTCCACCCCACCACTTGATTTGGACCTTGTTATTGCACCTCACCTGTTCCCATCTACGTATTTAGGTCCTCACCTACATCCATCCTCCACCCTAGTACTCCACGATCACATTTGTGCATTTTTTATCGACACCACTATCTATGAGAGTTTTTGTGCTACTCTTATCTTTCGTGACACCGAGCTTGTTACTTTATGCACACCACTTCCTTGGGGTGTTGATTTTTTCCATCGACAGCTCCCTGGCGTGTCACGGCGCGACCATTATCATCGTCCATTTATAGAACGGTCGTGCACTTTCTCTGAGGCACACCCCATCATTATTGTCAAACCCTTCTGCTCCCCCACCAACTTGAGCACTATTCTTATAGGTCCCTTGTTACCATCACCTTTACGCTCAATAAGGCCCGTGACTGGTGCCTGTTCACCCTGCCCCTCTTCACCTTACCCTAATACCCACCCACCCATGGTCCACCGATGCTTTGGATCGAGTGAAGCACTTTGCTATACAAGTGCATTGACCTCTTTTAGCCTTCATCCAACAAGACTGACGCTTCAGTCTTGTTTGGGGGTGATTTTTATCACCCAATTTTTCTGCCGCCCCGCACTTTCATAGATCTTATCTTTAAGGTGAGATTGGTTCGGTCTGGCTGAAGACGTTAAACTTAGCGCTACCGGGAGGCAGCCCATCGTTCTTTGTTTCTGAGTATGAGTCTTATCCTGTTTGGGGGTGGTGTTTCACACCACCCAATGCTTTTCCCATGCTTTATAGACTTGTACATATTTTTGTATCGCATTTGTTCTTCAGGTTCTATCTCTACTCCACCATGCGGTACATTTTCATTTGCGGTTCATTATGGTAATGTCTTTCCTCCCCTGTGATTTTATTTTTATATATGGTTTTAAACATCGAGGACGATGTTTTCTTTTGTTTGGGGGTGGGAAATTTATCAAATCATACCTCTTTTGACAAAAATTCAGAAACAAGTGATTTTAAACATTTTGTGCAGTTAAATTTAAATTTTTATGGCATGATTTGTCTATCATCTCTCTTTTAGAAATCTCGGAATACCTGTATTCAACCCTAAAATTGTGCTTTTTACAATAAATTAATTAATACATATTTAAGCGTACTTGCACCATGAATTCCTAAACTCGGCAATTTGAACTATCACTTTTACAATCAAAAGTTGAAGAGTAACAATATTCTCAAGAGAGCCTTAAAAGATCACTGGTCGCGACTTGAACCCGTGAGATTTGAGCTTTGCACCTTTTTTAGGGCTTTTACGTATCTCAGAGTCACGAGTTGACTCAAGCTTCTTTGGGTACTACATTTAGTCGTTGCATGATCTCATTATTTTTTTCAAAATTGGCTTAATCACTGAGAATGACATTACTTTCGAGTTGTAAGAAACATGTGTCTTGTAGTTTGTCCCGAGCACTAAACCGATTTTATCATACTCTTACCATTTTTACCCTTCACTCCACCTATTATCATTCCATGTTTTCCTTAGCCATATATGTCCTAAATACCATCCATCATTGCCATTGTTTTTGAGAAAAAGAGTGTTTGAAATTATCGATGTAAATTGTCTTCATTTTCGTTATGAAAAGAAAAATGCATTAAAAAAAAAAGTAGAAAAAGAAAAACAAAAGGAAAAAGAAATAAAAGAAAATAGAGATGCAATCATAAATTCAAAAGATGAAGACATTAGTTATTCTTGTGTTACACTCTTCTCAAAACGCCCTAGCAAATCCTTTTCATTTCATTATCCCCTCATACCTTTCATAAATCACATTTTTCACCCTTGGTAAAGTGTTCGGGCAAATGAGAAGTCTATATGGTGAATAACTCGACATTCTCGACATAGTGGTTAGCATTCGTTCATGAGATTATATTTTTTTCATGTATATGTCATTTCTTATAAAGTGTGAGACGTTTGAACTTGTTTACATTTACTCACATCCTCACACACTAGAGAGATACACTTACCCAATTCTCAAATAGTTCGATTAAGAGATATATCTAGTGAGAATTGAAGTCAAAGCGTTGTTCCTATATAGGTGATCTAAGAATTACTCTAATGACACTTCAGATTGTTTCACATTAACACATGTTGAGTTTTAGGAAGGATTACGCTTTCTGGTATTAAGTAATTTCATATCTTATTTTGATAGTTGAATACGGTGTTCCTTGACGTCCTTTTTAGTTGGGTTGTATAGCGTTTCATCATCTACTCAGATACTGCATTTAAATAAGTTTTCGAATTTTGTGGGTACATTCACTGCAAACCCTCACGAGACACCACTCGTCCTGTAGGGCAACCTATAGGTTTAACGGCTTGTTGCACATGCTAAGTGCAATCGACAGTGCCTGCGAAAGTGGCACACTTTTGGTTACTTATCTCTGTTTTCTCTCTATTTTTGCTCGAGGACTAGCAACGTTCTGGTTAGGGGTGGTGCGATAAGCACCCAAAAGTGTCTAATTTAAGCCCCGAATATATGCATTTTAGTCGCTCATTTTAATTAAAAATGGCCTTATGTTTGTATTTATCTATTTTACAGGTCAATACGCAGTCGCAGTGTTAAATGATGCTAAATCGACGTAATTGCGACAAAGTAGAGGTTAAAAGCAATCAACGAAGAAATCAAAAAGACCGTGAAGACTGAAGTCATATTTGAGCATGCCCAGATGAATTTTGATGTCCCGAACCCAATCCCGAAACCTAACCTAATCCTAAACCGAACCCAGACAATTCCCCGAGCCCTGCATGTGTTTGGTTTGTATTTTATATTGTATTTAGATTTTTTATTTGAGTCATTTTTAATTTTTAGAATTTTTATATTTTTATTTTGTGTCGTCTTTATTTTTAGGACTTATTTAGAATTTTCTAGTATTTATTTTGTATTCTTATATTTCTTTATTCTGATTTTGATTTTTATTAGTTTTTAATCTTTATTTTATTATTTTTCTGAGGATTAGTTTTTAGGAATTTATTTTGTTTTTTTTTTAGTTTTTAGTTTTAATTTATTCAATTAGGATTTGTAGTTTTTATAGAGTTTCATTTATTTATTTATTTTTTATTTTTTGAGTCTCTTAGTAATAAATTAGATTTTTATTTTTATTTTAGTTCTAGCTTTATTTTTTGATAGTGTCATTTTTTTCAAGGGTCCAACTTAAACACATTAAACCCACTCACACCCTTATCCCATAAACCTAAAACACACCAAACTAGCCCCTCACCCACACCAATACCATATACTTCACCACACTCTAATACCCCACTTACTATTCATCTTCTTCAGCCATACTTACTCTCTCTCCTCCATTAAACAAACACCACATATTTCTCTCCCTTTCCTCCATTTACATCTAAACTCAACAACCATTCCAAAATAACCTCCAACACCATAACCCCATATTCAAAATCTACCTGCCAAAGACCAAATAAAATAAAATGAAATAAAATAAAAAATAAATCAACACCCGACCTCCACCTTAGCCAAACCCGAAATCGCCCCCAAAAATGAAACCCCATATCCGAACCCGGAGCCAACCCATCAGACCGGTACCACCATCTGCTCGTGCTCCCCCCACAAATCCGAGACCAATTTCGGCCCAGCCCCATTTCTTAGCCCCGACCCTGTCGAACCCTTCTCCGATTTTAACCCAACTCCCGCGACCTGCTACCCCAGAAACTACAAGCCCTAAGCCATTGCCATGGCAACCTACAAATCCGGCGACCCAAGACAGTACCCAGCAACGCCTGAGCCAAAATCCGGACTCAACTTCCATACCCCAAACCAAAAGAAAACCCAATCCCACAAAATCAGGATAAACAAAATCCCACCAATATCTCCTCTAAAATCAAATTGTGGGACTCTAAATAAAAAAAAAGAGATGAAAGCCACTATAAAAAAGGGGCATCTGCTCACTTTTAAAAAGGACTCTCAACAAAAGGAGAAAATGAGACGCAAGAGAGAGAAAAAGTGTGTATGTTATGTACAGTTTAGGGTCATGAAAAAAATTCAGAAAAATACAAAAAAAAATTAGTTTAGTTTAGAATAAATTTGTAGGTTTGTTTTTATTCTTTTTGGTGTAATCAAGTGCTGGATTTGTGAGAAGATTGAGACACACTTTCATGAACAAGTTCGACAAGAAAATTCTGCGTATTGAATTTCTTTCCCTTTCCTTTTCATTCTTGCTATATTATTGAATGATGTTTATTCTAACATCAGAATGTTTGGCTAAACACCTCGTTCAAGGGGTGGGATGCACTGCGTATGATGTTAATTTAATTAATTGGTTTCATTAATTTTATATTTCTAGGTAAATTAATTTTAGCTGTCACCAATTAATTTATGTAACGAGAGTTAGTAAATAAATTGAACAAATTAATGTTTGAATTTAGGCATCGAACTAGAGATAGGTTGTTCCGAAATTTGAATATTAATTCGGTGTTGAAATTTGAGGATTGTTATTGTTTTCGTTAAATTGATCCTAGCGGGTAATTTTCTGAAAATAATGTAGTCCTAATTTTTCATCGTGTGACATTTTTAAATTAATTTTCTGAAAAAGATTTTATTAAATTTATAATTATAACGAGAGTTATATTATCGATTTAATATTATCTCGAAATATTTCACATTAATAAATTGAGAGATCAAAATAATTGATATGTAGTGTAATCTCATCCCTTGACTTTCTCACATATTTCACACTCGGTTGCACACTTTCTTTTTATTAGTTAGTCATTTAGTAATTTTAGCATTTAGTAGTAAATTTTTCCCTTGAAATTGTTTTAAAAAAATATATATTTTAATAAAAAAAATTGAATTGCACGTTTTCACAAAATTATTTTTAGACAAGTTTTGTAGGTACTCAAGGAAATTTTGAGAGTGGCTTTTGAAGACAACGACCATACATACGCTAAAAGCTATATATCAGCAGGATCCTTAAACTTTGAAATCTGCGGAAGGAACCATAAACACATATAATTGCACGTGTCTCTGAATATTACCGCTGTGTTGGGGCCTTCTCTTAACAGCTAAAACTTTTAGAGGCAACAAGTGATCTTAAACATTATCATTAGTTTCAAAAAGTTTAGGGTTCAACTATTCAGACTTGTACTTTCACCCATTATATTAGTGCATTACGTATTCTAATCTGTGTATATAACGCATTTTGGTTTGTACTTTCCACATTCAAGTGAGGCCCACAAGAGACTAAGTAGTTTCTGTAGTCCAATGCGCCCTTGACCTAGCTTGAATGCTATGAGGTTTGAACTGAATTCCTCAAATGAGGTCAGCAGCTACCTAACCTCGTCTTAAAGTCTAATCTCTTTGTACTTCTCTAATTTATCTTCAATGCCTTAAGGTTTGGACTGAATTTCTCAAAGAGAGGTACGCACCGGTATAATCACAATGCACAATCATTTTTAAGCTCGAAATGGGTGACCAACTTGATTTTCTTGCTTCCTAGTAACTCTCTCCCTCAGAAAGTGGAAACACTTAATTGGCTTTGTTCAGATGTTATCTGATACTCATATGAGGTTTCTATATGTGCTGTTACATAGCTGGATCAACTGATCATATTGTTTTCTTATTTTCTTCCCAAAATGAGATTTTGAGCTCTTAACAACTGCTAAATATGTTCATTCTCTTATTAGTTCTTTCACAATATTCATACAACAAAAAGCTCCATCGTATTGAATAATTTCTATTACAGAACAATATCAGTTAAGTTGATAGTCGACTACATTCTAGCATATTATTAATTAGTAAAGAATTTGATATATTTCTGATGTGAATTGCAGTGGAATTGACATACGCATGAACACACACGAATAACAATAATAATCAAACCATAATTTCTCTCAAATCATCTCTCCCAAATCTTATTAATAAATAAATTGATTACGAGGGCCAATGGCCTTATTTATAGATAAAACCTAAACTTGGGGAGCAAGTCTCCTAATTAAACTAGGAAACTAAATAACCTAATTAAAATAGATAACTAATTACAAGATAAATCCTTATTATTATCTAAACAATATATAAATAAAAAATCTAATATCTATAGGGAAGATTTGTAAAAGTCCACGCCATACCCATAAATTCTTTGAATATTTTGGGCTTTTTTTAACTTCTATTGGGGGTAAAAAAGAATTTTTCTAAAACTTTTGGAGCCCAAATAAAATATTTTTCAACATTTTAAAAATTGAGGGTTGTCCATATTTTCCACACCAATAAAATCTATTTTTGGGTCATTAACCTCCAAGCCAAAATCAAACAAAACCCATATGAGCAACCCATTCTCTTCAAAAGCCATATAGCCCAACTTATCATTAAAAAAAAAACATCTCATTAAGAGAACCCTAGTTCTTCCTTCATCTCTTGTACACAAACCCTAGCAGCTACTTCACTAAGAACTACTGCCTAGACACCATGTGGACCCGTCGGAGCTCTGTCGGAGCTCGTTTCAGGCCGGCGACTATGGCCGGAAGTCGGCGACCCCATCAGAGGTTGGGTCGGTGGTCGGACAGTTGTTTTGTGCCGGACAAAGGGTTTTGACAGCTGGGCGATCCCGGATCTAGTGGGAAGTGGGTCGGAGGGGTTAAGATTGGTAGAAAATTGAAGCGACGGGGGCTGATTGGGGTTAGGTTCTGCCAGAGGGGGTAAAGTGGGAGGAGCGAGGTCGTATTTAGGCGTTTTGGTTACGGCTTTTAGGAGGCAGCAAACGGGCTGTGATTCGAAGGTGGTGGAGGTTTGGGCTTGAGGGCAACCCGGCAAAGGCAAGGTGGTCCAGGGTGGTTGGGCGGATTGTTCACTCTTTGGTAGTTTTCCAATCCTTAACCGCCTCGCGGGTAGCCAAAACCCCACCTCTTTGAACCGTTGCACTCGTCGGATGGATTTTCGGTTCCGCTCTAAATTCAAAATCTCTATTTGTTCATTCAATTCTTGAAACGCAGCCGCGAAATCAAATTCAACCATCGTTGGTAGTGGCGCGACTGTGGTGGCCAGTTACAATAGGTTGCCCCAAACTCTTGTTATATCTCGTGACCTCAATACACACACAATTTACACATTTGTGTGGGAAATCATGAGCGAAAGCAACTCTAATACTAATTTGATGTGAAATGCAGGGAACTAACTCACACATGAACAAGGGAACTAACTCACACATGAACAGACGAATAAAATAATAATCAAATCATAATTTTTCTAAAATCATCTCTCTCAAATCTCATTAATAAATAAATTTATTACAAGATAGGGCAAAAGGACTTATTTATAGATAAAACCGAGACTAGGGAGCAAGTCTCCTAATTAAACTAGGAAACTAAATAACCTAATTAAAATAGATAACTAATTAAAAGATAAATCCTAATTATTATCTAAACAGTATCTAAATAAACAATTTAATATCTTTAATAATAATTTTTTTTTATTCACGCCAATTTCTCTATATGAATTTGGGAAAAGGATGTGCAAAAAAAATATTTGGGAAAAGTAACATTGATCATGAATGAAAGTTTAGGTCTTGAGCCAGGAGTTCCAATAGAAATCTATTCAAATTTAAAGGATAAATGAAAAACAAAGAAATAATTGGTCCAACTCACAATTTTCCATTAAGATTAAAATCAATACCATGTGCCAAAGTTTAGCATTTAGCCATACAAATCAAGAAAATTCCACTTATAGACACAAACATATAATCTCTACAAAACTTCCCACTAAGATAGTAAATGAAAACAAAAGGCTGAACAAATACGAAACATACAAAGGCTGCTTATGGTACAGATTAATGAAATGAAACGAGAAAATTCAGTATGGAATCATTCAAATTCTAACATGTGGTCATAGACATGGAAATTGGATTGATGGTGGAATGGACTGTGGGCAAACTTAAACTTAAAAGGATTTAAATATTAACATATCGTCACTTTACTCGAACTTAATCAGAGTTTATTCCTTTTATTCAGTATATGTGCATGACACACATTTTTATGGATCCTAATAACGCTCATTCTTAGTAAAAATAAGTTCCGACATACAATTAAAATGCACGGATACCTCAAAATATGATTCCTCATGATACCGATTTGCTATTATTATAAGTATAAGCAATTTTTTCATAGTAAAGGGAAGGCGATGAGGCTTTTACAAGCACAAAACACAAACACAAAAAATACAAAGCATCTTTTAAGAATTGTAGTAAAAGGCTATGGAACCATCAAAAGCACACATTAATCTTAAAAAACTAATGCATCAGCCATCAAATTAACTCATGAAAATGAAATTCTCACTTACTGAGTTGATTGCTGCTGGTTACGCTGAGGTAGAAGTGACTGATGTAAAGACAACATTTGCTGCAAGAGTGGGATGGAAATGATAAGGAATTTCACTGATACAAAGATCAGATACAAAAAGAAGAGAAGCCCCCAAAACCACCACCACGGGGGGAGGGGGAGGAGGGGGGCAAGCTGTCTCCTAGAAGGCTGTACATCACCATCCCATCCCCAAAATTTATAAATTTGACAGACTCAGACCCAACAAAAAAACTATCATCCCAACTAAAACTCAGCAATGAAAACGAAACATCTAAAAAAGCTTTTGACACGGAGGCCCAATATATTGCCCAAACCCAAATTTTCAGTTCAACAGAGCCTCTCTATCCATCTTATTGTCTTAAAATGTTTTGGTGTTGATTAGTAGAAGAAAACAGATAGTTTACGCTACGTCACCATTCAGGTTCGCAAGGAAACAAATAAACGGGGTGCCAATAAAACTGGACTTTCGAGTTTTGAAAGAAACCCACCTGGAGTATGCATTCTTGGGATTTTTTATCGACGTTTTTTACCGTGACACAGGTTTGCAACAAAATGCATAATTCAGGAGAGTTTCTGCATTAAAATTAGTTCAGGAGGATGCTTCGAAAAACTTTGAATTCAGGAGGAGGTTTGCTCTTTACCCTTAATAAATAAAGGAAAAGCAAGTACAAACAAATTTGCACAGATCACTACGCAAACTAGGCTTTCTAGAAGCCAGATTATTTGTTCCAATAAGAAGACTTATATTTAAGAGAAATCAATAGGCATCCACTAGCAAAGCCATGAGGTATGTAGTCCCTAATCTACTTATTCATGTGTACATGTTTTTTATATATGGAGAGAAGGGGGGGAGAGGGAGAGGGAAAGGGAAAGGGAAAGGGAATGAAAGAGAGATGTGACAGCTAAAATCAATATACCTGCATTGCTTCGGGCGAGGTCATCTGCCGAAGAATATCTGGGTTTTGCATCATTTCTCTTAATTGAGGGTTCAAATCAAACATTGCGCGAAGTTGAGGATTGGAACCGAGAAACTACAATTTACAATATAAGATTTAAAGATATGAAAGAAACTCTCTTAAGCACCTAACCATCTCTTTAGATAACATAATTTTAGTAGTACCTGGTTCATATATTGGGGATTGGAAAGCATGCTTTGCATCATCTGAGAAACAGCTGGATTCTGCATGAGCTGATTCAATACTGAGGGATCAGGCATGCCCAAAGTGCGTGCTGGGAGACCAAGCCCTCCTAAACCACCAACACCAGGTACCCTTGCATCCACAGTGGGATTTGACCTTGTAGCAGTGTTTGTTTGCGAACCTCCTGACAATTTACAATATATAAAAGTTTGTAACAGATACTGATAGAAGGTTCCAAAAACATTGAATAGAAAGTGATAATAAATGAGTTTTCTTTCGAAAAAAGGAAATTCTGCTATGGAAGTATTCATTAGGATTAAACTGCAACTTAATTTGCGTTTTAACCAGTTATCATGTCCAAACTGATTATTATGTCCAACAGTGGTTCCACGCTGGTTCAACTCTAAGAACAGACCTCTACATTTAATTACTCCTTCAATACAATGGTGGAAGTTTTCAATCACAAAGGAGGTAAACCAATTGACATACAAAGTTTCGTACCAGTTCATGTACAAGGGAAAAGATATAACTCTTTAATAACAAGGGGGCCACAATCAGTTAAAGGGCCCGCCTTCAAAGCTGCATATATACTTAAAATAATATTTACCAATTTCGGTAAGTCTAAAGCTATCTGATGCAGCTGTCAATGGTAGATTCAAAATGGGACAATGGGAGGGGGGCTAAGATATATATAACTTTCTTTTTAGGGGCAAAAACTTGTAAAAATTGAAAAACCATAATTGTACTACTAACTTCACCGCCACCCTAGGTCCACCAACGAAAGCTACTTTCCAGATGTATCTTAAAAGTAACGTGGCTGAGCATTGATTATGTATGAGCATTTCCATGCCTCTTGTCAAATATATTTTCATCCTTTCATGATTTGCATATGATTTCTACTTTGTTGACTATTTATGGGTCTGTGACGGGACTCGCATATATAAATTAGTCAAAAACTATTACACTAAACAAAACATAAAATGGAATTTAAGAAAGAAGAAGAAAAAAATATGAAGTGCAAAGCAGTGAAGCTTACCCCCCGTGCCACTACTCCAAGGGTTTGGAAGTGGATTACTATTTGGAACGGTAGCCCCTGCAGTTGCTGTTTCAGACCCAGTAGTTGAGGAGTTGTTGGATCCATCTCTAGTTTGAGCACTACCACCCTGGTTCCCCAATAGTGATGCAAATGGATTTGATCCCAGATCATTAGCAGTTCCTCCCCCCATCGTTGTAGCATTCAAAAAAGGCTCTTGAACATTTTCATACATGCGTCTGAGCATATTAAATCCCTCAGGAGAAGATTCGATGTTACTCATAGCCCTGTCGGTGTTTCGCATCATCTCACGCATGAGCTCAGGGTTCCTCGCGGCTTCCATTGTCTGCCTTAGGATGCCAGGGTCATTAAGAATATGGGCAAGCTCAGGGTTCCGGTCAATGATGTCCCGCATTTGGGGGTTGCTCATAATCAAGCTACGCATTAAGTCGGGGTTATTCATCATGTTCTGAATGGCTGGCGTGTTAATAATTTCTCTCATCATGTTCGGGTTCTGAGTTAGCTGTTGCTGCACTTGTTCAAACTCCGGAAGTCCTGCACCAAATAAACCAGATGCACCTCCGGTGCCACCAAATGCACCAAGATCAAGCCCAGGAAATAGAGATTCCCCAAGACCAGTGCCTCCAAGTCCCCCTCCTCCCTCACCGGAATCAACACCTTGAGTAGTATTAGGGTTTCCAACATTGGGAGTACCAGCAGTGGGTGTCGAAGCAGCCGGGAAACCGCGCACCATGTGAACAGTGTGATCTGCCTGCAGACCTTTTGGCAGTAACCAATAACGAGGAAGAAAATTAACCTTAGGAAGAAGCATAGAACAAAAACAAGATGGTCTAAACATAAAGAGAACAACGATAATAATAATAATAGCTTTAAAGTAATAACATTCCCACAATTCAAGCTCCCAACTTCATCAACTCTCTTTCAACATCACAGAAACCCAAAGAACCGGCAATCAAGTATTATGCAAGACTGCTTACATTCTGGTGATTAGCTGTAAATTCTGCATTAAGTTGCCTCATCTGTCTATACACTTACATGCAAGCAAAGGACTGATGCACAAGTGATAAAAGAATCTAAAGAAGCCAGGCAAAAAGTAAAATCATTTATGAGCCAATGCCGATTACTAAACCACTTAACATCATTACCATCATCAAGCCATGCAGTAGGGAGATTTGATAATTTTGATTACTTAAGACCACCCACAGTGGGATAGGCAGTGTGTAAGCCCAATGTTTAAAAAAGCGCGAGACGGAGGTGAAGCATTGTTCCTGGGTGAGGCGAAGCGTAAATCTCGAGGCGTATTGAAAAGTAAGCCTTAATTTGGGGGGGGGGGGGGGGGGGGGAAGACGCATACCAAGGCATATTGAGGTGTAAGCTTCAAAAAAAAAAATAATAAAATCACAAAAATAATAAAAAAAATCAGTATATATTAAATAATTGTGTACAACAAACAATCTATAAATATTGATTAACAATTGTGGACGAAAAAAACTAATTGTACATATAGGATCCAGATAACGCGTGCATATGAATTTTTAATTAAATATAATGAAAGTATTATAAAATGTAAAAAATAAAATCTAACAAATAATATTTACAGACCTATAGAAAATATTAATTGAATTTATATCAAACAATATTATATTAATCATATACATTTTATACCAAATAATATTTGAATTGTACAAGTTTGCATAAAAAATAAAACAAAACAGAATATCAAATATTAGTTATCAAAGAAACATAACAAAACAGAATATATATCAATTGGACTGCTTAAATGTTGGGCTACCATGCATTTTCTAGATTTTTAAGGCATGTACAAACTGTTTAAAACGAAATTTCACAGAAACAGTATTCACAAAAAATGTCCGATTTTTATATAAGAGCCCATTGTTTGTAAGAGAGAACCTAAGTTGTGAGACGACACACACACACAGAGAGACCTGGAGTAGAGACCTCGAATGGAAATCCGGTCGCCTGGATTTGTTATAAATGATTACGGGAAGTCCAATTCTATTTCTTTTTCTGGGTTTCATTTAAGCATCAAAGGCGCACGCCTTAGCGCCTCACCTCGATCCGCCTTGAGGCACACCACCTCAAACCATCGAGGCGTAAGCCTTGTGATGCGGAACACAAAGGATACTTACAAAGAATTGTAATTTGTTTATCTTAAATTAAATTAGATTTTATTTATTATTTTTAAAAATTATTAATTAGTATTTAGGATGTTAGGATATCTACTGGTATTTAACTTAGTAATAATCCTTTGGTATTTATTTTTAAAATTTATTGGTAGTTATCTTAGTAATTATCCTACTAGAAGATAAATATTAAAATTAAATACTATAGGATAATTTGTAAGATAAGTATATATACTAACATCCTATTTAGTAATAAATATTCTAGTATCGGTATTTATTTTTAAAATTTATTGGTAGTTATCTTAGTAATTATCCTACTAGAAGATAAATATTAAAATTAAATACTATAGGATAATTTGTAAGATAAGTATATATACTAACATCCTATTTAGTAATAAATATTCTAGTATCATAAAATCTAATTTAATGCAAAATACAATTGTTTGCAAGTATCCATGGTGTTCCGCATCAGCTTGCTTCTGAACAAGAGGCGTAAGCCTTTTACCCCTCTTCTGCCCCTCCAGTTCACACGGTGAAATAGGTTAAGTGGGACTTGGGGCGCTAAACTATATACTCGAGCCAGGCAGAGAGCATGGCCAAGGTTTTTGCTTGGCATGCATTTGGGCTTTGCACGTTAAAATGTTTAGCGCGCTAACCTTGCGACGGTAGACATTTTCCTGCGTCAGGCTTTGGCGCCCACAAAACCTCCTTGTGGATATTTCTACCAGGTTGCTCCACCCACTGTGACCCAACAATGTCTGTATCTATTATTTTCCTCCACCCGGTGGCCTGAAGTGTCAGAAGTTCAAAACAGGAGTATTTTCAAGAAAATGATGAAGACGCGTGAAATTCAAATTACCAACAAGGAAGTTACAGAAAAAAGATGGCATTATCACAAATCATCACACCAATTTTTCAAGTGTTAATGCTATGGGTTTATCCCCAAGAACATCAACTCTTCCAGTGTACATATATCATATAAAGAAAGGACTTTGAATGAGGTATTTAAGTAAATTTGATAAACGTATTAGCTGTAAAAGAAAAAAACGAGGAAGTCAGCTAATAATGAAGATATGGAAGCTGTAACTAGTAATGATAAAGTGGAGATGGTAGTATATGATTGAATTAAAAATGTTAATGATACAGGGGTACTCAAAGAGTGCAAATGTCTGAGGATGGTTCGTCAAAGCTCAACAGGAAGAAAATAGGCAAAGCTAAGCAGGCAGCTCAAACTTCCAAGACTGGGCAAGCGAACTCCAGATCTTTAAAAAAAGGTGCCTCGACTCTCTTTTGGCATGTTCTCAGTGATCAGTAGCCCTTTCTGGAACACACGGAGAATGCAAATGGTCCCTCCATTAGGTAATTTAAAACGTTAATCAAGATGCATAGCATTGGGCTAGTACTTTGTAGCTGCAGTGGAGCCTACGGTAAAAACAGCATGTAGGAGTGTGGTTAAATGTTTGGTCAGATTAGAGAGGATGTTCCTCGAGAACTGAGATGTACACCATCTTGGAGAGAATATACTAGAACAATGAGAGTGCCCCAAAGAGTTATGATTTGGAATGGGGGATAAGAGAGTGGCCACCACCTGGAAGAGTAAGTATGAGGAGGGCGGCCAAGCACCAATGCATACGGTTTTGAGTAAGGCGATGCGTCAAATGGGAGGTTATGAGGCTAAGCTATGGCATACTGTGAAGGTCCGAGGAGAGTAAGGGGAAGTCCTTCATTGTTCTCTAACAGAGGTTTCAGTGTTCACTTTTTGGAATTGTGAGTAGGTAGGCGAGGATTTGTAAGCCTTATTAAAGAAATGGCGTGTGGTGGTGCATATAGTGGTGCGTGAGGGTTGACCTCAGGCGTTGATCTCAAGGGATGTTGTAACTAAATGCAAGTGTCGAGTGCATGAGAAGTGATCTTGCTTATCAGATAGGGGTTCGAGGGTGGGCTGAGGTGACATAAAGGGAAGTAGTTAGCAGAGGAGTCATGTGTCATCAAGGTTGGTAATAAATTTTTGGGGGAATTGTGACCGAGTATCAACGGTGGGTAGGTATTGAAGGTTCTTGAGAATCCATGGGCTTGGTCCAGTGGTAAGGGGCGGCTCTTTTAGGCCATAGGTCTCGAATTCGAAACCTCCCAGCGGATACCGGACATATTTGAAGTGGGGCATGTGTTAAGGTGGCTTTGGCACAACTCCCCCTGTTTAGCTCGCATGGGGGAGTCCAAAGGGATCATTCGTGTGGACGTTCAGGGTTACCAAAAATAAAGAAAAGCTCTCGAGGTAGGTGAAGGTGGATTCCAAAGGTGGTTCCTCTCCGCTCATTTTGAGGTGGTTACCTAGGTTAACCTAACGAACCCTTTGCTCTCTGTCCTCAAATCCATATACCACTAAGCTCCTCAAAAATTGGGTCGCCGCAGGCCCCCATGGATCCCCTTAATCCATGTATGACTTGGAGTAATCACAATATAACAGTCAAAGGACCCCTACAAATAAGCATAGATGTATGACTTGTCCATCGATGACGCTGTATCCTGACTCTCGACGTACTGATCTTTGACTATTGATTTCCTTATTCTCAAGCCTTGGTGAAGTGCGAACTTATGTACTTACCAATTTTAGGTTAGCTTATGATATAGCTTGAGAGGGGGTTCGAATGTGGGTGGTGGGAGCCATACCCCCTACAGGTTTATATATACCCAGCTAAATTGGAAAGTACAGAGATGAAGGTTTAACGTGCAGATAATATCGAGTGCAGTACTTTATGGAAAATGTGGTCACAGACCTTTAAGGGTGAAATGATTTCTTCAACTCAGTAAGACTGAAGATACAGTCATTACTCTTGAGCTTCAGGAGTAGATATATCAACAGTTTCTGCAAAATGTTCAAGACTTGAGATTTAAACTGTTGAGTGATCTTATACAGAGTGATCCTGCACACTGTCCTTGGCCGATTGGGGGAGATTTCAAACTTGTCAAGATATAAGCTAAAAAGTCTTGATGGCTGGCAGTAATACTGATCCCAATGCTACTAATAGCTTCTCAGATTTCATTTCAAACTGCAATTTGATAGACTAGAAAATGTGACAGAGACTTGATAGATCTATAAAAAAATAAAAAATAAAATAAAAAAGAGGTTGTACCCAGTGCACAAAGCTCCCGCTTAACTACAGGTCTGGGACAGGCGGATGTCGGCTGGCCTTACCCTCATATATGGAGAGGCCGCCACCATGTCTCGAAGGAAGACCAACTTCATAGAATTACACTAACTTAAAATGCGCCTTGAACAAAATGTTCCAGTTTGGACCTTTATATCCTTGAGACCAAAAAAAAATTCCCAATTAAACCTTAATAATCAACCTACGTAAATCACAACTTTCCATAAACGTAGTACAACCAACGCCTTAAATCATCTCCCCTTTCTCACTTGACCCTTCAGCTCTCTCTCGCTCTCTCTCTACACAACCGGAGATCCAACTCACTTTATCTCATGGCTTCTCTATTATCTCCCGTCACCTTTAAATTATGTATTTAACTTTGTTGTCATTATAAGAAATCCACCTCCTAACCTCCATGATTGTCATCACCTCTCCATACCTGCTACAACCCCAAGAACCTACCATCTATTCGCTTCAGCCTTAGTTTATCAGATATTTCTCATGTTCATTTCATTTTTTTTAACTTCTTTTTACGTAGTGATTGTTGTAAATCTAGGATAAGAGTTCTTTTTTAATTTAGATTTCTGGGTTTTGATCTGTGTGATGAATTAGGTCTTTGATAATTTCTTTGGAGTTGTTTATCTTTGTTTATTTGTAATTGGGTTTGAGTTACAGTCTCGACTGGAGATTGGTATCAACTCTAATCCACTGATTTCAGTGACTAACGAAGTGTTTAATTTATTTATGACATGGACATAACATTCATCTTGGATAAAATTTTCATATTTAAACTAATCTAAGATGTTATTAGAGTATGAATTCTTAACTATTTCTTTTCAATTTATGGTGGGTCCTGAGTTTCTCTCTCTACGTATATACTCTACCATTGCCTATTGCACTCTATATATGCATCTGAAATAAATGGTATTTTAAATTTTCTAAATTTCTTCAACTCTCACAAACATTTTTTTGTACGTCTTTGTGCGAAGTTTGTTTTGGTAGTAAATTATATAAAGAAGCTTAACTACTGTTTTATAGAGTTTGGTGACATCATGAAGGGAAGTTCTACTTATTAGGGAAAGGATGTTGACTTCAGAAAATGAAAAATGAATTATTATTTCTTCATATTTTAAATATGTTTTGACGTTTAGAAGATATGGTGATCAGCGATTGTGGTAACTATTAAGTGTTGATTTAGAATATTAGCTTGTTGGATTTTTTTTCCCCAACTGTTGTGAGGGATAAAATTCAGACGAAATTGTGCAAACCTTATAAAACATTTTGAGAAAGCTACACAAAAATTATCTCATCAATCCATATATATTGGTTGCTGCTAAGAAAACTAAAAAATCTCCCCAAACCCCACAAAGGGGTCAAAAGCGATTTTACATCATGTTTAAGCTATGAAGCGCGGACACTCTCCCGGAAGTCACGAGTCATATTTGACACGTGTTGAACACGCGACACACTGGGACATGCGAGTCCTAGAGTGTCCTCTTTTTTTTTCCATTGGACACGTTCAGACACGTTGTGGACACGCAAATAAGGACACGTGGGGTGAAACAGCAAAAAAAAAATAAGACACAACGGCAAAAAAAAATAAAAAAAAAAAACTTATTTTCTTCTTTTTATGTTAAGCACTTGTTACAAATTCATAAAAAACTTACTTTTCTTGTTCTTCTCAGTTGTTACAAAACAGCAAAAAAAATAAGAAAAGAAACAGCAAAAAAATATTTTTTTTTAAAAAAACAGCAAAACTTTTGTTTCTCTTTTGTTTTGTTCCATTATTTAATCTTGCCCTTTTTTTTTCTTTGATTATTTATTATTTTTAGATTGTAGATGGCTACAACAACAGCAACATCAAGTGCTGCTACTGATGAAAATTCAACTAAGCCACTTTGGGCATATACTACTGTTAATAATAAAAATGATCGGGGCGGTGGCAATGTGAGTTGGCTATACAATTGCTGTAACAACCCTTTCAAGAGCTCTTATACTCGGGTGAAAGCTCATTTGCTTAAAATTTCTGAACAAGGGATTGGAGCATGTCAGAAAGATTCAACCGATGATACTGTAGAAATGCAGAATTTGGAGAATGTAGCTGAAAACTTGAAACAAGATGCAGCACCAAAAAAAGTCCATTTACCTCCGCCACAAACACATTCCATTATGAGTGGACTGTTTCCAGATACCAATTTAAAAAAGAGAAAGATTGGGCCACTAGAGAAGGCATTTAATATGGAATCACGGAATACATTGAATGCAATGATTGCGACATTCTATTCAGCTAGTTTGCCATTTCACCTAGCTCGAAATCCGCATTTTAGAGAAATGATTGAGTATGCCGCCAACAATTCAATTCGTTATAACTTGTTGAGGACAGCGGGAGAAGTCTCATATTGATAGGATGTTCGCACCTATTCATGATTCATGGGATGAAAATGGTGTAAACATTGTGAATGATGGATAGAGCGACTCTCAGAGAAGACCTCTTATCAACTTCATAGCCATTACGGACGGGGAGCCTATGTTTATTAGGGCAGTGGATTGTTCGGGTGAAAGAAAGGATAGTTCTTTATTGCAAATTTGTTGACTCGGGTGATAAATGAGATTGGAAGTGAGAAGGTAGTTTAAGTAATTACCGATAATGCCAATAATTGCAAGACCGGGGCAATTAATTAAAGCAAAATTTCCGAACATTGCTTGGACTCCTTGTGTAGTGCACACGCTTAACCTTGCTTCGAAAAACATATGTGCCAGCCGCTAAGAATGTCGAAAGCAATGATATCACCTATTCTCTTTGTAGTTGGATTATCAATGTTGTCGGGAATGCTATTAAAATAAATAATTTCATTATGAATCATGGTATGAGACTTGTCATATTCAATGAGTTTGACACAGTTGAGGATGTTGGAAAACTTCAAATTGCAAGTCTCATTTGATGAGCCGGAGGTGGAGACCATAGTTGTCAGAGGCGAAAGGCACACCAAGGCGCCAAGGTCCTTGTGGAGCCTAGGCGCAAGCCGAGGCGCGCGCCTGATCGAAGTGAGGCGCAAAGTTTATAGAACGTGCAAAAGTTGTATATTTATAAATAATATCATTAGTGATCTAAAATTAGAAATATATAGCATAAATTATTATTATACACGCTAATGAAGAGACGAGTCAAAAGGAGATGGAGCTGATACCACTATATGAAAAAAATATATATTTAAATATCAAATTTATGTAACAATTTGACTATCCAATAATCAACAAAAGAAAATATATTGACATATTCATATAATAAATACTCTTGTGTGTGAAAAGAAGAAATCAAAATCAACATATATATTAGTCAAAGATGCAACATTGTTGGAGTTAAATTTTGTTTGTTTCTTTTGAGCAAGGTTCTTAAAAACGCGGGGCGTGATCGAGGCGTGGAGGCCAAGCCTTAAGCCTTAGGCGTAAAAAGGCGTGAAAAAGCGTTTAGGCCTTCTTAATATATTTTTAATATTTTTTAACCATAACAAGGCTATTAAAATACTAAAATTGTACATATCGTAAAAATATGTCTGAATATTTGCAAATTAAAATACTATTGATTATTTTGAATGAGATAATGGTTCGGTTTGTAAAAAAAATCTTCAAAAGGCGATATCGTTTCACCAAAGCATTGTTGTTTTTAGAAAAAAGTGCGCCTTAAGGGTTTTACCAAGAATAAGGCGTAAAAAGCTTAAGGCGAGGCGTTTCTCCCAAGCCTCAAGCCTAGGCGTGCCAAGGTTTTCTAGAACAGTGCTTTTGAGAAAGATTAAGTTTCCCTAGGATTCCCAAGGACTTACTTTGCTTAGTTTTGGGGTGGGGAATCATCTAATCTTCTTTATTCCATTGGAAAATATGTAAAATAAGCATATCAATTGATCCATTCTTGTATTGGGGTGTTATCCAAAAAAATTCCACAAGGCGCGCCTGAGCTGCGCTTTGAGCCTGGAGCCTAAGCGCACAAGGCGCGCGCCTTATTGAAGGAGTCGAGCCTGAGTGTGGCAAGGCACTGATGCTGAGCCTAGGTGAGCCTGGAGCCTAGGCTCGCCTTTAACAACAGTGGTGGAGACTATGTTATTTGGTGATGAAGTTGAAGGTGTTAGAGGTGTTCATGCAGTTGATGAAGACTCCATGGAATCGTGAATGAGATATGGGACTTTTATCTTTGGGGGTTTTTGGCCGTGGATGGATGTTATCGTGTACCTTTTTTCTGTTAGACTTGGAACCATTCATGAAATTATGTTCAAAATGTTCTAATGTGATGATGATTCTGTTTTATTTATGATTTTTAATGTTAAAATGTATTTGAATATTATTCCATTTTCTTAATTTTACGTTAAGAATGCTTCGATAATGTATTTTATAGTAAAAATCTGTTTTATTTCATATATATATATATATATGAAATAAAGGGTTATTTTTAGTTTTTCCCTCGCTTTTATGAGCAGTTTTGCAATACACCCCTACTTTATAAAAAAATTGCAATACAACCCATTCTGTTAACTATTCTTCCAAACCGTTAGCACTGTTCACATTGTATTTTCCCCCCATTTTTATGACCAGTTTTGCACTAGACCCCCATTTTTAAAAAAATAATATACCCAAGTTGTTTACTATCCAATTTGTTTTTATGTATATAATGAAACTTCTTCAGCATATATTTAAAAAAATCAAAAAAGTTTTTAAAAAATCAAAAAAGTGTGTGCGTGTGTGTATATATATATATATATATATATATATATACACAAAAAAAAAACAAATTTGTTTTTCTCTTTTCCTTCATAATTGTTTTTTTTATATATACGAAAAACCAGATTTCTTTTTATGTATGAAAACTCGGACAAAAACAAGAAGAAAAAACTATGGAAAATTTTTTTAAAAAATAGTTTTTTTATTTCTTTTTAATAAATAAAAACGAGGATGATAGTAAAAACAAAAAAAATAGTTTGTTTTCTTTTTAATAAACAAAAACCTAGGACAAAAAGAAAAACAAAAAAAATCTCGAAGGAATAATAGGAAAAATTGTAGAAAACTCTATTTCAAGGCATGTAATTTTATAAAAACTCTATTTTTAACCTTTTTATAAAAACTGTAGAAAACAATTTTAAACAATTTTTTTTAAATATATTACAAATATATATATAATAGTTTTTTATGAATATTCAAATTACATAATAAAACAATTTTTATAAAATTACATGGTTAAATAGTTTTTTTTTAAATATTAAAATTACACAATAAACCGTTTTTATAAAAAAAAATGGCATGAGTATTTAAAAAAATATTCAATACACCCCCAATTTGTAACTCTTCAATATTTTTATTTTTATTGAAAAACACTTAATCGACATATATAAAAAAATATTTCTTTCCAAACAGATTAAAAAAGTCTTAAAAATTAAGAAATTTCATAATAAAATCGAACTTTTCATGAATTTATTCATTATAAATTTCATGATAAAATCGGACTTCAAAATAAAAAAATAAAAAAATTCATAAGAAATTTCATGAATTGATACTATCCTGTCTTTTTAATAAATGTTGATTAGGACTTTTCCGTTTTTTTATTTTATTCCAAAATTTATACTTTTTGGACTTTTTTTATTTTTTTAAATATATGGTGACGGAGTTTCGTTATATAAAACTGGTCATAAAAGTGGGAGAAAAACACAACATATGAACAGTGCTAACGGTTTGGATGAATGGTTAACAGAATGGGGGTGTAATACAAAAGTTTTAAACAGTGGGAGTGTATTGCAAAACTAGTTACAAAAGCGGGGGGAAAACTCAAAATAACCCTATAATAAATTATACGTATCATATTCTAGTTTTTAGAAAAATCACGTGTCGTGTTTCGTGTCGAAACACGTATTACGTGTCAAATCCGTAGTTTATAGTGTTTAAGGAATAGTACATGTGATTGTACTCTATCAGTCACTTGAATTTATGAAATTTTATATTTTTTCCTATTATATTAATGTTAAATTTGTACGGCGAACTTAAGATATATTAATGTAATTGACCATTTTTCTATACATGGACTTTTGAATTGGCATAAGAAGTCAAGGATATTCCCCATGTATTAGAGGCTAAGATTGAGTCTAACCCTGTATTTGGGAGAATTTGAATTTCGTTAAAAGACTAAAAAGAGCAAACCGGATGCCTTTTACAATTGATACTTTATGTTAATCAATGATAGAGCTAATATGATCTTCCCTTGCCAATGAGATATATATCAACTTCTTCGAGTTGATACGAGAAAGATCATTCGGTAAAAAATTGAAGTATGAATTTTGAGAAACTTTTTACTTTTTGGTTTAAAAGGAAGCTCATTGACTTATAAAACCTCTTAGTTATGTACTCACTTAAAAGATTGGGTGCTGTTATAGACACCCAATGTAAACTTATTGTACAATCATTTTAAGCATTGTTTCGTGTTAGTGATACGAAAAAAATGGTAAAGGAACCTAATTTTTTCTACCTTGTTCAAAATTTTGACAAAGGTGTTGGTGTAATACCCCGTATTTCAGCGTACTTAGAATTTAATTAATTCAGTAATTTATTCGTTTTATTTTAAATTACATGATTAAATGTTAATCAAGAGAGACAGATAATGATTAATATTATGTGTTAAATTTACTAAGTGAATAGTAAATAATTTACGGAAATTATTATGCATCATAACGGGTGGAGATTGGCGTAATTGAATTTATCTCAACCGGGAGTCGCGTGTTGACTAAATTGAGGTCGACATAGAATTATTATTTAGAGTGACTCGGATTTTAATTTCGAGGTCATGGATGACTCCGGAAGGGTCGAAATAGTCAAAATAGGATACCCGGGAGTGTTGATTGGGTCCCGAGGCAATTTTAGACTAAACCGGCACCATATGAGGGCATTTTATTCATTTGGTAACTAAGGGTTCAAAGACCTACGAATTTCCAACATCTTTATCAGCATATAGATGGGAGAGGCTAGGGTTTAGAGGTTCGAAAACCAAGAGAGGACATTAGAGAAGAAGGAGAAACCATTCTTGAAGTTTAAGGAAGGGTTCTTGAGAGATTCAAGTGATTCTTGCACCACAAATAACTTTGAAGGGAGGATTGGAAGTGAAGACAATCAAACCCAACACCAAACCACGAGATCAGATCAACTAACACAAGACAAGTGTTTATTTACAGTTTCTTTTGAAGTTATAATGCCCATGTTCTTAGGGTTTTGAAATATATTGATTAAAGTCATGTTCTTAGAAGAAAAGAATAATGAAAAATCAGGTTCTGGGTAGGAATTACATGTACGATTTAACATCTGTAGAGGATAAGAAATCAAAGGGTGTGTGATAATCACCATGAATTTCATCTGGATTTTTGATGAAAAATGGTTGAAGAACACAAAACCTATGGTTTTTGATGAAAACTTGATTTGATTTATTCTTGGGTGGGAATCATGAAGTTTTAATGTTTTGTTTACGTTAGAATCCATGCATATGATGTTTGGAAATGTTGGATGTCAATTTGATAAAGAACCACGAAGAAGAGAATAAGAAAAATGGTGAAAAACGCACTTGTGTATTGAGGAAGATGATGATTTGCGTGATTTCGAATCGATTATGTCCAAAGGCTCCTGACGAATCAATTCAGTTTCTCAGAAAATGTGAAATTTCCCTTTTTACGCCTATAACTCTTATAATTTTGTCGGGGAAACTTTTGGGACTTTGTTAAAATATAAGGAGAGATTTGTTATATTACAGTAGGCTTGTGATGGGATTATGACTTAGTCTTAATGAGAGGATTGAGGCGAAGTTTTAATATACTTAAATTGAGGCGTAATTAATTCAAGAGAAAGAGAATGAGTTACGGGGAATTTAAGTGAAATTATGTCATAGAACAGTAGTGTATGATAGAGCTAGCCACTGAATTTTACTTAAAGGGGTAACTAGGGACCTTAGAGTAGAGAGCAATACTCGGATTAACAGGATAGTAAGAATAATAGTAATTTGATAGTACGGGGAGTATTCGAGAGATAAATACTACGTACGAAGTATGATAATTAGGTTGTTTTGATACCTACTGATTTAATGTATATATAGGTTGTGTGTATACCTATTATATGATTGGTGTTAAATGTGAACACACCTACGTTGCCTGCTATCACGGAGATCCCCGCACAGTGGGTGATCCCACCTTGCCGATTCCAAGGAGGTCGGGATTTGTGCCCTAGAACGTAGAACTTAGGGCGACTCACTATGTGCCATATATTAGTGAGACTGGCCGATTGTTTGGCTACGTCGGGTATGTGCGTAGCCCAAAGGCTTAGAACTATGTTCGCCTCCATTGTTTGTTATTTGATTTTTGGGTTCGAAGAGACATGCCGAACCAATAGTCCTTATTTTAGTATGAGAGGTACGTGGACTGATAGCAGAGTATGCCTACTTTCACGGTGGTCCTTTTGAGAGACACCGTAATTATATATATTAGTGAGATAAATATATATAACCGTTTGAATCATTCTACTTGTGTGTGATAGTAGACAAATTTGATAGTGTGAAAATAAATAACGAATTTAGTCAAACTTAATTAAATGATTAAATGATAAGAGATGGGGAATGTTACCTGTATCAATAACATACGAGAGATTTTAATTCGAATAGCGCGTATGGATGGTACGAGGACTTATAGGTGTCAATAGTCCAGATAGATACTTATGTCTAGTTAGCTTGGGTAGTATGGCTAGATGGACTAAGTAGAAAACGTTAGGCGTGCACAATATTTGAGAGGGGAGAAACTCAAGAGAGTGTACGTGAACATAACAGGTGTAATGAATAATTGATTTTTAAATTGTGATATATACTTGCAAAATATTTTTAAAATGTTTTGGGTTCTAACCCTTGCTATAAATATTTTCCAAAACCTTTTCAGTGTCCAACCACAGGAACACCAGGCTTGACGATCTATTCCGGGGACAACTAGCTGCAGCACTATGGATGCTTGCAGGACTTGATTATACACTTCCATTTTTTCATTCCTAGTGTAGGATTTCATTTCAGTACCTCAGTTGTCCTTGTTGCCCCATTTAGACTTTATTTGGTTAGTTGTTCAGTTCAGATTTACATTGGGATTTATTTATTATTTGTTGGACTTATTATTTGGATTGGATTTTGTAGCCGATAGTTTATTCGGCAAGTCAGTTATTCATTTATTTATTCCTTGTGATGGTTAAGACTATATTAATGGTGTGAATGTTTTAATTTAGTTTTCAGTATATTATTATCAATTGTTTAATGAAAGATAAAAATTTTGACACCTGCTTAACTAACTAATAGTTGGTTAGTAATTAATATGGTTTTCGACAGTGATACTAAGAATGAACCAAATGAGAAACCTCTTTTAATTTAATAAATGATTGATCACCCGATATTTAATTAGGGGGGTTCACAGTTGGCTACTAGACTTGGGGGATTTTCTATTCACTATCACAAAATAATTATTTTTAAAACATATTGTATAATCATTTTAAGAATTATTCAGTGTTGGTGATGAAAGATATGGGTGCCTTGACAACAGCCTTAAACTGTATTTTTAGTATTTTCCTCATATTATGTGTTTTTCCTCTAGCATATACTTTCTAATATTCTCTTATGATATTCTGATTTGCATTTACCCCCCTTTACGTTCATGGGAAACTTAGATTGAATAAATGTTGCATTATAAAATTTGTATAATATTATGTGTGCCAAGTGAATTTCAACCAAGATCACCAATTTTAGAAATTCAAAATCATCAACACTACAACTCCGATTGACATAAACCAAAACTCAATTATTCAAGTTTTTATTATAATAGATTATTTATGTCCTCATGTCCAGTATATCATGCCTGGTTATCTTTAAGTTGACATATATTTGGGATTCTAGGAATGCTATAAGTTAAATGGATTTTTAACGAGGGTTGTGTGTTTTAGATTTTACTTCTATGAAAAACAAAACTTTTACTTTTACTTTTCAAAAAAAAAAAAAACTTTTACTTTTTAAAATTACAGTTATTGACAAGGTTATTATTAATCTCCTAATTGAGGGTAATCCTAAGAGCATGTAATTTCATTTTATTTCCCAAATTGGAAAATATAAGTCAAGATACCTATTGGACAAACAAGGCTATTAGTTTTATTAAATTAATATGAAGTTTTAATTTAAGAAAACATTATCATATTTTCCTCTTTATTTTTTTCGTAATTTATCTTTTTCTTTATTAGTTGACATAGATTCGTGATTGTAGGTAAATTAAAATTTAAAATATTATTTAATAATGGCAGTTTGTTTCAGATTCCACTTAAATGAAAATCAACCTTTTATTTAATTATCATTTTGCAAAATATGGCCAACAAAAAATTTGGTCAATAGATTTAGTAATAATAAAATCCATTTATTACTAAACATAATATAATACGTGAAACGCACATTTGCACTAACTAGTCTTATGAAATGTGGGGCAGAAATTAAAGACACCAAAGCAAGTGTTGAGAGAACGAAACTAGAATAAATTTAGAAATGTCTTCCAAAATATCAATAAGCATGATGACAGGGTTAAACCTGATCTTAACTACAAAAACACAAAGTGAAGTGGTCGCAGGCAGGGGATAAAAACACTATGGGTCTGTTTGGAAACCCAATTTCAACCCTTGGAATTGGAATTGGGAGGCCCAATTCCAATTCTATAGTTTGGTTGTAACAAAAGCCCATAAATTTGGAATTCATTTATAATTCCATTGTCCAAATTCCACACTTTCAATTCCTATGTTTTGTTGAGAATTTAAAAAACAAAATCCTATAGAATTTAAATCAAGACACATCAAAACATACAAGCTCTGTCATTATTTTCCAAACCTAGAGCAACCATCTCTCTCACTAGATTTCGCCTTAGCGGCGTCGAAAACTTGTCGGCGCCGGCGACCAAAGATTTTCTCGAGGTAATCCACCTCTCTCTCTATTCAGTCTCTCTCTCATATGTATATATGTATATATGTGTGTGTGTGTGTGTGTGTGTGTGTTTTGAATATTGATTTGCTTGATCTTGATGTTAGATCTATGTAATTATTTATGCTTTGTTTCTATTTTGTTGTGTTATTTATTAGATCTAGGTATCTTTTCTAATTTCCATACGATCTGTTAAGAGCTCCATGCTAGATGCTTTTTTAACCCAGCAGATTGATTTCTATACAATCCGTTTGATGCATGAGATGTTATTATTATATTTTGTTTGTTTGTTTGTTTGTTTTAAGATTTGGGTGTGCAAACAATTAGGGAATTTTGTAATTGACCCATAAAAGAATACAAATATATTTTTATTAACCTGCTCCGATAACAAATCAACTTGTAAGGGTGTTTGTAAAATAATATTACAACAATTATACCAAGATAAATTACACCCCCAAATTTAGGAAAAGGCGAACTTACGTCTTTCTTACTTAACAAGAATGGTTAGTAAAACAACAAAATTTAGGAAAAGGCTAACTTACGTCTTTCCTATTTAATTTATGTCTTAGAATCTCAACTGGGTTTTGTTTTAGTACTAAAAGTAGCTGAACCTATATAATATGGTCACTTTATAATTGTTTGGTAGTTAGACATTTGTTGCTATCCTCAACAACTTCATGAACTTAAAACAGCCCAACTCCTCCAATTTCACAGTAATGCCGTTACTCTTGGAATTATCTTGTGATGACCATTATGTTGCCATTAGATGCAATGTCTCTATTATGCTATTATTATATTTTTTTACATTTATCAATTTTATTGAGTATAAATGGCAATGGGATTTTAGAAAAATAATCTTTTTTTAAATTCATGTCTAGTGTCATAATGTTACTGTCATGTGATTTATTGACGCGTGCAATTTCAAAAAATGGATCTTTGTTTATTGGGAATTCACGACTTGGTTAGAAATGAAAATGACGAAAGCACGGAAAAAAATATTATTGTGGAATATCATATAGTTATTTCGGCACCAATTGCGGTGTGGTGGCATAAAACACATTTATTGAAAGAACCTTTCGAAGATTTGAGAAATGCAAAAGAGCTATATTTGAGAAGGCTTTATTATTTAAGTGATATAACTTGTAGAGAGCGATTGCTTCTTGGCATAGATGCGTTTCACAGTCTATGTAATAGATTAAGTGACAAAAAAATTGTTACGTGAAACGGCTCACGTTCAAATAGAAGTTGTGGCCATGTTTTTGTATACACTAGCACATAACCTAAAGAATCGTGTTGTCAAGTTTCAATTCATCCGCTAATGGAAGACAATTAGTCGACATTTTAGTGCGGTTTTCCGTGTTATAATTAAATTAGGGAGCGAGTATTTAGTCTTCCCCGAATAAGAAATTGAAGGTTATGATGATGAAAAATGGGAATGGTTTGAGATCTTATGTGGAGCTTTGGATGGAACATACGTTCCTCTATAAGTTCAATTTCAAGATGAAGAAAGATATCGAAATAGAAGGAGTTTTAATGAGATAAATGTATTAGGAGTTTGGTCTCGTGATTTGAAGATAACTTATATGGGAAGGGTCGGGTGTGAAAGGTAGAGTTTAACGAGATGCATTGGCAAGACAAAATCCATTAATTGAACCAGAAGGTGCGCATCCTACTCTATTTATAAATAATTCGTAATAATTTTTCTTTCTCCTATTCTATTTTCTCCAATGGTGATAAACTAAATTTATCCTATAAACATCATCATCATCAACATCATCGTCATCATTAACATCATTTTTGCCTTAATCCCATCATATGGGGTCGGCCACATGGATTCTCCTTTTCCATTATAATCTAATATATGCAATATTATCATTTCAGTTTAATTCCTTAAGGTCTCTCTTAATAATTTTCTCCCAATATAGCTTAGGCCGACCTCTTTCTCTTTTACCCTCTATTTCCAACAATCTTGCTCTTGTTATAGAGGCATCTACTGGTCTACGCAACACATGTCCGTACCACCTAAGTCTACTTTCTCTTAATTTATCGCTAGCTACTCCTAACTTTTTTCCCACGTATTGGTTTTTAATTTTATCCTTTCTAGTAATTCCTATCATCCACCGGAGCATCCTCATCTCACTAACATGGAGACTTTGTTCATGTTATTTCTTTAACGCCCAACACTCTGCTCCATACAGGGTCGCTGCCTAACAACTGTTCTATAAAATTTTCCTTTTAATTTATTAGTTATCCTCTTATCGCATAGCACCCCACTCGCTTGTCTCCATTTCATCCAACCAGTTGATATTCTACTCATAACATCATCATCAATATCCCCATGACATTGTAACATTGAACCTAGATAACTAAATTCATTAGTTCACTTTTTCTTCAATCTTAAACATTATTTTACACGACGCCTCATTATTAAATTTACATTCCATAAATTCCGTTTTATTTCTACTGATTTTTAATCCGCTCGACTCTAAGGCTTTTCCCCAAATATCTACTCCCATCGCTAAGCTTTCCTTTGAAGTGTCTACTAAAACTATATCATCCGCAAAAAACATACACCATGGGACTCAAAACTACGGCAAATAAATAAGGACTCGAGGTTGATCCTTGACGTAAACCCACTTTAATCGTAAAGTCATTGGTTTCTCCACATATAATCCTTACTCTAGTCTTTGTGTAATCATACATATCTTCAATAACTTTAATATAACTCATAGGGATTCTTTTCCTCCTTAAAGCCCACCAAATTATATCTCTAGGTATTTTATCATAAGCCATTTTCAAATCTATAAAGTCCATACATAAATTTTTATTCTTAATTCTACATTTCTCCATTACCTATCTTAATAAGTAAATAGCTTCCGTCGTGGTGGATCGCCCTGGCATAAATCCAAATTGATTGTCCGAAATAATTGACTCATTTCTTAATCTCTGTTCTATAACCTTTTCTCATAATTTCATAATGTGATTCATCAGTTTGATTCCTCTATAATTACCGCAGTTTTGTATATCCGTTTTATTTTTTATACAAAGATATTATAGTGCTTTTCCTCCACTCATCAGCATGTTTCCTTCCCTTAAAATTTTATTAAATAAGCTTGTTAACCATTCTACCCCTAAACTTCCAAGGGTTCTCCATAATTCTATGGGTATTTTATCCAGACCAACCGTTTTATTCTTTCCCATTTTCCTTATTAATATATTCACTTCTTTTTCAGTAATAGGACATATCATTGTTATATTCGGTTCAATTTTCTCGACATCCTTTTTTTTTTAATATTCTTCATTCAATAATCCTTGAAAATAATCTTCCCATCTATTTATAATTTCTTTATCGTGAATTAATATATTTTGATTTATGTCTTTAATACACTTAACTGGACCCATATCCCTTGTCAATCTATCTCTATTCTTATCTAATTTATATATTTCATGTTCACCTTCCTTGGTACTTAATTTCTTATAAAGATCATCTAGTACGTTTAGTTGCGCAATTCTAATAATATTTTTACTTCACTTTTTAACTTCTTATACTTTTCTAAATCTTCTTGACTTGTACTCTTTTGCCACTCTTTAAAACTTATTCGTTTCTTTTGTATTACTTTTTGCACTTCCTCATTCCACCACCAAGTCTCTTTTTTAATGAATCGTTTTCCTTTAGTCTCACCTAAAACTTGCTTACCTATTTTCTCGATATCATTTTTTGTTCTTGACCAAATGTTAACATTGTCGTTCCAATTTCACTTCATGTTTGATACCTTATAGAGGCACGCATTATGTACATGAGTGGTCAAAAACGGGAAATAATCCGCAAACATACAAGGAGAACTCAGCCTTTGCCATTTAACTGCAAAGAAATGTAATCAATAGAGGCTTGGGAATTCTAAAAAAAAATGATGGGCTATTATTATATATGTTTCTTTCTTTGATGTAAAAACTCATGTAAGGATTATAAGAGATGGTACCATCCTCCACAATCAGCAACCAAATGATCCGTTGTTAGATAATGTAGACGAAGATTTACGTAATGTAGTGCCAAAAGAATGTGATGAAGATTACATACATGAGGATGTGATGGATAGTCATGGTGCAACCAATATAAATCGGATTAATGTGCAAACAACTAGGGAGTGGACGAAAAAAAGGGATTAATTCGCACAAGCAATGCTTCTTGAGTACCGAATTAAGCATCGTCGGGGAGAATATTTTACATTCCAATTAACGTTCGATAGCCATGGTATTATGGTTGCAAAATGTTTTCTATTTCCTATAAATTTCATATTTGGCGTACTTTTCTAGTCATAAGCTTTGTGAAATTGACTCTAGATTACATGCTTAAATTTGATGTGATTAATGTGTGTGGGTTTAGATTACTTAATTAATGTGTATAGTTTTAAGATCACTTGATTATAGTGTATGGTTTTAGATTACTTTTGGTGAACTTGACTCTAAATTATTTTCTTAAAGTTGATGTTATAAATGTGTATGGTTGATGAGATTATATATCAATTTATATGAACTTTGGAACTATTTGTTTATTTATTATAAATTTGATTTTTGTAAAGAATTGGATTTCGACTCTCAAGTTGGAGAAGGGAGTAAGAGGGGAAAGGGTAGTTCTCATGGACCCCGACAATGGATAAACATTATGCACTTGCTTTATATATCAAATGAATCAAGTGAACAGATTGAATGGAAAATTTTCATGGAAACCGATGGCATGGACTGGTGCCATAAATACTTTGAAGGATGAACATCACATTTTTGTTACAAGGCAAAATATCAAATCACGCCTCAAGAGGCTTGGGAGAAGCACTATGACGTTATAAGTCAAATGCTATCAACATCAAGATTCTGTTATAACTATGATAAGGGTGGAGTTGACGTTCAAGAAAAAATGTGGAACGAATATGTGCAAGTAAAATTTTAATACTTTAACATAGTCATATACTTGGCTTGCTTTGACTTATTTTCCTTATTTTTATACGGGTGATATTTCATAGTCTATGTTGTGAATCCTTTAATAAATTGTTCATGAATTTTAATATTTGAAATTGAATTAATTTTCAGGCTCCTCCTAAAGCAGTACCATATCAAAGGAAAATTACAATTGACAATTAGGATAGTTTATGTGCTCTTTTTGCTCAAGATTGTTCTAATGAGGATGGTGCTCGAACGTCATTAGAAGATATGAGATGGAGATGACAAATAATGAAGAGTTTAATAACTCAAAAAATACATTAGAACCCTTGAAGACGATGCCACACATACACATGGAAGCCGAAATGAACAAAAGAAGTTCAATGCATCATCTTCATCTATTTCTCGCACAAAAAAATAGAGCATTCCAGTTCCGAAGCACTTTCAAATGTCTTGGGGCGCATGGCGGAGTCCCTTGATCGCTTCTTGAATTCCGAACCTTCCAAGGCAACAGCTCAAATGGTATTGGACAAAGTTTCAAAGGTTCTGATGAAACACGAGTCTTAAAAGCAGTTGATCTTTTGATGAATGACCAAAGGAAATTCGATATTTTCTGCAATCTTCCTGATGAGCTGAAGAGGCAATGGATACTGATGCATCTTGGGGCGTGATGATTTAATCATCACGCCCCAAGATGCATTGACTTGTTTTGTTAGTGAGTAGACAGTTTTCATTATGGTGATGGTGCTTTGAAACTACTTTGAGTTTTACCGACTCTTAAATTTTAATTAACTTCTATCTATCTTATTTTACTAATGCTACTTCAATTAATTCTTGTTAAAGATGTGATCTGATTTGATTCCGTTTTTTAATTAGAATGTTTTTTAAAAGTATTAATTTTTAATTGTTATGTAAAATGAACCGTCAATGGCAATACAGAAAGACACGCATGCGAAAGAGTAAACGCTCAATTAAAAGAAGCATAAAATGAATTGCATTAATGACATATGGGAATATTTATAGGGGAGTAGGGAAGGATCTAGATGGAGGCACTCATTAACCCAAATAAGGACGTGGACCTAGACCCATGTAATGTCACATGACCTATGCACACCCTTACACAAAACATACCTAAGATGCCCCTTCTAGAAGCCTCCACCTTACAAGCCCTATAATACAACTAGGAAAAATAACAAAATAAACGACAGCTAATAAAAGAGAATTAAAAATACAACAAAATAATAAAATAAAACTTAAATCTCATCACTCTCCCCCACTTGAAAAGAATTCGTCCACGAACTCAAAAGAGAAAACCATCTGTGTCAGGCACGATGGGAATGACTGATGCAACCAGTGCTTGATGTTGAATCTTCTCCCCAACCGTCACGTCAAGTGGCTCCGACTTGTTCATCATCAGCAAAGTCCCCTTACGTGCCTTAGGGCACTCTGTTGCGTGGTGACTCAATACTCCACAGTTGAAACACTTCATCGCTATTGGTGGAGCATTTGGGACCGAGAAAGGGCCACGGAGGAGAGTGTGGCTCGGGATATAGGCATTGATCATAGAACGATGGTAGGCATCGACCTTGGTCGCATACCCGATAGCTTTGACGAACGAAGGAATGTCTCACAACCCAAGATACTGCTGAATGTAGGGTTGGAGTCCTTGTATATGGCAACTGATCCGCTGAGCCTCTAACTCTCCCAAGCAGGACCGAGTACAGAGAAGCTGAAACTGCTCGGTGTAAGTGGAGGCCGATTAGGTGTTTAAACGGAGGCTCTGAACCCGAGTGTAGAGATCACGCTCATAAGTCGGTGGTATGAAGAATGCCCGTAGTTCAATCTTCAATTGATCCTAAGTTTGGATTGGAGGAAGCTCTGAAGTCGTGCGTCGCTTAACTGTGTCGTTCCACCACATCCACAAGAATCCATGAATCTTGGTGGTGGCCAGCTGCACACACTTGCGCCCAGTGGCGTGCTTGTACTTAAACACTGTCTCCATATAATTGATCCAATCAACAAGGACATCGGGGTCCAGACTATGAAGCACGGACTCGACACGCGATTCGGGACTCGACACGATTCGGAACACGTGATACGCATTTTTTTCAAAATATAGGATACGACACGCTAGGGATACGTGTAATATATATATATATATATATATATATATATTTTAAATATATAAATATATAATAATAATAATAAAAGAGAATTTGTTCCTTAGATTTAATACCTTATATAAATAATAATATTTTAACGTAATATATCAATATCCTTTAAAAGTATAACTTTTCAACATTTGATGTGATTTTATTGGGTGGTTTGGTTTATTAGCATACTTTTTTTTAAAGAGTTTTACAGTCGTTAAGCGGACAGCTTTGGTTTGTTTACAACTGTTAGGAGGACAGCTTTTCAGGAGGTCAGCTTTTCAGATTTACAGCTTTTCAGGTTTACAGCTTTTGCAGGACAGCTGCTTTTTAGGTTTAGCTTTACAACATCTAAACTCTCTCTTTCTCCTTTTTGATGTTCCCAGTTAGTCCTTTTCTTTTTCTCCCCTCCCTCCAATTGATACTCATTTGCAGCTAGGGTCTGTGGAAATGAAGGTTCGCAATGTTAATGAGAGAGGTAGGGTTTGGTTTGCCTGCTTGTTTTTTTTTACAATAAACATTATCTATTTTTTTCCTTTTCATCTGTTGATATAAATGTTTTCAGTTATTAATATTTTGATAGTATTTGAAGTTTCTGAAATACTAAACTCACCCTGTGTGTCCTAAAAACGTATTTGTAACGTGTCCGCGACGTGTCCTTCCTAAAAAATGTAAAAAAAAAAAAGTGGATACTCTAGGACACGTTAGGACACTCGTGTCCCCAACGTGTCCAAGCTTGTCGCGTGTCCGACACGAGTCAAACCCGATTCGCCGCCTTCGGGAAAGTGTCCGTGCTTCATAGGGTCCAGGTGACCATCAAACATCGGCACATCAACTTATATATTCCCGCGGAGGCTCTCACACTCTGGTTGAGTGTGAGGGCCAAGTGATCGACCCCGGGTGGTGCATCTAGTAAGTCATCCTCCTTATCGCTCATAAACTCCTCACGAGCAGGCCTAAAGCGGGGCCTAAATGGTGGAACAAGGGTGGCTCAACCGAATCAGGTATATCGTCGTCAATAGGATCCTCAGGCTCATCCGGAAGATAATACGGGCAGTCGTCCATTAAATGACCACGCTCATAACAGAGAAAGCAATTGCAGTCTTCTACGAGCACAAATGGTGTGAATTTGGGGTTGAGGGAGTCAAACGGGGAAAGATCGGTGAGCCACTCATCGGGCATCAGGACCCTACTAACCCCAAAAAGATATGTGGTTGGCGAGGGTTGTCACCGTCTCCAAAGTGTCCAAACTGGATGCGTGGGCAACCATACTGTAAAGGCTGATGGAGCCATTCATCAACTCGGCGATGAGTGTCAATTGGAGCAAAAGCGGCTGAGCGGGTTTTCCACACAGAATCGGATCGTGGAACACAAGTGATGCGACGAAAAAAGCGGTTGTGAGGGGGTACCAAGTCGATTAGGTGGTTTAGGGTATCCGGATGAGTTGGGTGCCTTGTAAGTTCATCTCGTATCGGATTCGAACGTTGCTGGATTAAAAACACATGACCCAGGTGGCTGGAATAGATTGGGGCCGGGGAGTTGGGACAGCGGAGGAAGGGGAGTGACGAGGTCCCGGGGGGGGGGGGGGTCAAAGGTGGTTAGGTTCGGGGTGACCAACAGGGGAGTCGGTCGATTTAGGGTGGAAGAGGGGTTGGCGTGTGGGGTGGTCTGGGGGCAGCGGAGGAGTTGTGTATCGGCCGGGGAGGGATGGGGGTTACGTCTAAGGAAGTCAGTCGGTCGGAGATCTGGATGCGGGTCAGGCAGTGTTTGGGCAGTTCTCAACCAGGGATCCCATCGGGAGGGGTGTTCGGAATACCTAGGGCTAGCTCCGAGTTGGTTCATCGGCGTCTGAGGGGGTCGGTTGGTTCGATTTAAATGGCAGTCAGTGTGGGGGTGGGGGGGGTGAGTTTGGGGTGGGCTCGATCATAGCTTTGCCCGGTCGATGGGTTGGTGGGTCCGTGGCAGCGGAGGTAGGTCGGGTTGACAGCTGGATTCAGGCGCGGAACAAGTGTTTGATCAGCGGTCAGCAGGTGGTTCAGCGATGAGGGGATGCGGCTACTCGTGGAGGAGGTCGACTTTTTTAGCTAGAATTGCTACGGCTTCTTCCAATCGTGGGGTCTTCTACCAGCGTTGGTGGGTTTTCTCGGCACCATTGAGAAATTATTTTTACGATATTTTTTTACAACAAAAAATTGGTATGGAATTCTCGTTCTAATACCAATTGACGTAAAATGAATCGTCAATGGCAATACAGAAAGGCACACACTCAAGATAGTAAACACTCACTTAAAAGAAGCGTAGAATGAATTGCATTAATGACATAAGGGGATATTTATAGGGAAGTAAGGAAGGATCTAGAAGGGAGCACTCATTAACCTAAATAAGTACGTGAATCTAGGCCCATGCGATATCACGTGACCTAGGCACACCCTTTTACAAATTATACCTAAGATGCCCCTTCTAGATCCCTTCTAGATAATTAAAAATGCAGGTTTCTAGATATTAAAATAAGGCCTAAATCTCATCAAATTGTTTATATTTCACAAAACTATTTTTATAAAATTTATTAGGATCCAAACAAGGGATTTAGAATTCTATGAGAATTCCAAATGAATTCTATACTTCAACCAAACAATTGAATTATAACACGGTGAAATTGGAATTCACTGAATTCTAATTCCATATAGAATTAGAATTCCAATTCCAATTCCATATAGAATTAGAATTCCAATTCCGTGCATCCAAACGGACCTAAGGGTGTCTTAGGCAACCCTAATTCCAAGCTTTGGAATTGAAATTGGGGCCTTGAATCCCAATTCCATGGTTTGGTTCAAAATTTAACTTTGGAATTGTCAAGAAATTCCAAATATATGAATTTCAATTCCATAAATTGGATTCCAAAGTAAAAGTAGATAATTACAAAATCATGATTTTATGGAATTGATGACATACATAAATCTACACACAGACATTGAACATAGAGCTCTCACAAACACATTGCACAGAATTTCTCACGCACACATTTTTACACGCAGTGGAGACTGCACACGCACATTACACACACAATTCCAAATACACACTGCACACATGCATACAGTTTCAAACAGATATTGCACATAAGAGTTCCACACGCACTAATTCACACAGTGCACACTGCATACAGTTTCACGTTTCAACAACACACGTATTACACTAACACAGTTTTACAGAAACGCTAGGACACACGGACTCATAATTTCTAAAATCCCACCAACTGAACTAAACAATTATTCGAAATTTTTCAATATGAACTGAAATTTTTCCAATCCCCGAGTCATTGAGCTGTTATTACCAAAACACCCCCTGCATCCCAATAATTGAGCAGAAGGAAAATAGTGTATGCACAGAATAAAAAATGAGGAATAAATAAACGAACCGTAGGTATGTAGGTTTTGATCATCCTTCAAGATCCGGCCCTTGTAAATGAGTCTCTGCTGATCAGCTGAAACATCGCAATTCAGCGCCAGCAGAGCTTTAAAAGCTTCAACCGTCGATCCCAGGTTTGTCCGTACTGAGAATTTTGAACCGTTTGAACATCGAATGTTAAGGCTCACCTCTTCACCACCACCCACGCCTTCGCTTGATTCGCCATCGGAGCCCATCACTCTCAAAACCCTAACCCTATTACTATTATAACTATCACAAAATTGCTTTCAATGTCGACGATTTTGTATTCATAAACGAGATATTTTATGTATTGTGGTTATAATATAATTTTACCAAGTTGCAATAACAGTGTTTGTGGGGTGTTTTCTCACTTTAGCGCAGAGTTGTACAAGGAAAAGGACTAGGGAGGATCAATCTTATGCGGCCATCCATTGGACGCTTGTTTTCTTGTTTGTCTTTAGTCTCCATATCTACCCAAAATAACTTAATAAAATAATAAAAAATTATATACATACTTTAAGAGTCCATTTGGCAATCCAATTTTCAGGTGTAGAATTGAAATTGAAAGGCCAATTTTAATTCCGTGGAATTCAAATTGACATTTCAATTCAAATTTCAATTCTTGGAATTAGATTGTCAAACGGGCCATAAGTGCAAACAATCACAATGAATGAATCTAAGCAACTTAGAACTAAATAAAAAATAAGACAATCTCACTACAAAAAAGATTTACGCGATTCCACAACTACCTGTGTCGACGAATATTTATCTCTATATATTAATTCTTTATAATCTGTAAACAGAGAATTACATGCTTTAAATGCTCCGAGGTGAAGGTTATATTTATAGTGATAAAAGTGATAGAGTTATATTAAAATTCTTCCAATTGTTGTTTGTTTCGTTTGTTGATCTATGCTAATATCCTCCGAGATTATAGATAACAAGATTGAGCTCCCCGTATTTATCCCATGTGATATTAACCTCGACTTGTGTGATATGCTTCATACCTACGGGTTGGGCCTCTTGGGTTGTTAGAATTTGGACCATTACGGTTTTCACCCCACAATTGCCCCTAAAACTCTTTCACGAAAATGGGTCGAGGAGTTTTGTATGCTTATCTAGCCCAAATGATTGGTTAACTCGTGGTAAATTGGCATTGATTTTTTGCAGGGGCATGCTTCGTAATTAATCAGTCATGATGAGAGGTACGTCGGTCTAGAGTTTTAAAGCAAATCACCAATTTCATTGATGATCTTAGGCTATATTCCATATTATTAGACTCTTGGGGTTTAACTTTTGTTTAATCAAAAACTCTGCACCATTGTTTGCTCACTTTCTTTCATTCAAAAAAAATATTTAGAGCCTTTATCTTCACACTTTGTACTAGGGGTGTGCAAAAAAACCGTTAACCCGAAGAACCGAACCAAACCGACCTTCGTGGGTTGGGTTGGTTCGAGTTTTTTTTTCCACGGGTTGGTTCTGGTTCCAAAAAATTGAGAACCGAAGTGTTCGGTTCGGTTCTCGATTTTATACCTGAACCAAACCTAACCGAACCGAGAACCGAACCCATGGAACCGAACCAAAAAACCGAACCAAAGAACCTACTCGAGAACCGATCCATGAACCTGAACCATTAACCAGAACCATTAACCAACCCAAGAAACAATCCACGAACCAGAACCATTAATGAAAACCGCGAACCAGAACCGCGAACTAGAACCGTGAACCAGAACCACGACCCAAACCGTGAACCAGAACCGCAAACCAGAACCATGAACCAACCCGAACCAAACCGAGAACCGATGGTTCGGTTTCGAACCGAATCGACCAATTTTGGTTCTGGTTCTGGTTCCAAAACCATGGAACCGATCAATTTCGGTTCTGGTTCTGGTTCCGTAGTGGAACCGAACCGAACCATGTGCACCCCTACTTTGTACCTAGCTTTGTAACTTCTTTTTATCATCTTTATTTCCATTGAATAGTCATTTCTTCCCTTTCTTCTTTCTCAAAAAGGGTTTATGTTAGCAAGATGACTGTAGGAGAGTTTAGAAAAATATACCCAATTCCTTTTTAGGTAATAATTGAGTGTGCCCCCGGTCGCTCAAAATTGTGCTGCTATTGAGGGTGGTCATTGCATTCATACCCTCTCGGTGGTTAAAGGGGGAATTACATTTCTTCCAATTTAACTATTCTTGGAATTCTATGAGTTTTTTAAGTGGTTGCGGATTGTCAATGGAGTCCACGGAATCAATGAGCTGTAGAGATCAGATACTATTATTCTTGATCCCACACAACAGATGGAAATTTATATCTAAAGCCGAGGAAGACTGACAGCGTATTAGTTGTCAACCTTCTTGATTTCAATAAAGATTATTGGGATCAATATTTTATTGCCAAATATTGGCAACACCCAGATCTCCTTGAAGGCGAGTAGTATCGCGGGGTTCTCCATCTTTTCTTCTGTCTAGCATGATAAAAGAAGAAAGAGAGCTTATCAAATTCAGGAATATGAAAAGGCCATTGGTCACTCGTGGTGATCACCCATTATCAACATATTTTCTTCTAGAGTACAAGAACTTTACCAACAGTTTCACAGCTTTCCCAGTAGATATAATACCTGAGGTTCCTCTTCCTTATGCAAGCAATGATTCTTCCACTTCCTCCTCCTTTAAATCTTTAAATGTTGAGTCCATTCTCTCAACTGAGGACGAGATAATGGCTCCTAAGAGAAGGATTCTGCTGGTAGAAGACGATGACATAATGCTCGATTCCCCTGGGGCTAAGGTTCCCAAAAGGACTGAGCCTGAGAGTCATTATGCCCCCATATCTATGTTAGACATCTCAGTATGAGAAAAGAAAAATAAGGAAAATACATCTTCTTCAGCTATTCTATTGCCCTCCAAGAGATGTGACACCCAAGGTCGTGAAAAGGTCCATTATGTGATGTCGGTGGCCAAGAATCCCTCATTGGCCTTCGGTCTGTTAAGGGGGAGTGTTTGCAATTGATCATGAGCAAGTTAATCAATCAACGCACGATCAACTTGTCACCCATCTTGTTCGGGCGTTATCACTGCTAGACTCTCTTACTTTGTCTGGATTATTGAATCTCTTAAAATTCTAACATAATTTTTATTTTTCTCTTTGTAGTTTATGGCGAACTTCGTCACTATTTTAGAGAAGCGCTTCGAGCTGCCTAGCTTGGATAACTTCATTATTGCCCCAAAATATTATGAATCTGCCTTAGTCACTGCTCATAAGGTATATGAGGCTCAAAAGTCATCCACCAGCTTGGCGATGACTGCCCTAAAGGATGAGTTTTCTCTACTTAAGGTTAAGTTTAACAAGATTAAAATTGGTCACAACCACGTGGTGGTCGAGCTTGATCGGTTAAAGAAGGACCAAACGAAAGCTTTGGCAGCTGCAAAGGACGGGGGTTGTGATAATGGCTACAATGAGGCCTTTGCCGATGCCAAATGCCATTTGGCTTTTACCAAGAAGTCTAACTTCAAGAAAAGTTTGGATGTTGCCCTGGCGAGGGCCAATATCCCGGTTGAGTCTGATCTTTTTAGTGAGCACATTCTGGGTTTCCCACTAAGGTCAGATGAAGACGTTCGGACAGATGCTTTCATCGACTAGGAGTCTTATGAATATGCTCAGGTTAAAGTCCAAAAAATACAAGAGTAGATAAAAGGAAATGAAGCTCAAAGCTAGTTAGGGGCATTTAGCTTGTGCACCCTTGTATTTCCTTTCAGTTTTGTTTATAAGGGCCTTACCTAATTTTGTTATAATTAAAGATTTAGCTCGTGTTTTAATTTTGTCTTCCATTATTGTTGAGTTACTTTTGTTTACTCTTGTAGCATAGTAATGTTCCTAGAGAAATCCCCTATTTTGTTAGTAATCTGGATACCCTTCTTGGTCAGAGGTCTAGTGTTCAAACTCATCGTGCTTTAATTTATGCTCGGAAGGCCCTTTAAAAGATGACTGAGTCTTACAAGGATCATTCTGCCTTGGTGGCTAGACTGAAGGATGATGTGAAGGACATTGGCTATATTGGAGAAGATAAATTCCTTGAAAAGGCAGTTTGTTGAGACCAAAGACGTTGGTGATGTTTATGCATTTTTACAAGCTGAAAATGATTCTCTCAAGAAGCAAATCACTGACGCCAAGGAAGACCTTACGAGGGAAGGAGTTATGAAGACGAGGTTGAGCCATGATATAATCAATCTCCGTTATTGTCACGCCCCATCCCAATTACTTATAATCAAGTTTGAAAGTCAAAGTGAGTCAAACCATAATTTCCTTAAACCAAACCATAAACACGAGTATCATTTTGTAGTCATCAACATGAATCCATAAAACTAAAAACTTTTCATAATTTTAAAGTCATTGTGTTTATTCAAACTTACTTAAAGAATAAGTAGGCTTAGATTTATCACATTTACATTTGACCCAAACCATGATTTTATGCATCCCTTGCTAACCCCACCCGACTTCTTAGATTTGGCAGTGATACTGTGAGGAAAATAGCTCAGTCAATGCATCACCGCTACAATATTGCATAAAATTCAATCCAATAAATTATATTCATATAATAACGTGTAAATTTATCCAGCCTATTCATGATAAATGACCTAACTTTATGCATCATGATTCGCATATATTATCTGTAATAGACAATTATCCCCAATTCCTGGTCGAGGAGTAACCCCTTATCTGTAATAAACAAATCTCCCCCATTCCGGGTCGGAGAGTAACCTCCCATTTCGATAAACCTAAATGAATAATTTTATATTCATAATATTCTTATCATATCCATAATCACGCATAAATACACCTTACCAGTGAGTAATGTTCTGATCATATCCATAAACATGTATAAATACATCTTACCAATAAGTACGCTCACCTTAACTACTTAATGGCTTGTTCCTTTGCCTTTGACTGGCACTTGTTCAATGGGTTTTTCTTCCCTTCCTATCATTCTTACAGTGTTGGTATCATTATAAGAATATTAACAATCCAAGGAATAACTTAAACGTGACTCAATTCATAAGCATCATATGATTCCATTCAAATCATTTATCACAAGTGAAGTTCCATCTAAATTCATGTTAAGATATTTAACATATTTAAATCATAGTCCAGACATACATTAATTTTTTCTTGGTAATCCAATCCTTATCATGTTAGGTTTTTAATATAAAAGATGTCGCTTTATTTCAAGTTTTTTATAGCAAGATATGCCCATTTCTTCATAACATAGTAAATCTGCCATAGAAGCTCCTCTAGTATATAGTTAATTCTTCTACATCATAACTTTCTATGATTTTCCATCCATTTTAAATACACATATTGAATAATACAAAATTAAAGTTTCATAATTTTCAGAGTTCATTTACTACTTCAAAAACTTTACCAAACGTAGTGTATATCTAATCGAATTACGCAAACAACAACTATGTACCAACTTGCAACCATCACCAAGATCTAACCACACGGAGTTTAATTCTAATTTTTGGATATGCTTTGCATATGTGAGTTTACTTTACTCTCCAGTTGGAATTACTCAATTTCGGCAAATAAACAAAAAGATATAGAAGTTTGAACACACAAGGGTTTTAAACAAGGCTATATAAAGGATTTACACTTCATCTTTCTTCGAACTTATATATATCCATGAATATACATCAAGGCATGAAAGTTTAATAAACAATTGATAATTTCTATCATTTAAATTAGTAATACAAGAAAAAGAAAATAACAATATCCATGTATAGAATTACCTTAGGGACTTTTATGTAATTTTCTATGGATTTTTCTCCAAATTCTCCTCGCACTTCTCTTCCTAAACTTTTCGATTATCTCTTGTAATCCGAAACTCTATAATGTTTGAATTTTATTGAAGAATGAGGTTATTTCACGGGTTTAAAGTCATCTGAACCATCCTCCCCTTCCAACCAATCAAATCATAACACATAGCGCATTAATAAGACAATATTCCACCTACCGTATGGACAAATTTGCCATTATTTTGTAATTTCAACACAAATCCTTACTCGAACTTATATTTTACACACCGTTTATTGTGTTACAAACCTAACTCATATATCTACAATTATCTAGCTTTTACCTCAAGTCAATAGTTATATTATAAGGGTCAAAACTAGCCTTCAACATGAGCATTCCTACCGAAAACTTTAAATTTTCACATTTGTAACCAATTCGATATTTCATGATTTATGAAGGTAGGATTAGACTAAACATGAAAACTTAAAATTATGTATACTAATAAACATTATCCCTATCACACAAGGCAATAATGATTTTAAACATAATTTATCATAATTATATCCGGGTTGTCACTGTTATCTTTTCATAAAGGGTCCTCGCACGACATGTGTTGCTGGTTATGATGAGAGGTGGATGGATGCCCCTATTAAGCTGGACGAGGTGAAACATCTATCATACAAACATGTTTGGTTGAATACTTCGGGGGTCCTAAAAGTCCCAGAGGATTGTGAACTTTGGTATTGTTACCAAGTTAATTGCCCGACGTATCACCACCCTTTGGAAGTGAAGAGAGTTAGGTTCCTTCAGATGTCGCTCCTCTTCAACTGGATATGGATTACTTATCATCACATAAGAGTGATGATGAATGTTGACCAAGTACTGATGGTCATCAAAGAGCGGTCGTTGTTGAGGCAATTACTCGCCAAGGATAGCAATTGCATTGATTTTGATCTTAACTTTATGTAATAACAAGTTATTTGTTTGTATTTTTCCATTCCGTTATGCCAAGCATGTGTTTTATCATCTTGTCTTATCTTTTAGGTTATGTCGTCACACTACCTTAGGCCTGAAGCAGACTCTAGTAAAAATATGCACCTGGTTTTAGAGCCATCCACCATTTCAGAATTTTTATCTGACCAAGATCGAGTTCACTTAGTGCCTAGTGATCCCATGTGGGTCTTTTGTTTGTCTACGAAAATTGTGAGGTTTTCAATTTTTTTATGACGAATACCGTGGGACCTTGAGTTCAATTGTAATTAAACATCTTCAATTGTAAACAAACTAAGGTGACAATGATCTATGTTTTGACCATCAACTAAAGTGTAAGCCTACTATTTAGAACAATGTTAAATAACTAAGTGAACCACTTGGGCTTGTACTTTATCAGGAAAACTTTAAAGCAGACTACGAGCATCATAAGTTTTGTGATAAAAATTTGCGAAAACCATGTAAGCTAGAAATAACTAAGCAGGAAAAAATTTAAAAATAAAACTTCTCGAGGTTGGTTGCATTCCATTCCCTTGGCATCTCCCTGTCCTCTATTATTTCCCATTGACAGACTCCTTGCAAATTATCTCTAATTACCTCTAATGGTCCCTCCCAATTAGGTCACAACTTATCATCTGAAGGTTTTTTAGCACTGTCGAGGACTTTCCTGAGGACGTAATTACTGACTCCCTTGTTATATAGCTTAATTAGCTATTTTTGGTAATAGCTCAGCTTTATCACGGTCTGCTCCCTTTGTTCTTCGATTATGTCAAGTTCAGTCTTCAAGACGTCCTCGTTCTGACCCTACTCGGTAATGGTGGTTCTTGTGATTGGCAAACCACCTTTCAAAAGAATAACAACCTACATCCCATATGTTAGAGTGAAAGGCGTTTCCCCAGTAGGTCTTTGGGCATAGTACGATAGGCCTATAGGACGTGAGGAATTTTATCTGCCCACGTTCATTTTTCCTTCTTTAATCTCTTATTCACGTCGTCGAGCGTTACTTTATTGGAAGTCTCCGCTTGCCTATTGCTCCGAGGGTATGCCACAAAGCTGAAGTGATGCTTGATGCTATGACTGTTGTAAAAATCTTGGAATGGTCCACTTTCAAATTATGTATCGTTATCCGTGTGGATCGCCTAGGCACGCTAAATTGTGTCATAATATTCCTCCATATGAATATGATTATATCGGTGTTCTCCAATGTTTCTGCCTCAACCCACTTGGTGTAGTAGTCTATGCTGACCAAGAGGAATTTGTAATTTCCCAGTGATGTTGGGGGTGGGCCTACGTTATCTAAACCCCCATTGGGCAAACGACCACAGTCTAGTTAGTGATTTCCAATCGTTAGCCTGCTGATGGAGCATGGGGGAGAACTTTTGGCATTTCTCACACTTCTTAACGTAAGAGGCCACATCTATTTGCATATACGGCCACCAATAACCTTATTTTACTGCTAAAAAATCCAAGGACCTCCCTCCCATGTGGCTATCGTAAATTTCATCATGAAGTGCGTGCAAAGCTTGATCGATGTCACTTAGATGCATGCACTGGAGGTAGGTACTGACTAATGACCTTTTATAGAGTTTTTCTTCGAGCGTCAGGTGGAATCGTGTGACTTTTACCTTTACCTGGTGGGCTTCCTTCTTACAGAATGACAGGATGTCATTTTACAGACAAGTGATTATTGAGTCCATCTAGTGGGGACTTTTCTGTAAGGTAGGAATCTGTTCGCGATTACGGGCTTTATGATATTGGGCTTGGCAACACTTCAATGGTTCCTCTGAGATCAGAGTCCACTGTTGATCCTATGGCTGCTAGCACATCGACATAATTATTATGTCCCCTAAGGAACTATTAAATGTGGTGTTGATACCAAATTTCGTCTGCTGACATAGACAAATCACATGAAGACACGTGTCAATTTACATGGTAAATACGAATACTCCAGACGAACAAATCAAGACCACCGAGCAACTCAAGCTCTCCGAGCAACTAATGAGTTCCGAGCAACTCAAGTGTGATAAGAAACTTAAGCTCTCCGAGCAACTCAAGCGTGTTGAACAGCTTAGGCGGTCCGAGCAGCTTAAGCGTTCCGAGCTACATAAGTGTACAGCATATCCAAATCAAGAGAATCCAGGATATAATTGCGCATTAAATGCTCATTAATATAGTACAGATGTACATGTCTACTGGGTAACAGCGCATTGTCCTTTCATTTGTACAGCCTCAAGGCTATAAATACATTGTAACCTCCTCATTAGCAGGGGACTCAGAATTTCTTGGTAAATCCTTCATCGAGAATTCTGCAAACAATCAGCAGTAACTAATGCAGTGGACGTAGGCCATTCTTACAAGGCTGAACCACTTTAAAAATACTGTCTTATATTTATATATTCATTTTTATCAGTGATTAAATAATTAGATCAAATCTAGTTTTTTACATCAACACATTGGCGCCGTCTGTGGGAAACGACTGTAATTATCGTTTTTCACCAAAACAATTCATCACCAATGGATGATAATTCTGAATCCAGTAATTGAAACGCTGGAAACCCCCCAAATCCATCTGCTCCCTCAAATGTTCAAGATCTGGTTGGTATAATGGATAATCTAGCCCAAGGTCAGACAACCATGCAAGAAACTATGCGACAACTCATACAAACTGTCCAGTGTGGGGTATCTACCAATTCAGGACAACGAAGCGTTCAAAGAAACACCCATTTACCTTCTTCGCGTACTAGGCGAACGTTATTCCCAGAGGAATCTCGATCCAGACGTACCGATTCATATCGCACTAAGAGATCTAATGATTTTTCTTATCAACCTGGTCGAACTTCATCAATACAAGCTACAGATACTCAACAAAACATCACTCTCTCTCCAGAAAGGACTAGTGCATTGGAGAGGTTAAGCAGGCTATCTCCTTTTGATCGTTTGGGCCCTAGGAGGAATATAATTCCTCCTAGGATTGTGTCGAGGAACTTTCAACGACCATCCGATCTAAAGGAGGGTTCTGCCCAAGCACGACCAACTGCTCATAATGAAAGATCCCAGGAAGCAAATTCAACACGATCAGTTGCTCGAACCAACGGGCCCGAGGAAGGAAATGATGCATGGAAAGGCTCTATTCAAAGGTTGGAGGATAGACTAGCGGAAATGGCTAAAGCCAAGAATCCTCTACAAAGAACTTTTGTCCAAGGGATACCTTTTTATCCAGGCAATTGTGGATTTCCCCACACCATCAAAGTTCAAAGCACCTGTTGTGACTCGTAAATATGATGGAAAAATTGACCCTGTCCTTCATATAGAACAATACCAAGCTGCTGCCGATATCTATGCCGTGCCAGATGAGATGAGATGCAGGGCATTTTTGGGAACTCTTATCGGATCTGCTCAAATATGGTATAATAATCTTCCACGGGGGAAGATTTCAACTTTCTTTCAACTGGCCGAGCTCTTTATTGAAAATTTCTATTTTGGAGCAAAACCAGTTAAACGAGTAGCACACTTGTTAAGTGTTAGACAAAAAACAGATGAGAGCACCAGGGATTATATAACTCGTTTCAATAACGAGAAGCTCGAAGTTATTGATTACGAGGAAAAGACAATAATTACTGCTTTGATGAGCGGACTGTTGCCAGATAAATTATACTACACTCTAGCCAAAGATTTGCCTAGAACCATGGTAGAACTAATGGCAAAGGCAGCGAAGATTATGAACGCCGAGGAGGCTATGGCTGCGAAGAAGAATATGGATACCAAAGAGACAAAGGTGGAGGTTGATAAGGCTGAAAAGAAAGAGAATAAGAACAATGGTGGTAACTAGCAGTCAAAAGCAAAGCCAGCATGGGAACTGTTGAAGAAATTTAGATATTATACTCCTTTGAAAGTAGACATAAACCACGTTCTGAAAGAAATCAAGAACGGCGAGGAGCTAAACTGGCCAGAGAAAATGAAGACAGATCCTGACAAGAGGAATAAGACCAAATATTACGAGTTCCATAAAGACCATGGTCACACGACCAAAAATTGCATAGCTCTTCAAAATGAAATTGAAGCACTCGTCAGACGAGGAAAGCTGGCAAAGTATGTTGATCGTCGAAATAATGGAAAGAGCAACGACCGGGCAAGACAGAGGTCTAGATCTCCTCGTCGAGCAAAAGAAGATAAGAAGAAAAGTCACGAAGAGGATCCGGATGATGACCAAGACGACCCGATCTCTCCAAAAGACCAAAACAGCCAGAACGTGGGGTATTTTATATCCATTTTGGATCATTTGAATGTAATGTCATTACAGGTGGAGATGCAGGAGGCGAATATATGACTACTGAGAGAAAAACCTACCTCAATGAGGCTCAGGCTTACTCGTATATTCAGCGGATAAATATGGCTGAAGATGATCGCCCAAGGAAGGTGAATAAGGATAAGTTGGTCATTGGTTTCTCTAAGAACGACTTGGCAAGTGTATTATATCCTCATGATGATCCATTGGTGATCAAGATGAGAACGAGGGAAGTGGTGATTTCACGAGAACTGGTGGTTAATGGTAGCTCAACAGATATCATGTTCTATCCGTGCTTTGACAGTTTAAATCTAAAGCTAGCCCAGTTGGAGCCATATTATAGGCCCCTCCTTAGTTTTACTGGCGAGAAGGTTTTTCCACTTGGGACGATCAAGTTGGATATGTTTATCGGTACATTGCCTGCTTGTCGAACAAAAAGAGTATGCCTTTTTGTAATGGATAAAAACGTCCAATCAGCTTACAACATCATCATGGGAAGAGTAGGTCTGAAGAAATTTGAAGCAGTACCATCTACTGTGCATCAATGTCTAAAATTCCCAACCAATTTTGGGGTGGGAGTTGTGAAAGGCGACCAAAAAGTAGCTCGGGAATACTACTATTCATCTGTCGAGCAGGAAGAGCATGAAGAATTTAGAAATAAGACTACCACCTACCAAATAGAAGATGCGGAGATTAAAACATTAGACCCTAGAGACTAGTCCCAACTCGTGAAAGGGCAGGTTATGGAGGCTACTGAGAATGTCATTCTGGACGACGAGTATCCGGAACGAACAACTCAAATTGGTGCATCATTTGATGAATCAATAAAATAAGAATTGATAGCATTCCTAAGGCGAAGAAAGCAGACTTTTACGTGGAGTCACGAAGACATTCCAGGAATAGATCCGAATTTCTTGTGTCACGAGCTCAATGTAAACAAGGAAATCAAGCCAGTAAAGCAGCGAAGAAGAGTGTTCATCCCTGAGAAAAATCAAGCTATACAGGAGGAAGTAGAGAAGCAGCAAAAGGCCTCTTTCATTGAGGATGTTAAATATCCTGACTGGCTAGCAAATGTGGTAATGGTAAAGAACAAAAATAACAAGTGGAGGATATGTGTAGACTTTACCGACCTTAACAGGGCATGCCTAAATGATCATTTTCCTTTGCTCCGAATTGATCAACCGATGGATGCTACCTCGGGGCACGAACTATTAAGTTTCATGGATGCTTATTCTGGTTATAACCAGATTAAAATGAAGCGTGAAGATAGGGAGAGTACCTCATTTATAACCCCAAGGGGAACTTATTGTTATAATGTTATGCCTTTTGGACTTAAAAATACAGGTGCTACCTATCAGCGATTGATGAACAAGGTGTTTGCAGAGCAAATCGGTCATAATATGGAGGTTTATGTTGACGATATGCTAACGAAGAGCAAGAAAGCTACTGATCATCTAGTTGACTTAGGCCAGACCTTTGATCAACTAGAGGAATATTAAATGAAGCTGAATCCCACCAAGTGCATATTCGGAGTACGAGAAGGCATGTTTCTCGGATATATCGTAAATCAACGAGGAATTGAGGCGAACCCTGAAAAGATCAAGGCTCTATTGGAGCTACGATCCCCAACGATGAAGAAGGAAGTACAAAGCCTCACAGGGCGAGTTACATAATTAACAGATTTATGTCACGAGCAACTGATCGATGCCTCCCATTCTTCAAAACACTCCGAAAGACTTTTGAGTGGAACGACGAATGTGAGAAGGCTTTTCAAGAATTGAAGAAATACCTGGGAGCACCTCCATTGTTATCCAGGCCAGTGATGGGAGAAAGACTATACGTGTATCTAGCAGTCTCAGAAAATGCAGTAAGCTCGGCGCTGATAAGAGTGGAGGATGGAGTGCAAAAACCAATCTATTACACTAGAAAAACCTTCTGAGGAGCAGAGATCAGATATCCAAGGCTGGAAAAGTTAGCACTGGCATTGATCGAAGCAAGTAGAAGAATGAGGCCATACTTCCAAGCTCATACTATAATTGTGTATACAGATTTGCCATTAAGGCAAGCTGTGCACAAACTAGAGAAACCAGGAAGATTGATGTATTGGGCTGTAGAATTGGGTGAATACGATATAATTTATGAGCCTAGGTCGTCACTTAAAGGGAAAGCAGTGGCAAATTTTATCGCAGAGTTCATCTATCCAGATAACTTCGAAGAGTAGAAGTTGAATACCGACCAGCCTGTGGATGTTATGGGATCATCAAACTTAAACTCCGACCAACTTCAGTCGGTAAACGAGCAAGAGAAGATGGTCGACCAGCAGCAAGAAGTGTTGGATGAGGATATAAGGAAGTGTCAAATATTCCACCGAGGAACTCTGTCTGACCAAGAGTTTGATAATGAGATACCTGTGTGGAATTTGTATGTAAATGGTTCTTTGTGCACTACAGGCAGTGGAGCAGGGATTGTTTTAAACAGCCCAGATGAGATCGATGTGGAATATGTTATGCGCTTTGAATTTAAAGCTTCTAATAATGAAGCTAAATATGAAGCAATGATTGTTGGTCTTAGTTTGGCAAAAACCATGAAGGCTGAGAGGTTATCGTATTCAGTGACTCACAATTAATCGTAAATCAAATGCTGGGGGTATATGCAGCCAAAGGAGAATTAATGATCAAGTATCATGCAAAAGTAATGGACATTGTATTAAGCCTGATCGCAGTACAACTAATTAGAATACCAAGATTGGAGAATGCAAGAGCAGATGCCTTAGCTCGGTTAGCTTCAGCAACACGCATTGAGCTAAGAAGAACAATCCCAATAGAAGTCTTGGCTAGTCGGTAGATGAAGATCTGATGATGAATTTTATTACCCTTGATTTGGGATCATCTTGGATGGATCCCATCAGAGCATATATTAAAGAAGGGGCTTTGCCAACTGATAAACTCGCAGCCAAAAAACTGAAGTTTAAAGTTGCTCGTTATGTATTGACTAATGGTATTTTATATAGATGATGAATTATAGCAGGTTTGCAAAGATGTGTGCATCCCTCCGAGGTAAAAAATTTAATTGAAGAAGTCCATGAAGAGTCCCGTGGAGCCCATGTAGCAGGTCAGACGCTTTTGCAAAGAATAATGACGCAGGGATATTATTGGTCAACGATGAGGGCTGATTGTATAGCCTATAACAAAAAATATGACAAATGTCAACACTTCTCTTCTATCCGAAGAACTCCCCAAGCATTGTTAACACCCATTACTTTCCCTTGGTCATTTGCCATCTGGGGAATAGACTTGGTCGGGCCACTTCCAACGACCAGGGGAAGATTTAAATATCTCGTGGTCGTGGTGGATTACTTTATTAAGTGGGTGGAAGCCGAGCCTCTTATTGATATGACATATGACAAGGTGTATCAATTTATTTGGAAGAATATCATTTGTAGATATGGTCTTCCCCATGCATTCATTACTGATCATGGAACCCAATTTGACAACGAGGAGTTTACTACATATTGTCATCAGTCAAACATATTGAAAACCCACTCTGCACCAGGCCATCCTCAGAGCAATGGACAAACTGAGGTGACAAACACAATGCTGCTGAATGGTTTAAAAAAATGACTCGACAATGCAAAGGCAAATTAGATTAACGAGCTACATTTTGTGCTGTGGGCTTATCGTATAACACCACGAGCAGCAACAGGAGAATATCCATACTTGCTAGCATTTGGAAGTGAAGCCGTCATACCATCTGAATTGGGTTTACCCACGCACAGAATACTGAATTTCAATTATCCTATCAGTGACTTGATGAGAAGATTAAACTTGGATATGCTCGAGAAAGTTAGAGAAGAATCATCAATCAGGAATGCTGCATACCAACAACGAACAACTCTGTTCTACAACAAGAGAGTAAATAAGTGTGATTTGAAATAAGGGGATTATGTGCTAAATAAAGTAATTTAAAAGCACAACAAACTGGAAGCTAACTGGCATGGACCCTACAGAGTAACAGAAGTTGTTCGACCGGGGACATATAGGATTGAAACCTTAGAAGGAGAAGAGTTTAAGAATGCATGGAACGCAGAGCATCTGCGCAAATATTATCAGTAGTTAAAATCCCTATGTAATGCAGTTTTCTTCAATATGAATAAAGTTTTGGATGTTTTACCCAATTCTCTCCTTTTGTTGAAATTTTTCGGAGTACTAGTGCTACACACTACGCATCAAGTTCAAAATAATCACGCATCAAGTCCAGATAAAAAATCCACCAACTCCGGTTGGTCGGAAATAAAAATCCACCAACTCCGGTTGGTCGGGAATAAAAATCCACTAACTTCGGTTGGTTGGGAATTAAAATTCACCAACTCCGGTTGGTCGGAAATAAAAATCTTCGTCGGGAATAAAAATCCACCAATTCCGATTGGTCGGGAATAAAAATCCACCAACTCCGGTTGGTCGGGAATTAAAATCCACCAAAAATCCACCAACTCCGGTTGGTCGGGAATTAAAATCCACCAACTCCGGTTGGCCGGGAATTAAAATCTATTAACTCCGGTTGTTTAAGTTAAGAAATACCATGGAATGTAAGTTGTTCTATTGCTTGGTATTAAAAAATCACTACAATGAGATAAGTATGCAAAGACATTCTGCAAATTACTTAGAAGAAAATGAAATGACAAAAGATAAAAACTTTTCATTCAAATCGAGAAGGATTACATATGCTGAAAAAAGAAAAAAACATTACATAAAAATCATATTCTACTGGTTTCTTTCCCTCTGCCTTTGAAATAGGTTCTACTCCAGCAGTAGGATCATCTAAGGCGTAAGGGGAATTTACGAAGTTCAGATCTCGAAGCATCCTGACATTCATCACAGATGGCCGATCAAGCAAGTGCACCGGGCGAGATATCTCGAAATTAGAATGAAGACTGTAGTCGCCGAGATACTTGAAAATTAAGCATTGGGGAATTTCCCGAGCAGGAATCCAGCTCATATCAAGTTTAAAAGGTGGCACGAGTAACTCGAGCAATCCAGGGTCATAATAATCCCATAGATAGTGGCCCTGCTCCAACTGTAACACCCCAGTGCATTCAACCATCCTTGCTTATAACCCTCGTTATTTGACTACTGGATCCGATCATCGAGATGATAAAGAGCTTCGTTGTATCCAGCCATCCAAAACTCCCTGGGCTGTTTGTGAAACTGGTAAGTTAACCTCTCCAGTTGCTCGTGGAGGTTCTTCACTAAAAGTTCTTTATTCTCCAAGGCAGAGTTTTGTGTGGAAAGTTGCTCGTTGAGGTTCAGAATCTTCTTGGACATCTCTAACAAAGCCTGATTCTTCGCCACCAACTGGAATGCTTGATTCTCCAAGGCTGCCTGCGTTCTAGCTTCTTCAACAGTAACCCGAGCAGCCCTTGCTCGTCCCCGAGAAGCTCTTGCTCATCCACGAGCATAAGTAGAGGGTCCAGTCCTCTTTAAGGTTTCCAATTCATCTCTCAAATTGGCATTTTTGACCTCCAAGAAAGAGAAACCTTTGTCATTGACAGGGACCAAGGCTCCCGAGGTAGATGCTGCAGATTTCAGTTGGGATATCTCTCCTCGCAAAATACTATTTTCCTGCTCCAGCAGTTTCACGATTTGCCTATGCTCCTCGACCTCAACCCTTATAATTTTCTCTTTCTTCTCGTAAGCAGCGATTAACTTATCATATCCTTTGTCAGCATTTAGTTGCTGATATTTTTTCTCATACCCCTGGTGCAAAAGGGTAGAAGATTCCTTGTATTGTTATTGGACTTCCTCGATGGTACCTTGGAGATCTTCAATCATCTCGTAATATGCTACATTGTTGGCAACTGCACGGTCGAGCAAGCACTTTAAATATTGGTAGGCTTCAACTGCTCGTTCATAAGTATCTGGACCAAGGATGTCAATAATTTGAGCTTCGTTCAGGTCAGCATGGTCAGCCTTGAAGTAGTCATTGCATTTTTTCATCAGTTCAGTATCGTGAGCTGACAAGAGCTCCATTCTAGCCATAAACTAGTAAAGAAAAGAGATAGAAAGCATTAATAAGAATGCAGGCAGAGCAAGAAGTGGAAGAAGTCAAGATAAACAACCAAAAGCTTGAATTTTCATTTCATCATAAAAGAAAATACAAAAGTTGAGGCTACATCCAATAAAGTGACAAAATAAATACCCAAACTACTCTACACCTTCTCTTTATTTCCTATAACTTCCTCAGGAGGTTTCGAGGAAGAGGTTGGTTGCTCGGTGGACACGAGTAGCTGCTCGGTAGGAGTAATAGTTTGTTTGGGTTGCTCGGAGCACGATTGAACAGCTGGAACAGTAAGGGCCTGATCTCCAATTACCATTGAGGATTCTTCTGAGGTAGATTCGTCCTCTTCTTCTTCTCTAGAAGAGGGAGGAAGGCCATAAGTATGTTGCTGAAATAGGTCAGAATCTTCAGCGACTTTCAGCTCTTGTAGGGCTGCCACCCATCCATCCCTAAAGTATTTAAGGCTGGCATATTCCATTTGTGAGGACATGGCAACCAAACACTTATTCCAGTCCTTGTCCCAACCTACGCTGAAGGATTTTTTGACAGCTTTCTTCCTTTTAACCTTCTCCGAGGAAGTCCTCTTAGTAAGAAGTTTCTTGGCAGTTTTCAGCTTCTCCTCCACCTCCTGCTTCTGGCGATCAACATCACGGAGTCTACCAACCTCCTCTTCAACAACTTTGAGTTTATTCTCAAGTTCTGCAGCATTCTTGAGTTTCTCCTCAAGCTCTTTATTATTATTCTCAAACTCCCCTAATTTCTTCTTCAAACCCTTGGAGGCCTCCACAACTCGATCTCTCTCTTGCTCGACAAACTTAACCTGCTTCTCTAAAGCAATTTTATTCTCCTCATACTTCTGCTGAGATTCCTTCAAAGACTGGGTTAATCCGATAAAAGCTTCTTCTACACCTCCCGAGGAGATTGAAGCCTTGATAGACTCATCCTTCTTCAGAATTGTGTTAAAACATGTTACCAGCTGGAAAAGTAAAATAACTGTAAGTCGGTACAAGGACATAACATTGAAAAATAAAAATTTAGATTAAGTAATACTTACTGAGGCAATATGTTGAGCCGCCAACGTAGTAACCCTGTCACGAGAAAGATTGTCCTCAATACCTTGGACTTCTGAGATAATCCAAGACTTCACCGAGCTCATAGCAGAGCTCGGAGGAACAAAAGTGGGAACACCACCTTTAGCATTTAACGACTGAGAGACAGATTCTGCTGGTCTCTCAGAAGAACTTTTCCTTAATCTCCTCGTAGGAGCAGGAACATTCTCAACCAAAGATGTTATCTTGGTTGGTGATATAACAATGACCTCGCTTGGAGGAGAAATAACAACAACCTTAGTCGGACCCACAGGGGGCTTTTCAACGATCTTGCTTGGAGCCAAAGGGGTCTTCTCACTTAACTTATTGGTAGCATCAGAAGGGGGTACCTCTACAGTCTTTATCCCCTCTCCTGGGACATCTTTTTTACTTCTCTTTATCTCCACAGCAGGAGAATCAAACTTGTCGAAAAAGGAAGGAACTTTTCTTCTCTTCATTATGTCACCAATAGGAATACTTGATTCAGAGGAAGAACCCTCCACACTAGACTCAGTAGCTGGTATTTGGTCAAGATTAACCACCACTGGACGAGCAGTAAAGGATGAAGTGTAACTCTTGTACTGCAATAAATAAGAGGCCGATCTAATGTGCTCACCGGTCACAGTTTGGTGCAAACTCCAGATAAGTTTCAAATGCTTCAAATTAACCTCTGTCTCCTTTGGTGATTTTCTTTTGCTATCAACTGCACATTATAAAAAATTAAATGTCAGTGATACATTTTGTCAAACACCAAGAAAATAATATTTCAAAAAATAAAAACAACCTATTCCATTGCTATAAGGGGGACACCTGGGACCCTTATATACATCATCTCTATTTAATGGAGCATGTTGTCATTTTTTCATAACAACCCCATGCTCGAAGTAATCCCTGTTGGCATCTGGGAGATTGACAACTAAAGCCCTATTTAAAAACCTAGTTTTTAAATAAAAAGTACTATCGCTGACAACCCATCTATAGCAAAATATAATTTCTGGAATTCCTAAACGGGTTCCATGAATTTGGTTTAACCTATGGACTCCATTAACTATTATTCAGGTATTGGGAGCTATTTTTGCAGGTACAACGTCAAAATATTGACAGAACTCCAAACATAGGGGATTTGGAGGGAAAAAAAGCCACATTCGGCCACAAAGAGACTGGGGAACCAATGTCCCTCAGCCAAAAAGAAATAGTCAGAAGGTTCAGAAAGTTCCTCCAAAATGATCCATGAAGGAATTGAAAATTCAGAACGAAATTTGTCAAGCGATTCAACAACATAAACCATGATGATCAAAGCAAAATAAAAGAGAAGGAAGAAGATCTTACAGGGGAAGAGTGAACCAGTTGACAACGAACAATGAAAGAAACGAATGCACAAGATGGAGAAGAAATGAAAAGTTTAAAGACACAGGTTTGAAAAGTAAAAGACGATAAGATTTTTTACCGTATTTAAATACTTTACCTCGGGAACAGAAAAAGCAATGATTACCAAGACGAACGTTTACGTATCCGGCGGCTAAAAAGAACAAAATGGGCACAAAAAATGAAGCGGTTATGGAAATTCAAAATATTTAGGAGGTCTGATACTGTGCATTTAAAAAGGAGCTACATACAAGGAATGCTTTCCTAAAAACCATACAAACCAAAAATCTAAGCAGCAGAATGGTCCATACTTTTCTTCAACATCAAACTACGAAACATTGGGGGCTTCTGTTGATACCAAATTTAGTCTGCTGATATTGACAAATCACATAAAGACACGTGTCAATTTACATGGTAAATACGAATACTCCAGACGAACAAATCAAGACCACCGAGCAACTCAAGCTCTCCGAGCAACTAAAGTGTGACAAGCAACTCAATCTCTCCGAGCAACTCAAGTGTGTCAAGCACCTTAAGCGGTCTGAGCTACATAAGTGTACAACGTATCCAAATCAAGAGAATCCAAGATATAATTGCGCATTAAATGCTCATTAATATAGTACAGATGTACATGTCGACTGGGTAACAGCGCATTGTCCTTTCATTTGTACAGCCTCAAGGCTATAAATACATTATAGCCTCCTCATTAGCAGGGGACTCGAAATTTCTTGGTAAATCCTTTATCGAGAATTCTGCAAACAGTCAGCAATAACAAATACAGTGGACGTAGGCCATCCTTACAAGACTGATCCACTTAAAAAATCTTTTGTCTTATATTTATATATTCATTTTTATCTGTGATTAAATAATTAGATCAAATCTAGTTTCTTACATCAACATGTGATCTTGCTCAAATTTGGCCATCAATTCGTGAGGGATTCGGAGGTATGCTGCCATTCACTCATCTCTGACATTGAAATCTCCTATTACTTGATTGGATACCAGTTTTAAATTGTAGTATATATTAAGATGGCTTGCCCTTAGTGAGTGAGCTTTGTGCAGTCCAACGATGAGGGCTTCGTACTCAGCCTCGTTATTTAAGGCTTCAAAGCGAAATCTGATCCCCATCTCGATTATGATGGTTTTTTAGGAGATAATCACAATTTCTACTCATTTCCCTTTTAAATTGAATGCACCGTCCACGTTGGGTGTCCATTTTTTTGATTGGTCGATCTTCTGCCTTCTTAACTGTTTGACTACCCGTTGGTCGCTCGACTTATCACCTTTTGTAAATTCTGTAATTAAATCTGCTATCATTTGGCCCTTAACCATCATTCTTAGCTGGTAGTTGTTGACGCAAAAAACTAGACTAAGCCTAATTAATTGATCACATGTAAATTAAGTAAAACAAATAAGACACAAGAAAACTTTTTAAAGTGGTTCAGCTCAATGAAATAGCCCACGTCCACTGTTATGTATTGATTGCCTTGAGTTATTTTTCGATCCCTTGCAATGAGGGTGATACAATGTATTTATAGCCCAAAAGGGGGGGTCTTCATCATTGTCATGTGAAATGATGGAATGTCTTTATTTGTTAGGCATTTACATCAATACATAATGAGGATTAATTATATGAATGTTGTCGCTTCACAAGCAATACAGGCTGTAAGACCGTTGGTGCTTGGTTAACTGTACATAATGACTTTTGGGCTGTTGGTCGGGCCTCCCAGTTGGTCGGGCTTCCTTGTTGGTCGGGGAATTATGTTGGTTGAGCTTTTCTATCGCGTTGACTTGGAGTTGTGCCACATAGGATGACACATGCTGGTTTGTAATTGGTTAATGGAGGATGGTAAATTTTGGTATCAACAGAAGCCCCCAATATTTCGCATTTGAAGTTTATGCGAAAGTGTGGAATATTATGCCTTGGCAGTAGCTTGAGCTGTTTGGTTGGCTGCAGAGCTTCCAGACTTGTGAAATTTATTCACTTGACAGTTTTTTAGCGCGAATGGCAATTTTGTAAATATTTTAAATTTTAGCGAATACTTTTTACGTATCTTTGTCTTTTCGTCTGTTTATCCATCGTAAATCCAACCGTCGTTTATTTTAATCATTACTTGGCCCAGTTTCCGATGCGTCTTATAAAAAGGGTGGTAGAACTTCGATCATTTTGCACCTCTTACTTCCGATTCTGCTGTTGTGTTCTTTGCTTTCGTGCGATCGTTTTCTTTCCCGTTTTCAGTTCTTACTGAATCCTTAAATCTTTGTAAGAATCTTTCTTCTATTTTTCTTTATTTTCTTCATCATAGTTTACTCTATCGAGTCACTTGATAAGTTTAGATTTTATAGCTGATTTTAACATTCCGTCTTGGGTGGTATTAGAGCATCCCACTTTTCCTTCTGATTTCTTGTCTCTTGCTGAGGGTCATTGGTTCCCCTCTATCTTTGTTGCTGAATGTGGCTTCACATTTCCTCCCAATCCCTTATATTTGGAGTTTTCTCAATATTTTGGCATTGTACCTGCAAGAGTAGCTCTTAATACATGAAGAGTTGTTAATGGAGTTTATAAGTTAAATCAGATTTATGGAACCCATCTAGGTATTTCAGAAATCATATTTTGCTATAAGTGGGTAACTAGTGATACCACGTTTTATTTGAAAACTAGGACTGTTAGTAAAGCTTTGGTAGTTAATCTCCCTGATTCTAATAAGGATTATTTTGATCATGGTGTAGTTGTAAAAAATTGGCAACACGCCCCTTTAGATGGAGGTGCTAAATACCGAGGACTTAGAGGTCCACTCCTTGGCAATGGAATAGGTTGCTTTACATTTTAGTAAATTTTCCCTGTTTATATTTGATAAAATGTCATACTGACTGTTATTTTATAAAATGTTTTGCAGTTAAACAAAAAAGAAAGTGCCCCAAAGAGAGCGAAGTAAATTTGAAGGAGTTTAAGTTTATTTGGAATCTTCATAAGGTAGTTGCTAAGGAGCACGTAAGGTCTGCTTCCTATCTACTCCAGTATAGGAACATTGTTTTCAGAGGTATATTCATAGTCCTCCTCCAGCCATAGAGGATAAGGTTAAAGATAAAGCTGCTTCTGAGGAGTCTTCATTTGTGGTTGAGTCTGCTGCCAAATAACCTGAAGTCCACGAGTCTTCTATTCCTCTAGCTGAGCAAATCGAGTAACTTCAGCCACTAGGCCCTTCTTCCGAGCAGAACAATAAGGTTGAAAATGATAGGGAGAAGGTGTAATGCTATTTAGCATTTTTCTCTTTTATTTTTGTTGTTCTTTTTCCTTATTTTTGATTGTACTTGAATTCTTTGTTATTAATAAATGAACTTTGTATTGTTCCTTTCTCTTGTTGATTATATCTGTTCTCCATTCTTGTTGTTGATTAGTGATTATTTTTTATTGCTAGTTTATTGTGAAGATTAAACAACTGTCTTCCCATGATACCGATCTACTGAGAAAATGCTATACTTTTTTCAAAGCTGGCCATATGGACTTGTCCGATGAAAAAGTTACTCAGTTGCTCGGTGATGTTGCTTCAAAGCAAGTCGGGGAATCTTACAAATATTTAAAGTACTTACTCGATCGTGTGGTAGCAAATAATATTACCTATTATGAAATGATAAAAGAACTTCAAGAACAATATAAGGAATCCACTGAGCTGCTGCATCAGAGCTATGAGTAGAAGTATCAAAGCTTGAGTGAAGGTTGGGGCTTAGATAAGTTTGTCTCTGTTTATAATAAGAAAGAAGCTTTATTTAAGCTTGAAATTGAAGAAATTAAGACCATCGCCAGACTCCTAAAAGAGGAGAATAGTAATTTGAGGAATGAGTTGAATCTTTTTTTTTTTTTTTTTTTTTTTTGAAGAGGGACAGATCCCCCACTCTATTTATTAATAACCAAAGATCAGAAAAGCCCTGATCTGGAGGCTAACAGAAAAGAAGAAAGCTTAAAAAATTAAATAGGGATTTTTATAAGAAAAGCCCTTACAAATAAATGAAATAAGAAAATAAAAGAATAAAAAATACCTACTCTAGAATTTTTGAGATTCTTAGAGCAGAAATGCATGCCCCATTTTTTTTTTTTTTTTTGAAGAGGGACAGATCCCCCACTCTATTATTATTGCTACTACCGATGAAGGTCATTCATTTTTAGAAGTTGAGAACGCCACCTTGAGAGATTAATTAGAGGCCTTAAAAAATATTAAGTCCGCTTCTTCTTCCTGAGCTAGAAATAGGGCTGGCCGAGGAACTACAGAGGAGCTTAGAACCCAAGAAGCACTAGGCAATCAAGCTGCACAGTTAAAAGTGAAGGACCGAGCTATGACTGAGATGTTTCAAAAGCTGCAGACTTTATCCAAGCAATTATCTACTAAATCTTCTCAATTGGAATCTAAGGATGGGGTGCTGAAGAAACTACAATCGCAAGTTGATATATTAACCTTCCAATTCCATAAGCAGCCCAAAGAATTTTGGATGGGTGGTAATAATGAAGCCTTGGGATATTATGATGACAAACTCCAACATGCCCAAAATGAGTCCTACAAATGAGGGTTGGATTAACTCTTTAACTGTGCTGAAGGTGGATGGGAATGATACTATCTGGGATTGGTATGATCCAGGCTTGCTGCATCTTGATAATCCTCCTTTTAAGTTGGATGTCAATTGGGTACTTGTTCACCGCATTCCCCAATGTCCGATTTTCAAATACTTGGTGGATTACGAACTGCATGACGAGCTTAAGATCGTTCCTCCTCCTTATCTGCTTGACCGTCCTATTATTAGTAATACCAGGATGCGTCGTGATCTTAATTTCATCAACTCTCCTTTTACTTTGGATGATCCTCCAGCTGACATGGATCATGTTTCTAGAAAAGGGAGACTGCACTTGGGTGATGAGTGCACTCCTTGCCAATTCCTTCATGGATTTAAACCCACAATTAGTTGGGTGTTAATCCATTTTCATTCGAACCAGATTTTAAAAATCGTGTCTACGATGTCCTTAGTCTTGGTTTCACCTTACTAGATGACTTTCGTGATCTGAATGTTCATGTTCGCGGTACAAACTCCTTCATCTATTACGATTTTTGCCCCCCTGAGGGCTATGCGTCCAACCGTGATGCTTCTTTTTATCTCCACGGAGCTTTTGTTTCCATTTTTCAAAGCGTCATTGGAGATGCGTGTTTTCCTCAACCTAGAGGCATGTAGCCTCCTCTCGTTGATGGAGTCATTCTTCATAAGCGTCGACCAACTGCGAGATCTGAGTTGATTTGGGTTGTTTTTTGCTCCGCTCAGAAGGCTGCTCTTGTGGGTGGAATAGTGGATGGCCGATGACTTAATTTCTGTCCAAATGGATCTCAGACTTGACTTTGTGTAGTGAGAGTTCGGCTTGCTGACCTCCCACAATAGGTGCATTGTGAGGGTGAGACATCGCTTAACTTAATGGCTTTAATTTTCTTAGGAAATAGAATCATTTTCTATAGACAACGCCAATTGTGAGTGCAAATACCTACAATGAATGAATTTAAGTAACTTATAACCAAACAAGGAGCGAGACAATCTCATAACAAAACTGATTTCTGTGGTTCGGTAACTACATACGTTTGTAGGGTGTTTATCTATGTATATTAATTCTTTGTAATCCGTAAATAGAGAATTACATGCCGCAGGGGGAGTGTTCTATTAATAGTGATAAAAGGTAGAGTTATGTTGAAATTATTCTAGTTATTGGTTGGCTCATTTGTCGATTTATGTTAATCTCCTATGAGATTATAGATTACAAGATTGAGATCTCTATGTTTATCCCATGCGATATTAACCTATACTTGAGCGATATACTTCATATTTTCGGATTGGGCCTACTTGAGCCGCTCAATTTGGGCCATTACTGTTTACACCCCACGCATACACACGTATAAAATTATACTTTTACAATAAACAAAAATATAATATATTTCCTATTTCAATTACTAAAAAGTTTGATTTGTATAAATATAACAAACATCCATTTAACTAGAATATTAATAAATATAAAATAAAAATTATGAACATTTAATTCGTAAAATTATCAATAAATTGCGCATTAGTATGAATATTTAAGAGTAAAGATTGAGTAGTAGTTGTAACAACAATAATAATAATAATGATAGTAATAATAAAAATAATAGTAATATTAATTGGGTTATTTGGATTTTGGTCCCCACTAGTTATGCATGTTTTTCGTTTACTCCCTAATTAAAAACTATTGTATGTTTGACCCCAATTTAGATGGTGTAGTCAGTCACTCGCTGGTGGAGCGTATTTTGACTAATTAAAAGACGAAAATAACCCAAGGCCAAACATATCCTCCTCCTCAAAATACTCTTCAACCCTACACTTTTCTCTCTTATCCTCTTCTCCTTTGTCTTCTTTTAAAAAATTAGATGAATTTTTATATTTTTTACATTTTGGTACTATATATATATATATATAAAGAGAGAGAGAGAGAAGAAATTTGAAAAAGGGAAAAAAGAAATGAAAAATCCATAAAAAAAATAAAGAAAACAAACAGAAAGTTAATAGAGTAGAAGGGTTGGGATGGAGGAATGTGTGTGTGTGTGTGTATATGTTGTTTTTTAGTCCCCCGAAAGCGAGAGATCTAAATATAGAAAGAGGAAGAGCATATGTGAGGAAGGAATGGAGGATCAGAGTCTAGGGTATGGGATGCGCGCGAAAGAGAGGGGGGGAAATAGTGGCATGGAGGTGAAAGAAAGGCATGTAGACGGGGTTGGAGGGGTGAGGGAGCAACTGATTGCAGAGGTGAGGGAAGGGAGGTGGTGGGGTAGAGTATGGGGGTTGCTGGAAAGGACTAAAGATCACAGAAGGGTTTCGTAGAGATATTTCTTCATGCAATAAATAAATATCTCTACGAAGGGAAAAATATAGGGGGAGTCCCCACCAAAGAATGATTAACTTAGTTAATCTGTTGATTAACGTACGAATGAGGAGAAAGAATGCCGCCTGAGCAAGTTATCTCGAAGATTCTCTACATAAGTGGCTCGAAGGACCTACCTCGAACATTCTCCAATGTAGCTGGCTCGAAGGATCCAATCCTTAGGTCGAAGTCACTTGAATGAGTTTATAATAAGAAATAGAATGACATATATCATGTACTTTATCTTATAATATATGTTGAGTGAGGTTGTTTGGTACCCACGAGGAACCATGCCTGGCAGGGCATGAGATAGCTAACATGCTCTATCGAACAACCTCCTCTTGGGAACCTCGTAGGGACATGGTTTGGAGGATTGAGAGCAAGCCAATGATGGGAATACAATTACCAACCCTCTTGGCACACTTGGGCAAAACTTCACTTAGCACATATGATTTCTCGAGCCACTACAACCGAGCCACCTGAACTCTTACTTGTTCGAGGGAATTTTCTCGAGGTACCTCAATCTTACATCTTGGTTCTAAGATAGTTATTAACCAACAAATAAAAACTAAACACTCGAGCTACCTATCAGCCGAGAAACCTTTAAGCAAATACCATCCCGCCTTACTGATGTGACTATACACCTGCCAAAGTCACTGTTTAACCACTTTATGACGTCATAACGTCTGGTATTTAGGGCCTCGAAGTTATAGCACTCAAGTGAGTTTATTCTTAGCACGAAAGGTCTTATTCACCAAAACCTGGCCCTTTAGTCGTCCTAAGGTAAGCTCAAAGTTGCCATGTCACGTCCTTCATTAATGTCCACCATACTTCCAGCCAATGAAATAGTTTCCCGCCAAATTATGAGATCCCGTGTATTTAATGCAATATCTTCTACATTAATGAAAGCTAATTGGGTATTTAATAAGATCGATCATATTGAACGCGAGCAAGTTTACTCGAGTAACTTTCCCTTCATATAAATACACCATACAAACAGTTTAACGGAGAGAGCATTTTGAACCTATAATTGTTTCCCAACTTCCTCCATACACGGGAGCTATTTTGAGAACATTAAATCCCCACACCCATTTAATACCCATATCATTGAGCATTAACTGAGTTTGAAGTTCCTGCCTTGCCTTTATTGTGCCTAGAGTGCTTGCTCTTTCTTCCTTCGACCACGCCATCGGCTGGTCCCATCTAATTATTCCACCCATTGAGTATTTATTGTGCTAACATATCATTTAATTCAAGTCTGAATATTGAATCCCTTTATCTCCTATTCACCCCTGTCCATTGTCAATGTTTAATACTACACAGTGTTGATCCCGATATTGATAACGGGTTATGCCTCACTTGATATTAACTGTATTCCAAGAACCCACATCTTACATTTGGCGACTCCGCTAGGGAGGTATTATCTTTTGAAAATATGAGAGAGGATAACACCGCCAGAATCATTGACTTTGACGCCATACAGCGTGAGGAGGAGGCAAGCCTCTCTACACCACTTGATGGAGTGAGAGTAGCACGGACGGAGCCTAGTGCGTCCAACACTGGCATGATAAAAGGGATGGGTGTATAGGCCGAAATAGGCCCGACACAAATTAGAGGACTGATGGGTTTGTTTATAGAGTTCGTTAAGTCTCCAGCAGCCCAGGCGATGTTGGGGGTTCCCACGGGGGTGAGCTATTTCACTACGCCACATACCACTACCCCAACTCCTACTGTTACAGGGGTGTTGCTACGCTCGCTTTTAATAGCACTCTCCCCACCACCCTGCCAACCTTGGGCAGTGTATCTCCTACCATGGTCCCACCCATGACGATGGGGCTAATGCCATAAGGTGGGGGAACGACTTCGACAACTCAAGTTACGACAACTGACATAGGAGGAAGTGCACTACCTCCCCTGGCGATTCCGGCGATAACAATAGTCTTCGTCGGCTAGCTTGGAGGAGATAAAGAGGGAACTGCTAAAGTTCATAGCAGTTTCTAAAGGGTGAGATAGTTCTTCGGTGTATGATGACTTTCGTACTCCGTACCCAAAGGCATATAACAACAAACCCTACCCATTAGGGTACATTCCACTAATCTTTGAGAAGTACACGGGGAAATGTGCAAACCCAAAAGAGCACGTGAAGAGATTTATTGAAAGCCTTAGGGCCCATTGCGACGATAAAAAGCTGAGATTGAGGGAATTTTCAAAATCCTTGACAGAGAAAGCTTACACGTGGTACTCCCACTTGACCCCAGGCAACGTGGGCTCTTGGGAGGAATTGCATGTTTTATTCGTGTAAAAGTTCTTTTTAGCTGAGGATAAGTTTACGCTCACGCAGCTAGCGCGTGAGAAGTAAAAGCCATGGGAGGATGTTGTGGCCTATATTAGGAGATTTCGCGAGTGCTCTCTGGACGTGAGAGATGAGACGTGGGTGGATAAACCTTTGTAGGTTTATGTGGAGGGCTTACTGCCCGAGTATATATGCCATTTGATTAATGAAACACGATAAGGGATGTTTGTAGCATTCTTGAAAGCAGCGAGGAACACTGCTTTGGTGGTTAAACCCGTAGTACCCCCGCCTGCTTTGTCAAACTCGCTACTAAGGCCAAAGGTTGCCTTAGGGAGGGGAATACCCTCGAGGGTTAATTACTCGGACGATGGGGCTAAGAAGGAAAGCAATGGCGACCAGGGAGGCAAAAGGGGAAGGGGAAACAAGAGAAGATTCGAAGACAAAGAAGATCCCCCTGAGATACCTTGCACGGTGGAACAATCTCTGAACCTGTATGATCTCATGGTTCATAACAAAGTCTGCAAGTCGGTCAACATTAACACGACACAACTCTCCCGAGAGGATAGGGAGAAACCTCATTATTGTGCACTTCACAATAAGGTGAATCACTATACCAAAGTATGTTTTTCACTAAGGAGTTTGAATGACCATCGTGTGAAGAATGGAGACATCAAGTTGCCACAAACTGATGTGAATGACAATCCTTTACCACCAAATAGAGCCCATATGGTGAGTGCTTTTGAGGGAGAGGTCTAACGATTGATGAGAGAGACTTAGAAGAGTCTCTAAAAGAGTGCACCTTCGAGCCGGCTAAGATTCATCTAGGTGATGAGGCTGAGGACGTAGACAAATGAGAAAAGGAAGTACATGACCCCATCGAGGGACTTAGTGGACAGTTGGGAGCCTGCTCCCTAAAGGAGGTAAATGCATTGATAGCCTATGACGAGGCTGTATATAGAAATGTGGAGGAAGTTTATGAGTTAGAAGATAATCAAACAGACCCGTGGATCGAATATGTGGCAGTTGCTCGCTCCCCAAAGTTTGGATGGTTCTTCGATCAAGTTGGCCTTCCTGAGGACTCTCGGCTAGAAGTTACGCGAGCCATCTTGGAGATTGCAAAGAAAAATATGGCGCCACACCTGAAGTGGAAGGGGTCTATGGCCAAGCTTATGAGGAGGTACCTCTTAGAAGTCATGTTCTCAAAAGCTGATAGATTGATCAGGTATCCCCACAATTGACCCTTGTAATGTACGACATATGTAAATGATTATGTTTTCTCTTGTATATTATTGGTTGGGGGGAATCCATTAATATAATGCCTATTGGGTCCTTTTATGCCACTGGACTGTCAAAAATAAAGATAGTGCCCCATTCGTTGGCAATCTCGGGGTATGACAACCAATCATCCAAATCAATGGGCTATGTTAATATAGGCATCACGATGGGGAACATCACTTCACATATCAAGTTCCACATCATGAACTGCGAGCCATCACACCAACTTCTAGTGGGAAGGGTATGAATGCATAATCATGGGTTGGTACCCTCCACTTATCATCAGTGCGCTAAGGCAAACATAAAAGGTAAAGAGGTGGTGATTCGAGCTACTAAAAAAACCTTTTGTGAAGGAGGAAACTCACATAGTAGACGTTACTTTCTATATAAATTTAGCGAAAGAATCCACGGTGGTAACAAGGTACATTGGGGTATAAGGGTCCCGACCACTCAGTGTGTGCAAGAACTCGCCCGAACGATGGTGAACTACGAAAAGGAATGGGACTTGGGTGTGGCGAGGCCCCTTAGTCTATTGAGGCAGCTTCAAGACCGAATGACTCCGCGCAATGATCCAATTGAGCACCAAGTCCTGACTCAGGGCATCCTTAGCAAGTGAACGGTGGGAGAAGTGAACGAGAATCACAGGAAGAGGCCATTGAAAGAAGAAGATGCTCGGCAGTGCAAACGGGTAGTTTTGCCTAACGACAGGATTATCTACAAATTATGAAGGTGTGAGCGAATAGCTGAAAGTCTAAAAAATAAGACTGACCAGATTTATGAATGTTTCCCGGTGGATAACCAGGGGAAATATTTGGTGATTGATAACTGGAGTAGAAGAGTTTGTGGAAGAGGTAGAATAAGAACATGAGTGCATAAAAGATAGTCCCAGGCCGAAGGACTTGGAGGGAGTGCCTCGAGAGCAGTTGATCAAACTGCTACTGGAGTTCAAAGATATCTTCATGTGGAAATTCACCGAGATGCCGGGGGTAGAATGTTTCGCCACCAGTCATCTCGGTGAAGCAGGTGAGCTGTCGCAGGTTGAATGTTTCGCTACCAGTCATCCCGGTGAAGCAGGCCACCCGAACGTACAAGACAAAATTGGATCTAAAGATTAAATAGGAACTTTAAAGATTAGTTACGACTGGCTTCATAGTTCTAATCCAACATCCGATTTGGATTTTTAGTATCATGTCCATATAAAAGAAAGATAAGAGCCAGATCAAGATATATGTGGGCTTTAGGGACCTAAATTGATCATGCTCGAAAGATGAATTCTCATCGCCTTCCATTGATAGTTTGATTGATGCAACTGTAGGACATGAGATGTATAGCTTTATGAACGGTTATATGGGATACAACCAGATAAAGATGGATTCGGCCGATGCAGAGAAGGCAACTTTCCAAACGCCTTTGGGTAACTTCATATACACAGTTATGCCTTTTGGGTTGAAGAACGCAAGAGCCACCTACCGGAGGACAATGATGTCTATCTTTCACGATATTTTTCACAAGACCGTGGAGTTATATATTGATGCTCTGCTGATTAAATCCCGAAAGGAGGGGTCCCACCTTGATGATTTGAGGAGAGTGTTCACCCGATGCAGGAAGTATAAACTAAAGATGAATCCCCTCAAATGCGAGTTCGGGGTGACAAACGAGAAATTCTTGGGCTTTGTAGTGAACCATCAAGGGGTTCAAATGGTCTTGGACAAACGACGGGCCATTCTTGACATGCCAAGACCAAAGACGGTGAGGGAGTTAAAAAGCTTCCTTGGTAAATTTTCCTACTTGAGGAGGTTCATCACAGGGCAGGCCGAGGTGACACACACGTTAATGGAGATGCTGAGAAAGGGCGTGAAGTTTGCATGGGAGGTGATGACCCAAGACGCCATAGACAAGCTGAAAACACTCCTTACTTCTCCTCAGTCGATGATCTCCTCGAAGGCAAGTACTAATTTACGTTTATATCTTACATCAACTAGATGATCTATTTGTCCTTTGCTGGTCGAAAAGATGGATGGTGTAGAGGAACCTGTTTATTACTTGAGCAGAATCATACATGGGCCTGAGGCGAAATATTATAGTATCGAGAGGCATTGTTTAGACCTTGTATTTGTAGCATAAAAAGTCAGGCACTACCTACTATCATTCACAGTTCATATTGTAACTAAATGTGATCCTTTAAAGTTTTTTCTTGCTAGAACTGTGTTAATAGGTAAGGCAACTCGATGGTTCTTAATCCTCTTAGAGTATGATCTCAAGTGCGTGGTTCCTCAAGCCATCAAGAGCCAGGTATATGTAGATTTGTTAGCCATCTTCCCATCGGGAACGTTCGAGCCACCCGTTGAAGAGCTTCCGAGTGATGATCTCCAGGCCAATTTTATAGCATCTAGCCTGGATATATGGAGTATAGAATTTGATGGCTCTTCGATCGAGAAAAAAGGGGAGTTAGAGTCATTATACGAAGAGATAATGAAGAAGTCCATTTATCATTTAAGCTGAAGTTTGAATGCTTGAATAATGAGGCTGAATAAGAAGCACTGGTATTGGGGTTATTCGAAGCTCTGAGAAGAGGTATCCAAGTCTTCACGATAAAGGGAGATTCCAACTTGGTGGTAAAACGTGTAACTGGGGAATCCGCGTTAAAGGATATGAGTCTGGCACCCTATCGAATAATCATTCAGTGTTTGCTAGGGTAGTTTGAGGTGGTAAAGATCAAGAGGTATCCTCGGACGATGAACCGATATACGGACGCCAATGCTATCATCGCCCAAAAGATTACCTTCAATGGAGAGTCAACGGTGGTTCAAATCACAAAGCGAATAGCCCCCTCGACGGTGTTATAGATGTTACCCTTAGATGACAAAAATGATTGGAGGGGTGAGATAAAAAAGTAACTAGAGATAGACAAAGGGCACTGAGCTTAATTAACTTGGCACAATACTTTGTTACCAGAGTCAACTTGTACTACAAGAATAAAGAGGGTAGGTTATCCAGATGTGTGGATCTTGAGGAAGCTAAAAGAAGGTTGATTAAGGTGCACGAGGACACCTGTGAAACCACCGAGATTCCTTTATATAGGAGGATACAACGAGCAGGGTACTTATGGCCTTCGATGAGATAAGATGCTGCAGTGGTACAAAGAGATTGTGCGAAGTGCTGACTGTTCTATCAAGCAGTAGAGTGCAAATTTATTACCATCCACAAGATTGGAGGAAGCCGTATAGGGATCTGTTTATAAACGGAGTAATGCCTACAAACATAGAGGATGCCACCAAGGTAAAAAGGCGAGCACCAAGGTACTTTGTGCAAGAAGGGCAATTGTACCGACGAGGCTACCATGACTGGTATAAGAAGAGAGGGAGCGAAAGAGGTGCTGAAGTAAGCTCATGAGCCGGGACACATCGGAGGAGCCAAGATTTATGATTAACTCGTGATCTTGGGGTATTATTTTCCTACATTGGAGAAAGATTCGGCGGAGTCTATTCCTAAGTGTAAAGCTTGTTAACTACATGGGAATGTGATTCATGCTCCTTCAGTGGACCTATGTTCCCTCTCTACACCTTTTTCATTACACACTTGGGCATTCGATCTAGTTGGGGCCATAAACCCTTCATCACGAGGAAAGATTTGGATCTTGGTGGCCACAAAGTGGGCAGAGGCTATACCGCTCAAGAAAGTGATAACGGGGGTAGTGGCCCGATTGATGAAGGAGTACATTATTTGTCGATTTGGTATCCCAAAGGTGTTTTTATCAGATAATGACACCTATTTCGTGAATAGCTATGTACGCTTACTGACGGACAAGTACTCCATTATCCATCATAAGTCAACGGTAGCATACCCGAAGTGCAATGGGTAGGTAGAAAATACCAAGAAAATCTTAGTAAATATTTTGGCAAAGATGTTGGAAGACTTCCTGGGCATATGGGATGATAAGATCCCCGAAATACTTTGGGCTTACTTAACAATAAAGAGGAAACCAATGGGGTATACCCCATTTTCCTTAGTGTTTGGGGCAGAGGTTGTGTTACCAGTTGAACTCGAGGTACCTTCTGATCGCTATAACTTGTGAAGTGCCATGCTCCCTCACAGTCGGCACGTACAACTCAAAGAACTTGAATAGCACCTGGATAATGCAGCGAGGCACTTCGAGATGTAGGGAAAGCAGTTGTCCAGATCCTACGATTAATTGGTGAGGTCAAGGAAGTTTAAAGAGAGGGACTTGGTTTTGAAAGCGTGTAAAAGGCATATTAGGGGTTTATCACTACCCAAGTTTGAGGCTAATTGGGAAGGAACTTACATTGTTTGAGTAGCCCACGATTCAGGTTATTGCGAGATATCCAAGGTGGAGGACAATGTTACTTTCAAACTAAAAAATAAGTGGCTGAAGATATACCATGTTTAAATGTACGTTTTGCCCACACCCCAGTTTATTGCATTGTATTTTGTTAAATTTTGCTCGAAGGGATGTCCCTCGTAAATGATTAGGCCTAATTGTTTAATATAGTGCGAAGTAAATATTTATGTGGAAAAGGTTACCTTCATATTTTATGCCGTGATTGGTATTAATGTAATAGTGTATGCAATGTTAAAAGAACAAAAAGGTAAAGAAATAAAAACACCAAACATCATAAACTTTTATTTATTTAATAAAGAGGTATTGTGATTGCACACAAATAAAGTAAAAGGGGGGATCACAACCCCAAGCTAAGAAACATCAACAAAAGAAGCATTGAACAAGGGTGACTATGAGCTACCCATGATGAAATGGAGGTTCGTTGATCCATGCAGTCGATAGTGATGTTGGGGGGACGATTTGCGCAAGGCTACTCTGGTATGAAATAAGGTCGGCCAAATCCTTTTGACGAAGTTCCATCGTCTGTTGAATAACCTCCACTTCTTATTCTTTCTTAATAAGCCCCGCATCTGCCCGAGCAACAGCCTCACGAGCCTCCTCTACCTCTTGCTCAGATATTACCAACTTAGTCTCCAGACTTATAAGCTCATATGAAATAGCTACCTACGAGCGATGAGAATCCTGCAGTTGATGATAGAGGGAAAGTAGGTCAGTTTTCTTGAAGTCACGAGGCAACTTCACCAACCAGGACAGGGAGAATCCATCATTTATGAGCACATTAACTTTCCCTAACAAATACTTGATTGTGTCAGAGCTAAGTGATTCGGGGGGGGGGGTATTGAGGATCTCTTTTAAGATAATGGTGATCCCGAGCAAGCGACATGCCATCATCCCTGGAATAAGCTGAAGACTGGGAGAGGTGAAAGTCGAAGGAAAACGGACCAAGAGATGCTCGATCAATAAACGAGGACCCTCCGTCAAGATATGGGGTAAATTGTCCAAAGTCTACCTCACAACCAACTCAGGAGTTGCCTCGGGAGGATGGGCACTGAAGACGCTATCATTCGCAGAAGGGAGTCGATTATTCGAAGCGCTGTCACTTTCTTGAACCCTAGAGACAACCACTTTGGGCACCTCACCAACGTTAGGCGCTGTTCCTTGAATCTGTGTAGCAGGGCCCCGCCCAAAGATGCGAATTCAACTAGGGTCCTCGCTTATGCAACTTCTTGAGAAATAGCTTCAACTTTTGGCCCACGTGCTACGGGCTGCTCGACTTCCACCTGAGATACAAGAAATTGCTAAGTGAGAAATAAAATAACAAAACACATACAATTTGACTTGCAAGTATGAATTTTATGCCAATAAGACTTGTCCTGCCTGATCCTCGGTTATGGGAGATTTTATGCCAATAATACTAGGCCTGTCTGGCCCTCGGTTATGGGATATTTTATGCCAATAAGAATTGACCTGCCTAACCCTCGGTTATGGGATATTTCTAAGACCAATATGACTTGGCAAAACTAAAAAAAAATCTTTACATGTAGGGGATAGATAGAAGAATAAAATAATTCCTCTGGATGTTGCTCGTCTACAAACTCACGAGTAGCCATTTTAACTATATCCTCTTCCTCAGCCAGACTAGGAGTTCCCAAGGCTCTTGATCTTGGGGGGGCAATCACATCCCCCTCGACTTCAGCACCCTCCTATTGTCTCCCTTCCCCTTGACCAGCTACAACAAGATCGGCACCCACCTGATTAAGAATGGAAGACCCAAATAAAGTGACAATAACTTGATCATTCGAATAGGGGGAGCTAATGGGGCTGTTGGAACTGGAGCAGGAACCTGCGAAGAACAAGGACGAAGAGTTAGAATATCAAGCTGAAAGGAATAAATGAACTTGGATTAGTGAAAAAAACTTACCACAGGTAACAAAGAAAAGGGCAAAGGGGACTTAGAAACAACTTCAACGATCCTCACATCTAAAACATTTATCTCAAGACCAGCTTGCTCACGTAAAAAAGAGGGATCAGGTGAATAGCCACTACCTGACTCAGTTGAAGTATAAAAAATAACAGCCCCCAGGGGGAAATTGGAGTTTACGTGTGAAGTAGTAGGGGAAACTATCTCCTGATAAACAGCTTCGTTCAAGGCAGGTAAGGCTGCACCATGCTTCTCCAACTAACTACTCTCCTCAACATCAACGTGTGAGTCACCTCGCGCATCAACTTGAAAAATAAAAACAACAGAAGAAAAGACTCAGAAAAAGAATAGAAAGCATACTTCTTCCTCCTCTACACTACACCAAATCCTGCGAATGGTCACGCCCAGTGGGTCACGGCCCAAGTTTGCGACCAGCTGGTCGCGGACTCAGGCCATGACCAACTCAATATTTGGCGTGACCATATTCATTAGCACACTGAGTCACGGATGCTTTGCAAGTGGTCACGGACCAAATCCCTGACCACTGTGGGTCACGGCCCAAGTCCGTGACCAGGGCGTGACCATTTTAGTGCCTAATCCACGCCAAAATTCCCTCCAAGCTTGGTCACGGATGGGTCACGGACTTGGGCCGTGACCATAGGCATGACGAAGTAGAAAACACACACACTAAGGGTCACGGCTGAGGGCCGTGACCATTTCTTGGTAGGGGTCACGGCTATGGACCGTGACCATACGCAAATTAATGGGCGAGTATGATTTCATTGAATGGTTTTGTTGGTGGGTCACGACTGAGAGCCGTGACCAGGTTCAATATGAAAAAAAAAGGCGCGCTGTCTATTTTCTCCCATCCGCTGCTTTGTTTCGTTCATTTCCCCCAACGAAACCCTCCCCATACGCTGCCTTCATCTCTCCCTCTCTCTCTCTCTCTCGCTCACCTCCTCCCTCCGTCTCCCTGGCGGCATCCCCAACATCGATTATCCTCCATAACCACAAACTCAAAACTCCAAACCGATCCATCCTCCTGCTCGACCCCTTAACCCGACCACCTCTAACCCCGTTTTAACACCGAAAAATCAAAACCCATTCTTTATTTTCCCTCTCTCTCTCGCTCGCCTCCTCCCTCCGTCTCCTTGGTTTCGGATTTGGAGCTTGAGCGTCAGCTAAACCCCGGGTAAGGTGGGGTTTCCATCGAGGTCCAAGTTTTAGCTCCGGGGCAGGGGATTTGGTGATTGGTTGGAGGTTTTTTGTTTACATCGAAGTCCAAGGTTAGTTCAGGGTTGCTTGCTGATGTTTTTTATTTCCAACATTTTTTTTATTGTAGTCTGATTTTCCATTAACACAACCATCTCATGATGTGTATAGAAAAAAGGGAAAACATTATCAAATTTACATAACCCATTTCTTAGTCACATTGGGAAATCTCATTTGCACAACCTTTTAATTAGGCAATATACATAAGGAATGTACATACCTTTTAATTAGGCAATATACATAAGGAATGTAGGATATGGAAGTAAATTAAGTTAAGATAGACTATTATGGACTCACTGCATAAATCTAATGTAATGATTTATTACATTTTTTTATAAAATCATGTTGACATGTTTGTCGGCATTCAGATTGATTGCTTTTTGTTAATGATTTTTCTATCTTTTTATCAAATTTCCAAAATAGTGTACTGTAAGTCATTATATTCCTTATATGACAAGGTAGGTACGCATTTTGATCCATTAAGTATAATCTAATTTTAGTTGTGTTGACAAGATATAAGAGATAAAAAAAATATTAAATATTAAAAAGGAGGGTCGTTAGGGTTTCGGCAAAAACTCCTCCTCCTTCTCACGCAGCAGGTGCTCGAAGCAGAAGTTGTTGATTTATTGGAAAATAATATATAATCCATTTATTGGTATGTTGTTTACTATTGTTAGGCTTATTGAAAATTATCCTATTGTATAGGGAATATTTCATTGAGGAATTAACAAGATTGTTGGTGTGGAAAGTTATGCTTTCTTTCAAAGGTATTATATTCCTATGTTCTTTCACAAGCATTTGTTTATTTCATTATTCCTCAGTTGTTTTTTTACTAGTGTTGTCTCTATTACATAGTGATTAAGATAAAAAAACTAAGATCTTGGACTTTATCCTTGCAAAGGTATGTTCCAATTCTGTTTAATAAATTTTATGCGGACTTCATTATTCCTCTTTTGTATCGCTTTTGATAGAGAACTTCTATGTCTCACTTCAATAATCATCTAGGTTTTACTGTTTGTTTTATATAACCCTTTACATCAGTGTGTTGTGAGAACAAGCCATGATATACGTGGGTCTCTTACATGGCATTTTATTTGGCATAACATAAGTCTTATTTCACGGCTTTATTTTGTTGTGTGAATAAATTTTTTCTTTATTGTCTGTGTGAATCAATTTTTTCTTTATTGTCTGTGTGCTATGCGGTTGTTTGCGGGGTAAATTAGATTCCTTCACACTATATTGATTCGAATTCTTTATTTTCAGATTTGTGCAGCTATTTCGTAGAAGATGTTGAATTGGTGTATCACGAGTTTGATAGTGAGTAACAATGCGCATTGGTGTCAATTTATGGTGTATTATATACCCCTATATGATTGTACATTTAGTTAATTTGGTTTGAGTTGTTTGATTATATATTTAGTTAAGTAAGTGTACCTACACTCAGGGGCATTGAGCAACGACTAATTTCTTGGTGTTTTCCAAGTGCAGGGGCTGTTAAAGTCAATACTAATGGCACTAATACGGGTGTCGGTCCATTTGAGTCCCGTTCTTCAAAACACATTGTTTACGTATTGCAGATCTAACCAATTGGATACCATTTCTTCATTACATACCAGTTCTTCATTACACACCAGGTACTCTGTACTTTAACTAAATTAGTTATATAATTGATATGCATTATCTATTAAATCTATTAGATGATAGAAAGAGTACGGGATAATTATTGGTTTTGTTTGGTTTGGTTGTTGGATAATATGTTAGAAGGAGTATGGGATAATTACAAGGAGTACGGGATACGACGATAACTTGCTAATGTCTAGACTTAAACTTAAAAATATGGCACCAACACCTCTCACGGGACCAATGTAATACGTAGGAACTGACCCCGCGATCACGGGACTCCCGGTTTGATAATACGACTATAATTTAAAATTATTAGGACTTAAGATTAAAAACAAGGCGTTAGATAGCAAAAATACGAAATAACCCTTGTATGGACCCGTGAGAGGCATCAGCACATCTCACGGGACCAATGTAACACGTAGGAACAGACTGCGCGATCTCAAGACTCCCGGTTTAAGAATACGACGATAATTTTAAAATATGAGGAGTTAAGCATAAAAATAAGGCGTTAGATGGCGAAAATCCGAAACAACCCCCGAATGGCCCCGTGAGAGGCACCAACACCTCCCACGGGACCAATGTAACTCGTAGGAACAGACCGCGCGATAAAGGGACTACCGGTTTGAGAATACGAGGATGATATGAAAATATAAGGAATTAGGCTTAAAAACATGGCGTTAGATGGCCTAAACCCGAAATAGCCCCCGAACAGCCCCGTGGGTGGCACCAACACCTCACACGAGACCAATGAAACTCGTAGGAATAGACCGCGCGATCACGGGACCCCCGATTTGAGAATACGACAATAATATACATATATAAGGAATTAGGCTTTAAAAATGGCGTTAGATAGCAAAACCCTAAAATAGCTCCCGAATGCCCCCATGAGAGGAACTAACACCTTGCACGGGACCAATGTAACTCGTAGGAACTGACCGCGCGATCATGGGACCCCCGGTTTGAGAGTATGAGGATAAATTTGAAAATATTAAGAATTCTACTTAAAAAATGGCATTAGAGGGAAAAACCTCGAAACAAACGATCCCGTGAGTGGCACCAACACCTCACACGGGACCAATGTAACTCGTAGGAACTGATCGCTCAGCCACGGGACTCCCGGTTTGAGAATACGATGATAATTCGCATACTTCTAGACTTAGGCTTAAAAACATGGCGTTAGAGGGTGAAAACCCAAAACAGCCCTTGAACGGCCCCGTGGGTGGCACCAACACCTCCCACGGGACCAATGTAACTCGTAGGAACTGACCCCACAGCCGCGGAACTCCTGGTTTGAGACTACGACATTAATTTCCATATTTCTTGACTTAGGCTTAAAAACATGGCGTTAGAGGGTGAAAACTCGAAACAGCCCCCGAACGACCCCGTGGGTGGCAGCAACACCTCCCACGGGACCAACGTAACTCGTAGGAACTGACCCCAGAGCCGCGGGTCTCCCGGTTTGAGATTACGATGGTAATTTGAATATTTATAGACTTAGGCTTAAAAACTTGGCATTAGAGGGTGAAAACTCGAAACAGCCCCCGAACGGCCCCGTGGGTGGCACCAACACCTCCCACGGGACCAATGTAACTGGTAGGAACAGACCCCACAGCCGCGGGTCTCCCGGTTTGGGAATACGACGATAATTTGCATATTTCTTGACTTAGGCTTAAAAACATGGCGTTAGAGGGTGAAAACTCGAAACAGCTCCCGAACGGCCCCGTGGGTGGCACCAACACCTCCCACGGGACCAATGTAACTCGTAGGAACTGACCCCACAGCCGCGGGTCTCCCGGTTTGAGAGTAAGACGGTATTTTACATATTTCTTGACTTAGGCTTAAAAACATGGCGTTAGAGGGTGAAAACTCGAAACAGCCCCCGAACGTCCCCGTGGGTGGCGCCAACACCTCCCACGGGACCAATGTAACTCATAGGAACTGACCCCACAGCCGCGGGACTCCCGGTTTGAGAGTACGACGATAATTTGCATATTTCTTGACTTGAGAAAAACATGGCGTTAGAGGGTGAAAACTCGAAACAGCTCCTGAACAGCCCCGCGGGTGGCACCAACACCTCCCACGGGACCAATGTAACTCGTAGGAACTGATCCCATAGCCGCGGGTCTCCCGGTTTGAGAATACGATGGTAATTTGTATATTTATTGACTTAGGCTTAAAAATATGGCATTAGAGGGTGAAAACTCGAAACAACCCCCGCATTGTCCCCGTGGGTGGCACCAACACCTCCCACGGGACCAATGTAACTCGTAGGAACTGCCCCCACAGCCGCGGGTCTCCCGGTTTGAGAGTACGACGATAATTTGCATATTTCTTGACTTAGGCTTAAAAACATGGCGTTAGAGGGTGAAAACTCGAAACAGCCCCCGAACGTCCCCGTGGGTGGCACAATAGCTCCCACGGGACCAATGTAACTCGTAGGAACTGACCCCACATCTGGGGGTCATCCGGTTTGAGAGTACTACAGTAATTTGCATATTTCTAGACTTGGGCTTAAAAATATGACGTTAGAGGGTGAAGACTCGAAACAGCCCCCGAACAGCCCCGTGGGTGGCGCCAACACCTCCCACGGGACCAATGTAACTCGTAGGAACTGACCGCACAGCCGGGGGTCATCCGATTTGAGAGTGCTACGGTAATTTTCATATTTCTAGACTTAGGCTTAAAAATATGACGTTAGAGGGTGAAAACTCGAAACATCCCCCGAACGGCCCCGTGGGTGGCGCCAAAACCTCCCACGGGACCAATGTAACTCATAGGAACTGACCCCGCAGCCGCGGGTCTCCCGATTTGAGAATACGACGATAATTTGCATATTTCTTGACTTAGGCTTAAAAACATGGCGTTAGAGGGTGAAAACTCGAAACAACTCCCGAACGGCCCCATGGGTGGCACCAACACCTCCCACGGGACCAATTTAACTCGTAGAAACTGACCCTGCAGTCGCGGGTCTCCCGATTTGAGTTTACGACGGTAATTTGCATATTTATAGACTTAGACTTAAAAACTTGGCGTTAGAGGGTGAAAACTCGAAACAGCCCCCGAACGGCCCCGTCGGTGGCACCAACACCTCCCACGGGACCAATGTAACTAGTAGGAACTCACCACGCAGCCGCGGGACTCCCGGTTTGAGAGTACGACGGTAATTTGCATATTTCTAGACTTAGGCTTAAAAACATGGCGTCAGAGGGTGAAAACTCGAAACAACCCCCGAACGGCCCCGTGGGTGGCACCAACACCTCCCACGGGACCAATGTAACTCGTAGGAACTGACCGCGCAGCCGCGGGAGTCCCGGTTTGAGAATACGACGGTAATTTGCATATTTATAGACTTGGGCAAAACATGGCGTTAGAGGGTGAAAATTCGAAATAACCCCCGAACGGCCCTGTGGGTGGCACCAACACCTCCCACGGGACCAATGTAACTCATAGGAACTGACCGCGCAGCCGTGGGTCTCCCAGTTTGAGATTACGACGGTAATTTGCATATTTATAGACTTAGGCTTAAAAACTTGGCGTTAGAGTGTGAAAACTCGAAACAACCCCCGAACGGACCCGTGGGTGGCACCAACACCTCCCACGGGACCAATGTAACTTGTAGGAACAGACCCCATAGCTGCGGGTCTCCCGGTTTGGGAATACGATGATAATTTGAATATTTCTTGACTTAGGCTTAAAAACATGGCGTTAGAGGGTGAAAACTCGAAACAGCTCCCGAACGGCCCCATGGGTGGCGCCAACACCTCCCACGGGATCAATATAACTCGTTGGAACTGATCCCACAGCCGCTGGTCTCCCGGTTTGAGAGTACGACGGTATTTTGCATATTTCTTGACTTAAGCTTAAAATAACGACGTTAGAGGGTGAAAACTCGAAACAGCCCCCGAACGTCCTCGTGGGTGGCGCCAACACCTCCCACGGGACCAGTGTAACTCGTAAGAACTGACCCCACAGCCGCGGGGCTCTCGGTTTGAGAGTACGACGGTATTTTGCATATTTCTCGACTTGAGCAAAACATGGCGTTAAAGGGTGAAAACTCGAAACAGCCCCCGAACGGCCCCGTGGGTGGCACCAACACCTCCCACGGGATCAATGTTACTCGTAGGAACTGATCCCATAGCCGCGTGTCTCCCGATTTGAGAATACGACGGTAATTTGCATATTTCTTGACTTAGGCTTAAAAACATGGCATTAGAGGGTGAAAACTCGAAACAACCCCGAATTGTCCCCGTGGGTGGCACCAACACCTCCCACGGGACCAATGTAACTTGTAGGAACTGACCCCGCAGCCGCGGGTCTCCCGGTTTGAGAGTATGACGATAATTTGCATATTTCTTGACTTAGTCTTAAAAATATGGCGTTAGAGGGTGAAAACTCGAAACAGCCCCCGAACGACCCCGTGGGTGGCACCAACACCTCACACGGGACCAATGTAACTCGTAGGAACTGACCCCACAGCCGGGGGTCATCCGGTTTGAGAGTACTAATCTAATTTGCATATTTCTAGACTTAGGCTTAAAAATATGACGTTAGAGGGTGAAAACTCGAAACATCCCCCGAACGGCCCCGTGGGTGGCGCCAAAACCTCCCACGGGACCAATGTAACTCATAGGAACTGACCCCGCAGCCGCGGGTCTCCCGATTTGAGAATACGACGATAATTTACATATTTCTTGACTTAGGCTTAAAAACATGGCGTTAGAGGGTGAAAACTTGAAACAGCCCCCGAACGGCTCCGTGGGTGGCGCCAACACCTCCCGCAGGACCAATGTAACTCGTAGGAACTGACCCCACAGCCGCGGGTCTCCCGGTTTGAGAGTACGACGGTAATTTACATATTTATAGACTTAGGCTTAAAAACATGGCGTTGGAGGGTGAAAACTCGAAACAGCCCCCGAACGGCCCCATGGGTGGCACCAACACCTCCCACGGGACCAATGTAACTCGTAGGAACTGACCCCGCAGCCGCGGGTCTCCCGATTTGAGATTACGACGGTAATTTGCATATTTATAGACTTAGGCTTAAAAACTTGGCGTTAGAGGATGAAAACTCGAAACAGCCCCCGGACGTCCCCGTCAGTGGCACCAACACCTCCCACGGGACCAATGTAACTAGTAGGAACTCACCACGCAGCCGCGGGACTCCCGATTTGAGAGTACGACGATAATTTTCATATTTCTAGACTTAGGCTTAAAATTATGGCGTTAGAGGGTGAAAACTCGAAACAACCCCCGAACGGCCCCGTGGGTGGCACCAACACCGCCCACGGGACCAATGTAACTCGTATGAACTGACCGCGCAGCCGCGGGACTCCCGGTATGAGAATACGACGGTAATTTGCACATTTCTAGACTTGGGCTTAAAAATTGGTGTTAGAGGGTGAAAACTCGAAACAACCCCCGAACGTCCCCGTGGGTGGCACCAACACCTCCCACGGGACCAATGTAACTCGTAGGAACTGACCCCGCAGCCGCGGGTCTCCCGGTTTGAGAATACGACGATAATTTACATATTTCTTGACTTAGACTTAAAAACATGGCGTTAGAGGGTGAAAACTCGAAACAGCCCCCGAATGGCCCCGTGGGTGGCCTCAACACCTCCCGCAGGACCAATGTAACTCCCAGGAACTGACCCCACCGCCGCGGGTCTCTCGGTTTGAGAGTACGACGGTAATTTGCATATTTCTTGACTTAGGGTTAAAAACATGGGGTTAGAGGGTGAAAACTCGAAACAGCTCCCAAACGTCCCCGTGGGTGGCACCAACGCCTCCCACGGGACCAATGTAACTCGTAGGAACTGACCGCACAGTCGGGGGTCATCCGATTTGAGAGTGCTACGGTAATTTTCATATTTCTAGACTTATGCTTAAAAATATGACGTTAGAGCGTGAAAACTCGAAACAGCCCCCGAATGGCCCCGTGGGTGGGGCCAACACCTCCCACGGGACCAATGTAACTCGTAGGAACTGACCCCGCACCGCGGGTCTCCCGGTTTGACAATACGACGATAATTTGCATATTTCTTGACTTAGGCTTAAAAACATGGCGTTAGAGGGTGAAAACTCGAAACAGCCCCCGAACGGTCCCGTGGGTGGCGCCAACACCTCCCGCAGGACCAATGTAACTCGTAGGAAGTGACCCCACAGCCGCGGGTCTCCCGGTTTGAGAGTACGACAGTAATTTGCATATTTATAGACTTAGGCTTAAAAACAAGGCGTTAGAGGGTGAAAACTCGAAACAGCCCCCGAACGGCCCTATGGGTGGCACCAACACCTCCCACGGGACCAATGTAACTCGTAGGAACTGACCCCGCAGCTGCGGGTCTCCCGATTTGAGATTACGACGGTAATTTGTATATTTATAGACTTAGGCTCAAAAACTTGGCGTTAGAGGGTGAAAACTCGAAACAGCCCCCGAACGGCGCCGTCGGTGGCACCAACACCTCCCACGGGACCAATGTAACTCGTAGGAACTCACCACGCAGCCGCGGGACTCCCGGTTTGAGAGTACGACGGTAATTTGCATATTTCTAGATTTAGGCTTAAAAACATGGCGTTAGAGGGTGAAAACTCGAAACAACCCCCGAACGGCCCCGTGGGTGGCACCAACACCTCCCACTGGACCAATGTAACTCGTAGGAACTGACCACGCAGCCACGGGAGTTCCGGTTTGAGAGTACGACGGTAATTTGTATATTTCTAGACTTAGGCTTAAAAACATGGCGTTAGAGGGTGATAACCCGAAACAGCCCCGAACGATCCCGTGGGTGGCACCAACACCTCTCACGGGACCAATGTAACTCGTAGGAACTGATCGCACTGCCGCGGGAGTCCCAATTTGAGAATACGACGGTAATTTGCATATTTCTAGGCTTAGGCAAAACATGGCGTTAGAGGGTGAAAATTCGAAACAACCCACGAACGACCCCGTAGGTGGCACCAACACCTCCCACGGGACCAATGTAACTCGTAGGAACTGTCCGCGCAGCCGCGGGACTCCCGGTATGAGAGTACGACGGTAATTTGCATATTTCTAGACTTAGGCTTGAAAACATGGCGTTAGAGGGTGAAAACTCGAAACAGCTCCCGAACGGCCCCGTGGGTGGCACCAACACCTCCCACGGGACCAATGTAAGTCGTAGGAACTGATCGCGCAGCCGCGGGACTCCCGGTATGAGAGTACGACGGTAATTTGCATATTTCTAGACTTAGGCTTGAAAACATTGCGTTAGAGGGTGAAAACTCGAAACAACCCCCGAACGTCTCCGTGGGTGACACCAACACCGCCCACGGGACCAATATAACTCGTAGGAACTGACCGCGCAGCCGCGGGAGTTCCGGTTTGAGAGTACGACGGTAATTTGTATATTTCTAGACTTAGGCTTAATAACATTGCGTTAGAGGGTGAAAACCTGTAACAGCCCCCGAACGATCCCGTGGGTGGCACCAACACCTCCCACGGGACCAATGTAACTCGTAGGAACTGACCCTGCAGCCGCGGGTCTCCCGGTTTGAGAATACGACGATAATTTACATATTTCTTGACTTAGACTTAAAAACATGCCGTTAGAGGGTGAAAACTCGAAACAACCCCCGAATGGCCCCGTGGGTGGCCTCAACACCTCCCGCAGGACCAATGTAACTCCCAGGAACTGACCCCAGAGCCGCGGGTCTCTCGGTTTGAGAGTACGACGGTAATTTGCATATTTCTTGACTCAGGGTTAAAAACATGGGGTTAGAGGGTGAAAAGTCGAAACAGCTCCCAAACGTCCCCGTGGGTGGCACCAACGCCTCCCATGGGACCAATGTAACTCGTAGGAACTGACCGCACAGCCGGGGGTCATCCGATTTGAGAGTGCTACGGTAATTTTCATATTTCTAGACTTAGGCTTAAAAATATGACGTTAGAGTGTGAAAACTCGAAACAGCCCCCGAATGGCCCCGTGGGTGGGGCCAACACCTCCCACGGGACCAATGTAACTCGTAGGAACTGACCCCGCACCGCGGGTCTCCCAGTTTGAGAATACGACGATAATTTGCATATTTCTTGACTTAGGCTTAAAAACATGGCGTTAGAGGGTGAAAACTCGAAACAGCGCCCGAATGGTCCCGTGGGTGGCGCCAACACCTCCCGCAGGACCAATGTAACTCGTAGGAAGTGACCCCACAGCCGCGGGTCTCCCGGTTTGAGAGTACGACAGTAATTTGCATATTTATAGACTTAGGATTAAAAACATGGCGTTAGAGGGTGAAAACTCGAAACAGCCCCCGAACGGCCCTATGGGTGGCACCAACACCTCCCACGGGACCAATGTAACTCATAGGAACTGACCCCGCAGCCGCGGGTCTCCCGATTTGAGATTACGACGCTAATTTGCATATTTACAGACTTAGGCTCAAAAACTTGGCGTTAGAGGGTGAAAACTCGAAACAGCCCCCGAACGGCGCCGTCGGTGGCACCAACACCTCCCACGGGACCCATGTAACTCGTAGGAACTCACCACGCAGCCGCAGGACTCCCGATTTGAGAGTACGACGGTAATTTGCATATTTCTAGACTTAGGCTTAAAAACATGGCGTTAGAGGGTGAAAACTCGAAACAACTCCCGAACGGCCCCGTGGGTGGCACCAACACCTCCCACGGGACTAATGTAACTCGTAAGAACTGACCACGCAGCCACGAGAGTTCTGGTTTGAGAGTACGACGGTAATTTGTATATTTCTAGACTTAGGCTTAAAAACATGGCGTTAGAGGGTGATAACCCGAAACAGCCCCGAACAATCCCGTGGGTGGCACCAACACCTCCCACGGGACCAATGTAACTCGTAGGAACTGACCGCACAGCCGCGGGAGTCCCAATTTGAGAATACGACGGTAATTTGCATATTTCTAGGCTTAGGTAAAACATGGCGTTAGAGGGTGAAAACTCGAGACAACCCCCGAACGGCCCCGTAGGTGGCACCAACACCTCCCACGGGACCAATGTAACTCGTAGGAACTGTCCGCGCAGTCGCGGGACTCCCGGTATGAGAGTACGACGGTAATTTGCATATTTCTAGACTTAGGCTTAAAAACATGGCGTTAGAATGTGAAAACTCGAAACAGCTCCCGAACGGCCCCGTGGGTGGCACCAACACCTCCCACGGGACCAATGTAAGTCGTAGGAACTGATCGCGCAGCCGCGGGACTCCCGGTATGAGAGTACGACGGTAATTTGCATATTTCTAGACTTAGGCTTGAAAACATTGCGTTAGAGGGTGAAAACTCGAAACAACCCCCGAACGTCTCCGTGGGTGACACCAACACCGCCCACGGGACCAATATAACTCGTAGGAACTGACCGCGCAGCCGCGGGAGTTCCGATTTGAGAGTACGACGGTAATTTGTATATTTCTAGACTTAGGCTTAAAAACATGGCGTTAGAGGGTGAAAACCAGTAACAGCCCCCGAACGATCCCGTGGGTGGCACCAACACCTCCCACGGGACCAATGTAACTCGTAGGAACTGATCCCGCAGCCGCGGGTCTCCCGGTTTGAGAATACGACGATAATTTACATATTTCTTGACTTAGACTTAAAAACATAGCGTTAGAGGGTGAAAACTCGAAACAGCCCCCGAATGGCCCCGTGGGTGGCCTCAACACCTCCCGCAGGACCAATGTAACTCCCAGGAACTGACCCCACAGCCGCGGGTCTCTCGGTTTGAGAGTACGACGGTAATTTGCATATTTCTTGACTTAGGGTTAAAAACATGATGTTAGAGGGTGAAAACTCGAAACAGCTCCCAAACGTCCCCGTGGGTGGCACCAACGCCTCCCACGGGACCAATGTAACTCGTAGGAACTGACCGCACAGCCGGGGGTCATCCGATTTGAGAGTGCTACGGTAATTTTCATATTTCTAGACTTAGGCTTAAAAATATGACGTTAGAGCGTGAAAACTCGAAACAGCCCCCGAATGGCCCCGTGGGTGGGGCCAACACCTCCCACGGGACCAATGTAACTCGTAGGAACTGACCCCGCACCGCGGGTCTCCCGGTTTGAGAATACGACGATAATTTGCATATTTTTTGACTTAGGCTTAAAAACATGGCGTTAGAGGGTGAAAACTCGAAACAGCCCCCGAACGGTCCCGTGGGTGGCGCCAACACCTCCCGCAGTACCAATGTAACTCGTAGGAACTCACCGCGCAGCCGGGGGTCATCCGATTTGAGAGTTCTACGGTAATTTTCATATTTCTAGACTTAGGCTTAAAAATATGACGTTAGAGCGTGAAAACTCGAAACAGCCCCCGAATGGCCCCGTGGGTGGGGCCAACACCTCCCACGGGACCAATGTAACTCGTAGGAACTGACCCCGCAGCCGCGGGTCTCCCGATTTGAGAATACGACGATAATTTGTATATTTCTTGACTTAGGCTTAAAAACATGGCGTTAGAGGCTCGAAACAACCCCCGAACGGCCCTATGGGTGGCACCAACACCTCCCACGGGACCAATGTAACTCGTAGGAACTGACCCCGTAGCCGCGGGTCTCCCGATTTGAGATTACGACGGTAATTTGCATATTTATAGACTTAGGCTCAAAAACTTGGCGTTAGAGGGTGAAAACTCGAAACAGCCCCCGAACGGCGCCGTCGGTGGCACCAACACCTCCCACGGGACCAATGTAACTCGTAGGAACTCACCACGCAGCCGCGGGACTCCCGGTTTGAGAGTACGACGGTAATTTGCATATTTTTAGACTTAGGCTTAAAAACATGGCGTTAGAGGGTGAAAACTCGAAACAACCCCCGAACGGCCCCGTGGGTAGCACCAACACCTCCCACGGGACCAATGTAACTCGTAGGAACTGACCACGCAGCCACGGGAGTTCTGGTTTGAGAGTACGACGGTAATTTGTATATTTCTAGACTTAGGCTTAAAAACATGGCGTTAGAGGGTGATAACCCGAAACAACCCCGAACGATCCCGTGGGTGGCACCAACACCTCCCACGGGACCAATGTAACTCGTAGGAACTGACCGCACAGCCGCGGGAGTCCCAATTTGAGAATACGACGGTAATTTGCATATTTCTAGGCTTAGGCAAAACATGGCGTTAGAGGGTGAAAACTCGAAACAACCCCCGAACGGCCCCGTAGGTGGCACCAACACCTCCCACGGGACCAATGTAACTCGTAGGAACTGTCCGCGCAGCCGCGGGACTGCCGGTATGAGAGTACGACGGTAATTTGCATATTTCTAGATTTAGGCTTAAAAACATGGTGTTAGAGGGTGAAAACTCGAAACAGCTCCCGAACGGCCCCGTGGGTGGCACCAACTCCTCCCACGGGACCAATGTAAGTCGTAGGAACTGATCGCGCAGCCGCGGGACTCCCGGTATGAGAGTACGATGGTAATTTGCATATTTCTAGACTTAGGCTTGAAAACATTGCGTTAGAGGGTGAAAACTCGAAACAAACCCCGAACGTCTTCGTGGGTGGCACCAACACCGCCCACGGGACCAATATAACTCGTAGGAACTGACCGCGCAGCCGCGGGAGTTCCGGTTTGAGAGTACGACGGTAATTTGTATATTTCTAGACTTAGGCTTAAAAACATGGCGTTAGAGGGTGAAAACCCGTAACAGCCCCCGAACGATCCCGTGGGTGGCACCAACACCTCCCACGGGACCAATGTAACTCGTAGGAACTGACCCTGCAGCCGCGGGTCTCCCGATTTGAGAATACGACGGTAATTTACATATTTCTAGACTTAGGCAAAACATGGTGTTAAAGGGTGAAAACTCGAAACAACTCCCGAACGGTCCCGTGGGTGGCACCAACACCTCCCACGGGACCAATGTAACTCGTAGGAACTGACCGCGCAGCCGCGGGACTCCCGGTATGAGACTACGACGGTAATTTGCATATTTTTAGACTTAGGCTTAAAAACATGGCGTTAGAGGGTGAAAATTCGAAACAACCCCCGAACGGCCCGGTGGGTGGCACCAACACCTCCCACGGGACCAATATAACTCGTAGGAACTGACCGCGCAGCCGCGGGACTTTTGGTTTGAGAATACGATGGTAATTTGCATATTTCTATACTTTCGCTTAAAAACATTGATATGTTGATAATTTGAACTCATATATGCAATTTTTCAGGTTGATGAAATTTTTTGAATTACTACTTGGTTACTGATACTTTTGTTTTTTGTATCCTATCATTTGTTGGATTTTTGCACGTGGAACAAATGAAGGAGGCAATGGTTTACAACATGAAGATTGTTTATATGTTTTGGACATTCAGGATAATGTTTTTTTATGTGTTATAGCCGTGCAGGCTTTTATTGTTTAGTTTTATGGCCGTGCGGGCTTTTATAATTTGATTGCTGAATTTTATAGCCGTGCGGGCTTTATTATAAGCAGGTTTTTCATTTACAGGGTTTGGAATGTTAAGAAAATAGAGGAAACTCTGGCCAATTTTTTTTTTGGTCTGTGAATTATTAAGACGTGTAATATTTTTAAGTTTGTATATATATTTGTTTATTAACAACATTCTCAATTCGCAATTTGTGATTTGTGATTTTTTTTAGTGTTTTGCCTATAATAAATATTTGTAACACCTCGTTGCAACCGACGGTGCACTCACAGGACCCCCAATTTTAGGATTGGATAAAAAAAAATATTTTTTTTTAAATTATAGATAAATATGGTCATGGACTTTGTCCATGACCATTTTTATTTTTTTTGTCGCGCTTAAAAATGGTCGCGGCCAAAGTCCGCGACCATTTTTTTTATTTTTTTGTCGAGGTTATGGGTCGCGGACTAGGGCCGCGACCAATTTTTAAATTTTTTTTTTTGTCACGGACGTGGGTCGCGGACTTTGGCCGCGACCAATTTGTCACGGTTGTGGATCATGGAAGAGGGCCGCGACCAATTTTTTTTTTGTCACGGACGTGGGTCGCGGACTTTGATCGCGACCAATTTGTCACGGTTCTGGGTCACGGATCAGGGCCGCGACCATTTTTTTTAATTTTTTTTTTGTCACAGACGTGGGTCGTGGACTTTGGCCCCGACCAATTTGTCACAGTTTTGGGTCACGGATGAGGGCCGCGACCCGTCACGGCATGGGTCATGGCCAAAGTCTGCGACCATCTGCCGTGACCATTTTTTGGTCACGGACTTGGGCCGCGACCCACGAAAATGGTCACCCCCAAAATGGTCACGGCCCAAGTCCGCGACCCAAAGTTTTGGTTAGGGATTTTGGCCGTGACCAATCGCCAGTTTTGGTGTAGTGCTAGTACATCTTTTAAAACTTCATAATCTTAGGGAGGCGAGGCTGGTTTAGAAGGGGAAACTATCCTCCTCAACCTAAGTCTCTGAATTAATGCAGTATCTTCTTCTTCTTTTTCTTCTTCTTCTTCTTCTTTATCCTCCACTTCCTCTACTTCCTCCTCTCTCTCCTCACCGTCCTCATCTTTATCACCAACACCACCAGCTACACGTCCCTCGGGCAACTCCTTCTCAGTTAACTCGCTTGATGCCTCAATCGCAAGTTTAAGAGGGCTAATTGCCTTGCTCTTTTTACTACCACCAGCAGGTTGAGGATCGTACGAGAAGCCATGATAGGCCATCTCGGTTGACATAAAACCCCTATCTTCTTCAATGATATTTTCCCAAGTCTGTCTAAGATGACCAAACATTCGGTTGACTGCTTGGGTGACTTTGAGATCAGGAGTATGGGCCATTGGAGTTTGTTGGACAGTTTTAAGCTTTTTTATTTGAGCTATCCAGGTAGTCCTAACTACTGCCCCAGACGAGGCAGTGCGTGGAGTATCACTTCTTTCAACTGGCCTTGAAGGACCAGGGGCAATGGCAGTTACCTCGACCGAAAGGCAGGCTTGCGATGCTTTCTTCTTCTTGAAAATTGCTTGGTCCACTGGAGCTAATGGAGGCAGCTTGGAAGGGACAGTGTTATTGGTGGTGATAAGAGGAAATACAGAAGATAAGGGGGTGTAATTTCTCAAACCCAACTATGTGGGCGGGTATCTCTCAACCTTAGGGTATCGAGGTTCCTTCAGAATGTTACTTTAAAAACAAACAAGCAGGTTTTGCCAAAATATCATTATGTAAATGGCCGACCTACTTCCTCAAGCTTCTTTGCTCGAAATGATAGGATTGGACGAGTAATTGTCACAAAGACTTACTATAACTGAAGTTGGATAATTCGCACAAGTAAAGGAAAAGTTTGTTGGCTTCTTACGGGTAAAGTGGCTTAAGAAAAGGGCTCCTTGATCGTAACCAAATTATAGAACTACACGATGGGGGTTGTAAATGGAATACAAAGAATATCATTCCGTGTACGATGGTAAATAGGAAGGGATTAATAGAAGGGGGACATTCTTCGAGGGGCAGTTCCTCGCCAATGCCTCACGAAGGGGAGTAATGGGTCATTCCTCCTCGAAAAAAAAACATTGGTAAAAAATTGGTCCACCCCAACATAGGGGAAAGGTAAGAACCTTTTAACTCTGTTGATCAAAGCGATGCGAGGCTTCTTGACACTTTTATGATTCTAGTAAAAAATTTGAGGACCTTAAAGGGTTGAGAGCCGGGGTAGTTACCTACCGGTGCATAGTCTGGGTAGTGGACGTAAAGGAAAGTTGTCAAAAAGACATGGTTTGCGTAGTTGGAGACATCAAACCTGTCAATGCTCCGTGTTGAATCAGTCACCACACGATCCAACCAGGTATACAATGAACTAAGTATGATATTCGCGAGAGGAAACTTCACGCCGCTGGCCATCCGAACAACCATGTTTATCAAGTCCTTTCTGAGGCAATCATGGGGCTTTCCCGGACGATAGATTTTTTACAACATCACCCAGATGTAACCAACTAGCTCGATTTGGGAGTCAAAACCTTTTCCCGCCATGGGTTGTTCGAATGACTGCTTTCCCCGGGGATTCTCCTTGGCTACCTCATGGGCCTTAATTACTAGTTTGTCTTTAATAAAGTAGAAGTACCTAATCACCTCAGAGTAGGTACGCTTGTTATAAGTAACCATAGAGTCCTTTACAACTACTTCCAGCACAACCCTCAAGGATTTCTCTTTACTGGAGACTACTACCTCAAAAAAAGTGTCAACCCCTATCGCTTTTAACCCTAGAAGCTCGCAAACATCTTCCAAGGTGACAGTGAATTCCCCTAAGAGGTCAAAAAGGTATGTGACCAGTAACACCAGCGAGAAATGAGCAGTTGAAGGGCGGTGTTATTTTTGGCAAGGGTCAGATCACCTAACGAGAGGGAACAGGGTAAACAAGAGCAAGTTAGACATAATATTTAGAGTGGATGTGTTCGGTCTAAGGGCCTAATCCCGCACAGTCACTGGGGAAAGCTTCAAACTTTAGTTTAGAGAAGGGAAAATCATTACGTTTAATGTGAAAGTGGGTGACAGTGGCAGTAGCAATGTAGGCAAAATCTTCAGCATCTTCACCCTCCTCCATCGGCAAATTAGGGTTTATAGTTGGCTCTAACTCACTGGGAAATCTCTCTGTAGTTTTCCAGAAACGATCAAACTTGCCGAAATAGGGAGCACTGTGGCAACGTGCCCATTAGTTTTGACGCACTTGGGTTTCGGGGGAGGCACCCTTAGCAGAGTGAGTTATTTTGACGATGGGTGCCTTGAAAGCTTTAGGGAATAAAGTGAAAGAGTAAGTTAAAAGGAATGAAGGGAATGAAGAAGGCAAAGTCTGCTCTCATAGAAAGTCAACTCAAGGGAACGAAAACCCAAAGGTAAAGATTTCAAATGAAGGTACCCCATTTTTATATGGGCAACACAGACCCCAATAGGCGGCAAAAGGCGACGCTTAGAAAAGCACAATAATGATTAGAATAATTTGTGTGTTCGCCAAGCACGCACAGTTGTAGAAGTTCAAGGCTCGCAATGATGATGTTTTGGGAGACAAACGTGCGGATGAGTAATGTGGGGAACACGCGCACGCCCTGGTGCTGCCATGTGTCACATACAAAAGTACAAACGATAATCTCATTTAATGAGACATACTCGGCATCTTTTCATCATGGGAAAATTAAGAGTTTTGGGAGAAATCTGAATAAACTTCTTCGCTTTCTCTAAGGCATATGTCACAAGTAATTATGAAGCCTCACAAAAGGAAGATATATTATTTCATGTATGGCAAGAGATTCACTAAATCGATGGGGAGGTTCGAAAGATAGAGAAGAATATAACTCTTCCATTACTAATAAATTGTTGTCTCTTATAAATCAAGTGCCAGAGGTATTTAAAACTCATTACAGGAGAGGATTGAGGATCAACAAAGGGTTTCGTACAGATATTTCTTCATGCAATAAATATATATCTCTATGAAGGGGAAAATGTAGGGGGAGTCCACACCAAAGAGTGATTAACATAGTTAATTTATTGATTAACCTACGAAGAAGGAGAAAGAAGGTCGCCCGAGTAAGTTACCTCGAAGATACTCTACATAAGTGGCTCGAAGGACCTACCTCGAACATTCTCCAACGTACCTGGCTCGAAGGATCCAATCCTTAGATCGAAGTCACTTGAATGATGATAGCTTGTAATAAGAAATAGAATGATCTGTATCATGTACTTTATCTTATAGTATATGTTGAGTGAGGTTGTTTGGTACCCACGAGGGACCATGCCTGGGAGGGCATGGGAGAGCTAACATGCTCTATCGAGCAACCTCCTCTTGGGAACCTCACAGGGACATGGTTTGGAGGATTGAGAGCAAGGCAATGTTCGTAATACAATTACCAATCCTCTTGGCACACTTGGGCAAAACTTCACTTAACACATATGGTTTCTCGAGCCACTACCACCGAGCCACCTCAACTCTTACTTGTTCGAGGGAATTTTCTCAAGGTATCTCAATCTTGCATCTTGGTTCTAATATAGTTATTAGCCAAAAAATAAAAATAAACACTCGAGCTACCTATTAGCCGAACAATCTTTAAGCAAACGCCATCCCACCTTACTGATGTGGCTATACACCCACCATAGTCACTGTTTAACCACGTTATGACATCATAACATCTAGCATTTAGGGACTCAAAGTCATGTCACTAAAGTGAGTTTATTCTTAGCACAACAGGTTTAGTTCACCAAACCCGACCCTTTAGTCGTCCTAAGTTAAGCTCTAAGTTGCCATGTCGCGTTCCTCATTAATGTCCACCATACCTCCAGCCAATGAAATCGTTTCCCACAAAATTATGAGATCCCATGCATTTAATGCAATATCTTCTACATTAATGAAAGGTACTTGGGTATTTAATTCGATCAATCATATTGAACGCGGGCAAGTTTACTCGAGTAACTTGCTCTTTATGTAAATACACCATACAAACAGTTTAACGGAAAGACCATTTTGAACCTATAATTGTTGCCCAACTTCCCCCACACACGAGAGTTATTTTGATAACATTAACTCCCCACACCAGTTTAATACCCATATCATTGAGAATTAACTGAGTTTGAAGTTCCTGCCTTGCCTTTGTTGTTCATAGAGTGCTTGCTCTTTCTCCCTCCGACCACGCTACCGGCTGGTCCCATCTATTTATTATGCCTTCTCTGTATTTATTGTGCTAACGTATCATTTAATACAAGTATGAATATTGAATCCCTTTGTCTCCTATTCACATGTGTCGATCGTCAATATTTAATACTACATGATGTAGATCCCGATATCGATAGGGGGTTGTGCCTCACTTGATACTAACTGTATTTCAAGAACCCACATCTTACAATAGTTTTTAATTGAAGGATATATGTAAAATGGGCATAACTAATTGGGGGTGAAATCCAAATAACCCATTACAATTTATATGGTAATATACTAAGTTTTCTTGAGCTTTTCTGCAAAATCCTATGTCTTTGGTAGGATACGTTTTGTAGGTATGTTTTTCCTGCACGAAAATTTGAGGACCAGTTTCTCACAGCTTTCCTGTTAACCAAACGCAAGAAAATGCGCAGGATTAGGGCTGTGTTTCGGCCGGATCGGATCGGAAAATGACCCTTCGGAAAAAATTCTGATTTTTTCGGAAATAAAATATTTGTTCCGATTTCCTATCCAATTTTTTCGAAAAATCAAAAAAGTTTCCGAATTCGGAAAAATCGGAGAATCGAAAAAAATCGAAAATTCAAAAAATATACTAAAAATTCAGAAATTTTGGAACTTCCAAAATTTCAAAAAATTAATATAGGATTTTCGATTACTCGAAATTATCATTTTAAAGAAATCGAAAAAAAGATTTAACCCAACATGTAAATATATAAGGATTTAACCATTTTTTTCATTTGTGTAGAGGATAAAGGGATATTTTCCTTTTATAGAGGACTTTTTTGGCCTCTCTTCCTCTCCTATCCGATGTGGGACACATGAGAATGTTTAACAAAATTGAAAATAATTGGAAATCGAAAAATATTTCGAAACTAATTTGGAAAAATCGGATCGACATAGTTTCGAAAAAATCAAAAAATCAAAAATTCAGAATTATTTCCAATTTTCGATCCGATTTTTTTTGGAAAAATCGAAAATCGGAAATCGAAAACCTTATATTCGTTCCAAAATCGGAAAATATCGGATCGAATATCGAAAAAATTGAAATGTTCGGAAAAAAACACAGGCCTACGCAGGATGGTTATTTTCCTTCACTTTTCCTTTATGTTCCTGACAAATAAACACAACCTTTGGGTTGTCCCATATTAAGAGCCCACTTTCCTTTTTGGATATAATCGACAAACCAATTCCATGGCGGTGAACAAGAGTTAATATTGAATGTTTATTCAGCGTATCCTTAACCTATACAAGATAAAGCACTGACTCTTATTTTGGGACAGAGGGAGTATATGGTATTTTAGTATAATACCTTTTCTCCCCATTTTTATTAATCTCATGTAAATGGGTTTAAACACATTTATTACACCCAAGTGAAGGGATTTATTGAATAGAAATGAAAATTTTGACATTTCAAAACCCCATCTTTATAACTATATTTTCTCGTCCTCTAAAATTAGTAATTCCTTCTTGTCACTACTCCTTTTAAACAAACAACCTTATATTCGAATTTGTTTCGTCCGTTTATTTCAATAACAGTATGTACCGAATCACTTGTAGGAAATGGTTGAGTCGAAGTTGATATTAAAATTGTTAGGATATTGACATTAAAGAAAGTAGAAAAGAAAAATGACAGCAATGTATTGTATTTGTTCTAATTTGTATCCATTAATGATGCGTAAAGGGATGAAAAATATTGAATTGTATTTTTTCTTGTTTGTATCCATTAACTTGGGTAACTGAATGATATTTGATTGAGCCCTATTGTAAATCAATCACTTAGAGTATTGTATTTCGATTATTAAAGACAAACAGTTTTGTAAAAACTGCATACAGTTCTTATTTGGGGTTTTTAAATGAGTATGAAAGTATTTTACCACTTTAAAAACTCACTGTTTATAGTATATATATAGAAAAAGTGTGTTTATATTTATAAAAAAACTTATTAATATATTATCGTTATGTTTTATTCATGCAACATTCAAAACAAAATATTAAGGTTAATGGGTTATAATAGGGTTAATCATGACACAAAACGGGTAACAAATGAGTTTGGAAATAAATATGGGAACGATTTATGATCTTCTCAATGGTAAAAGAAAATCAAGCATGAACCACCTTCTTTAAAATCGAATAACTCTATAGAGTTCGAACCGTGTTGAGATTAACACAAGACATAAGCACTGGTTGAAAAATTTGTGATGTTCAATATTATGTAGTTTGGTTTGGACAGTCCATTCAATATTTATTTTGTTGTGTTTGTTTCGAATTTGATAATTAATTATGTAACTGGAGTTGCACGCCATATTACGTTGTGTGTCAGTGTTTTTAATTACAATTCCCTCATTCAAAAGGATCCGCATGACATTACTTTAAATTGTATTTTTCCCCACCTTTATGCAAATAGAGTATAAAAACAAATAACACATCTCCTATTTCAGACAGGTTAAATGGACATTTTAGTTAATTTTTGCACAAATCAACTTCTTCTCTCCTCTATCATTTCACACACGTATATCTGTTTTTCACATAAGCAAGTCGATGTTTTCCATCAAATTATGAATCTTTCTACCACGCAAGACAAAGTGTTAACCTTTTCAAATGTAATAAATCTCCTAGTACTAATCAAACCCACTGACCAAGCAACAACGTGCAGCCTCCTAGATTTCTTTTGAACCACCTCTCTCTCTCTCTCTCTCTACACTCTTCCTCCCCCCTCTCCTTTAATATTCACCTTGTAATATCGTACGAATAGTAGACCTAGAAACCGTGTATCAATGAGATGAAAGGAGTAATTTTTTCCATTTCCCTATAGAATATTGTTTATAGAGTTTCGTTTAATTTATTATATTGACTGGAATTCTTAATTGAGTAGATTGGGCACTTTAATATAATTGATAAGTAGTTTAAATCAAATTATATTTAGTATTTTACCATATACTTTTTTATTTCATAAATTTATTTGACAAATTTAATTTTTATGATGAATATTGTGTCAAATTTCAGTTATAGGAATTGAAAATGATGCTTGTTGCACTGTAGATATTAGCATTTAACATAAATGTAGATTTCATACCTCTATAATTTGGCGGCATATGTGGAAAAACTATGATCCCCACAACTTGATTTGTCAACCTCGCCACCATGAGAGTAGAGTAGTCGTATCATTCCCATGTAGAAAATCAAGTACGATTTGAGATCCGAATTAAGATGAGAAATCATTCTCCGCCAAGATACCCTATAGTACAACATAATTTTGTTATTTATAATTTGTCCCTAATAGTGCTACATTTGGGAGAAAAAAACTTAACATCAATGCGTTATAATATGACCATTCATGACAAATCGATCATCTCAATGGTTAAAGCAGGGTGGGAATGACCGAAAACATCTCAAATCGAATGACCCCGTAGTGTTCGAGCCGTATACAGTAATATAAACATGGAAAAAGAAAGAATTAAAAGTTATACGATGATCAATCTTATGTGGTTTAGTTCCCATAATCCATTAAAAAATTATTTTCTTGTGTTTGTTTTAAATACGATAACTAATTATGAAAACAGAAGTTGCACACCAGATTTTTCCATGTATAATTTCTTTCAAGTATAATTTTCCCGTTATGATGGCTCCACATGCCATTAATTTTATTTGGAATTTCCCCGCCCTTATGCAAAGAAATTATAAAAAGCTAACAGCATTACCCTCTATAAAAAAAAACCTTAAAACGATACTTTATTTAATTTTGGCATGAATGAAGATTCTCTTTCATGTATCCTTTCCCACGTTTCTCTCTCTTTACCGTACAAACAAACTCACATTTTCCATCAAACTATGCGTCTTTATCTCGCATAAGACAAAGTATTAATTTTTCCAAATATATTGCAAATCTCTTAAGATCAAGTAAACCCATTGACCAAATAATAAATTGGAGCATTTTATATCTCCCTTCGTACTTTATCTCCCATATCCTTTAATGTTTCCACCCTTATTTGGATTTATTACTTAATATCCACACATGATTTTACCAATTTACTAATCATAACGTTTTTAGATAAAATTAAATCATGTAATATATTGTGAGAACCTATACCCAAATGCCATTATATACTCGTCCGCGGATAGGCTGATAAAGGGTTTTTGAGGAATACTTAACTTCCATTTTGTTTCATTTTAAAAAAACATGGAGACACCAATCTTTCTACTCAAAACAGACAAAGGGAGGGATGGGCTTCGATCGAGACCTAAAATGAAAAGTGGTATGCATATTTTAACCATAAAGTCGGAGTTTAGGCACTAGGTTATGGACTATGAAGGTGTAGGCACCATCTATGGCCTTTCGGAATCAAATGTAGATGTGTATTGTTATAATGACATGTTTTTAGTGTAAAATCATAAATAGAACCAAAATCATTGTATATATCAATATTGTTCGTAGTGCAACAAAGGCAACGTGTATAGATAATATAAGCAAATCGTAAATAATTACAAAGTTTGACTTGCTCACTCAAACGGAGGTTTGAATGAGCTTATGTACTCACATTGAGTGATTTAAAGTCCACTTAGTTCATACAAATTTAAATGGATTTTGTCCCTTACTTTAACCCGACGTGGGATATTTCACCCTCCTTTAATGTCTGAAAAATGAGTTTCTTGTTTAATGGTTTATCATGACATTGTTTGGGAAGGTTTGCTATGACTATAATGAATTAATATAACTAAAAGTGAAATTATTTTGATTAAAAATGTAGAGATAAGACCTCATGTACTAGGATTGAAATATGAGGCAAAATCCTCGAGCCAAATGACCCTTTAATCTATTGCTTTTGTATTTCACGATTTCAAGCCTTTTTAGTTTATTTTTTTATATTTATAAAAGTCCAAAATACATACATAAATATGAAAAATGCTTTCTTATGACTCTGAAACTCCACACGAACGAGCCATTTGGACACCCCCGTGTGAGCTAAATAAGGGGATGCTGGAGCCACCCTAACACATGCCTCGCTTACTATCAGTTATTCGTTGGGGATTTTCGAGCCTTAGACTAATGATTATTATCCTAGTTTATAAAGTCCACTCTTTACGCATAAATATATAAAACATTTGACTTTATCTTTGGGAACGGTTCCCTATTATTCCCATGCATCTACCATAAGCATAATCAAAGTCAATGCAGTTCATAAGCATGTTTGGAGAAGAGAGAGGAGAAGAAAAAGGCGAGTGGTGCAACAACTTAACATCACCCCTTCAGTTCATATTATATATAATATATGAAAACAAAGTGAGAATCTTACATGTGACACGAAATGAACGTTCTTAAGCTTCAATGTAATTTTATCTCAAGGTTATCCTTCAATAGAGTTCGTTTGTAATGGAATTTGTGAGAAGTTTACTTAAAAGAAGGGTATTTTTTGAAGAAAAAAAAGTTTGTTTGGGGTCGGGGGATAGTAAGAAAATAAGGACATTTGGGGATTTTTTTAGAGAGCGAAAATAGATAGCTTATACTCTCTCGAGTAGATTTTTTAAAGTCGTAGGTGGGAGCTTGTTTTTACCCATTTTAGGCTCACCCTTATAATCGATCAGTTTACATCGGGTATATCGGACGAGCATGTTGTAAGGACGTTGTTAAACTCCTCCTTTTGGTTTTGAATTTATTCTGAAATAAGATTTCCAAATGTATTATTTAGAATCATTAGAGTTATGAATATCATATCATTGACGAAAATGACAAAGCACTACGATAAAAATCTATTGAACATGACATATTCAAACATTCATGTAATCAAATGTTTGGTAAGTGTGGGAACCCATTTATTATGGTCAATCGGAGTAGTCGAACAACCCCAACCAGCTAAAGGAGCTGCCCGACCTAAATCAGATATTCTACCAACATATGTGTATTTAATATACAATAAAACACTTATGGATATATTCAAATCAACCACCAACAATATCTTCAGAGATATTCAGGTGATTCGTGATATATCCAACATGATTATTGAGTTCCTTATGCAATTTAACCTCTACGAAACAAGATCTACAAACTGTATGTAAGGACATAAATTTCTAATTGAGTCTATATATTATTTTGACTTAATTCCGTGAACAAAACTGTGTTTGTAATATGTCATAGGGAGATTTTTATTTTGTCACGATCCCACTTGGTCTATGACGTATTGAAGACGTTGCGGCAAACCTTTAAAGAATTAATCATACCGAAGTTTAATTGGTGCAAGTTTACTCGTCTTCAAGTCAATTGCATTCCGATATCACTCAGTTATGAATGCGTATAATTAATGGTGCTTGGAATTGTTTTTATAAAAGATAAGGATGTATTAAAATGTTTTTAAAAGTGTTTTAAGGGTTTACACTACGTTTTAATTCTGATATACTCGAAATAGAGTTTGACTTATTTGGATCTCCTTTAAAATAGACGTTTTGAACTAAAAGTCAAAAAGTTAAACTGACACGTCAGCTCATTCAAAAGACATAAGGATCTCACTCGAACGAGATACCTATGTCGCGCGAACGATGTGGCCTTGTCGTTCGAGGTACACGTTTTTTGAGGTGGCACTAAAATATTATTTAAAGCATGTTTCTATCAGAGTTTCGTAGGTGTGCAATTGGAAAAACAGTATACCATCCAGTACGTTATTTGCACATGTTTTCTAAGGTTTACAAAGCATAAACAAATCCTTAGAGTTTGCAAAGATCCAGGTTATCATTCTTATATGTTTAAGTGATCTTGTGGCACCAAAGAAGTTTGTTCTGTCATTGAATATCAAGGGGTTTTGCGGTGAAGAAAAGAGAAGGACCTCTTGTTCGACATCGTAGGCAAATCAAAGTCAATCGGTGGACACCGATACATACATGGATGCGTGTGTTGTGGACAGGTATTGTGGAAGACGAAATTTCTACGTGGGCACTACTAAAGAACGGTAGAAGATCAGAAGGAGCGTCAAGACCCATGGGGATCGAGTCATTGAGTAAGGCTAATCTGTCTTTGTAAAACCATTGTTCATAGTGATTGTCTGGCTTGGACCGTCCGAGGTTGTTTTCCCATTTTTAGGTTTTTTTCTCGTACATCCGGCGTTATGAATATTATTTACTTTATTTTACTTGCTTTAATCACTAGATGCATGTTTAGGATTAATCAAGATAAATTTGGTTTAAAGTAAGAATTGGATTTTCACAACTTGGTTTGGTGCGTAATTAAAAGTTGGATAATTTTTTGAGAAAAATTGGTTTTGATTTGAAACACACATTTTGGGCACTTTCAAATTGGTATCAGAGCTAGAAAACATAATTTATTTGTTTTGTGATCCCGTGTGTTTTCAAAAATGAATTTTGGATTTAACGAACTTTCTTGAACTCCTATGTTTATGGCACTAATTACACTTATTGGAAGATGAGAATGAGAAGTGCATTAAAATCAATTGATGAGCATGTGTGGTTAGCAGTTGAGAAAGGACGGACACCCCTATCACTATTGTAGGTGAGGTCACTAGTTTAAAGTTTGTCGAGTCATGGACCGAAACTGAACATAGACTTTCATAATATAATTCTAAGGGTCTGCACGTTATTTCTTCAATTGTCACACCAGAAGAATATAATAGAATTATGACTTGTGAAACATCAAAAGAGGCTTGGGATATTTTGACCCTGACTCATGAGGGCACTATCACGTTTAGGGCGTCAAAACTTCAAAACCTCACTACACAGTTTGAGACCATTAGGATGCTAGAGAGTCAGACTTTTGATGTGTTTTATGCTAGGTTGTCCAATATTGTCAACTCGTCGTTTAACCTAGGCGAGAAAATTCCCGATAATCGTGTCATTAAGAAAATACTTAGGTCCTTGCCTAGTAGGTTTGATGCGAAAATGACCATTTTAAACTCATTGGGCAGGTTGGAGTCGACGAAACTAGAAGAGATTGTAGATGACTTATAAACCTATGAAATCGACGTGATCACCTCCAAGAAAGTGCCTAAGAAAGAAAAGGGTATTTCTTTGAAAACCTGAAAGGAGGAAATTAATATTTCGAATTCCAATTCCGATTCCGATTTTGAGGATGTTGCTTTGTTGGCAAAGAAATTAAAAAAATTTATTAAGTTTCAAAAGCAATCGAAAGATGCTAAGAAATTTGAAAAATTAACGAAAAACAAAGTAGATCCTACCTCTAAGGATAAGTTTGAGAAGCCTAAGAGAGATGAGTCGGAGAAGTGTTTTGGGTGTGAGGGGTACGGTCACAAAGTTAAGGAGTGTCCCACTAGAGTTAAGAAAGAGGGAAAAAACCCATTGTCTATAATGCCACCTTAAGTGATAGTGATCCGGAAGAGGGAGAGAGTTCCCCCATCGATCGTAACTTTGTTGCATTTATGGCATGTAAAGTAAGCGGCGAAGATTCTCATGTGTATGACACTTCTGAGGAGGTTTTGAGTGTATCCCATGTTAGTGAGGGCTAAGAGAGTGATGAGGAGGAGGTAGATGTGAAAGAGTTGCAAAATGCGTTTAATGAGTTGTATGCCGAAACGATGAAGGTGGAAAAGGCTAACTCTAAATTGCAAGCTAAGTTGAATGAGCGTGACGTAGAAAATAATGATAGCTTGATTGAGGATCTTAGGGCACGAGAGAAGAAGTTTAGGGATAAACTAGAGTTTGTGGAGAAAGAGAGAGATAATCTCTGTGGTTTGATGGAGTCCTTGAAAAAGGAGATTTTAGAGTTTGAGGGGTCTAGGCGTTTGCTCGAGTCTAGGATTCACGAGTTGGAGGAGAGATTGAGATACTAGTCTAGAGTCAAGTTTGATTTGGAGGCTAGGTCGGAGAAGTTAGATAAGATCATAGGCACCATACAAATTAAGGGAGATAGGGGAGGTATAGGTTTTGATGAGAGAGTTGTTCCCATTCCCCCCACACCTGTGAGAAACACTAGGAAGGTTAGAAAAGGTCCACATATAGGTAATCATTCCCACCACCGCTACACTTGCACGTTTTGTGGTAGGAAAGGTCACCTTAGGCATTATTGTTACAACCTTAGATAAGCTCCTAAGAAGTTTAGGAATAAAGTTGCTCCGGTTCCCCCAAACCCCCATGCATCATTTTACACCTACTTGGATTAGGAAATCGGATTTAGTGGCTTTAGGAATTAAACTTCATGATTCTCCTTTGGGAGCACTTGATTCTTCCCATGCCAAATCTAAAGGATGATAGTGTTGCCATGTTTGTCATAAGCTAGTTTACTTCATGATATATTCATTGTTAGTATTATGACATGTGTGTCATTTTGTATTTTAGTTTTTATCTTATTTGAAAAATACAAAAAGATTTTTTTTTAAGAAAATTTTTGAAAATCCCAAAATATTTTGTTTTTTTAGATAATTTTTTGAAAAATCCAAAAAGATTTTATTTTTGAGAAAACTTTTGAAAACCCAAAAAGATTTTGCTTTTATTTAAGTCAAAATATGAAAAGCCAAAAAGATTTTCGATTTTTGTTTTTTAGTTTACATATTTGATGTGGCATATTGGTGTGCTTGGACCCCCCCATCGTTTTCATTACCATGTGTCTAGGACATTCGGTCATTATTATCGATGCTTAGAATGATCTTAACCATTGTTTATATAGGGTTGTTTCGAAGTTGATATGCATTTTGATACGACTTTGCATATATGCTAACATTGCACACATGCACGAGTTTATATGGATGTTTGACTTCTCTTGCATATTTGAATTTGGTGAGGCGTTCTTATCTTAATCTTGTCATCTATGCGTAAGTAGACTTAAGGAGAAGTGTGCATGTAAGAACCGTTTACCGTAAGGATTTAAATTGGTAAAAATAATTTGTGATTCACGGGAAAGGGCTGCGAGAGTTCAAAATAAACTCGTCGTGAAAGCCACCATTTAAAAGAGCCCAAAAGAAAATGCAAAATGCAATATGATAAGAAAAGGGCCAAATTAGTTTAGTTCATTCCAAATAAAATATGATATTATTGAGGGAGTTTGGATGGATTAAAAATTTAACGGGTTTGCACATATAATCCTAATGTTGAAATATTGCAATTTGACGCTATTGTTTGTAGAATCGTCAAAATTCTGGATTTGTGTGCATGTAGTACGTTTAGTTCATTAAGCTCACACTTTTATTGTCATATGGCTATGATAAAGTTTGATGATTTATCGCTATCAATTAGATCTTCTTGATCGTTTCGATGTGTTGGAATTGTGACTTATTTGTTTGCTTTTAGTTTCACACCTATACATTCTGTATCCATGTTTAAGCACATCGGTACTATGTTTGCATGTACCTCACATTTTTAGTTTTTATGAATTTTTGCGTTTTGTGTAAAAAACATACTATTTTAACACTGTTTTGCTTCTGTCAGGCCCTTCCTGGAATTTTTTTGTGGAATATTTTTCACTGGGCAATATTATATAATATTTCTAGGAATCTGGGAAATTTTGACAGGTCGCGAAAGTCGTTCAAGCGACATATCCATCTCGCGCGTCTCAACTCGTTTGAGCGACGTCCCTGGCTCGTTCGAACGACATGTTGATTTATGGATTCTGACTGGTTTGCAGTCCACTGGTTATTATTGGTATATTTTTGGTACTGCTATAAGCTTTTCTGGGCCAAACTGGTTTATATACAGGTTTTATTGGTTCGAAATTGGATTTTTGCATATAGTCTGTTTATCACACCTAATTAGATTGATATATTCTTTGTGTGATTCATTGGTTTACTAGCTACTAATTTGTCATTACATGATCATATTTAGCTAGTTGTTTCATGGTTATCTAGTGTTTTCAATTCTCAAAATGGTATCCAATTGATTCAAATTGGTATATTCTCATGTTATATACTTTTATTTGTTTATCTTTTCACCGGATTATCTATTCAAGAAAAAAAGGGGGAGAGATGTATGCAATGTAGAGGATATTTGAGCATGTTTTGGTTTACATATGTTTAAAAATTGGTATCTCATATTGGTATCAGTTTGTTGCTCAAATTGTTTAATAAATAATTGTTCAGAGTTTATTAATATTGGTATCTATTGTTGTTTGGTATCATTTGGATATATATATTGGTTTCATTTGTTCCACCATACTTCACAGGGTATCTGTTTGTCTGTTTCATGTGTGTAGGTATGCTTCAACGATTCGAAATTTCAAGTCTACATCAGATTCAGACAGTTCATGCTTGCCAGTGCTACATATTCTAGTCCGTATCCTGTAATTTTTTCTTTTGGGTTTATGGGGTGGGATTTAGGCGTCATACGGCTTGACGTCCCTAGGCATTTCACTGGTTTAGTTTTATCCCGAAATAGTTAAAGGGGGAGATTTGTAAGGACATAAATTTCCAATTGAGTCCATGTATTATTTTGACTTAATTCCGTGAACAAAACTGTGTTTGTAATATGTCATAGGGATATTTTTATTTTGTCACGATCCCACTTGGACTATGACGTATTGAAGACATTGCGGCAAAGCTTCAAATAATTAATCGTGTCGAAGTTTAATTGGTGCAAGTTTACTCTTCTTCAAGTCAATTGCATTTCGAGATCACTCATGTATGAATGCGTATAATTAATAGTGCTCGGAATTGTTGTTATAAAAGATAAGGATGTATTAAAATGTTTTTAAAAGTGTTTTAAGGGTTTACACTACGTTTTAATTCTAATATACTCGAAATAGAGTTTGACTTATTTGGATCTCCTTTAAAAGAGACATTTTGATCTAAAAGTCAAAAAGTCAAATTGACACGTCAGCTCGTTCAAACGACATAAGGATCTCGCTCGAACGAGATACCTATATCGCGCGAATGACGTGGCGTTATTGTTCGAGCGACACGTTTTTCGAGGCGGCGCTAAATTATTATTTTAAGCATATTTCTATCAGAGTTTCGTAGGTGTGCAACTGGAAAAATAGTGTACCATCCAGTACGTTATTTGCACATGTTTTTTAAGGTTTACAAAGCATAAATAAATCCCTAGAGTTTGCAGAGATCCGAGTTATCATTCTTATATGTTTAAGTGATCTTGCGGCACCAAAGAAGTTTGTTTTATCATTGAACATCAAAGGGTTTTGCAGTGAAGAAAAGAGAAGGACTTCTTGTTAGACATCGTAGACGAATCAAAGCCAATCGGTGGACACCGAGACATACGTGGACGCGTGTGTTGTGGACAGGTATCGTGGAAGACGAAATTTATGCATGGGCACTATTGAGGAACGGTAGAAGATCAGAAGGAGCATCAAGGCCCGTGGAGATCGAGTCATTGAGTAAGGTTAATCTATCTTTGTAAAACGATTGTTCATAGTGATTGTCTTGCTTGGGCCGTCCGAGGTTGTTTTTCCATTTTTGGGTTTTTTCCTCGTACATCCGGCGTTTTGAGTATTATTTACTTTATTTTACTTGCTTTAATCATTAGATTCATGTTTAGGATTAATCAAGGTAAAATTGGTTTAAAGTAAGAATTGGGTTTTCACAACTTGGTTTGGTGCATAATTAAAAGTTAGATAATTTTCTAAGAAAAATTGGTTTTGATTTGAAACACACATTTTGGGAACTTTCATTGTACACCCTGACCCAAGGTAAAGGGATTGTAATCTGAGATTCTAAAAGTCACTTAATAAACAGTAACCTCTCAATGGACAAAAGCAAGTTATCGGTCCACGTATATCGTTATTGTGTGTCTGATCTTTATTTTTTACCTTTGTGATCATCTTCGTATAACTTTTTATTGTGATATTTTATGCACATACAATTGGTGCCTTTTGTGGGAAACAATTTTTATTCCTGCAAAAATATTCATTAACAGAAAGTTCGTGATGTCTCACAACGGTAGCCCGATATGCAATATAACCCTATTCCTCCTGGGGTTAGGTCTGAAATTCGCTAGCATATGAACCCCAAGTTCTACCAGGATAGGCAACCTTTCAAGGAGAGCCAATGACCACTTAGGTCTACCAAGATTTATAGGTTGGTCGATGTTCACAAATAAGAGAAGGCTTCATGCCTTCCAGAAGAAGAGAATTCTCGCCTCCAAAAGCGCCTTGAAATAGTGGAGAGAGATCTCCAAAGAGAAACCAGGAAGCATCGTGGCAGAATTACTAGTCCTCAGGTGAGTAATACACGTAATCATGGGAGTATCTCTAAGCGTGACTAGGAAAAAATTGAATGTGGAAGATTAGAGCACAGTCAATCAAAATGTGTCCAGTCAAAAAGACGCCACAAGAGTAACGATCAATAAAACCACGAGATTAAAACTCTGGTTCGTAGAGAAATGGATTAACATCTAGCCCACCGTGGAGCTATATCAACTAAAGAGATAGCTAGAAGGGCTCTCAATACTTAGATGAAATCTCATTTTTCAAGGGCGATCGAAGAAGAGGAGCTCCCCAAGTAGTTCACTGTCCCCAGATTTAAGATTTACGATGGTAAGACTGATCCCATAGACTACGTTTGACAATACAGATATGCCATGACCTTATGGAACCATAATGACGCGTTAATGTGTCGAATATTCCCTTATAGCCTACATAACGTAGCGCATAAATGATTTGAAAGGTTACCATAGGGGTCCATCAAGAACTTTAAGGCTCTGGCAGAGCTTTTTCAGGGCTCGATTCATAACCAACAACTCCCATCCCAAGAGGATGGATGCACTGCTTAAGATGAAAAAGAAGCCACAGAATAACCTTCGGGATCACACCAAGAGATACTAGGAAGTTTTCAATGAGATCCAGGATAACTCGGATTAAATCACTGTAGCATCCTTTAAAATTGACTTGTCGATCACCTCTCTGCTGCACTAGTCCCTCACCAAGAACGAACCTAGCACTATTGATGATCTCATGGCCCGTATTGAGATATACACCAAGGTGGAAGACGTGGTTCACTCTAATGCGTGGGATAATTAATTAAGTTGTCAGTAACTTAATTAATTATTATTTCATATTATGTGAATTTAACTTTGCATTTCCAATAATTTTCATAAAAAATAATTGCATGTTTATGGAATAATTGTTATGGGATGTACAACATAATTGAAAAATGTATATGTTGAATAAAAATGTTTTGGGCATGTTCTGGGAGGTTTTGAGAACTCGTTTAGTTGTTTTAGACCTCTAAAAATAGCCCCGGGGTATAGGTAGGTTATTTGGGTGGTTATTGGACTATTTTGGTTATCGGGTCTATTTTGCGGTCCAAAATGGGAATTTAGGCCTAACTCGGGATTAGGATTAATATAAGTAAAGGAGATTGTTTAAGAAACTCTTAACAGTTGACATAACCTAAACCTAACAATCACATCTATAGAGAGAGGATACCAAATGCCAAAGAGGAGAGGAGGCTAAGGATTCAAGGAAAAACATCCAATCATGCATAACATACAAGAATTTTCTTGCTTAAATTATTATCCAATGTATTTTCTCAATTCATCCTAGTAATACCCCATATAATTTATGGGTTTCAATATGATATTTTGTGATAGAATGATAAGATTTAATTCGATGCGTGAAGAGGAAATTAATCTAAACTTTGTGGTTTAAACCCATAAATTTATGATGATTGAAATGGTGAATTGGATGATTGAATTCATGCATTGAGTTCTTGATTTGATTAGAATTCTTAATAAATATGTAGAGAAATAGAAAGCATATTTTAGGATCTGTAATTTATGAGAACTATGTGTGACACCCCGACTAATTAAATACCGGGTAGCTACTCCTTTATTAAAATTAATACAAAATGCCAAGTTGGTTCAGTTAATAGCATCACTGTCGAAAACATTTTTATGATTACTAACCACCTAGTATTTAAAAAGCGAGTTGCAAATTTTAAATTAAATCTGATTAACATGAAATAAGTGAAGAATAAAAGAATAACATAACCATACACAATAAAGTCCCAATAGTGTAATCAACATGTAATAAAGAGTCTGGAGGAAATACTCCTCACAACAATCCCACAACTGAAATAATAAAACAAGTCTGAATCCTGAATTAATTACAATCCACAATCTGAATAACTGAAATATAAAATGTCTCTAAAAGAAATGGGCGACATGCCCTAAAAATGATGAAACTGAATATGGACTCAAGACTAGAAAAGAGGCGTCTACTGTCAAAGCCCTGTAACTTCCACAACAGCTACAGCTCGTCACCTGAATAGAATTCCTGTGCATGGTGTCCTTGTGGCTGGGCACCTAAAAAGGGTTTTACAAAAATAGATTTGAAAGCAAACGGGTCAGAGCCCGAAAGTGGAGAGTATTTTAAAAACAACAAGTGCTTTAATAACATTTAAAACAATGAATGCAAAATACATGTTAGGACGTGCTCTCACATGAAATAGTCACCTCTCGTCTAACTGTGCACTCCTAACGTTTCCGTACCCATTCACGTGTTTCTCATATCTATCTAGTTCAAAAGAGTTTCTAACATATCTACTCGGTTCACGTTTTAATTCCAACCTTAACAATTAAATAGAGAGTTCTACTTTAATTCTCGGATTCCCAATTATTAACAAAACCATTTATTGGTATATATCCCCTTTTTATCTTTTCATAACGTTACAATAATCATACTCACAATTAAACATGACAATTCTTTTCAATTTACCGTATATTATTCTCAACATAAATATACAATACTAACACCCCGAGACTAAGCTGCGGTGCACACATACTCTGCTATCCATCCCGGTACATCACGTACATAAGGATCACGAATTCCGAATCTCTCAGGAATCGTTCTCAGATAATAGCAAATCTCAAACAATGGAGGCGAACACAGTCACATCACAAGGGTCACGCACATACCTACGCTCCCATGATCAACAGTCTTATTAACTTCCCAATAAGTCCTTCTCTGACCTATGTCCTCGAGGTACCAATCTAAATCCGGGCACACAAAGTTTAGATGGCCCTAAGAGAACGTAAACCTCCCGTGATAGCAAGTATGGTAGGTATGTCATACACATAAAATCATATACATATACTAAGCATGAACACATCTTAGATATCTCAATATTAATAAAGGTATATTCTACATCCTTATACCATTATTCCAATTTTATACATTTTAAGTCTTCCGATAATACATAATGTAGATTGTCGACAATTCTCACGTCATAGTTTCATGTACTTAAGACCTATCTCAAAGGGATTATTAAGTTTCCTATTATTCCCACATATAACATCATTATTCTTAAGGTCCTTACTTCTGCCCCAAACCTCATTTCATCACATCATTCAAATTTACTCTTTTAACCCTAATATTATCTCACTCATCGAATTTCATTAGATCTTTGAATAATTCCTCAAATTGAATTCTAATTAAGGTCCAAATTTTATAACCATACCTACTGGTTTTCCTTAAATCTAAGGATATTCATAAAGTCTCCAATAATAATTTTCTAAGGGTTAACATCATTACAATTTAACTAGGGAAAATTTTACTAATTCTGGGAAGGTCGATCGATCGACCTTGAACATCGATCGATCGATGGTGGTCGATCGATCGACTGATGAATGTCGATCGATCGATTGCATCAGATAGGCTACGAACTGCTTCGTTTTGCAGTCCTCAAATCGTCCCAAAACTCCATTATAATGCATGAAACTCTAATCTAACGTTATAATATCATCATACAACCATTCTACAACATTGTTAACGTTCTAAAACCAATAAATCATCAACCAAGGGCTTTATTTGGATCAAAACTTCATCAAGAACCCTAGTTTTCTATTTCTTTCAAGAACACAAATAATTATCTTCTTAAATCCGTTTTTAGATCATCAAGGGTTATATTTTGAATTCATAATTCGTCCAGAATATGTCTACATGCAATTCCTAACATGGTTCATAGTTTTAATCCTCAAATTCATGGGTCTATATCAATCTTCCAAGACAAAAATCGATAATTACACTAAATATGGAAGAACACATTCATTGAATCAATTGTAACTAAATCACTTGCCTTATGTTCTTCAGATTTGTTGTTGGTTGGAGATGATTGAATTCCTCTCTCTCTCTCTGCAGAATTCTCCTCCCTCTCTCTCTCTACAAGCTCTTCTCACAAGATGACAATGGAGGTGGGGGTTGGTTTTTGGCAAGTTATTATATTTTCTTAACTTCTCCCGTAGCCCACTACTTAGATGAGGGTTGAAAATGGGTTAGTGGGTTTAATGATAAGTTATAATTAAAGTCTAATTTTCGTGGGTTTTAATTACCAAATTTCCGAAATTACCAAACTACCCTTTGGGGTTGTCGGTTTGGCCTAAAAATGCCCCAGGACCCAAACTAAACCCCCGGCTAGTGTTTTCTGACTATCTCGACCCTTCCGGACACGTTGGCGCACTCAAAATGACTATTTGGTCAAAGGAAAAATAATTTATTTTTAAATCTCATAAATTCATTCTCGACGCGACTCACACGCGCATCCCAATTAAATTTTCCAAATTGTCGTATTTCACCCTCGCGACCATTTCAATATTTTCAACATTCATATATTGCCATATATACACATTATAATCAAATACCAACTCACATCTCGTTAGTATTTTATCCGGATTAATTCTCAATTAATTCACATTTAATTTAACTAATCCCATAAATAAATATCGATAAAAATGCGGGGTATTACACTATGATACTTGTATAATGCTAAAATCTCACTAGAATCTAAAGGGATTAAGAGGTAAAGAATGTGGTTTTAATAGACATGACAATTGATGTAAATTATAGGTTTCGGGGAAAGGATTCCTAGGTTAATTTGTGTAATTAACCATCATATATGAAGTAATAAGTCATGGGGAACCTATTATTATGATTAAATAATTGCATAAACCATTGGAATGGCAACTGGTGTGGAAATAAGGATTTGTGTATTAAGAACCTTGGCAGATTTAGACTTCTGCCCAGATTCGAATTGATACGATCTCCTTGAAACAAATCGATTCAGCCGAGCGAATCGATTCAGCCTCTGTGGCAGGTTGGACTGGGAGCGGGGATGGATCCGGGGGGATTTCTAAGAACCTATACGCGTTGGTGGGACGATGCTTGGATGAATGATGATTTTATTAAAAATGATTTTATGGCACTAATGATAAATGGGGAACTTATAAATGTGTTAGATGGTTATGTCCTATTATTAAAGGAATAAACTGTAAAATTAACTGGTTCGTCAATTATTAATGTGGGTTTATTTATGAGTAGGTATATGGGACATCTCTGGTAATTATAGAGTAGTTACCTATACATATTTTGTGATAATAATATGTATTTATTTATTTGTGTAAACATACCTATATTTATAGAGGGTCCTATCGGTTGGGTTACGCGCGTTTTGGGACCGTGTCACATGTCGACATAGGTGGGCTAGGCATTATGTAGGTCATTATTTTCAGTACTATGTAGCAGCACCACTTACAAGAGGTAGGTGTAGATGCTAAGGTCCATTGTCATTGTTGGGTATATGGCATGCAATGGCATACTACATAGGAATCGCCCCACTTGTGTGTATTTTGTGATGTCCGGTTTGGATAAAGGACTTCTTTGGACTTACTAATAGAGCACGAACGAGACACAACTGGTAAATGTAAGGACAAATATATAATCATATAAATTAGATGAGATTAATTCACTAGTCTAATGATGTGAACAATAAATGACAGACCCAATACTACGTAGTATGCATAATAGATGTTTATGTCACTTTTACGAGTAACATGATTGGGTTACTTTGGAAAGTGGTAAAATGGATGTAGATAATTAGATTTCACTATACCAAAAAGGCTAAAATGCCACCCTTGTCTCTATCTTTACCGTGACAAGTACAGTTGTCCCGGTATTTGACCGTGATAACTTTATAAAGTTGTAATGGTCAAAGACCTTGACACGTCCGTGACAAGTGTCTTAAGTAAAAAACCTAGGCGCACTTTTTTCCCCCGTTTCATTTCCCTCTTTTTCTCTTTCTCTCAGTGTCTTCTCTCTCTCTCTCTCCCTCTCGGGTACGTTTTTTTCCTTCTCTCTCTCTCTCTCTCTCTCTCTCTCTATATATATATATATATATATATATATATATATATATATATATATACACGTGTGTATGTGTGTGTTAGATTAATTGCGTGTGTTGTTTTTCTGTATGTGTGTGTGATTAATTTGGTGTTTATAAAAACTGACCACAAATATGAAATTGGACCCTTTTTGTTGTGTAAATATGATATTGAAATTGGGTATAAATATGAATTTGGCCATATTGTTGTGCAAATGTGGAATTAAAATTGAAATTGGGTATAAAACGGAAATTGGATATAGTGTTGTGTAAATCTGAAATTGGGTATAATGTTATGTAATTTTTGTACATTTGTTTTTTATTTATACGCAATTGGGTATATTGAAATCTAAAACCATATACGTGATTGTCATAAAGGTATGATCTAAAACCATAAACGTGCATATGTATATGTACATAGAGATTGTTGAATTGTTTGGGATTCTTGAATTGTTGTTGACTGGTGGATTTGAATATTTAGATGGCCATCGAGTTGGTTGGCTCTAGGAATTTCTAATATATCACATTATTATTTGCATTGTTGTTTTGGATTCTTGAATTGTTGTTGACTAGTGGATTTGAACACTTAGATGGCCATTGAGTTGGTTAGCCATAGGCATTTTCAACATTTAGCATTTAGGGTTGTGATTAAACCGACTATAAATAAGACATAATTAAATTAAAGATACTATGAATTTTAAAAGCTTGTTGTTCAACAATTAGTAATACGAAATGAAACATAATTGCTATAAATCATCACTATAAACATTATTACGGAATAAGTAGCGAGGGTTGTGTTACGAAATGAAACATAACCATCTAAAAATCGAATATGATTAAGACATGATTAAATGAAACATACTATAGCCTTTACATATAGTGCACTTAGATACTAGATTTATAGTTCTTATGCGTACGCATTCAATAGTCCTTGGACCCGTTCGAGAGTCATTACCTTTGCAATGAGATCTCTCTAATTGTCCCGTTTGGACAGTTCGAGGCTGCATAGTTTCTATATAGTAACATTCTTAGTGATTTAAACTTGTTACTTTGGGGGAAAGTTCTGCTTCCATATCTTAATGTTCTCTAAATACATACTAGATGATGCGATGTTAAGTATCATTTCAATTGATAAATTGAAATAACACTTACACTTGCCAATCTATGTCATGTACTTCGAGAATTATGGGGATATGTTGTCGAATTTTTCTCAAATTGGAACGATGCGCGTGAGATGTTAAGTATATTACAGAAATACGTGATCTTGAATGGGATAGGACCACGCACCCTTTAGAGAAAATGGAGGAAATAGGAATTATATTGTTTTTTATAATATAACACCAAAAGATTAAATGTCAATCTTGTATTAAATTATTTAATGGGAACTAAATGTTCACACTTTTGTTTATACCAACCCATGAATATACGATTATTACCCATAATGGGTGATTGTTTGTAGTAGATGTGATGGGATATCCTAAACATAAAGAGTGGAAGGGTGAGATAAAGAGATTTAAGGATATATTTCGCAAGGTGCTAATGAATTTGTGAAATACGTAAAGAGGTGTCATAATGATGAAGAGTTCCCGTGTCTGTATGGTAAGTGTAAAAATGGTAAGGTGTTTGAGTAAAAAAAAGTTAAACTACATTTATTAAGATCGAGTATGCAAGATAGTTATCAATTTTGAATTTTTCACGGGGAATCGAAAGTTCCTTTTATCCCCCCAACAACCTTCAACAAGTAGGATAGATGTAGAAGGGGAGGATGACAATGTAGATCATAATATGCAAGAGAATTTAGTTAATGACGCGGACGGAGTTCATGAAGTGAAAGAGAATGAGGTCAGTGATGATGTACAAGGTTCAGGTGCTCATGAAGATATTGAGATAAACATTGGCGATGACTACCAAAGTTTAAAATTTAAGGTGACCCAACCGTTATACTCTGGCTGTCAGAAAGAATAAACAAATTTACATGCCATGATTGGTTTGTATAGTTTAAAGACCCAATATGGTTTGTCTGGCACTAGCATGATAGAAATTTTAAATTGGGTGAAGGGCTTGCTACCCAAGCAGAATACGCTTCCAAATAGTTATCCTACTTTGAAGAGCGGTTTGAAAGGTTTGGGAATGAATTATAAAATAATTCGTGCTTGTGTGTATGACTGCATATTATACTAAACGGAGTATGAAAATCTCGATCGGTGTTTAGTATGCGATGATCCTAGATATGTCCAATTTACTGGCAAGGAAGGCACAGGCTTAAAAGTGCTTAGAAAAGTTTTGAAGTATTTTCCCGTTGGGCCTGGGCTAGAGCATTTTTTTTATAGTACTATGGATGGGGGGAGGCAATGAGTTGTCATACTAGGGTAGAAGCAAGAGATAATATCATGCGTCATCCAATTGATTCTACAACTTAGAAGAGGACGAGTTATGCGTATCCCAATTTTTCTCGAGAACAACGTAACATTCGTTTGGCAATATCAACATATGGTTTCAATCCATTTGGAAATCTAAGCACCAATCAGAGTGTATGGCCAGTGATCCTAGCCCCACTCAACCTCCCTCATTCACAGTGTATGAAACCTGAATTTTTGATATTGTCTTTGTTGATACCTAGGTCAAAGGCACTAAGTGAGGAAATCAATGTCAACCTGGCTCCTTTGGTATAAGAATTAAATGATTTGTGGGAAGAGGGTGTGCAAGCATTTGACTCTTTAAAAAAAAAGAGTTTACGCTGAAAGCTATGTTGATGTAGGCAATTCATGATTTTCCAGCTTATGGGACATTATTTGGTTGTGTAGTACATGGCTATTTGGGGTGTCCTATTTGAGGAGAGGATACATAATCTCTTCATCTCCCCGCTAGCTAAAAAAATGCATACCATTTCCATTGGAGTTTTTTTATCACCCGCTCATAGTTTTAGATTTGATAAAGGTATCAATTTTTTACCAGGCGGGGTTGAGCATAAGCTACCTCCGAGAAAACTTTAAAGTTCAGAAATTGAAAGTAAATCTCCTTATTGTGGCCCTAATATGCTAGGTAAGAATCTTAAAATTAAGAATGTCAAGCATAAGAAGACCCCAACTAGGAATGAAACTGAGACACGAAAGGCATGGTCCAGGAGGTCAATTTTTTTTACTTGCCTTACTAGAAGAATAACTCAGTGCGCAATGTATTGGATGTGATGCACGCAGAAAAGAACATCACCGTACATATTGTGGGCACATGCCTTGGGGGGAGTCATTCGAAGTGTAGAGCGGGGTTAAATAAATTAACCACTAACACTATAATAAATTAACACCATAGATTTGATCAAATATTGATCTATGACTTATCAAGTTTTACTACAATCCAGACACTACATGGCTGAAATATTATTACGCGCGATTTAATATATTGCGTATACTCTGCGTTCGATAAATTACGCTAGACAATACTCTAGTATTGATTCAATTTGTTCATTTAATATGCCACCACATATATTGTCATACGTGGCACCATAAATATTGGACACTTGGTTCCATAGAGAACGTGATATGAGTCAAACCCACTTGAGGCACTTTTAATATAAAAAGAGGGTTCCCCTCTCATTTAATGGATGATGGTCTTGGGGGCAAAGTAAAGTGAGGAAATCTAATTCTCCTCCCCCACGAACTTTTTGAGCTCCGTCACGGGTTCAATAGTGACGAGAGGATTTTCATAGTTTCATTACGATATATGGGCATTTGAGAGGCGAATAGTCGAATTTAGCACCCCCCGTGCACCAAAACTACCAAAACTGGGCGTTTGGAGGCGGCTCGCTGGGTTTAGCACTCCCCACATACCAAAACTACAAAAAATTGAGTACTCTCCGACGTATCGTACGGACCCACGAACTACTCAGACTTTGATTCCGTAAAGACGGATACGTAGGGGCAACCACGTGGCTCAAGTTTAAAACACGCTCAACGTGTTGCTTCCCAAAATCTGCAGTCACATTTTACATTTGGCAACTCCACTAGGAAGGTATTCGTGATTATGATTGCGTAACGCCTCGTGCGTACACACGGAGAACTCGACAAGAGTTCAGGAAACACCTCATTTAAGATAAGCATTATGATATATTTCATCATTTAATCTTCTATTATTACATTAGATGGCATGATGCATATTATTAAATCGTAGCTGAAAAAATAGTAAATACCGATTATTTCAATGTTTAGCTGAAATATGACTTCAACATTTGTTTTCATATAATGCAGTGAATATACCTCACTTGATATAATGCTTATATTGGTTCATAATTATTACAGGAACTAGTTGAGATATATGAAATATGAAATATACAAGAGATTGTGTCAACTCTAACTGCTGCGAATTGATTTGAAAAAAATCTATGAAGATATGCATTGATACATGTCCATAATAAATAAATATGTTTGTACACTTTTGTCAAATAAAAGGGCTATATTCCTTCTTTCAAGGGATTATTTTTAAGCTTTGGGTCACATTACACTGTGTAATTTATTTTTGAGACACACAAAAGTCAGACTGGTGTTTACTTTAGGCAGATATGCCATAAAGTCTTGTATTATCAAATCTATTAAAATATAGATTGTCCAATTTATTATACAATTTCAAAGTTGTCACTATTGACTGACAGAAAGAAAGGACACTGCGCATGCTTTTAAAATACACAAGAGCCGTAGAGCCCATGGCTAGTATTTAAAATATATACATATTATATATTATACTTTCTGTAACGGAAACCAAAGAGTTGCGGGCATACTGGAAACCAAAGCCAAAAATGCTTTCTGTAACTTCCGCCGATAAACCTCCCATAGAAGATTTCTCTTACATTTATTAAGAGAGCCAACCAACTATTACTGGCTTTACTCGCCCAAGGGTTGTGCCCACCACTACCATAAACCTCGGGCCTTATTGCTCTGATCACTCCGTCGAAACCAATCATTATCACGGGGAAATGATTCTCCTACCTACCGAACAAAAGAAACAAAAACGAGATTATAGTCAAACAAACTAAAATCCGAGCAATTTGATCTCCAGAACAGCTACCTCCGATGATGCTTGACCACCGATCTTCGATCTAATTGATCTACAAGGATATTTGATTTTCAAGCCACCATAGCTATACATAACTGACCTGTCTCGAGGGTTTGAAACTCGAGCAATCACCAAAAGACTTTGCTTCATGAGTGATCTCTACAAACTAAATGTGGATAATCTTTAATTTCATGTCGGTGATTTAAAACCTCCGAACAAGTAACCCAAACCAAATCCACCTCCGAATTAGTTAACCTCCGACCAATTTGTTCTCCGAACAGGTGTCTCCAAAATTAAAACATATTTCGAACACATCCACTAAATACCATTTGACTTCCGAACAGGTATCTCCAAACACCTCGAGGAAATCTGAATAGCTATATGCGAATAACTTGGGGAATTCAAACAAACTAACCTCCGAATAAGTAACTCGAACATCCTCGAGTGAACTTGATCTCAAAACAGCCTCGATCTCCGGCCTTGATCTCCGAGGAACCATAACGTGCGAACTGCCTCACCTTAGAGGGGTATTCATAAGAGCTCATATATAATTTGTTTTGAGATGTGGGTTTTTTTAGTTGAGAATAGGTAAACCATTGGGTTTTACTTTTGTTTAATATCAATAAGGGCATTGAGATATTTAAAGCTACTCGTGGTACCTCCTTTATGGATATAGTGCAGCGGCATTGAATCACACTTTAAATATTCTTTAAAGTTGTGCACAATGTTATTTATATGTATTTTGAACAGTTTTGACAATTAGCAGACGCTAAATATTATTGAAAATGAGGTCAAATATAATATATTTCCTTTTTCCATTTAATTTTGGATGTTAGGGTACTTTATTTGTGCATATTTAATTTACACACCTTGAAAAAATACTATTCAAAATATTTGTAGCCTCACACGAATTTGAGTTGCTCGAGTAGAAAATCTTTATTTCTAAAAAAGTCTTATACCCCTTGAATTGGAAATATTTTATGTTATCCCATGAGGGATCACTTAAAGACTTAGGACAAGCATGTACTCGAGCAATCTTGTCAAATAATAATTTCGAGCAACAACGTCAAAACGACATCCTTCGAACAACCATGACAAAAATGATATTTTTAGAGTGACCTTGGAAAACAATATTTTTGCTGAAACTTAACAACTTGCTCAGGTCAGGGTACCTCGAGCAACCTCATCCATAGTGCCTTGAGCAGCCTCATCTATGGTACCTCGAGCAGCGTTAGTCATACTGCCTCGAGCAGCCTCATCCTAGTGCATCGAGCAGTCTCGTCCTAGTGTCTCGAGCATTCTTTTCCTAGTGCATCGAGCAACCTCATTCATCGTAACTTTGGCTGCCTCATTCACGGTTGCTCGGAGCAACCTCATCCATGGTCGCCAGGAATAACTTTTCGTGCTACCTTGTATTCGATTTATGCTAAACTATGATTTATTCACATTGTTATGTTAGTTACATAAAAAAAATCAAGTATGATATTTATTATTCACCTCAAGATGACTCAGCATGCTTAACTGACTGAATTATTCTGCATATGATGACTTAAATAAATCCCCAAACTTATGAGTTATCTCAGCTTTGATAAAATAGTGGGGACATAAAATAAATACCTCACCGCATGATATATCTACATTCTATCAACTTCATATTGTAGCATATCAAAGTCGCATCATGAAATTACACATCACAATATGTCTATGATTCCTCGAAGTATGTTTCTGAGTTTATTTTATTCTATGGACATAAAATAAAATAAAGGGGGAAAGATATACCCCACATGATTATTTATGGCATTATAATATGCCTCTCATGTTACTAATGATTTTTGTGCCAGAATCCGAGTCGATTTCTTATCCTTGCAGATATTGAACTCACATGATCAAATCGAGCTTGAGCAATTGCATCAGGCCTTACAGATGTCAAAGGCAAACGCTGAAGAGATTTTTTAAATGGGGGCAAATACCCTGTGAAATGTATTTAAACTTTTAATTCTTAGATGGTGTTATAACTAGTAACTATATTTTTCTTTACTTTACTTTATCTTGAGATAAAAGAAAAAGTATTGTATGGTGTACCGCTTGCTGTTAGACATAAACACGGGTGACAAGCATGCTCGGATTCGATTCCAGAATGACCATCATTGATGAAGCATCCCCAAAAGAAACACCGTAGTTATTCAGCATAACCACCGAATGACTCATATATAATATTGACTATATGACATTACTTACAATAAAGTGATAAGGGGAAAATAAGTTGCCCGCAAAACCTAGAGCATAGACACAGAGGTGCATTATATTACTCACCAACCTTACCAATATCGTAGTAAGTCGCCCACAGAGGTGCATTATAGTTTTCTCAAACCTTACCAATATTGTGAAAAGTTGCCCACATAGGTGAATTATAGTTCTCACAAACCTTACCAGATTCGAGGTAAATCGCACACGGAGGTTCATTGTAGTTCACACAAACCTTACCAGTACTGTGGAAAGTTGCCCATAGAGGTGTATTATAGTTCACACAAACCTTACCAACATTGTGGTAAGCCACCCATAGAGGTGCGATATAATTCACACAAACCTTACCAGTATTGTGGTAAGTCGCCCACAGAGGTGCATTATACTTCACACAAACTTTACACATTTCATGGTAAGTCGCCAACAGAGGTGAATTATAGTTCACACAAACCTTACCAGTATTGTGGTAAGTTGCCCACAGAGGTGCATTATAGTCCTCACAAACCTTGCCAGTATTGTGACGAGTAGCCCAAAGTGGTGAATTACAGTTCTCGTAAAGTCTTACATTACCAGGCCCGCTCGACCCTCGGATATGGGAGATTCAAGTCCAATATAGCTTGGGTCGCCTAACCCTCGAATATGGGAGATTCAAGTCAAATATAACTTGGCCTGCCTGACCCTAGGATATGGGAGATTCAAGTCAGATATAACTTGGCCCACCAGACTTTCGAATATGGGAGATTCAAGTCCGATATAACTTGGCCCGCCTGACCCTCGGATATGGGAGATTTGAGTCCAATATAACTTGGCCCGCATGACCCTCGGATATGGGAGATTCGAGTCCAATATAACTTGGCCATCCTAACCCTCGAATATGGGAGATCTAAGTCCAATATAACTTAGCCCGCCTGACCCTCGGATATGGGAGATTTAAGTTCAATATAACTTGGCCCGCCCGACCCTCGGATATGGGAGATTTAAAGTCCAGTATGACTTGGCCCGCCTGACCCTCGGTTATGGGAGATTTAAAGACCAATATTACTTGGCTCGCCTCCACCATCAGTTATGGGATATTTAAAGACCAATATGACTTGGCTCGCCTCCACCCTCGATTATGGGATATTTAAAGCCCTACGTTACTAGAGATAAGTTTGATTTACAGGAGACTAAAGTCCTATATTACTAGGCACACTTAAAGACCCTAATTTTCGGGCACGCTTAAAGTCATAAAAGGACCTTTATGGTTGCTCGACCAAATAAAAGTTGGGCACACTTATAAAATATATTGGTTTAAAAAAACCCAGTTCGCTCGAAGCACTAATGGTTGTTCGACCGAGTACTCTCAACATGTTTTCATCTTATGATTGCAAAAGATCCATTATACTTAGTGTAAGAGGGTACTTTAGATTAGATGGAGGTGTAACCCCTTTTGAGTATATTAATGATAAGTTAAATAGCAACACTATTGTTTAACCATAGGACAAACACGACTCAATGAATATAAACTCAGTTTGAACTCACAAATATCTCGTGTGTAACTCAGAAGGTAGTAATGAACTTTAAAAACAACTTTGCTTATAGGGAGATAGAATATGAGCACCCTAGATACGCCTTGGTAGGCAGCAAAACACCCCCACCACCCTCAAGGATCTCTGTCAAATATTAAAGCTTCGTAATACATGACAATAGTGGGTGAGTAGACTCTCTGGTTCATAATAAATCTCCTTATTAATAACTTCTGAACTCTCAATAAGAACATGGTGCCTCCTCAAAGGATGTTGATGTCCTTAAATAACCCCCTTTACTACCCCCGAGGCAACTCAGCCATTAATGCTTGTGAAAGACATCCTTCACACTTTATGTCACAAAGTATTAAATACCTGATGTATTAGTTGTCTCCACGTCATAAGCATTAAATGCCAAGACATTCCTTTTGCCTAACCACAGCGTGTCAGGGGGTTGCCGTCATAGAGGTAGATCACCAACTGTGTGATAGCCCCAAATACCACAGTGGTTTACTCAAGTGCAGGTCTGACATTGCCTAGCTGGTTAGTGACATCAGATAAAGTGGATGTGACATTAAGTGGAGGGTTGTTTGGCTCATAACTCAACGTTTGATGGAACTCAAGGTTGCTCCCCCCGAGGTTCCACGGTCAGGGTCCTTCGATGTTTTATCAGGTGTATCTGAGATGGTCAGGACAAGCTCCAATGGTGCCTCACTTCTCAATCCTCCAAACCAAGTCCCTCTGAAGTTCCCACGACGAGGTCGTTCGATAGAGTATGAAAGCTCTCCCAAACCCTGCCAAGCGTGGTCTTTCACGAGTACCGTTCAACCACACACACAATCATTATACTCATTATATCTTTACCATCGTTATAGCTCATAGTCAATATAAATAAAAGATACAACAAGACTAAATTAATAGGATTAAAGGACGAGCTCTCTCGGTCAACTTCTTAGCTGGAAGATCCCTTTGGGGTGCCACGCTGAGTTGCCACGCCGAGCTGCCTTAATCCCAAATACCGTTGTAAATGGGGGGATTATCTCTAATCTCAGGATTATCTTCAAGCCCCCTCTACGTTTGCCCTTCGTGTGGGAATTCATTTTGGGAACAAGAAATGACTGCACAAAAACTTCTCAATCCGGTGAACTTTCTCTGCGTGAAAAGTAAAATTCTTCCCGATGTATCTGAGTCAAAACGTTACGGCTTATTGACATTGCCACTTTTTTCTGTTCATTGAGCTTCAACCATTCTCGCCTGACTATTTGAAATTCTCTCGATACACCCCCTGACCTTCTCAGATACCCGTTTTGACTCTTGGTAAGTGAAATTCTCCTGTTTCTACCGGTGTGGATTATAGTTGTAGGCGGTGAGTTTATCGCTAGGACTGCCCCTATCGTTGTGACTTGTGAAATTATACCTTGTAACATTTTACCATGTTCAAGAAAGCAGAAATTATCCCCGATGTAACTGAGTCATAATTAAATAACGTTTGGACTTGTGTCGAGGGAACATCGAAGCTTTTTAGACAGTTAGGATAGTTTATTCGTTAGGGGTTTATTGGATATGTCTGATAAAAATTATGGCACCAAAACTCAAACTTACCTAGCAAGGAAACCCTTTCTGTTACCCATGCGTAACTTCTCAACTGGCATGGCGCTGTCTTTTCGACTGTCAGGGCACTTCTCGAAGTGCCACGTGTCTATTTGAAATGATTTACAGGCGTCTCTGCACATGTGGTGGTGAGAAACTCAACGGACAAGTCTTTAAAACATCTCAAATGTTTATATTTAAAACTCTTCTCTTTCCTTCGTCTTCTTTAAGCTTCCATCTACTCTAGAGAGAGAAACTCTGACGAAACTCCATTGTTGCCCAACTTTTACCTAGTTTCTTTCCTCCTCTCATCTTTTACGCCACCACCTGTGGTTGTGCTCCTCCATTTTTATTCACAGCCCTTCTTTACCAAGCTATTTCTTCCATCTCTATTTATTATGGCTTCTTCCAGTGTTTCCAAAGCTACCACCACCGCTGCTCAGCCAAGCTCCCCTTCTGCCATGTCTGGCGCCGCTGCTACCCTTAGCACTGCTACCCTGGATGCTGCTCATCGAGAGCAACTAAGTTTTTACCGTCGGTCTCCCATCTTTGGCAAAGATGATGAGTTCTCTAATGCATGCAAGACCTGTTATTTCTCAGTCAAGTACGCCCCTTTACTGTTGTGTGATGAAGATGAGGAATCGTCAAAGTGGGGATATCTTCCCCTAGAGGGGACTTTGCGCTTTCGGTTGGACCGTGGTGACTTCCCATACTCTTAGGTCGATTCCGAGGCACCTGAGGGATCACCGGATCATTTTGTTGTCTAGAATGCACATATGTAGAGCTCTTACGTTGCAGCTCTTATAAAGGGGTCTTCATCGAGCCTACCGATTTAGGGAGTTCACTCTTTCCAAGCACAAAGTTGCACTCCAAGTATTGGTTTCCAGATAAAACGTTATAACTCACACATTCTTTGTTGCGTGGGGATAGTTCACCATTACATTGGAGGACGTTTGTAAGCTACTTGAGTTTGAGCCCATGGGTGAGTTTACATACCATGATGAGGCCTTGGATGCTGAAGAGACTGCTGACTGAGCTGAGCTTGATCGAATCTGCCGTAGTTGCACTGGGTATTCAAGCAAGGCCACATTTACCCCCCTCATCAGCTATTTTTTCGCAGCTCCTACTCCAAAGGACGTCACTGCTGTAACGGGCCAAGGTAAAGGTACATCTCTGGAACTACCAGCCTACATTTTTATGCTACTTTTGTATTTCTTCTTGATTGGGAAACCCAATGACCAGCCCAGGAGGGACCTTATAACATTTCCATTCGTTTGGCTAGGGGTTTCAACCTTCTTCTAGTCATAATTGGTTTGGGGTCCCTCTATACCTGGCTGGATTGAACCCATATCGACATGGCAGAGTTACAAGGTCATTACAACTTAGCCAATTTTGCCAACACCATTATCTTAACGGGCTTCTTTTATACTCGTTTTCCTACCATTACCGCCAAGTCTATCCCTTACCCCGTGAGTCAAGGCATTAAGCCTCCATACCTCTCATGCTTCCATAAAAAGCAGAGCTGAAAGGAGATAATCGACATTTTTTTTATTGTTTTGACTCTTTTGTTATGAGGCCGTATAGCGAGTCTTCCTTTGCCCACCCTTGGAACTTTTTTCCTTCTACAGCTTCAACGGTCAATTTCATTCCAGTTGTAGAAGATCCTTCGCAGGTCGTGGTGCTTCTGTTCACCCATGGGTTTCTTCCTTCCTTCACTAAATGGGGGTACACATGTGAACCTTATAACCCCGATAGATGTAGTAGGTAATTCAAGTTTGATCAGGGGGCTCCTCGACCTGTGTTTCAACTCAACAATCAAAGGGATACTTTTACGGAGGCTTGAACCTTCTATCTTGCAGCAGCGGTACTTAGTATGACTTCTACCATGGATGGTCGAGTCACCCTTCCTAGTGCCACTAGGAAAGGGGACGTATCTACTTCTTATGCCACCAAGTTCTGTTTAGTGCAGCTGACCATGATTCGTGAGTTCATACAGAGTCCCGCCTAATATCCCCCAGTCCTTTATTTCTCTGCCTCCGAGTTGGGTCTCAAGGGCAACTCCGTTCTTTGAGTTGAGTTCCCTCTGAGTAAAGTTGTTAAAGATCCTCCCCATGAGCTACCTCATTATTGCCCAATGATCCCTACTGCTACGCCCAAGCCCAAGCCTATTGCAAGCCCCAAACAACTTATCCCTTCAACCGAAGCAGCTACTGGCGAAGGGCCTTCCCAGCCACCGGCCAAAAGGACTAGGAAGTCCAAGAGTGGGACTTCCTCAAAATCTAAGTCCTTAAAATCCAAGTCTCAAACTCAGCCGTAAATCCCTTTGGAGGCATTCCCTATCGCCTTCGTTCCCCCTTTTATGTTTGCAGAGGTAAGTGAAGAGCTGAGAAGGCAGGTTCAGGCTGAGGTGGAACGGATAAATGCTGAGTTTCAACGATGCGCTCGTGTGGTTCCTCCTTCTACTACATTCCCCACTATCCTGGTTAATCCAACTGATCCGGGGGCAAAGAGGAAGAAGAGTTCAAAGGCTCCTTAGGGCACTAGTGTTGCGGGTGCGAGGAAGAAGACTCTTGGTACCAAGTTCCAGAGGAAACGAACCCCCGAGGTACATTTCTCCCCAGCTCCCTCTGCTGCTGCCTCTTCTCCTCCTTCACTAGTGGTTATATCGTCCCATTCTCCCACTCTGCATCTGTTTACCTCTTAATCACTCTGGTGCAGGAAGTTGGAGAAGAAAGACCCAGCCCCCACATAAGCCCTTTCATGGCGGGATATTTTAGCTCCTCTCAGACTGATGTAACTCCTCCTCGTTCTCCTATGATCGGGCTTACCTACTCCCGACATCCAACCTCTCAAAGTGCGAAGGATATCGCCATGGGGGGTGAGTCCGTTGAGTCTGTGGGCATCTCTTCCCAACCAGAGATAACTCTCCCAGTCGCTTCTGAATTATCATCTCAGCACAAGGTTCTTTTGCCCATCGTTCCAGCTACGGAAAGTGCTCCCGAGTTAACATATAATCTATTACTTGTCATGTCTCATGTCTTTTTTTTCTTTTTTGCCATACCTTTGTTTATGATGCTGAACTTTAATATGTTGGGATGCCTTAGGTTGAGATGGCGTCTTTGTTAGCTGGCATTCTTCTTTCTCCTGTGCTGATGAGACATACAACTGCGGTTCCCCTTTTTGGTTCCATAACTGAGGTAAGTAACACTTAGATGTATTCCTCCCTTTTTCTATACTTGCTCCTCGTGTCTAACACTTAGCTTCATGTTTGCAGCTTTCGCTAAGTCTTACCCCACCCTTTTCTCTTAGTGGTCTGCGTCTTTCTAAGGCCAAGATTGGTGTTTCTGCCGAGTGTGGTGGTTATTCTGTACCCACCCATGTTGGGGCATCATTTGGAGGTCCATCGTCTTCTCTCAGTGAAACTCCTACGTTGGCCTTGGCACCTTTTGTTGGCAAAGGAGATTTATCGATCGTTGAGGCTTCTTCAGTTAAGGGTGCCATTGTGGCCTCTGAGGAAATAAGCCTGCCCCAAACAGTTCCTAACGTTATGGCCTCCACAGTGACTCCCATTCTCACTCCCGCTACTTCTGAGGTACTTCGCTAATTTCTCTGCATTTCTCAACCTTTCAAACTTCACCTATGATGGTGGCTTAACACTGAAAACACTTGTTATGTTTTTTTATAAACTCCACCTATATTGGTGACTTAACAACGAAAACGCTTGTTAAGATTTTTTCATAAACTTCACATATATCGGTGACTTAACAACGAAAACACTTGTTAAGATTTTTCAAAAACTCCACCTATAACGGTGACTTAACAATAAAAACACTTGTTAAGATTTTATATAAACTCCACCTATATCGGTGACTTAAGTATGAAAACGCTTGTTAAGATTTTTCATAAACTCCACCTATATCGGTGACTTAACAACGAAAACACTTGTTAAGATTTTTTCATAAACTCCACTTATATCGGTGACTTAATAACGAAAATGCTTGTTAAGATTTTTTCATAAACTTCACCTATATCGGTGACTTAACAACGAAAATGCTTGTTAAGATTTTTCATAAACTCCACCTATAATGGTGACTTAACAACGAAAACACATATTAAGATTTTTCCTTTTAACTCATTATTTCTTATACTTGTTCTCAGGTTGCACGGGAGGATTCTCTACCAGTTCTTTCGCCACTCGCTTCACCCCATCGGGAACCCGTTATGTTAGAAGATTCTAGTCACAACGATCAAGGTTCCACGACTGGTGTTGCTACCGATAGCGAATCTGGTTGTGAGCTCCCTCTGCCCGACCTAGCTCCTCATGCCTTTTGCCTCATGGTCCTTCAGCGTTCTCCTCAAATACCTGTTCGCCATCGCTTGGTAGTTGAGCAGATTGCAAGCCACCATCCTGAGACTTTTACTATGGATTGCCTGCGTTCCAATATCCCCATGATGAGCTACAGACTTCAGGGCATGACCACCATTATTGCTGATATCGCCAACACTCCCACTTCAAACATTACCAGAGCCCTCCTTAACCAAATCCTGGGTTATCTAAGGGAGTTGGGTCGTGATGACTTTCGTTTTGACTAGCTTATTGCGCACTTAAAAACTTTGAAGAGTCAACGACTGGATAGCCAGAGGGAGCTATTGTAGAAACATTGGGAGGATCAACGGGATGAGGAGGCTAAGTTGACTGAGTTCGCACCTCTATTTGAAGATGTTAATAAGGAGGTAAAAGATGTCGAAGAAGCTCTACGGCTAGTGAAGTTGAAACGAGAGAAACTCCGCATCGAACGTACACAAGCACAAACGAGATTGGGGGTTTCCATAAATGCCCAATAGTCTTGCCTAATAGCTTCTTTAGGCCCTGGAGATTTTTTTCTCTGCTCCAGATCTTGGTTTCTCGTAGGTCGATGATTTGTTGTAAATATTTTACTTTTTTTTTCTTATGTAATTCTTGGGCAATAGCTCCCAATTTTGTAATGCCCCAAAGTTTATGAATGAATGAAAGAAAAGATATATGTTTTCCCATATCATTTCTTTGTGTTACAACTATTTCCGTATATTGTGATGTTTTATAATTCTTTCATCTCTATTCGAGTTATCATGAAAAAAAGAACTTGTATATTCATAACAACAGCAAAATACAACGGTGGTCTAGACTCAATTACTTACACATGATAGACTTTCAACCATTTATTGTTAATCTTGAATATCTTGTCTTCTTCCATATTAGAGATTAAGTAATAACCAGAATTGTAAGCTTCTTATACAATGAAAGGTCCCTCCCAATTCGCTGCAAACTTAGGTAAAGGAAGCCCCCTGATGTGCTTTACTACTGCCTTCAAAACGAGGTCTCCCTCCACGAACATCCTTGGTCTCACTAAGTTATCGTATGCCCTGGAGAGATGCTTCGTATACATTTGAAAGTGCTGTATTGCATTATCTTTGTGTTCATCCAATGCTTCAAACTGCACATGTCTATTCTGAAGGAGCATGCTACTTCGCAAGGCATATCGAGCAGAGGGAACTTCTAACTCTATCGAGAGAATCGCTTCAGCCCCATAAATAAGGGAGAATGGAGTCTACCCTGTGGGCTTCCTCTTGGTTGTTCGATAGGCCCACGGCACAATTGGTATCTTATCATCCCACGATCCTAAAAAATTCTCCATTATTTTAGCCAAAATATTAACCAACGTTTTGTTAGTTGCCTCGGCTTGACCGTTGCTCTTTGAATATACAACCGTTGAAGTATGATGAATAATGGAGTACTTGTCTGTAAGCATTGTTATCTCTGAATTGATGAAAGGGGTTCCGTTATCTGAGACGATAACCTTTGGAATCCCAAAATGGCTGATGAAGTTGCTCACAACCCCCCGCTCGTGCCCTTCTTAGTGGTATCACTTAGGCCCACTTTGTGAAACACTTTATTACTACCAATATCCATATCTTCCCCCTCGATGAAGGATGTATTACCCCTACCAGGTCGAACGCCCAAGTGTGAAAAGGATAAGGCGTGGCCAGGGAGTGTAGGTCCACCGACGGGGCATGGATCATATTTCCATGCAGTTGGTAAGCCTTGAACTTTCGAATGAAATCTACAGAGTCTTTCTCCATTATTGGCCAATAATATCCTAACTTCATCAATTGGTGATACAACTTGGCCCCTCTTATGTGAGCTGGATCGTGCCTATTTGAGGACTTCGGTTGCTTCTTCCTTTATAATGCAACACAATGGCCTGTTGAAGTAGCCCCTTTGATAAAACTGTCCCTCTTGAATGTAAAACCTCGGGGCCCTTCGCTTAAGTCCCATCGCATCAATCTTCTCCATTAGTACGACTCCATCTTTAATGAAGTCAATATAAGGTTGCCTCTAGTCAGGTTGAGCTTCAATAAAATGACATTCAACTGCTTCGAAGAATAACTGGCACTTAGCGTACTTCCATTGTACCTCCACTGCGTCCTGCTTCATTCTAGGCCAGAAATAACCCTCCCTCTTAATTCTCCTGTAAAGAGGTATCTCAGTTGTTTCGTAGTACTCTTTGTTTGTCTTCTTCAACCTTCGCTTTGCTTATTCTGGGCCGATGCATCTTGATAACCATCACCCTGCATTTCTGAAGTAAAGATTTCCCTAGTTTGTGAAGTATTGGGCTAGTTCCCTCAGCTCCATCGCTCATTCTCCAGATTCCGGTTGCAATCTAATCTCTCCCCTCCAATCATTGTCCTCCTTCATCGGCATAATTGACTGTACCACCAAAGGAGTCGTTCTTTATCGAATCACGACTGTATTTGTATCATTCCTCATAACCATTTTTTGGGCGATGGTGGTATAGGCATCTAGATGTCGATTCATTATTTGGGGATATCTCTTGATCTTGGTCCGATGGAACTGGCTCAAAAACCTCTGAATGATTGCTCGGTATGGTGCCAGACTCAGGTGTTTCAATGCATATTCTCCATTCACTTATTGAATTACCAGGTTCGAATCACCTTTGATACAAAGTGAACGAATCCCCCATTCGAAGGGCCTCCAGTAACCCCAGCACTAACGCTTCATACTCTGCGTCATTGTTGGAACAAGGGAAATCTAATTTATAAGAAAGACAAATCTCCTCCATTACTTTTAAAAGAGTAACCCCTGCCCCTCCTTTCTTTTTCGCCGAAGATCCATCAAACTGCGTCGTCCATTCTTCATCACTTGCATACAAGTAATTGGCCTGCAAGTCATCTCCTGGAATACTTTCTTTAGGTGCATCAAACGTTCCAAGGTGGAAGATTGCCAACATGTCAGCATACGCCTGGCTCTTGATTGCGCTAGGAACCACACACTTCAAGTCATATTATGAGAGGATGAGGAACCACCTAGCTGCCCTACCAATCAATATAGTTCTTGCTAGTAAATACTTAATAGAATCACATATGGTTACAATATGAATTGTAAAAGATACCATATAATGTCTAAGTTTTTGCGCTACAAAGACTAAGGCTAAACAATGCCTTTCCAAGCTACTATATCTGACGTCTGGCCCATGTATGATTTTGCTGAGGTAGTAGAATGGCCGTTCTTACCCGTCAATCTCTTGTGCCAGCAAAGCTCCGATGTACCTCGTGGTAGATGTGAGGTATAGCTGCAATGGTATTCCCGCCTTTAGGGAACCATAGTTTGTGGTGAAACGAGCAGTTTTTTTAGTCCAGTGAGAGACTCCTGGTGAACTTCCTCCCACTTGAATTTCGTGTTCTTTTGCAAAAGCTGCATCAATGGGTGCGTCATTTCGGTCAGTCCTGGTACAAATCTCTTAAGGTAAAAAACTCTACCCAGGAAACTCTTTAGTTCCTTCTCCGTTCTTGGATTGGGCATCTCCAAGATTGCTCGTTGTTTGTCTTGGTCTATCTGTACTCCCTGCCGATCAACTACGAAACCCAAAAACTTTCCACTAGTTACTCCAAAGATGCATTTTAGTGGGTTAATCTTGAGTTTATACATTCTGGATCAAGCAAACACCTTCTTCAAATCGCTTAAATGAGACTCTTCCTTCTTAGACTTGATGACCAAATCATCTACATAAAATTCCACAAACTTGTGAAAGAAGTCATAGAAGATGGCCATCATCGTTCTCTGATAAGTAGCCAAAGTATTCTTGAGTTAAAACGGCATTATTTTGTACATGAAGTTACCCAATGGGGTTCTAAACGCCATTTTCTCTGCATCCGCAGGGTCCATCTTGATCTGGTTATACCTTACATACCCATCCATGAAGCTATATGATAATACGCAAATATTACGTATTTCATCCGTCGAACCTATGCATTTTAATCTCTATATTTAAGCCCGTTAACCAGACAACCTCGGTTTATATTGTTAACATGCTATATGAGGTATAATTGGGCTTTTGTATTTAGGTACCAAGTATGGGATTCGGATGCATTCCGCGTAATTTTTGTACACAATCGCACGTTCAAGGGAATTTTAGTCATTTTACAGATTGGGCACCTGGCCCAACATCTTCATGGAATTTGTATCCCTCTTCGCAAGCTTCGCGTGACCGCGAATGGTGCACGATTCCGAGTACATATGATGAAGTTACGGCGATTTGAGCGGAGATGAATAGCATGCCAAAACAGGGGAAACTGTAGGCTGCCCTGCTTGATCGATCAATCGAGCCTGGGGGTCGATCGATCAACCCTTCATTATTTTGCCACGATTTCTACAGTCGATCAATAGACCACAGGGGTCGATCGACAGATCCCCTGTTTTTTCCTGCAGATATTTTCTTTTCTTTTCTTTCTTCTTTTCTTTTATTCCAACTTACTACTTAAGCGAGTTTTTATTGTAATAAGGGAGGGACTCTCATATTCTGATATAGATAGTTAGAGGATACATTTTAGGTTAGGGTTTGGTTTGGAGAGTTAATTTTCTCTTATTTTTGGATTGACAACCAATGGGTTTTGTAAGATTGAACTATTCATTTCCATCTCCTTTAATATAGTTTGTTCTTCATCTTTCCTTGCTTTGTAGATTAATTTCATGCTTTGTTAATTAGTTTAAGTTGATTTATTTCTTGCTTTCCTAGTTTAATTAGTATAAATTAGTTTAGTTCATGATGTACCCTTAGATAAATAGGGTCGGGTTTTCGTTTCGCCATTTACGGGTTTGGACCTCGAAAGTTAGGGTTTCGTGTAAAATTGCGTTTAATCGAAACCGCATGTATTAAAGTTGGATTGTTATGCGTTTAACTTTATTTGTCACGCAACTTTAGTGTTTATAGCGACAATGCGTATTTAATCCGCGCGTGATCATTTTCCGTTAAATGTTTAATCTCGCAACTTTGGATTGAATTCCTCATTGTGTGATGTTTATGCTTAATTGTAAATGCTCGATTAAATTGCTTTCGAGACTTAACTCTAATTAGTAGTTGTTTCGATCCGTGTGGTAGGATGCGATCCTAATCTTCGCTTTACTTTTGTGTAGCGTAACTTATTCTTTTCTTTTTCCACCATAACCACACATCACCTTTTCTTTTATTTATTTTACACTTTTATTCCTGAAGTTATAAAGCAATTAACATCTAAAATTTAATCACCCCCTGTGGATTTCTTACGATACCCGACTTACCGTTGTGCTTGCCTCGCAAGTGTAGTAGTAGCTTAGGTTTTTGCATGTAGAGCAGGAACCGAAATCAACAACAGTGTCCCTACACGAACAGTTGGTTTCCCTCACATCACTATACATCTCATGGCCAACCGTTGCATCTATCAGGCTATTGATGGAGGGTAGAGGGAGCTCATCCTTAGGGAAAGCCCTATTCAAGTCTCTGAAATCCACACAGATCCTTATTTAATTTTTTTCTTTCTTACACACCGGAACAATGCTAGATAGCCAAAGTGGGTGTTATACCGGTTTAATGAACACGACCGTCAGTAAGCATTGGACCTCTTCTTTGATCTTTAAGTCTAGCTCAGGCTTGTACGTTCTCGTAGCTTATTTCACTGGAATGGATGAAGGCATCACGTTCTACTTGTGGCAGCTCACTTCCTCATCCAGCCCTTCCGTCTCTGTGCACTTTTGCGCAAAAACATTTATAAACTCCCGAATCAACTCAAGCAAGGCCTCTCGTTTCCCTTTACTGAGATCTTTCGAGATAAAAATAGGTCTTGGATCTTCCCCTTCTTTTGCCAGGTTTAACTTCTCCAACTCTTGTGCCTGCGACTTGGGTTAATCTGTCATGTAATCTGGTTCCTCGATGACTTTTTTCACAAATTCTTGTATGTTGGAGTTGTGTATCACCATACATTGTCCCCTCTGATCCACCAGAAAACACTCATATATCGGGTCAACCTCATTATCAATTTATTCGGTCATCCGTTCACACCATTATAACTGATAAACCACCTTTCCTTATTCGATAACTACCTTTTTGCATTGTCTACTGGTAGTCGCCACTGCTTTACTTTTCTTCTTTCTAAAAGCCTCGAAAACTCTTCCTTCTGAAAATTGACTCAGCACGCTTTGTCGTTTAACCTCATGCTCTATTGGGTCCACTTTAGTCCTCATCCTCTCTTTGAGCTGCTTCGAAATATTTTGGGGCTGAGGGACCACCTGATGGAATTTTTCGGCCATCACTTATTTGCTGCTTGTAACCTCTTTATTATGCTCGTTCAAGGGCCCCATCCTTTCTCTGATCGAGGGAACCCATGCTCCCTCTATTCTTCTCGTTAGAACCCGAACATCATCCTCTAATTCTTTGTAAAATGCCGCATCTACCAAGTGAGCTTCCTTGACAGCGAAGGGCCTCTTCGTGGCCCTAATGATCACATTTGTTCCCTTGATATTCATATTGGCGCATTAGTGATACGCCGAAGGAACTAGCCATTGGTTGTGCATCCACACTATTCCTATCAGCAGATGGTATGAAATTTCACTCTCTATTATGTGGAACTTGATATGGGAACTCAGATTTCCCATCACAATCCTAATATTCACGTACCCAATGGACTTGGAAGACTAGTTGTCATATCCCGAAATCACCAAAGGCATGGGGACTAACCTTTCTTCCAGAATATTAGCTGCGTGGAAAGAGTTGATCGGTATTATATTAATGGAAGCTCCCCCATCCATAAGATTCCTTATAAAACTAATCCCATTAACGTTGGTGGTCACATACAATGGCCTATTATGAGGGAACCTTACGGCCCTATCTGCATCGCTGAAAGTTACCTCTGACAGAAACCTTGTTATTAACCTGGCCATGGGTCCCTTCCATCTCAGCGAAGGGATTGCATTCTTCCTCACAATATTAAGGATTGCCTATGTTATTTCCAATATACTCTTCTTTGGTATTCCTACTTAGTCGAAGAACCAGGTGAACTTTGGGGATTTTAAAACCGCACAGTATTCTATGACTTGATTTGTTTCCTCGCCTTCAACACTGTATACATCCTCCATGTCTTTAGCGCTTGCTTCATCGTAGGCTAATACGACATTAGCCATTCCCTTAGTATAATATTTCAAAGCTTCTTCGAACTCCTCCTGCTTCGTCGTCAGCTCTCTTTCTTCTCTTTCTGCCTCCTCATCATAGGCCACCACCGGGTTGGCCCCATGTGCTAGAATGGGTTGTTGTTAACGTTCTGCGAAGGGATTTGCAACGTCCCTGCCTTCATATACTTGTCAATGGTTCTTCTTAGCGTGAAATAACTCTTTATTGGATGCTGGATTTTTTGAAGAATCTGACAATATTTAGGATCCGCCCTTGTTGCAGCATCGGGTTCCCCAACGAGAATGCCCTTTGGTTCGTAAACCGTTCCTCCTTGGACCATTGCATTATAACAACTGATAACCTCCTCCACTATACAAGTCAATGGTGGTGGGTCCTCCCTGTCTCTTTTAAACTTTCTCTTGGTGTCCTTTTTTGGCACCTTGCCCCTGTATGCTCCTTCGGTGTACCCTACCCGTGGGGGCTGAGACCTCCCCCCCACAGGTTATAGCGTCTGTCTAAACATCATGGGTACCACCACTGGATTTGGTCGCACCACCAATGAAATATTCCTTGTTGCTTTTAGGAACGTCGAAAAAGTCCCCTCGCGCGTCTCATTAATGAGATGGCAGATGTACTCAGGAAGCAATCCCTCCGCGCAGATCTGTAATAACTAACTTGAACTCTTTGGCCTCCTCCCTCACATCGAGGGACCTTTCCCTTAACCTTCGAAAGTAAGCCACCACTTCTTCCCCAGATCGTTGTTTCACCCTCCCCAGTTGGGTCAAAGTAAACTCATCTTCCGCTAGAAAGAACTTCCGGACGAACAAAACGTGCATATCCTCCCATGTGGTAACACTCTTGGGAGCTAAACGAGAGTACCAAGTGTATGCCTTATTGGTTAAGGATTTAGAAAATTCCCTCAACCCGAGTTTCTTGTTATTGAAATGTGCCCCAAGTGTTCAACGAAGCGTTTAATATGCTCTTTCGGGTTTCCACCCTTTCTTGTGTATTTTTTAAAAATAGGAGGGATATAGTCTTTTGGGTAGGGCTCATCGTTGTATTCCTGGGGGTAAGGCGTTCGAAACTCATCATAGGCCGAAGATGCCTCGCTCGCAGATTGTAAGGAAGCTTGCATGAACTTCAGCATCTCTTTCTGCATCTCCTTCCTCATCTCTTTTACGGGCGACGCCATTAAAGCAACAACCAATGGGACTATAGGCTGCGTGCCCGTTGCAGTTGGAGAAATCATCATAGTTGGAGCCGTTGATGCTCATGGGGTTCCCACCGCTGGATTTACAACGGAGGGTGTACTTACTGGAACTGTTCCAGTTATGACGACACTTGGTAGGGCCTTGAGGCTACCCCTGGTGTCACGAAGGAGTCAGCTTTAAATCCTCCAAAAATCGTTGAAGCTACGGGAGTTTACAGAAACTCATATAATTTATTGATAAGGAGTGCCACTTGAGCTGATCCCAACCCGATGATCGTTGAAGTCTGTGCCGCTCCTGGGACACCTGTTGCCGCCTGAATTAGAGGTACCTCTACCCGAGGAACCCCATCCCTTGAAGCCTCCAGCTCTCTCGTCGCCTGTTCTTCATTATGTTGAATGCCATCAAAGTTAAGCCTTCAATTAACATTATCTTGCGCCATACTCATTGCTTAGAAATTAGAATAATGCCTCCTCATCGGAGTCTCCAAATGTAAGAGGGTACTTTAGATTAGATGGAGGCGTAACCCCTTTTGAGTATAGTAATGATAAGTTAAATAGTAACACTATTGATCAACCACAGGACATACAAACATGACTCAATGAAGATAGACTCAATTTGAACTCACAAATCTCTCGTGTGTAACTCAGAAGGTAGTAATGAACTTTAAAAGCAACTTTTCTTAGAGGGAGTGAGAAGATAAGCACCCTAGATACACCTTGGTAGGCAACAAAATACCCCCACCACCCTCAAAGATCTGTGTCAAATATTAAAGATTCATAATAAAATGACAATAGTGGGTGAGTAGACTCTCTGGTTCGTAATAAATCTCCCTAGTAATTACTTCTGAACTCTCAATAAGAACATGATGCCTCCTCAGAGGTGGTTGGGGTCCTTAAATATCACCCCTTACTACCCCCGAGGCAACTCAGTCATTAATGCTTATGAAAGACATCCCTCATACTTTATATCACAAGTATTAAATACCTAATGCACTAGTTATCTCCACGTCATAAGCATTAAATGCCAAGACATGCCTTTTGCCTAACCACTGTGTGTCAGGGGGCTACTGTCACAGAGGTGGCTCACCAATTGTCTGACAACCCCAAATACCACAGTGGTTTACTCAAGTACGGGTCTAACATTGCCTAGTTGGTTAGTGACATCGAATAAAGTGGATTTGACATTAAGTAGAGGGTTGTTTGGCTCATAACTCAACGCTCGATGGAACTCAAGGCTGCTCCCCCCCCCCCCTCGAGGTTCCACGGTCAGAGTCCTTCGGTATTTTACCCGGTGTATCTAAGATGGTTAGGACAAGACCCAACGGTGCCTCACTTCTCAATCCTCCCAACCAAGTCCCTCTGAAGTTCCCACGACGAGATCGTTCGATAGAGCATAAAAGCTCTCCCAGACCCTGCCAAGCCTGGTCTCTCGCGAGTACCGTTCGACCTCACACACAATCATTATACTCGTTACATCTTTACCATCGTTATAGCTCATAGTCAATATAAATGAAAGATACAATAAGACTAAATTAATAGGACTAAAGGACGAGCTCTCTCGGTCAGCTTCTTCGCCAGAAGGTCCATCTGGGATGCCACGCTGAGTTGCCACGCCGAGTTTTCTTAATCCCAAAAACTTTTGTAAATGGGGGGATTATCTCTAATCTCAGGATTACCTTTAAGCCCCATCTACACTTAGATAACCACAAATTGGTTGCTCGGGTCAATACATCTTGCAAGTTTGCTATTCAAAATGTTTAAAATGATAATAAAATTGTGGACACATGCTCTTTAGAGAGGAATGGAGGCAACCCCCAAAATACTCCTCCAAAAATGAAAAGCAGAGGAAGCAACGATAGCCCTAAAATCTATATGCGAATGACATATGCATATGCATGCATGATAGCAAACCGAACATGGTTATGTAATGATTTTCTAGTCGAAACAAGCTAAATAATTTATTGCATGCACATAGTTGATATGTCTCAGCCGAAGCATCAACACACCGACTATGTTTACGAGGGGGCAAATGTATAATGGGGTTAAATAAATTAGCCACCAACACTATAATAAATTAACCCCATAGATTTGATCAAATATTGATCTATAACTTATCAAGTTTTACTACAATTCAAACCCAACACGGCTGAGATATTATTACGCGTAATTTAATATATTGTGTATAATCCGTGTTTGATAAATTATGTTAGACCATACTCTAGTAATGATTTAATTTGTTCATTTAATATGCCACCACATATTTTGTGACAGGTGACACCATAAATATTGCACACTTGGTTCCATAAAGAACATGACACGTGTCAAAACCACTTGAGGCACTTTTGCTATAAAAAGAGGGTTCCCCCCTCATTTGATGGATGATGGTCTTGGGGGAAAAGTAAGGAGAGGAAATCTAACTCCCCCCCCCCCCCACGAACCTCTTGAGGTCCATCGTAGGTTCAATAGTGACGAGTGGATTTTCATAGTTTCATTACGCTATATGGGTGTTTGAGAGGCGGATAGCTGAATTTGACACCCCTGCGTACCAAAACTACCAAAACTGGGCATTTGGAGGCTGCTCGCTGGGTTGGACACCCCTTACGCACTAAAATCGCCAAAAATCGAGCTCTCTCCGACGTATCTTACGGACCCACGAACTATGCATACTTAGATTCTGTAGAGACGAATACGTAGGCATAACCACGTTGCTCAAGTCTAAAACATGTTCAACGCAGTTAATGATGCTGGAAACAACACCACCCTTCAAGGTGTTTGTGATCTCAATTCAATGTTAACAATGGCATTATAGGGTATATACACACATAGTAGAAGGAGATGAGGAGAAGAGGATTTACACCGAAATATAAGTGGTTCAGCCAATTAGGCCTACATCCACTATGCAAGTGTATGATATGTATCACTGTATGAGGGCTCTAATAGCCATAGTTACAATCTCTCAAGCTTTCTCTCTCTACTGTGTGTTTAGACAGAGTTTCAGCTAGGGTTGCTCATTTTTTATCATTTGCAAGGTAGAGGATGACCTCAATATATAGTACCTGGGGGGTGTAATGTACCCCCTATGCATGCAATGAGCATATATGTGTTGATCTAGCCAATCTGATGAAGACATCTGTCACTGTCACATGTAGATAATGATGATGAAATATTCCTTCCACGTGAGGGGAATGATTTGTTATAACTGATTTGTGTACACGTGTTCCCAACCACACATATGCGCATAAGAGCTCGGATATCTGTGATTGGTCCAAACCTCAGCCTTGAAGAGGACGAGGTTGGTGTGGTAGGGCAATTGCTTGATCAGTGGTGACCTTGGCTTACCAGCAGAGTCGAGGTAAGGCATGCGGGACTGCAAAGTCGGCTTGGGCCGGGGTAATAGTGGAGTAGCAGGAACGTCGACTGATTCATAGCCGAGGCTGGTTATAATGGTGGGATTATTCTTGTAACCTTGGCCTGGACCTAGCCGAGGTTGTCATACTTGGGTGGCCTGTTGAATAACCCCCCATGGATCATGAAGACCTCTCTTGTCGAGCTAGCTAGTAACGTCGGCCATGGACGACCTTTTTAGGACGAGACCGCTGCTTGTTGATCTATGAGGCTGAGGTCGAGGCTGAGCTGTTGTATGAGAGTTATGAGGCTGAGGCTGAGGCCAACGTCTTCTGTTCAGGCCCTTATCTGGACCCTGTTGAGGCTGACCCTATTGAGGCCGACCTTATTGAGGCCGACCCTACTGAGGCCGACCCTTATCTGGATGACCCTGCCAATGATTATGCCATGGCCAACCCTGTTGAGGCCGACCCTATTGAGACCGATCTTGTTAAGGCTGACCCTACTGAGGTCGGCCCTTATCTGGATGACCCTGCCAATGATTAAGTCATGGCCGACCCTGTTGAGGCCGACCCTATGAAGGCCAACCTTGTTGAGCCCGGCCCTACTGGGGCCGACTCTTATCTGGACGACCCTGCCAATGATTAAGACATGGCCGACCCTGTTGAGGCTGACCCTGTTGAGGCCGACCCTACTGAGGCCGGCCTTTATCTGGATGACCCTGCTAATGATTAAGCCATGACCGACCCTGTTGAGGCCGACCTTATTGAGGCCGACCTTGTTGAGGCTGACCCTTATCTGGATGACCCTACCAATGATTAAGTCGTGGCTGACCCTGTCGAGGCCGACCTTATTGAGGCTGACCCTACTGAGGCCGACCTTTATCTGGATGACCTTGCTAATGATTAAGCCGTGGCCGACCCTGTTGAGGCCGAGCCTTATCTGGATGACCCTACTGAGGATTAAGCCATGGCCGACCCTATTGAGGCTGACCCTGTTGAGTCCGACCCTACTGAGGCCGACCTTTATCTGGATGACCCTGCTAATGATTAAACCATGGCCGACCCTATTGAGGCCGACCTTACTGAGGCTGACCCTTATCTGGATGACCCTGCTGAGGATTAAGTCGTGGCCGACCCTATTGAGGCCGACCCTACTGAGATCGATCCTTATCTGGATGACCCTACTGAGGATATGTGAGGCTCTTATGAGATGTGATGCCCGTCGTCCTAAGAGACGAGGGTACATTTTGGTCATATCAGCAGTGCTTCCCCAAATTTGCACTCACATCATACACGAAGGATGGAGAAAATGCACAAAAAGACCTTAAATCATTGAATCTTAAGCCACAACTATGGTTAAAAGAAGATAGTAGGGGAAGGACAATAATCCCCCCTCATTCGTTTACCTTAACGAGTGAGGAAAAGAATGTGCTTTTAGACACAATATATAATTTGAAGGTTCCACCAAATTTTTTTGCCAACTTGCAAAGGATTGATTTATATAAGTGTAAGTCCCACGATTGGCATATGATCATACAATCGGTTCCTCTATTGTTTAATTGTTATTTCTTCAAGCACAAGGATTTGCAGATGGTTATTATGCTAATTAGTATCTGCTTCCCACTTTTATGTGAAAAGGTAGTCAATCGAGATCACATAGTGGCCGCAAAATTGGCAGTGACCGAAGAGATTTGTGTATTGGAGAAGAACTTTCCCCCATCATAATTTTACATAAGTGTTCACTTGTTAATACCTTTATGCGATGAGGCACTTCTTTGCAGCCCCATTAGATATCGGTGGATGTATCCATTTAAAAGATTGATGAAAGTTTTCAATGATTACGTCAATAATGCATGATTCATCGAAGGATGAATTGCATAGGAATACATCACCGTGGAGTCATCAATCTACACTCGGGAATATATGCTTGACCCGAGCATCATGGATGACAGTGATGAGTTAGTCGATGAGGGTGGTCATGTGATGGGCAAACAAGTGAAATTAATGAGTTTACAACATGAACAAGTAGCTCGTTATCTATTTGACACAAATGAAGATATTGAGGAATGAAAAAAGTAAGTTTATATTATTTTAACTTTTACATTATTTTAATTTTTATACATGATCAATTTTATAATACTTTCGTCACGATCAATGCAGAAAATATGAAGCGTGTGGAAACATTAAAAGACGAAAAACAATGGCAAAACCAGATAGCGAATTTAGGTTGTGGTTATCACACGAGGTAAATATAATGAAAATGTTTGTTACTGAAGGTCGCATTACAATAAAGCTTTACAACAAGCCTAATTAATTTATCTATATTTCCAGCTCTTAAAGACGGGTGATGCGACATCAAGGTTTGCTCGTCTAGCCACTGGTCCCTTATTTATGGCACAAGAGTACAAAAAGTATCGATTGAACGGTTACGTATTCGGTGCAAGGGTGTACGAGAAAAAATAAATGTACAGAAATCGGTCATTTCATACAAGGCTCTCGCTTATTTTCGAGCAGCGCAAAAGATAAAAATCTCGTTGAAGTTGAAATGAATTAATATGGTGTAATTCAAAATATATTTGAATTGGACTATATAAGCTTCAAAGAAGTTGTGTTTTTCTATAATTGGGTAAGAGTTGAGGATAAAAATGCTTGTAAAGTGGATCCTGACACCAATTTGATCATAATTAACTTGTCCAAGTTGAAGAGAAACGAACACAAGAGCGATAAGCTGTTTGTTTGTACTTTTCAACAGGTCAAGCAAGTATTTACTCGGAGTATATCAACAACGAAACATGGTCAATCATCCTACATGCGCCAAACGTCTAAACAGTAATGTGGATGACTTGGTTTCTCCTACCGAATACTAATTCATTTTTTATGATAACCCGAATTTAAAATAATTTTTAGATTTGTAATAAGTATTCGTAATGACCAATGGGTGTATTTTTCTAGTGCTTTATTATTATCGGACGACAGTTTAATGCTTTTAATTCATTTGTACTTGATCAGTTTACTGCTTGTAATAACTAGCCAGTGTATTCTTCTATTGCTTGTAATAACCAGTCAGTTTACTGCTTGAATCAAAATTCGTTTTATGGTTAGTGAATATGCTAATTTGGATTTTAATAAATTTAAACATTAATTCAAAGTCCATGACATGACCAAATTAATAAAAGCACTAATTTGGATTCTTCCAGTGCTTTGTTATTATCAGATTTGAATCAAGATTTATTTTATAGGTAGTGAATATGTTAATTTGTTATTATATAATTCATTTTGATTTTATCATTTTCTCATATACGTGTTTTTACTAATAACACTCATTTTTGCAGAAAATGTCTTTAGCAGGGCAACACTGTAGCGGAGGCGACGAGGGCTCCTCGACCACTAGACCCCCCAAATGGGGAAAATTGGGATCCGTCGTTGAGAACAAGACGACATTACTGGCTAAATCACTGGATTTGTTGTAGGCAAACATTGGCCCGGGGTACACTGATTGGAGGGTCGTGCTAAATGAACTCAAGCTGACTATTTTGGGGGCATTATAGGAAGTGTATTTATATTTATATTTATATTTAAATACAACTAACACTTAGTTTCTTTTTGGTTTGTATTTGTTTGACATGATCAATTTGGCCTTCTCCCACATGTTCGCGACTCCACATTGGAACAGTTGAGGGATTAATATATGACGTGGAAGAAAAACATGCGAGCACAGTACTTTGGGAAAACTCGACAGTCCGTTCTGAGAGTGCGTGACACCGTCCCGTCGAAGGAGCCGATCTCATTGGCATAGTGGCAGCAGTTTGTGGATAATGAGATTGATGAGCGACAATTGGTATCTCGTCAATCGAGGAGGGAAACAGGGCGAAAAAGGTTGACGTGCAATACTCCGTGCGAACGTCTTACGCCGAGGTGGGGCACAGGATGGTAAGTTGTTATTTTTCTTTAATTTTAGTTTTATGTTATTCTAATATAGCATTACATTGCATTACGTACTAATTCAACATTATTTTATTTCAGGAGTCGGGGAGTGGCCCTAGGGGTAGGCCACATCAGCTTGATGCCTATGTGGCAATTCAGACGAATAAGAGCATGGATAAGGAGGTGTCCCGAGCGTCGCAAGTACGATTGTAAGTTATAATTATTTAATTTTTTAATTACATTTTAATTTTTATATTAACTTAATTAAGTTATCGTGTACTTTTTGTCGTTTCTGGCAAATCTTAAGGAAGTTCATGAAAAGTAATCTGATGCCGATAAAACATCTTTGGCTATGGAAGCACTCAACCCAGTGCTCGGGGTAAATTACAAGAGGAGGACTAGGGGGTGAGCTCTCGGGTGGGGAAGCCGAGGATCATCGTGATGGAGATGAGAAACACCGGGTTGGCTCGTAAGATGGACACCCGTGACGATAAGCTATCAAGGTTGAAGATGACGGCCCTAGATATATACGCCTTCTTGAAGCACTAGTGGGAGTCCACCTCTGATGAGGGCACCTCCGATAAGGATACGGGCAAAGGGAAGGGGAAAGATAATGAGGTAGAAGAGGACGTCACTGCATCATCGCCGATACGCACAGACTCACCGCCTTTATATGATTAATTTCCTATCTTAACCCCCGTCGAACGTCCCATGTTAATAATCAGTTGGTCGAGCATGTTTTTAATTAACATATTTGGTGGGGAACCGATAGCGAGGGGGTGAGGGACCCAGGTACCCTCCCGGGTATGGTGTTTCCTGGGCGTCCCCTGCAAGACATTGAGGCAAAGGTGCTCGTCACGGATATTTTGGACGAAAAGCATAATTCACCTTTGTGGTTATAAGAACAATGCGGCGTTTGGCGAATTGATGGGTGTCTTAATGCATATGTTGTGTGGAATTCCTTCTTCATCCAATCTACTATAGACCCCACTCTATGACATTATTCGTATTTATTTTATTTGGATATCGGATGTTATTTGTATTTTTTTGAATTGGTGCATGGGTTTGGATATGGATATTTGTATTTGGTTATGGATATTTACATGCTGGTTATGTTTCTTGATATATATGCGGTTTGGACAGGTTAAATTTTGCTATAACAAGTACAAATATACTGTTGGGCAGTGGCAGTGGCCATACTGCTCAGTTTTTTTTTTAAATCTCTCCAGATTTGTCACGAACTTTGACCTTGACAAAGAAAACTTGTCACTGTAAAAATCCATGACAAGTTTGTCTTTGTCACGGACCTGTCAAGGTCAAAGACCGTTGATTAGGCATAAATTCTTCCCACTTATCCCCGTAATTTAGAAGATTTTATCGCTTCGCGCAATGTAATTCAAGTGGATTATATCATATCTTTGATAATGGCAAGTTTCTAATGAGTACGTCAAGTTTCGTGTGTTCGTCATCTATTTTGCAGGTGTTCGGTGTATAAACTAAGTTCCATACCAAAAGCTCCAAGGAAACACAAGAAAGCAAGATTTCTGCGAAGACTGACAAAAGGGAACCGAACCCTAGGGAGGAATAATGAACCGAATCCCTCATGGGCAAAGCTTCTGTAAGGGAAGGAAAAACGAACCGAACCGAATCAAAGGAAAAACGAACCGAATCCACCTTGGATTGAACTTCCTGTGAAGGGACGAAAAGATGGAACCGAACCGAAGCTGGCAAATAATGAACCGATCCCATGTTCGAAGAGTTTTTTTGTAAAGGATACAAAAAGATGGAACCGAACCGAACCCGTTACCCGGATCGGTTCTGTTATCGAATTTTTTTATCTATCCACTTGTAAAAAATAGAGTCCTAGTTGGTTCAAACTCTGGTTTTTCGTAGTTAATAAATAGTAAACTCCTCCTAAACGTGGGGGGGAGGTCAAATTCCTGAAGGAAGCTTTGTAATTCATTTAGAAGGAGAAGAACAACAAACCCTAGTTATTTTCAAGTTGCGATTCAAGTACAAGTATTCCAATTTATGTTCCAATCTTAGTTCTAGTTGTTTGTTCACTTATAATTTCATCTTTCTTCATCTTCATTACTCAATAAAAATGTTTGCATTCCTTCATATCATGTTGTTTTCAAATTTTCTTATGTCCGACTAGATTTTCAAGGTCGGGATGCATGAACCCAACCTGATGTGACAGTTGTATGTATTTAAAATTAATCCTCTAAATTTAAAGGTTTGATTATGGTCGTATTACATAAAAATACGACAATTGTAGGTCTTTTATATCTTGTTTGCTTCCGAGTAACCGGGATGCTTTAGAGTACAATTCGAGTGTAACTAGTGAAATACCGATTTTCTGTTGTTGTCTCCTCTAGCCCAGACGAAGAGAAGGAGGGTAAACTGTTAAAAATTCTGAGAAAGCACCAAAGTGCTTTTGGTTGGTGCATTGCTGATTTGAAGGGGATAAATCCTTTGATTTTCACTCACAAGATCCAGCTCAAAGAGGATGTCAAGCCCTAAAGAGATATGCAAAGAAGGCTAAATCCCAATATGAAAGAAGTGGTGAGAGCCCAAATCATCAAGTTATTAGATGCTGGGATTATCCACCCAATCTCGGATAACAAGTGGGTGATCCCTATTCAAGTCGTCCCGAAGAAGTCGGGAATGACAGTGATTGAGAATACTAAGGGAGAGTTAGTTCTCCAACGTACCACCGCCGGGTGGCGCGTTTGCATTGATTACCAAAAACTCAATTTTGGGAACTAGGAAAGATCATTTTCACTTACCATTTATTGATCAAATAATTGAGAGAGTAGCGGGCCACCCTTACTATTTCTTCTTTGATGGTTATTTCGGATATAACCAAATTCAGGTAGATGTACTTGACCAAGAGAAAACGACTTTCACTTGCCCTTTTGGTACGTTTGCTTACAAACGTATGCCATTCGGCTTGTGTAATGCACCCGCGACCTTTCAAAGGTGCATGCTGAGTCTATTTAGCGACATGGTCGAGAGAGGACTCGAAGTGTTCATGGACGATTTCAACGTTATTATCACCTCTTTCGACCTTTGCCTGGAAAAACTAGAACAAGTACTTGCTCGGTGTGTGGAAAAGAACTTAGTGCTGAATTAGGAGAAATGCCATTTCATGATCACCGAGGGAATAGTTCTTGGCCACATAATATTATCCAAGGGAATAGGAGTTGATAGGGCAAAAATAGATGTCATAGTTGATCTTCCCCCACCAAAATCGCTCAAGGACGTGCGCTCTTTCTTGGGCCACGCAGGGTTTTATCGAAGGTTCATCAAGGACTTTAACACCATCGCTAGACCCTTAGGCAACCTACTCATGAAGGACACCCCATTCGAGTGGACGAAAACATGCCAAAGCTCTTTTAAAAAACTGAAAAACATGCTTGTGTCCGCTCCCATCATGCAAGTTCCGGATTGGTCTTTACCATTCGAACTTATGTGTGATACTAGCGATTATGCGATAGGGGCTGTTTTGGGCCAAAGACAAGATAAGAAGGCTCATGTCATCTACTACGCTAGCCGAACTCTTACCGGACCACAACTAAACTACTCTACCACGGAGAAGGAGTTGCTAGCGGTAGTCTTTGCCCTTGATAAATTCCGGTCATACCTTATCGGTTCTCCCATTACTTGCTTCACCGACCACGCAGATTTGAAATACTTACTTGCAAAGAAAGATGCAAAGACGCGCCTCATAAGATGGATCCTACTCCTACAAGAGTTTAATCTCTCCATTAAAGATAAGAAAGGAGTAGAAAAAGTCATTGCCGACCACTTATCATGGCTTTCGTCCGACGTACCTAGTGATCCCATACCCATAGACTAATACTTTTCAGATGAGCAACTTTTTACTGCCTCTTCTTTGCCTTGATTTGCGGATATAATGAACTACCTTGTCACGGGAGCCGACCCTCCCAACTAGACACCACAATATAAGAAGAGGTTTATCACTTGGTCGCGTATATTTTTCTATGACGATCCCTTTCTTTTTAAATATTGCGCTGACCAAATCATCCGACGATGTGTACCCGATGATGAGGTCCCGAAAGTCATCCAGTTTTGTCATTCGGAAGCTTGTGGAGCCACTTTTTGAGGAAAAAGACGACCACTAAAATTATGCAATGCGTCCTCTATTGGCCCACAATATTTCGGGATGTGAACGATGCTTGTAAATCCTGCAATAGGTGCCAACGGATGGGAGCTATTACCCGACGAAACATGATGCCTCTTACCCCCATACTCATTATTGAAATCTTTAACTGTTGGGGTATTGACTTCATGGGTCCTTTTCCCCCATCCTTTGGTTTCCTATACATCCTTGTTGCGGTAGACTACGTTTCTAAATGGGTGGAAGCTATAGCTACCAAGACAAATGACAACAAAGTGGTGGTTAAGTTCCAGCAGGAACACATACTTTCCCGCTTCGGTGCACTGAAAGCGATAATCAGTGATAATGGCAAGCACTTTCGCAATAGGCCATTCACGAAGCTCATGATAAAGTATAGTGTCATTCACAAGTTTGGAATGACTTATCACCAACAAACGAATGGGTAGGCCGAACTAGCGAATCGGGAAATAAAAAACATTCTCAAAAAGACAGTCAATTCTACCCGAAAAGATTGGTCAGTTAGATTGAACGATTCGCTATGGGCCTATCGTACCGCATATAAAAATTCGATCGGCATGTACCCTTTTCGCTTTTATGTATGGTAAACCTTACCATCTTCCCGTGGAATTAGAGCACAAAGCGTATTGGGCAATTAAGGAGTTAAACTATGCTATGGATAAGGTCGGTGAAGCTCGCAAGCTTCAAATAAATGAGTTAGAAGAGATACGCAATGATGCGTATGAGAATTCAAAAATCTCCAAAGAAATGATGAAACACGCCCACGATGGCATCATTCGACACAAAGAGTTTCTTCCCGGGCAAAAAGTGTTTTTTTATAACTCTCGGCTTCATCTGTTTTTGGCCAAGTTGCGATTAAGATGGTCTGGCTCGTTCATTGTGAAGATTGTTTTCCCTCACGGAGCTGTTGAGTTAGACGATTTGAAATGGGGAAATACATTCAAAGTAAACGGACAACGCCTAAATCCATATCTAGCGGCGTGTGTGGAAGAAGTCGACACCGTTTGGTTATCTAACCCCATTTACGGGGTAGAGTCAGCTGCTACAGTGAGGTCGTCGCACCCCCGATGCGTATGGGGTGAATTCTTGTGTATAGTAGTTAGGCGTCGTTAGATTAGGGTGAGTCCGTAGGTAAGTTACGTAAGGATAGGGGTTGGATCACGCATTCCAACACGTTATTCATGAGGGCATCGAGGAATTTACCCAACAAAGGGCTGCCAATCGAGCTTCCCGAGAGGAGATTAATTTAGAGGAGGAGGAAGAAATTTCGGTCGAAGAGCCGGCAGCGGAAGACGTTGAAATGGAAGGGGCTGAAGAGGAAGAATACAATAAAGACGATGACTCAGATTTCGAGCCCCCGGGTGCTGATTTCGATAACCGGCTGGCAACGGTGGAATCCCGTTTGGACGGGTTCCTCACCCAATACAACCAAGATCAAGCCGCCTATCGGCAAGACCAAAAGTCTTATCGGAGAGACACAATGATGATGCACCAACTCCAAGCCCACCTCTATGAGCTCAACTTTGACGGTCCTCCACCAGCTTTCTTTTACGACCCTTATGATCCGTGCGCACCTGGGTCCTACAATCAACCCCCGCAATAAAGCCCATGACTGTTCCTGATGTGTTTGTTGTTGTTTGTATTTCACATGGTTGTTTACTCAGTGTTGCTTGTGTATTCCTCTCTTATCCTATGTAACACAGTTGTTCTATCTTTCTATAAAAGTTGGATTTCTATTTTATTTGCTTGTTTTATTCTTCCGCACTTTTAATTCACTTTGAGTTAGATTTTAGTCCTTTTTGCTTGAGGACAATGCAAAAGTCTAAGTTAGGGGGGTCACAAGTGCGTATTTTTAAAACTTCACAAATTTTCAAAAATGCCCAGAAATTTCAAAAAAAAAATCATAAAATTTTGAAAAAACCCAAAAATATTTTTTGTTCAAAATAAATAACAATTGGAATTCAAATTTTTAAAAAATATCATTAAAAGTCGGTTTAAAGTCTCAAGTTGTAAAATTCAACATACACGAAGCCAAAATTGACCAAAGATGGAAATTGAGCGAAAATTGACGACTTAACGAATAAGTGTGGAGATTAACAAACCCGGTGAGATTTGAGCCTATCACTTTTTGTGAGTTTTTGAATCAATCCGAGTTAATTGTTAACTCAAATTTCTTTTTAGCGCCTAAAAAGTCGTCGAGGGTCTCAATCCTTTCATTTTGATCGGTTATGAAAAACGTGTGTGATATTGCTTTGAAAAACGTGCCAAAATTGATCTCTAAACTTAAATTCATCTCGAAACGTATATGGTAACGCAATTGGTATTTTGGACAATGAAGTAGGCCCTCGTTTGTCACCCAAAAATTTTGGCGTAAAAAAGATGCGAAAAATCACCCCTTTTGTAACCCAAATTGAGCCAAATAGAATTTCCCTTTCGTTTGACAACCCGAAAAACCCAAATAGCCCAGAATTGTGAAAAAAAAATCAGAAATAAAGTCCAGAAAGTGCATAACAATGGGCAAGAAAAAAATAGATATGCTCAACGAAAATAGCAAGAAAAGGAAAGAAGTGAAAAACAAAAAAAAATAGATAAAAAGAAGAAAAAAATGAGCAATAGCCCGAAAAAGGCACAAATGGACATCATAATTGACTTTTCCAATTCCATCCTTCCCTACCATTTTCATTTTACCCAATATACCTTAAAACTCGAAAAAGTCCTAACCGAGTCCAAATTGCGAAATTGATTACCGTGTGGAGAGCTAAGACACCAAAAGATAATAAAAAGATATTGAATGCGTGAATAAGAGGCAATGTTCCCGTTTTGAAAAACCGTATTCCGTTGATGAGATCCTATTACTATAAAATTTCCGTCTTTCTACTTATGTGCGTGACTTTGCATCCAATATATTTACTCTTTATATCACGCATACCAAGAGAATAACCACAATCCGAGTGATTCGTTTGAGAGAGAACTCAGTGAGAATTTGAAATCAAAATGAATTTTCGGATAAGTAACGTAATGGTCAATCGGTGGAAATCCGCGGTTAAATTTATGGCTTCGCACACACGCACTATGATTTGAGACTATTGAACATAACTTGATGATGACAATTTTCTGGAAAAGTTTGAATAATACAATTTTTGCGTATTTTGAAGTTTATTTGAGTCGAATTTTGTGGGTATATTCTGCAAACCCTCACGAGATAACACTCATCCTACTAGGGTAACCTAGGGGTTTAAAGGCTTGTTGCATACGTTAAATGCAATCGCGTACCCGCGAAAAAGGTATCCTATCCCTTTTATGAGATAGACCTTATTGTGATTCTTTTACATTGCTCGAGACGATCAACGTTCTAAGTTGGGGGATTTGATTAAGCATAAATTCTTCCCATTTATCCCCGTAATTTAGAAGGTTTTATCGCTTCGCGCAATGTAATTCAAGTGGATTATATCATATATTTGATAATAGAAAGTTTTCGATGAGTACGTCGAGTTTCGTGTGTTCGTCATCTATTTTGCAGGTGTTCGGTGTAGAAACCAAGTTCCATACCAAAAGCTCCAAGGAAACATAAGAAAGCAAGGTTTCTGCGAAGACTGACAGAAGGGAATTGAACCCTAGGGAGGAATAACGAATCCAATCCCTCATGGGCAAATCTTTTGTAAGGGAAGGAAAGATGAACCAAATCGAATCAAAGGAAAAACGAACCGAATCCACCTTGGATGAACTTCCTGTAAAGGGACGAAAAGATGGAACCGAACCGAAGCTGGCAAATAACGAACCGATCCCATGTTCGAAGAGTTTTCTGTAAAGGATACAAAAAGATGGAACCGAACCGAACCCGTTACCCGGATCGGTTCTGTTATCGAATTTTCGTATTTATCCACTTGTAAAAAATAGAGTCCTAGTTGGTTCAAACTCTGGTTTTTCGTAGTTAATAAATAGTAAACTCCTCCCAAACGTTGGGGAGGGGCTTCAAATTCCTGAAGGAAGCTTTGTAATTCATTTAGAAGGAGAAGAACAACAAACCCTAGTTATTTTCAAGTTGCAATTCAAGTACAAGTATTCCAATTTCTGTTCCAATCTTAGTTCCAGTTATTTGTTCACTTATAATTTCATCTTTCTTCATCTTCATTACTCAATAAAAATGTCTGCATTCCTTCATATCATGTTGTTTTCAAATTTTCATATGTTCGGCTAGATTTTCAAGGTCGGGATGCATGAACCCAACCTGATGTGATAGTTGTATGTACATTAAATTAATACTCTAAATTTAAAGGTTTGATTAAGACCGTATTACATAGAAATACGACAATTGTAGGTCTTTAGATCTCGTTTGCTTCCGAGTAACCGGGATGCTTTAGAGTACAATTCGAGTGTAACTAGTGAAATAGCGATTTACTCATCCTCGGATTAAGTATGATGCGGGCTTGAACCTCATATACGTAATGCTTGGGAGTAATAAATTCTGGGTCTAATTAGTCATTTAAATTTACGATTAGTTTTATATCATCAATACACTAGGGGTGGGGGATTGTTTCCCGTCCTGTTTTTCTCATCATATAGTTTAAAGTTTTAAATAAGTTTTCATCCGTATTTTAGGTAATTCTCTTTCATAATTTCATAATTGCATCTAGTGTAATCATTCCACAAACCAAATCATTTTTCTTTCCCCTCAGAGTTAGAGTTAGGATTTCCTTGTTTATCCAACGTCGTTACAATTTCATTGTCCTATTTCCCTGTGGATACGATCCCGACTTACCAGGTTTATTACTAACGCGACAAGCTTGCACTTGAACCTAGAGTGAACGCACATTAGAGACACTTTATGAGTCGCATCAACCGTGATAAGTTTTTCTTTATCACGGACTTATCACAGTCAAAGTATATGACAAGTTCAATTCTTATCATGGGCTTTGACCGTGATAAGTCCGTGACAATGTTCTTCGTCACCCTTAACCTTGTCACGGTCTTTGACCCTGACAAGTTTGCATTTTTTACCGTGACAAGTTGGCAGTTTGGGTGTAGTGTTTAAATATGTGAATTATGCTAGATGCACTTTATATTTAATTGGAACAATTTTTAGTAATTACCTTTAGGACTTGAGCGGTTATATATGTAGTATTGCACTTAGACAAGGGATGAGATACTTGACGAATGTGAGTGACGATGGAGGATGATTATTTTGAATTAACTGTATTATTGCACTTTAATTTAGGTAAGTTAATTCTTGCCATTTTAGGGTGTTAACCCGAATTATAACTATTTTCTCCCCCCAGGTGCGCCTAGACAGGGACAGTAGGACTGACGCGATATCAGCCTTGTAGACTCACTTTCCTTACCAAATATCAGATAATTGATTCTAGCTTAGGTTTCTACTCTACTCCAGTATTTTATTTTTGGATTATTATATGGGCTTAAGCCCGGAGCCTATTTTATCTCAGTCTGTTTAAGGTAGTTTTATTTGTGTTGGGATTTTATTTGTCTTATGTGGATGATAGACTTATCATTTTTCTTGGTTATTAATCTAATTCAGTTTTAATTCGAATGTGTTTTGGAAATAAGTGTCATATTTTAGTTTGATGCTGATAATGATATATATTGGCAAGCAAGCTCCATCTTTGGCGTATTGTGTATGTCCACCTTTACATTAAAAAATGGGGGTTGTTACACTTGTAAGAAGTGATCTCGTTCAAACGAGGGCACTCTGGTTCAAATGAGGGCATGCTTTCTTATAATTCGAGTTTTAATTAATATCTTAGAATTCAGAATTCAAAGCCGAGTCTTAACAAATCCCTACAAAGTTTTGAGAGATTTTTTTCTTGTGAAAGCGATTTTTTTTTAAAGATTCATTCTTTCAAGGTATTACGAAAATATGTAAGCCTGAAATAGTTTATTTTTTTAAAGTCCAAGCCAAAACAAAAAGACTCAAAAGCCCCTTAAGTTTGTAGAAGAAAATCATTTTACATAATAAATAATTAAATGCCCAAAAATATTCAATTAATCAACCCAAAGTACCCAAATTAATTTAAATCAAATCCTTATAATTTAATTCAAGTTTTAACAAAAATAATTTTTTTAATTAATTAACTCACTTAAATAATTAAATTTGTATTCCAAAACTACGAGGTATTATAAAAATCCTCTTCATTTGGTGGTGTTGGGCACCCAACAAAAAAACTAAAATATAATAAAATTAAAAACCACACATAAATAGTCTTAACAAACTCCAAAGCTAAATAATGAATGAAGTAATTACAACTGGTAAAAAATCAAAATTTAATTTTAGGTAACGAAAAAGATAATAAATAACCATTGAAAAATAATGAAACTCTTATTGTGGAAGCCAATGTTAGTAATTCAGACCCGCCAAAAAATTATGGTCTTAGTTGAACACACAAATAAACACATATTATCCATGGTATAAAAAATTAGAAACCTCGAGCCTTCTCGTTGGTTGTCGAATAATTAAAAAAATTAAATTTAAAAATAACTTGGATAAATTTCAACAAACTGTTTTAGGCCCAAAACAAATTAAGGATCGGTAAAGACTAAACATGTTCAAACTTATCCATAAACTCAAACCAAACCTAACTTAGCCCCCCATTCTTGAAACCTAATTTTGATATCAAAGATACCCAATAGTTCGAACCAATTTTGAAAATCCGTATATGAGCTCTCTAACCCTAACTTTAGACACACTCTAACCCAAAAACGTGAGCCCTAATGAGACAAAAAATACATGTATATAAAGAGAAGCCAAATTAGGACCCAAAATACCACAATATATATATATATATATATATATATATATATATATATATATATATAGAGAGAGAGAGAGAGAGAGAGACCTAATTTTGAACAATAAAAACCTAAAAAGAGTTTCGGACCCAAAAAATACCAATTATAATTTCAAACATAAAAATAAATAAATTCAAACCCCAAAATACTAAAATGAAGTTGGTCATGGTCTATGGGTGAGGAATGAAGCTTGGCGGGGGACAACGTGAGGGAGATAAGAAAAAGATACATACATACATACATATATACATACATGCATGCATGCATACATACATACATATATACTTGTATAATCTTTATAGCAAACTTGATATATTAATATAAGTAAATGATTATGGAAGGGGAAAATGTGAAAACTGCAATAGTCGATTGCAACTGAGAAGAAAAGGAATGCATATATGTTGGAGTTATTAACAGAGCAAGAGATGAGTAATGAGTCATGTTTTGTTTTATTTTGTTTTGTCGTGGTTGTTGCGCTATTTTCACGTGTTTGGGATGCTTGTTAACAAAGTTGTTAGTTTTTTGGGGGTGATTGTTGTTGAAGATGTTAGTTTTCGGGGTTAAATCTTTATCTAACAACTTAGTATAATGTCGATTAAAACAGCAATCAGTTGTTAAAGATTTGGTGGCAAGATTATGAATGTAGTAACTCATGATTATGGGAAATTTCTTTATTCGTTTAAATAAAATTCCATCGGTATGTGATTAATGGTCAAAATAGGATCATACGTTTCTTACATAAGTGTAAACAAATCATTTTTAAAATTCCATTAGTAAAATGATTTGTTACTTTTTCTTACTCATAGTTTGGGTTGTAAACAAACCACGGGCATACTGATTTAATGTTATTTGATGAGTGTAATTTATGCTGAAAATTCTATTAAGTGTAAACAAAAAATAAGACTACACTAATTTTGTCAGTAATAAGAGGATCCAATGAAGCCAAAAATAAGAGTACACTAATTTGATCAATAATAAGAGCATACAATTAAGCCAAAAATAAGAGTACATTCATGTGCTCAAAATATGAAAAAAAAAACAAGTCTGAAACTCCAACGTCCAACTCCTCATAAAATGACTCTAAATCTCCCACTTATTTAAAATCTTCAACATCGAGTTACTCATGACTTCATTGAGTTGACAAACTTGAAAAATAAAATAATAACACCAAAAGTTATAAGAGTTACATAAATGGAACATGAATACACATGGAAATAATAATAATAATAATAATAATAATAATAATAATAATAATAATAATAATAATAATAATAATAATAATAATGTTTATACTTAAAAGGCAAATAATGTTTATCATTTACACAAAACGGCATAAACCAAGTTTAAATAAATAATTAACAAAAAATGCATACCGATTTATAAGTTTAAGGCAATTTATTATATCATGTGAGTGTCCAATTAAACCACATCCATTATAACGTTTATCTTTATTTTTTTCACCTTTTTAGTGCCTTTTCCTTTCAACCCTTAAGTCTTTTTCCACACCGCTTTGACCTTTCTCGGTTTGGTTCACTGTAATTATGTGCATAATTTGAACTCGTCCTCCCCAACCATGCTACATTTGGTTAACCTCACAATTGGTTGGTTCTCACATCAGTTATAACACCAATGTTTTTATTGATTTTTTTATTTGTACCACAAAAAGCATCAATATAAGCTTGCATTATTCCTTCATTTATGAGAGCCTTATCAACCGCATTTAAAGCATATTGGATAAGGGAGCGTGATTCGTGAAATACAATTTATCATCATATATCTCTACCATGCCCTCGACAATGACATCCCTAACTTTTGTCGTTTTTGTCCACCTTTCAAAATATAGTGGCTCGACAATTTTTCAAAATCATGAAACTTTTGCAAGTAAGATAAGACATATCTACATAGGATTCCCGAGCTCTAAATTTTTTGACAAGTGTATATAGCAACATCAATATCCTTCTCATATGAAAATTTTCAAAAATGTGTATGTCTAAACATTTTTTATTTTAATGCTATAAGCACTTTTATTGCAATTATCCTTCACATGTTCATATTAATAGTTCGTGCAGTCTCATATATCATCTTGAGATTTATGAAACACTGCACGCGTATATATGTTAACCATTTGCAATAACACATCATTTTGCAATTTCAATTTAGGCGTTTCTATTACGTCTTTGTGTTCCAAAATTTTATCTTAATGACTTTGACGTATGAGCCCATATCAAATTGAATCATAAAGTCCACTAACTTTTTTTTTTGCACATATAACATTTAAAAAATGAGTGGTCACTTTTGTCTTGTTAGTTGCTTGACATTTCAGCGAAGAAAATGTGGTTCACATAATAAGGAACCTACGTCGAACGCATGTCAAACATTGTTTATATCCAGTTGTTATCATTTAAGCCAATCTTATCGATGAGATCAATCCACTTAAATTCAAACTCTTCATTCACCCTTGTTTTCTAATTGCAATTTGAAAACTAGTTATAGTAAGCACAATACTTCACAAAGTCTATATTCTTGGAAATCTTTGTTAATATATGCCAACTATTATACGTATCAAATGTACTTAGAAGGGACTCTGGTATTGCCTTTGTCACTGTGAGATCCTGATGAGTAATAATCATTGTAGGGGTTTCACCTAGCGTAACATCTAGAAATTGTCCGAATAAACAAACAAATGAATCAATAGTCTCATCACCCAATAATGAATAACTAAATACAATAACCTAATCGTGATTATTAACCCCCATTAATGGCGTACAAATAAAATTGTACTGATTACTGTTGTATATCGTATTGAATATTACAATATCACCATAAAACTTGTAGGATCTTCTAGAAGTGGCATCCGCCCAAAAATAATGAGTTATTCTTCTCATCATCATGTGACTTGATCTCAAAAGTGAACGACGAATTATTTACTCGTTAAAGCTTTAAATACTCATAAAACATATCTTCACAGTGCCCATTCATATTTCTTCGCATATTCCTCTCATAACTGTACAAATACTTTTTGTGTACACCCAATATTCTCAAAACCTCTCACCTGCAATCCATGTAAATTAAATTGTTAATGCGTTAGAATATTTTACAGTGCCGGGCTGTTGGCAAGCACTCTTAAGATGCTGAAAGTTTGTGGTCAAATAACAAAATATGAGTTTTCCCTAGGGAAGATAACATATGGCTGTGGCCCTTAACAAATAAACTAACTATAAATGTCTCAGTAGTCGACTTCACAATGACGATGCTCTTATTACCCCCCGTTTTCTCATTGCATCTGGGTTTGCAATTACTGTTCCTTTGCATTATTTAAAATTAACATAATCTTTTTGTATAATCTCATAAGTGCCCCGTTTCATCCTCTTCGTCCATCCCTGAACATTAAACCCAATAACTTTTGAATACGTATTGTAGAAATTTTACACTTTATTTAAGGTTCGGAATTATTGAGCCAATTTAGGCTTGACTTCCTCCGAGACTTCAGGACAGTATTCTAAAGAAGAGGATTATATATTTGAAGCAAACTGTAGGTCCTCAATGTAACAACCCGTCCTTTTTGGAGACGATTAAATTCCATAATTAAATATAAATTGGCAATTTGGAGAATTTCTCGAAATAGTGATTTTTGGGATTTTCGAGGATTTAATAATTTTCGAAGGATGTTATAAATTATTTTGGGACTATATAGGTCGAAATAATTTAATTATATGTCGCCGTGGAGTATTGCGACAAAAGAGGTACGATTTTGAGTAGAAAACCCGCATTTAATTATTTTGAATTAGAATAGTGATTTGCGGTCAAGTACCTCGGATGGAAATTTCGACTGCGCCACGAGTCTCGGAATGTCCGAGATAGTCGGAAAAGAGTGTCCGATTGTCGAAATTAAGTTCCGGGAAATTTTGGAGTTAAATAGGCTCGTAATTGGGTAAACGAGTCGTTTTTGGGTTTTTAGGGTTAAAACCCTTTTTCTCTCTATATATAGAGATAGAGAGGGGAGAAAGAAGAAAGAAAAGAAGGAAGAGAGAGAGAGAGGGAAGAAAAGAAGAAAAAGGGGGAGATTCCGGCCGGCCTCCGCGGGATTCGGCTCGAGGACGTCGGATTGTATCCACGAGGCAAGTGTTTACTTGCTTTATTTATTTTTGAGCATAAATATCTCATATCATTGTTGGTATAACAAACCCTAATGATTTTGGGTTGGGTATTCGTGAATAAAACGGGTTTTCGGGAGATAAAACGAATAAACCCCTAAAATTGGTAAATTGGAGATTTTAGTAATTAACCAAATATATTGGGTGATTCCGGGTCCTGGGATGTTTAGGACCCGTATTATAAGTGTGTTTGTTGTTGGTAGAAGTTGTAGGCCGTTGGATGGTGAGATGGAAGCTTGGGAGAAGCTTCCATGGCCGAAACAGCTTCTCGGAGAAGAAGCTGCCCGACTTGATCGATCGATCGATCATCGGGAGTCGATCGATCGAAGCCTTCGATCGATCGAAGGCCATAGGTCGATCGATCGACCTCTGCTGAAAAGGGACAATTTCTTTAGGGTGATTTGGAAGGGATAGATTCCATTTCATCTTGCTTCGAGGATAATTAGGTTATAACCCAAGGGACCTTTTAGGACTTTAGGGTCCATAAATTAAGATAATTGAGGAGGGTAAAGTTAGGGTTTTAAGTATATAACCCTAAAACTATATTTTCGAGGAAAATAGAGTAATTGTAGAAATTGATGGATTAGAGTTCCTAACTTTAATTGGGGACTTATAAACGATTATTTGGACTAGGTATAGTCCTGGGGTTTAAGGAAATGAAATCCTTAACCCATTAAGTTTAAGGTTGTTCGGGTAAGATAAATCCTGAGGATATTTCTCGTAGGCTTATAAGCCTATATAATTATGCTTATAGAAGGCATAATTATATCAATTATCGTTAAGTATATCCTAAAAGATAATTAGGATAATTTGGGGGTATATATATATATACTTCACTTTGAGGAGAATAGTATCATTGGAGATATCCAATAAATCCTTAAAATAGGGATTTAAGTATGTAGTGATTATTAAAGTAAGAAATACTTTGGATTTAGAATCATGCTAATATCAAAGCATGATTATGATTCCCGGAGGGAATCTTTGGGATTATTATCATCGTTAGATGCTATAGGCCATTATGGCCATTCATATATATTCTAGGAAGAATATATCGGATATATGTATACTGTGTGTTTTAGGTATATATATATATGTTGATGGAAATGATTTTGAAAATATATAAATGAATATTTTCAAAATGGAAAGAGAAATGTTTTTCATAATTAATAAAATATGGATTACACACCTCTCTAAATCGCTATCATAAGGGAAGTTGCGTTCGTATGGTGAAGCCCCCTGGCTAATGATGCAGGGTGGATATAGTCCTAGGCCATGGGAGCGTTTATGGTTGTATATTTTCTGCGGGGGTAGGGAGATTTCGGGTGTGGTCTTGGCTACCACGCAGGCTCATGGCCGCTTCCCGACGTGTTTCGATATAGGATCCCAGGTTGTCTTGGAGGCCCTGGAAGATGATAGCCATTTAGGGGCGCGCTCAGTGGAGAAATCCGGACGGGCGGTCTTAGAACGCGTTTATTAAAGCAGTTCATAATAATGGATTTGCTTTAATTACATTTCCTGGATATAGGAAGGGAAATGGGTTATATATAAAGTGGCTTCGGTAACACTTCCCGGATGGAAGAAGGGATGTGGAAGCATATGTTATGATCAAAGCATTTTTATGATAATGAAAATGTCTTTGAATACATTTCCTGAATATAAAAAGGGAAATGGGATATTTTGATAAGGAAAAGCATTTTTATGATAATAAAACTGGCTTTTAAAAGGTATATGATTTATTAAAGCAATTCATGATAATGAATTGGCTTTTAAATACATTTCCTGGATATGAGAAGGGAAATGAAAGTTTTGAAATGAAAAGAATAAGTATTTATAAATACTTTGTGTATAGAATACACCTCAGTCCGGGAGATAGATCCGGACGTGTATTATAAAGATACAATTGATTTGGAAAGCCTCAGTCCGGGTGATAATTATATTACCCGGAAGTATATTGTAAATATATGTATATGTATAAATCGAGTGCCGAGGGTCTGATGGATCCCGACGATCGATCGTGCCGCATAGTAGTGTATCGGGGGGGTTCCTTGTTTGGATTTCGCTTCGCGAGACACCCCACGCACGAATATGGCACTGTGTTGAGACTGGGGAGAAGTTTAATCCTTAGTGCTCTTATTATTAAATATCTATGGTATATATATATTATATATCTTTCTGTACTGAGGGACTGGCGGATCTCAAAGATCGACCTTGCTGCATAGTAGTGTATCGGGGGGGTTCCTTGTTTAGATTTCGCTTCGCGAGACACCCCACGCACGAACATGGCATAGCGTCGAGATTAAAGTGAAGTTTAGCCCTTAGTACATCTATGTGACTATCTAGGATAGATAGTGGTTGGGTATTAGACTAGTTTAGCAGGGTAGCTTGACTAGGATGTTTTAGGGATGCGCTAGGAGTGCACTGTTAGAGGAGAGGTGAGGGGTATCTCACGAGAGTGCGATACCAATTTAAATATGAGATAAAACTATTTTTATAAAAATAAAGCATTTATGCACTTGCAAAATATTTTCTAAACATTCGGGCTCTGACCCGTTTGTCTACTCTCCTTTCTTTCTCTATACTGTATATATATAGGTGTCCAGACACAGGGACGCCTGGATGGAAACTCTTTCGAGTCAGACGTCTGCTGCAGCAGCTGTGGATGCTTGCAGGTTATCGGTAGACGTTTCTTTCCTTGTACTCTAGATAGGTGATATTGTATAAACACTCGAGCCAAAGGCTCAATTGCATTTATTTATTCTTTCAGTACAGCATTCGATATGGTTGTATTATTTGGACCGAGTGTTCGGTTATTTTAGTTCCTTTCTTTTCTATTTCAGTTCTTTACGCATTTAATTGTGAATGTTTTAAATTGTGCGCTAAAAAGAGTAGTTAGATAAAAGTTTTTAACGGCCACCTAATAGGATATTAGTAATTAAATGGATTTTCGACAGTGATGTTAAGGATGATCCATTTGTGACTCCTGTTTTAATTTAATATTGGAGTGATCGCCCGGTATCTTATTAGGCGGGTTGTTACAGATGGTATCAGAGCATCAGGTTCTAGTGTCTTTAGGAATCTGTGCGGACGTACTACGCTTTCAGCGTTGCTCTCGATTTGTTATAGAGCCTCAGGAATAGGATTGTTGATTTCTATTGTGAGATTTCGTTCTCCTGCCATATTATGAGATTATAGAAATCTTTTGCGCGCTCGTTTGAGAATCGTGTGCGGAGCTTGGATGGCAGCAGGAGGTGAGGCTTAGCTGGTGCAGCTGGTAGAAGGTTGGGATGAGTACCTTAGTAGAGGTCACTCTCTCTATGATAATTGTTAAGGATTATCTCAATGACTACTAAATCATAGTAGTTCGAGTACCATAGTGCCGCCGTAGTAGGGTGTGGTACTAAAGTTGGATTTCTCCGTGGAGATAAGGATTAGAAAGGGATCTTACGGATAGTTCTAACCGTGAGTCCCCATGAATAAGCAGGACGAGAAGAATGCCGTTTTGAGATTTTCGCCTAAGGTTTAGCCAGAGGCCGACGGTGAATAAAGAGTATTATGGCAAAGTGAACCTTGTACCTAAGTGAGTTATGTGCAATGAATATTGAGTCCTTTCCAAGGAGGATGGGCTCACTAAAGAATGGGTATGTTCGAGGACCCCATGGATGGACATCCACTCGGGGAAATCGTTATAATGAAATTGTGGTTATGAGTTTTACCTCAATTGAGGAGGTATATTAGGCGTGACTAGATGAAGTCGCGATATTAGTTAGCCCTGGACTCGTGTGTGTATTTTGAGTTGTGGCGGTCTCGATAACATTATAATGTATGACTATGTGTTTTCCGCAATAGCGGAATTTTATTTCCCTTCATTCGCCATAGAGGCGGGTGATTATATTTTGTATATATACGTATACGGTATATGGTGTAACGGAGCGATAGCAGGCTAATAATGGCAAGTCTATCGTGTCCGCAGTTCCTGGAGGGAACAGGTTGTTATTCTGGTGTCTCACCTTGATACAGGTTGAGTACACCTTTGCTATTATGGATTTATGGAACCTCGATGAGCAGAGGCTTCCTTATTTTGGATGGTATATGTGGCAACCTTATAGATATAATTTAAGGCCCACAGAATCGTTGTTGAGCGGTAAGATTTAACTTAGTATTGGTTTGCGCAAGGACTTAGAATGAGTGCGAGCGCAGGGTGGTATGACTCTTAGTTAGAGATAGGAGTTCAGATCACCTTTTGTTGGATTAGGGGATAGGGTTATCCCGGTTGCATGTTGAAATGACTGAACTCCACAACCAACGAAGTCAAGGGTTAATGTGTGGAGGGGTTCCTTGTTTGGATTTCGCTTTGCGAGACACTCCACACATGACTCTTAACGGCGTCGGGAGTGGGGAGTTGTTATGAGATGCAAGGATGTTGATCATGTGGAACGGTCTTATAGTGTGGATGAACCACTATAGGCTATGAGTCACATAATGTCAATATACTTATGGGAATATGGTGCCATGGAGAAGCACTAAAGTTGTCCCTTCGCCACATATGGGTGGGTGAGGTTGGACTTAGAGAAATTTAATTGAGGACAATAGTCAGGCCTTAATGAAAAGGCAAGTTTTGAGGAGCTACATTTTGGAAATTATGTTCGTGACACTTTCTACAGAAAGTGGGCACTTGATTAGTTAGGTTTCCTTCTGTATGGGCGGAAGGATAAGATAGTAGGAATGCGTTCATAGGCTAGCCTAGTAGGATTTAGGACGTCCCGCTTCTGTGCCTTGGGTCGTTATATCTCGATGACCGACTACGCGAGGGAGTAGTGTAACGGGAGGGTTCCTTGTTTGGATTTCGCCTTGGCGAGACGTCCCACGCATGAAACCAAGCACTTGTCAGGAGTTGGGAGAGGCCTTGGGCACTAGGGACATACTTAGGATTATATTAGTTCGTGTAGGTAGAGTAACGCTTAGATCGTAGCATTTCTAGGATATAGGTTCGCTAGTATTAGCAGCGCCGAGGTTAGGAGTATTGAGATGCGCGGGTTCGGAGGACCCATAGGTGAGTATTACACCGAGGAAAGGAGACCCTTACTGGGAAAGAGTGATGCGTGTCAGACGTTCGTAATGTTTGTGCTGATATGCACAAGTTAGAAAGGTGGATGGGCACCTTGGTAAGGTAGTTTGATGTACCGCCTAGCTAAGATAGGAGTAGTACACAAGATTGAAATCCATGCCAAGAGGCGTTTTAGAGGATGGGTATTGAGTGACGTATTGGAGTTACCTTATGATTGCGGTAGCCGCATAGTGTATGGTTCGGAACCATTAGGTTAGTATTTTTCCTTGAGGTTTTAGGATTCGTAGTAATCCTCGTTAGAGGGTGTAGGTTACATCTGAATTTCGAGGACGAAATTCCGTTATAAGGGGGGGAGTGTAACAACCCGTCCTTTTTGGAGACGATTAAATTCCATAATTAAATATAAATTGGCAATTTGGAGAATTTCTCGAAATAGTGATTTTTGGGATTTTCGAGGATTTAATAATTTTCGAAGGATGTTATAAATTATTTTGGGACTATATAGGTCGAAATAATTTAATTATATGTCGCCGTGGAGTATTGCGACAAAAGAGGTACGATTTTGAGTAGAAAACCCGCATTTAATTATTTTGAATTAGAATAGTGATTTGCGGTCAAGTACCTCGGATGGAAATTTCGACTGCGCCACGAGTCTCGGAATGTCCGAGATAGTCGGAAAAGAGTGTCCGATTGTCGAAATTAAGTTCCGGGAAATTTTGGAGTTAAATAGGCTCGTAATTGGGTAAACGAGTCGTTTTTGGGTTTTTGGGGTTAAAACCCTTTTTCTCTCTATATATAGAGATAGAGAGGGGAGAAAGAAGAAAGAAAAGAAGGAAGAGAGAGAGAGAGGGAAGAAAAGAAGAAAAAGGGGGAGATTCCGGCCGGCCTCCGCGGGATTCGGCTCGAGGACGTCGGATTGTATCCACGAGGCAAGTGTTTACTTGCTTTATTTATTTTTGAGCATAAATATCTCATATCATTGTTGGTATAACAAACCCTAATGATTTTGGGTTGGGTATTCGTGAATAAAACGGATTTTCGGGAGATAAAACGAATAAACCCCTAAAATTGGTAAATTAGAGATTTTAGTAATTAACCAAATATATTGGGTGATTCCGGGTCCTGGGATGTTTAGGACCCGTATTATAAGTGTGTTTGTTGTTGGTAGAAGTTGTAGGCCGTTGGATGGTGAGATGGAAGCTTGGGAGAAGCTTCCATGGCCGAAACAGCTTCTCGGAGAAGAAGCTGCCCGACTTGATCGATCGATCGATCATCGGGAGTCGATCGATCGAAGCCTTCGATCGATCGAAGGCCATAGGTCGATCGATCGACCTCTGCTGAAAAGGGACAATTTCTTTAGGGTGATTTGGAAGGGATAGATTCCATTTCATCTTGCTTTGAGGATAATTAGGTTATAACCCAAGGGACCTTTTAGGACTTTAGGGTCCATAAATTAAGATAATTGAGGAGGGTAAAGTTAGGGTTTTAAGTATATAACCCTAAAACTATATTTTCGAGGAAAATAGAGTAATTGTAGAAATTGATGGATTAGAGTTCCTAACTTTAATTGGGGACTTATAAACGATTATTTGGACTAGGTATAGTCTTGGGGTTTAAGGAAATGAAATCCTTAACCCATTAAGTTTAAGGTTGTTCGGGTAAGATAAATCCTGAGGATATTTCTCGTAGGCTTATAAGCCTATATAATTATGCTTATAGAAGGCATAATTATATCAATTATCGTTAAGTATATCCTAAAAGATAATTAGGATAATTTGGGGGTATATATATATATACTTCACTTTGAGGAGAATAGTATCATTGGAGATATCCAATAAATCCTTAGAATAGGGATTTAAGTATGTAGTGATTATTAAAGTAAGAAATACTTTGGATTTAGAATCATGCTAATATCAAAGCATGATTATGATTCCCGGAGGGAATCTTTGGGATTATTATCATCGTTAGATGCTATAGGCCATTATGGCCATTCATATATATTCTAGGAAGAATATATCGGATATATGTATACTGTGTGTTTTAGGTATATATATATATGTTGATGGAAATGATTTTGAAAATATATAAATGAATATTTTCAAAATGGAAAGAGAAATGTTTTTCATAATTAATAAAATATGGATTACACACCTCTCTAAATCGCTATCATAAGGGAAGTTGCGTTCGTATGGTGAAGCCCCCTGGCTAATGATGCAGGGTGGATATAGTCCTAGGCCATGGGAGCGTTTATGGTTGTATATTTTCTGCGGGGGTAGGGAGATTTCGGGTGTGGTCTTGGCTACCACGCAGGCTCATGGCCGCTTCCCGACGTGTTTCGATATAGGATCCCAGGTTGTCTTGGAGGCCCTGGAAGATGATAGCCATTTAGGGGCGCGCTCAGTGGAGAAATCCGGACGGGCGGTCTTAGAACGCGTTTATTAAAGCAGTTCATAATAATGGATTTGCTTTAATTACATTTCCTGGATATAGGAAGGGAAATGGGTTATATATAAAGTGGCTTCGGTAACACTTCCCGGATGGAAGAAGGGATGTGGAAGCATATGTTATGATCAAAGCATTTTTATGATAATGAAAATGTCTTTGAATACATTTCCTGAATATAAAAAGGGAAATGGGATATTTTGATAAGGAAAAGCATTTTTATGATAATAAAACTGGCTTTTAAAAGGTATATGATTTATTAAAGCAATTCATGATAATGAATTGGCTTTTAAATACATTTCCTGGATATGAGAAGGGAAATGAAAGTTTTGAAATGAAAAGAATAAGTATTTATAAATACTTTGTGTATAGAATACACCTCAGTCCGGGAGATAGATCCGGACGTGTATTATAAAGATACAATTGATTTGGAAAGCCTCAGTCCGGGTGATAATTATATTACCCGGAAGTATATTGTAAATATATGTATATGTATAAATCGAGTGCCGAGGGTCTGATGGATCCCGACGATCGACCGTGCCGCATAGTAGTGTATCGGGGGGGGGGTTCCTTGTTTGGATTTCGCTTCGCGAGACACCCCACGCACGAATATGGCACTGTGTTGAGACTGGGGAGAAGTTTAATCCTTAGCGCTCTTATTATTAAATATCTATGGTATATATATATTATATATCTTTCTGTACTGAGGGACTGGCGGATCTCAAAGATCGACCTTGCTGCATAGTAGTGTATCGGGGGGGTTCCTTGTTTGGATTTCGCTTCGCGAGACACCCCACGCACGAACATGGCATAGCGTCGAGATTAAAGTGAAGTTTAGCCCTTAGTACATCTATGTGACTAGCTAGGATAGATAGTGGTTGGGTATTAGACTAGTTTAGCAGGGTAGCTTGACTAGGATGTTTTAGGGATGCGCTAGGAGTGCACTGTTAGAGGAGAGGTGAGGGGTATCTCACGAGAGTGCGATACCAATTTAAATATGAGATAAAACTATTTTTATAAAAATAAAGCATTTATGCACTTGCAAAATATTTTCTAAACATTCGGGCTCTGACGCGTTTGTCTACTCTCCTTTCTTTCTCTATACTGTATATATATAGGTGTCCAGACACAGGGACGCCTGGATGGAAACTCTTTCGAGTCAGACGTCTGCTGCAGCAGCTGTGGATGCTTGCAGGTTATCGGTAGACGTTTCTTTCCTTGTACTCTAGATAGGTGATATTGTATAAACACTCGAGCCAAAGGCTCAATTGCATTTATTTATTCTTTCAGTACAGCATTCGATATGGTTGTATTATTTGGACCGAGTGTTCGGTTATTTTAGTTCCTTTCTTTTCTATTTCAGTTCTTTACGCATTTAATTGTGAATGTTTTAAATTGTGCGCTAAAAAGAGTAGTTAGATAAAAGTTTTTAACGGCCACCTAATAGGATATTAGTAATTAAATGGATTTTCGACAGTGATGTTAAGGATGATCCATTTGTGACTCCTGTTTTAATTTAATATTGGAGTGATCGCCCGGTATCTTATTAGGCGGGTTGTTACACTCAACTTCACTCACTACTTCTATTTTCAGATTGTGCATACTCTCTAATTCGAAATCCATACTCCCCCATACTCCTTACACCGTACTCAACATTATCCATTTAACTAATAATAATATTAAGAAAATAGAAATTACATGCTGAGAAAAAAAGAAAAATACGTATAATAATTTTTAACCCTAAATTTCATCAAATTTTCAATCAATTAACGAAAGGGATAAACTTCTCATACTTATTAGGTGTCGACTATGGAGTGTTTTCACTAGAGAGATAAGTAGTTAGAGAGATGACGTCTACACGTGGTTATGTAAACTCAGAGCCCCGTACAAGAGTGGGACTGTATATACGTAAATAGAAAGAGAAATGATGTTCGCGAGAAGTGACAATGTATCGCACTTATGAATTACAATGAAACGCCGTGGGCAGATTGAATAATGTAAGGATTCAAGTGTAAAACGATATGATGCCTTCATATGCAAGCTGTGTTCCAACCGTTCGTTTTCCATTTTGTTTACTCAATCTCAACGAGTACTTATTTATTTTCTCCATAAATAGTAAAACACCACTTCATACGACATTTCTTTCCAACCATTCTCTTTGTTGTTTCGAACTCCTATATCAAGTTATTTAATAAAGAAATGTTCGCCTCATGTGTTGTTTATCATATTATATACATTAGATTAGTTAAAATAAATAATTATTGCACTATATTTGAATCATTAGTTGAGTTTGATTCCTAAATTTTAATTGTTTAAGTTTGCACCCTCTAATTCAATTTCAATAATCAAATATTAAGTGTGATCGAAATCCAATGGTTAGGATTCAAAATCCAAGGTTTAATTTCAAAAAGTTTAAATATACTCATTTCGTCCCAAATTAAGAGTCCATCTCTTTATTTTTTGTAAATTAAGGAATGCACTCAATCAACGTTTAAGATTAACTCTGTCGTTAAATTTGATTTCTTGATTATGTTTAAAAAAGTAAAATAAACCATTAATTTGACATTTCACATACACACAGGCAAAAAAAAGAATGCAACAAAACTTGATTATATAAAAATAGGAAGAATTTATGATATTTTGATATCTTGAATTCGCGATGGGTTACTTAGGGATCGTTTGTTTTTACCTCTTAAGTCTGAATCTGAACCATTTAGACTTAAGAGGTATCAAAAAGTGTTTGTTTTTTTAAATGATTAAGAGATTAACGGTCATATTTGCCTTTTAATGATTAAGAGGTAGAATTAGGCTGAAGTCTGAATCTGAAGTCTGAATCAATCTAAATACATTCATTCAGAAGTATATTCAGACGTAAAAATAAACACATTTTTCAAATTCAGATTTAATTTTTAGATTTCAGATTTAAATAAAAAAACAAACACAACCTTAGTACCATATGGAGTAACATTATCTAATGGATGCGGGTTGTGCAAGTAACCAATCGGCGTCTCTCAGTCATCAACATTTTTTTCCCATAAAAGTACGTCAGGCAAGCTGGTACAGGCAGAGGAAACTGAAAGAAAAATGGAGAACACAGCAATCCTAAAAGAGTGGTTCGACCGAGTTGACTCTGAGAAAAGAGGGAACATCACAGCTACTCAGCTCCAGGTTCTTCTCTTTCACACCCTAACCAATTGTTCTCTGCAATTTTTTAGGCCTTTCTGTTCTAACTCTTAGTTTGTTTAACGAAACGACCGTGTCTCAATGATCAGAGAGCCCTTACCGTCGGAAACCTAGAATTTCCTATTTCAGTTGTTCAACAAATGATCAGGTTTTACCTTCTCTCTACACATATGCATATCTATTATTAGTACATCCATTAATTAATGTTTTGCTCTTGCTTTGTAGGATGTACGACTTTGACAGGAATGGAACTATGAGTTTCGAAGGTAACCATAAAAAAGGCTCACTTTACAAGAAAATGTTAATGTTAGAAGCAGTTTACCAATCTGTCAACATTACAATTCCAGTAGAAATTACAAATTACAATAGAATATTTACCAATGATAAATCACATATCCTTAAGACTCCTACCCAATACCAGGATATAATCGAAATTTTGAATCTTAGACCTAATTCTCATGTTTCCAAGTGGTTCTCATATATTCACCTTGTGTATTCTGCTCCGAATGTAACCCAATGAGAAAATCCCTCACTCAACACATATAAGACATACCAACATTACATGAAAACATACACTCTGGCGCTTTTTCACTTATGAGTAATATCCATGGGTGAGAGGATAATCCCTCACCTAAACTCACCTTACAAACAAGAGCCTCGCATCTCTTGGACCGTCAAAACTTAGTTTTAAAACACCTCAAAATGATCTTATATAGGTGGGAGAAGAACATGTGGCAAAACCTTGGAATACCCTTCATTTACCTAGTTGTGCACTGATATATGCTTTCGTTGCCACTTCGTGACCTGTTCGCTCCATACCGATTTCATTGTAGCAAAGAAAACATTCACTCACTTGTCAAATTCTTATGAACATGAATCTTATGAATATACGCGCTAATACTAGGGCATTCCCCTTAGGCGATGCGTTACGCCTGCCATCGGGTGTTTTGAAAAATAGGTAAGGGGCATGGGGCATCGCATTGGTGTCTGGATGCGACGAGAAATACGCAAGGGTTCCTGCAACAATCTGGACGTGTGCGGTTAAAGAAGCTAGTCCAGGATACTAGACTTAGATTAACAACTTGGAACATAGGGACAATGACAGTGAAATTGATAGAGTTAGTAGATACCGTGATAAGAAGAAAAATTAACATAGCTTGTTTACAAGAAACTAAATGAGTCGGTGAGAAATCTAGAGAAATAGAAAATACGAGGTTTAAATTATACTATATATGAAAACATAGAAATAGGAACGGAGTTGGAATAATAGTAGATAAGAACTTAAATGATGATATTGTAACCGTTATTAGAAAAGATGATAGACTTATACTTGTAAAATTGGTATTAGGTGAAAATATAATTAATACTGTTAGTGCGTATGCACCTCAAGTAGATATAGATGAGCACCCTAAAGTACAATTTTGGAAACAAATGGATGAACTAATTCAAGAAATACCTGTAGGTGAGAAAATCTATATAGGGGAGGGGAGATTTTAATGGCCATGTAGGAGAAGATCGTGTAGGATATGAGATAGTGCATGGATGATATGATTTTGGTGATAGGAACGAGTTGCGATGGCTTATGATTTTGTAGCAGTAAACACATGTTTTAAAAAGGGGCTTGAACACTTAATAACTTATAAAAGTGGAACGCATAAGAGCCGAATAGATTTTTTCATTACTAGCAAAGGAGATCGATTAATGTGTAAAGATTGTAAGGTTATCCCGGGAGAGCGCTTAACCTCACAACATAGAATAATGGTGTTGGATATAAATATTAAAAACCAGTCACGAGTGCGAAAAGAGAAGATTAACCCACGAACTAGGTGGTGGAACTTAAAAGGAGATAAATCAGAACTATTTAAAGATAAAATATTAAGGGGTATATACCAAATTGTCCCTCGAACATTTTTTAATACACGTTTAGTCCAAACCTTTTTATTTTGTGTTTAACTCTTGAAGGGCAGTAACCCAACCATCACTGAAACATTTTTGCTTCACATAGTCAATCTGCGCAGAAGCAGCAGAAATGGCCTTGTTCCAGCCCTTATCCCAACCAGCACTGAAGGAAGCCTTCATAACAGATTTTCTTTTAGCCCGAGCAGAGGAAATAAGATCTTCAACAGCCTTAGCCCTGCGCTCAGCTTCCTCTTTTTGGTGCTTAACTTCCTATTTCTCGCGCACGGCTTCATTCTTTTAGAGCCCAGGCTCCTTAGCCCTGCGCTCAGCTTCAAAGGCATTTGTATCAGAGGTTTGACGAACAAATTCATTTGTCTTCAATTTCTCTGCCTAAGTGCTCCTCTCAGTCTCTAAGGCTTGCTGAGACTCAAGCAGAGACTTCTTTAAACCAGATAAAGCATCCTCCACCTCATTCAAAGAAGATGTCTTGATTACATCATTCTTCTCCAACACATTATTGAAGTGTACCAAGAACTCTAAAAAATGAAAATTAAAGTGAGCACATAAAGAATGTAAATAACAACAAAACCAAGACAATGGAAATTACTTACTGATTCAAGGTTCTGAGCAACCAATTCAAAGGCCTTTGTTCTGGGGAGCTTGGTATCCACCCCCTGTGGTCTGGAAGAGTAACAGACTTGATCAACTTCCTAGACAAATTAGGAGTAATAGCTGTTGGAAGAACAAGATCAGGTGAGGGAAAATCGACCAAGGTGTGGCCATCCCCCGATCCTCACGACGGGTAGGACGGAGAAGAGTGGGCGTCTTCAACATCGAGAGGATCTTGGTCCCGCGCATCCCTCTTAGGAGCGCTTTGTCCGGCGTTGGCGATGAGGTGAAAAATGTTAAGAGATAGAGTCGCCGGTCTATTTTACCCAAAACAGACAAAAGAAAAAGGGAGCCATCCCGAAGGACAGCTTCCAAAGACATACTGATACATACGAAACCAAAATGATTCGAAAAAGGTCCGGAGGCTAAGTTACGAAATGGGAAGGTGTTAGGCACCCATTTCGCCCTTATAGTCTCTCATGGGTTATTTCTATTTTCCTTTATTTTCTCGTGATATGTGTACAAGTGTATATGTAGCGGAGATATGAATCATCAACTTGTATCATGGAAGAGATAAAGCGAGTCATCCGTAGGAATGTTCTTAAAAGTAATATTAGAAAATAGGATTTATGTGATTATTCTAGCGTTGATCATTATGAGGGAATGATAACGCATGCGGGAGAATACGCCGCTAAGAACAAATATATGTATATAGAGAGTCTAAGAGAGTTAAGTTTAAAGAATATAGAAAAAAAGGAGAAAAAGGACTCGAGTCACGAGTTTTACCCCGAGACGCTTGCGTAGATTATAGACGCATCAAAGTCCACGTAGTTCGTATACAAAATGAGGGGTGGGATTTATCCCATAAATCCAATCGAGAACTTATCTTATGTGTGTGTGTGTGTGTGTGTGTGTGTGTGTGTGTGAAAAAGTGTTTTAGTTGTGAGAAAAGTGTGAGAATTCCCGTTTGGAATTTATGAGCAAACCCACCTTTTCTTTTTCTTTTTCTGGATTTTATTTATATGAAAATAAGAGATGTGCAATAATGCTAAGTAAAAATTATATTAGGATATGTGAGATGAGAGATGAGAGAATAAAAGTGTTAAGTAATAAAACAAGTTAATGCAAATTTAGGAGAATTTCACGAGAGAGTTGAGAAAGTTGGACCTTCTTGAAGATCTTGAGCTTGATCTTGGACGTTGGAGAGCAGCCCTTGCACTTGGGTGATGACGGAGGTTACTTAATTCACCAAGTTTGATGAAAAGGATGATAAGAAGTGAAGGTTGGAAAGGGATTTGGGTGTGGAAATCACGCTGACTTCGAGAGGGGTTTTCTGAGCTTACTGAGAGTGATAGATTTCAAATCTTATGTCCCTTGGAATGAGGTTAGACCCTCCTTTTTATAGTCCCAGGTCATTGCCAATCGACGTAGCCCTGGTCCTGCCAATCGACAAGTATGTTTAGGCTCACTGCCAATAGGAAGGGTTTGGAACATGCCGTTTGACAATCTCTTTCAGGTTCATTCGAAAAATCGATCATAGAGCGTAAACCGTTGACCCGAATCGTGCACGAGGCAAACCATTAGAAAGGTAATTCAGATAACTTCAAAGTATTTGGACTGCTCCCGGGTTCGGGAGTCGACTTTGGGTCAAATATGGCTCGGAAGCGTTCATCGATCCTTTGGAGGGGGAATCACCGGATGCAAACGGATCGTTCATCCGCATGGTAAGTCAGAATCGCGCATGGGGCAGACCCTTAGAAAGGTTAGGAGATGTACTTCGACATTCTAAAGAGCTTGACTCGGTATGGGGAGTTGACTTTGGTCAATCGGGGCTTGGAAGCGTTCGGTGACCTTTTAGAGTAAAATGGATCGTTCGTACGTATTGTAAGTCAGAATCATGAATGGGGTGGACCGTTAGAAGGGGTTTCAGTGCCCTTCAAATATTCATTTAGTCTCGTTCCAGCTGAATAGTTGACTTTGGTCAAACGGAGCCTGGGAGCATCCGGTGACCTCCTGATCAGGTTTTGAGGGAAAACGGGTCGTTAGTCCATATCGTAAGTCAGAATCGTGCACGGGATAGACTGTTGGAAAGGGGTTTCAGTGCCCTTTAAAGATTCATTCAGTCTCGGTCGAGATAAAGAGTTTGAATTTTGGTCAAATGGAGCCTAGGAGTGCCCGATGGCCTCAAGGTCAGTACTCGAGGTATGACTTAGGTTTTTAGCGATGATGGGAGGTGCTAAGGGACCTACGGAGAGGTTAGGGGGTGTTATAATGGGGCATCTATAAATCCCCTCGACGGGTGAGCTTGGAATAAACGATAACCGTCGAATAGACACCACATGATGCCTTTGAAAGGGGATAACCAGAGGGTCGAGGTCGATTCTGAGGACCTAAGGATGAGGATGACCGATTCAAAGGGTCGAGAATAATTCTGAGGGACTAAAGATGAGGGTGACCGATTTTGCGGGTCGAAGCCAATTCTGAGGGCTTGAAGACGAGATTGACTGATTCTACGGGTCGAAGCCAATTCTGAGGGCTTGAATTGAGATTACCATTCTGCGGGTCGAAGCCAATTCTGAGGGCTTAAATTTGAAATGACCAATTCTGTGGATCGAAGCCAATTCTGCGTGCTTACGTTGAGATGACAAATTATGCGGTATTAAGTTCAGATGACCAATTCTACGGGTCGAAGCCAATTATGTGGGCTTAAGAATGAGGGTGACTAATTCTGCGGACTTAAATTGAGATGGCCAATTCCGCGGGCCGAAGCCAATTCAGGGGGCTTAAGTTGAGATGACTAATTCTACGGGTCGAAGCCAATTCTGAGGGCTTAAGTTGAGATGACAAATTCTGTGGGTCGAAGCCAATTCTATGGGCTTGAGGATGAGGGTGACTAATTCTGTGGGTCGAAGCCAATTCTACGGGCTTAAATTGAGTTGACTAATTCTGTGGGTCGAAGCCAATTCTGCGGGCTTAAATTGAGATTACCAATTCTGCGAGTCGAAGCCAATTCTGAGGGCTTAAGTTTGAAATGACCAGTTCTGGGGGTCGAAGCCAATTATGAGGGCTTAAATTGAGATGTTCTTGGGGAAATCTGTCGGAGAAATTACCTTGTGATTTTGCTTTGAGCTGGGGAGCCTATTGCTGAGGAAATACTCGTATCTTTTGGAGATTCTACAGAGGAATAGCCAATTTGATGCTATAAATTCCACTAGGGAAGTGATTAGGTGATCCATGGTTTGAACGTATTGCTGGGGAAAATTTGAGACCTGGAGTTTGGGATACTTTAGAGGTCATCTGGGGACGTTGTCGGGAGGAGATTCACATGGCTTTTGAGAGTTCCGCTGGGAAAATAGGGGTTCTGATAAGCACCCAAAAGTGTCTATTTTATACCCCGAATAGATACATTTTAGTCGCTCGTTTTAATTAAAATTGGCCTTATGGGCGTATTTTATCATTTTGCAGGTCAATACGCAGTTGCGGTACAAATAATGCTAAATCAGTACAATTGCAACTCAATAGCGATCAAAAGCATGTATTGAAGAAATCAAGGAGATCGCGAAATCTGGAGTCCAATCTGAGCTTGCCCCAATGAGATCCGATGCCCCGAAGCAGTTCCGTAACCTAAACCCGAGCCTACACCGAGCCTAGACCATTCCCCGAGCCCGGTGTGTGTTGAGTTTGTACCTTTATTATTTTTCTAGATTTTTGTTTTGAGTCGTTTTATTTTTAGGAATTATTTTAGATCTAGTTAGAATTTTTTAGGATTTATTTTCTATTTTTCTATTTCTTTATTTTTAATTTTGATTTTTATTAGTTTTTAATTTTTAATGTTTATTTTATTTTATTATGATCAACTTTTTAGGAATTTATTTTTATTAGATTCTATTACATATATATTTTTATTTATTTATTTATTTTAGTTTTAATTTATTAGGATTATATTTTTCTAGGTTTAATAAAGTTTTATTTTATTTTAGTTTGAAATGTTAGTTTTTTTTTTTGTTTTATTAAATTTTAATTTTTTTTATTTATTTAGTTTTCTTTTATTTTTTTTTCGTAGGTGTCATTTTTTTAGGGGTACGAATTAAACACACACACATAACACTCCTAAACCAACCTACACCCAAACACACCCCTAAACCAACCTATACCCAAACACACCCTTAAACTACTGTTCATCATCATCTTCCCCAACCAATCTCCTCACCTCCATTACCACCATTAACAACAAAACCCCATCATCTAAACCCAACAAAACCAATACCCATCTCCCACCATAGCAGCCCCCAACCCGTGAACAACCCGATTAAACCCGAACCGCCGCCTACCCCTACCCCGCAGCTCCTCCGCCGGCGTTTACTCGGTCCGACCACCTGCCCTAAGGTCGCACAACCTCCAACCCGGAGCTGACCTGAGCTCCTGCCAAATCCATACCCGATTTTCGGTTCCAAACCCGATCGCGGATCCAACTCCGGCCCGAACCCGAAAATCAACCCCGCTCTGGCCCGGATCCATTTTCGGCCCGAACCCGGAAACCAACCCAAACCTCTTATAACCTCTAGCCAAAACCCGAATCCGGCCCATACTCGCGAACCCGTTTTCCCCAATCCGAGACCCATTCCCAAATCCCAACAAATTCGGAACTTTCTCCATTTCAAATCCACAACAAATCTTGACTTGCCACATCCAAATCCCAAAGAAATCTCTCAAGGCAAAGCATCGTGGGTATGGTTTTAAAAGAAAATGGAACTCTCATTTTAAAAGGAAGATTCTCAGCAAAGGAAAAAAGGGAGTAACGCAGAGAGAGAAAACCATACAGTATATTATGTACAGTTAGGTTTATAAAAAAATTCGAAAAAAAGTCCAAAAAAAATAGTTTAGTGTTAGAATAATTTTAGGTTTTTTTTTTTATTCTTTTGGTGTAATCAAGTGCTGGATTAGTGAGAAGATTGAGACGCATTTCATGAACGCGATTCAACAAGGAGACTTGTGTATTGTATTCTATTTCTCTATTCATTTATGTCATCTTTTGATATGTTATTGAATGTTGTTTATGCACACATGAGAATGTTTGGCTAAACACCCCGTTCAAGGGGTGGGGTGCACTGCGAATGATGTTACTTTAATTAGTTGATTCATTAATTTTATATTTCTAGGTAAATTAATCTTTAACTGTCACCAATTAATTTATGTAACGAGAGTTAGTAAATTAATTGAACAAATTAATATTTGAATTTAGGAATCGAACTAGAGATAGGTTTTTCCTATATTTGAACATTAATTCGGTGTTGAAATTTAAGGATTGAAATTATTTTCGTTAAATTGATCCTAGCGGGTAATTTTCTGAAAATAATGTAGTCCTAATTTTTCATCGTGTGACAATTTTAAATTAATTTTCTGAAAAATATATTATTAAATTTATAATTTTAACGAGAGTTAGATTATCGATTTAATATTATCTCGGAATATTTCAAATTAATAAATTGAGAAATTAAAATAATTGAAAATCCTGTGTAATCCCATCTCTTGACCTTCTCACATATTTCACACTCGGTTGCACATTTTTATTCATTCTTTAGTCCTTTTATAATTTTGAGCATTTGTTAGTAAATCTTTCCCTTGAAATTGTTTTTAAAAAATAAAAAATAAAAAAATATTTTAATAAAAAAAAAATTGGAATTGCACGTTTTCACATTAATTGTTTCACCTTGAAAGTTGGATTGATACCCGTACTTACCGCAATACGAGTTATTTTTAGACAAGTTTTGTAGGTACTCAAGGGAATTTTGAGAGTAGCTTTTGCACGACAACGATACACACGCAAAAAGCTTCTTATCAAATGGCGCTGTTGCCGGGGATGTTAGATAGTGTTAGTGTGTGCTTAATTTGCACCCCTATAAAATGACACCTATTAAAAAAATAAAAGAAAACAAAATAAAATAAAAAATTAAAATCTAATAAAACTAACATCTCAAACTAAAATAAAATAAAATTTTATTAAACCTAAAAAAAATAATTCTAATAAAATCAAACTAAAATAAATATAAATATATAAAATGAAACCTAATAAAAATTAAATTCCTAAAATTTAATCCTAATAAAATAAAATAAAGATTAAAAATTAAAAATTAATAAAAAAAATCAAAATCAAAATAAAGAAATAGAAAAATAGAAAATAAATCCTAGAAAATTCTAATTAAATCTAAATAAATCCTAAAAATAAAAATGATTTAACTAAAAATCTAAGAAAAATAATAAAGGTACAAACTCAACACACACCGGGCTCGGGGAATGATCTAGGCTCGGTGTAGGCTCAGGTTAGGGTTACGGGACTAGCTCGGGACATCGGATCACATCGGGGCAGGCTCAGAATGGACTCCAGACTTCGCGGTCTCCTTTGATTTCTTCGATGTAAGATTTTAACCGCTTCTGCGTCGCAATTGCACTGATTTAGCATTATTTGTACCGCAACTGCGTATTGACCTGCAAAACGATAAAATACGCACATAAGGCCAATTTTAATTAAAACGAGCGACTAAAATGTATCTATTCGGGGTATAAAATAGACACTTTTGGGTGCTTATCACACCACCCCCAAACAGAACATTGCTAGTCCTCGAGCAAAATTAGAGAGAAAACAGAGATAAGTAACCAAAAGTGTGCCACTTTCGCAGGCACTGGCGATTGCACTTAGCATATGCAACAAGCCGTTAAACATGTAGGTTGCCCTATAGGACGAGTGGTGTCTCGTGAGGGTTTGTAGTGAATATACACACAAAATTCAAAAACTTATTTAAATGCAGTATCTGAGTAGATGATGAAAAGCTATACAACCCAACTTTAAAAGGATATCAAGGAGCACCGTATTCAACTATCACAATAAGATATGAAATTATTTAATACCAAAAGCGTAATCCTTCCTAAAACTCAGCGTGTATAGTGTGAAACAATCTTAAGTATCATTAGAGTAATTCCTAGATTGCCTTTATAGAATCAACGCTTTGACTTCAATTCTCACTGGATATATCTCTCTGAATCGAACTCTCTGAGAATTGGGTAAGTGTATCTCTCTAGTGTGTGGGGATGTGAGTAAATGTAAGCAATGTCAAATGTCTCACACACTTTATATAAAAAAGAACGGATACATGAAAAAAAATTTGTTCTCATGAAGGGATACTAACCACTATGTCGAGAATGTCGAGTTATTCACCATATAATCTTCTCGTTTGCCCGAACACTTTACCAAGGGTGAAAATGTGGTTTATGAATGGTATGAGGGGAAAATGAAGAAGATGAATGATGGGGTATTTTGAGAAGAGTGTGACACATATTAATTGACTATTGTCTTCATTATTTGAATTTATGATCGCATGCTTATTTTCTTTTTCTTCTTTTCTATTTTTTTTCTTTGCTTCTTTTTCTACTTTTTTTTCTTTTTTTTTATTTATTTATTGCGATATATTTTTCTTTTCATAGCACAAATGAAGACAATTTTCATGGAAAATTTCAAACACTCTTTTTCTCAAAAAAATGATGGCAATGATGGATGGTATTTGGGAAATATGGATAAGGCTGATATGGAAAATGATAATGGGTGAGTGATAATGTGATAGGGAAAATGGTACGTGTATGGAAAAATCGGTTTAGTGCTCGGAACAAACAACAAGACACATGTTTCTTACAACTCGAAAATGATGTCATTCTCAGTGATTAAGTCAAATTTGAAAAAAATAATGAGACCATGCAACGACTAAATGTAGTACCCAAAAAAAGTTGAGTCAACTTGTGACTCGGAGATACGTAAAAAACCTCAAAAAGGTGAAAAGCTCAAATCTCACGGGTTTAAGTCGCCACTAGTGATCTTTTAAGGCTTTCTTAAGAATATAGTTACTCTTCAACTTTTGATTGTAAAGTGACTGTGCAAATTGTCGAGTTTAGGAATTCATGGTGCAAGTACGCTTTTAAGAGGTATTAATTAATTTAAGGTTAAAAGCGTAATTTTTGGGTTCGAACACGGGTATTCCGAAATTTCTAAAAGAGGGATGATAGACAAATCATATCATAAAAATTTAAATTTAACAGCACAAAAAGTTTAAAATCACTTGTTTCTGAAAATTTTCAAAAGAGGTACTATTTTGATAAATTTCCCACCCCCAAACAAAAGAAAACATCGTCCTCGATGTTTAAAACCATATATGAAAATAAAAGAACAAGGGAGGAAAGATAGTACCATAATGAACCACTAATGAAATGTACCGCATTCTGGGGCATAGATGAAACCTGAAGAACAGATGTGATACAAAAATACGTACAAGTCTATAAAGCATGTGAAAATCATTGGGTGGTGTGAAACACCACCCCCAAACAGGGTAAGACTCATACTCAGAAACAATGGACGATGGGCTGCCTCCCTATAGAGCTAAGTTTAACGTCTTCAGTCAGACCGAACCAATCTCACCCTAAGGATAGAAACTGTGAAAGTGCGGGGCGGCAGAAAAATTGGGTGATGAGAATCACCCCCGAACAAGACTGAAGCGTCAGTCTTGTTAGATATGGGATAAAATAGGTCAATGCACTTGTATAGCAAAGTGCATCACTCGATGCAAAGCATCGGTGGACCATGGGTGGGTGGGCAGGAGGGTAAGGTGAAGGGTAAGGGAGAGGGGGAAGAGGCGCCGATCTCGGGCCTTATTGAGCCGAAAGGTGAGGACAACAAGGGCCCTATAGGAATGGTGCTCAAGTTGGTGGGGGAGGAAAAATGGTTTGGCAATAGTTATGGGGCGGGCCTCAGAGAAAGTGCACGACCTTTCTATAAATGGACAGTGATAATGGTCGTGCCGTGACACACCCAGGGAGCGGTAGATGGAAAAAATCAACACCATAAGGAAGTGGTGTGCATAGAATAACAAGCTCGGTGTCACGGAAGTGAAGAGTATCAAGAATACTCACATGGATGGTGGGGTCGATGAAAAGTGGACAAATGGGATCGTGTAGCACTAGGGTGGAGGGTGGGTAGAGGTGAGGATCTAAATGCTTAGATGGGAACAGGTGAGGTGCAATAACAAGGTCCAAACCAAGTGGTGGGGTAGGAGGGACAATGGGTGGGTCGGGTGGGACAAAGGGTGTGGGAAGATGATCGAACTCACGAGTGGGAGAGACACACTCCTCACGAGGCACGGAGTGATCCTCAAGGGTACTCGCAGGAGGAGGTAGGAAAGTGAACGAGGGAGGGATCAACTTAGCCACCATTAAGTCACCATCCGAGGTCGTGAAAGGGTCTAACGAGGCTTTAAGATCCGAGATAGATGAATCTACATCAATATTCGACTCAAAGGAAGCCAAATATGATGCGGTAGTATCCATATCTGGAGAAGTAGAAACCGTCTCGGATTCGATATCAAGAAAATGGTGAGCACTCGTAGCCGAAGCTAACCTAGGATGAAGTGGTTCCTCGGGAACACACGCAGTGGTCTCAATAGGTGTAGGCTCGGGCATAAGTAAGGATTCTATGGAAGGGGAAAGGCAAACCGCAATGGTGGGTTCGATAAGGTAAGGCGGTGTAGGATCAGTCTCATAAATAAGGGATATGTCAACACAATTGTCAACTTGGGCTCCGGACCACGGAGTGGTCTCACTGTCGAGATTCTCAGGAAGATAGGGTTGGTCACACGCAAAATCCGTGGCACAAGACGACACATCCTCATCCCACGTAGGTGTAATAAAGGGTCGACTTGGGGTGGAATCCGTCTCGTTCGCACACTCAAAATCATATAATCGTTGGTCATGCTTTTGGAGAGCTTGAGTGGCTTTCTCTTGCTCGATGATGAAGTGTTGCAAGAGTGCCTCGAGAGCGGATGTGGATGATGGTGTTGAAGTGGTGGCGGGTGGCGGTGGTGGGTGAGGTGGACACAACTCGCTAGAAACACTAGGATGTGGAGAATACTCATATGAAGTGTGTGGAGCAAGGTCAAGTGTAGCATTCACGGGAGAAGCATCGCCGTGAGGGACAAAAGTGTGATCAGCATGATGAGCATAGTAAGTGGACTGATAGATATGAGGTGCACGAGGTGGTGATGACGACTGTTGTAAACCATAAGGATCCACAACATGGTGTTGGGATTCATATTGCATGGAAGGATGATCAGGCCTCCATGAATAGCTTGGGTACTCATACCCCTCGACATTAGATAGGTCGTGATAATACATCGAGGACGGGTCCAAAACAGTGTCATACGGATACACATGTTCCAAGGTGGATTCAGATGGAGAGAATACAAAGGGACACTCATGGGACAAGTGATCGCTAAGAAAGCAGTATGTGCACGGTGAAGCATGGGATGGGTTGACACTCGGCACCGAAGGCGGTGGAATAGGAGATATGGGCGTGGACGACACACGAGTATCAATAGTGGGCGTTTGAGAGTGAAAGCCATCAATCAAAAGAAAATCTTTTTGGGATTTTTGAAAATATTTAAAAAATAAAGGAAAATATTTTTGGGATTTTTTCGAAAAGGGGGAGAAAATGGACTTTTGATTTGAGCGAACTAACAAAACTCGACTACCGAAATAATGGAATTGGACACACACGAGTCAAGATAAAATCCTAACGAGCACGTAGCCAATTATTAGCTTCGAAATTAGTGAAAAGGGTAGTCAAATTATAATTAAGTCCGCGGGCGACAAAATGCACGAAATTTATCTTTGTGATCGCCTGTTGCAAAAATGTGTTCCTACGGGGGTAGCTAGTTGATTGATTTTAAATTTAATGACAGCTAGGGTAGCACACAATGGATAAGTGAGTGAGTCGGGTGATAAAATCCCTTCTCGTTGCAATGACAGGGTCCAGGTCTTAGGTATATTAATTCATCAAACCATTCAATTTAAGTGCGATGCAGAAATTAAAAGCACATAGGAGCAATTAATCACACAAAAAATGAACTCGCTGGCAGGAGAGTCGCGAGGGATAAAGATATGTACCTCCCACGGTTTTTACACACGTGGGGGGAAGACCGAGTTGAGTCGACCGGGAGGAGATTTCGCCTGTCTCAGTCGTCCCCGGGAGTCTTACCGACCCAAAGTAGAGAGGCTTCAAAAATACTCGTCTTGGACGCTCTCTCTCTACCTTGTCCGGTTTCCCTTTTCGCTTTTTTTTTAAGAATAACTATTACAAAAATCGGTGTCAAAATGCACCAAATAAATGCCAAACTTTAAAAATCCTATACAACCAGTCTAATGAGGAGGGAGGAGGAATAACTACAATAAAAAAATGATAAATAAAATTATAAGTCTTCAATCATGTCTCCAGGCCAAGAAACCAGCAACGGCGTCATTTGATAAGAAACTTTTTGCGTGTGTATCGTTGTCGTGCAAAAGCTACTCTCAAAATTCCCTTGAGTACCTACAAAACTTGTCTAAAAATAACTCGTATTGCGATAAGTACGGGTATCAATCCAACTTTCAAGGTGAAACAATTAATGTGAAAACGTGCAATTCCAATTTTTTTTATTAAAATATTTTTTTATTTTTTATTTTTAAAAACAATTTCAAGGGAAAGATTTACTAACAAATGCTAAAAATTATAAAAGGACTAAAGAATGAATAAAAATGTGCAACCGAGTGTGAAATATGTGAGAAGGTCAAGAGATGGGATTACACAGGATTTTCAATTATTTTAATTTCTCAATTTATTAATTTGAAATATTCCGAGATAATATTAAATCGATAATCTAACTCTCGTTAAAATTATAAATTTAATAATATATTTTTCAGAAAATTAATTTAAAATTGTTACACGATGAAAAATTAGGACTACATTATTTTCAGAAAATTACCCGCTAGGATCAATTTAACGAAAATAATTTCAATCCTTAAATTTCAACACCGAATTAATGTTCAAATATAGGAAAAACCTATCTCTAGTTCGATTCCTAAATTCAAATATTAATTTGTTCAATTAATTTACTAACTCTCGTTACATAAATTAATTGTTGACAGTTAAAGATTAATTTACCTAGAAATATAAAATTAATGAATCAACTAATTAAAGTAACATCATTCGCAGTGCACCCCACCCCTTGAACGGGGTGTTTAGCCAAACATTCTCATGTGTGCATAAACAACATTCAATAACATATCAAAAGATGACATAAATGAATAGAGAAATAGAATACAATACGCAAGTCTCCTTGTCGAATCGCGTTCATGAAATGCGTCTCAATCTTCTCACTAATCCAGCACTTGATTACACCAAAAGAATAAAAAAAAAAAAAAAAACTAAAATTATTCTAACACTAAACTAATTTTTTTGGAATTTTTTAAGACCCTAAGTTGTACATAATATACGGTCTTTTTCTCTCTCTCTACGTTCTCTCTTTTCTATCTGTTTAGAGTCTTATATGCTTTTAAATGAGAGTTCCCTTCTTTTTTGTGTAGCCGCGACTTTGGATGGAGGATGATATATTCTTGGGATTTTCTTCGCTTGGATTTTGACTCCGATTTTGGTTTGTGGGTTGGAAACCGGGTCTAACTAGGTCGGATAAAGGGCCGAATTTGGAGGTGGTTTTGATGGTGTTTGGTTGTTTGTGGTTATGGAGGATTAAGAGAGAGAGTGACAGATGGTGGGAAGAAGATGAATAGTGTAGGAGTTTGTTTGGGTGTGTTTGGTGTAGGATAATGGGGGTGTGGGTATGTGAGATAGTGTTAGTGTGTGCTTAATTTGCACCCCTATAAAATGACACCTATTAAAAAAAATAAAAGAAAACTAAATAAAATAAAAAATTAAAATCTAATAAAACTAACATCTCAAACTAAAATAAAATAAAATTTTATTAAACCTAAAAAAAATAATTCTAATAAAATCAAACTAAAATAAATATAAATATATAAAATGAAACCTAATAAAAATTAAATTCCTAAAATTTAATCCTAATAAAATAAAATAAAGATTAAAAATTAAAAATTAATAAAAAAAATCAAAATCAAAATAAAGAAATAGAAAAATAGAAAATAAATCCTAGAAAATTCTAATTAAATCTAAATAAATCCTAAAAATAAAAATGATTCAACTAAAAATCTAAGAAAAATAATAAAGGTACAAACTCAACACACACCGGGCTCGGGGAATGGTCTAGGCTCGGTGTAGGCTCAGGTTAGGGTTACGGGACTAGCTCGGGACATCGGATCACATCGGGGCAGGCTCAGAATGGACTCCAGACTTCGCGGTCTCCTTTGATTTCTTCGATGTAAGATTTTAACCGCTTCTGCGTCGCAATTGCACTGATTTAGCATTATTTGTACCGCAACTGCGTATTGACCTGCAAAATGATAAAATACGCACATAAGGCCAATTTTAATTAAAACGAGCGACTAAAATGTATCTATTCGGGGTATAAAATAGACACTTTTGGGTGCTTATCAGGTTCCGCTGGGAAAATGGGGGTTTCACTTTAGGGAGTGCGAAATTTTCTTGGTGAAAATGTGTTAAATCCTTTTCGAGATTTTTAGGAATTTTCTGAGGATTTTTCAAGGTTTTCTAGTATTTTTGGGGAGTTTCTGTACGAAAATTTAGGGGGGAGCCGGTCGGCATGGTGTAGAGGGTTCCATTCAGTAATGGCATGGACTTTTAGGCTACCTCGAGAAGGTAAAGGGTCAGTGTCGATCGGTAGGTGGGGGTGCAGTGCCGATCGGCATGACCCTTGGCATCCTATAAAAAGGTGGCGGGTTCCCCTCATTTTTCACAGCTTCTTGCCTTCTCTCTTTCTGCAATTTTCTTCTGCGAATCGCTCTAACATTTCGTAGTCTAAAAAATGGCCGCTTTCGTGAGCACTACGGGACACAGGGAGTGGTAGGCTGTTGATGACTTGGCAAATGTGGAGTCGAGGGTTTGGGCGCCTCTTGCTTTGGGGAGTGAGAAATCTTTTAATGCATTCGAGCCGATTTTGGATGAGCAGACTTTGCTGCGGGAGCATTCACTTCATCACTCTTCGATGGAGGTGAACCTTGGCGGTTATGTAAGTAAAATGACTTTGGGCATTCCTTTTTTTTGGGGATTTTCTTTTTTCTTGAATTTTAACATGGTTTTTTCTTTTGACAGTCTGATGTTTCTTTATCGACTATGCGTGCCCGCGGGACGACGGGGCTTAAGGATGTCTGGGAGCATCTTCCACCTGTGGTGCGTTTGGTGGTATCATCAGCAGACTTTGGGAGGTTGGTGTATATGCTGGATGAGACGCCTCGTTCTACGATAGTCTTATGCGCTCTGGGGGAGAGGTGGTGGGACACTACCCATACCTTCCATTTTGTTTTCGGGGAGATGATTGTGACTCCCATAGATGTGCAGCAGCTGGTGGGGCTGGATTGTGATGGAGAGCAGATAGAGGTGGATCACTCTTTGTGGGTGAGGCCAGAGGTGGTGTGGGCGGCGCTAGGTGACGTGGGGAGGATAGTGTCTGGGGACTCCATCCGTCTGTCGCTCCTAAGGGATGTTTTACTAGGCAGGGTGATTGATGTAGAGTATGGACTGTAGGTGAGGCAGATGGCCCGGTTGTATATTTTACTGGTGTTGGGGGGATTTCTGGTGGCGTCGAGCGGCGACGTTGTCCACTTATGGTTTTTACCATACTTGAGGATGTTTTCGAACATCCCTCTCTATGATTAGGGGAGCCTGACTTTGGCGACCCTTTATTTTTCTCTGAATACATTCAGCTGGTGCTGCCGGCGGTCTTTCACTGGAGCCACGTATCTTCTTGAGGTATTCTTTAATTTGCGCATTTTCCTTTCATGCATTCGCATTTTCCTCATGCGGGTCTTTTTTCTTGTGAATTTTTATCGTTGGCAGACGTGGTTTTATGAAGTGATTGGGTGTAATACCCAACTGATTTCTTTGAAGGATGAGATTATTAGGGACTTTTGCCGGTTGTATCGGTGGCGGAAGGCTAATGGGCAGTCGAGGAGGTCTCTTTCTCTGGAGGCGGTGCGTCAGGTCTTGAATGGCCTAACCAGTGATAGGATAAGACTTTTTTCTTCTTCAGTCCTACTCTTTGTGTGCTTTGACTCTGTAATTTGACTCATATCTGCTGGATATTTTTCAGGTGACTTTTTACCCCTTGGGGACGACCGTTCAGGACACGGGGTTGACTGGAGTGAATACGTAAATGAGGCATTTGCTGGCGCGTGAGTTTTGCCACTCTTGGTACCTCGGGGAGAGGGTGGTTTGACAGATTACTGAGGAGGAGGTTGTGGTGCCACCTGCGAGGCCCCCTATGTCTATGAGGCGGGAGCAACTGTTGCCAGAGGATGCGAGGATCGCGACGATGATTGGCGAGTCCTATCTGCGTTACACCGATACGGCTATGCCGTATGATTATATGGACTTTGTGACGAGCTGGCTGATGGTGCCCAATATATATGATGCTCTGCCCTTCCCTCCTGCGAGTTCGAGTCGGCCAGTGGGGTCCTCCCACAGTGGTGGAGGTCCATCGACATCTGTGGCGGTGATGACTTCGGAGGTCCCCTTTTATGCGGTTGCATACTCCTTCATACAACATCCGACGGGCTGATGGAGGGATGGTACATATGTTGCATCGTCCTCATGCGATGGATCCGGAGGATTTGAGCTTGACAGAGGAGGTTCTTCGTCCTTTGGTACATCTTTTTGTTCTTCTCTTTTCCTTCTTTTTGGTTTCTTTTAATCTTTCCTACTTGATACTGATTTTATCTTTTCTTGCAGCAAGTCCGGGTGTCCACCACTTGGTTGAGGGATATTAGGGACTGGATATCTTTGACGACTGCCCATATTCGGGGTGCAATTCCTGTTCCTTCTTACTTGGTGTCGTCTGCCTCGTTCGAGGAGGAGTCTGGTTCAAGTAGCGGTGGCACGTCATCTCACCGCAGGGGAAAGAGAGCGCGTCGCAGGGTTGGACGCTCTTAGGAGAGAGAGGGGGATGGGTAAATGAGAGAGAGAGAGAGAGAATGTGGGTTCGGGCTAAGTCCCGTTGTTTTTTCTTTTCTTTATTTTCCTACAAAATGATGTAACACATAAATATATCTATTCAAATGCAATGGAGTTTTTTTATTATAATCTCTTAGTGATGCTGAATGAATGAATGCATGCACATGTGCTCTTTACTTTGTTGCTGAGACCGTAAAAATAAATATTTTTGGAATTTTTTTTTTAAAGAAAACTTTATTCACAATGAGGAATTATATAAAGATGAAAAAGGGAATTTTTGAAATTCTTTTGAGAATATCAATTTATTTTTATTGAGTTTTCTGAATTTGACAAAATAGGAAAAAGGAAAATTTCAAAAAGTAGGAGGTTGCCGATCGACATGCACCTTGTCTTGCCTATCGGAAGGTCAATCCAGTTCCATTCATTCAAAGCTTTTATTGGTACCCTCTTCAGCCATTGGTACCTTGTGGGGCAGGATTTCCTCCGATTTCTGCAAGGGATATGTCTTTGTGGGGGTTTTCAAGTATAAAAGAGGGGTAAGGGTGGAGTGTTTTCCTCACACCCTCACATTCCTACTTTCTTGTTCTGTAAGATGGCTCTCCCTGGTAGTGTTTAGTTTGCCAATTGCCTCGAGACTTTTGAGGCGATGTGCTCCTACAACGTCGACTACGCTGCTCTCAACATGCGTCGAGTTTATTTATGGAGTAATCGACCCATAGAGTGGAACATGCTGATGGCGACGGTACAATTCTGGTACCCCGAAGACCATGTATACCGCTTTGGCTTGGATGATATTTATCCTACCTATGAGGAATCTTCTGCCATGTTGGGGATAAATCCCAGCGTTGCTGTAGCTCTGCCTGAGTTTTCACGTTCTCCTAGGGATTTGTTGGCCGGGCTTCTCTGTATTTCTCCCTTAACGGCCAGACCACTGATGGCTGGAGGTATGATCTCCCTTCCTGCGGTGTTGCAGTCCGTGCATTTGCAGGAGGTTGGTGATGCTGGATATACCAAAGTCGTCATTCTGGGATTAGTTTTAAAATTATTGCTGGTGGACGCACAACTTGCAGCTATTACTTCATGGATATCCTACTGTCGCAATCCTGCGGCGGTGATACTGGCGAAGACCCTGAATGGCCTGGATGCCTGGCGAGAAGGTCGTTCTGACTTTCTGAGGGGTAGCCCTGTGATGCTGTTCATGTGGTTGTCTGAAAGATTCCTCATGGTGACTCCTCCGGAATACCTTTTTTCGGTTGTACCCAACTTTTTTTTGCGTCATTTCATCAATGTAGGTCTGGATATTGAGAGCTGGGAGAACTGGTTCGTGGAGAATGGGGCTCTAAATCTGTACTGGTTAGAGCCTTGGTAGAGGCAGCTTCTGCCTATTCTGGAACTGGAAGTTTACCCGTATGTCCGGTTGGTTGGTCTCAGACATACCTCTTTTTATCTCCCTTGGCGGCTTCTACGCTAATTTGGCTGGGAGTAGATCGTGCCACCTCGAACACTAGACTTCTTTTCTGTAGAGGATTTGACAGAGCGTCTGCACATGCGGCTTGGCTTTTTGTGGGAGAGTCGACATCCGTCGTCCCGTCCCTCTCAATCTGTTGGGAGAGTTTGGCACATCCCTGGGGATTATATGAAGTGGTTGTGGAGAAGAGTAGTTAGCAAGATCTTGGTGGTGGAGACTGGACAAAGGTGGCTTGCCTTATTTGATACCATGGAGGGGGTGTGGTAGTTTTTTCGAGGCTGGTTCGAGCTTATCGATCTATGGAGCGTTTGCAGCACTCCATTCAGGTAGGGGAAGCTTGGGGACCCCAGGATGTAGATGACAATGATGGAGCGGGATGCTCTGGTAGCTGCGGGTAGGGCTCTTGGGGGGAGTTTATTTTGTACTGGGGAATAAGTTTGGGAATTCATTTGGCTTTTTCAGGAAGGTAGGGGGAATGGAGTTATCCACTCCTTCATGTAATTGCACTATAATTTCTTATTAATGAAATAAATAAGTTTTTTATCATCCAGCTATGCCTTTTGATGAATTTTGTATTTTAAATTATCTATACCGATAGCTAAAGCATGCATAATCATTTTGTTCAAGTATTTGTTAGAATGAACTGTCGTTCTCAGAGATAAAAAAAGAATAGTTTTTTGTAAAAAAAAAAGGGTCGTGCTCTCATAAGATGTATGAGCTGCCTACGTACCTCGAGGGGATTTTGAAAATTTTTAATTTTTCAGAAAAATGGTTCTTGCAGAGGATCAGGCCCACGTAGTTATGGGTATAGGGAAATGAGGAGATTTTTTTTAGAATAGAAGGGAGATGAGAAGAGTCACAGCGCGTCGAGATTGCGCGCTGAGATTTCGGACTAGGGGTAAAAAAATTTGAGACGGTCCAGGTTGACTGAACGAGCATCTCTTCTCCATCTAAGTTGGTGAGCATGGCGGCACCGCGGGACAAGATCTTCCTGATAATGTATGGTCCGCTCCAATTGGGCTTGAATTTCCCTCTGGGGTCCCAGATCGGCTCTACTATTTATTTGAGGGCTAAATCCCCTTCTCGAACACCGCGATCCTTGACTCTCTTATTGAATGAACGCATTATTCGACGATGGTACCCTTATATGTGGTGTTGATGTAAAAAAACTAGAATATATCTAATTAATTAATCACAGATAAATAAATAAATAAACCAGACAAAAGGGTTTTTAAAGTGGTTCAGCCTTATGAAAATGGCCTACGTCCATTATTTTGTATTACTGACTGTTTTCCTTGAATCTCGATAATAGCTTTACCAAGAGATCCAAAGTCCCCTTCTTATAAGGAGGTTACAATGTATTTATAGCCTTGAGTCTGTACATATGAAAGGATAATGCGCTGTTATCTAGTAGACATATACATCTGTACGATAATAATGCGCATTTGAGGCGTAATTGTCTTTTGACTCTCATGATTTGGATGCTCCGCACGCTAAGTAGCTCGGATCGCTTAAGTTATTCGGCACGCTAAGTTGCTCGGTATGCTTAAGTTGCTCGAATCGCCTGAGTAGCTCGTTGGCAGTATGTTGTTCATTGGAAGTATTTGTATTTGCCACATAGGTTGACACGTGTCTTCAAGTGACTGGTCCACGTCAGCAGACTAAATTTGATATCAACATAAGCCCCCATTGTTTCACAGTTGAGGTTGAAGGAGAGTGTGGAATATTTTGCTTGACAATTTCTTGGATTACTGGTCTTCTTGAATTTTAGGAAGGTTTTCTTTGTATATAATTCTTTTTTTAGCGCATAATATCAAGCTTCATAAATATTTTGAATTTTCACGATCACTTCGATATTTGTGCTCTTTTCTTCTTTTAACCACCAGAAACGCAAACGTCTTCCCTTGTAATTATTGTTTTTCTCTATTCCCGAGGTAAAGTATTTAAGTGCGACATAAATCTTATCGTCTTTCACTTTTCAAATCTGTATCTCAGAACTCTTCATCTTCTCTCTATCTTGTGCCTTCGTTCTTTCCATCGTTCATTGCCAACTGATCTATCTTTCTCCTGTAAGGTTTTCTTCCCTCTTCTTTATTTACTTTATTCACCATGGTTTATCTTGTTGAATCGTTGGATAAATTTCGGTCTGAGTTTTCAATCCCTTCGTGGGTTATTTTGGAAGAGCTTTCTTGTCCTTCTGATTTATTTTCTTTGGCTGAGGGACACTGGTTCCCAAATCTTTTTGTAGATGAATGTGGCTTTTCTTTCCCGCCAAATCCCCTGTGTTTGGATTTTTGCCAATATTTCGATATTGTACCTGCAAGAGTAGCTCCAAATACACGGAAGGTAGTTAATGGCGTACATAGGTTGAACCAACTTCATGGAACTCGTTTGGGGATTCCAAAAATTATGTATTGCTATAGATGGGATACCAGTGATAATAATTTCTATTTAAAAACTAGGTTTTCAAATAGAGCTTTAGTTGTCAATCTTCCCGATGCCAATAGGGATTATTTTGATCACGGGGTTGTGATGAAAAATTGGCAACACCCTCCATTAAATGGAGATGACGTGTACCAAGGTCCCAGGTGTCCGCTTTATGGCAATGGGATAGGTTGTTTTTATTTTTGAAATCTTGTTTTCTTCGTATTCGATGAAATGCATCACTGACATTAATTTTGTTTGTTACAATTGACAGTAAAAGGAAACCTCCAAAAGAAACCGATGTTAATATAAAATATTTAAAACTTATCTGGGGCGTGCATCAATTTGTTGCTAGAGAGCACATTAGATCTTCTTCTTATTTATTGTAATACAGAAGCTACACTTTATCTTTCATTGCTCGTCCTGTAGTGATTAATCTTGATCAGACACCGAGCTCCGAAACTAGTGCGAAAGGATCTTCTTCCGACTTAAGCATTCCTATTACTGATCTGATGAAGAAGAGGAAAGCTCCTGCCTTTTTTGACAAGTCTTCATTTGCCACTGAAGAGGCAAAGAAGAATAAACAAGACTTTCCAGATGAACGGACAAAGAATATAGATGTAACCCCTTCTACTGCTGCCAAGGAAGTTAGCAAGAAGCCCCCTGTTCCTAAAAAAAAGACAGCACCTTCGAGTGAGACTGTTGTCATCTCACCAATAGATACAACACCTTCAATTAAAAGTGCTCCTGCTTCTCTAAGGAGATTGAAAAGAAGTTCTTCTGAGAGACCAGTTGACCCTATCTCTCCACCTTCAAATGTTGAAGGTGATGCTCCAGCTCTTATTCCTCCGAGCTTTAATATGGGCTTGATCAAATCTTGGACTGTCCTAGAAGTCCAAGGCATTGAAGATACCTTTTTCTCGTGAGAGAATTACTACTCTGGCTGCTCAACAAATTGCGTCAGTAAGTATTGCTAGCCTGAGTCCTTTATTTTCTAGTATTATATTCATATATTGACTTAAAATTCTTCCTTTTTTCAGCTCGTGACGTGTTTTAATAGTTTTTTAAAAAAGATGAAGCTATCAGGCCTTCCACCTCCTCGGGTGGGGTAGAAGAAGTTTTTGCTGGATTAACCCAGTGTTTGAAGGAATCTCATCAGAAGTGCGAGGAAGACAAAGATGCTTGGGAGAAGCAATTCAAGTCTGTTGAACTAAATAGAGATCAAGTTGTGACTGCCTCCAAAGAGTTGGAGAGGAAATTAAAGGATGTTGAACAAAGTAACAAGGAGCTTGAGGTCAAGCTTAAATCTTCTGAGGAAAATATTGCTAGGCTTCAAGATGTTGAGCAGTATAAGACATAGGTGGAAGAAAATTTGAAGTCTGTCGAAGAGCTCCTTAGGGAAAGGACTTCCTTGGAGAAAGCAAAAAGGAAAGGAAAGTTGTTGTTAAAAAATCTTTCAGTGCTGGTTGGGATAAAGGTTGGAATAAGGGCCTGACTGTTATGTCTTCTCAAATGGAGTATGCCAGTGTTAAATAATTTAGGGATGGATGGGTAGCAGCCTTGAAGAGATTGAAGGTTGGTGAAAATTATGAATTATTCCAGGAGCATACTCATGGCCCTCCTCCCTCTCCTAGAGAAGAAGAAGAAGATGAAACTGCATCAGATGAGTCTTTTATGATGACAGGAGAGCAGATCCCTGTTATTGCTATTGTCTTACCCTTCGAGCAAGTCCAACAAGCTAGCACCTCTGCCGAGCAACTGCCTTTGCTCTCCGAGCAACCAACCCCTTCATCCAAATCATTCGAAGAAGTCGTAGGAAATAAGGAGAAGGTGTAGAGCTGCTCGGGTCTTTTTATTTTGTTGTTTTCTTGGATGTAACCCTGAACTGTGTTTTCTTTTATCGTGATGAATAAAACATGAACTTTTATTGTTCGTCTGGAATTTCTCTTTTACTTGCTCTGCTCGCATCATTGTTGATTTTGTTTTTCATTTTCTCTTTTCTAGTTTGTGGCTGGGATGGAACTCTAATCAGCTAATGATACAGAGTTGATGAAGAAGTGCAATAACTATTTCAAAGCTGGTCATGCAGACCTTTCTGAGGCCCAGATAATTGACATCCTCGGGTCAGGTGCTTCTGAACAAGCAGTTGATGCTTACTAGTACTTGAAATGTCTACTTGATCGTGCTGTAGCCAACAACGTGGCTTATTACAAAATGATTGAAGATCTTCAAGGAACAATCGAGGAAATCAAAAACTCATGAGAAAAAGGAGAGTTTGTTAAAGCTTAAAATTGAAAAGCATAGACATATTGTCAAGCTGCTGGTGCAAGAGAACATCGCTTTGCAGGAGGAAATAAAATAACTTAAATCTGCTGCCTCTTCTTCTTCGGGAGACTTTATCCCCATTAATGATGATGGTTTTTCCTTTTTAGAAGTAGAAAATGCTAACTTACGAGATGAGTTAGAAACTTTGAAATGAGCAGGACCCTCCACACCTGCTCGTGGCAGAGCAAGGTCTTCTTCTCGCAGACGAGCAAGGGCTGGTCGGGTTATTATTGATAAAATGAGAACTCAGTCAGCCTTAGAGAATCAAGCCATTCAGTTGATGGCGAAGAACCAAGCCTTGGCAGAAATGTAAAAAAAGATTCAGAGTTTTAACGACCAACTCTTCAATCAGAGTTCTGCTCTGGAAAGTAAAGAAATTCTTGTGAAAAGGCTCCACGAGCAACTTGAGAGATTAACTTATTAATTTCACAAGCAGCCCAGGGAATTTTGGATGACTGGGTATAATGAAGCTCTATATCATCTTGATGCTCGCTTGCAGCATTCGAACAACGAATGATATAAGCGAGGGTGGTTGAATGCCTTGTGCGTCCTGAAATTGGATCAATGTCATTTCTTATGGGATTATTATGAACCTGGAGTTCTTGATTTGCCTGTACCTCCCTTCAAACTTGACCTTAATTGGATTCCAGCCCGTGGTATTCCTCGAATTTTGATCTCCAAGTATCTCGATGATTATAGTCTTCATTCAAACTTTGAGATATCTCGTCCAGAGCACTTACTTAATCGACCATCCATAATGAATGTCAGAATGCTGCAAGATATAAACTTTATAAATTCTCCTTATGCATTAGATGATCCTCGAGCTGGGGTAGAACCTGTTTCAAAAGCAGAGGGAAAGAAACCCATAGAATATGATTTTTTTATGTAATGAACTAGACTTCATATCATATGTAATCTACTTGGTTTTAATGAAAAAAATTTTAGTCTTTTGCCATTTTATTTTCTTCAAAACAATTTGTAGAATGTCCTCGTTTATTCATTGGTGAATATATATATATATAAATATATATATATATATATCCTGTTTTATTTTTAGATAATGGAATTTGTCCCATTTGTTGTTTTATTATAGTGACTTGTCACTCTTTGGGCCTAAGCAATGGAATGGTTTTCATCCCATGTTCCTGCTTAATTGTAGCAATCTCGTCTGGATTACCTTGTTGCCTAGATAGTGGATGCCCCAGGAGGTCATCCATCTTCTTGCCTAGTTTGGTACAAACCAATCGGAGTTGGTGGTTATGAGTTACCGACCAACCGGAGTTGGTGGTTGTGAGTTACAGAACAACCGGAGTTGGTGATTATGAGTTACCGACCAACCGGAGTTGGTGGTTATTGAGCTACCGACCAAACGGAGTTGGTGGTAATGAGTTACCGACCAATCAGAGTTGGTGGTTATGAGTTGTCGACCAACCGGAGTTGGTGGTTATTGAGCTACTGACCAATCGGAGTTGGTGGTAATGAGTTGCAGACCAATCGGAGTTGGTGGTAATGAGTTGCCGACCAATCAGAGTTGGTGGTTAGTGAGTTGCCGACCAATCGGAGTTGGTGGTTGCTGCTCTGGATGTATGCTTGTGTAGTGTGTAGCACTAATATTCCGAAAAAATTCAATAAAAGAGGAAATATGGGCGAAACATAACTTTATTCATATTAAAAGAACTGTGTTACATAAGAATTTTAACTATTGATAGGACTTGCGCAGATGCTCTGCATTCCATGCATTCTTTAATTCTTCTCCCTCCAAAGTTTCAATTCTGTATGTTCCAGGACGAACAACTTCAGTTACTCTATAAGTTCCATGCCAGTTGGCCTCCATTTTGTTATGCTTTTGGATCACATTCTTCAGCACATAATAACCTTCTTTCAAATCGCACTACTTCACCCTTTTGTTGTAGAATAAGGTTGTTCGTTGTTGGTATAGAGCATTCCTGATTGATGCTTCTTTCCTAACTTCTTCTAGCATATTCAGATCTAAACGCCTCATCAAGTCGCTTATAGGAGAATTGAAATTAAGCACCCTATGTGTAGGTAAACCGAATTCAACAGTTATGATAGATTCACTAAAAAATGTTAACATGTATGGAGATTCCCCAGTTGTTGTTCGCGGTGTAGTGCGATAAGTCCATAATACAGAGTGTAGCTCGTTGATCCAATTTCCCTTTGCATCATCCAGTCGTTTTTTCAAACCATTCAGTAGGGTTCTGTTTGTCACTTCAGTTTGCCCGTTGCTATGGGGATGGCCTGGCGCGGAGTAGATTTTCAGTACATTGGATTGATGACAATATGCAGCGAATTCCTAGTTATCAAACTGGGTTCCATGGTCGGTAATGAATGCGTGTGGGAGACCATATCTGCAAATAATACTCTTTCAAATAAACTGATAGACCTTATCGTATGTCATATCAATGAGAGGTTTAGCTTCCACCCATTTTGTAAAATAATCCACAGTAACCACGAGGTATTTGAATCTTCCTTCGGTCGTTGGAAGTGGCCCGACCAAGTCTATCCCCCACGTGGAAAATGGCCAAGGGGACGTAATGGGCGTTAATAATGCCTAGGGAGTTCTTCGGATGGAAGAGAAACGTTGGCATTTATCGCACTTCTTGGCATAAGCAGCGCAATCAGCTCTCATCGTTGGCCAATAATACCTCTATGTCGTTATCCTCTGCAAAAGCATTCGACCTGCTACATGGGCCCTATAGGACCCTTCATGAACTTCTTCAATCAATTCTTTCACTTCAGAGGGATAGACACATATTTGTAGTCCTGCTATAAGTCCTCGTTTATACAAAATGCCACTGGTTAATACGTAGCGAGCATCTTTAAACTTCAATTTCTTGGCTGGGAGTTTATCAGGTGGCACAATCCCTTCTTCGATATAGGCCCTGATGGGATCCATCCAGGATAGTCCCAAGTCAAGGGCAATGAATTTCATCATCAAGTCCTCGTCTACACTCTGATCTACAAATATTTCTATTGGATTGTTCTTCGTAGCTCGGTACGTGTTGCTGATGCCAACCGAGCTAGGGCGTCGGCTCTTGCATTCTTCAATCTCAGTATTCTGATCAGCTAAACTGCAGTAAAATTCGATACAACCTCCATTGTTTTTGCATGATACTTGACCATTAATTATCCCTTTGCTGCATACACCCCGAGAAATTGATTTATGATTAACTGTGAATTACTGAATACAACGACCTGCTCTGCCTTCATGGTTTTGGCCAGACTTAAACCCACGATCATAGATTCATATTCAGCCTCATTATTAGAAGCCTTAAATTGAAAATATAGAGTTTACTCCATATCAATTTCATCAGGACTGTTTAAAATAATTCCTGCTCCACTGCCAGTGGCACACGAAGAACAATCCACATACAGATTCCACACAAGTACATCATTATCAAACTCTTGATCAGATAGATTTCCTTGGTGGAATATTTGATACTTCCTTTCGTCTTCCCCCAACATTTCTCGCTGCTCGTTGATTATCTTCTCTTGATCGTCCACGGATGGAAGTTGGTCGGGTGATGATTCCGTAACATCCACGGGTTGGCATGTATTAAACTCCTGTTCTTCGGAGGTATCAAAGTGAGTAAACTTTGCGATAAAATTCGCTACTGCCTGCCCTCGAGCGATGATCTAGGCTCATAAACTATGTTATATTCATCAAGTTCTACTACCCCGTATATCAAACTTCCTGATTTCTCCGGTTTATGCAGAGCTTATCTTAATGGCGTATCAGTATACACCACTATAGTATGGGCTTGGAAGTATGGCCTCATCCTTCTGCTCACTTCGATTAGTGCCAGTGCCAACTTCTCCAACCTTGGATATCTGATCTCTGCTCCTCAGAAAGCCTTGTTGGTGTAATAGACCGGTTTTTATACTCCGTCCTCCACTCTTATCAACGCCGAGCTGACTGCATTCTATGAAACTGCCAGATACAAGTAGAGTCTTTCTCCCATCACTGGTCTAGATAACAATGGAGGTGTCCCCATATATTTCTTCAACTCTGGAAAGGCCTTCTCGCATTCATCATTCCACTCAAAAGTTTTTCGGAGTGTTTTGAAAAATGGGAGGCATCTGTCTGTTGCTCGGGACATAAGCCTGTTAAGTGCTGCAACTTTCCCTGTGAGACTTTACACTTCCTTCTTCGTAGTTCCAATAGGGCCTTAATATTTTCAGGGTTCGCCTCAATACCTCGTTGGTTAACAATATATCCGAGAAACATACCTTATCGCACCCCAAATATGCATTTGGTGGGATTCAACTTCATTTGATATTTTTCTAGTTGATCAAAGGTCTGACCTAGGTCGACTAGATGATCAGCAACTTTCTTGCTCTTCGTAAGCATATCATCGACATAAACCTCCATGTTATGACTGATTTGCTCTGTGAACACCTTATTCATCAGTCGCTGATATGTTGCGCCTGCATTTTTAAGTCCGAAAGTCATAACATTATAGTAATAAGTTCCCCTTGAGGTGATAAAAGAGGTACTTTCCCTGTCCTCGGGCTTCATTTTAATCTGGTTGTAACCAGATTAAGCATCCATGAAACTTAATAATTCATGGCCCGAGGTAGCATCAACCAGTTGGTGGATTCGAGGCAAAGGAAAATGATCCTTTGGGCAGGCTTTATTAAGATCAGTGAAGTCCACACACATCCTCCACTTATTGTTTTTCTTTTTCACCATCACCACATTTGTTAGCCAATCAGGATATTTGACGTCCTCAATAAAAAGGGCTTTTTGTAGTTTCTCTACTTCTTCCTGTATAGCTTGGTTCTTTTCAAGGCTGAACACCCTTCTTCGTTGCTTCACTGGCTTGACCTCCTTATTCATATTGAGCTCGTGGCACAAGAAACTCGGGTCTATCCCTGGCATGTCTCCATGACTCCATGCGAAAGTTTGTTTTCTGCACCTTAGAAATGCTATCAGTTCTTTTTTATCGATTCATCCAAGATGCACCAATTTGGGTTGTTCGTTCTGGGTATTCATCGTTCAGAACGATATTTTTTATAGCTTCCATGACCTGGCCCTTCACGAGCTGAGACTCGTCTCTAGGGTCTAATGTTTCAATCTCTGCATCTTCTATTTTATCCACTTAATAAGTAGTGGCCTTCTTCCTGGATTCTTTACGTTCCTCCTGTTCGGCAGATGAATAGTAGCATTCTCGAGCTACCTTCTAGTCGCCTTTCACTACTCCCACTCCAAAGTTGGTTGGGAATTTTAAACATTGATGTACAGTATATGGTACTGCTTCGAACTTCTTCAGACCTACCCGTCCCACGATGATATTGTAAGTTGATTGGACATTTTTATCCATTACGAAAAAGCATACTCTTTTTGAAAAAGCATGCTTAAGTTACTCGGAGCGCCTGAGTAGCTCGGCGATAGTATGTTGTTCGTTGGAAGTATTTGTATTTGCCACGTAGGTTGACACGTGTTTTTAAGTGATTGGTATACGTCAGCAGACTAAATTTGGTATCAACATGTGGTATAGATCTTTTAACCTCCTTTCATCTAGGAGGGTCAACTCGTCAAGATGACTTTGGTACCAGTCTTCTTCGCTAACCTTGCTTTCAAGCATGACGCATAACGAGGGTATTTCCACCACCATGGGTAGGATTGCTTCCATGTTGTAAATTAGAGAGTAAGGGGTAGCCCCAATAGAGGTTCGAATTGAGGTTCGGTAGCCCCGGAGGGTGTAGGGGTTTCGATCGGCCTAATCTCGACAGCTTTTGGTCATCTTACTGATGATGTCTTTGAGGTTCTTGTTGGCGGCTTCGACTGCACCGTTGGTCTAAGGTCGGTAGGGAGAAGATTTATGTCTCTGAATCCCATACTCGTCGATAATTCTGTGACTTCTGCCTCGAAATGCAACCCGTTATCTAACACTAGCTTGACCCATTTAGTGAAGTAATCAATGGCAACCAGGATAAACTCATGCCCGTTGTAAGCCTTAGGTGTAACTTTCCCTAAGATGTCAATGCCCCAGGTGGAGAACGGCCAGGGAGAAGTCGTGTTGTATAATTTACACGGAGGCAGGTGTTGAAGATTGAAAAACTATTTGCATTTTAGGCATCTCCGGACATAGGCGATACAATCCTGGATCATGGTGGTCTAGTAGTAGCCTTGTCGCATGATCTTCTTGGAAATCATGTGACCGTTTATGTAGGTCCCACATTCCTCGCTATGGATTCTCTGCATTACCTCTTCATTGTCAGCCCCTGCGATGCAGTCTAGATGGGTTCCATCGAAGTTTCTCTTAAACAGTGCTTTGTGACAGATAATGTACTGGGTGGCCAGTCTTCGGAGGGTTACCCGATCTTTCTTGTTGGAACCCTAGTGATACCTACCATGCTTGAGAAGGTGCCAGATATCATAATACCAGCAATTGTCTCGCTCGGGATCTTTTGGGGTGATGAGCTCAATATGGTAGCAATGGGTTGGTTTATCTTGCTTTTGGACCAGAAAGGGGGGTATTGTTATTCCTTCGGGCATGTCGACCATGGAGGCTAGGGTAGCAAGGGCATCGGCTATGTTATTTTTTGCTCGAGGTAGGTAATGGAAGGTGATGTCTTAGAATTGGGAGGCTAGTTCTTCTAGATTGGCATGGAAGAGTTGGAGTTTCTCTTCCTTAACTTTCCATTTTCTGAGCACTTGACCCGTGATGAGGTCATAATCTCCGTAGACATCTAGGCATTGAATACCTTTCTTGAGAGCAACTTTAAGGCCTACCGTATATTTCTTGTATTCAGTTATATTGTTGGTGCAAGGAAAATCAAATTTGATGGCGATGGGAGTGTAGGAATCATCTGGGGAGATTAGAAGTATCCCAATGCCATATCCTTTTTCGTTGGCAGCGCCGTCGAAGAACATTTTCCATCGAAGGTCGTCTTGAGCAGCACAGTGGGTGTTTTCATCTGGGAATTCAGATATCCAGACATTAGCTTATTCCATGGGGTAGTCATAGAGGTAGTGTCGCGTCCCGACTTAATTTTGTTAAACTCATCCTTTTAATTAGAGATAAATTGCCTTAAACAATGCTTTAATTTAAATCTCTAAGGAAAAATACCATAATTTTTTTTCCAAAGGTATGTGTAGATGAAAACATAACTGCCTTTACTTAAAACTTATAAGTACTACATAACTTTACATAACCAAGATCCTTAGTTTAATAATTACACAAAAGAAGTCTTGATATTCAAACCATACTAAATATCCATCACTCCCCCGTTTTAAGGTCCTAACTTGGCAGTGAACTCCAATTTATAAGCATACCTGAAACAAAATATTATAGGAGTGTAAGCTATAAAGGCTTAGTGAATGACCACATACCACACATATAACCAATTTGAATAACCATTTTTATTTTGTTCTAATGCTATAACCCAACAGGAATTGTGAAACTCTCGCAAGCCTGGACCCGCCACAGTCCAATTAACCCACCACAGTTATTAGGGACCACCACATCCCTTTATTAGGCCCGCAAACCTTTATGTTGGATTAACAAAACCACCACATCCCGTAGGACCCACCACAGTCCTTAACATTAGATAAAGGACTCACTAGTCCATATCATTATATAACATCGCTTAACATTTTTAATCATATGCATATGTTTCATAATTACAACATCACTCCCATAAACATTTTTAACACGTGTGTTTAACTACACATTTCCATATGGAATTATAAGCATTTATATTTCATAAGGAAGGTCACTCACCTTGGATTTAGTGCTAATATTAATACCAACTACTTCCTTGGTATGGTATTATTGGTTGCTTCCCCACCTAACAAGTCAATGTCGTTAGTATTTAAATACACCGATTAACATCAAACCCGGTAATACATCACATCATTTGGTCAATCAGAAATAACTAAGGAGGAATTAAATATGACACTTCACATTTCTATAACACCCAATTAATTAGGGTTCTAACACAATTTACAGAATTAAATTACGAATATGCTAGACAAAGTTATGCCCATTTTATTACAACCTTTTCCAAATCGTTTCTCAAGAAAAACAACAACACAACTTCAACTTCCTGGAATTCTCATAATTTTTGTACAACATAAATTTCCATGATATTCCACCTAATATAAGTAAACATATTGAATAATACATATTTAATGTTTCATAATTTTTAGGGCTCATTTTCTATGTCAAGCAAAACATCAAACACCTGGTATGCATTCTTGCTCCTTTAGGGCAGATTTTAAACTAAAGCTTCAAACTATCACCAAAGATTCATTCCTTTGTATTTTTACACAATTTTAGGATATTTTATACATGTATGAGTATATTTTACTCTCCAACTTGAAACACTCAATTCCAATAAGTATTCCATGATTTATGTCATTTTTAGCATAACTAGGTCAAAATAGAACATTAAGGCATAACTTAACATTTTTAAGCATACATAACCTTGACCTTGGGTATAATTCATGGAAACATTTAATAAATATGCTTTATCAGAAATATACATCATAAGCATGAATTTTATAAATCAAAATGCTTTACGAAAAGGTGATGTAAAGTTAGGACTTTAAAGTATGCATTTACGATCCTAACTCTAGTTCTAACTTATGTTCTTAACCCATCCTTGTTCCAACACAATTCGGCAATATGGGTATCATTAAAATATATATCCAAATCAAAAATAAAAATATGACAAGTATAGAACTCATCCATGTGACCAACTTTAATAAAGATGTAATTACCTTACGAGGATTCCTCGATTTATAGAAATTTTCCGAAGATTTTTTTCCTTAACTTTCTTCTCTTTCTTTCTCTTTAGGCAAAACTCTTGTTCATGGCTGAATTGGTTGAACAAGTAAGTTGTTTTAACAAGTTTAAGTCGGCCAAACCATCACCCACCCTTTAACCAATCAAAAAATAACACATGGTGTGCTAATAAGACAATTGTCACTTAAGGGATCGACAGATTTTCCCTTGTTTCGTACTTTCGGTATAACTTATTGTACGAACCTCCGTTTAACCCACCATTTGTTGTGTTATAATATTAATTCATATATCTACAACTTTCATAATTTATTTTTTTTCCCAAAATCATAAACTAATACGCCTAATTTGGGCTTCGAACAGGAAAGTAGCAATTTACCAAAAATCTCAAAACTTTCACATTTGGCGACCAAGCATTGCCAATTTCGTATCAACACCCTTATTTACTTTTATAAACATAATCGTGGATTAAAAACATAATTTATGATGCATTTAACCACATAACTAATCATATGCCCTAAACATGGTATCACCGATCACAAGCTTGATTAGCATATAATATAAACCACATATATATCACATGAGCATGCATCCCCTAAACATGATAATTAACATGTTTAACACACATAACCAATTTATAACTTATAACTCCTAAGTTATAATTAATCATGTAATTAACCTTCATATTCATGATATCTGGATCTGAGATCGATCTTGGAAAACACTTTGGCCCCTTGCAACTGTACGGATAGTCACCTTATTCAATTGACGATAGTTGATGCGCAGTCTCATGGTTCCATCTTTCTTCTTCACAAACAATACTGGGGCTCCCCATGGTGATACACTAGGCCTTATAAAACCACGATCTAACAAATCTTGCAACTGTATCTTTAGCTCTTTTAATTCTGCAGGTGCCATACGATATGGTGCTATAGATATTGGTGCAGTTCCTGGTACCAACTCAATGGAAAATTCCACCTCACGGTCTGGTGCTAACCCTGGGAGTTCTTCTGGGAAGACATCTGCAAACTCATTAACTACTGGTATATCTGATAGTTTTCCAGCCTCTTGTCGTGTGTCCACCACATGAGCAAGATAACCCTCACATCCTTTCCTTAGCAGTTCATAACATTTTGTAGCAGAGATCAAACATGTTGGAGTGATATTTCGTTCCCCGATAAATTTAAATTCAGGTTCACCCGGTAATCGAAACACTACCACCTTTTTAAAGCAATCCAAACATACATGATATGAGACTAACCAATCCATACCCAATATTACATCAAAGTCGTGCATATCGAGAGGTAATAAGTCAACTAGTAATTCTTTTTCACCCACTCGCACCACACACTCCCTATATGCCCTCTCAATAAAAACTAACCCCCCTACTAGAGTAACAATAGCTAAACCAGAATCTAATGATGATAATGGTTTATTAAGATGCAACAGATAAAGCAAAGACACAAAAGAATGTGTAAAACCAGGATCTATCAACACATAAGCATCTTTATCACCAATAGAAAGTGTACCTATCACTACGTTAGGCATAGCTTGTGCATCTTGTTGCGTCAGTGCAAACACTCTGCCTTGGCCTTGACTTTGTGGTGTACCTCCTTTACCTCCCCTGGGTACATTCTGTGTAGAACTCCTACCTCCTACTGCCACATTCCCAACTGATGTTGTAGCTCCCATCGCTGGACAATTCTTTCGTAAGTGCCCCGATTGATGACAATGGAAACACAAAGGTGTCGTCTCAACTATTGTACACTCTCGAGACATGTGCCCTTGACCACCACATCTATAATAAAATATGGCCCTTGGCACCAACCCAAATGTATTTTCTAACCGATTCATCCCAGTCCTTCCACCTCTAGCTTGAAATATTCCACGTGCACTTCTATTATTTTTAAATTCTTGGCCCTTAGGTACTCCTCGTGCTACACTCTGAGTTGAGGTTCCCGTCTCCCATCCATGTGATCTTATACCATCATATATAGCTTTCTTCGAGTGTTCAACTTGCATTTATTTTATTGACTTTTTTGACACCATGGCCCTATCCACCAAGTCCACATAATCCGTGATCTTCATATTAGCAACCATGCTTTTTATATCTACACTCAACTCTGTTTGAAACCGATCACATCTACTTTCTTCCGTCCTCACCAAGTCAGGTGCAAATCTAGATAAGGATATAAATAAAGCTTCATACTCTGCCACTATTCGGTTCCCCTGTTTCAACGTGATAAATTCTTCCTCTTTCTTTTTCCTATAAAGCCTTGGGAAATATTTTTCAAAGAACACCTTTACAAACCTCTCCCATGTAATTTGTGGAGGATTTATTGGCACCACTCCCCCCATTGTAGTAAGTAACCTTTCTGTTGCTTCCCACCATAATTTTGCATCATCCTCTAACCTAAATGTTGCTAACAAAACCTTTTGTTCATCTCGCACTTCCATCACCTTGAATATTGTTTCCATCTTTCTAATCCACCCCTCTGCCACTAACGGATCCGTAGTCCCAGTAAATGCTGGCGTATTTAACTTCATGAACCTCTCATGCAATTTGTCCCTATCCCCACCATGTTCTATACCTCTTGCTTGTTCCATAAGTTGTGCCACAGCACGTAATATTCTTCCCACGTCATCAATAGGTTGTTGTTGCACCTCTGGTTCCTCCACTTGAACATGTCTATGTCCTTGCTGACTATTAGGAACATAAGATGCCTCGCCCTCTGCTCCATCATGAAGATCATGTGGATCCATCATTCACTGCAATATAATTCACTTAAACAAAATACAATAGCAGCAGTTTAATATTAACATTGTTAGTCAAAATCCAGGTGCATAACAAACTCACTTTCCAGTGTCCACTGCCAATCTAGACCCTCACACCCTGTCCAGAACCTAATAACCACGCTATCAATCCAAGTTGTCGCGCCCCGACTTAATTTTGTTAAACTCAACCTTTTAGTTAGAGATAAATTGCCTTAAACAATGCTTTAATTTAAATCTCTAACGAAAAATGCATAAATTTTGTTCCAAAGGTATGTGTAGATGAAGACATAACTGCCTTTACTTGTAACTTATAAGTACTACATAACTAAGATCCTTAGTTTAATAATTACACAAAAGAAATTTTGATATTCAAACCATACTAAATATCCGTCACTCCCCCGTTTTAAGGTCCTAACTTGGCAGTGAACTCCAATTTATAAGCATACCTGAAACAAAACATTATAAGAGTGTAAGCTATAAAGGCTTAGTAAATTGCCACATACCACACATATAACCAATTTTAATAACCATTTTTATTTTGTTCTAATGCTATAACCCAACAGGAATTGTGAAACTCTCGCAAGCCTGGACCCGCCACAGTCCAATTAACCCACTACAGTTATTAGGGACCACCACATCCCTTTATTAGGCCCGAGTACACAAACCCTTAAGTTGGATTAACAGGGCCACCATATCCGGTAGGACCCGTCACAGTCCTTAACATTAGATAAAGGACTCACTAGTCCATATCATTATATAACATCGCTTAACATTTTTAATCATATGCATATGTTTCATAATTACAACATCACTCACATAAATATTTTTAACACGTGTTTAACTACACATTTCCACATGGAATTATAAGCATTTATATTTTATAAGTAAGGTCACTCACCTTGGATTTAGTGCTAATATTAATACCAACTACTTCCTTGGTATGGTAGTATTGGCTGCTTCCCCACCTAACAAGTCAATGTCGTTAGTATTTGAATACACCGATTAACATCAAACCCGGTAATACATCACATCATTTGGTCAATTAGAAATAACTAAGGAGGAATTAAATATGACACTTCATATTTCTATAACACCCAATTAATTAGGGTTCTAACACAATTTACAGAATAAAATTACGAATTTGCTAGACAAAGTTAGGCCCATTTTATTACAACCTTTTCCAAATCGTTTATCAAGAAAAACAACAACACAACTTCAATTTCCTAGAATTCTCATAATTTTTGTACAACATAAATTTCCATGATACTCCACCTAATATCAGTAAACACATTGAATAATACAAATTTAATGTTTCATAATTTTTAGGGCTCATTTTCTATGTCAAGCAAAACATCAAACACCTGGTATGCATTCTTGCTCCTTTAGGGCAGATTTTAAACTAAAGCTTCAAACTATCACCAAAGGTTCATTCCTTGGTGTTTTTACACAATTTCCGGATATGTTATACATGTATGAGTATATTTTACTCTCCAACTTGAAACACTAAATTCCAATAAGTATTCCATGATTTATATCATTTTTAGCATAACTAGGTCAAAATAGAACATTAAGGCATAACTTAACATTTTTAAGCATACATAACCTTGACCTTGGGTATAATTCATGGAAACATTTAATAAATATGTATTATCATAAATATACATCATAAGCATGAATTTTATAAATCAAAATGCTTTACGAAAAGGTGATGTAAAGTTAGGACTTTAAAGTATGCATTTACGATCCTAACTCCAGTTCTAACTTATGTTCTTAACCCATCCTTGTTCCAACACAATTCGGCAATATGAGTATCATTAAAATATATATCCAAATTAAAAATAAAAACATGACAAGTATAGAACTCATCCATGTGACCAACTTTAATAAAGATGTAATTACCTTACGAGGATTCCTCGATTTATAGAAATTTTTCGAAGATTTTTTTCCATAACTTTCTTCTCTTTCTTTGTCTTTAGGAAAAACTCTTGTTCATGGCTGAATTGGCTGAACAAGTAAGTTTTTTTAACAAGTTTAAGTCGGCAAAACCATCACCCACCCTTTAACCAATCAAAAAATAGCACATGGTGTGCTAATAAGACAATTGTCACTTAAGGGATGGACAGATTTACCCTTGTTTCGTACTTTCGATATAACTTATTGTACGAACCTCCGTTTAACCCACCGTTTGTTGTGTTATAATATTAATTCATATATCTACAACTTTCATAATTTTTTTTTCCCAAAATCATAAACTAATACGCCTAATTTGGGCTTCGAACAGGAAAGTAGCAATTTACCGAAAATCTCAAAACTTTCACATTTGGCGACCAAACATTGCCAATTTCGTATCAACACCCTTATTTACTTTTATAAACATAATCATGCATTAAAAATATAATTTATGATTCATTTAACCACATAACTAATCATATGCTCTAAATATGGTACACCGATCACAAGCTTGATTAGCATATAATATAAACCACATATATATCACATGAGCATGTATCCCCTAAACATGATAATTAACATGTTTAACACACATAACCAATTTATAACTTATAACTCCTAAGTTATAATTAATCATGTAGTTAACCTTACTATTCATGTTTTAGGGCCTTACAGGTAGTCAGATATGACTCTTCCTTTTATGGATTTCTACGTGATGTACACGGTATCAAATTCGGCTAGGAGCATCAACCATCGATCCATTCGGCTAGATGATGCGGGTTTCTCAAGCAGTTACTTGATGGGGTCCATTCAGGATTCAAGCTAAATGGAAAGGCGAGCATGTAGTGTCACAACTTTTGGGTGACCCAGACAAACACGACACATGCCTTTTCCAAAGCAGTGTAGTTAACTTCATACCCAGCCAATTTACGACTGGTGTAATAGATTGCTCTTTCTTTGTGGGAATCTTCAAGGTATTGGGCTATTAAATCCCCAGTTGTAGTGTCGATTATGGTTAGGTATATGAGCAAGGGGAGGCCAGGCTGTGGTGGCATGAGTACCGTAGGTTGGGTCAAATATTGTTTGATTCAGGCAAAAGCTTCTCGGCAGGCCACATTTCAAGCCTTAGTTGAATCCTTTCGGAGGAGTTTAAAAATAGGTTCGCAAATGGAGGTTAGCTGGCTAATGACAAGACTGGTGTATTATAATTTCCCAAGGAAACCACAGACTTCTTTCTCCATTCGGGGAGGCGACATCTCAAGTATAGCTTTTATCTTGGCAGGATTTGCTTTTATCCCTTTCTCACTGACCATAAATCCCAAGAGTTTTCCCTTTATAACATCGAAGACACATTTTTGTGGATTGAGTCTCATCTGATACTGTCGCAGTCGTTCAAAGAACTTTTGGAGAGCGGGAATATGACCTTCTCTAGTTTTGGACTTGATAATCATATCATTCACATAGACCTCGACTTATTTGTGAATAAGATCGTACAGGATGGGTGTGGCAGCCCCAGCATTCTTAAGACCAAAAGGTTCATTATGGGGTGATGAACGCATTTTTTTCTTGATGATCTGGGTGCATTTTGATTTCGTTGTATCCGGAAAACCCCTCGACGAATGACTTGAGAGAATGATTGGTTGTGTTGTCCACGATCATGTCGATATTGGGTTCCGAATAATCATCCTTTGGAGAGGCTTTGTTCAACTCCCGATAGTCTACACACATCCGAACTTTCCCTCCTGATTTCGACATAAGCACTATGTTAGCTAGCTATGTGGGATATTCGATCACACAAATGAAACCCACGTTCAGCTGTTTGACCACCTCTTCTTTAACTTTGAGCGACCATTCGGTGCGGAGCTTTCTCAGCTTTTGTTTAACTGGCTTATAATCTGGAAGAGTGGGGATCTCATGCTGAGCAATTTCAGGATCAATGCCGAGCATATCATCATAGGACCATGCGAAGACATCTACGAATTCCTTCAATAATTCTTCGAGTTGTGCGCGCTCATGCTCGTCGAGGGTAGCCCCTATCCTAATATCGCACAGTTAGCTACTAGAACCGAGGTTAACAATAACAGTCTCTTCTTCATTAACTTGAACGCGGTTATATTATTTGTTATTAACCTTATTTAGACCAGTTAAGAATTATTCATTTGCAAAATCATCATCATTAAAAGTTTGATTAGAATTTAAACAATTAATGTAACGCACAACAAGATACTCAAAATCTTCATTTATTTCATTAATAGGAAAAACAGCATTGAGAACCTCATCAAAGGAGGTCTCGATTACATTTGAGCAAGGATAAACAACAGAAGAAGAAATGAGGCAATCATTGGGGTTAGGTGGGATTTTAATAGCTAGAATGGGCTCAGCATGCCAGTTGAGGAGAGGTATATCAGCAGTTTTAATCAGGTGGGATGGATCCAGTGATGTAGTTTATGAATGAATCATGCAGAGTGTCAACCCCAGTGTCTGTAAGTTGAAGGAATCTTCATAGTCACTTCCCTCAGAATCTTCGGTAGCTCTGATGAGCGGTTGTACATGGTGTTGGGAACTTTCGGCCCATGGATAATTGTCTTAAAAAAAATTCCAATTTCAGGCTTGTCTTCTTATCTGTATGGTCATACTAGGGTTCCAGAAAGCCGCAAATGGGGAAGTGCTCGCCAACTTTAATGAATCGTCCATTCAAGGAGTCACCCGGGATGGTCTGGATGCAGTCTATTCTTCTCTTTAATCGAGACTGGCGGATCATTCTGAGCTCTTGTTCTGATGGTTGATACCTCAAACCACAAGAAGGGAAGGTTTTCTTTAGTTTAATGGGCTCAAGTATCCTTTATTTTCTTTGCCCTAGCCCCAGTCCGAGCATAAAGTGCATGTTTTTGAACATCTGAATCACATTAACATTTCTACGAGGGTCGTATTCGGGACAAACCATTTCTTTGAAATCGTCCCCTACCGGGAGTATAAGTGGTTCAACTCGAAATCCTGATAGGAGCATATCATTTGACCTGTGCTGTATCTCAAGGAATGGATTGCTGGTGCTTGCACCCTCGGTATTGTCGTCATCGCCCAAAATAGTGATGACTCATCCGTCGACAAAGAATTTTAATTTCAGATGGAGTGAGGAAGACACACCCTTGATACTATAGAACCAGGGTCGTCCGAGCAACAGGTTGAAACAAGCTGGGATGTCAATAACTTGGAATTTAAGGACAGGGTTTATAGGGTCAGCCGATATTAGAAGTTTTATGGATCCCATTACTCTCGACGAGTATTATCGTAGGTGTGTACAGCAGCGAAAGTTGGAGCGATGTCACTTTCTTTCAGTCCTAAGCCTTTAAAGGTTCTTAATGGGCAGACATTCAAGGCGGATCCATTATTGACAAGAGAGAGTGGTGCGATCTTCCCTATAACTTCGACGGAGATGTTGAGTGCATGATTATGGTTTGGCCTAATTCTGGGGATTTCTTCTTAGAAAAAGGATAGCATTAGGGTAGAGGTCAAGGATCCGACTAAATTTATCGCTTCTTCTGGTGTGGTAGAAGGAGGAATTGTGGGTCCAGTGAACAATTTGATCAAAGCATTTATGTGCAGCTGGGAAGACATGAAAAGCCCCCATAGAGTGATATTAGCTTGAGTTTTCTTCAGTTGTTCGAGGATCTTGCTTTCCTCGAGGGTCATTTATGGCATAGAAAGGTTTTTAACGCCTTTCCCTTTGTCACTGGCTGGTAGTGAGCTTGGGATCTGGTAATGCCTCCCTGATTTGGTTATGTGATTTACTAAAGAAGGGAAGAACATGAATCCTATTTCATCATCGATCTCGAGTTGTTCTACCACCTTGTTTATTTCTCCAAGGAGTTCTTTAAATGATATCATCCCACACATGTCGGCTATCGAGCCAATTTTCTCTGAAGCTTGCTCTTTATTCGAATCTTCAAATTCCTCCCCCTATCCGGTGGCAATAATTTCGTCTTTCCATGTAAAGTCAATGCATTCCACAACTTCAATGGCTTTTCCATATAGGTCTTCCCATTCTGCGGGAATGATTAAGGGTGAAGGGACCAGGCGTCCTTGTAGTTTCAGAATATCAAGTAACTCGATCATACTGCAAATATCGCTGGTTTGCCTGGATAATTCTGCCATAATCTGGACAACGTCATCTAGGCTGACTTCATCGATTGGTACCACCCAACTGTCCGACTCTCGGGCCCATTTTCGCGCTTCCAAGAACAGTGTACTGAACTTCTGGCAATCAATGATCATCTGTGAGGGCAATTTTAGCTTGAACTCTAGGAGTTAGTTTAACAATTCTGATAATTCAGAATGGGTACGAATAACGATGCATGCTCTGATGAGGAGTGACAGTGCCTGATCAGCGAGACAAACAGGGTGTAGGATGAAATATGGGCAAGTTTGGAGAGGTTTTGAAGAGTGTATGGGTGTGATTTGAGTTGAGGGATCAAATTGTGGGTCCATTTATAGGAAGATAGCATCGGTACGGTTTGGGAGTGGGTTGTGAGTAGTGTTTGGTTTAGGATTGGCTGGTGGGGCAATGGTACCCCGGTCAATTAGACGTTGAATTATATTTCGAAGGTGAAAGTATTGGTCGGTGGTATGGCCAGAAGTTTGGTGAAAAGCGCAATGGTCATCTGCCTTGAAGTTTCTTAGGAGTGGATTTGGCAATGGACGGGGGTCCAAGGGTTTGATAAGGTTTCTTCTTAACAGGGCTTGATAAACTTTGGAGAGGGGAGTATGGAGCTCGGTGTATTCCTTTCGGACTGGGACAGGGTGACTTTCTGGTGCCCATGAAATGGTTGGTTGAGATATGTTGTTGATGGTTGAGACTACAGTACTGGTAGGTTTGTCATATTTTCTGGGGGTGAACTGTTCGGACACTTTCTTTCGTTCAACCTCCATTTTAGCAAGACCTTTCTCGATTTCTACTCCTGCTTCTCCGAGAGCTCGAAAGTGGGGATAGAATTGTCCTCCAATGGTTGCTCGGATATGGGGCAAGAAGTTCTTCTTCACTATGTTGACTTGTTCTTTCTCGGATGGCCGATTGGTCATAATGGTTGCTTTTTCCCAACATTGGTCTATGAAGTTACGGACTGATTCCCCAGAGTTCTATTTGAGCAGCTCTAAATCACGACGGGTGACCTCAAGCTCTTCGTTGTATTTGTACTGCGACATGAATTCTCGGGTGATTGGGCATAAATTCTTCACATTTATCCCCTTAATTTCAGTATTTTTATAATTTCGTGCGGTGTAAATAGCTTGGATTTGTCTCATATCTATGCTACTAATCCTTTTTGGCAAGTATTTCGTATTTTGTGTATCTCTTATGTGTTTTACAGGTATTTCATGCAAGAAAGATGGAAAAGAGAACTCAAAATAGTAAAAGAAACCAAGAATCGGGGAGTTGAAGGGCATTTTCGTAATTTTTAAGCCCTGGTCCTGAGGTGGGGCCAACTGGAAAGTTGACGAGCTTTCAATTATAAGAACACTTGAAAAAACGACACCTCAATCCGAGCTACGATGAAGAAGTTATGCCAATTTGAAATTGAGAAGAAACCTAAGAAAAAAGCTGTCAGACCCAAACCGAACCGAAGCTGAGGAAAAAGAACCGGTCCGCCCATTTATGACGTATAAGATCCGTTATGAAATTAGTCACGCTCCAGATCCGTTATGAAATTAGTCACGCTCCAGATCCATTACAAAATTAGTCACGATTTATAAGTGTGGCAAATTGGCAGATACGGGATTTTTATTGTGTGCTTATCTTTTAGCCAAAAGAGTTTTATATTTTTGGGACTCTTCTAAACGACTTCTAGCCTATATATTTAGTCATTATGACTCTTTTTATTCAGATTTTATTTATGTAAAAAATCCATAACAAGTAGGAACATCTAGGAGAAGAATTTACATATTTTGCACCTTTAATTCAAGAGCTTTTTAAGTTTTTCTTCAACCTTTGATTCTTTTTGCATGTTCTTATTCTTCAATCGTGGTAACTTTTATTTCCAACACTTTTATTATTATTCCTCATGTTAGGCTAGGTTTTTAAAGGTCGGGGATACATGAACCCAGCCTGATGTGTTAATTGCATGTGTATAACATTAATCCTCTAAATTTAGTGATTGATTACGACCGTATTGCGTAGGAACACAACAATTGTAGATCTTTATATCTCGTTTGCCTCTGGGTGACCGGAATTATTTAGAATGCAATTCGAGTGTCACTATCGCGATACCGATTTACTCGTCCTCAGATTAAGTATGACGTGGGCTTGAACCTCGTATACGTAATGCTTGGGAGTACTAAATTTTGGGTCAAATTAATCGATTAAATTTACGATTAATATTATAACTGCAATACACTAGGGTTGGGGGATTGTGTCTTTACCTTAATTTTTCCAATTAGTTTTAGTTAACTTCTTTATTTTTCCCTTTTTCCTTTCTCACTCAATCATCATCTTTTACACTTTATTTTTTGAAGTAATAAATCAATTAAAATCTATCAAACATTCCCTGTGGATTCGATACCCAGACTCGCCATTATACTCCGCAAGAGTGTAGTTAAAGTTTAGAGTTTTTTTTGTATTGTGATCGGAAGCCGATAACAACGACCAGCGTATTTACACGAACGCTCGGTTTTCCACTCGATCAAAATGGCGCCATTGCCGGGGAGTGTTTTGTTATAGATTATAATTGATTTACTATTTCGCAAGATATATATATATTTTTTTTTCCAGGCTTGCACAATTGAGCGCCAAGAAACGTTGAATCCTTAGTCGCACACTTCTTTACGTGGATTGTCCATTTATAAACTATTCGGTAATCATGTCTTTTTATAATGAGTTCGGTTATTATAATGGTTCATATGGGAATAGTTTTCAATCTTTTTATTTTCAAGAATCTCCTCCTCGACCTATTAAAATGGGTGAGTGGCTTTTAATTCATGAATATGAAAGGCTTGAAAGCAAATATCGGGAAAAAAAATCATTTTTGGGAGAAAGAGTTGGATGCATTATTTGAATCCAATGAAGACTTTTCTTCCGAGGTTATAGAGCCAAGGAATCCTACTTTGGAAGAAAGAATGCTTTTTCTAATCAAACAAGTACTCGATTTTCTTTCCACCCAAAGTGCAATATATGTTGGTCTTGTTACGAAAATGATCTCACTTTGCGATGAGATGCGTTCTAATTTAGAAAACAAAGAGGAGGTTGAGACTTGTGTGTCACCTCAAATTTTTGAAGAACGTCTCATTGAAAGTGAGCCTTGCTCCCTTGAAATTCAATCTCCAAGTAATGATGAATTACTTGAGATTGAGTTGATTTCATAACCATTTTCGTTCACCGTTATTGAACCATTACAAGTACCGCTAGATTCCTATGAGTCGGTTGAAAATTCTGAAACGTTTACACCTTTTACCGGCAAAGACACTTTGCTATAATTGTTTTCTAATATGGACTCTTCCTTTTTGTGTTCCCCTCTCCCCATACTACTTGAAAAATATTTGGGAGGTGATTATATTGTTCTTGGATCTCAATTGTACTTGTCCCACCTAGCATCCAAATCACCCATCATCCCGTTAAAATTTTCAATTGGTAATGGTTCATTTTTTCCATCTCACACGTGCCTTCCATTATTCAAACGGAATTCTTATTTTTCGGAAGGCATGCATGAAAATGAGGGTACACTGATTACCCCTCAAAGTCAAATTGTATTTTGGGTAGACCCTTAAATTTTTCGACTTCTAGTGTATAACATATTAGAATTTGAAAATCGTAGTTTGTAAAATAGTTAGCTTATTTTTTTTAGTTTAGAGTTTTTGTTACTCTTTTTGCTATGCTTGGTTCTAACATGTTTTGTAGATTCAATGGACTCATACTTTTCGGGGATTGCTCCATTTTGGGTAATATCTTTCTTTTCCTCTCTTTATGATGTGTTCTTGATTCGCATTGAGGACAATGCAACATTTAAGTTAGGGAGTGTGGGATATTCTTCCCGTTTATTGTTTAGATTCATTGATTCGATCACATGTTCTTTCCAAGAGTTTTTTTTTTTAGAAAATAAAAAAAATGAAAATTTTTGAAAAAAACCCAAAAATATTTTTCTTCAAAATAAATAAAGATTGGAATTTAAAAGCTTCAAAAATGTCACAAATATTTTGTCTCAAGTTGTAAAAACAAAATACACAAAGCCGAAATTGACCAAAGATGAAAATTGTGCGAAAATTGACGACTTTACGAATAAGTGTGGAGATTAACAAAACCCGGTGAGATTTTGAGTCTATCGATCTTTTTGAGTTTTTAAATCAATCCGAGTTAATGGTTAACTCATAGTTCTAATTTCGCATTTTAAATAAGTCGTTGATGATCTCAATTCTTTGTTTTGATCGATTATGGAAAATGGAATGTTATCTTGAAATGCGAGCTACAAATCTCTAAATTAAATTAATCTCGAAACGCATATGGTAAATTAAAAAGTAATTCGGACAATGAAGTAGGCCATCATTTGTTATCCAAAAATATTAGCCATAAAAAGTTGTGAAAAATCATCCCTTTTGTAACCCAAAAATTGAGCCGAATATTTTTTCCTTTCGTTTGGTAACCCGAAAAACCCAAATAGTCCGAAATTGTAAAAAATGAAAAAAAGTCATAATTTAAGTCCGAAAAGTGCAATAAAAAGGGGCAAGAAAAAAAAATAGAAGAATGCTCAACAAAAAATAGCAGGAAAAGAAAAGTGTGAAAAAAATAGAAAAAAGAAGAGAAAATGAGCAATAGCCCCCCCCCCCCCCCCCCAAAAAAAAAAAAGCACCGACGGACATCATAAGAAAATTTTCCAATTTCGAATTTCCCAACCATTTCCATGTTACCCAATTACACCTTAAACTCGAAAAAGTCCTAACCGAGTCCGAATTGCAAAATTGGTTACCGCGTGGAGAGTTAAAATACAATAAGATAATAAAAGAGATTACATGGTGTGAAAAAGAGATGATGGTTCCCGTTTTCCTATGACCGTATTCCGATGAAGAGATCTTTCCACCCAAAAAATTTCGCCTTTCAATTTATGTGCGTGACTTTGCGTTCATTATATTTACTCTTTATAAATTACGCATACCGAGAGAATAGCCACATTCCGAGAGATTCGTTTGTGAGAGCATTCCGTGAGATTTTGAAATCAAAACGAATTTTCGGAAAGTAACGTAAAGATTAATCGGTGGAATTTAGCGGTTCAATTTTTGGCTTCGCACACACACACTATGACTTGAGACTCCTAAACAAGATTTTAAGGTGACCATTTTTTCGGAGTTTAAATTTTATAATTTTTAAGTATTTTGATTTTTTCTTTGAGTCAATAACGAATTTTGTGGGTATATTCACTGCAAACCCTCACGAGATACAACTCGTCCTATTAGGGTAACCTAGGGGTTTAAAGGCTTGTTGCATATGATAAATGCAATCGCTTGCCCGCGAAAGAGGTATTCTATCCTAATAAAAGTTTTTGAAGGGTCTTTAAATCATACTCTCATTCTTTTACATTGCTCGAGACGCGCAAAGTTCTAAGTTAGGGGGGTTTGATTAGGCATAAATTCTTCACATTTATCCCCTTAATTTCGGTATTTTTATAATTTCGTGCGGTGTAAATAGCTTGGATTTGTCTCATATCTATGCTACTAACCCTTTTTGGCAAGTATTTCATATTTTGTGTATCTCTTATGTGTCTTACTGGTATTTCATGCAAGAAAGGTGGAAAAGAGAACTCAAAATAGTGAAAGAAACCAAGAATCGGGGAGTTGAAGGGCATTTTCGTAATTTTTCAGCCTTAATCCGGAGGTGGGTCCAACTGGAAAGTTGAAGACCTTTCAATTACAAGAACACTGGAAAAAACGACACATCAATCCGAGTTACGGTGAAGAAGTTATGCCAATTTGAAATTGAAAAGAAATCCAAGAAAAAAGTTGTCAGACCAAAACCGAACCGAAGCTGAGGAAAAAGAACTGGTCCGCCCATTTGTCATGCACACGATCCGTTACGAAATTAGTCACGCTCCAGATCCGTTATAAAATTAGTCACGATTTATAAGTGTGACGAATTGGCAGATACGGGATTTTTATTTTGTGCTTATCTTTTAGCCAAAAGAGTTTTATATTTTGGGGACTCTTCTAAACGACCTCTAGCCTATATATTTAGTCATTAGAACTCTTTTTATTCAGATTTCATTTATGTAAAAGCTCCATAACAAGTAGGAACATCTAGGAGAAGAATTTACATATTTTGCACCTTCAATTCAAGAGTTTTTCAAGTTTTTCTTCAACCTTTGATTTCTTCTTGCATGTTCTTGTTCTTCAATCGTGCTAACTTTTATTTCCATCACTTTTATTGTTATTTCTCATGTTATGCTAGGTTTTTAAAGATCGGGATACATGAACCCAGCCTGATGTGTTAATTGCATGTGTATAACATTAATCCTCTGAATTTAGTGATTGATTACGACCGTATTGCGTAGGAACACAACAATTGTAGATCTTTGTATCTCGTTTGCCTCTGGGTAACCGGGATGATTTAGAATGCAATTCGAGTGTCACTATCGCGATACCGATTTACTCGTCCTCAGATTAAGTATGACGCGAGCTTGAACCTCGTATACGTAATGCTTGGGAGTACTAAATTCTGGGTCAAATTAATCGATTAAATTTACGATTAATATTATAACTGCAATACACTAGGTTTGGGGGATTGTGTCTCTACCTTAATTTTTTCAATTAGTTTTAGTTAACTTCTTTATTTTTTTCTTTTTCCTTTCTCACTCAATCATCATCTTTTACACTTTATTTTTTGTAGTAATAAATCAATTAAAATCTATCAAACATTCCCTGTGGATTCGATACCCAAACTCGCCACTATACTCCGCAAGAGTGTAGTTAAAGTTTAGTTTTTTTTTTTGTATTGTGGCCGGAAGCCGATAACAACGACTAGCATATTTACACGAATGCTCGGTTTTCCACTCGATCATCGGGCTACATCCTCCCAGCTACGGATTCTGGATTCCTCGAGAGACAAAAACTATCGGAGAACGCTATCCTTCAAAGTTTTATGAAGTAATTGGGCCATCACTTCTTCAGAAGCCCCTATGAGAGTCATGGAAGGTGATAACTACGAAGATGAACAATCGGGGGTCCACTTCCTCCGAATTTCTTGATATTTGGCATCTTGAACTTCTAGGGTAACCTTGCCTTAGGATAAGGAGACATGTGGGTGTAGTCCATATAATTTTCAGAGATTCTGAATTGGTCGAACTTCTTAGTTAGCATCTTGAGATCTTCTTTGACTTTGTTCAACTCTTCCTCTTTTGGATCAATGATCAGAGGCAAGTTAGCCCCAAGTTGAGAAAGGTTTGGCATAGGAAGTTGGGCAGGCGGCGGCCCATTAATAGGAGGGGCATGTGGAGCGTGTTGATCCTTTTCGAGAACCCAGATAGGCTCGGGTGGACCCATAACATTAGGGAATAGGATCTCGAGCTCTTGAGGAACAAGAACCTGGTTTCATTGCATCTCTCGGACCTCAGTCTGAAGGTTGTCAATCTTGGACACGAGCTGAGATAAAATTACCGTCAGATCTGGCTACACAACTGGTATTTGATATGTGTTTTCCATAGATAGTGGATGGATACCAGACTCGAAAGAAATAGCAGGGGAATTGACGAAACTCCGGGGTGATTTAACTTAAGACCGAAACCAATAAGGAGCCAGTCCAAGCGCATGCGATTGATCTGAGAATGCGTAAAATGGGATTTATTTTTAAGATAAAGAATGGAAATATTTTTGACATTTTTTTTAGATCTAAGGACAAAATATTTTTGGCTTTTTGATAAATAAGGGAGAAATGTTTTTGGAATTTTGATAAAGAAGCCATATATTTTATTATAATAGAACTCAACATACGCCATCTTAAACCTCGGATCAAGTACAACGATGTTAGCCAACACCAAACTACATTCATCCCAATATTTTTTAAACTTTTCCCTCATTGGGATAGACATCAAACGAAGGCACTCATGCTCGCTTTCCTCCAAACTCATCAACATTAATTGAGTTTTACAGACATCAGAAAAGAATACATTTGCAGTCTGAAAATTTGTACCACTAAAATGGCGTGTAGCATCAAAATTTTTTCAAACAACCGCAAACCAAATTTGCCACACCCCACTCCTCTTCGGATGGACAATGTTAGTAAATACAATATGAGGGGGATTTTTTTTATATAATATTATAAATAACTATTATAATATATATTTGAAATATTAGTAAATACAATATATATTATTGAAAAAAATATTATATATATTAAAAATATTAATCGAATCGAATTACTAACGGATCGGAGTATATGAATCCAAATCCGTTCCATTTAATAAACGGGAAATCGGGTAATTGGATTTTAGGCGTGATCCATATCCGCTTAAATGAATCGGATTTGGATTCGGATTCGGATAAAATCCGATCCACTGACAGGTCTAATAGGATACCCACAGATATAATATGGCGGGTTCTACATAAAAAAGGAGTTACTTGTAGATATATTGATGTGATCAAGGATATGTATGATGGGGCCATGACTACAATAAGAACATTAGCCGGAGAAAGTAGTGAATTTTCAATTACTGTAGGTCTACACTAAGGTTCAACATTAAGTCCTTATCTCTTTGCTTTTGTTATGGATGAGTTGACTGGACAAATACAATATGAGGTGCCATGGTGCTATGCCATTTGCAGTTGATATTGTTTTTGAGACTAAGACGGGGATTAATGTTAGGTTGGAATTGTGGAGAAAAACTCTAGAAACAAGAGGATTTAAAATAAGCAGAACTAAAACATAACAAGTGGAGTGCAATTTTAGTAGTAATAGGAGGACAAATGGAGATGTGGTGAAATTGGAGGGTCAAGAGATCCCTAAAAATTATCATTTTCGTTATTTAGGCTTGATTATCCAAAAAAGATGGAGATATTAGTGATGATGTTACTCATAGGATTAGAGCAGGCTGGATTAAGTAGAGAAGTGCTACCGGCGTTTTGTGTGATGGACATATAACTTTGAAGTTGGAAAATTTTATAGGACGGCCATTAGACCCGCCATGTTATATGCCCAAGAAACAAAATGTGCAGAAAATGAGTGTGGCAGAGATGCGAATGCTAAGACGGATTTGTGGTAAAACTCGAAATGATAAAATTAGAATTGAACAAATTCGTGAAACGGTAAAAGTAACTCCTATAGAAGATAAATTGAGAGAAAAACGACTTAGATGGTTTGGACATGTCAAGACCAATGGATGGCTCCCGTAAGGAAGAGTGATTTAGTTAGTCTTGATGGTAACACAAGGAGTAGAGGTAAATCTAAATTAACTTGACGTGATATTATAAAAAAGGACATGATATCTTGTGGTTTAACCGAAGATATTGCGCTTGATAGAATGGAATGAAAAAATAGAAAGGCTTTGTTGAGTTGAGTTAAGTTGAGTTGGAGGTAACCGCCAATGAACACTGTGTGAACTAGCCTTGGTCCGGGGACTGAATTTCGAGCTAAAAAATCACGCATCCATGTCAAAATAAATGTTTTTAGTTTAGTTGGTGTTCACGTACTCTAGTTGCAATCAATGTCGAGTCAATACTTTGTTTTCGTTTCAAAATTCATGCTTAGACTAGTATTGGAAGTATCCAAAAGTGTTTCTAACTTTATTGCATTGATCTTTTCTTGTTCAGAATTTATTGCGCTCAACAAGTTTCTTCTAAAGGTTAGTATCTATATTTATATGACCATTTTAATTGATGAAGAATTTTTCTTTCCTACGTTTGAGCTAAATGTTATGAATTATAACTTGTCTTAGCATATTTACTGTGTGTTGTACAGAGAAATATAATTATAGGATTTCTATAGGGATATAATAAATGCTTGTTTTGGGTGGGATAATACGTATTAAAAGGTGTTTCTCTATTGATTTTACGGTCACACGTGACATTTTTCTTAAATTAGTTGTCATTTACCATTTATTCGCAGCTCCGACCTTGAGATTTCGAGGGCTCTAGGCGAATACATAAGTAAGGGCCCCTTATACTTAGTTACAAAAGATAGTAATGACGTACTTCTTTTGGTAAAGTGCATTAACATCCACGTAAAATTTATTTAAAATTAACAAAGTAGTTCATAAACACAAAGAAATGACAAATAAAAAGGAACAAATAATATGTATTCCTATTTTGAGGAGTTTGTTGCAGGAGGTCCCATTGACCTTTCTTACTTCTCAAAAGGCCTATTTAATGAAATGTGATGTTATGGGCACGATGAAATTGGCATGGCTACTTACAAGAGAATTACAATCATAAGAAAACTAGGGTTCTAATTTTTGGTGATGGTTAATGGCAAACCTAGGGGAAACTTTAAAGCTTCGAGGGTACTAGGCAACGAGATCTTTTATCTCCTTCCCTTTTCGCTCTGGTTGCGGATGTTTTATCTCGATTAATGGGGAGGGCTTGTGCCAGAAATTTGATAGAGGACTTTGAGGTAGGAAAGGATAGAGTGAGGGTGTACAATTTGCAGATCATACAATATTTTTCGTGTCCATTAATGAAGACAAATTTCAAATTTTAAAAGGGTAATTGAGCTTTTAATTTTCTTCCCCTTTTCAGGATTTCAGGGCTTAAAATTAAAATGGCTAAGAGCTTGTTAGTTGTGATTAATATGGAGGAGGATAAGTTCAAAAGATTGGCAACTGAGATAGGGTGTGAGAGTGGTTGATGACCACTTGGATACCTGGGAATGCCAACCCTCGTAGCGAGGGATCTTGGTTACCGCTGGTGGAAAAAAGTTTCTAAAAGACTTGATGGGTGATTGAGGGGGTGCTTGTCTAGAGGGGTAGGCTTACATTAGTCCAATTGGTTCTTTCTATCATCCCCACTTATTTTGTTTCTTTTTTCAAAATATTGAAAAACTCAGTAGAACATGTCTTTTGGGTAGGTAATGGGTAGGGTAAAAAGGACCATGTAGTCAAATAGGAAGCAGTATGTAGAAGTAAGAAAAAAGGAGGGTTGAAATTAACTTAATCAATTTTTTTTTTTAGCTATGGAGGCTCACTTTGATGTTCCATCATTGAAAGTAAGTATGGTGTTCATGAAAACGTGTGGGATTCTAAAGTGGTGGTGATTGGATCCTATTGTAATTCTTGGAAATTAATTTCTCAAGATTTGGGTTCTTTCTTGAAGCATACCTGCCTTGTTGTTGTTGTTGGTAACAATATTCGGTTTTGGGAAGGCACTTCGATTGGCGAGGTTAGTTTTTGTTCAAGTTTCCTCCTTTTTATAGGGTCTCTCTCAACTCTCAAAGTCTTATTCAAGTGTGGTTCTTCTTGGGGATAGTGCGTTTGGGGAATTTGTCTCTTTACTTTATTTGATTGAAGGAGTTCGTCTTTTTCAGGATTCTATTGATAAAGAGTGTGGGTTCTAATGAAATGGAATTTTTTCCGTGCAAATCTTACTTCGACTCTCTAGTGGAACCTCCATCTATCTCTATTTTCAAATTGTATAAGATGATTTGGAAGATTGATGTACCCTCAAAAGTCCAAATATTTGCATGGTTGGCTACAAGGAGGAGAGTAAATACTTGTGATGTTCTTTGTGCAGGAAGGATAACGAGTCCGTCGATCACATTTTGCTCCATTGCTTTTTCACTAGATTTCTTTGGGATAAGGTGTTAAAAGAGTTTGGGATTGCTGCTGTTTTTCTAAAATTGGGAGTTGTACCTTTCGATGGAATGGATTCTTTAGGGAGATAAGAAAAAGAACAGGATCTTGTGGAGATGCATTTTAATGGTCTTAATGTGGAGTCTGGACTGTTAGCTGGAGAGAAATACCACACATTTGAGGATAAAGTGGTGGAGAGGGAAGAATTCTGAATGAAGAGATACAGGCATCTTTGTCTAAGGCATTCGACAAGGTTCCATTGTCTTCTATCGTGGAGAATTGGGCGGTGATAAAGCTGGGAACTTTATGTTGGATTATTGGGGCTTTTAGTTGTAGATGTTCTGAAGGATATCTGTCGTGTTACTTGTTTGAGGGGCCGCTTCTTTGTTATGTTATGGTTTGCTTTTCTTTAGCTATGATAGTTTGTTTATATATGTGTGGAGGTAATTGATCCTCTAGATATCCTTGATTGTATTTTGAGATCATGATGTTGAGCATTAATAAGATTTGTATTTTTCCCCCAATAGAAAAAGATTATATCAAAAGTAGCAGCCAACCAACAAATCAAATGACCCAACCAACAAATCTCGTATTTATCTCATTTACCAGAAGAATCCCCTTAACTTGATCAACATGAGAGCGCATTAGGTTCCACTAATCAGACGGTAACAAAATAGATTACACATGAATTGCGAAAAGGAGTCAAATTGGCTACACTAAATGTAGTGGCACTCACAAGCCATCTACAAAGCACACGACACGAAAGAGGCCGTAACGTCATATCTGTAGATTCTGCGCCTTTCCCTCAGCTTGCACAAGTGAATCATAACCAAATCTCCAGAGACAATGATGGTCCACTTGTCCCTTGCAAGAGGCATAGATGCGCTGCAATCATGAACAACCTCCATGCGAGTGGCAAAATCACTTAGGAAAGGGCATACCAGAAACCAATAGTGGAAGCTCAGTTTACTGGTAGATTAATTAGGATGAAGGAGACATGACAAATACAATCTGAAAAGGTGGCAAGACAATCCAATAGAACGGTTTATAGAGTTATTAGATGCAAATCCTGCATCTTTAACCACCACATCCCGACTCTTCAAATTCTCACCTGCGAGGCATCGTAAGATATTCCGCAAACTATGGCTTCGTAAAAAAATGACCAGATCTAATGTGATGCTACAGGGAAGTCGTATTAAAAGCATGCAACATGAATTAAAGTGAACAATCTTTGAGAATCTATCCACAACAACATAGATGGAGTTATGATCGTTTGCCGTCCGAGCTAACCCCACCATAAAATCCATAGAAGTACCCTTCGCCTCACGCTCGACCAGAAGAATCGCTCATGCAAGGTGTCTAATGTCCGAGTGACACAAGTATGTCTTGCGAAGCCCTCACAACGAATCTCATAAATGATATTCACACGTCTCCATTGGGATACACAACGAGGATCCCCTCATCTTGAAGCTAGTACTAGCCAAAGACTCCGTGATATCTACAACAATCTTCGATAATAGTACCAACGAACTGGTGATCCATATAAATTGCCAAGCTTGTCAAATCCAAAAACAATAAGATACACAATGACCAAATTACATCTCCTCCTGCTCAATTTTCCATGACCAAGTGTGATACGTTCTGCTCAATTTTCCCTCTCCGGCTTATACCGTAGGTAGAAAGTGAACTTCTGCATGAAGTTAAAACATCGTGCACGCCTGCCACTGATCTTCTAACCAGTTATTAAAGGAGGCGCTTGTGTTCCAACTTCATAGCAAACTCGCGGTGAATAATGCACTTTTGATAGTACTCTACGACAGAGAACTCTAGATGATAAATCGGATAATTTACTGCAGTACTGGTTACCTTTTGATTGCAAAAGGGTACGGGGCAACCATTCTGACTCAAAATTTCCGCGATATCTGTCTCGCGTCGCATGACAACTCAAAAGTTGGTGAAATTTGGAAGAACCGATACGGGATGATGTCATCTTGGATTTAATGAGCTGAAATGCAACCTCAGTCTCTTCAGTTCAGTACAATAGTTATCAGATTCAGACGAACCCATTAATGTGGTAATTGGGGCCATGATTGAGGTGAAGTCCTCAATGAAGCGAGAGTGAAAATTCATGAAAATTCCTTACCCACGATGCAGACGTTCCGCTACCAAGTCCCCCAATCTTATAAGGTTTGAACAGTTCAGTCATACAATGCGTTAACGATCTCTTGAGACAATAAGTTAACACTTGACCCTCCGTTGATGATCAATGTGAAGACCCGACCCTTGGGGTTGCTAAATGCACGCCAATCGTTTGGGTACGGGAATGCGATACATACACATTGTAAAATATATTACGATGGGGGTAGGGCCGATAGGCTTATGACGATCATTTTGCTCAAATGAATTGGGCTCCTTCTAAACACTAGAGTGGTTAGAAAGTTATAATAATAAACATCTCTTATATTCTTAAGATGCAAATTCTTTATGTACCTTTGAGGTTATGTATTTGAGAATTTTTTATGTAAACGCGTTGAATAAGTATATCCTAGACTTTTAAATGGTTCTCTTAAAAACCCCTAATCATTAATTCACTATGGGTCCGTTTGGTTGCATATAGGAAAAAGAGTGGGTATGGCAAAATTTGCCAAATTTTACCAAGTTTTTTTCACATGACGCTATCAAACAGCCATTAGGCGAAATTAAAGTCAATCTAATTAATTTATTTAAAAACAGTTTTTACAATATTTTTATATTACGGTTTTTTAAAAAAATTGTAAAACATTTTCTTAACAATTTTTTATAATATTAAAATCAGTTTTTAAAATATAGATGAAAATAATTTTTAAATATTCACAACAGTTTTTTTTAACTATTTAAAATATTTTTTAATTTTGTTTTTAAACTTTAAAACTGTTTTTATATTATATTCAAAACAGTTTTTAAAAGTGTTAAAAACTATTTTTACAATATTTTTATATTACGTTTTTTCAAAAAATTTGTAAAACATTCTCTTAACAAATTTTTATAATATTAAAAACAGTTTTTAAAATATTACAAAATAAATTTTAAACATTCACAACAGTTTTTTTAAACTATTTAAAACAGCTTTAAAAAATGTTTTTTAAAACTTTAAAACAGTTTTTATAATATATTCAAAACAGTTTTTAAAAATGTTAAAAACAGTTTTTACAATATTTTTATAATACGTTTTTTAAAAAAATTTGTAAAACATTTTCTTAACATTTTTTTCTAATATTAAAACCAGTTTTCAAAACATTACAAAACAGTTTTTAAATATTTATAACAGTTTTTTTAAGTATTTAAAATAGTTTTTAAAATTATTTGTTAAAACTTTAAAACTGTTTTTATAATATATTCACAACAGTTTTTAAAAATGTTAAAAACAGTTTTTACAATATTTTGTTAATACGGTTTTTAAAAAAAATTGTAAAACATTTTCTTAACAATTTTTTATAATATTAAAAACAGTTCTTAAAATATTGCAAAATAATTTTAAATATTCATAATAGTTTTTTAATTATTTAAAACAGTTTTAATTATTTTTTAAAACATTAAAACCGTTTAAGAAGTTGGCATATTTGTTGGCAAATATTTCCCACTCAAATAGGTAAGCAGAATTTACCCACAGATTGTGCATAGGAGGTGTTGTACATTGGCAAATAATGCCTAGGCAAATTGTGCAACCAAACAGCCAAAATGTGGGCAAATTTTCATATTTGTCAACTTTTTGACATTTGCGTAGGCAAATTTGGCCAACCAAACGGACCTTATATTCTAAACATTTTTCTCTTAAAAACTTATTTGAGGTGAGAAGTATGAAATTATTTCTTGGATCGCCAAATTTAGTGTATTGGAATGAAAGTCTATTATGTTTCGGAACGTGCTTACCAATACGCAAAGTGCCAGGGTAGTAGTGGTGTTCCCTGGTTACTATGGGTTGCATCCAGTGTAGAAAGGGTTATGTTGTATCCAAATTGGTGCCTAACATATTTGCCAAAGCACCACTGACAAATGGTTCATGGTGCTGTATTGCAACTGTTGATTACGCCGGGCCTGCTCTTACGCATGAGTAACCTGAAATTGTCATACAGAAGCTGAAACAAATAGCGACGTACACATTTTTTATGGCTTCAAACCCCAACGGATGTGGCACTAAGTGAAAATGTGATAAGGTTGATCCACGGTTGAGCTATGGGGTCCTAGGGTACAGTAGAGTGTTGTTGTTTTCTGGATAGGGGAGGATAGTTTTGGTCGGTGTCAAAGAATGTTGTGGGCATTGTTGTTAAAGGGGCAGCTAGGCTACAGACTCACTAAGGCGCAATCAGTGTTATAAAAGGTGCTAGGCGGCGGGTGGCGAGGGACCTTCGACGGGCTAGGCGAGGGACCTTCAATGGTAATAAAATAATATTGATTTTAGCCCTGACTAGTAGGATGTGATTGGCATAATACCCCTTCTCTAGGCTATCTCGTCAGCTGCAATAGAGGGTTCAGCCACCTACTTAATCTTATCACCAGGTTTAGGTGGCAGTGGAAGTCCACTCATTAACGTGGAGTCGGGATCATCCATTGTTCCATGGAACTTCATTATTCCATACAAACACATGAAATCTTTGAAGCAACTTTGTTGCTCTCCAGAATCACTTGGTTTTCAAGTGTTCTTCAACATTAAAAGACATTTAGCCGTTCACATCATAGCTTTGACCCATACTTATTACAACCATATACCAAGTTGGATTCTCCTGTTTACATTTAGAAAGCTTTTTACATGCTCTACCCGCCGAGGAACTCATTGCGTAATGCATGACATACCCTTCTACTCCAAAAAGGGTTCAGACTAAGTTTCATAATAGAGTATCATTAAAATTTATCCCTGACATTTCGAATGCTGTCTACATTGAGAATTATCTACCTCTCTTGCTCTACCCACCAGGGAACTCATTGTGTAATGCATGATATATCCTTATTGATGCAGGAGCATAGGGACATGAGCGTCCTTTTTATTATTGTTATTATATTTTATTTGTCCTTTTTTTAGCCTTTTTTTTAATCTTTAGTGTAAATAGCCTAAGGACCTCCTTTTGTAACACTTTTGACATTTTGATAATGAGAACCTAGAGAGAGAAATTGAGACCCATTCACGAATTCTTCTAGTTCTTATTGTGTACATTAATTTTCATGCTTTCGCATCTTATTTCACATCAAATTGGTATTAGAGCCTCGTTTGCTCTTGAATCGAACATGTTCATCAAAAATTGGGATTCGGTTGGTGTCACCTGGATGATTTGCAACATCCCCTCACCCACCTCCACGAAACCCTAACCTTAAAACAAGAAACCTTAATATTCATCATCCATCTACGACATTACCATGGCCCGTTACCACCACAAGAACTCCGAAAAACCACCATATCCTGGTCGGAACAGACCAGCCCACCAGAGGAGCCATCGGAACCCTAAAAAACCACCTGCCTTAGTGACTCCTAGGAGTCAAGTTTTTGGTTTCGATGAGGTTCGTGATCTTTATCCGATTGATGTGGAGTTTGGATCGATCTTTGCAGCCTGTCAGCAGGGCGGCATTAGTGCTTCGGGCGAGTATCTATTACAGGATGGGTTTCTACATCGGGGGACGGCCTTATGTATCCCACCTTCTTCTTTGTGGGAGATTATCATTTCTGAGATCCACAAAGGAGGATTGTCGGGCCATTTGGGACAGACGTGTTCTAATGCGATGCTGAGGGACCAATTTTACTGGCTCACGATGAGGAGGGATGTCAACGCCTTCATTAGGCGTTGCTATACTTGCCAGATGGCTAAGGGCCAGCACACCAATGCGGGTTTGTATACTCAATTGCCGATTCATGAGGGGCCATGACAAGATGTTTTGATGGACTTTATTGTGGGGATGCCTTGTACATCTAATGGCCATGATTCCATCCTTATTATGGTGGATAGATACTCTAAGATGTCGCACTTCATCCCTTGTACTCGTACAACAGATGCGTCCCATGTGGCGTCATTATTTTTTCGCGAGATTGTCCATCTGCACCGGGTTCCACATAGTATCACCTCTGACAGGGACGTACAATTTATGAGACATTTTTGGCTTACATTGTGGCGACTTTTACGGACAGAGTTGCAGTTCTCGACCGCTTTTCAACCCAAACGGATGGCCAGACTGAGGTGGTCAACCGGAGTGTGGGTGATCTATTGATATGTCTATTTTCTGAGCACCCCCTCAGGTGGGACATAGTGATAGTCCAGGTCGATTTCGCCTTTAACAACGCGGTCAACCGTTCTATCGGCCTTTCTCTTTTCTAGATCGTATTGGGATGGTTGCCTACTATGCCTATAGACCTTGCCGATCTTCCCCCGACGGTGCCTACTTGTCCCTCAGCTGAGGAGTTTAGCGCCCGCTTGACTTTCATCCAGGGCGATGTTTGTGCTCATTTACAGACCACTTACGCCTCTTATAAAGAGGCCGCTGCTTTATCTCCTTCCGCTCGAGTGATTTAGTCATGCTATATCTCCAGAAAGTGCGGCGGCAGGGCAAGGGTGACAAGCTTCTTATGTGCCTATTTGGACCTTTTTCTCTTATCCGAGCTTGTGGGCCAAATGCCTATGAGGTTGACCTCCTCGATGAGTTTCGCATGCACCGCACGTTCAACGTGACAGATCTTTCTCCATTCCGAGGCACCCATGCCCATCGATTCCCATTCCACAGGTCACAGCCCACCCTGTTCGCTCTCACGTTGATTGCGTTTAGGAAATTCTAGACTCCGAGCTTGTATCCTCATCTTCGAGAGATTATACCTGTTACTTGATTAGTTGGGTTGGCCGACCCGAGGCCGAGGACTAGAGCCCTTGTCACATAGCTCCGTGACCTGTAACTTCGCGTGCTTCGTGGGCGACATGCGGTAATAGGGGAGGTTGGGGAGCTGCGCCCCGGGGAAAATCTATAGCATGTATATCCTGGAGAGGTGGAAGATCATCTGGGGCGTACACACGTCGCATAAGAATCCAACAAACTCTGGACGCGTGGTTGAACCATAGTTAGCGAGATCACTACATCCCCTTCAGTATTGCGATCCGGGATCGTACGATCCAAAATATGGTGGGTTTTTGATTCGGATCTCCAAAAATGGCGTTCCAAAATTTTAGATTAACTATAGTTATTATTAGTTTCAAGACAACTTTCAGACTTTAATAACATAATATATGGAAAGAAAAGAGACTTCTCAAATAATATTTATACATAATGCCTTACATATCATTAAATTTACTATAGAATATCGAGATTATCCAATATATACCTTTTTAGGAAATTTCTTATATTGGTGGACTATAAGAGTCTTGACAAAATACATGTATAATACTAAAAGAACCTGACAAGAGTTCTAAAAAGTCCTTATGATTTGAAGTAGAGAAGCAATTAAGGATACCTCTACCGTACCACGTAGCGGCTAAACTAACGTACTCCGTACCTCGTACCGGAGCGACCCACAATCCAAGTAACATTGGGTGGAATGGATGCCTTCGGGGTGGTAATGGGAATGATAAGAGCATAGCATAACCCCGTCGCCGCAGTCTCTATGGCCATAGTTGTTAGATCGCGAATCGTATCGTGAGTCGTTTACCCATCGAATCGTGAATCGTGAATCGAATCGGTCGAATTCGGAAAATATAGTAAAACATACGCAAATGGTTTTAACACTATAGAATTAGCAATTAAGCATGATATGACAAAAAACTAATCGTAGCACGTGATAATATGCCAAAATATATCACAAAAATTAAACGTAGCACATATTCTCTCATTCATTTTAAGCTTAATAATGTAAAAAATCAAAATAAATCATAAAAAGTCATCATCAATGATCATTCTTCTTATTTTTTCATCTTCATCATTCATCATCATCAAGGCCCAGATCATCATCATCATCGTCTATCTGCCCCCTCTTCAAATTCCTCTTCATCATCCTCATCATAAGAATTTTAATATCTTCATCTGCAACTTGTTTGCCTTTCCCCTTGGCATTTAAATTCCTTGGCCCTATATATCACAAAATGATTTTGACATATATTAACAATAAGATTAGCATATATTAGTAACAAATAAACAATAATTATAATAATTCCGCATATTTTCAGTTCGCTTCCTCTTTTTGCTAGGTCTTTCATCTTCGAAGCATTCGTGAACATCCAACCATGAATGGTCGGTGGGAAGACATGGTTCCTCTATATCTCTCTCAGTGATCCACTCATCATCGTCCTCCATATCGGATAGACAAATTGAATCGAAGTCACCACTTTCTCTCCTTTTCTCTCGTCTCATTTCAAGTTGAAGATTATACTTCACGAAAACAAGAGCATTCAACCTTTGTTGCTCCAAACGATATCTTTTCTTGGAATGCACATGATCAAATGTGCTCCAATATCTCTCACAACCTGTCGCACTACATGTGAGACTAAGAACTCGTATAGCAATTTATTGAAGCTCCGGTACATCTTCACGAAAACTTTCTCACCAATTGGCTATATAAACAAAAGAAAATAAAAAATTCAGTAACATATAAATTCATTGAAGTAAAAAATTCAGCACCATATAAATTGATTAACATAAAAAAATCAGCAACATATAAACTCACCAGGTTGTTTTTTATCTCTTGTTAGAGTTGCCGAGCTTCTACCGAACAATCCCGCACACGTTACGGAGATTATTGTATTGTTATCCGGGCACATCCTCTCTATAGTGTCATACAAACCACATTTCACTTCTCTATCGGCCTTAAAGTCATCATTGAAGTGAAATCTTCAAATATAAACAAAAAATATATTTTAGTCCGTTATATAATATAAATTAGAAAATTGTGGAATCTTCAAGTAAAGAATTTAATATAAATCATGTTACCTTGTGTTCAAATAGTATCCCGCGGCATGAAGTGGCCTATGAAGTTGAAGAACCCACCTCGTATCAATTATTCTCCAAATCTTCATATATCTCTTCTCTACATGATTAAAATTAGCCGCAATTTGCTCCTTCGCCCGATCCATAGCTTCATATATGTAATCCATTACCGGTTTTGCATCTCCATTAACAAGTCTCAAAACTTTGTAAAGTGGATGCACACTTTTCAAACAATATTTAATCGCTTTCCAGAAATTTGTATCACCTAAAATGATTCCCTCCACTTTCTTCGCATCCACCTTGTTGGCAAAAGTTTCATTCATCCAATCGACCGACGTAAACATATGCCTAAATGCCCCTTTATTTTCTCCAGAATTCTTCAATGTGAGAAAGGAAGTGGCAAATCTAGTTGCTCTCGCTCTAGTAAGTTACCTCTTATTTGAAAATCTTTTAAACATATCAAGCACACTTGTCTGCCTATAAATATACACAGTAACTTCTCTTGCCTTTGTAATTGTGTTTTGAAATATAAGCAAGTTACCAATGTCGGTAAGCATCAAATCAATCAAGCGGGCGGTACACGGGTTCCAAAATAAGTTCTTTCTTTTCTCTTCCAATAACGTCCCCGCGACTACATACGCCGATGCACTGTCCGTTACCACTTGCACAACATTTTCTTCCTCAATCTCTTCTATCATATTATCAAGCAACTCAAACAATCTCACCGCATCCTTGAAGAAGATCATCGGTTTCCCATTTTGGCTCAAAACAACACTCACCCCTGTCTTGTGAGGATCGCAAGACAACTCAAATAATTGATCAAAATCAGATAATGTTAAAGTAGGCGCCGTCGTCATCAACTTCTTGACGCGCATGAAGGCTCTATTCGCCTTTGCAGTCCACCAAAACGCAGCACTTGAGGAGGTACTCATCAAATCTGTGATAGGTGCCATGACAGTGCTGAATCCGGCTACAATGACAGTGCTGAATCCGGCTACAAAGCGTCGATAAAACCCTACCAGGCCATGAAAGTTGCGGACCTGAGATACTTTTGTAGGTGGGGGCCAATCCACTATCGCATGAATCTTGACGTCATTTACCCTGACGCCCTCGCCTGAAACCACATAACCCAAGAATGTCACCGACGGTACCATAAAGACGCATTTCTTCATTGTGAGGAAGAAACGCTTGTCTCGTAGGACCGCCAATACCTGAGCTACATGGTCAAGGTGCTCCTCCTCTGATCGGCTGTAAATCAGGATATTATCAAAATAAACTACCATAAATTTACTCATGAAAGGGCGTAAGATTTGTGTTATCACCCTCATAAAGGTAGACGGGGCATTGGAGAGACTGAAAGGCATCACCATCCACTCATATAACCTGTCCTTCGTCTTGAAGGCGGTCTTCCACTCATTCCCTGACTTCATATGAAGTTGGTGATAGCCGCTCTTCAAGTACAACTTGGAGAAAATTCTAGCACCATGGAGTTCTAGCATATCCTCTAATCTGGAGGTAGGAAACCTGTACTTCACGGTGATCTTGTTAATAGTTCGGCTATCAACACACATACGCCAACTCCCATCCTTCTTTGGCGCTAACCGGGCGGGTACCGCACAAGAAGACATAATCTCTTGAATGTAACCCTTGTCACATAGCTCCGTGACTTGTCTCTATAACTCCGTGTGCTCCATGGGCGACATGCGTTAATGGCGGAGGTTGGGGAGCTGCGCCCCGGGGACAAAATTTATATCATGCTGTATATCGCGGAGAGAAGGAAGATCATTTGGGAGCGTACACACGTCGGCAATACCTCCAGAAAGCGCGGCGGCAAGGCGGATAACAAGCTTCTTATGCCCCGATTTGGACCTTTTCCTATTATCCGAGCTTGGGGGCCGAATGCCTATGAGGTTGACCTCCTCGATGAGTTCTGCATGCACCGCACGCTCAACGTGGCGGATCTTTCTCCATTCTGAGGCACCCATGCCCCACCAATTCCCATTCCACCGGTCGCAGCTCACCCAGTCCGCCCTCACGTTGATCGCGTTGAGAGAATTCTAGACTCCGAGCTTGTATCATTATCTTCGGGAGATTATACCCGTTACTTACTTTGTTGGGTTGGCGGATTCGAGGCTGAGGAATCCTGGAGATTACAGAGGCCACTCTGCAGCACATCGACCCTGAAATCTGTCGTCAATATATGGAGTGTATGGAGTCTTCTCAAGGGAGGGAGAGTGATGCAGGAATAGGGACACGTGCGTCCTTTTTATTATTCTTTTTTATTCGTCCTTTTTTTAAGCCTTTTTTATCTTTAGTATAAATAACCTAAGGGCCTCCGTTTGTGATACTTTTGACATTTTGATAATGAGAACCTAGAGAGAGAAATTGAGACCCATTCATGATTTCTTCTACTTGTTGTTGTTGTGTAGATTAATTTTCACGCGTCCGTATCTTATCTGACATCACTTGTGCTCCAAAAAAATTTCAAACTAAGTTTCATAAAAGAGTATCATTTAAATTAATCCCTACCATTTCGAATTATTACTACATAAATAACACAATTCAACTCACATCACGAAAGTAACACAAAAATATTCAATGGCTTAAAAAAAAGTTCAATCTAAGTTTTATAATAAAGTACCATTTAAAGTATATCACTCCCACATTTTGAACCGTAACATTAGTAAATTTTTCATGTATCCTATTAAGTACATCTATTCTCAAGAATGGAAATTCTTTATTTTCTGGTTGTCTATCGTACAAGAAAGAAATATATTTTTGTTTCAGAAGTAATAGTCTAATGGGTTTGGAGTGTCTTTTTTTTTTTCTTTTCCTTTTCATTTATTTACTTAAAATGTCAACTTAATGTTATAGTGCTGGAGATGGTAGAAGCAGCTAGTTACTTGTATTGTTTTGATTATATTTCAGGTTCAACAAGCATTCTCAGATTTGGAGAGGTGATTACAGCTTAAAATATTCTGAGTTATGAAGTTTTAGTGTCTTGTGTTTTTACTTTTTAACATGTGTATGATTAATGTAAATTGTAAACCTGATGCCCTAGTTTTTCCTTTATCCTCTCTTCCTTTGTTTATAGGAGCTTCTGTAAGCTCCTTAAACTTTTGAAGGTGGTTAAACTGAGCCATCTTCATGGAAGTATCAATGTGGTGTGAGTACGTTTTTATCTATGTGGCGAGTCTTTCAGATATTCGGTACATCCTGGATGTGGACCAATGACTGATAGCTGTGTCTCTGCACTTATCTTGTTCCTTAAATAAATAATATCACTGTCTAGAGTCAAAATTGATTCGATAAACCCTCTCCAATGAAATGATTAAATGTTTACAATGGTTATCCAATAATCAAATTTGAGTCTATTAATGAACAAAACTAACAGTCTTTCAATAACAATATTAGTGGACCTCACCATTGTTAAAGTAAAAGACAAAAATAGAGAGCCTTTTAAAATTTGAAGTATCTTTTCCTTTTTTGTCATCTTCCTCCTTATTGGTGAGAAATGGTGGGCTCCACGCTTTTGATTATTGACAATATATTACCAATGTGAAGCTTGGGGATGTTAACTTAGGCAACTCACTAAATGAATAACCAAAAGCTGATGTGGCAACAATTCATTATTCAATAATAGTTAAGCCATTGGAGATACACTTATGAAGCAACTTTGATGTGGATTTTAACAAAATGAATGAGCTGATTGGAGAGCCTTATAATGAATGGATTTGAATAGCATATTGAATGGAGTTATTCGAAATCCATGCCAATAAGGATACTAGTTGTACAATTATCCTAACAAGATCACATGTTTCCATTTTTCTATTCTATCCACCTCCAGTAGTCATTCCTTTATAGTTGTTTATCCTTTCATAATAATTATTCCATGTACAGTCACTAGGCTGATTACATTTTAGATTCAGGGTGCATTCTTAAATAAAATTTGACACGTGCTTTGCTTGGGACGAGAGATTGGTTTAACTTTTTCTGGTTTTCTGAAACATTTCAGTATCTATATAAACTTACCATAAATATTGGACTTAACATGATGTTCACTCTCAGCTATTCATGAAAGGCTGGTTGCAAGTATTAGAGATTGAATTACATGATCTGCAAAGAGATAAATCTAAACACCATCTCTTTTGTAATTTGTTTATTGTAACAGGGGTCGTGGATTCCTTGTTCCTGATGATGTCTATGAGGTATGACACCCCTCCTCTTCCGCGGGTTCAATATAAATGATTGCATTTGTTTTTGGATGGACGATGGAGGTTTGTATAGTGTGCAATCGTATCTTTGCTTAGATGAGACCTTGTTGACTACAGCATATTTCTTTGTTGCCTGTTGTCGACTGGGGTTGTTAGGAACAATTTTCTAAAAAGCAGCTTAGGCAGCCACCTAGGCTCTAGCCGCGGGGCAAGCTCCTCGCCTAGGAGCCAAGCGGCCAAAAGCGGACTAAGTGAATTTTTTTTTGCTGATTTTTTCAATTAAACAGAAATATTCACATTAATATCATGTGTATCATATATGTATTCAATTTAATTATATACATATATATCATGTGTGTGAATGTTGTTCTGTATATATACACACACACATACAGAAATGAGTGTAGTAGCATATATTTGCGTGATATTTCTAAATATTACTCTGCTTTAGTATCTGCAATACCATTAATTTTTTTTGTGTATAATATTTCTATTATTTGTTTTGGAATCAAATATCAGTCGCACAATTTATATTTTCTGTGTGCAATATTTCTATTCTTTTTCTTAGTGTTGGCAATCTTTTATTTATGCATGGTACTTCAAAGAAATGTTAGTAATGCTAGAAGTATGGGATTTTAGATTATTGTTAGCAATCTTAATGTGTAAATCAATGTTAGATTGTTTGTAAGTTAAACTTCAAAGCTGGTATTGTGTGAAATAAAATAAAATAGAAAAGAAAAAAATGAAGAGGCACTAAGACACCCATCATCCGCCTTCCTACCTACTGCATGGCGCTTTTTAGAACTCTGTTTGGGCGGGTGTTTAAATTTCCTAGTCTCTTTTCAATGTTTCTTCCCCACAATTCCATAAACAAATAGTCCATGTAATTGTTTTTCCGTCTCGAACTTTTCTACCCCTTGCTGTCCTCTTTTTAACTGTTGCATTGTGGTTACAGGCATTGTTGAAAATTGGATTCTCTCTGGACTCTCCGTCGTTTTACACAGTCTGTGAGGTATAATGCATACACCTTTATATAACTTGGTGAGAACAGAACCTCATCGTGCCAAAAATAACAGAATGGCATCTGTTGCACTTTTATAGGCCTTTTGAAATGCTTTTGTAGTTCAATTGTGTATCATGACCTTGTGTGTTAATTACTATGATGTGAGGAATATATTGCCTCTTTAAGGTTTGGACGGAAATAATTTTGCCGTGATCGCTTTTTTGTTTTAAAAATATGTTTTCCAATGATTATTCAGAGTTTTGATCAGAAGAAGAACGGAAGATTCCGGCTTGATGATTTCATATCTCTATGTATATTTGTACAGTCTGCACGGTAAGTAAGTCGTAAAATTTTCAACTGCATGTCTTTTTTGTCAACTCACATGAACACCGTTATGTTGGCTAATTTGATGAATCGCATTAGCATCTCGTAGTTTGATTTCAATCAGATGATTCACAGATGCGCATACTACACACACACACACAAAAAAAAAATATCACTCCATTCTTGTGCCTGACCAAGGCGAGAAGAATGATTGAAACTGGAATCTAGCAATTCTCTGATGTTTTTTTCCCTCTCTCTCTCTCTATATATATATATGTGTGTGTGTGTGTGTATATATACATGTACTTATTTTTAGAATGTGTTAAAATTTATTGTTTGTTAAGGATTTCATTGAGGTCGATTTGTCTTGTCAAATTCCATTGTATAATAATAGCTGTGGTTGAGTTGGAATAATTTCTGCCTTTGGCAAGTGCATCGTACTTGTTGGGTGCGAAGTTTTTTTTTTGTGTTGTACTGGTCAACTTTATGGATTTCTTCAAATACTATAGGATCAACATGTTTATCGATCACAATGCGAAAGTGCTGTTTGATGTTGTACTTTGCCATCATCAGATTTTTTATGACTAATAGGTAGTTTTTTCTCATATTGTAATTTGTAGGAATTTATTCAATTCATTTGATACAAGCAAGCAAGGCAGGGTGACTCTCGACCTCAATCAATTTATTTACTGCAGTGAGTAAACTTGTTCGACAGTCATTTTGTTTTTACCAGCAACTTCTATAGGCCCTTACTTTGTACTCCTTGCATAGCATCATAATATAACTGGATAAGTGTGTGTTTGCTGGTTTGAGCTATTCAAACAAATTCAGATGAAAAAATCAGTCACTTTTCTACTTAAGAGCCCATTTGGTAGGCCCCACAAATGGTCGGATTAAAGGGGAAATGAGGAAAAGTAGAAGAAAGCTCTCTCGTTTCTATCCCACCAAATAGTATCTACTAAAATATAGAAAGAGAAGTGAAAAGAAAGAAAGATATAGAGTGTGATGGAGTTGGCACCCTAGATTTAGGGTTTTCTTTATATTTGTTATTTTTACTTGTTAATAGTCTTTTATGAATAACACTACATGGACCCATCCCTTGTACCCACCACTCATACCCACGAATAGGACAAAAAAAATTGTAGGGAGAAATGTTTGTTTTTATTGTTAGTTAACTTGGGTTCTTGTTTTTTTTTTGTTTTAATTATAAAAATGAGTTTAAAAATAGAGTTTTTAATATTTTTTTGTTTTTATGGTTAACTTGGGTTAATGTTTTTTTTTTAAATTTTAAAAATGATTTTTTTTCAAAGTTAAAAGAATTACTTTTTAAAAAGTAAAAGCTAAAACCTCGCAAATGTACCCAAAATATTTTTTTAATAAAGAGTTATTTTTAAAAATTGTGTTAAAAATAAGGTATGCCGCTGGCGCGGACCTTTAAAAATAAGATAATTTTGGGTAAATGGGTGTTTGGCGGACTAAATACGTTAAAAATAAATTTTTAAATAAATTATGTATTTTTTTTTATAAAAAATAGTATCTTTAGTGTTTGTTTATCAAAAAGAAAAATATTAAGTGTTTTTTTTTCTAAAAATAATATTTTCTCTGTTTATTTGCCAAAAATAAAAAGATTCGGTATATTTTGCTAAAAATAATATTTTCTAGTGTTTACGTGCCAAAAAAAAATTCCAATTTTTTTTTCAATTAATAACATTCTCAGTGCCTATTTGTCAAAAATAATATTTTCACGCTTTTTATGGGTTAAATAAAAATATTTTAAAAAAATTTGAGTTTAAAAATAAGGTGTGCCACTGGCGCGAACTAAATAAGGGACCTTTAAAAATTGTGTTAAAAATAAGGTGTGCCGCAGGCTCGGACCTTTAAAAATAAAAGAATATTCGGTAAATGGGTGATTTTTAAAGGTCCCTTATTTAGTCCGCGTCAGCGGCACACCTTATTTTTAAACTCAAATTTTTTTAAAATATTTTTATTTAACCCATAAAAAGTGTGAAAATATTATTTTTGACAAATAGGCACTGAGAATGTTATTAATTGAAAAAAAAATTGGAATTTTTTTTCGGCACGTAAACACTAGAAAATATTATTTTTAGCAAAATATACCGAATCTTTTTATTTTTGGCAAATAAACAGAGAAAATATTATTTTTAGAAAAAAAACACTTAATATTTTTCTTTTTGATAAACAAACACTAAAGATATTATTTTTGATAAAAATAAATACAGAATTTATTTAAAAATTTATTTTTAACGTATTTAGTCTGCCAAACACCCATTTACCCAAAATTATTTTATTTTTAAAGGTTCGCGCCAGCGGCATACCTTATTTTTAACACAATTTTTTTAAAAAACTCTTTATTAAAAAAATATTTTGGGTACATTTAGGAGGTTTTAGCTTTTACTTTTTAAAAAGTAATTCTTTTAACTTTGAAAAAAAATCATTTTTAAAATTAAAAAAAAAACCATAAAAACAAAAAAATATTAAAAACACTATTTTTAAACTCATTTTTATAATTAAAACAAAAAAAAACAAGAACCCATGTTAACTAACAATAAAAACAAACATTTCTCCCTACAATTTTTTTTGTCCTATTCGTGGGTATGAGTGGTGGGTACAAGGGATGGGTCCGTGTAGTGTTATTCGTCTTTTATTAGTTAGGGATGCATATGCATTTTTTTTGTTTTCTTAATGATGAAAAAGTCCTTGGCCTATAAAAGGGTATTTTTGTCATTTCTAGTATTCCTACATCTAGTAGGATCAACGAAGGGTAGTTTAGACATTTTATAGACGTAGCTTGATTAGCAAGCTAACTTCATCTATAAATAGATAGTACTTGCTTCGTTAATAAGATAGGTTTTAGTTAAGAGAGAAGAGAGAAGGTTTTGTGAATTTCTTTGAGCCATTTTGTCTTGTTATGTCAGAATGAGTTAGGATATAATGTAATCATTATAATGCCATTTTAATCACTATGTAAATAAAGTAAGATTATGACGAATTGGGACGTGTTTTGTTTTATTTTATTTATGATTTATTTATTTGTTATTTTCTGTTGGTAACGGTTTGGTAGATAGGCCAGCTGCCGAGTTGCATATCTCCTAAATAAAAGGCAACTGGCTTGAAGTGTTTTTAGCGGCCAGTTATTAGGGATATTAGCGGCCGATTATTAGGGATATTATCTAGAGATAATACCTTAATTATTTATAAGTTTTTTAAAATTATTTTAAGACACTATGTTAGTGAATAAATAGGGCTTTATGTTCTTATTTTTATTCATTGAATATTATTGAGAGCATCATTTTTTGGGATTTGTGCGTGTATTTTTTTGTTGTGTAATCAAAGTGGTATTAACACACCGTAATGCTTCCTCAAAGTAAGCGTTAGTGTGTCTTTTGTATACTCCCAAAGATGCCGCCGAAAGGACATAGGACCACCAAGTCCGACAAAATTGTCGATACTCGCAAAGATTTTGCATCAAAATTTGATTCCTGTGATCAATGTGTCGATGATCGGATTGAATGGCTAGTCAAGGAGGGCCACATTGATGTTGAATAGAGGTGTCAAACATAGCCCATATTACTGACCAACCCATGCTCTACCCATGGTGGCTTGATTTTGGCCTGGACAAATTTAATAGCGGACTAAATATGGGTTGGGCGCGGGTTGGAATGGGTTCGAGTGTTTACCAATATTTCACTTGACATTTGCCCATTTGGTTTCTAAACCTAATTGCCTCTTCTTCTCTCATCTCACATTACAAACTACGGATTGACGACATAACTCAATGTGCCACCGCTGATCTTTTTTTTTTGATAAGTAAATGATATATTAAAAACCAATCGCTAAGGGAGCGAACCCGTGTACATGAAGTATACAAAACAACTAGCCTGCTAAAGAAAAAAAGAAAGAAAAAACAAAACAAAACCCATCAAACAAAGGACCATGCTACTTACCAGAATGGATCTCCTCGACAAACTCGAGAAACTCCTGAGTTGTGACTGCAATCTTCTCCTTGCACCAACTAAGCAAAGTGCTCAGAAACAGATAACGAAGTCTCGCAGGAGCAGTTTCAATGTCTTCAAAGCATCTCACGTTCCTCTCCTTCCAAACCGTCCAAAAAATGCAATGAGGGACAACCCTCCACACACGTCTGCCACCCAGCCACCCCCTCGGAGGTCTCCACGCCTCTAAGAGCTCCCTCACAGACCGGGGCATAACCCAAGTGATTCTAGTAAGGGCAAGGAAGATGTCCCACAGACCTCTCGTCACCCTACAGTGAAGAAGAAGGTGATTAGTCTTCTCCTCATCCTCCTTACATAACCAACAATGACTAGCCAGACGGTAACTTCTCTTCTGGAGCCCCTCAAGTGTCAAAATGGCCCGTCTAGCCGCTGACCTTCGGCGGCACTTTGACCTTTCAAATATTCTTCCAAGGGAAACGACCTCCGTAGTTCCTTCCACCGCTCAGAATCGAATAGTAACTTTTGACCGAGAACACCCCTGCCCCTCCCCCCTTCCATCGCAAGGAATCCTCCCTGTCAGTCGGACGGGGAGCCGATCCCAACCACTCATAGAACAACTCCGCCTCCTGAAGCTCCCAGTCCCAAAGCCTCCTTCTGAATTGCGGATTCCACATCATACCTCCCCCACTAACAGTCATGTGATCAGCAACCAACCCCCCTTGATCCCCACCTAGGTTGTAGATCCCGAGAAAGAGGTCCTGAATTGACCCTTGATCACCCCACTTATCCTTCCAGAATCTCATCCTGTTGCCCCTGTCCAAAGAAAACTCTGTGTGACTGGAAAACGCCGCCCATTCCCTCGCTATATGCTTCCACAATCCCATACCATGAGCAAATGTCCCCACCACCGGCCCCCACCCCGGCTGAGAGCAACCCCATCTAGCTCCAACAACTCTTCTCCACAACTTATGTTTCTCCCGCGGGAATTTCCACAACCACTTCCCTAACAAAGCTCTATTAAATATAGCCAAGTTTCTCTCCCCCCCCAATCCTCAATGGGTTTACACACCTCCTCCCATCCAACAAGACAGTGCTTAAACCTATCCTTAGTACCTCTCCACAGAAAGTCTCTCATCAGCTTGTCCATCTTTAGACGAATCGCTAAAGGCAAAGGCGGAATGGACATAAAATATATAGGCAGGCTAGACAATGTGCTCTTAATCAGAGTCAGTCTCCCCCCTTTCGAAAGAAACCCATTCTTCCATCCCGCCAGTCTCCTACGCACTCTCCAAAACCGGATCCCACATAGCTGAAGACTTATACTTAGCACCCAGAGGCAGGCCAAGATAAGTATTAGGGAAGGAGCCAATCCTACAACCCAGAATGACGACAACTCCTCTGCCGCCCTCACCCTAATCGGAATTAGCTCACACTTACCCGTATTAATCCGGAGACCCGACACCGCCTCGAACCAAATAAGGAGTACCCTCAGAGCACGCACTTGCCTCCGATCAGCGTCACAGAACACAAGCCAATAGCTCTTCATATGTGTGTATAACGGCGATGCCCACATAATGTTGTGTGCGCAACAGTTTTCTTTCGGGGCAGATTTTTGTTATGCGACATTTTTTTTTGTTTTTGGGCAGTTTTTTGTTGTGTAGAAGTTATTTTTGACAGTTTGTTGAGAAATGTTGGGGGTATGATGGGAAAAAATGTGACGGAGCCTCATGGGTCTTCGCTTTATATAATAGTAGATATATAATTATATACAAACATGCACATAAATACGTTAAAGATCTAATGGTGAGATTTTGTTCCATCTTCTCCCCTTGTAAGGTAATTGTGATTGGATGACGAATCTTGCTCTGTGAGGTTAATGGGCTAACCTGCCCCAGCCCGGAGGTAAATCCGAAATCAACTCGGTCGTATTTGGCCTAGCCCGCCTCCAACTCGCTCATAGCCCGCCCGATTGTCAGCATTAATGTTGAACCAAGGAGAAGGTTGACTGAGGCTTCGGTCGTGGGTAGACTAGCCAACAGGGAGTGGGGAACCACCACCCCAGGTGGTTGTGACTCCCAATCGGTGCAGACCAGACTAGCGCAGGGGTGTTTTTCACCCCGGGCGATGCACCGCGAGCCCAGGACCAGGGGCACAAGGACCGATGACAAGGGGTAAAGGCTGGAAATCCAGGTGTGACTCAACACCGGCAGACTGCTCAAAGCCTCTATCGCGGCCTTTGATGTTGCGGAGGCTCAACGTACGGCTCGAATGAGAGAGAACGGAAAAGAAACCTGCAGTAGAAAATTTCGGCACGCACCTGAATATGAAAGTTGTTTTAATTGAAGGGATCCCCTCAGAAAATTAACTGACAACTAGTTGATGTTCGTTCCTTGGTTTCGGCCCCCTCCCACTTATTCAAACAACCATCGAGATCAGGGGCGGTGCAATTACAATTGGGTTTGACAACGAAAGCCGAGTTTTCTACTTTGGGCCATCACGACTATGAGAGGCGAGAAGAAGGTTACCCAGTGGGTCTTGAATATGGTGAAAAAGTTAGAACGGATGCTTTACATGTTCTGGTAAGTGAGCGGTTAGTTTACATGCAAGGAAGTGGGGTACATGATCATGGAGTGTCCCAACAAGCCATCGTTGGAACAATGGTAGCTCCGACCAGCGGGGAATACTTAGGACCACCCCCCCCCCCCCCCCCCCAAAGAGCACCTCCATCGACCTCATTGTCTTCTTCCTCTATGTTAATGGCCCTGGGGGCACACGGTTCGTAACCGTGTGCACTGATTGGGGAACAGTTCCAATGGTTCTCTAATTTCAGCAGCCTCGAAGGGTGGGAAGGCAGCCCACTCTTCAGTGGTCAACTTTAAATGTTATGAATGGGGAGTAATTGGCCACTGAGCAGCAGATTTTCTGAAGAAGCAGCGAAGGGTACTTATAATAAAAGTATACGAGTGGTGGTAGATGAGATTTGACAAGACGTGCTCACGCATATTGGTTTCACCTGAAACGAATGGTGTTCCATTGTGAGCTTGCTGGTCCATCTCATGCACACCACAGATTAAGACGCTGCAGTCAATCACTCTTCCCGCTCATCCCAGTCTTAAGCACACAACAAGAGAAGGGGGCACTCCACTTCTATTCCCCGACGTTAAGCACAGAGTAGGAAGTAGTGAATGAGGACTTCGTGAGGTCACCGCATGACCTAGCCCTCGCTACTGAAGAGTACAAAACAATCATGAGAAGGAAATGCCCGATTGAACTCTGATCAGTTATCCAAATAGAGAGGGGTTTAAGGCCCAGTTTTTCGAGGTGCAAATGAAGGTGAAAAAAGATGATGATAAATATATCCCTTACCTCATAACTCAATTAATACCACTACAATGGAGGTTCTCAGTCCTCCTCGACTCCAACAACTACCACTGCCTTCAGTCTCAAGATGAGATGCCTCCCTCCATCAGCTCAAACCTTCAATCCCTCTCTCTACCTTTACATGTTCATCCAAACCCCAAGAGACGTAAGATTTTGCTCTCAAAACACCAAGGTTCTTAAGGGGGCTCCTCTATGGTTCCTAACCATCGACCCACCTTTTATAAATCCCCTCACTAAGGAGAATGTTACAAAATCTCTTTTTTGAGACTACTTACTCTTCTATGGAGTGCTTTCGTCCTTCTGTTCCTTTGAGGTTAGACTCCTCAGGGCCTATCTTCCTTTGCTGCAGTCGCTCTCTTCCTAATGAGATCAGACCCCCTTCCTGACCTCACTGCAACTTTACCTCTAGCCTCCAAGATCGCACACATACATTTCCTTCCCTTGTGTAGTAGAAAGTCAAATAACTCTATAATTCTATCACTTTTTTATCCTTCTAGAAGAACGATGATGTTAGTTTTTGTAATCTTAATGGTCTGTTTTGCCTTAATGTCAACTCTACTTCAACCAAGTCTGGTGCGATTTTGGCAAGTGTCAATGGAGGGTGATACCTGCCAATGCATGGGTTGATTCTGGAAATGTTGAATCATGACAAGTGATGATCTGTTGATCTTTTCAATTAAATGGGGTGTTATTTTTTAAAAAATAAAGTAAAATAATAGGCTTATTGGAAAAGGAAAAACATGGAAGTTGTCTAAAGAAAAGGAAAAAGGGATTTATAAACAAAATCAATGATTGATAAATGTAGGGCTTGAATCATATAATTGTATTGGCTTGACCTTGTTACGAAATCATTAAGCTCACCCCGAGTGAAATTCGATAAGATTGAATATTGATACTTTAGGACTTCTATCTGTCTGCTATCACTGTTATGAATTTCTTGCTTTTCATTTACAAGCTTTGTGCAATGAAATATTTCACCATTTGGTTCTCTCCTTTTTTTTGATCCAGCTGCCAATTGTAGAATATGAAGTCAACTTCTTTATCTGGGTGAACTTCACCAGATGCTGTATAATAATTTGTACTCGGGCAGATTTGGTCATGTTTAGTGAGCAGGAACACATGGCCTTCCCACTATTAAATTAAGTATATACTGAATTCTTGTGAATGTAAATCTCTTAAAATACTTCGACATAGAAAATTTCATTGGTAGGTAATTTCATTTAATGGTTTATTGTTGTAATGCTTTTTTGTGCTTTTGAATTTTCTTGTGAGATATGTTTTACCACCAACTTGTTCATTAACTCCTTACTTAGAATTTTGTTATCTTTTGATCTCTCAAAATTCTTTGGCACATGATGAGATCGTAGTTATCTCACACGAGCCACCGTACACGTTTATGGATGCATGTAGGATGAACTCGCGGTATGCATGAGTAGAAATCTCAAGATATTTTAAATAGCTCTGCTCTTGATCTTCATTACACGTGACTAATCATTTATCTGGGTTACAGGGTTGGCCTTGATTTCGACCCTAGACAAATACTTGAGACCATTTCCATCTCCAACAGGCGTGTTAAAATGCTTAACCTCATTTCAGCATTCCAATCCGTATATGGGATCCTCTAATAGGCGTACTAAAATGACAAAAACCTATTTGGACAACAACATTTGGGGACAAATTGGTCAAGAATATAATAATTGCCCGCCGCCAATCTTAAGACAAGTGCCACGGTTGTGGTCGAGTCTATATATTAATGGACTAAGGTCAACACTGTCAATGCATTACAAAATTATATCACTTGTAGGAGAAGCAAAATTTTCAAATTGATTATAGATTGTGGATCAGATTCGGGAAATATTTCTAAGTTCCATTCATATTTGAATCGTTTGATACATCTATCATCCGCATCAATCAAAAAAGGTAATTATATCTGGGCCTCCTGAACATTATCCCTCGTCATTTAATCACTCGAAATTTCAGTTTATGTACTTAATTTTCTTAACTTTCAAAATGATTGTAACTAACCTCCTACCGTTAATATCTTCAACTTTTTGGACAGAAGGTTTGGTCATGCGCGTGGGACATGATTGAAAATGAGGGAATTTTCATCCCAACATAATTTTTTGAAACAAGTTCTTAAAATCTTAGCAAAAACATTTAAATATTAAGAAAGTATTTCAGAAATGTCAGAATTTTTGGAATTTTTATATATTTTTAAAAAAATTTGGAATCCATGAATATATATTTAAAATTATGAAAATTAAAAAAGAATTTACTCAAAAATTTAGGAAATACTAAAAACAATATAAAAGAACATGAAAATACAACAGACTAATAAAAAATATTTATAACATTTGGAAATTACGAATATATATTTAAAAGTCAGAAAGTTACCATTACATTTAAAAATCTAAAACATACTTAAAAACTATATAAAAATAATAGGAAAATGTATAAAAAAAAATATTTATTCTATTTGGAAATTAAGAATATATATTTAAAATCTTGAAAACTAAAGAATAACATTTAAAAAATTTGAAAATTCCAGAAAAACATTTAATAGAAAAACCTATTTTAAAATTTTAGAAAATCCTAAAAAAACATTTTAAAAATAGTTAAGCAATTCGAAAATTGCGAATATATATTTAAAACTTATCCAAATTAAAGAATAACATTTAAAAAATTCGAAAAATATAATAAACTTTTAAAAATGAAATAATTATAGAAAAATATTAAAAATTTATTTACAAGATCAAATAATTAGAGAAAATCTTTTTGAAAATAGAAAAAGTTTGAAAAGTGTTTTAGAAGTTCGAAAAAATCGAAGAGATTTTAAAAAATATGAAGGAATTGAAAAAGAATTTTAAAAATTCTAAAAATATTTTAAAAAAACCATATTACCAACCCCAAAAAATATTTCCCCTAAAAAAACATATTTTCAGTAAAAAAATATATTTACAGAAAAAAACATATTTCGAGAAAAAAATTCCAACAAAAATAAACCCTTATTTACAACAGAAAAAACTTTTAGCAAAAAAAACATTTTCAACAAAAGAAAAGATATTTTTAGCAAAGAAAAACATTTTTCAGAAAATACATTCCAAGAAACATTCCCCCCCAAAACATTCCCAAAACCATTATAAAAAAAACATTTTTTCACACCAAATGGGGATTAAAAATCTGTAAACTGTGGAAAAAATGTTTTAACAAAAAAAAAAATAAATCTAAGAACCTCAAGAATCTAAATGAAACAAATCCAAGAACCTCATAATTGAGAAATTCTATGGCTCGAATGTTTAGTATTATCTTATTTATTACACGTGTCTACTATTTAGGTAGATTAGTATCACCCATTCTTACTAAGAAACTGAAAGAAATTTAAAAAAACGGAAGAAAGGGGGGAAGTGAGAAAGTGACAGATGTAGAAATAAAAACAACTTTTGAAACGAAGGGGACTAAACGGGAAGAGTTGATCCTAAAAATGTCAAGAATCGATCCCAAAAACCTCAACAATCAATCTCAACAAACTAATTTTAATCCTAAACCTTGAAATCGATTGCAACCCAATAACTTAGATAATGAATCCCAATATTAAACCCCAACAATCAATCCCCCCAAAATTGAAATCGATTACATGGTTACACTTCTCTTCTTTCTCCCCCTTGGAATCAAGATCTAACAAACGATTTTGATTGTGGAGACTTGAGCAGTTGGTAGTGATAGAGAGAGGGGCTGAGAACATGTCATTATCATCAACATCCATAATGGAGTCTATGGTAATGCAACTCCACAACATATCAGTAGTGAGGTTCGACATATTCAAGGTGAAATTCGACATATTCTCTCCTATATACATCGACCTCCGCCTCGTCGTCTCTTACACATCTCTCCTCGCCTTTAGGGAAAACCATAATTATCTTCGTGCTCGAGACTACCAAGCCGTTAAGGGTCACGGGGTTGAAGGTTACCGACGTTGTTAGCCGCCTTTAGTGAACCAAAGGGGGCGAGAGAAAAAAGTGTGAGAGGAAGAGATGAACTATGACGGGAGAGAGAAGAGAGGAGGGTTTAGGATAAATAGGGTTTGTGTTTATATTACAAAAATGCCCCTTTGTTTAGGTATTGAACAATATGCCCTTATGTGCCACTCATTTTTGCCAAAAAATTAATGGTGTTAATGGTAGAGGGTTACTTGCAATCATTTTGAAAGTTTAGGGGGTTAAGTATAAAAATTGAAAGTTTAGGTGGTGAAGTGACAAGGGGGGTAAAGTCCAAGGGCCCAACTGTAATTAACCCCAATCAAAATGTAGAAATAAAAGGAAAAAGAACCCCCTTTACTACTTTTTTCGTTTTTAATCTATGAGTAAAATAGTACGCTGACACTTCTACATTACCCACCTAGGGTAAAGTTATCATTATATGTGGAAGGTGGTAATCAATTAGAGAAAATAATCATTATTACACAACTCTTATGTTTCCTATCTAAGAAGATGGTTAGTTACACAAAATATTACTCGACATGAAAGTATGTTAAAAATTGACATGTATAAATATCATAATGTAATGTTTCAAATTAATTTTTATGGATTTTTGGATTTGAGCACAAATTTGTTACACTCGTTTCGGGAATGACAACACCCCCTCCCAACACAAAATAATAATAAAAAAATTGAAAAAATAATTACTTCATCATTGACATCCAATTCTCAACAGAATATGTGAAATCCCAAATTTATCGTTAGTCGGTTAATTTCTTATTCAAAAATTCAAAAATACCTTTAACCCCTCTCCCCTTCCTCCTCCTCTTACCCTTGTTATTCTCTCTCCACCCCCTTCCTTGGCAACCAATGGAGAAGCTTATGCAATCCCCTAAAAAAGAAAAAAGAATCTGAAATGATATATATATATATATATATATATATATATATATATATATATATATATATATATAGCGAGAGGAGTTTGGGTGGTGGGGATGCTAGGCTTTGAGAGAAAGAGAGAGAGAGAGAAAGGTTGGGTGGAAATGGATATTGCAAAGAGGGATGTGGGAGAAATGGGATTGGGTGGAAATGGATATAGTAACAAAAGGATGTTCTTAGGCAATAATGTGAGTTTTATTTATGTTAGAAATTATTTTTGAAAGACTACGTGTGCGTAATGGAAGGTACAATCAACTGAACAAGATAAAGTAGTAGAATCTTTAGAAACATCAAATAAAAGCCCATGTTTGGAAGGTAACTGACGGAAGAGTTGCAAGCACTCGATTGTGTTGAGTTAATTGAAAGAAACTACATGGCAACACTTCGCCAAAATGATTGGGGTTTGAAGGTCAAAATGAAAATGTTTTGATGAGTTAGATGTAAAAAGGTTATACATGTGGTGATGACTTTTGAAATTCTGTTACTAAAGCCGTTTAATAAAATTAAACTATTTAAGTAACTCTGAACTGTTTTTTGAAGAAACTTTTTTCTTAAAAACCAAAACTATTTGAACACAAGATGTGTTTGATAAGAGTATGTACGAGATCTATTCAAGATTTGAATAACAGGTTTATTAAACAGTTTTAAACAAGCTTTTAAACCCAGCACAACCAAGAATGAGATGAGAAGATGTAGGAAGATTAAGAACAAGATTTTTACGTGGTAAAACCTCACCAATTGAGGAAACATCCACGACTCCCTCTACGGAGTAAAACAAAAATCCACTATAAACAAATTTAACAGTTACAAACTATATAACAAACATGCATACAACTCAAACCTATATAAGTTTAGGAATGTACCCTCTGGTGTCCTTATAACTTCTCTGCAGTTCTGATTGTTGATGTTGTCCTCTCAGTTAGTTAACTCCAATTTGTTCAAGCTCTTTACGTTGACTCTTTTTCTCAAGATCTTATTACCAACACTTTTCATGTAGTAGAGTGAAAGTGTTTGTGGAGGTGCTCTCTAACACATGCATGCACACACTCACACTTATTAAGTACAAACAGTCCTAGCAAATCACATATAAGTCTATATGCTGTGAATTTTCTTTTTCTCTCTTCTCACAAAACTTTGAACCTGTTTGACCTTTAAATCAATCCCAGAATCCACGGATATCTTGCTTAGAAGACAGTCAAGATCTTAATCAATCTCAGAGTTTTGAAAAGATTTTTGAGATTGAAAACCTCCAAGTGTGATTCCAAACTAGGTCAAAGGTTTAGTTTTAAGAGAACTAGAAACATAAAACATTTTTGTTGATTTCAAAGTTAAAAACATTTACAGAAAACGAATCAACAAAATATTTCTCAAGCTGAGAAACAAACATGCAAACTAAGTGTAATATATCATGAAAAACTCAGATCTGAAAATTTCTATATACAAGAACAATAGATCTAAGAAAATGATTAAGTTGGAAACAAGATCCAAAGAAGAAGAGGTTACAGCAACAAACCAACTCTCAAATCATCTCTCAAAACACTCAAACACTCAAGGTTGTGTTTGGTAAAGTATAGAGGTTTGAAGGTTTACATTTGGTTTGAACTGTTTAGACGATTTAGGGTTAGGGTTAGGGTTTCTAACTCTTTCTCTCTCTTCTGGTTTCTCTCTTCTCTCTCTCTCTACTCTCTCTTTCTTTTCTCTCAAATGACGAAATGGCAAAAGTCTTCTAATGCTGAGAGTAGGAGCCTTTTTATAAGAGGCTGGGAAGGTTCGAGAATAAGGATTGAAATCAAGGGACCAGATTTAGTCAAGTTCAATTGACTTAGATCCAAGGGCATACGATATGCGGTGGTTAAAGCTCTCCTGATTGGTTCAAAGGGGATCACAGGGATTATGATGGAAGACATGCAGATCGTTGATAAGAACGATCCAAGGGATGAAAATGATAACTCGATTTGTCTCAGAAAGGAAACACACTTCTCACCAATCAGAAGCTAACACATGTTGGCATATGAGGCGAGATAAAACGCGCGTCTAAAGTAATTACAATGTAAACCCTGAAGTCTCTGCCGCTTTCGAATTCTACCCAAGGCAACTTTAGACAGTTAAACCAACATTCTAAAATAGCAGATTTACCCCATAACCTTTTAAAAACCAAGTTTTATTAATAAAACCTTATTTTTAAAATGTTTTAAAAAATCCCCAAACACACTCAACATATGTACACACACTAATATGCAATATGACATGTAAATGATTCATTCTACTGTGTGTGAGTGTTGATAATTAGGTCTAGATCCCTTCAATCAAAGATGTAATAGAAATGCAAGCTTTGAGGTTCTTTGGATTCTAGGTTAGACAAAATTTTGTCACAATTTCCAAACTAGATGAACACTTATACAATATAGACTCAAGTGAGTCAAGAGTATAAGGTGCTTCAATCTCCCCCTTTGGAAATATGAGACAAAATCTCCTTTGAGTCAACTAGAACTCTGAGGGCAATAAAAAGAAAGGAAACCTATTCCTACAAAAATCTATCTACCCAAATCCTAGAAAGCAAAAGTACATAACTCAACTATTTACAATTGAATACCCTATTACAACTGTTGAGTATAACTGTACAAAAACCTGCAATGAATCACTAAGATCAAGCTGTTTAGCATATATAAAGAATCATTAGAGACTCAAATTTCTCACCCATGTTGTCTCAAATGGACAAAGGGAAAAAAAAACAAAGAGATTAATCAGCACACACCATACCAATAGATTTACGTAAAGAAATAAATCGATTGTAATCTAACGGTTTGGTAAACATATCTGCAAGTTGTAGATCAGTAGGAAGATAATTGATTTCTAATTCCTTAGTTTCAACCAATTCGCGTATAAAATGATGTCTTATTTTAATGTGTTTTGTTCGCGAGGGTTGAACAGGGTTTTTAGAAATATTAATAGCACTTTGATTATCACAATAGATATGCAATTGGTTTTCTTGAATACCATAATCACTTAGCATTTGTTTAAGCCATAGTAATTGAGCACAACAGCTGCCAGCGGCTATGTATTCAGATTCAGTTGTTGAGAGTGATGTGCAGTTTTGTTTCTTACTACTCCATCCTACCAAGTTATTACCTATATAATAACATGCTCCTGATGTGCTTTTACTATCATCAGTACACCCAGCCCAATCAGCATCAGTATACCCAATTATAGTGCTTGGTGTGTCATTAGTGTACCAAAGTCCTAGATTCAGAGTGCCTTTTACATATTTAATGATACGTTTAACAGCATTCAAATGGCTCTCTTTAGGGTTATTTTGATAACGAGCACATACACACACAACATACATAATATCAGGACGCGAGGCAGTAAGATATAGTAAGGTTCCTATCATACTACGATATAGAGTAGGATCTACGGATTTTCCAGTTTCGTCTTTGGATAGTTTTATCGTAGTACTCATGGGCGTTTTAGCATCTTTAGCACTCTCGAGGCCAAATTTCTTTACTATCTCTAAAGCGTACTTGGATTGCGATACAAATAATCCAACTGAATTTTGTTTGACTTGAAGGCCTAAGAAGAATTGTAACTCCCCCATAAGGGACATTTGAAATTCCTTATGCATAGTTTCAGAGAAGGATTTTACTTCCGAGGGAGAAGTTGATCCAAAGATAATATCGTCAACATAAACTTGAGCAATAATGATGTGTTTGTCAAAATGTTTGACAAAAAGAGTTTGATCATTTCCACCTCTTTTGAAACCTTTATCTAAGAGGAAACTGGAAAGACGCTCATACCAAGCTCTAGGTGCTTGTTTAAGGCCATACAGAGCCTTTTTAAGACGAAATACATGATTTGGATATTGAGGGTCAATGAACCCTTTAGGTTGTTCTACATAGGTCTCTTCAGTCAATATTCCATTAAGGAATGCAGATTTGACATCCATTTGGTAAAGTGTAAAATGCATGTGGCAAGCTATAGCAAAGAGCAGACGAACATATTCTAACCGAGTAACAGGAGCAAAGGTCTCGTTAAAATCTATTCCTTCAATTTGAGAGTATCCTTGAGCAACTAATCTAGCTTTATTTCTAATGATTATCCCACTTTCATCAGACTTATTTTTAAAAATCCAACGTGTGCCAATAACCTTTTTGTGATCAGGACGAGGAACAAGATACCAAACATCATGAATGCCAAATTAAAGAAGTTCTTCCTGCATAGCAGAAATCCAGTGAGAGTCATTCAATGCCTCATTTACATTATTTGGTTCCACTAGGGAAACAAAACATGCATAATGTGCATAGTTTCTTAGTTGGGATCTTGTACGCACTGGCTCACTAGGGTTACCAACTACTTTATTTATGGGATGATCTTTAGAAACCCAGTTAGGTACTTCAGGTGTCTCAATTGGTAATGAATCATCTGTTTCAGGAGATTTATTTTCTAAAATGTTTGTAGGCTCTTCCTCAATAGCTGATTCACCAGTCTTACTCTCTACAGTAGTGTCACTCACAATTACATTTATGGATTCCATCAAGGTTTTAGTGCGGAGATTATACACTCGATAGGCTCTACTGTTAGGCGAGTATCCTAAAAATATAGCTTTATCTCCTCGGCTCTCAAATTTGGACAAGTGTTCCCTATCTTTGCATACATAACAAGTACTATCAAAAGTTCTAAGGTACTTAAGATTGGGCTTTTTCTTGTACCAAAGTTCGTAAGGGGTTTGTTTGGAATTCTTTCTAAGATAGACCCTATTTATGATGTGACAGGCAGTACGAATAGATTCTACCCAAAAATACTTAGGAAAATTCTTGGCATGTAACATAACACGTGCCATCTCTTGAAGGGTACGATTCTTTCTCTTTGCGATCCCATTTTGTTGAGGAGTCTTAGGAGCACTAAACTCATGTTTGTAACCATTATAGTCACAATACTCTATTATACCAGTGTCTTTGAATTCTCCACCTCTATCACTACGAATTCTATTTACTTGAGTGTCCTTTTCATTTTCAATCCGAAGAAGTATTTTTAAGAAAGTTTGAAAAGTGTCAGACTTCTATTTTAAAAAGGCTACCCAAGTAAATCTGGTGAAGTCATCAATCATAACTAAAATACAACTGTGTCCACAAAGACTAACAGTTTGGGAGGGACCCATTAGGTCCATATGGATGAGCTCCAAGGGATTTGAGGTAAGAACATCATTAACTTTCTTATGAGGTGCCTTAATAATTTTACCTTCCTGACAGGAACCACAGACAATGTTAGGAATGGGTTTGATTTTAGGAACTCCTCTAACTATTTCTTGAGAGGTCAGTCTGCTAAGGTTATCGTAATTTATATGACCCATTCTGTTATGCCATATCTCGTTGTCATCCATTCTGGCAACATTACAGATTTTAGAATTGTTCATGACAGTATAACAATTGCCAGGATTCCTGAATCCTGTAATTATGCATTCAACTTTTTCATTTAAAATTTTGCAATTATTCTTTGCAAAGGTAACAGTATGATCTGAGTCACAAAATTGCGATATACTAAGTAGATTGGCCTTGAGACCTTTAACTAGAAGGACATTTTCAAGAACAGGGAGTCCTTCTTCGTGGAGAGTTCCTTTGCCTATGATTTGAGATGATACACCATCACCAAAAATAACTTTTCCACCAGCAAAGCTGGTTTTGTTCAAAAGTTTAGTATCATCCCCAGTCATGTGCTTAGAACATCCAGAGTCTAAATACCAACCAGATGATGTGTGTTCAGCTTTTAAAGCAGTAATAACTATGTTACACTTCATCTGAGGTAATATATCATCTTTTCTAACCCAAATAGCTCTAGTTTTCATTTTGCGCTTATTAGCTCTCAGCTCATAAAATCTGCGAGCATTCGATTTTTGTTGAAAAATGTTTTACGCATGATTTTGAGTTTTATGAAAAACATGAGCATTTTGTTTAGGAAAGTGCTTAGGAATCCTTCTAGGAAATGTTCTCTAAGGTTTGGTCTTTCTCTTCCTATAATTAGAGTTTTTGTCAGGTTGTCTAGGAAGTACATAATTATTCTGGCTCCTCCTAGAATAGTTAAAGTTCTGATAAATAGGAGAACTATAGACATGTGTAACTAGTCTCCTAGCATAACAACTATCAAAAGAGTGACCGTATATATCACAGTAAGAGCAATAAAGATTGCTCAAGGTTGGGGTCTCCTTGGGAAAGTCTCTAAACAAAGGTTTTGAGAAGTTTTGAGGTTGAACTCTATTCCTAGGTGCGTCAGTCTTGAATGAAGACTCACTCTTCCTAATAGAGGGGCAGACGTATTTAGCCTTAGGTGAACTTTCATGTTTAGAGAAACTTGATTCCCCAATGTTAAAATTTTGATGTTTTGAGTCAAACTCAGTTTTTAGAGAATGAAAGTCTGGGCAAGTTTCAATAGGTCTTTTACCTCCTGACACAAACTTGATAGTTTCAAAAGGTTTTGTTTGTGTCTTCAAATTGGGGAAAAATCCTATTCCAGTTCGATCATCAGAATTGGTTTTTGATTCAGCAACAAATTCATCAAAACAGTTTGAGTTGTTTTCAAATTTAGTAAATTTTTTGAAAACAGTTGCTGTCTTTTCTTTAGTTTGTTCCAATTCTAACAATGTCCCTTTGTATTTTTTCTCCAGGGATTCATTTGTTTCATTTAAAATTTTTGAGTTTTTGATCAAACATTTTGATTTCGCTTTCATGAGTCAAACATTGGGTAGTATACTCTTCAGCATTCAGTTTAACCATTAGGCTTAGATCTTCTAACTTCTTAGTTAGATCTTTCACAATCTTTTCTAGTCTAGTGCTTTTCTTGAGAGTTTAGCATAGAGAGTGTGAATATCAGGGAGGTCTTCATTATCCGAGTCATTAAGTGTAGTGTGTGAAGTGACCCCTAGGGCTTCATTCTTTGTACTCACACACCCATTGACATCGTCATTATCGCTTTACCTTTGACTCACACACCCCGAGGAACAAATAGAAATATTCTCAGTAATCAAAGCATCTAAACTAGTAACAGCAGTATTCAAAACATCAGAAGTAGAATTACTATATTCATCCTCATTAACAAACACAGGAATATCATCATTATAGATAATCTTGGCAAAGAAAGACATGCAAGGGTCAAAAACATCAGATGACTCAGGTTCCTCATTTTCAGATTCACTTGAATCATCCCATGTCTTGCAAATGTTGGCTCTAGCGTGTTTGTTTTGAGTGTTCAAGTTAACTCTACAGTCTTGTGCAATGTGTCCTAGTTTACCACATCTATAGCATTCAGTCTTCTTAAGGTCTCTGTTAGATCTAGTGTGAGAGTCCTTGTGATTTTTGTCATGGCGTTTCTCATGAGGTCTGTGATTGAAAGGAGTTGGATAATTGGACTTGCCTTGTTTATTTTCCATGTTGTTTCTAAATTTAATGATTTTCTTAAACTGTTTTGACATTAAGGCAATCTGATTGTCCAAACTCTCTATATCGCATTCCTCATCAGAATCATCATTGGAAGTATTATACTCATGCTTAATCAATTTAGAAGAGAAGCTTAGATTGTAACTAGTCTGTTTCCTATGGGACTGGGTCAATTGTTTCTTAAATTCCAGTTCCATTTCCACAGTTCTTAATTTACTACTGAGTAGTTCAGGAGTGAGATTGATATCACACATTTTCTCAATAGCATATCTTTTGTTATTAAATTTCTGTGGTAATGATCTTAGAATTTTAGACACAATTTCTTGTCTGTCATATGTTATCCCATTAGCATGTAGCTTTGTCACAATACCAGTCAGGTTCATATAGAAGTCATCAAATGACTCAGTCTCAGACATAATTAAAGAATTATACTGTTGTATGAGCATTTGAGTTTTAGCAGCCTTAACTCTAGTGTCACCTTCATGAGCAGTAACTAAAGTGTCCCAAGCTTCCTTAGAAGTGGTACAGGATGAGATTCTTTTGAACTCATGTTCATTTATAAACATAAATATAGCATTCTTTCCTTTGTTATTGTTGCGAGAAACTTGTTTCTCTTCTTGTGTGAACTCACTTAAAACTTTCTTAACCCTCTCATTACTTCCTTCAGTGGCTGGTTTTGTAGGAAAAGTGTAACCATTTTCAACAATGTCCCAGACATCATCTCCCAGAGTTCCTTGAATGAAAGCAATCATCCTTACTTTCCAGTAAGCAAAATTGGTTCCATAAAAGATAGGAGATCTGGTCAAGTTACCAAATCTTTCATTTTTCTCGTCCATATTTGTTTTTCAGAAAACAATTTCAGAAACACAGGATCTTTTTAAAAGAAGTTTACAAAGCTCTGATACCAATTGAAATTCTGTTACTAAAGCCGTTTAATAAAATTAAACTACTTAAGTAACTCCGAACTGTTTTTTGAAGAAACTATTTTCTTAAAAACCAAAACTATTTGAGCACAAGATGTGTTTGATAAGAGTATGTACGAGATCTATTCAAGATTTGAATAACAGGTTTATTAAACAGTTTTAAACAAGCTTTTAAACCCAGCACAACCAAGAATGAGATGAGAAGATGTAGGAAGATTAAGAACAAGATTTTTACGTGGTAAAACCTCACCAATTGAGGAAACATCCACAACTCCCTCTACGGAGTAAAAAAAAAATCCACTATAAACAAATTTAACAGTTACAAACTATATAACAAACATACATACAACTCAGACCTATATAAGTTTAGGAATGTACCCTCTGGTGTCCTTATAACTTCTCTGCAGTTCTGATTGTTGATGTTGTCCTCTCAGTTTGTTAACTCCAATTTGTTCAAGCTCTTTACGTCGACTCTTTTTCTCAAGATCTTATTACCAACACTTTTCATGTAGTAGAGTGAAAGTGTTTGTGGAGGTGCTCTCTAACACATGCATGCACACACTCACACTTATTAAGTACAAACAGTTCTAGCAAATTACTTATAAGTCTATATGCTGTGATTTTTCTTTTTCTCTCTTCTCACAAAACTTTGAACCTGTTTGACCTTTAAATCATTCCCAGAATCCACGGATATCTTGCTTAGAAGACAGTCAAGATCTTAATCAATCTCAGAGTTTTGAAAAGATTTTTGAGATTGAAAACCTCCAAGTGTGATTCCAAACTAGGTCAAAGGTTTAGTTTTAAGAGAACTAGAAACAGAAAACATTTTTGTTGATTTCAAAGCTAAAAACATTTACAGAAAACGAATCAACAAAATATTTCTCAAGCTGAGAAACAAACATGCAAACTAAGTGTAATATATCATGAAAAACTCAGATCTGAAAATTTCTATATACAAGAACAATAGATCTAAGAAAATGATTAAGTTGGAAACAAGATCCAAAGAAGAAGAGGTTACATAAACAAACCAACTCTCAAATCATCTCTCAAAACACTCAAACACTCAAGGTTGTGTTTGGTAAAGTATAGAGGTTTGAAGGTTTACATTTGGTTTGAACTGTTTAGACGATTTAGGGTTAGGGTTTCTAACTCTTTCTCTCCCTTCTGGTTTCTCTCTTCTCTCTCTCTCTACTCTCTCTTTCTTTTCTCTCAAATGACGAAATGGCAAAAGTCTTCTAATGCTGAGAGTAGGAGCCTTTTTATAAGAGGCCGGGAAGGTTCGAGAATAAGGATTGAAATCAAGGGACCAAATTTAGTCAAGTTCAATTGACTTAGATCCAAGGGCATACGATATGCGGTGGTTAAAGCTCTCCTGATTGGTTCAAAGGGGATCACAGGGATTATGATGGAAGACATGCAGATCGTTGATAAGAACGATCCAAGGGATGAAAATGATCACTCGATTTGTCTCAGCAAGGAAACACACTTCTCACCAATCAGAAGCTAACACATGTTGGCATATGAGGCGAGATAAAACGCGCGTCTAAAGTAATTACAATGTAAACCCTGAAGTCTCTGTCGCTTTCGAATTCTACCCAAGGCAACTTTAGACAGTTAAACCAACATTCTAAAATAGAAGATTTACCCCATAACCTTTTAAAAATCAAGTTTTATTAATAAAACCTTATTTTTAAAATGTTTTAAAAAATCCCAAAAAATATTTAAAAAATAATATTGGGGATTTAAACACACTCAACATATGTACACACACTAATATGCAATATGACATGTAAATGATTCATTCTACTGTGTGTGAGTGTTGGTAATTAGGTCTAGATCCCTTCAATCAAAGATGAAATAGAAATACAAGCTCTGAGGTTCTTTGGATTCTAGGTTAGACAAAATTTTGTCACAATTTCCAAACTAGATGAACACTTATACAATATAGACTCAAGTGAGTCAAGAGTATAAGGTGCTTCAACTTTTACCAATTTATTTGGGGTCAAAGTGGACATTACAAAAAAAGGGGCAAAACTATCAAAAGCTAAGTTCATGCGCAGTGCGTGACCTCTTTAAGTCCCTTTGCGCATGACCTTTTTAAGTCCCCATATGAATGACCTTGAGAAGAAAAACTATGCTTATCTAGCAGCTGATACCAATCTTTGAAAAACTTGTTGAGGATGAGGGGATTACATCGAACACGGGCTTCACACTTCAGCAAGACCAAAATGATGTTGACACACGACCCACATTATCTTATGTAACTTTGAGAAGTTATATTTAATTCTATATTAGAGACATTTATTAGTTTGACGTGAATAAGGATTTAATGGTGAAAACAAGAGCGTGGCCTCTGTGATGTGTGCTAGAGCATCGCCTTTTCGTCAATCTTATATCCACTTGAGGGGAGATAGTTATTACCTGCCAAATGAAGTGGAGTTTTTCTAGCACCAAATATTCTGAAGATTAACATAGATGCAACCATCGATCACAAACTTAACACGACGAGCATTGATGCAGTGGTTCAGAATTCTATCAGGGGCCTATTTTCACTTTTGCCAAAAAGTTGTTAATTCTTGTGGATGTGGAGGTTGTATAGATTAGAGTGATGGCGGAGGCTTTAAAGTTGGTGAATGCTCGCAACTTACATATCACTGAAGAATAATTCTACATGGATCCTAAAATGTTACCCACTAAATAAACCCGACTAAGTTGTCAATAATACATTGGTTGGTGTGTGGGGTACACATGTAGTCCATTTAAAACACTAATGTATTGTTGACAACTCAATCGAATTTATCTGGTAGGTGTCATTTGAGGGTCCATGTGGAATTACTCATTACTGAATTAAGCCTTAAATTCTTCTACTATAAGCGTTTCTCCTCCAAGAAATTTCATATTTGATGTCAAAACGAACCTTGATGTATTTCCTAGTTTGGTCTTCTACTTCAATTGTAAAGAGTGTAACGACATGGCTTGTGAGTTGGATAAGTTTGCATTAACTTTACATGGTAGTATGGACTGAGTCGACAATTTTTCTCTTTGGCTTGTGGAGGTTATTATATTGTATATTTGTTGTTGATATTTACGATTGATTTTGTTTTAAAAGAAAACTACATGATCTTACAAATGTTTAAAAACATATAAAATTGGCTTATAAGAATATTTTCAAAAATAAATTTTAAATCAAAAATTTGAAAACATAACCATATCTACCCTTCATTTTTCCAATTCTCACTCTTCTCTTAACCAATTCGACACTCCACACAAATATTAAGGGTCTGTTTAGTTGTAGAAAACAAGGTTATTTTGTAAGAAAATTTTCTAAATTTTTTCCACGGCAATGAAAAATTGGAAAGTGTGTCTAAATGTAATAATTTTCCAAATAGAAAACTAGCAAACACTTTTTTGATTTTTCAATTTTCTAGAAAACTGAAAAACTAGATTAACATTTTTTCTACCAATTTTCAAAACTTCATTTATCTTTGGAGAATACATTTTAGACCCTTAAATATTTGGAAATTATATTTTACCCCCAACATTTAAAAAACTACATTTCACACCTAAATTTTAAGAATAAAAGACATGCTTAATATTTTATGTAATAACATTTTTCCCAATAATTTTTTTATAATTTACATTTGACCCCTAAATTCACTGTAAATTAGATTTTGGCCATTAGACTCTTTATAAGCTAATTTTGGCCCTCTAGCTTTTTGTAAATCAAATTTTGACTTTAAAATCGACATAATTTCCTTCAGATTGAGTTGACATCCATTACGATCATCATTCAATTAAAAAAATCTCCCTTTTCGGAACCGTACATGATATTTTCATCTCATACGTCTCCTCTCTTATGTGCACAATGAAAGATACAGAGAATTTCATAAGATGAAAATATTCTCATTATGAACTGAGCAGGGTTTAAAAATCCCATTTAGAAAGTAATGTTTTATTTCTAACAAATAAATGTGTTTCCCTAGTTTTCTAAATTTTCTATTGAAAATGAAAATTATGTTATAAAGTAAAGGATAAAGATAATTTTAAGGGAGAAGAAACTCTTTATTTCATTGTGTTGTATATTCAAGGGATATGACCCTATTTATAGTACACAATATGGTATCGCAAGAGAACATTTAATAATGTAGAAAATGATTGGACATCTACTAAAAATATATAGTTTACAACACTCCCCCTTGGATGTACATTATATTCACCATTCAATGACATCTGCCACATTAAAACCTTACTAACGAAAAACTCAGTGGAAAAAAAACAAAGTGAAGGAAAAATAGTACAACTTTTATGATAATTGAATTGGTGTTGGACGCGCTTTGTGCTTCTTCGTTAAAACCTTTAACAGGAAAACCTAATGGAAAAAATATAGTTAAAGAAAAAAGAGTACAACATGCATATGTACATGACGCGACTTTAAAAGTGTCTCTAGTGCATTCTTATATCGGCACAAGTGTAAGACGGTGGCGTAAGAATAATCCAAGCAAGTCGGGTACCGATCATAGGGAATAGTACGTAAGACGTGAAGACGACTAGGAAAGACGATTAACCTTGCAGTTGACTCAAAAGAAGAAGGAAAAGATGATTGTTTGTGAAACTTTTCTATCAGTTAATTCAAATTAATTAAACTAGCGAATTAACTACGCATGCGATAATAACTAAGCGATTTTAAATCAATGTGAGAGAATGGAGTTAGGGTGCACTCCCCCTAACCATCGATAATTACTTAGAACATAAAAACTTGAAAAACCTAATTCTCAATTCAAAGTGATATTAAATACTTTCTAAGAATTTAACATATGCGGATTTTACTCCTCACAATATCAAATAAAAGATTATATTTAACGAGAATGAAAATTTACCACAACTCAAATTGCATCCTTAAACATTTCGATTACCTAGGGCAAATGAAATTAAAAGACCTACAATGTTTATTTTGATAAAAATCAAACCTTTGAATTATTAATTAAATTTTATTCGCTTTTAAATTCATTCGTAACACATAGGTTGAGTTCATGTACCCCAACCCTCTAATAGCTTATCCGGACATGGTTACGTGGGTAATAAACCAAATTCTAATGTTGCATGTGATTGAAATTATGATGAAACTATGTCTAAACATGCATGGAGTTCTTAAATTCCAAGAAAATAAACAACACATGCAAAGAGGAAGAATATTCAAGAATAAGGTAAAGAAGACAAACTTGATGTATTAAACCTTGAGACTTAATCCACAATTGTGTAACTTTAATGCATGAATTCAAAACTATGGTTCTTGCCTCTTCTCCTCTATATTCCTAGGTCAAAAACTGATTAAAACTAAGTCTAACATCAAACTATGACCTTACATTGTCGTTTTTGCAAGAGTCCTAACATAATACAACTCTAAGAAAATTCAACAATTAAATAAAAATTCGCTCATCAGGTAAGCCAAACTAGTTCAAGTGCATAGTCGAACCGATTTGCTATCGAACCGGTTTGGGGTTCGGTTTGGAAAAACTTGTTGCCTTGGCTTGTTTCTTCTCTTTTCTTTGAATTTATTTCTCAACTTCAAACAGACATAATTTCTTCATCGGAGCTTAGATTAAGGCACCGTTTCTTCCATTATTCTCGTGATCTCATATTCTTCGACTTTCTAGTTGGCCCCGACTCCGGATTATGGCTAAAAAATTACTAAAACTCCCTCCAACTTCCTTTTTTCGATTTCTTTCACTGTTTCAGTTTCTCTCCCGAATTTACTTCCATGAATTACCTGTATAACACACGAGAAATACAGAGAAAAAGAATTACTCGCCAAAAAGGGTTAGTAGCATGAATATGAGATAAATTCAGTCTATTTACACTGCACGGGACCATAAAAGAACTGAGATTAAGGGGATAAATATGAGATATTTATGCCCAATCACATCCCCCTAACTTAGAACGTCACGCGTCCCGAGCAATGTAAAAGAATAAGAGTATGAGTTGAATACATTTCAAAAACTTTATTTGGATAGAATAACTTTTTGCGAGAAAGCGATTGCATTTAGCATCTGCAACAAGCCGTTAAACCCCTAAGCTACCCTAGTAGGAGGAGTGGTGTCTCGTGAGGGTTTGTAGTGAATACACCATAAAATTAATTTTTTGACTCAAAGAAAAAATCAAAATACTTAAAAACTGTACAATTTTAATTCTTCAAAAATAGTCACCGCAAATTCATATTCAAGAGTCTCAATTCGTTATGCGTGTGCAAAGTCGAGAATCAAACCGCTAATTTCCACCGATTGATCATTACGTTACTTTTCTGAAAAGTCGTTTTGATTCAAATGCTCACGGGATACTCTGACAAATGAATATCTCGAAATGTGGATAATTCTCCCTATGTGCGCGATTTATAAGAGCAAATATAACAAAACACAAATTCACTCACACAATTTGAAAGGCGAAATTTTTTTAGTGAAGAGATTTCTTCATCGGAATACAGTCATTGAAAAGTGGGAAACATCGACTCTTATTCACACCAATTAATCTCTCTTATTATCTTTTCGTATCTTAGCTCTCCACATGGTAATTAATTTCGTTATTCGGATTCAGTTAGGACTTATTCGGGGTTAAGGTGTATTGGGTAAAATTTTGGAATGGTTTGGAACTTTAAAATTGGAAAATTTTCTTCCGATATTCATTAGTGCTTTTTTGGGCTTTTGCTCACTTTCTCTTCTTTTTCCTCTTTTTTTTTCTTTTCTTATTTTCTTGCTATTTTTGTTGAGCGTTATTCTATTTTTCTTGCCCCTTTTTGTTCACTTGTTGGACTTAATTTTGCAATTTTGATTTTCACAATTCCGAGCTAATAGGTTTTTCAGGTTATCAAACGAAAATGAAAAAAATTATTCGGTTCAAAATGGCTTGCAAAAGGATAATTTTTCACAACTTTTTTGTCTAATATTTTTGGATAAACAAATGAGGGCCTAACTTCATTATCCGAATTACTCATTTTGTTTACCATATGCGTCTCGAGAATAATTTAGTTTAAATATAATTTGAGCACTCTTTTTGAGGCAACATCATACTCGTTTCCCGTAACCGATCAAAACAAATGAATAGAGATCCTCAACGACTTAATTAAACACTGAATTTGAACTTTGAGTTATTTATAACTCGGACTGATTTAAATACTCACAAAAATCGATAGGCTCGAAATCTCACTGGGTTAATTAATCTCCATATATATTCGTTAAGTCATCAATTTCCCTCAATTTCAATCTTTCGTCAATTTCAGCTTAGTGCTCTTGATTTTTCTACAAATTGGGACTTTAAACAAAATTTCGTGACATTATTGAAGATTTTAAATTCCAATTTTTATTTATTTTGAAGAAAAATATTTTTTAACTTTTTTCTGAAATTTTCTAATTTTTTTGGGCATTATAAAAATTTGTGAAGTTTTTAGAAAAGACGTACTTGTCACCCCCCCTAACTTATACTTTTGCATTGTCCTCGATCAAGAGGACTAAAATCTAAATAATAAAAACTAATAAGTGTGACAAATAAAACAAACAATTATTCAAAATGCAAATATTTCATTAAAAACCACCAAATACATACATGAAGGAAAGGTAGAGTATTACATAGTTCTTTCACAAAATCAAAAAATTTAAGCCTGAAGAACTACACAAAAGATACACCTCAAAAAAATCAACCAACGGGATTGCTACTGTGGCAGTGGGTGGGATATTTCGGGAGCGCTCGGGTTATAGGGATCATAAAAATACGTCATAAGTGAGACATTAGACCCGACTTGCATATGGTACATTTCGGCTTAGAGCCGAATCATCATGCTTGTGTCGCGCTCATAATTGCCCGTGAAAGTGTTGAAACGAGCATCCAAGTTGTTGAGGACACGGTATATCTCTGTCGAGTCAGGCTCATAATCTGGGTCCGCCGACTCATCCGACCCTTCCTCTTTGGGAACATCACCCACATCCAAAATTGGAACGTTGTGCTCCATTTGCTCCTTCTCATCAATAATAGGAGGCACGGGGTGGGACACTCGCATTTGGCGGGCCCTTAGAGAGATGGAAGTGGCCCTAATAGGTTTAAGAATTTTAACGTGCGAGTTAAGGGCCCGTACCCCGACGTCGTACATAGGCTCGGTGGTGAGGCGCACATATGGAAGAGCTGCTTTGCCCTTGTCGTCATCGGCGACATGGACGATTTTCGCATAAAAGAGATGGTATAGATTGATGGTGCTCTCCGGGTTGAGGAAGTGATAAAAATCTTTCGTGGCGTTGGCGGACCATCGAGTCATTGGTGGTTTGGAGAATCGTGCCGCAAGTGATGAGGTGCATGTAGCGCACCGTCTTCGATAGCATCCCCATCGGGAAGGTGTCTTGGAGCCATTCCTCACCCGGTACCATACGCTCTATGCATTCTGATTTGGTGCACAGGGTATTGTTGTTGGGATACGCAAATGGTACAGGGAGAGTAACCCCTTTCTCCCGCATCTTTCATTCAATTATGGCAATGGAGAAAGGAATGAAGATGTTGCCTATGAACGCCTCATGGAGAGTATTTGATTTTCGGATGAGGGTTACATAGAAATATCATACATCTTTATCGTAGAACGATCGTGTGTCGGGGTAAAGAAGGTGCACCATCCTCAACGGTAAAAGAGGGCGGCAACGTCGGCGGGCAGCTCCTACCAATTCACCTTACGCTCAGTATGAATGGTGCGTCGGGGTGTGAAGTACTCTTGGAACCAATCCCGTTCTTGTTGTGAATGGAAGTAGTGGTTGACCCCCTCCTGGAGGATGGTGGAGGAGTCATATTGAGGGGTCGGAGTTGGCGATGGGGGGCCATGGTGGAGGAATGATTTTGAGAATTGAGAATTTTAGAGAAGAGTTAAGAATTAGTGAGGTATGAAGGAAGGGTGTGATAAGGGGTTGTATTTGCGGGGCCGGAGTTGGCGACGGGGGGACATGGTGAAGGAGGGATTTTAATAATTGAGAATTTTAGAGGAGAGTTAATAATAGGTGAGGTGGGAAGGAAAGAGGGCAAAAGGGGTTGTATTTATAGGTGGGGATGGTTGGGATTGGGGGGGGGGGGGGAATTGAATAGGTGGTCGTGGGAAAGGGTGGAGGGAGGTTTAAGGTTAAAAAAGTGGGTTGGGGGAAGTTTGGGGTTAGGAATTTTCGTAGGGAGGGAAAGGGGAAAAAGGGTGAAGAATTTGGAAATGGGGGATGAATAGCTGGACAGGTGACCCGAACCGGTTTGGGGGTGCAGGAAAAAGTTTAAGCCTCAGAACACCAAAAAGCCTTGTTTTCTAAATTCTAAGTGTTATAACCCATCTACTCTCCTATATAATGTACCTCAAGCCTACCTAAACAATCGGGATCCCCGAGACACCTCAACCTTGCTCTTGAAACACGTGTATGCTCTCCCGTGCGTGAAAACTCAATGTTCGGCTCAAACCTTTCCTAAGTCGTGACCTCTACGAATTTTTAAACTACCTAAAAACTACTCGACTCACTAGTATACAAAAAATACTCGCCCCATACGCGTCGGGGGTACGACGACCTCTCTTTTAAGCTCACTAAACCCCGTAAATGGGGTCCGACAATAAAATTTTGTCAGCTTCTTCAACATACGCCTCTAAATATGGCTTTAGGCGTTGTCCATTCACCTTAATGTGTCTCCCCCCTTAGGATTTTCTAACTCAACGGCTCCATGGGGAAACACTTCTCTCACAATGAATGGACCGGTCCATCGCAAACGTAACTTTTCGGGAAACAAGTGTAAACGTGAGTTGTATTAAAGCATTTTTGACCCGAATGAAACTCCTTTCTACGGATAGTTTGATCATGTGCGAGTTTCATCCTTTCTTTGGATATTTTAGCACTTTCATACGCATCATTGCGTATTTCTTCCAACTCATTTAATTGAAGCTTTTGTGCTTCACTGACTTGATTCAAGTTGTAGTTTAACATCTTGATTGCCCAATATGCCTTATGTTCTAGCTGCACGGGGAGATGACATGGCTTTCCATACACAAAGCGAAAGGGAGGCATCCTGAGGGGGTTCTTGTATGTGATTCGATAAGCTCATAGCACATCGTTCAAATGGATAGATTAATCCTTCTAATTAGGATCGACGGTCTTCTCTATAATGTGCTTAATCTGACGATTTGCTAATTCGTCTTTCCCGTTCGTTTGAGGGTGATAAATCATCCCAACCTTGTGGACAACCGCATACTTTCTCATGAGTTTTTCAAACGGTCTATTGTAAAATTTTGTACCATTATCACTAATGATTGCCTTTGGAGCACCGAAGCGAGAAAGTATGTGTTATTGTAAGAACTTAATCACCACTTTATTGTCTTTTGTCCGTGTAGCTGTGGCCTCAAGCCATTTAGACACATAATTTACCGCGACATGGGTGAATAAGAAACCAAAGGAGGGAGGAAAGGTACCCATGAAGTCAATGCCTCAATAATCAAATATCTCAATGCGAGAATAGGAGTTAACGACATCATGTCTCATCGAGTGATGGCTCCCATCCTTTGACATCTATTGCAAGATTTGTAGGAAGCATTCACATCCCGAAAAATTGAGGGCCAATAGAGACCACTTTGAAGAATCTTAGTGACCATCTTATTCGTAGAAAAGTGGCCTCCACAAGCTTCCGTATGATAAAAATGAACGACGCTAGGTATCGCGTCATTCGATAAACATCTTCGAATGAATTGGTTCACGCAATACTTTAATAAATAGGGATCATCGTATTAGAACATGCATGACCAAGTTAGAAACTTCTTTCTCTCTTGTGGAATCGGAGGGAACGACCCCATGACAAGGTAATTCATTATATCCACAAACCAGGGCAGAGATAAAGTGGCAAATAATTGTTCATCCGAAAGTATTCATCTATGGATATGGGATCACTTTGTACGTCAGACGAAAGAGAAAACAAATGATCGACTACGATGTTTTCTACTCCTTTCTTATCTTTTATGAAGAGATTGAAATCTTGTAGGAGTACGATTTAGCATTCGTTTTGAAAAGGAGATACTTAAGCTCTGCGTGGTCGGTAAATAATACGATATGCGAACCTATGAGTAAGAGAGGAATTTATCTAGGGTGAAAACTACGACTAATAATTCTTTCTCCGTGGTGGAGTAATTTATTTACGGTCCGATTAATGTTCGGCTAGCGTTGTAGATGATGTGAGCCTTCTTATCTTTCCTTTGACCCACAACATCCCCACTAGCATAATCACTTGCTTGATATATAAGCTCGAATGGAAGGGACCAATCCGTAGCTTTCATAATGGGAGCGGACACAAGCATGCTTTTTAATTTGTTAAAAGCAGTTTTCCATGATTCACTCCACTCAAAGGGGGAATATTTTTGAGGTATTTTGCTTAAGGGCCTAGCGATGGTGCTAAAATCCTTAATAAACCTATGATAGATACCCTCATAGCCCAAGAAAGAGCGCACGTCCTTTAGTAACTTAGGAGGGGGAAGCTCGATAATGACATCAATTTTTGCCCTATCTACCTCAATTCCTTTGGACGACACAATGTGGCCAAGAACTATTCCTTCGGTGACTATAAAATGGCACTTCTCCCAATTTATCACCAAGTTCTTTTCCACACAATGGGCTAACACTTTTTCAAAATTAGCAAGGCAAAGGTCAGAAGAGGGGCCAAGGACACCACAGTCATCCATAAAAACCTCAAGACGCCTTTCGACCATATCGTTAAAAAGACTAAGCATGCACCTTTGAAAGGTCACGAGTTCATTACATAATCCAAAAGGCATAATTTTATAGGCAAATGTGCTAAAAGGACATGTGAATGTCGTATTCTCTTGATCAAGCACATTTACCTCAATTTGGTTATACCCTAAGTAACCATCAATAAAGCAATAGAATGGGTGTCCCGCTACTTGCTCTAGCATTTGATCAATAAATGGTAAGGGGAAATGATCTTTTCTCGTGTTGACATTGAGATTTTGGTAGTCAATGAAAATGCCCACCCAGGGGTGGTACATTGTGAAATTAATTTTTTACCACAGTCATTCCCGACTTCTTCGGGACGACTTGTATAGGACTCACTCACTTGCTATCCGAAATGGGGTAAATGATGACCACGTCTAATAGCTTAATAATCTTCTCTCTCACTACATCTTTCATCATGGGATCCAATCGCCTTTGCATCTCCCCTGAAGGCTTGACATACTCCTTGAGGTGGATTTTATGGGTACAAATTAGGGGACCTATACCCTTTAAATCCGCAATGCTCCAACCATAAGCACTACTGTGCTTCCTCAAAATCTCTAGTAATTTACCCTCTAGCTCTTTACTTAGGCTCGAGGAGACAACAACGAGAAATGTCCCATCCTCTCCCAAATGAGCGTATTTTACATTTGAGGCTAGTTTTTTTTAATTCGAGAGTGGGAAGATTCTCATCCGATGGAACCGTGCGTGACTCCCTCGGTGGTAGTTCCTCGAATCTAGAAACCCAATTAACATCTCTCACATACTCATATGTCGCTCTCTCATCTAAGATTGCTCTCAACTCTCCCACCTCCCTCTCGAAATCGGTGTACGTCCCGTCACTCACTCGTTTAAAAAAGACACGCTCCTAGAGAATCCCCACTAAAACTTCCCTCATTGTGCTCATTTACCATCTCCTCTATAAGATCCACCTCATGGAACTCGTCCTCATCACCCACTTACTTGGCAACGTTGAAGATATTTATTTCGAGTGTCATGTTCTTGAAGGTGAGTTTCATTTGCCCGTTTTGAGTATTAATCAATGCATTAGTCGTAGCTAAGAATGGGAGACCAAGAATCACGAGAAGATGATTACTCTAGAGAGAGAGGAGGGATTCATGTCCGAAATAACAAAATCTACCGAAAAGTAAAAAGTGTCCACTTGGACTATCATGTCCTCGACAATCCCTCGAGGTATATTCACGGTACGGTCCTCGAGTTGGAAAGTGATCTTAGTGGGCTTGAGGTCACCCAAATATAATTGCCTATAGATGGAATAAGGGAGAATGTTAACACTCACCCCTAAATCTAATAAGGCTCGCTCGATGCAGTTCTCTCCAATGATGCACGAAATGGTCGGTGCACCCGGATCTTTAAACTTTGGTTGGAGGTCACTTAACATAAATGAGCTAACATTTTGTGTTAGGAAAACATTCTTTTTCACCTTTAATATACGTTTTAACGTCAATAAGCCCTTTAGGAGCTTAGCATACACGGGAATTTGCTTTATTACCTCAAGAAAAGGTAAATTAAGCTTGACTTGCTTAGGAACATCTAGCACATCTTCACGGGAGGATCCTTTAGGATGAGGAACCAACCCTTGAGGGAAAGGGATAGAAGTGGGCGGTGTCACTATGACCTCAGGCCTAGAGGTGTCATCATATTCACTTTTATTCAAGGGGGTATCTTTGGCCTCTTTCGTGACGGGCGGAACCTCCTTGCCTTTAGGCTCATTGTGTAGGGGAGGTGATAAATAAACAACTCTCCCACTACGTAGAGTGGTAACAACTTGACATTGCACTATATGATCGTCGGGTGTAGAGCTAACTCTAGGTTGACCTTAGGGAGGTCTTTAGCCTTGGGCAGAAAACTTGCCCTTCTCTTGAACGCTTAAAGAAGATTAAATTCTAGACAATGACACTTTTATTTCGTCAAACATTTGAGTATTTTGAGCGTTGGTTGCCGATTGATCTTGCATAAATGGGCTAAAAGGGTCCTCGAAATTTCTCTGCGATGGGGTCATATAAGGTGCAGAAGGCGGTGCTTGCATATGTGTAGCTTGTTAGAAATACGGAGATGGTGGTGGAGGAGGGGCAAATAGTGAATTAGGATTTAACGCTACGTGAGGTTGCCCATAACTAAAATTGAGATGGCTTCTTCACGAAGGGTTATAAGAATTCCCATGAGGGGCATTAAAATTACCCTTAAATGCTCCTATCGTTTCCACTTTCTTTTAAAGCATAACTTTATAGGCGGGTATCATCGAGCATTCATTCGTTCAATGTCCCTCCTAAAAAATTACACACACTTCCTATCTTGATGCTCGAGTGGAGCGAATGTTTATCTTCCTCTTGACCCGACTATGTCTTCCAATCTTTTAGCAAGTTCATTAATTTGAAGTTTAAACTTGGCTTCTTTGTCCAATCGATAGAGTCCGAACGCAGAAGGAGTTGTGGGCGTGTGTCGATCTCGAGATTGGGTGTTTGGATCGGATGTGTTTCATGTATGAGTTGTCTCGGTGACATACTTAAATTGAGCCTCGACATCGTTCATGTCTAACCCGAGAAATTCCCCTTGGCACATAGTTTCCACAAGTTGTTTGGAACTTAAGTTTAGCCCATGATGAATGAAGGAGATAAGTCTCCACTTCTCAAAATCGTGGTGCGGGCACATATTAAGAAAATTGTTAAACCGCTCCCAACATCTATCAAATGACTCATTTTCTTGTTGTTTAAACGTTTAAATTTGTGCTTTAATGGAATTGGTTCAATATTGGGGAAATAATTTCAAAAAAAAAAAACTTGACTTACATATCTCTCCACGATCCAATCGAGTTCAGTGACAAAGACCATAATCAAGTCTTGGCTATATTTTTCAAAAAGAAGGGAAAAATCTAGAGGCGAATGACGTCTTAAGAGCACGTTTGACTGTTAAAAGGTTCGTATGCCTCTTCGAACTCGCGGATATGGAATTATGGTTTTTTCGACTCCATACCGTGAAAGGTGGGAAGAATCTGAATAATCCCATTACGAAAGTGGAATTTCCCCGCATCATACGGGAATATAATGCATCCCGTAGCGACGGTTCACTCGTGGTATAAGAGGTCTCTTATGGGGAGATACAACATCTCACCTTCAACCCGTACCAAAACTAGCATTGTCGGACATCACATTCGCTCTTAAAGACTCGATATCCTCACTCGCTGCCCTAGAAGTGTGACTTGTAGTGTGATTCGTGATGGAGTTAGGTGGTGTAGGAGGTGGAACCCAAAACTGTGGAATGCATGGGGTGTGTGGAATATCGGGGTCGTACTCAACTATGGGATTCTTATAAATTCTGAAAAACGTGAGTAATCAAATTGTATCAGGGAAATTTTTTAAAAATCAGGATCACTCGATAATTTAGAGCAACTCGCTCTGATGCCAATTTGTAAAACGTGACTGTGTGATAATTGATTAAATTCATAAATTTCCAATTTGGCACACTTATATAATTGGAGTTAATATAAACCAAATTAATTCAGCCCCTAAACATGCATCTATGTGTGTGCGTGTGTCAAACCATAAATAAGTAAAGCATGCGCCACAAATATTAAAGAAAAATCCCCGAAGGGCAAAACCTTTTATTTTTAGAACTTTGAAGAATTCACAATACCATTTACTTACATACAACTTGATAATCTCCCACAAGTGTAACGCAAGGTATCTTCGTCAAACCTCCAAAGCAACGGCTATAAATAACGTCGACTGGAATCTCCCGCAAGAACTCTAGGTGGTCAGCAATGAAGAAGAAAACGGCTTCTCTACAAAAGTGAACTTTATAAGGACTCCCTCCACAATAACATGTAGCTCTCCGGTTGTAGAGTTATCCCCTCAAAGATTAAACCACAACAAAGTACATCAAATACTTTATAAGCATTTAACATATGCTCATTTTACTCCTCACAATATCAAATAAAAAATTATATTTAACGAGAATGAAAATTTACCATAACTCAAATTTCATCCTTAAACATTTCGGTTACCTAGTGCAAACGAATTTAAAAGACCTATAATGTTTATTTTGATAAAAATCAAACCTTTGAATTGTAAATTAAATTTTATCCTAAATTAAATCCATTCATAACACCTAGGTTGGATTCATGTACCTCAACCCTCTAATAGCTTAACCGGACATGGTTATACGTGGGTAATAAACCAAATTCTAACGTTGCATGTGATTGAAATCATGATGAAACTATGTCTAAACATTCATGAAGTTCTTAAATTCCTACAAAATAAACAACACATGCAAAGAGGAAGAATATTCAAGAATAAGGTAGAGAAGACAAACTTGATGTATTAAACCTTGAGACTTAATCCATAATTGTGAACTTTAATGCATGAATTTAAAACTGTGGTTCTTGCCTCTTCACCTCTCTATTCCTAGGTCAAAAACTGATTAAAACCAAGTCTAACATCAAACTACAACCTTACATGGTCGTTTTTGCAAGAGTCATAACATAATACAAATTTAAGAAAATTCAACAATTAAATGAAGATTCGCGCATCGGGTAAGCCTAACCGGTTCGGGTGCATAGTCGAACCGGTTCGCTGTCAAATCGGTTTGGGGTTCAGTTTGGAGAAACTTGCTGCCTTGGCATGCTTTTTCTCTTTCCTTTGGATTTCTTTCTCAATTTCAAACGAACATAACTTCTTCACCGTAGCTCGGATTAAGGCATCGTTTCTTCCAGTATTCTTGTGATTTCATAATCTTAGACTTTCTAGTTGGTACCACCCCCGGACTATGGCAGAAAACTTACTAAAATTCCCTTCAGCTTCCCTTCTTCGATTTCTTTCACTGTTTTGGTTTCTCTCCCGAATTTACTTTCATGAATTACCTGTATAACATATGAGAAACACACAAAACGAGAAGTACTCACCAAAAAGGGTTAGTAGCATGAATATGAAATAAATTCAATCTATTTACACCGCACAGGACCATAAAAGAACCAAAATTAAGGGGATAAATATGAGATATTTATGCCTAATTAGTACATAAATATCACGTTATTCGATTCTGCCTCGATAAAATGACCCTTGATTGGATACTCCACCTTATTGTGGTAATTTTTTTATGATTGAGTCGACGCATATCAGTCTCATACATAAAATTATAGAATGTTACTTTCGGCAATGACTTGGTGAATTTATCAAATAAGTTGTTATGTAGCCCGATTTTTATGAAGCGGGGTGAACATGTACTTATCGAATCTATTTGACATCAGTAGCATGACTTTTCTGGAGTTCACGTATTGCATAACTCTCCCAGAGTTCCTATATACAAAAACACTGAAATGTGTTGATCATATCTCCCATAATGTAGCCGATTTGAAATTAAGATATTCATGCATCATTTCCTTCATAATTAGTGGAAGTAACATGCTTTACTGGGGTTAAGATATAAGTGATTTGATTGTTCCTTGTGATGATCATAGAAATAGCCTACATTTACTAACTAGACACCTATGGTTCAATATAAAATTATCTCATAATATGATTTATATTAGTCTAATCCTTAACAAATCAATTGTAATTATTTCTTGCAAATTAATTGACTTGAATTATTATGTCCGATATTTTATTATGTATAGTAATATACTAATGACGTATATGTATGGTACTTATGGATCAAATTTATATTTGTCATCCTATTTAGGATGATATCAATATAATAATATGCAAAAATCAAAGACCATGGGCATACAAAATGACGTTCTTAAGATGCTAGAGTATTGCAAGACTTTTCGATATATTTAATTTGTGGATATGTGTTTAGTCAAAATTATTCTCGATCTCCAGACTAGGATAATAACTAATTATGCCAAGGTCATTCATTTTTTCAATTCCTTATTTTGGTATTTTGGAATTCAATTGAGATTTTCAGGAGCACATCCTTTTTAAGTTATTGTTTTCATACCCTTTCTTAAATAATTATTTGCTAAGACGATTGTACCCATATCCATATGGATTGCCTACTGTAGAATGAACGTCTTCATTGATTTGAGTATGTACTCCTTAGCTTTGCATCTGACAAAGAAATTTAATCTAGAATTTTTATATGTATTCTATGTCTAAGTCCCATATAAATAAAAAGTAACAATATTCGTGAGTCTCATATATAATATATTTCAAAAATTGCTAAGCTAGTCAAATATGTGAAAAATATTTACGACCGCAACGAGATGATATGTTTGTATAAAATCAAATTTTATTTTTTTCAAGAGACCTTATGCCATAGGTCATCCACTTTTTAGCGAGTTTATCACTTTATTTTCTTATAAATACCTATTTGTAACCTTTACACTACACCAAAACAGCCAACTTATCACGCTAAAAAACCTTGACAAGTCAAACTTGTCACGGTCTTTGACGGTGATAAGTTTGGAGGTGACAAATGAATTTGTCGCGAACTTGTCACGGTCTTTGACCGTGACAAGTTCATTAGAGTTGTCACGGACTTGTCAAATTCTTTGACCCTGACAAATTTGTCACGGTCAAAGACGGTGACAAATAAAAATTGGTCACGAACTTTGACCGTGACAAGTCCGTGACAAGATTCTTTGTCATGGACTTATCATGGTCAAAGTCCGTGATAAATTGGGACAGATTTTAAATAAAAATTGCTGGGCAGAATGGCCACTGTCATTGGCCAGCAGTATATTTGTACCTGTTATAGCAAAACTGTACCTGTCCAAATAACAAATATATAGAGCAACTAAACTAAAATACAAATATCTATAACCAACATGTAAATATCAATAACCAAATACAAATATCCATATCCAAACCAACATGTACCAAATCAAAAAATACAAATATAATTTAATATCCAAATAAAATAAATAGAAATAATGTCATGGCATATGGTCTTGAACGGGTCGGGGGAGGAAGGAAGGTCAGACGACATATGCATTGACACACCCATCAATTCGCTGAACGTCGCATTGTTTGTGCAACCACAAAAGTGAGTTATCCTTTCTGGCCAAAACATCCGTGATGAGTACCTTTTCCTCAATGTCTTGCCAGGGACGTCCATGAACCACCGTACACGGGAGGGTGCCCGGGTCCCTCAACCCCTCGCTATCGGATCCCCATCAAATATGTCTATTAAAAACATTCTCTGCCAACCGATTGTTGACATAGGCCGTTCTATGGGTGTCAAGATGGGAAATAGATTATATAAGGGCAGCGAGTCTTTGCGTATCGACGATGAAGTAGTGACGTCCTCGTCTACCTCCTTCTCCTTTCCCTTTCCCTTACCGTATCGGATGTGGACCCCCATTGACGCTTCATGAAGGCGTAAATATATAGGACCGTTATCTCCAACCATGATAGCTTATCATTATGTGTGTCCACCTTATGACCCAACTCGATGTCGCTCGTCTCCATTCCGGATCCGATGATCCTCGACTTCCCTACCCGTGAGCTCACCCCTAGTCCTCTCCTTGCGATCCGCCCCGAGCACTTGGTTGAGTGCGTCCATAGCCAAAGTTGCTTTATCGGCATTAGACTGCGACTCATGCACTTCCTTAAACTTTGCCTGAAACGACAAAAAGTACACGATTAGTTAATTAAGTAAATAACAAATTATAACGTAATTAAACAAAATAAACATTTATAACTTAAATCATGGCTGCGACGCTCGAGGACACCTCCTTATCCTTGCGGTTCTTCATCCGAATTGCCACGTAGGCATCGAGACTATGTGACTAACCCCCAGGGTCACTCCCTGTCTCCTGAAATAAAATAATACAGAATTAGTAAGTAACGCAAAGTAATGCTAAATTAGAATAACATAAACCTAAAATTGAAATAAAATAAAAACTTACCATCCTGTGCTCCACCTCGACATAAGACGTCTGCTCGGAGTAGTGCATGTCCATCTTTTTTGCTTGGTTTTGCCTCCTCGATTGACGAGATGCCAATTACCTCTCATCGATCTCATTGTTGATAAACTGCTGCTATTGTGCCAATGAGATTGACTCCTTCGAGGGGAGGTGCATGCACTCTCAGAATGGACTCCCGATTCTTCCCAAAGTAACGTGTTCGCATCTTTTTCTTCTACATCTTATATTGATCCCTAAACTATTCCAACGTGGAGTCGCGAACATGTGGGGGCAACCCGAATTTATCCTGTCAAACAAAGACAAACCAAAAAGAAAGTAAGTGTTAGTTGCTTATAAATATAAATATTTTCCTCGTACATCCTTGCACCGAATACGTAACCGTTCAATTGATACTTTGTGTACTCTTGTACCATGGACAAGGTCCAGTGGCTAGACGAGCAAGACTTGATGTCGCATCACCCATCTTTAAGAGCTGAGAATATAGATAAATTAATTAGGTTAGTTGTAAAGCTTTCTTGTAATGTGACATTTAGTAATAGACATTTTCATTATAATTACGTCGTGTGACAATTACAACCTAAATTTTCTCTCTGTTTGTGCCATTGTTTTTTGTCTTTTATTGTTCTCATAGGCTTCATATTTTCTACATAGATCGTGACGAACATACTACAAAATTAATCATGTATAAAAATTAAAATAATGTAAAAGTTAAAATAATTTAAACTTAATTTTTCCATTCTTTGACATCTTCATGTGTGTCAAATAGATAACGAGCTATTTGTTCATGTTGCAAACTCGTTAATTTTACTCGTTTGCCCATCAGAAGACAACCCTCATCGACGAACTCATCACTGTCATCCATGCTGATCGGGTCAGGCATATATTCCCGAGTGTAGATTGATGACTCCATGGTGATGTTTTCCTCTGCAATTGATCCTTCAATGTATCGTGTATTCTTGATGTAATATTTGAAAACTTTCATCAATCTTTCAATTGGATACATCCATCGATATCTAACTGGTCCGCAAAGAAGTGCCTCGTCGCATAGGTGTACTAACAAGCGAACGCTTATGTCAAAGAATGATGGGGGGAAATACTTCTCTAACACACAAATCGCTTCGGTCACCGCCAATTTTGCGGCCACTATGTGATCTCGATTGACTACCTTCTCACATAAAAGTGAGAAGCATATACTAATTTGCATAATATCCCTCCGCAAATCCTTGAGCTCGGAGAAACAATGCTTAAACAATAGAGGAACCAATTGCATGATCACATGCCAATCGTGGGACTTACACTTATGTAAATCATGGGTAGCATAATTCACAATCCTTTGCAATTTGGACTAAAAATTAGATGGAACCTTAAAATTATATATCGTGTCTAAAATTACCTTCCATTCCTCACTCTTCAAAGTAAACGCATAGGGGGAAATTATTGTCCTTTCCCTATTATCTTCTTTCAACCATAGTTGTGGCTTAAGTTTCAATGATTTAAGATCTTTTCGTGCATTTTCTCCATCTTTCGAATGACTCCCCCCAAGGCATGTGCCCACAATATGTTCAACAATGTTCTTCTCTACGTGCATCATATCCAGTACAAGGCCCACCGAGTTATTCTTTCAATAAGGCAAGTCAAATAAAATTGACCTCCTAGACCATACCTTTCTTGTCTCAGTTTCATTCCCAGTTAGGGTCTTTTTATGCTTGACATTCTTTAATTTAGGATTCTTACCTGGCATATTAGGGCCACAATCAGATGATTTACTTTCAATTTCTGAACCTGAAAGTTTCTCGGAGGTAGCCTATGTTCAACCCCGTTCGGTAAAAAATTGGAACTTTTCTCAAATCTAAAACTATGAGCGAGGGGAAAAAACCTCCTATGGCAATGATATACACTTTTTGAGCTAATGGGGAGATGAAAAGATTCAGTCTCCTCTCCACAAATAGGACACTCCAAATAACCATGTACTATACAACCGAATAATGTTCCATAAGCTGGAAAAACATGAATTGCCCACATCAACATAGCTTTCAGCTTAAGCTCTTCTTTTTAAAAGTGTCAAATGATTGCACACCCTCTTCCCATAACTCATTTAATTCTTTTACCAAAGGAGCCAGGTAGACATCTATGTCCTCACTTGGTGCCTTTAGCCCAGGTATCAACAAAGATAACATAAAAAATACAGGCCTTATACATTGTGAAGGAGGGAGGTCGAGTGCGGCCAGGATCACAGGCCATACACTCTGATTGGCGCTTAGATTTCCAAATGGATTGAAATTATCTGTTGATATTGCCAAATGAATGTTACACTTTTCTCAAGAAAAATCGGGATTCTCGTAACTCATCCTTTTCCAAGTTGTTGAATCAATAGGATGACGCATGAGAATATCTCCTACTTTTACCCTAGCATGCCAAGTCATTGCCTCAGCTATCCATGGGATTATGAAAAACCATTTTAATCTAGGCCCAACGGGAAAATATTTCAACACTTTTTGAGGAACTTTTGAGCTTGTGCCTTTCTTGCAAGTAGATTGGACATATCTAAGTTCATCGTATACCGAACATCGATCGAGATTTTTGTACTCCTTTCGGTATAGTGTGCAGTCATACATATAAGCATGAATTGATTTATACTTCATTCCCAATCCTTTCAAACTATTCTTCATAGTAGGATAGCTATTTGAAAGTATATTTTGCTTGGGTATCAAGCCCTTCACCCAATTCAAAATTCCTATCACGCTATTGACATACAAACCATATTAAATCTTCAAACTATGCAAACCAACCATGGCATGTAAAGTTGTTTTATTTTTCACGTAGGCAGAGTACAACGACTGGGTCGCCTTCAATTTTAAACTTTGGTAGTCATCGTCAAGGTTTGTACCGATATTTTTATGAGCACCTGAACTTTGTACATCATCCGTGACCTTATTTTCTTCCACTTCATGAACTCCATACTCGCCATCAACTAAATCCTCTAGTATATTATGATCTACATTGCATTCCCCTTGTACAACTATCCTACTTGTTGAAGGTTGTTTTGAAGGTTGCTCGGAGACAAAAGGAACTTTTGATTCCCGTGTAAATTCTAAAATCGATAACTATCTTGCATACCACATCTTAACAAATATAGTTCAACTGTTTTTTGCTCAAACATATTACCATTCTTACACTTATCACACGGACATGAGAACTCTTCATCATTATGACATCTCTTTACGTATTTCATAAATTCATTAGCACCTCTACGAAACACATCCCCTAATCTATTTGTCTCACCCATCCACTCTTTGTATTTAGGATATCCCATCAGAACTACTACAAACAATCAACTATTATGGGTAAGAAGCGTATATTCATGGATTATTACAAACAAAAGTGTGAACACTTAGTTCCCAATAAATAATTTACTACAAGATTGACATTTCATCTTTCGGTGTTATATTATAAAAATAATATAATTCCTATTTCCTCCATCTCCTCTGAAGGGCGAGTGATCCTATCCCATTTATGACCGCATATTTCTGAATATACTTAATAGCTCATGCACATTGTTCCAATTTGAGAAAAATTCGATAGCGTATCCCCATAGTTCTCCAAGTACACGACATAGATTCGCAAGTGTAAGTGTTATTTTAATTTATCAATTGAAATAACACTTAATATCGCATCATTTAATATTTACCCAGGGAACATTAAGATACGATAATAAAACTTCCCCTCAAACAATTTTAAGCCACTAAGAATATTATTATACATAAACTATGCAGTCCTAAACTGTCCAAACAGGATAATTCAAGAGATCGCATTACATGGGTAATGACTCTTTAACGGGTCTAAGGACTATTGAATGCGAACGCATAAGAATTAAAAGGCTAGTATCTAAGCGCATTATATGTAATTTAAATTATTTATAAATGTTACAGAACCGTTAGGCCATTCATTCAAATGAGAATACATGCAGGCGTACACCCCTCAAAGAAAGTGTTATATAAGAAGTTGACTTAATGTAAATTTACACATGGGATATCTATTGCGGCTCCCGTTATTACCTTTTACCCTTGTTACTTGTTATATAACGCTTTCTTTGTGGGCTACGTGCATGCATGCATTCTCATGTGAATGCATGATTACTTATTACTTGTTGTATAAAATTTAGAATATGTTTCATTTATTTATGTCTTATTTATATACTATTTTTACATTGTTATGTGTCATTTCGCATCACAACCCTAAATGTTAGGGAATGCCAAGGGCCAACCAACTCATTGTCCATCTAAGTGTTCAAATCCAACAGTCAACAACAATTCAAGAATTCAAAATAACAATGCAAATAATAATGTCTTTTATTAGAAATTCTTAGGGACAACCGACTCAATGGACATTTAAATATTCAAATCCACCAATCAACAACAATTCAAGAATCCTAAACAATTATTCAATTCAACAATCTCTATGTGTATATATATTTATATGTGCAACATTATACCAAAAAATATGACCTTATACCCAATTTCAAATTTACACAACACTATACCCAATTTACGTTTTATACCCAATTTTTATAAACACCAATTTAATCACACACACACACACACACACACACACACATATATATATACACACACACAAAGGAAACAGAGACAGAGAGAGAAAAATGTAACTGAGAGGGGGAGAGAGAGAGCAGATGCTGAGAGAGGGAGAAAATAGAGGAAAATGAAATGGTGTGAAAAAGGAGCGCCTAGGGTTTTTAGTTAAAATACTTGTCACGAATGTGTCATGGTCTTTGACCGTGCCAACTCAATACAGTTGTCACGGTCAATGACCGTGACAAAAAATATGTATTTTTTTTTTATCACGGTTGTTGATGTAAAAAATTAGATTTGACCTAATTATTTTAATCACAGATAAAAATGAGTAAAGAAATAAGACAATAGATTTTTAAAGTGGTTCAGCCTTAAGAGAATGGCCTACATCCACTGTTTTTGTATTACTGATTGTTTTGCCTGGAATTCTCGATAAATGATTTTACCAAGAGATTCAGCGTGTCGCTCTAATGGGGAGATTACAATGTATTTATAGCCTTGAGGCTGTACGTGTGAAAGAATAATGCATAGCTGTCCAGTAGGCGTATACATCTGTACGATAATAATTGTACATTTAATGCGCAGTTATTTTTCATTTTTCCTTGATGTGTACGCCACAAGTATTTGAGTTGCTCGGACCGACTTAGTAGCTCGGACCGCCTAAGTAGCTCGACACGCTTGAGCTTCTCGGGGCCCCTGGGCTCCTTGTGGCTTTTTATTTGCTCGATGAACTTGAGTTACTTAGAGTATAGTAGTTCCTCGGGGGGTTGAGTAGCTCGGTATAAACATTTACAGTTGCCACCTAGGATGACACGCGTCTTCAAATAATAGGTCCATATCAGCAGAATAAATTTGGTATCAACAGAAGCCCCCAATGTTTCACAGTTCGAGGTTGAGGAGGAGTGTGGAACATTCTTCTCGAAATATGGTGGGATTAAATAGTCATCCTGGATTTTAGGAGTGTTTTCCTTGTATTTATTTCTTCTTTGAATTCATAGAATCAGACTTCACGAATATTTTGAATTTTTCTAACTACTTCGGTTTTTATGCCCTTTTTCTCCTTTTAGGCACCGGTAATGCAAACGTCTTTCTTTGTAATCATTATTTTTACCCATTCCCAAGGTAAGGTATTTAAGCGCTGCAGAAAATCCTATCGTCTTTTACTTTTTCAAATCTGTATCTTTAAACTATTCATTTCTTCTCGATCTTGTACGTTCGTTTCTTCCATCGTTCGTTGTCAACTCATTCACTCCTTTCCTGTAAGATTTTATTCCTTTTCTTTTATTTACTTTGTTCATCATGGTTTATCTTGTTGAATCTCTTGACAAATTTTGCTCTTAATTTTCAATTCCTTCATGGGTCATATTAGAAGAACTTTCTGAACCTTCTGACTATTTTTCTTTGGCTGAGGGACATTGGTTCCCAAGTCTCTTTGTGGCCGAATGTGGCTTTTCTTTTCCTCCAAATCCTTTATGTTTGGAATTCTGTCAGTATTTTGACGTTGTACCTGCAAAAATAGCGCCAAATACCTGGAGAATAGTTAATGGAGTTCATAGGTTGAACCAACTCCATGGAACCCGTTTAGGGATTCCAGAGATAATGTATTGCTACAGATGGGTTGTTAGCGATAGTACTTTTTATTTGAAAACTAGGTTTTTGAATAGGGCATTAGTTCTCAATCTTCCTGATGCCAACATGGATTATTTTGAACATGGAATGGTAATGAAAAATTGGCAACACCCTCCATTAAATGGAGATGATGTATATCAAGGTCCTAGATGCCCTCCTTATGGCAATGGGATAGGTTTTTTTTTTTGTTCTATTTTTGAAATTATGTTTTCTTTATGTTTGATAAAATGCTTCACTGATAGTTGATTTTTGATTATTTTCAGTTGACAGCAAGAGAAAGTCTCCCATGGAAACTGATGTTAATTTAAGGCATTTGAAACTTATCTGGATTTTACACCAATCCGTTGCTGACGAACATATAAGATCAGCCTCTTATTTGTTGTAGTACAAAAGCTATACTTCATCCTTCACTGCTCGTCTAGTGGTGGTTGATTTCGACTAAGTACCAGCTTCTGAAACTGGTGTGGAAGGTTCCTCCCCTGAATCGAATATTCCCCTTAGTAACATAATGAAGAGAAGAAGAGCTCCTGCCTTCTTTGACAAATCAGACTCTGCCAATGTGGAGGCAAAGAAAGCAAACAAAATGTCCCAGAAGAAGGGACGAAAATTATTGATGCGCCTCCTCCTGCTGCTATTAAGAAAGTTATTGAGAAGCCCCCTGTGGCTCCGAGCAAGGTTGTTTCTATCTCTCCTCAAAGTGAGGTTATCGTTATATCTCCAACAAAGACATCTTCTTTAGTTAAAACTGTTCCTGCTCCCCCGAGGAGATTGAAGAAAAATCTTTCTGAGAGACTTGCTGAACCAGTCTCTCAACCATCATCTGTTGAAGGTGGTGTTTCAACTTTTATTCCCCCGAGCTCCACTGTGGGCTTAGTCAAATCTTGGACTATCCCAAAGGTTCCTGACATTGAAAACTCTCTTACCCGTGAGAGAGTTACTTCTCTAGCTACTCAACACATTGCCTCAGTAAGTATTATTGATTTGAGCCTTTCATTCTTTTAATGCTATGTTCATACATTGACTTAGAGTTATCTCTTTTCTCAGTTGGTAACGTGTTTCAACAGCATTGTAAAAAGGGATGAAGCGATCAGGGCCTCCAGTTCCTCGGATGGGGTAGAAAAGGCTTTTACTAGTTTAACCCAATCTTTGAAAGACTCTCATAAGAAGTATGAGGAAAGTAAAGTTGCTTGGGAGAAGCAAGTTAAGTCTGTCGAGCAAGAGAGAGATCGAGCTGTGGAAGCGTCCAAAGGTTTGGAGAAGAAATTGAGAGAGTTTGAGAAGAGTAATAAAGAGCTTGAGGCAAAGCTCAAGAATGTTGGAGAGCTTGAGAATAAGCTCAAAATTACTGAAGGGGAAGTTGTTAGGCTTCATGATGTTGATCGTCAGAAGCAGGAGGTGGAAGGGAAATTGAAGGTTGCCGAGGAACTTCTGATTGAGAGGACTTCCTCGAAGAAGGCAAAAAGAAAAAATGCTGTTAAGAAGTCCTTCGGCGTTGGTTGGGACAAAGGCTGGAATAAAGGTCTGGTTGCTATGTCCTCTAAAACAGAGTTTTCCAGCCTTAAGTATTTCAGGGATGGATGGGTTGCAGCTCTGCAGGAGCTAAAAGTCGCTGAGAATTCTGAACTATTCCAGCGACACACTCATGGCCCTCCTCCCTCTCTTGGAGAAGAAAAAGAGGACGAAGCTGCTTCAGAAGAATCTTCCATGATAATTGGGGACCAGGCCCTTGCTGTTGAACCTTGCTCCGAGCAGCCCCAACCAGCAAACACTTCCGCCGAGCAGCTTTTATTGCCCTCCGAACAACTTTTATTGCCCTTCGAGCAACCAACCTCTTCGTCCAAGCCTTCCGAGGAAATCTTAAAAAACAAGGAGAAGGTGTAGAGTTGTTCGGATCTTTCTTTTGTTTTTTATTGAATGTAATTTTGGACTATGTACTTCTTTTTGTGATGAAATAAAACTCAAACTTTTGGTTGTTTGTCTTGACTTAATCTTCAACTTACTCTATCTTTATCATTATTGATCCTGTTTGTGGCTTCTCTTTGCTAGTTTATGGCCAGGATGGAGCTATTATCACCTCATGACACTGAATTGATGAAGAAATGCAATGACTACTTCAAAGCTGGTCATACAGATCTGAATGAGGCTCAGATAATCGACATCCTCGAATCAGGTGTTTCTGATCGAGCAGTTGAGGCTTACCAATATCTTAAGTGCTTGCTCGACCGAGATGTTGCCAATAATATCGCTTATTATGAGATGATTGAGGATCTTCAAGGAACTATATAGGAACTCCAGCAGCAATACAAAGAGTCCTCCCTGCTTTTGCACCAAGGGTACGAGAAGAAATATCAACAGTTAAATGCTGAAAAAGGGTATGATAAATTCATCGCTGCCTACGAGAAGAAAGAGAGCATTCTAAAGCTTGAGGTTGAGGAGCATAGGCAAATTGCTAAACTATTGGAGGAGGAAAATAATGTTTTGCAAGAGGTGATATCCCAACTAAAATCTGCAGCATCTTCCTCGGGAGCTTTGGTCCCTGTCAATGACAAAGGTTTCTCTTTTTTGGAAGTAGAGAACGCCAAATTGCGAGATGAATTGGAAACTTTGAAAAGAGTTGGACCTTCCACCTCTACTCGCGGACGAGCAAGGGCTGGTCGGATCTCTATTGAAGATGCAAGAACTCAAGCAGCTTTGGAAAATCAGGCAGTTCAATTAATGGCAAAGAACCAAGCTCTAGCAGAGATGTCCAAGAAAAATCTGAACCTCAACGAGCAACTTTCCATACAAAGCTCTGCCTTGGAAAATAAGGAAATCCTGGTGAAGAATCTCCACGAGCAGCTGGAGAGGTTAACTTACTAGTTCCACAAACAACCCAGAGAATTTTGAATGGCTGGCTACAATGAAGCCCTTTACTATCTTGATGATCGGATTCAACAATCAAATAATGAAGGGTACAAGGAAGGGTGGCTGAATGCATTGTGCGAGCTAAAAGTAGAGCGGGATCACTACTTATGGGATTATTATGATCCTCGATTGCTTGAGTTTCTCGTGCCTCCTTTTAAGCTCGACATGAGTTGGATTCCTGCTCGGGCAATTCCTCAGTGCTTGATTTCAAAGTACCTCGGCGATTACAATCTTCATTCAAATTTTGACATATCTCGCCCAGAGCATTTACTTGATCGGCCATCAGTGATGAATGTTCGAATGCTTCAAGATGTAAATTTCATAAACTCTCCTTATGCTTTAGACGATCCTCCTGGTGGAGTAAAGCCTGTTTCGAAGGCAGAGGGAAAGAAACCTATAGAATAGGGTTTGTTTATGTAATGAACTTCATTAATGTAATCTGCAATTTATCATATGTAATTTGTTCTAGTTTTAATGAAGAGATCTTTAGTTTTCTTTGCAATTTTAATTGTTATTGGTTTGGAAATAAAATATCTCTTTTATTTAATGACATATGTATATCTATAAAAAGACAAAAATGTCCTGTGTTATTTTAAATTACTGACCAATCGGACTTAATGGTCATTTGCTTCCCGACCAACTTAGAGTTGGTGGTAATTGATTTATTTGCCCACCAACCGGAGTTGGTGGTAATTGCTTCCCGACCAACTTAGAGTTGGTGGTAATTGATTTATTTGCCGACCAACCGGAGTTGGTGGTAATTGATTCCCGACCAACTTAGAGTTGGTGGTAATTGATTTGTCGACCAACCGGAGTTGGTGGTCATTGCTTCCCGACCAACTTAGAGTTGTTGGTAATTGCTTCCCGATAAACTTAGAGTTGGTGGTAATTGATCAACCGGAGTTGGTGGTAATTGCTTCCCGACCAACTTAGAGTTGGTGATAATTGATTTGCCGACCAACCAGAGTTGGTGGTAATTGCTTCCCCACCAACTTAGAGTTGGTGGTAATTGATTTGCCGACCAACCGGAGTTGGTGGTAATTTCTTCCCGACCAACCGGAGTTGGTGGTAATTGATTTGTATAGTGTGTAGCACTAATATTTTGAAAAAAAATTTAACGAATAAAGAAAATGGGAAAACCTCACTTTATTCATATTGAATAAATTGTATTACATAGAAATTTCAACTACTGATAATAATTTCGAAGATGCTCTGCATTTCATGCATTCTTGAATTCTTCTCCTTCTAAGGTTTCAATCCTTTATGTCCCTGGACGAACAACTTCTGTCACTCTGTAGGGTCCGTGCCAGTTGGCTTCTAGTTTATTATGCTTTTGGATGACTTTCTTCAACACATAATCCCCTTCCTTCAAATCACATTTCTTGACTCTTTTATTGTAGAACGAAGCTGTTCGTTGTTGATACGTGGCATTTCTTATAGCTGCTTCTTCTCTGACTTCTTCTAGCATATCTAGATCTAATCTTCTCATCAGATCACTAATAGGAGAATTAAAATTAAGTACCCTATGTGTAGTAAAACATAATTCAACAGGTATGACGACTTCACTCCCAAATGCCAGCATGTATGGGGACACTCCAGTTGCTGTTCGCGGTGTGGTGCGATATGCCCAAAGCACAGACTGTAGCTCGTTAATCTAATTTGCCTTTGCATCATCCAGTCATTTTTTCAAACCATTTAGTAACGTTCTGTTTGTCACCTCAGTTTGTCCATTGCTTTGGGGATGACCTGGTGCAGAATGGACCTTCAATACATTCGATTGTTGACAATATGCAGCGAATTCTTCGTTGTCAAACTGGGTTCCATGGTCAGTAATAAACGCATGTGGGAGGCCGTATCTGCAAATTATATTTTTCTAAATAAATTGATATAATTTGCTGTATGTCATATCAATGAGAGGTTCAACTTCCACCCATTTAGTAAAATAATCCACTGCGACCACTAAGTATTTGAATCTTCCTTTAGTTGTTGGCAGTGGTCCGAACAAGTCTATTCCCCATATAGCGAATGGCCAAGGGGATGTTATGGGTATTAACAATACTTGAGGAGTTCTTCGGATGGATGAGAAGCGTTGGCATTTGTCGCATTTTTTAGCATAAGCTGCGCAGTCAGTCCTCATCGTCGGCCAGTAATACCCCTGTGTGGTTATCCTTCGTAAGAGCGTTCGACCAGCTACATGGGCTCCACAAGACCCCTCATGAACTTCTTCGATCAAGTATTTCACTTCGAAGGGATGAACACATCTTTGTAGCGCTGCTATAACTCCTCGTCTACATAAAATACCATTGGTTAGTACATAACGAGCAGCTTTGAACTTCAATTTCTTAGCTGCGAGTTTGTCAATTGGTAAAGTTCCCTCTTCAATATAGGCCCTGATGGGATCCATCCATGATGGTCCCAAATCAAGAGCAATGAAGTTCATGACCATATCTTCGTTTATGCTCCGACCAACTAGAATCTCTATTGGGATTGTTCTTCGTAGCTCGGTGCGTGTGGCTGATGCTAATCGGGCTAGTGCGTATGCTCTTGCATTCTCTAGTCTTAGTACTCTGACCAGCTAAACAATAATAAAAGTCGATACCAATTCCATTTCTTTCGCATGGTACTTTATCATCAACTCTCCCTTTGCCGCATATACTCCAAGAATCTGATTTACGATTAACTGCGAATTGCTGAATACAACAACCTGCTCTGCCTTCATCGTTCTGGCTAGACTTAAACCTGCAATCATTGCTTCATATTCGGCCTCATTATTAGAAGCTTTAAATTGAAAGCGCAGAGCATACTCCATATCGACCTCATCTGGACTTTTCAAAATAATCCCTGCTCCACTACCTGCATTGCACGAAGAGCCATCTACATACAAATTCTATATGGGTAACTGATCATCAAATTTTTGATCGGATAAAATTCCTCGGTGGAATATTTATTGCTTCTTTATATCATCCTTTATCACTTCTTGCTGTTCGTCGACCATCTTCTCTTGCTCGTCAACCAACTTAAGTTGGTCGGGGTTTAAATTTGATGATCATGTAACATCCACAGGCTGGTCGGTATTCAACTTTTGCTCTTCAAAGGTGTCAGGACATGTGAACTCTGCGATAAAATCTGCCACTGCCTGCCCTTTAAACGACGATCTAGGCTCATAAACTATGTCATATTCACCAAGTTCTACTGCCCAGTACATCAATCTCCCTGATTTTTCTGGTTTATGAAGAGCTTGCCTTAACGGCATATCAGTATACACGACTATGGTATGAGCTTAGAAATATGGCCTCATTCTTCTACTCGCTTCGATCAACGCTAGTGCCAACTTTTCCAGTCTTGGATATCTGATCTATGCTCCTCGAAAGGCCTTGCTAGTGTAATAGATTGGTTTTTGTACTCCATCCTCCATTCTTATTAATGCCGAGCTCACTGCATTTTTCGAAACTGCTAGATATAAGTATAGTCTTTCTCCCATCACTGATCTGGACAATAATGGAGGTGCTCCCAGGTATTTCTTCAACTCTTGAAAGGCTTTCTCACATTCATCATTCCATTCAAACATTTTTCGGAGTGCTTTGAAGAATGGGAGACATCTATCAGTTGCTCGTGACACAAATCTATTAAGTGCTGCAACTCGCCCTGTGAGACTTTGCACTTCCTTCTTCGTCGTTGGAGATCGTAGCCCCAATAGAGCCTTGATCTTTTCAGGGTTTGCTTCAATACCTCGTTGGTTGACAATATACCCGAGAAACATGCCTTCTCGTACTTCGAATGTGCATTTGGTAGGGTTCAACTTCATTTGATATTTATCTAGTTGATTAAAGGTCTGTCTAGGTCAATTAGATGATCAGCAGCTTTCTTGCGCTTCGTCAGCATATCGTTAACATAAACCTCCATATTGTGATTGATTTTCTCTGCAAACACCTTGTTCATCAACCGCTAATACATTTCACCTGCATTTTTAAGTCCAAAAGGCATAACATTATAACAATAAGTTTCCCTTGGGGTGATAAAAAAGGTACTCTCCTTGTCTCTAGGCTTCATTCTAATCTGGTTGTAACCAGAATAAGCATCCATGAAACTCAATAATTCGTGTCTTGAGGTAGCATCCACCAATTGATCGATTTGAGGCAGAGGGAAATGATCTTTTGGACAAGCTTTATTAAGATCAGTAAAGTCCACACACATCCTCCACTTGTTGTTTTACTTCTTTACCATCACCACATTAGCTAGCCAATCAGGATATTTGACATCCTCAATAAAACAGGCTTTCTAAAGCTTCTCGACCTCTTCTTGTATAGCTTGGTTCTTTTTAGCGCTGAACACTCTTCTTCTTTGCTTCACTGGCTTGATTTCCTTGTTCATATTAAGCTCGTGACATAGGAAGGCTGGGTCTATCCCTGGCATGTCTTCGTGGCTCCATGCAAAAGTTTTTTTCCCGCTTCTTAGGAAAGCTATCAATTCCTGTTTTATTGGAGCATCCAATGACGTACCGATTTGAGTTGTTCATTACGGGTGTTCTTCGTCCAGAATGATATTTTCAGTAGCCTCCACGACTTGACCCTTAACGAGCTGAGACTCATCTCTTGGGTCTAAAGTCTCAATCTTCGCATCTTCTATCTCATCTACATGATAAGTAGTAGTCTTCTTCCTGGTTTCTTCATGCTCTTCCTGCTCGGCAGATGAATAGTAGCATTCCCGAGCTACTTTTTGGTCGCCCTTCATCATTCTTACTCCAAAGTTAGTTGGGAATTTTAAATATTGATGTACAGTAGATGGTACTACTTCGAACTTCTTCAAACCTACTCTTCCCATGATGATATTGTAAGCTGACTGGACATTTTTATCCATCACGAAAAAGTGCACTCTTTTTGTTCGACAAGCAGGCCATGTACCGATGAACATATCTAACTTGATCGTCCCGAGTGGAAAAACTTTCTCGCCAGTAAAACCGAGGAGGGGCCTATGATATGGCTCCAACTGGGATAATTTTAGGTTCAAACTATCAAAACATGGGTAGAACATAATATCTTCCGAGCTGCCATTATCTACCAATACTCGTGAAATCACTACTTCCTTCATCCTCATTTTGATCACCAATGGGTCATCACGAGGATATAACACACCTGCAAGGTCGTTCTTAGAAAAATCGATGACCAGTTTATCTTTGTTCACCTTCCTCGGACGATCATCTTCAGCTAGATTTATTCGTTGAATGTACGAACAAGCTTGAGCCTCACTGAGGTAAGCTTTCCTCTCTGTAGTAAGGTCTCCTCCTCCTGCATCTCCACCTGTAATGACATTGCAATCAAATGATCCAAAACGAATTGAAAATACCTCACGTTCTGGTTGTCTCGGTCTTTTGGGGAGATCGGGGTCATCTTTTAGATCATCTTCATGATCCCTTTTCTTGTCATCTTTTGCTCGGAGAGGAGATTTAGACCTTTGCCTTCCTCGTTCATTGGTTCGACCACCGTTTTGACGATCAACATACTTGGACAATTTTCCTCGTCTAATGAGTGCTTCAATTTCATTCTGAAGAGCTATACAACGCTTGGTCGTGTGACCATGATCTTTATGAAATTCGCAATATTTGGACTTGTCTCTCTTATCAGGATCTACCTTTATTTTTGCTGGACAAGCTAGTTCCTCGTTGTTCTTGATTTCTTCCAGAATGTGATTTATATCCACCTTCAAGGGAGTATAATTTTCGTATTTCTTCATCTGTTCTAATGCTTGCTTACCCTTCGATTGCCTGTTACCACCATTGTTCTTTTGTTCCTTCTTTTCAGTTTTACCATCCTCCACCTTGATCTCCTTAGTGTCTACGTTCTTCTTCGCAGCCATGGCCTCCTCGACATTCATGATTTTTGCTGCTTTTGCCATCAGTTCCGCCATGGTCCTGGGTGGATCTTTGGCTAAAGTATAGTACAATTTATTAGGCAACAATCCACTCATCAAAGCAGTAATTGCAGTTTTCTCCTCGTAATCAGTTACTTCCAGTTTCTCATTATTAAAACAAGTAATATAATCCCTGGTACTCTCACCTGCCTTCTGTCTAACACTTAGCAAGTGTGCTACTCGTTTGACTGGCTTAGCTCCAAAATAAAAATTTCTAATGAAGAGCTCTGCTAGCTGAAAGAAAGTCGCAATTTTCGCACGAGGAAGGTTATTGTACCACATCTGAGCAGATCCAGTAAGGGTTCCTGAAAATGCCCGGCATCGCATCTCGTCTGGAACAACATAGATATCAGCAGCTGCTTGGTATTGTTCTATATGGAGAACAGGATCAGTTTTGCCATCATATTTTGGTGTTACTACTGGGGCTTTGAATTTCAACGGTGTGGGAAAATCCACAATCTCTTGTATGAATGGAGTTCCTCAGACAAAGGTCCTTTGTAGAGGATTCTTGGTTTTAGCCATCTCCCCTAATCTATCCTCCAACCTTTGAATTGAGCCTTTCCATGCATAATTTCCCTCTTCGATCCTATTGGTTCGAGCAACTGATCGTGTTGAATTAGCCTCTTGGGATCTTTCATGATGAGCAGCTGGTCGTGATTGGGCAGAGCCTTCCTTCATATCAAATGGTCGTTGCGAATTCCTTGACACAATCCTAGGGGGACTTCTATTCCTCCTAGGACCTAGACGATCAAAAGGTGAGACTCTACTTAATCTTTCAAGAGCACTTGCCCTTTCTGGGGATAGAGTGATGTTTTGTTGAGTATCTATAGCTCGTACCGAGGAAGTCCGTCCAGGCTGATAAGAAGGATCATTGGATCTCTCAGTATGATATGAATCGTTGCGTCTGGACTGGGATTCTTCTCGGAATAATGTTTGTCTTCGCGAAGAGAGTAAACGAGTGTTTCTCTGAACGTTTTGTTGCCCTGATTGGGCTGGTATTCCGTCTTGAACGGTTTGTATGAGTTGACGCATAGTTTCTTGCATGGCTGTTTGCCCTTGGGCCTAATTAACCATTATACCAGCCAGATCTTGAACATTTGGAGGAGTAGATGGAGGATTTGGAGGGATTCCAGCGTTTCGATTGTTGGATTCAGGATGATCAGCCATTGGTGATGAATTATTTTGGTGAAAAATGATAATTACAGTCGTTTCCCACAGACGGCGCCAATCTGTTGATGTAAAAAATTAGATTTGACCTAATTATTTTAATCACAGATAAAAATGAGTAAAGAAATAAGATAATAGATTTTTAAAGTGGTTCAGCCTTAAGAGAATGACCCACATCCACTGTTTTTGTATTACTGATTTTTGTGCCTGGAATTCTCGATAAATGATTTTACCAAGAGATTCAGCGTGTCCCTTTAATGGGGAGATTACAATGTATTTATAGCCTTGAGGCTATACGTGTGAAAGAATAATGCATAGTTGTCCAGTGGGCGTATACATCTGTACGATAATAACTGTACATTTAATGCGCAGTTATTTTTCGGTTTTCCTTGATGCGTACGCCACAAGTATTTGAGTTGCCCGGACCGACTTAGTAGCTCAGACCGCCTAAGTAGCTCGACACGCTTGAGCTGCTCGGGGCCCCTGGGCTCCTCGTGGCTTTTTAGTTGCTCGGTGAACTTGAGTTATTTGGAGTATAGTAGTTCCTCGGGGGGTTGAGTAGCTCGGTATAAACATTTACAGTTGCCACCTAGGATGACACGCGTCTTCAAATAATAGGTCCATATCAGCAAAATAAAGTTGGTATCAACAACGGTCAAAGACTGTGACAAGCTGAAGGCTGACATTTTAGCCTTTTTGGTGTAGTGTCAGCGTTAACATCTTATGGGGTTTGTACTATAGGTCCAAATATACCACGTATATTAAGCGACTCAAATTATGCTATCATGGTATTTTCTCATTTTGGCCAATATATGCTTTGTCGGCATGCATTCATAATAAGTGAATTTGTATCATCAATGCCCATTAATTTGTGTTGCTACAAATTATATAATTATGTCATCGATGATCATCTTTAACGATCTTATTTTTCTTTTTTTTATAAAACATAGATAATTAATATTAGATATATTTATCTACTTCAGAGGCTTTATAGTTAATTTAGGGACTTATGTCTTTTCATAGCTAATAACCTCTTTCAGGGTTTTAAAGAAATTGCATCTTTTGTTCATAACATTTTCTTGAGTGTTATATTTAACCTCTCCTAGAGCGTTATTTGGGCATTATTTTATTTAAACTCAACTACTATGGAGTCAAGTAGTTGATACCTATATGTTTACCACACTAATGGTGTGTAATAAATTTATTTGCTGCCAAATTTATTTTGCCTTACTGGGACAATGATTTTGGCAAACACATTTGTAAGTAGTCCATGCGGGTACATCTATCATTTTAAGTTTTGTAATCATTTGATATTGCAATATCATTATTCACTTTATTTTTGCGTTGAGTGATATGGAGGATTAGATGAGACAAAGTATAAACATTCCACGATAATTCTTGTCGTTCTTCAGGAACAAACCGTTCTTTAGGAACAATTTATACTTCAGGTACGTTTTATCCTCCCCCTAACAACGAAAAATAGTGTCTCATCAATAATAAAATTTCACAAAATATACTATAAACACTACCTTTGTCGATGGTTCAATAGAGGGTGAATTATATATATATATATATATATATATGTGTGTGTGTGTGTGATAACAATAGTAAAGATATGCATAAATTAAAATAATAAATATCTTTTAAAAAATATCATTAAATAAGTCATTGTATAATATCATCTAGTTTGAACCATGGAACGACAGACTCATGATAAAGTGTAATTTTTTTACAACAGTAAAAATTATATAGTATAACCACGTGAATAATGAAATGATGGTTTGCTAGTGTAAGCATCTAGCTTTTAACACGAGAAGTAATGCAAAATTAATTTTTATTATTTATTTCAATATGGTACCCATGTATTATAATGCTCATAAAACGTAGAGAATTTTTTCTGGAATTATTTAATATAACTTATCGCATATGAATGGGCGGGTATCACATAACAACGCCACATAGGCTATTCTAGAGCCTTGGGTTCAACTATGGTTGAAACCTTTACTATATTATATATCAACTCTAAAAAAATTCTTATTTTTTAGAATAGTGTGAGTTTTTCATTATTTGCTAGAAAAATATCATTATATAATAACAGTTCACGATTGTCAATTAAAACATTCAATACAGAATGTAAAGTGTGTGAGTCCAAATAGATATGAACAACTATAATTTATGTTATGGACAAGGTTTTGGTGACCAAACTCAAACAAATGGAAGTATTTAAAAAAGTCGTATAAAAAATTATCAGATATTCAAAGAATGGGATGGATAACAAAAACATTAAGTTATAATTATGATTAATATCTAGTACGAAAAGTAATGATAACTTCATGTTCTCCATTTAAGTGCCAATTTAATTGACATAATAAATTGAATTTCAGGTTATGAATATATAGTGATTTAAACTTCAGGTTCCTAGGATAGAAATTTAGAACTACAGGTTCTGTTTAATGTCAGATGCATATAAATCTTCCAAACAAGTGATATATATATATTGGTATTTCGGGTCATAATTTGGCATACAATAGATGAGTTGACAAAGGTGGGCGAGGTCTATAAAACACCTGATCAGCTTGAACTTTTCATTTTAAAAGAACATGTTAATCTACTGCTTATAAAAATGAAGCTTTGAAGGTTTTAGCAAAGTAGTTAGCGGAGTTGTAGATAAGTAAAATTCATTAAAAAATGAAGAAGCACGGTAGCAACATTACTACTAATAAAAATGAAGCTTTGAAGCTATTAGGATGAATTATAACTCATATTTCCCAACTTAGCATAGTATTGATAATAAAAATGAAGTTTTGAAGTTGTTAGTTTGAATTATAAAAGCCCATTAGCAACATCATTATTAAAGAAGTATATAGTAGAGTTGTAGACTTTTGAAGTTTGAAAAATTAAATGCACAACTATATTCTGCAAAAGTGTAAGCTATAAATGGAGTGCTAGACAAAAAACACGGTTACATCAATAGGGTATGCCATTAAAGATCCGTTATGGGAAAATATTACTCGTTTATATCAGGTAGACATAAATGACTTCCAAGAAGTAATCCTTCTCTTATACATTTTAGTAAACATGTGGTACACAATTCACATATGAATACACATTTAACACATAATATAAATTACCAATTCAAAATTAAAATATTAAAACCTCATACTTATAAACAAGAGAATATAAACTGAGAAGAGAGATAACTGCCTAAAATTACAAAATAACTGAAAAAGAAAATTACAAAATTAAGAGAACTTCAATTAAGAAGATATTTCAACGCCTAAGATTAAGAGAACTAAAATGCCGGTAGACGTAAAAACATAAGAACAATGAACAATTTCATACAAATTTGGGGGAACAAATATAGATGAAAATTTACCTTACAAAGGATAAACCATGCAAATGGATGCCATTCCCAATTGCTCATGCTCATATATATATATGCAGTATCTAAGGCTCTTGAAAAATGAATGAGGAAGTTGATGAGTGAGGATGAAGTGGAAGAAGCATTGATGAACAAAGATGGGTTGTCTTCTGGGGGAAGGCTAAATATGTAGAAGGTCATTATAGTTGAAACGTTAGAAGTGAGATATGGGATGCAACCATTCAGATTTTGGACGTCTAGGAGGTGGATAACCGGAGTTGAAAGTATGAAATCAATAATTATATGAAATCAATAACCATTGCGAGGTTTGGGGTCGTTCAATTTCGTGCTTGATTTGGAACTGTAGTGCTACGTGTCAAAAAACTGATAGGAGACCTCGTTTTATATATCAGATATTAGATTTGAAACTAATCCCAAAAAAATATTTGGAGCTTTAGGTCCAAATTATAAATAATTATTTTAAGAATTTTCAAAATTTATACCCCATGAATAATCAAAACTTTAAATTTTGATTTGGGGTATATTTTGTTGGAACGTCTAGTCCAATTATTTTTAAATATCATGAGAGCTTTACGCCTCATATTTTCAATAGTAATTAGAAAAAACTATATCTCAATTACAAATAATATTTTATGAATTTCTGATCACAATAATGATTATGGGTCTTCATATCACAAATTAATCATAACTCGGGGACTCTTGATCTATACCCTTTCAATTAGATAATCAAAACTTTGGGTTTGATTGTGATATATTTTTCTTTGATACTTTAGGTACAAATAATTAAGGTACTCCAAGCCCTAAAATTTGAAGGTAGAAAAGTTCAATTTTCATATTTGAATAATTATTGGAAAACTTCATTACCCAATCTATATTATACATCTAATACAATAGTATTAGAGGTGTAAATAATAATTAATGTTCACTACTTAGATACATCTCCCTCCTTTTAAAATTAATACTCCATTTGATCTAAATGTATTAATTAAAAATCTCTTAAAAAAAATGAATAAATGAAAAGTCTCTTGAAAACTAAAATGATGATTAATTCTAAACTCCATTAATTAATCTCTCGATCCAACACAATCTATATTCAATTAATCTATTTTCATCATTCTCCACTCAAATCACATTACACTATGCTACTAATACTACTACATCTATATATTTCTAGAAAAAAATTTAAAAAAATTTCAAAATTATTATTTTAAATAAATAAAAAGGGTTTTTGGTTATAAAAACATTTTTAATGCCGTATTTATAGAAAAAACTTTAAGTTTTTATTTATAAATGGCAAAAAATTGAAACTAAAAGCAAATAATAATATGTGTAATTTTTTTGAAGGTCATTTAAGGTTTGACCCCCATTTAATTCCTGATAGTGAGTTTAACCCCCGCAAATTGACTTTCTTAAGGTTTGACCCCCATTTCTAATAGTCCGTCCAAACTGCTGTTAATCCACATGGTTATTACCAATTATACTCCTGCTTTAATATGTAAACTCAATCGTTGTCTTTTATAGTTGTACGACATTTCTGAGTGTTCTTCTCTCTCTTTGCAACGAAGGGTGATTTCACATACAATATTGATTTCTCTCTTTGTAACAATAAATCACTGTTAAAAATCTAGGGTTTCACTCGATTTCGTGGTATTCATCACACTAAATAAAGGTTAGTCTTATATTTAAACTTTTTTTAAATCTATTTTTCCATGTTTGTGATGTAAATGTAGAAACAATTAGTGTTTCTTGTTATTTCATATGGTATCATCACACTAAATAAGCGTTCGAAGGTTTTTGTTGCATGCATGTAGGTTTTGTGTGTTGGTTTAGTATTTAATTGAAATTTTCTGTATTTTTTGTCTTATATAAGTGCCTAACTTTTGTAGATGCCTTTACATGGGAAAAACACATTTGTGGTCCATTAGGGGGGGGGGGGGGGGGAGGGTTGGGATGATGAAAGGTTCACATATCTAGGTTATCAGACTTTTAAATTAGTTGATGTGGATGGGGATGAACTTTGATTTATTGATTTGGTAAATGACATGGAAGAAATGTCTGGGCTTAAGGATTTCAGCATAGATTGGGTGAATGAGGGGACCATAAAACCTATTTTGGGAGACAAAGACTTGATGATAATGCGGGACCTTATTTTACCTATGAATGAAAATTTTCACCTTTACCTTACTTCCAAATACCAACAACCCACTCAAGAAAACCCTTCCACAACCATCCACTCAGTCCCAAACCCACAATAGGCCACTCAAAAAATCCTACCAAAAAAATCCAGTTAGTCCGAAACCCAAAATGACCTAGAAGGTCCCCTAGGTTTACGAAACAAATTCCATTTAAATCCACTGATATAGAGACTATTGTCATTGCTGGTAGTGGTGAAGATAACCGGGTTTTCCTAAATTTACTTGAGAATCCTATAGAACCACCAGTGCTTGAGACTCCATTTGAGACCACACATTTTGTAGCAGTGGTTGATGATCCATTTGAGACCACACATGAAGCAACAATGGTTGATGATCCCTTTCAGATCACACATGAAGCAGCAATGGTTAATGATCCAACCGAAGCACTGTCCAACATGGGTCAATTTGATGATTTGGCTGCAGAAGAAGTATACAACAGTCTTACTGAAGATAGTGATGATAGTTTGTACATTGAGAGTCATACTGAGGAATCTAGTGGTGTGATAGTGTGGAATTGACTTCAGAGCATCTTAAGGATATGGAATCAGAGCACTCAACTGAGCAGTGTCCAGAGCGAGGCATTGGGTTAATGCATTCTGAATTCAAGGAATTCATTAATCAAACTCAAAATGTGTATGATAGTGAAGATGTTGGTTCTAATGTGGGTGAGATTATAAATTTGCATGCTAAGATGTTATGGCATACTATGAAGCATTACATACAATACATGAGAAGATATTCCATTGAGAAGAAGTTTGAATATAAGCAGAAGAAGACTGACAATTTGAAGATTATATTTGTGTGCAAAAACCCCAAATGTTTATGGAGGGTGTATGTTAGAAGGCTGCCAAAGGAACACACTTCCATGCTTAAAAGCTTCAATGACTAACACACTTGTAAGAGTGATGAGAAATGCAAAAACTCAAAAGCACGTGCTGGTTGGGTTGCAAATCAAATAGAGACGGCTATGAGGAACCACCAGGGATTTAAGCCAAAGGACATCATTGCAAAAATTTGGGAGAAACATGGAGCAAAGGTGTCATACATGACTGCATACAATGCCAAGATGATTTGTCAAGAAAGGGTTTTTGGTAGTTACAAAGAGGGCTATAGAATGGTCCGAGAAATGTGCAAAATGTGGGGAATATGGGCACAACAAAAAGGCTTGCAAGGGAAAGCCTTCAACTAATGCAAGAGGAAGGAAAGTGAAACTAAGATTTGAAAAATATGGACCAAGTAACCAACCGCAAGATTATGGATCCCAAGTTACAACTCAAGGATCTCAGGTTATAAAGCCTCAACTGGTCATCCCTCCAATTCTAAAGCATAAGAAGACTAGACTTGGTCTTAGAGGAGGCACAAAGAAGAACAAAACAAGGCCACCACATGACAACTAAGCTGTTATCAACTAGTTTTGGCTTTTAAGTTATTTTGGATGTTGTTATCTACTTTTGGACGCTAACTGGATGTATTTAAGTTGTTTTGGGTTGTTATGTAATGTGGATGTTAACTGGATGTACTTTTGGATGCAAAGTTGTTAATGGATGTTATTGGATCTGGACTTGTTTTTGTTATCTACAATGTGTTGGATATACAATTAAATACACAAGTCAAAATGAAACATCTAAATATCATTAAAACCATTGATATCCTTACATAAATTATGAAATCAAACATTATAATTCACACTAGCTTTAAAAACATTACATAAATCATCTAAAGTCACTTCCAACTCCACTTTCAAATTAATATGTGGACGTTTCTCTTTAGCGATGTCAAGCCACTCGAAACTACCACAATCAACACATTTGAGATTTTTTTCCGTAACTCCATTATTTCCTAGACGTCCATAAATTTCTTGGTGTCTTGCAACCATTTGGACACTTTGTAATCTTCCACGGACAACGTTTCACCCAATGCCCTTCTTCTCCACATTGAAAATATATGTCTTTCTTCACATCTTGTTGCGTTTGACTTTTCGGCAATGACAGACAAAATTTGGCTACATGACCACTTTCATCACAAAGTTGGCATACTAGTTGCAAAGATTAAAATAAATTACACATTAATAATTAAAATTAAGAAATTATAAAAAATTAGCCAAAAAAATATTAAGGCAATTACATTGGAGGATGAAGTTGAGTCTCCCCCCATTTTGGTGAGAAAAAGAATAGCAGCGTGAGGCTTAAATAAAAGGGTTGGATAACGGCTAGTAATGCCCAGCAGTAATTAGGGGCAATTTGGGGATAAAAGTAAAAAAATCATGTGGGTTAACAGCAGTTTGGACGGATTATTAGAAATGGGGGCCAAACCTTAAGAAAGTCAATTTGCGAGGGTTAGACTCAGTATCGGGAATTAAATGGGGGCCAAACCTTAAATGACCTTTTTTTTAATATAAAATACGTACAATTTTTTTTTTGAATTTTTTCTTTATAAACAAAAGTTTTTAAGTTAAAGAAAGTTTTCAAAATTTCGATATTATGTTTAATATAAATAAAAAAAAGTTTTTGGTTATAAAGATATTTTTAACGTTTTATTTATAGAAAAAACTTTAAATTTGTATCTATAAATGACATATAGTTTTTTAAACTAAAAACAAAGAAAATATGTTTTTAAACAAAATATGTTTTACATAAGCGGTGCATAGTGCTTTTTTCGTCGTTTTGAGACATGTTTTGACCACGAACCATTGTAAAATAACCAAAAAAATATTTAAACGAATATAAAAATATAAATGAATAAATAATTTTTACGGTGGCAAATATAAATGAATAAATAATATAAACGAATAAAAAATATAAACGAATATAAACGACTAAATAACCTAAATTGCAACAAAAAAAATGATTTTTAAATTGTATAAACAAATTTTGGGAGACTGATTTGAATTTAAATTTTGAGAGGGGGATGTGTAAAACATTTGTGAGGTTACAACATGTATTTATATATATAAAAAAATAGCCGTTGACAATAAAGCCGTTGGTAGAAATAAACATCGCGGGTAGAAATCTAATTATAAAGAGTTGTTATATATTTCAATTTTAGGCATTTTTTTTATTCTACCGCGGAACAACGTTTCTTGCTTAAGGGGTGGGTCCCACAAAGAACCAACTAGTCTATTGCTAAATCTATTATTTTTTACGGTAGCGAAGTGTAAATTTGCCCATTTATATTATCCACATCATACACATTTACCTCACATATACACTTTTATCATACCCATAACTGTTGCTCTTAGTTAAGTACGTAAACTCGACGCTAATTTGCTACCTTATAATTATTATAGGATAATATTATCTTATTTTGTATGCTTAAAATCATGGGTCATATAACAAATAGTCCCTAGTCCAAGCGTTTTTATTTTGTACCAAAAAGTCCTTCACCATGCGAAAAAGGCTTTACCATGCCGCTGACGCGGACCATTAAAGATAAAAGAATAAGGGACCATGCCAAAAAGACTTTACTATACCGCTGTCGCAGACCTTTAAAGATAAGAGAATAAGAGACTTTTTGATATAAAATAAAAGACTCAAATTAAGTGTATATTAAAAAATATTTGAGAATCTTTTTAGTATTTGATCCTAAAATCATTTACTAATTTGAAGATAAATCATAGCAAAAAAGGTGAAAGAAATGACATTTTTTAACTACACCTCATTCCCAAAATGAGTAGTTGTACAACACTGGATGCACATTGTACTAGTACCTAGCGTTACCTTACATAAAACAAAGATTTAGCGTTACATAAGCAAAACACAAACACAATCGACTCTGATTTCCGTTTTGGCGAACAAGGTACATGGCACTGAATCTCCGTCAAAAACATACCGGTAAGCAATGAACTCGATCCCCTTGTGTTTAGATCTTGTAATTGAATCTACATGTATGTAAATTATAATTCTGATTCAATGATTCTAACTTTCAGAATGCATAACCCGTATGTTGAATCTAAACCAACCTCTAAACCCAAGCGGAACAGCAAACGAAGAGGTCTACAAGATTCTCATCTACGACAAATTCTGCCAAGACATTCTCTCTCCTCTCATCCACGTCAAGGATCTCCGCAAGCACGGCGTTACCCTCTACTTCCTCATCGACAAAGACCGCAAGCCCGTTCACGATGTCCCCGCCGTTTATTTCGTCCGCCCTAATCAACTCAACATCCAACGCATCATTTCCGACGCCTCCAAATCTCTTTACGATTCGTTTCATCTCAATTTCTCATCCTCTATTCCCAGGCCTTTACTAGAAGATCTCGCATCTGGGACCTTGAATTCTGATTCTGTTCATCGGATTTCTAAAGTGCATGATCAGTATTTGGAGTTTGTTACTTTGGAGGATAATTTGTTTTCCTTGGCCGATAAGTATTGTTATGTTCACTTGAATGATCCTAAAGCTGGGGATAAGGAGATTGAGGAGATCATTGAGAGGATTGTCACTGGCTTGTTTTGTGTGTTGGCTACGCTTGCCGTTGTTCCTGTTATTAGGTGTCCCAGAGGGGGGCCTGCCGAGATGGTTGCCGGGTTGTTGGATCAGCGGCTGCGGGATCATTTGTTGGCCAAGAATAATTTGTTTTCCGAGGGGGGGAATTTCGCGGGCTCGTTTCAGAGGCCCATTTTGTGTTTGTTTGATAGGAATTTTGAGTTGTCGGTGGCGATACAGCATGATTTTAGGTATGGGCCGCTTGTTCACGATGTGCTTGGGTTGAGGCTGAATAGGTTGAGCGTGCAGGGGGACAAGGGTGGGATCAAGTCTTATGAGTTGGATAGGGTTGATCCGTTTTGGGTGGCCAATGGATCGCTGGAGTTTCCGAGGGTGGCTGAGGAGATAGAGACCCAGTTGGCCAAGTATAAGAGAGATGTGGATGAGGTGAATAGACGGACGGGTGGAGGTGGTGGAACTGAGTTTGATGGGACGGATTTGATTGGCAACACGAAGCATTTGATGAATGCAGTAAATTCATTGCCGGAGTTGACCGAGAGGAAGCAAATTATCGATAAGCACACAAATATTGCAACTGTGTTGTTGGGTGAGATCAAGGAGAGGGCTCTGGATTCTTACGCAAATAAGGAAGGTGAAATGATGGTTAGAGGGGTTATTGATCGGAGTGAGCTTCTTGGCGTGCTCAAGGGGAAGGGGAGTAAGCTAGATAAGCTGAGGTTTGCAATAATGTATCTTATTTCATCTGAAAGCATCCCCCAGGCGGAAACAGAGATGGTTGAAGCAGCACTGAGGGAGTCTGAGGTTGACACTAGTGCCTTTCAGTATGTAAAAAAGATCAAATCATTAAATGTTTCATTAGCTTCAGCAAATTCTGCAAGCAGAAGCAACATTGTTGATTGGGCTGAGAAGCTGTATGGGCAGTCTATTAGTGCTGTCACTGCTGGTGTGAAGAATTTGTTGTCTAGTGATCATCAACTGGCATTGACAAGGACAGTTGAAGCCTTGATGGAGGGAAGAATGAATCCTGATATTGATTCTTACCTCGTGTTTGATCCTCGTGCTCCCAAGTCAAGTTCTGGGTCAAGTAGCAGTCATCTGAAAGGACCATTCAAAGAAGCTATTGTGTTTATGATTGGTGGAGGTAATTATGTGGAGTACGGAAGCTTGCAAGAGCTAGCACGCCGTCAGCAGCCGGTTAAGCATGTTATATATGGAACGACAGAAATTCTCACCGGAGGGGAGTTTGTAGAGCAGCTTGCACTTCTGGGGCAGAAGATGGGATTAGGCAGTAGTGTCGCTGCTCCAGCCCACTAGAACTTGCGGGCCCTTTATCTTCTCTGAGAAACATATTGTGTGGTTCATGTACTGAAAAGGACATGCTCTTTAAGGATTCTACATGATGACTCAGTTATTTACTTGAAGCTGTTGATCTGGGAAGTGATGAAGGGAGAATTTGAATATGCATTTTCTTCTTGATATTGACTCGTCAATTTTAATGTAAGCTGACATTTAAGGGTATGGAGTAATGCATTTTTATCTCCAGTTATGCGAGTGAGTTTCTGCCATTCTGATTTTCAATCTTCTTCTCTGTATTTGAGATTCATAGAACCAAAATGTTATGTCAATCACAATTCATGTATGATCTTATTTTTTGAATTATCAATCAACTTTTGCTATCTAAGTAGTTTCTAGTCATTTTATTGATTGACAATGGTCAGAGATTAATAACTAATGGGTAATACACATTTATTTATTGGATCAAATACCAAAAAGTCCCTCAAACATTTTTTAATACACATTTACTCCAAGCCTTTTATTTTGTGCCATTTGGTGAAGGACTTTTTGGTGCAAAATAAAAACGCTTGGATTAAACGCGTATTAAAAAAAGTTCGAGGGACTATTTGGTATATGCCCCTTATTTATTCCTCAAAGGTTGAGATGGTAGACATGTTTGCCTGACAAACCCTTACATCTCAACTACCCATGTACTGTTGCATTCTCCTCCAGCACCATCACAGCACTTGCACACCATTCCAACAAGCATTGAAAATATCTTTAGTATCCTATAAATCAATTAACAAGTTCACTGTCAATATAGTTATATCGATTTACTAAAGAACTGTGTATGAGAAAGATAGAGAAAAGTTAGTAAACCATACTTTGCTGTTGAGGTAGGAGGGAGATTGGTCTAGCTTCTGCAACACCTGCCTTGTGACACGTAATCGTCAAAAGCAACAATAATAACAGAGAAGGCTTGAACAAACCCATTTCTCTTTGCTTCAAACAGTCTTCAAAGAATATGTGTTTATTATAAACGATTGCACTCAAGGACCAGGCGAAGGAGATGATTACAGTGTGTTTGGAACCTGGAGGTAAAATAATAGAGAGTGGGTGATTTTATAATGATGATGAATATAGTACGTAAATGAATCTAGAAGGTGGCCCTTATGTTTGAAATGTAGGAAATTTATGAGAGTGGGCCTTCTAGAGGGTGCCGAATCTGTTTCTACCGTGTTTAAGCCACTTAAGGTGAATAGTGGTTCAGTATCAAGACTCCCAGCGGGTAGTGTTGCTAGATCTGAGTCCCCCCCCAAGGCCAACCAAAATTAAAAAAAAAAAAAGGGTTCCCCATCCAGCCCTCTTTTTCCACATACCGAACTTCCTTCCTTGTTTTCCATCCATCATAAGTGAACTATTTGAGACAAAACCCAGTTACACTAAAGACACACACACGAACTCAGAAATCTATATTTTGCCTAACCAAACGACTTCTTTTTATTTTTTTATATATCTTTTGCTAACTCAAATAAAGAAAACTCTCATTTCTTCATAAACCTACCACACCAGAAAAATAAAAAAAATGGGAAATGAGTTCCAGGAAAAGTTTATACGTCGTCTTCTTGCATGGATGTTCATATGAGCGGCGGCGAAAAGCGAAAAGGAGAAACTGAAGAGGCGATCCCTGAAAATTCTAAACACAGGAAGTATAAATTAATAGGTTTATGTTATAGAATATCCTTCTGATACTGCGTATAAGTGTATTATTTATCACGTCTACATAAAGATACATATGATAAAACATTATAAAAATAATAATGATAAATTTTTAACGAGTGCTCAAGAATTTAAAAATATTAATAATAAATTTTAATACTTGAATAGTCTTTAGTACTAATACTTCGTGGAATTCAGTAATATTTGAGCACCTGTTATTATTAGGCTGAAATGTCGGTTAGTGACTCCCTATTCATAATGCCTTATATCTCATACCTCCCTATAGATAGATATGCCTTTGGTGTCACCTTTACATCTATTAACGGGATTTTGAAATTCAAAAACAATTTGAGGTTGTTTATATTGATGCTTGAAGTACTTTATCTTCATGCTGTTGACAGTAGGTTCTAAATTGGGTGTAAATCTTGTGCAATCTCCTTCATTTGTTCATGTATGAGTTTCTTGGGATGGACACACGTCAAGTATAGTTTGTCATGTCTTTCATGCTAGCACTAGATCTTGTTTTAGACTCCCCAACTCAAATTGGCTTTCACTTACCAGTAGAATTTGTCAGTTAAAAGGTTAGGCTTAGGCTGAAATCTTGGTTAAAAAAGTGCTCCTCTTCTTATTTCCTTATTCATAATGCCGTGTTAGACATAAACCCCCATTTTAATAACTAGACATACCCCCCCGGAATTTGGGTTGCTTAAATTGCTTTGTTAACTAAAATACCCTCATCTTCGTTTCTCATCTAATTTCTTCAAATAAAAAAAGTAGTATATATATACACAAACCATAGTAGTATATACTCAATCCGTCCCAAATAAAGTGTCCATTATTCAATTTTGGGTTGTTCCATATTAAGAGTCCACTTTCCTTTTTTGAACATAATCAACGAACCAAATTTTACAATATTGGACAAGTGTTGATCTTGACCATTGATTGAGTGTATCATTAATTTATGCAAAAAATGGCTCATAATTTGGGACAGAGGGAGTATATATACATGTACATATATACTCATATATTGTATCAAAACCGTTCATTTTAATATGGTAGAATGTAATAACCCACAAATATATTTCCGCCCCCCCCCCCCCCCACACACACACATACACACACATATATATATATGCCTGTCAATGGATCGGATTTTATCCGAATCCGAATTCGATCCATTTAAGCGGATATGGATCATGCCTAAAATTCGATTATCCGATTATCCGTTTATTAAATGGAGCGAATTTGGATTCATGTACTCCGATCCGTTAATAATTCGATCCGATTAATATTTTTAATATATATATAAATTACATGTAATATAAATTTAATTAATATATATTGTATTTAATAATATTTTGAATATATATTTTAAATATATATTATAATAGTTCTTTATTTCATTATCTATTTTTTTGGAACATTTGCAAAATAAATTTATGAAATAAAAGTTGAAAATAAAAATGTTGCAAATCAAGTTTAACATAAACGGATAATTAGATCGGATCCGAATCCGTTTAACATAAACGGATATGGATTTGAATTTGCCTGATCCGATCCGATTAATAAACGGATTGGATCCGAATCCGTTTAACATAAACGGATTTGGATTTGCCTAATCCGGTAAGAATCCGATCCGTTTACAGGCCTATATATATACATAGGCTTCAAGCTTCAGTATATACCAAGTATACATATCGATTTTTTGCAAATAGTAAAAATAATATTTTTGGGCTAAATTTTTTTATGACGTTTAAATATATTAGGGGATCCATATAAAAAAAATCAGTTCAAAATAATATTTTTTTAAGCTATTTTAACGAAATTGGTTGAACTTTTGTAGCTTTTGAAATTTTTAAATACCACACAAATAATTTGCGCCAACTGTATGTATACTTGATATATATGAGAGTCACTCTCTCCCTGTATTATTATTTACGCTCTTACATGCCCATAAATCTTTAACTCAACCCAAATAGAGTGCAACTCAATTGAGTTTGCAACTCATGACGAATTGTCTCAAGTATGCAAGAACAAAAAATTAGGCGTTGAGCTCTGTGTGTGTGTGTAAGTATATATATATCTGCTGTGTTATATAGAGGAAATCTGTTTGTGGGTTTCTATATTTGATTAGACCCACTAGTCATTTTTTGCGTTTCTGTTCTGATTTGCGCATATCTGTACATTCTGGATGGTTCTTTGACATTTTCATCAAAGGGAGACACGTGCTGTGCAGTGTGGAATTTTTTTCAATGTTAACTGGGGATTTCTTATCAAATGCTTATGGCCCAATATCCTTTAAAAATGATCAAGTGGCTTTCAATAAGACCTCCAAGAGGTTCTTATCTTCATTTGTTTTGGCTTGAATTAGTGGTTTGATGGATTATTAGCTTATGGGAGTATAACTGAGGTTTATTGTTTAGGGGTCATTACGCTTCTCTCTTCTGAATTTTACCCATTTTTTCACTTCACTCCCCCAACTTCAAATTTCTAGACGTAACCTCCTAAACTTTCAAAACCATTTCAAATTACCCCAATTACCTAACGGTGTTAAATTTTCAACGGAATGTTGGTCATGTGCCATGCAGGGACGAAGCTAGGTGAGGCCGAGAGGGAGCTTGTGTCCCCACTGAATTTAAAAAAAATATATATTAGAAAAGTAGGTATATAAAAATATTAGGGATCAAAATTAAAATAGTAAAATTTTGGGGTTATTTTTACAAATAAATAGAGTAGCAGCCCAAGTTTTAAAAAACTAAAAATTCTCTCATTATTCAAAGAGTAGCGGCTTGACCACGATAGCACAACAAACCTCTTTTCCTCTCAGTCTCATCTCATTTTCGGAGACTCCGTTTCCATATGAACTCGTCGGCGACAAAGTAAGGCAGCACCGGTGTGACCGTGTGCAACATCCCTTCTGTTCTCTGTCTCCCATCTGTTTTGTGAGCAGCAAAAGCAATCGAAGACACACACATCACTGTTCCATCCCTGCACATCATGTAATTCTCTCCCGTATGTTTACTTGGTTATGTATGGTATGTTTATTTAGTATATATGCTGCTTGGTTGTGTTAATTTGATTGGGGATATTAATGAACTTAATTTTTTTGGGGGATACTAATGAACCTAATTTTTTTTTGGTATATTAATGAACCTAATTTTTATTGTCAAATCAGTCAACTTATGGAGATGTTTTATAAAAGAAAATTGGAGTCGACATCGACACTGCATACTGAGAGCAAAATAGAACCGGATGAAATTATTTTTGAGGATTTACATGCCGATCCCGCCCTACGAACTCCTATTTCTCGTGGCAATCCTAAACTGGAAGATAAACTCCGTAGAACCTATTTACAAAAGGGGCCTTGTCAACCTCGTGGCCACACGTTCCCGTATAAAACTATGGACAAATAATTGCGGCGTTTTAACCTTGCTTGGTTTATTGAATTCTCTCATTGGCTAGAATATAACACCATTACTAATGCTGCATGCTGTTTGTGTTGCTATCTTTTCAAGAAAAATGTGGGTGACCAAGCACGTGGGGACATATTTAAGTGAGATTGTGGACTTCATTATCAAAGACATCGGAGATTCATTTTTTACAGTTTTAATTGATGAGTCCCGTGATGTGTCGATTAAGGAACAAATGGCTGTCGTATTGCGATATGTTGATAAAAGGGGGGAAATCATGGAGCGCTTTATTGGTGTAGTACATGTTGAGGATACAACGACCGTGTCGCTTAAGTTGTCAATAGATAGTCTTTTTGCAAACCATGGATTGAGAATTTCTAGACTACGTGGACAAGGTTATGATGGAGCAAGTAATATGCGGGGTGAATTCACTAGTCTTAAAACACTTATTTTGAGGGAGAACGAATGTGCATTTTATGTTCATTATTTTGCTCACCAACTACAGTTGGCTCTTGTTATGGTGGCAAAGAAAAATAATGATAGTATGACTCTTTTTATATTGGTTTCTAGTGTTGTTAATCTAGTTAGAGCCTCGTGTAAGCGTCGTGACCTTCTTCGTGAGCAACAACTTCAAAACATTAATTGTGCAATTGGAAAGGGTGAGATTCAAAAGGGAAAATGACTAAATCGGAGTACCTCTCTCCAACGTCCGGGTGACACTCGTTGGGGATCATATTTTCGCACTTTACTTAGTTTGATGAGCATGTTATCCTCCATAATTGGTGTTCTTGAGATTGTCAAAGTGGATGCAATCAACCCCTTGCATAGATTTGATGCAAAAAATGCAATAGATTCATTGCATATTTTTGAATTTATTTTTTGTATGTACTTGATGAAAAATGTATTGGGGTTTGCAAATGAATTATCAAAGGCATTGCAAGGGAAAGATCAAGATATTGTAAATGCCATGTCTTTGGTCCGGGTATGCAAGCAACGACTACTAATGATGCGAGATGATGGATGGGTGTTGTTTGATGAAGTTTGTACGTTTTGTGAGAAACTTGAAATTGAAGTTCCTATTATGGATGATGTATACGTTGCTATAAAAAGATCACAACGTAAAGCGCTGAAAAGGATAAATTTGCATCGTTATTGTGTTGAGTTATTTTATGCGGCCATTGATATGAAACTTCATGAGCTTAATGAACGTTTCACTGAGGCGAACACCGAGTTACTACTTTGTGTGGCATGCCTTTGTCTCGATGATTCGTTTATTGCATTTGACAAGGTAAAATTAATTCGCCTTGCCCATTTTTATCCTAATGAATTTTCAAGCGTCCAACTCATTGAACTTGATATTCAACTTGAAACTTATTTTCTTGATGTCCAACCTAATCCCACCTTTCAAGGATTGTTTGGACTTTCTTCTCTTGCAAAAAGATGGTTGAGACAAAGAAAAGTGAGGTATTTCGTTGGTTTATTTTCTTATGACTTTGGCGTTGATATTACCGGTTGCCACGACCTCCGTGGGAAGGGTGTTTTCGGCTATGAATCTCATAAAGACTTCATTGCGTAATCAGATGGAAGATCAATGAATTAATGATAATATGATTGTGAATGTGGAAAAAGATGTATTTGCTGTTATTGATATTGAGTGTATCATTCAACGCTTTCAATCTTTGAAAAGTCGTCGAGGACAATTTTTAGTTGTAATTATGTCACAAATTTTCAATCGAATATTGAGTCTTTTTTGTTATGCTTGTTATTTTTTATCTTAACAATTTTGTAGCCCTCACATATGAAAATTCCTGGCTACGTCCCTGGTGCCATGCACATGAGGGTATTATGGTCCAAGTCAATATAAAATATTTTGAAAAATATAAATTACGAAAATCATTTACAAAATATTATAGTTACAGAAAAACATTTTAAAAATTTGAAAAGTAAAGAAAAATATGGAAATTACAATAAAAATATTTTATAAAGGCGGGATTGTTAGGAAATATATTTAAAATGTTTGAACAAATTTGACTTTTTTGCGGAAAAACTAAAGAAAAGAAAATTATAGAAATTATCGGACTTTTTTTTTTAAATTCTGAAAATAACAGAAAAGCATTTAGAATTTTTGAATAAAACTGAAAAAGTTTTTAAAAATATGAAAATGTTGAAAAATACTTTTAAAAACTCTAGAAATATTAGAAAATATATTTATCATGTTTGAATAATATTGAAAAATAATTTAAAAGTCTAAAAAATATGAAAATTACTGAAAAACTTTCTGAAAAAATGAAAATTATAGAAATACTGATAAAATGAAAATTCTAGAAATATAGAAAAACTTTAAAAAAATCTGAAAATAATTGAAAAATCGTTTAAAACTAAAAAACTTTACAACTGAAAAAATTATAAATCTGAGAAAAAAATATCGAAAATCAAAAAATGACATAAAAACTTGGAATAAAAATTTAAAAATCAATCCAAACTTTATAGAGCATCAAAATACTACAAACCCAAATCCAATGCTCAAATCCTTGAAACAGCCTAACCACCCTAACGTATATTAGTTATTTAAAAAAAACCCAACTCTTTTAAAATCAGTTTTAAGAGATATTTGAAACTGTTGTACGCACACACAAATAAAAACAGATTTGTGATGATGCTGTACAAATAAAGATAATTAAAATGGGATGAGAAAAAGTAGATAGTGACTCAGTATTTGTTCTTGACGAACCCACCGTGATGGTAAACCTTGGTCCCTAGTCCCATGACAACTCACACACCCAAGTCCACTAATACCAATTATAAGTTACAATTTATAGTCCACTAGTTTACCATGATTTAAACTAAGCAAATACAAGCCCGTACACCCAACCTAGTTTAAATACAACCCAACTTGACTGATAATCAGTCAAGCCAATAACCACTACACCAAAATGGCCAAATTATCACCTTTCAACCGACCACCCTTGTCACGGTTATTGATCGTGACAACAAATTGTCACGGTCATTGACCGTGACAAATCCGTGACAAATGTTCTTGTCACGGACTTGTCACGGTCAATGACCATGACAATACTTAAAATAATTATCACGGTCAAGGACCTTGACACGTCCGTGACAATTTACACAGCAAAAAAGCCCTAACCTTTCTTTTTTTCCCCACCGATTTTGGTTTTTCCCTCTCTTTCTCTCTCTAAGCGATTTCGAGGTCTCTCTCTCTCTCTCTCCCTAAGGTATATTTTTTCCTCTCTTTCTCTTTCATTTCTATATGTGTGTGTATGTATATATGTGTGTGTATATATGTGTGTGGTGGGGGAGGGGGTGGTGGTGGTGGGGTGGGCTGTGTGTGTACGTGTGTGTGTCTGTACAGGTGTGGTGGGGGTGGGGTGAGGGGGGGGGGGGGGGAGGAGGTGTGGTGGGGGGAGGGGGTGTGGTGGGGGTGGGGTGGGGTGTGTGTGTGCAGGTGTGTGCGTGTGTGTGTGGCAGGGGGAGGGGTGTGGTGGTGGTGGGGGTGTGGTGTGTGTGTGTGTGTGTGGTGGGGCAATCTTAACAGTTGTATAGCTTTAATTAATAAATTGTATAGCTTTAATTGTAATTTTAATTGTATAGTTTTAGATGAAAGTAAATTAATAATTAGTGCTCATTTCATATGAAAGTAGGAATTCCCCTCATTGTAAATTAGTAAATTAATAATTGTATACTTTAATTGTTAGTTTAATTGATGAAATGAATTAATTGAGTAGATGCATTAGAAGGAGTACGGGATACACATTTGTTGTTGACATTGCTGTTGGGTTATAGTGGATCGATGTTGGGTTGGTTAACAGTAAAAGTGGCATTACCACTGGATTATTGTCCATATGGGGGTGGAATTTTTTTAACTTTTTTTGAAAATTACTTTGTATATCGAACAATATATAATTATTAATAATTATTGGATTATTATCCATATGGGGGTTGGCCAATGTGGGTTTTTAGGTGTATCCGGTGGGTATTATTTAGTGGTTAATTCTAGATATTATCAATAAAGATAAGTAGGGATCTTTTGGTATGGCTGAAAATGGCTATATTATTAATAATTATTGTGTGTGTAGTGGAGGGCAGGGGGTAGTATGTGTGCGTGTACGTGTGCGTGTGTGTGTGGTGGGGGAGGGGATGGGGGTGGGGGTAGTTGCGAATTTATATTTATATGAATATTTCAATTTCAATTTCATTTTATTATTTATATTTATATTTATTCGCAACTAACATTGTACTTGTTGGACAAGAACAATTCGACTTGGATCCAAAGCTACGCGATTCCGTCTTGGAGCAGTTGAGGGAGCAACACAAGACGTGTAAGAAAAATATGCGGACACGATACTTTGGGAAAATACGAGAGTCCATTATCCAAAGGCGTGAATCCATCCCGCCGAAGGAGCCGATCTCATTGGCACAATGGCAAAAGTTCATTGACAATGAGATCGGGGAGCGATAATTGGCATCTCGCCAATCGGGGAGGAAAAATCGGGCAAAAAAGATGGACGTGCACTACTCCGGTCGGACGTCTTACGCCGAGGTGGAGCATAGGATGATGGTAATATTTAATTTGTCTATAACTACAGAAATATATTATTCTGCATTATTTTACTTTGCGGAGCCGATACTAATTTTACTTTATTTTATTTCAGGGGATAGGGAGTGGCCCTGGGGGTAAGCCACATAGGCTCGATACTTATGTGGCTCTTCAGACGAAGAAGGGGAAGGACAAGGAGGTGTCCCCGAGCGTCGCGACCATGATTGTAAGTAATCCGACAGTTTACGTTTTGTTAATTACGTTATAATTTTTTAGTTTACTTATTTTACTAATCATGTACTTTTTGTCGTTTCAGGCAAAGCTTAAGGAAGTGCATGAGTCGCAGTCTGATGCCGACAAGGCATCTTTGTCCAAAGATGCACTCAGCCAAGTGCTTGGCTCTGATCGCAAGGGGAGGACAAGTAAGGTTATCACGGACTTGTCACGGCTTTTTAAAAAGGGTCAAGGCTTTGTCACGGTTATTAACCGTGACTAAACTTGTCACGGTCAGGGACTGTGACAAGACCCTGACAATTCTAACGAACTTGTCACGGTCAACGACCGTGACAAGTTCGTGACAAAAAAAGTTGTCTCGACCCGAATTGTCACGGTAATTGACCTTGACAAGTTCAACTTGTCAAGGTCAATGACCGTGACAATTCGGCAGATTTGGTGTAGTGAACACCCAGATAATAGAGACTACAACACATGCACAACCACACTCTTTAACCCGAGACCCCGTAAAGTTGTGCAATACACATTTAATTTAAAAGGTTCGTTTTAATTAGAAAAAAATTTATCTTGTTTATAAAATGTGACTAAACACGGACCAGGTTGTGCCTAATTTTTGTTAACGACAATAATAGCAAATTTGTGATTAAAAGAAAAATAGGTACATATCCAAACACATACTCCTAAATAGGTTTGTGCACAAGCCAAAATACACACAAAAATTAATCTGATTTTTATCCAAAAAAATATGTTTTAATCAAAGTTAAGCACGAGTTAAAAACGAGTTACACGAATTGAGTTTAACACACACACACACACACACACACACACACACACACACACACACACACATGAGTTAAAACACAACGATATAAATAAACGAGTTAGATCAGCAAGTTGAACATGTGAGTTAAATCAGCGAGTTAAATAAGTGAGTTAAATCAGTGAGTTAAAACAGTTAAATAAAAGTTAAAGTTAAGTCCAGGTTCAGTCCAAGGTGGAACTGAGTTGGTCCGAGTTAACACACTGATTTAAATGGCAAGTTAGATCCGAGTTAATACTGAGTAAATCAACACACACGCAGCATCAGATCTGAACTAAACTCACACACACATGCAGCAGATACGATCTAAACTCTCTCTCTCTCTCTCTCTCTCTCTCTCTCTCTCTTTCACACACACACACACACGATTTAAACAGTGCCAAACCAAAAATATAAATATATGTTTATATATCAGCGTATATATATATATATATAGAAAAACTCACAGAGTAAGCCCATAACGAACTTGGCAGAATCGTTCGAAGAAAAACAAAACAAGCCCGAAAGCTTAGACATCACACAACTTCCAAACCTGCATGCTTTGTACGATCTAATACAAGCCCATGGTTTGTTGATTTTACCCATTAAGAGTCCTCAAATGTACAACCCTAAACAAACTCTGGCAACTCAAACAAGTGAATCAAACCACCACTTAATCACAGCCAACAAGCTTTGATAAACACACAACCCAACACCTCTCAAAACCACAAATGGTTTATGAGTATTGGGGGGGGGGGGGTAATGATTTAACACAGAATACCAAAAACAATATACTCTCAACAATGCAGGAAGGATGTAAATCCTAAAGGAAAGAGTAGAGAGAGAAATAAATTGTTGCCTGCAAAAAGAAATCTCAAACCCTAAAAAAACAAAAGCCCCAATCCTAAGGTATATAAGGGAAACCAACCATGACATGGTTTGTAAATAAATACACCATACAAACTGGGGTAAACTGTAATAGCATAAGGGCGACTGAGGCTAACAAAGTGAAGATCAAATGCCAGGGATACCAACGTATTTTGCAAAGAGGATAATGGCCAAAAGGGTCAAGCTAGAGTAGACAATCAAGTCTGCTTATACACGCTAAGACAGGTCTCGAAAAGACCAAAACCCTCACACCCCAGCTTGCAAACAACCAGCAAGCCAAAAACGTCAAAAACCAAAAACGACACTAACAAAACACAAATGCAGCCGTTTTTATTTTTGTTCAAACATTTTAATAAGCACAATAAATATATGTTTATTTAAGGAAATGTTTAAACACTTTAAAAACAAAATAAAAAAACATTTTTGAAAGTAAATATATATAAACGAATTTACACAAAAATTAAATACATAAATAAATAAAAATATTTAAATTAAATAATACACACTAAAAGTATTTTAAATATATAAAGATATTAACACTCATAAATAAGAGTGTAAAATACTTACAAAAAATAAAAATGAATTTGTAATTTACCCAAAACAATTTGGACACTACACAGCACAATTTGTATACTACACAAAAAATGTTTTTATCAAAAAGTAATTTGTATGTTAAATGAGTATGGGAAAAAATGATTTAAGGTATATTAAAAATAGATTTTAATAAAAAATAATGCAGGTGCATATACAAATATTTTGTCTCAAAATTAAGCCAACATAAAGAAATGAGATTTTCAATCTCCCTCTTTGACCAATTTTGAGACAAACAAAATTGAGACTCGAAGACAATAAACAACACAAATTACATAACTCAACTATACACATGAGTCCTAGAAATAAAAGATTACATGACTCAACTAACAACAAGAATCCTAACAAAATAGAAGAGTACATAACTCAATTAACAACATTTAATCCTAAAAGAAATAGAAGAGCACGTAACTCAACTAACAAAAAGAATCCTAAAAGACTCAAAAAAATTGTAAAATACAATACAATAAAAGAGTCTCGAATTCTCCCCCTATTTGTCTCAAAGGGACAAAGGGTAGGAAAAAATCCTACTAAATAAAAGTTAATACAACAAAACATTTAAATAAAATGTACTAACAAACAAACTAAAATAAATTAGTTTGAAATTTCGGTACTCCTCATTTGACAACCTAAGTCTTCTTTCTTAATCCACTTAGATTTGGCATTAGGAAAAGAAGTCTTAAAATGGGCAGAATTAAAGTTAGATTTGGAAGCATTCTAAAAAAAATTAGAGTTTAAAGACTTTAAAGGGATCCTGGGAATATTCATAACACGGATTTATCACTTATTTAAATTCTTATAGTAGAATTGTCCTAAATGACTCGTTTTAAGACATAAATTGCATTTGAAACCATGCCTAACATTGGATTTAGTATTGCCTGGAATGTTATGTAGTTTGCCATTTTCAGTTTTTCTAGTTAAACCTAAACGCTTGAAACAAAACTGTCCTAAGTGACCAAAATTTGAACAAAAATTACAGTGAAACACTTTTCTTTCAGCACACTTGGTAGTATTACAATGGGGCTGATTTTTAACTTCAATATTCTTGTTTAAATTCAGGTTCATATAACAAAATTTCTCTAAGTGTCCTAATTTAGAACAAAAATTACACTTAAAAGCAGGTTTTGTTGTCTTAATATTCCCAACATTTTGAATTTGCATAAATTTACCTAAAACAATTTTATTTTGTCCAGATTTCTTAAAACACAATTTTTCTAAGTGTCCAGATTTATGACAAAAACTACATAAAAATCTAGGTGTAGCAGAAGTAGAGCAACCCTTATTTTCAACATGTTTATAAGACAACCTAATCTCATTTGAATCCGAATTTTTTTCCTTAGAATTGACAAAATTAGTTACATCAAATTCTTTTCCCTCAAAACCAAGCCCTTTTATAGGAACAAAATCAGAATAAGAGTTGGTTGGATCATAACATGTACTTTTATTAATAGTCTTGACTGCATCACTGGCATTCCAATAACTCTTTGACTTTTTCAAAGTTACCTCTAGTTCCTTTTTACATTCATCATATTTATTCAAAACAACCTTAAATTAAATTTGAGATTCATCAAATTTAAATAAAATTTCCTTGTTTTTAATTTCAAGAGAGTGATTAAGCTCGGTTAACATGACTATTCTTTTCTCTAAAATTGAAACAAGATTTTCAAGTTCACCTATGTGAAAAATATATTCTTCAGTTATAGACTTGATTTGATTGTTTAAAAAATCATTTTTTGCCATCAACCTATAATTAATTTGAACAAAATCAGTGCAGTCTTTAATAGGGTTATCATTGACATTAGTAGTCACACAACCTTCTAAATTTGTACTCACGCACCCTTCTAAAATGGGAGAATTGTATCCAAGATCAGATTCATCAACATCATAAAAAATACTACCAATGTGAAAAAGAAGCTGTGGTAGTAACGAGAGTATGAGCAGGAATAACATGATATAAATTCACAAAATCTAATGCAGGATTATCAACATGTAAATCCGATTCATCAGAGACATTAGATAAGCCATCAAAAATGTCCTCAGACTTAATAGCAAACAATGATGCAAATGTCAATTTTTTTTATCTACTTCATCTATGTCACTATCCGAAATATCTTCCCAAGAGCATGATTAGAGGATTCCCCTTTTGATTTTAAAAAACAGTTACTAGCATAGTGTCCAAATTTATTGCATTTCCTACACTCAATATGACTGATATCATTGTTAGGTTATGATTTTTCAAAAAATTTATTTTCCAAGAAATTATCATGAGGTGCATTGGAAAAACTAGGTTGACCTTGTCTTGAAGCAAACTTATTCATAAACTTAACAAACTTCTTAAAGTGATTAGAAAACAAATCAATTTATTTGTCCAAAGACTCAAGTGTAATAGAAGAATCATCAACATTAGACAAGGAAGAAGTAAAAGCTAAATTGTTAATATTAGAAAAAAAATTCAGCATACTTTGTGTATGAACTTTTCCCCTTTGTTCATCTCTAAGAGTGTTATGCAATTCAAAAGTTTTAAGTTTACTACACAAAAGATAAGGAGTGTAACTATCTAAATTATCACCAATAGTATGAGAAATTAAATCAAATCTCTTAGGAAGAGACCTAAGTATTTTATCACATATTTCAGAATCATTATAGACAACACCATTAACACGAGACTGATTAATAATATCTTGCAATTTAAGGTAAAAATCATCAAATTTCTCATTATCTTTCATAAAAAGAGAATAATACATTCTAACTAGCATGTGATATTTAGCTCTTTTAACCCTAAAGTCTCCTTCATGAGTTGTCATTAAAATGTCCCAAGCCTCTTTAGATGAGGTGCAAGCTGAAATCCTTTTAAATTCAGTTGCATTCATCACTTGGAAAATAATATTTTTGCCTTTGTTGTTATGCTGAGAATTTAACTTTTCCTCTTTAGTCCATTCGGAAAGGGATTTCCTAATAGAAATTTGAGCATCATCATCACCAACTAAATGAGTAGGGATAGAAAAATCAGTTTCAATCACATCCTATACCTCATATCCCAATTGTTAGAGGTGTGCAACCATTCTTACTTTTCAGTAAGAGAAGTTGTCACCATCAAACAAGGGAGGACGTACGGAAGAACCATTATGGCTGCCCATGATAAAAATAAGATTTCAAAATTATAAAGGACAGATTTAAAAAAGAGTTCAGGATCTTTGCGGAATAAAATTTTTTATAAAGTGAATCCTGAAGCTCTGATACCACTTAAAATAACCTAACCACCCTAACATGTATTAGTTATTTAAGAAGAACACCAACTCTTTTTAAATCAGTTTTAAAAGATAATTGAAACCATTTTATGCACACGCAAATAAAAAAAAAATTTGTGATGATGCTTCCCAAATAAAGATAAGTAGAATGGGATGAGAAAAAGTAGACAGTGACTCAGTATTTGTTCTCGAGGAACCCACCGTGGTGGTAAACACTGTGTCCCTAGTCCCAGGACAACTCACACACCCAAGTCCACTATTACCAATTATAAGTTACAGATTACGGTCCACCAGTTTACAATGATTTAAAATAAGTAAATACAAGCCCATACACCCAGCCTAGTCTAAATACAACCCAACTTGATTGATAATCAGTCAACTCAATAACACCCATATAATAGAGACTACAACACACGCACAACCACACTCTCTAACCCGAGACCCCGTGAAGTTGTGCAACACACAGATTTAATTTGAAAGGTTTGTTTTAATTAGAACAAAAAATTATCTTGTTTATAAAATGCGACTAAACACACACTAGTTATGTCTAATTTTAGTTAACAAGGATAATACAAAATTTGTGATTAAAAGAAAAACAGGTAAAAATCCAAATACACACTCCTAAATAGGTTTTTGCACAAGCCAAAATACGCACAAAAATTAATATGATTTTAAGCCAAAAAAATTTGTTTTAATTAAAGTTAAGCACGAGTTAAAACTGAGTTACAAGAACTGAGTTTAACTCACACACATGAGTTAAAATAAAACGAGTTAAATAAATGAGTTAAATTAGCGAGTTGAATATGTGAGTTAAATCAACGAGTTGAACAGGTGAGTTAAATCAGTGAGTTAAACAGGTGAGTTAAATCAGCGAGTTAAAACAATTAAAACCAAGTTAAAGTTAAGCCCACGTTCAGTCCAAGGTTAAATTGAGATGGTCCGAGTTAATACACCGATTTAAATAGAGAGTTAGATCCTAGTTAATACTAAGTAAATCAACACACATGCAGTAGCAGATCTGAACTAAACTCACACACACACACACACAACAGATACGATCTAAACTCTCTCTCTCTCTCTTTCACACACACACACACATACACACACATACGATTTAAATAGTGCCAAACCAAAAAAATATAAACATATGTATACATATCAGTGTATATGTGTGTGTGTGTGTGTATATATATATATATATATATATAGAAAGAATCACAGAGTAAACCCACAACAGACTTGGCAGAATCATTCGAAGAAAAACAAAACAAGCTCGAAAGTTGAGACAACACACAACCTCTAAACAGACACGCTTTGTATAATCTAATACAAGCCCATGGTTTTTTGATTTCACCCAACAAGAGTCCTAAAATTTACAGCCCCAAACAAACTCAGGCAACTCAAACAAGTGAATCAAACCACCATTTAATCACAACCAATAAGTTTTGAGAAACATAGAACCTAACTGCTCTCAAAACCACAAATGGTGTATGAGTATAAAAAGGGGTAACGATTTAACGCAGAATACTAAAAATAATATACTCAATAATGTAAGAAGGATGTTGTAGGAGGGTAGTGAGACTGGGGTCTATAAATAACTGGAAAGGGTGAGGCGTGACCCACTCCAATGGACGCTGCCTGCAAGGCCTTCAAGGTCTCCTGGTGCAACTTCTGAAGAAAACTTCTCCTTCTGGTAACAATGGAACTCAAGCTTCAACTCACTCCCTGCAAGAAGATGAACTTTCACAGCAAAAATAGCAATTTTCTCAAGGGAAACACCTGAGAGTGATGGCTGTCAGTGGGGAGTGAAGGAACAAGGCACTCAGCACTATGAGAATGAGCAGGGAGAGAATACTTAGGTAGGTCTGGTGATATTCTGGCAGAGTAACAGTGCAATTTCTATTGTCTATCTTTCTTACCTTGCCCAGAGGTCTATTTATACTAGGGCGTTAGGGGTGAGTTGGCATTTTTTGGGAGCCAAAATTGAGAGAGTTGGTGGGGAACAATGTCTGAAGTTTACCATTTGTCCCTACCTGTAGGCAGCCTGCCTGTCCCCCTGCAGGCGCCACCTGGCACCGACCAAAAGTCAAAAAGCACATATGTCCCCTAATGGAGACAAAATATCATATTTGGTAGTTATCTTTTGAAACGGTAACTCGTGGTGCAATTTTGCAAATCTTGAGAGAGGAGATCTTAAGGACTCCTTTCCTCTAAAAATGTTGTTTTTCTTGAGAGGGACCTTGAGGACCCCCTCTTCTAGAAAAGTCATTTTCTTGTAAAGAGTTTATTTCTTGTGAGTAGCCAGCTCTTTGGCTGCTCACTTCACTTGTGACCAAGTGTGCAGTGTGTGTAGTTTCGAGTGACTTCTGGGTCTTCCTACTAGTATTCTCTCAATCCTATAGTGCTAAGTGGTTGAGCTTGCTAAACAAACCTTATCCCTCAGCCTCAAAGCCAAAACTCCCAGGAGGTCCCAACGCGCCTGTTCGAGCCCTGCTTGCTCGACTAGGCAACCTGTACAAGAAAGTAAAGTGTTAGTGCTGTTGTTCATTTAGAGACTGATGTTTCATGATGAGGAGTTCTTCGTGATAGCTACTCCCTCAATATGAGTTTCTGTCAAAACCCTTGTAGCAGCACCTCTCGAATAACATTTCTGCAGTGACCCTTGCAGTGGCGCCGAGCCTTGCAGTGACGCTGACTCTCTCGACTGTCATTACTGCAGTGACCCTTGCAGCGGCGCTGACCCTTGCAGTGGTACTTCTTAATTTTGGATTTCTGTGGTGACCCTCGCAGGCACCTCTTGAACGTTATTGCTGTTGTGACCCTTGTTGTAGTGGCACTCACGCTTGAAGCGGCGCTGACCCTTGCAGCGGCACTGACACTTGTAGCGGCGTTGGAACTTGGAGCGGCGTGGACACTTGCAGCGGCGCCGACACTTACAGCGGCGCTGGTACTTGAAGCGGCGCCGAAACTTACAGCGGCGCTGGTACTTGAAGCGGCGCCGACCCTTGCAGCGGCGCTGACACTTGCAGCGGCGCTGGTACTTGAAGCGGCGCCGACACTTGCAGCGGCGCGGACACTTGCGGCGGCGCTGACACTTGCGGCGGCGCTAGCACTTGAAGCGGCGCTGACCCGTGCAGTGACGTAGACACTTGCAGCGGCGCAGACACTTGAAGCGGCGCTGGAACTTGAAGTGGTGCCGACACTTGCTGCGGCTCTGACCCTTGCAGACACTTGCAGGGGCGCTGGTACTTGAAGTGGCGCCGACCCTTGCAGCGACGTAGACACTTGCAGCGGCGCTGACACTTACAGCGGCGCAGACACTTGAAGCAGCGCTGGCACTTGAAGTGGCGCCAACACTTGCAGCGGCGCTGACCCTTGCAATGGCGCAAACACTTGCAGCGGCGCTGGCACTTGAAGCGTCGCCGACCCTTGCGACGACGCGGACACTTGCAGCGGTGGTGGCACTTGCAGCGGCGCTGACCCTTGCAGCGGATTAGACCCTTGCAGCGGTGCTGACACTTGCAGCGGCGCAGACACTTAAAGCGGCGTCTACACTTCGGCGGCGCTGACTCTTGTAGCGGCGCTGGTACTTGAAGCGGCGCTGACCCTTGCAGCGGCGCAGACACTTGCAGCGGCGCTGACACTTGAAGCGGCACTGGCAGTTGAAGTGGCGCAGACAGTTGAAGCGGCGCTAGCACTTGAAGTGGCACTGACACTTGCGGCGGCGCTGACCCTTGCAGCGACGCTGGCACTTGAAGCGGCGCTGACCCTTACAGTGGCGTAGACACTTGCAGCGGCGCTGACACTTGCAGCGACGCAGACACTTGAAGCGGCGCTGGCACTTGAAGTGGCATCGACACTTGCAGCGGCGCGGACACTTACGGCGGCGCTGACCCTTGCAGCGGCGCTGGCACTTGAAGCGGCGCTGACCCTTGCAGTGGCGCTGGCACTTGAAGCGGCGTAGACCCTTGCAGCGGCGCTGACCCTTGCAGCGGCGTAGACACTTGAAGCGGCGCTGACCCTTGCAGCGTCGCTCACCCTTGTAGCGGCGCTAAACCTTGCGATGGATTTTGGACTTCTGGGTGACCCTCGCGGGCACCTCTCGGATGTCATTAATAAAAGAAGCATTTTTATTTTATTTTTCTTTTTTATTGATAGACACCCATCTACAGATGTAAATCGTAAAGGAAAGTGTAGAGAGAGAAATATAATGTTGGTTATAAAAAGAAATCTCAAACCCTAAAAAAAACAGGAGCCCCAATCGTAAGGTATATAAGGGAAACCAACCTTGGCATGGTTTGTAAATAAATACACCATACAAACAAGGGTAAAACCATAACAACATAAGAACAGTTGAGGCTAATAGAGTGAAGATCAAAAGCCAGGGATACCAACGTCTTTTTGCAAAGAGGATAAGGGCCAAAAGGGTCAAGCTAGAGGAGACAATAAAGTCTGCTTATACATGTTAGGACAAGTCTCGAAAAGACCAAAACCCTCAGACCTCTAGCTTGCAAACAACCAACAAGCCAAAAACGGTCATAAACCAAAAACGACACTAACAAAACACAAATGCAGCCGTTTTTATTTTTGTGCAAACATTTTAATAAGCATAATAAATATGTGTTTATTTAAGGAAATGTTTAAACACTTTAAAAACAAAATTAAAAAACATTTTTGAAAGTAAATATATATGAAATAATTTATACAAATATTAAATACATAAATGAATAAAAATATTTAAATTAAATAATATACACTGAAAGTATTTTAAATATATAAAGATATTAACTCTCATAAATAAGAGTGTAAAAATACTTAAAAAAATACAAATGAATTTGTAATTTACCCAAAACAGTTTGTACACTACATAAAACAATTTGTATACTACACAAAAATTATTTTTATCAAAAAGTTATTTATATATTAAATGAGTATAGGAAAAAATGATTAAAGGTATACTATAAAATAAATGTCAGTAAAAAATAATGCAGGAGCATATTAAAAAGTTGTCTCAAAATTGAGCCAACACAAAGAAATGAGATTTTTAAACCTCATTCACCTAAATCCAAGAAAAACCTTCGAAAAATCAAATCAAACCTAGATCCAACCAAAATCAACCCATTATAAACTCAAATCCAACAAAAAATTTAAATCAAACCCATTGTAATTTGGAATAAAAAAACTTAAATTAAACCTAATGAAATCAAAATCAGTTCCAACAATTTTCATCTCTTCAATCCGAGGACATCGATGACGGTGGGAGGTAGAGATGGTGGGGTGAGGGTGGGAAACGGGAGGGTGTGTGTTTATGCTGTGTATTAGAGAGAGACATAGAGATGGTGGATATGAGTGGAGAGGGATGAGATGGGTGGAGAGAGGATAAGATAAAAAGGGGTTACTAAGGCGAGGGAGTGAAAATGATTTTAAGTTTAGGTTAACGGGTGTTCTATTTACATTTCACCTTTTATATTTTAATAAAAATTTTGATGCAAACACCAAAAATTGGATCCAAAAAAGAGAGAACACAAAAGCACAAATCTGAATTTTATTGAAAAGTCAAAGATCAGTAGTTCCAAATGAGGGGATGAGTACATTTATAGAGAATGGTAGCAACTTCTAGACGATGTTAGCCAAGTATGAGTTGTCATGAGATGAGCTGTCATGATAATATTCATTAATGGAACCTTCTAAAAGTTTTTATCCTAACTATAATATCTAATCATTAAAAATATGATAAATGTGACAAAAGACAATTAAGAATGAAAAACTACAAATGTACTCCCCATTTATTACTTATATCATATTTTTCCTATCTACATCATTCTTACCACCTTTGAAAAAGTTCATCTTCGAACTTTGAAATAATGAATTGGAGCAGTTCGGTTCGTACGAACAAGTTTTGCCAAAATTATGCCCAACCATGCCACATGAACAAATATTTGGAAAATAATTTTTTCTTCTTTAATGAGTGCTCAAAATATTTTTTTCCAAATTGTCGAGGCCCAATTGCAATATTTTCCAACTCGTTACAAGATAGAGGTGACCCATTGTTTTCAACCACAATCAAATCAATTATTCCAAATTTGTGTACAAAAGATTGAAACCATCCACTTCAGTTTTGCAAACCTCATAGAGGGTTCTCACCAGACATTCGTCGTTCTCGAGCTTATCTCCTTCAATCTTAATGTCACATCCCTTGTCCATGACAACAATAATGACCGTTTTGGTAGTCAAATCAGCCTCCGTTAGGTCTTGAGACCATTGATGTCGAGTGGTGGACCATCGTTTGAAACAACAACATTGTCGGAGACCAAGGAAAATGTCAAAATGGTTGTTATTCTCTGGCCCTCATCTTCATTTGTTTTAATTTTAGATTCATTAGCATCGAACTCAATTTTTTCTTCCGAATTAACATCAAATTCGTCATTTTTTGTCTCAAACAATGACGAAAATGATGGTACGCAGCACGTTGGGGTTGGATTTTATGGTGTTTATGAAGTTGGAAGGTTATATGATCTTAGTTTAATTCATAGAATACACACACACGTAATCCAATTTTATTATTAGTTATAAAGAGGTATTTTCCAATATCAATTTAAATGCAGTTTCACAAGTTTGCAAGAACAAATTCCAATTATATTCATTTTATCCTAAGCATGCATCTAGGTGATTTAATAAAATGAAATGAGAAAATCCCAACCACAACACGCCGATGTACGAGAAAAACCCAAATGGGAAAAACCTCGGACGGCTGGGCCTAGACCAAATCCACTACAACAATAGGTTTTACAAGAGACTCAAAAGACTTACAGACATTGACTCACTCAAGACATGCTTATGCCGTCCTCGACCTCTGAAGTTGTAGTCCGCGAAGCTCCAACGCGTTGCTCAACACTCCTTGTGTTGCGGTATCCACCGAAGTCCAAAACCACCGTCTCCTCAAAGCTTGAATGCAGAGATCCACCGCAAACTTGCATGTTGAATGTGAATTTGAATGAAGGGGTTTTGTTTGAAGAGATGATAAAAATGTTGGAGTTGATTTTTATAAAAAAAAAAGAGGGAAGTTGTGGAAAAGGTTCTAATTTGAATAATGAACTTCCTTGAGATATAAAACTGATTTTCGTCCATATGAAAATAACTGAAAAAGTAGTGGGCAAAAACAGTTATGGGAAAAAACTGCATAAAAAAATAAGTTTAAAAAATCAAACCTGGCAAAACTCGTTCGAACGAGTTCGTTCGAACGACTTCTCGTTCGAACGAGATATCTAACGGCGTGCCAGTATAGAATTATAGAGGTCGTTAGAAACCTCGTTCGAACGAGGTCGTTCGAACGACCTTTCTAACGAACTTCAAACGAGCCACCAATATAGGCTGTGGTAAGTCATTAGATCCAGGTCGTTCGAACGACCTGGATTAAACTTCGAACGAGATTATGAATTTTGCCCAAAATTGTCCAAATTTATTTCAAGGATTTATCAATATTAATATTGCTTATTTATGAACATTTTCTTATTTGAAAAATTCTTGATTAGTCAAAATACTCCAACACATAAAATTGTATTTTGGTCATATACCTTTGTGGGATAGATAGCATGGCATGAATATTGATGACGCATGAACTTTGGATGCGATGCTTGAATCTTTGCGTTGAATGATGCTTGATGCTGTATGACCCAAAATTGTTTTGTCCAACGGAATAAAGCCAATATAACAAATGACTCGATTGGAAATTTGTCCTTACAGTTTAGGTTATGAATCTGATAATAAATTGGAGGGGTTGGAGGGCTTAAGGAGGGGTGTCACAAGCCTAGGATTTGTACAATTAGGGTTTAAAGAGGGTTTGCATTGGAAAGGGTTCAGGTAGAAATTGAGGGCTGAATTTTTAGAGGAATATCTGGTGGTCATCGATATGGGACAGTGACCATTGAAACTTCTTGAAATATGTCCTCATTAGATGACAATTTAGTGGTACCGATTAGTTAGCTCGCAACAAACCATTCGACGTGTTCATTGTAGTGGCGAATCCAAACTTGTGGAAAGTTGTTTAGCCTACGCAACAATTCTTCATCAGATTCAACTTGCATAATCTTCTTCCAAGGATCCATCAATGGTGATGCAAGGGAGGACACCTCGCTCCCATATAAACCAGGGAGTTAATCTTATTCTGCTAGCAATTTGATGTAAACACAAAAAAATGGATCCAAAGAAGAGAGAATACAAAAGCACAAATCTAAATTTTATTGAAAAGCCAAGGATCAATAATTCCAAATGAGGGGAAGATTACATTTATAGGGAATGAGAGAGGGTTCTAGATTATGTTAGCCAAGTATAAGTTGTCATGATAACTCATTCATGACAATATTAACTAATGGAACCTTCTAAAAACTTCAATCCTAACTATAATATCCAATCACTAAAAATATGACAAATGTGAGAAAAGACAATTAAGAATGAAAAATTACAAACATATCCCCCATTTATTACTTATATCATATTTTTTCAATCTACATAACACTCACTAAATTACCTTTTGAGTTATGTATGGACAAATTTTCCCTCATGTGCCATACACATGACCAACATTCTCTTAAAAACTTTAACAACGTTTGGCACTTAGGGTAACTAGGAACGATTTTGAAAGTTTAGGGGTTTAAGTCTAGAAATTTAAAGTTGTGCGTGTGTGTGTGTTGGGGGTGGAGGGAGGGAAGTGAAAAAAGGGTTAAAGTTTGGGGTGATAAGCGTAATTATCCTCATTGTTTATTGAGCGGGTCTTGTTGCGTTAGGTTTATTCTTATAAGTTATCTGTAAATAGAGTGTTGTGGATTTATTCTTGTAGTCTTATGGTTTGTATCTTAAGAATAAGGACATGTTTGTGAGTTGGATAGTAAAGGACAAACGAGGTAGAAATTTACGGTAGAGTAAGTGAAGGATATTTTGTTGAATAAAGGAAATATATAGACAAAAGGTGGATGTAATCCAAGTTTAGGAGGTTATGTATAGTTACCCCTAAAATGAGGGGTCATGTATAATTAAGTAAAGAAATGATCATACAATAAAAGTATTAAATGTCTCAAATGATTTGAAAATGATAACTTGCTAATTTAGTACATCGGTGTCAATGGGTATGATAACTTAATAAATTAATTTCGGTAGAGCAGTAAATAATTACATTTAATTCTCAATTAAACTTCTGAAAGTTTTCTTGTGATGCTTACTTCTAACATCTTTGGGATAAACCGTCCTTTCCATATTGTCGATCCTTCCATTTTTATGAAAATATACCTACTAAATTTGATTTTGTTGTCTTTTTAGTGGCTTAAGAATGGGTAACACTTGTGACCTACTCCAAAGAAGGCCTAATGGGTGTCTCTCACAGAACTGGCATTGCTTATGTAAAGAAAATAAGGAAAATGTGCATCCTATTTTGCTCCACTTCTCCATCTGTGGTAGAAAGTGTTTAAGGTATTGTCATTTATGGTTTACCTTCTTTCTAAATCGATGGACATTTTTTTGTGAGACTTGAAAGGAGTAGGAGAGAGAGAGAAGGTTATTTATCTTTCGAGTATAGTAGTAGCTAGTTTTTCTAGCACATTTGGAATGAAAGGTATAATAGAATTTTAAATGATAAATAGATCAAGGAACGGGTGTGGGTGTGGGTGTGGGGGACGATGAAGTTTATAGCATCTTGAGTATCACTGATAAAAGCATTCAAAGATTTGTTTAAGTGGAAAAGCGAAGGTTTCTCCAAGCGGGACATAAAATTAAGTTTACCATTTGACATATTATTGCCCCCAATGATACTACCCTAAGATTTTGATGATTCAAGTCATTTTCCTTTACCACCCTGCAAGTAATATTCCTTTTTTCTTTTCAAGATAGAAGAGGTTAAATAAGATCGAAAGCCACACGCACACGCACACGCACACAATATATATATATATATATATATGAATATTCAAGTATGACATCACACAAGAAAGGTCGTTAACAAGATGTGACAAATGCAGTACGTTTAAGAACCTAAAACCAAACATCATTGGGGAAGTCAATGATCAATCTACTAGAAATATAGATATAAGATATGATCATGAAGATCAATATGCTATTAAGTTTCACACAAAATGCTAGTATACCTTTGTACATATGGATAAACTTAAAGATAAATTTTCCCCCTAACATTATAATTAATTGATAATTAAAGTTGCACCATATACAAAAATCAACGTAAAACTTTGTCAGATATCTATGAACATGAATCCTATGAATATATGCACTAATATTGGGCATTCCCCTGAAGTGACGTATTGCACCTGCACTAGGGGTCTCAAAAAATAATCACGGGGCATTGCTCCTGCCATCGGGTGTTTTAGAAAATAGGCGATGGGAGTCTCATCAGTGCATGAGTGCGATGAAAAAGGGGCAAAGGTTCTTGCACCAATCTGGATGTGTGCTGTAAAGAACAATCTGGACGTGTGCAGGTAAAGCAGTTAGTCGAGGATAATATATTTTGGTTAGAGACTTGGAACATATGGATTTTGACGGGGAAAATGATGACGTTAGTGAATAACAAGATAAGGAGAGAAGTTAACATAGGTTGTTTATAGGAAAATTAAACGGGTCGATGATAAAGCTAGAGTAATGTAAAATACAAGGTTTTAATTATAATATATGGGAAAACGTAGACATATGAATAGAGTTGGGATAATAGTAGATAAAATCTTACGAAATAAATCGTAACTAGGATTTTGGAGAGGTGATAGACTTATAATTGTAAAATTGATGTTATGTGAAATATACTCATATTGTTAGTGCTTATGCAACCCAAGTAAAATCAGATAAACATACTGAAGTATAATTTTGGGAATAAATAGATGAACTAATTCAAGATATATTTATAGGGGAATTTTTTTAATAGGGGGATATTTTAATGAGCATGTAGGAGGAGATAGTGTATGGTATGAGATGGTGTGTAGTGGATATGATTTTGGAGATAGGAACGAAGATGGAAATCTTATTTAGATTTTGCGATGACTTGTAATCTTGCATTAGCAAATACACGTTTTTAAAAAACGACTTCAACTTTTGATAACTTCTGAAAGAAGAATGGCTAAGCGAGTCAGAATTTTTCATTACTAGGAAAAGAATCACGAGTGCGAAGAGAGAGCATTAACTCACGAACCATCCCATGGAACTTCTATGGAGAGAAATTAGAACTATTTAAAGATAGAATTTTAAAGAAAGTGACACGGAATGCCGAAGATGAGACTAACATAATGCGGAATAAGACAACTATGGGGATCCATTTATTTTAACCAAAGAGAGTAGACGCCTAGCCCATCATGAAGAGTGGACTGCTTGGCCAAAATCAGTTATTCATTAAAGACCCACGTATTTGACATACACTTAAATACTTACGGATATACTGAAATTGGTTACCAACAATATCAGAGGAGATATTCAGGGATACCACGAGTTATCCACATGATAATTGAGTTCCTTATACAACTCAATCTATTATTTTACACATTTATAAATTGTAAACCTTGGCCCAGGGCAATGGGATGTAACCTCGAGCATTGAGAGATACTAATAAGAACATAGTAACATCTACGTGGGTGTTAGTAAGTTTCCAAACCACGTTCATCGTTGTTGTTGTGTGTGATCTTTACTTTCTGCACTCATAATTGGCACCGTCTATACAAAATGATTTCTATTCATACAAAAACATTCATCAACAGAAAGCTCCTAATATCTCACCACTACAGCAACATTGCTTAGGTTGGTGATGTGCAAGAAGACCCAGGCCCACCAAAATCCCATTCATTTTATGTATATGTTTCAATCATTACATCTCTTTGCAGAAAAAAGAAGAAGAAAAACAATGGAACTCAACCCCAAAATCTGACACACATTCTCTCTCTCTCTCTCTCTCTCTATATATATATATATATATATATATATATATATTAGTGTATGCCCGTGCCTGAAGGCACAGCGAAAATTTTCAAAGTACGTAATCGCAAAACGACGAAAATTTTAAAGTGTACGCAATTGAAAAATCGAAAAGTTTTATGTGTATTGTTACTAATATTCTAGTTTTATACTTATTTTTTTCGCTTGAAATATTTTTCCACGACACCCTAAAAATAAAATTTAAATAATTAGTACTCTGATTTCAACAATCATTATGCCTAAATATAATTAGGCACCAAATAAATTTAATACCTACAGTCTAAATTAAACTAAACATAAATCAATAAGTCAACTAAACCAAATATCATCAAAAACCCATCATATCAAAAACTCGTCTCATCTCAAAACCTAAACTATAATTTATCAAACATAAAAAAAAAATTGACAAAAACCCACCTCATCTCTAATACCAAAACCAGCCTCATTAAAAACCAAAAACCAAAACCCAAACACATATGAGATATATCATCAAATCAAAAATAAACAGAGGTATTAAATCAAAACCAAAACAAAAAACCCACCTCATCTCAAATACCAAAACCCATATCAAATCAAAACCAAAATTAAAGTTATCTCTTACCTCTGACTGGCGGCAGTAGCAGCAAGTAGGGAAGGAGGGAAGCTCGGTAGGGAAATAGCAGGCAGCGACCCGCAGCAGGGCTGCGTCAGTAGGGCGTGTCCATGTGGAGTGGGGCTACGTCGATAGCAGGACTTCATCGACAGGGCATGTCCGTCGGAAGGGCGTCAACAGGGCAGCGTCAGAAAGAGATAGAAGTGGGACATTCTGGATCAAGTCCTTTCACCCAAACGCTAACATCTTGGGGTCTCCCATCTGCGGTCATCATATCCACTTCATAAGCCTTGAAATTTATGGAGTTTTTTTCCAAGTCCAGTGAGTGTAACAGGCCTTCAACAGTATGTTGTTCGCCAACTGTGTATGGACTTTTTTGTACGGCTGCTGCCAAATAGAGGAGGTGGGCTACCAAGGGTGCCACTGTATTTACAGGTCCAACAGTTAAAGCCATTTTTTCATAAAAGATGTTGGTTCTTTGTTGGTTGGGATGCTTCATCTTTATCTATTTGAGAGATTTAGTTAGAATACAGTTAAATAAATAAAGAAAGGGAAAGACGAATCTGCATGAAAATAAATAAAGGGAAAAAAGTCTTGATCAAATTATAGTCTAATGTCTAATCTAATCTTAAAATAAATAAAGGGAAAAAAGTTTTAAAAAAATAGCAGGAAAAAAAGAAAAAAATATAGATCTTCATACCTGAGTAGCATCGAACGGAGGTAGGCGACCCGTGGGTGGACGGCTGGATAGTTGGACGGCTGCTGCTGCTGCTGGGCAGACGACACCTGAGACGTTACCCATCAAACTCTGAAACTGTCGTCCTCAATGTAATTGGCCTTGAATTCCAATAACACCAAAATCTGACTGAAAACAAATCAAAAAAGTTGAATACTCATTTCGAAGTTCACTCAATTTCCATTATTGAGTGGGTTGCAGACATGAAGAAGCTGGAAGAGGCTATTCCCGTTATTATGAAGGCTACATACATGATGAAGCTGGAAGAGTCTATTCTCATTAGAAGTTTCATGAAGAAATTGATCATTGAGATGTCGTTGATACTCTCATTGGAAGTTGCAAGTAATACTTCGAGTTCATCCTACTGAATTCTACTTTGCAAGACTACAATATAAAGGAAATAAATATATATATATTTAGAAACAAACATTGAAATCTTCTTATATATGAAATCACACACACACCAAATGTGAGAAATCAAACTCAATGGGCCTATAAATTGAGTGCGAACTAGAGAGAACATCATAACAAATGCATCAGTTATCCAAGTAATAAAATGCTCCAGCTAACTAATGAAATGATCCAATAGTTATCCAAGTACACATCAGTTCAGATGTCATTTGATATATTTGAGAGCAATCAAAGCTAGCATCAGGTATATCAGATAGCAAATTCAGTTCAGAATGAAAATTTAGTCTGTACGGGTTAATAAAATGCCAAAAAAATCAACACTTGAACTATAAAATCAGTTGCATTTGTCCAACGAATTTGTGGCTTCTTGACGGGTACTTTCGTTTTAGAGGGGAAGGTGCCTTGATATCGATCAGAACAACAGATAAAACGACATATTATAAAATTCTTTGTTCTATTATGAAAACAATTTCAGTGCGTTGGTTATGAAAATAGCTACATGGGAGCTATAGTACTGCTTCCAACCAAAATACAAAAACTTTATAAGATAGCTATACTACTGGTTCAAGCAAAACTATAAGGATATTACTGGTTAAAACAAAAAATGGCAACTACAAAAACTATTAAGTTGTGTAATAACTATATAGGAGGTGTGTAACAGCTATATGGGAGATGTTAGGGGAGTGTGAATTGCAATTGAGAATAAAATATCATAATGTAAAACATCAATAATTCTAAAAAGAAAAAAACATAACTGTAATTAATAAGAAACATGCAACATAACAACCATTAAAAATTACATAATGCAAACAGACTAATCAAAATGAAGCCCAAATAACATAAACTTGTGATCCTTACTATGCGTGTAATGAAAATCCACGATTGGTTGAGACACAATTTAGTGGTTTTATATATGACTATATTGATTACCAATAGAAAATAAACATAAATTTCTCTAAGAAAGTGAAGAATTTACTTATTTTGTAATATAACAGAACATTGTTTGATTTGTGGTCAGATGCCAATTTCGATGATTCAGATTGTGATGAAGAAATTGAGTTGGAAGATCCTCCTAAGGACCCCACCGATATAGAAGCTGGGAAAATTTATAGGAGGCACAACTAAGATGTCCCGCATGCACATTCATGTATCAAATTCAATGAATCATATTCTGAGGAAGAACTTGAGACTGAATGTAACACCCAAAAATTAGAGAAAATAGTAAAAACATTAATTGAAAAAAAAAATAACCGAGGCAAAGATGTTGAATGCAAAACCGCTCATTTTAAAACTCCAGAAACTATAATTAGATACAAGAATAAAAGGTCTAAATATTAGGGGTTTTAAAGCCCCCAATCATGTAGCAACCGTATGAGAACAACAACCTTGATCTTGCTCCAGTAAATTCTAGATATATGAGCTAAACCATTAAAATGTAAAATAAATGTTAATACCTCAGCGTTAGGATGTCGAATCATCTCAAATAACCCAAGACATCATTGCTTCAAGATAGTGTTGTTAGCTAGCGCCAAGTCTACATTAAAAAAAATTGTTAATACCTGCCTTTTTAGAATGTCAAATATATGAGTTACAAACAAATTCACACTATGACGTGAGAAGTATGTGATAAATATCAACAAAGGAATGAAGCTTTAGGCATGTATGCCTGAAATCAAACTTTAGGCTTGTATTAAAATAGTAATCAAGTGCTACAATTATACACATAAGAATATTCAGTATCTTTTCGAGACATGATATTCAAATCAGTAAAAATTCGAACTCACAGCTATGAAAGCGTCAACACAAAATATTGATATCCAAAACATAAACCCCAAGTAAAAGAACACCTTTAATTTGCGTGTTTTTCTTACAAAGATTGCAGTTATGCAAGTGTCAACACCAAACTTTTTCCCTCGAAACACTTCACCCTGAATTGTAGCTTATGTAGTATTAATTAAAAGAATAATAAATAAATTTTTCAAAAGAAAAACACCCAAATTAAAAATAAACATACCTAAAAAAATAACCTTAGTCAAAATAAGTAAGAAAAATTCATACCACTCAAATGAATAAATGAAACCCTAAGTCAAGCAAAAAAAAATGCAGTTTTCTCGATAAAATATATCCCACCTACAAACACATTTAAATGTATCTCACCCAACCAAAAAATCAATAATAGATTCAAAACCTAAGTTGGAATCAACAATAACAGAGATACAAATGGAGTATTTACTACACCTCAGTTGGAATTTGTACAAACCCCACAAACGACTACGTTTATATCTAAAAAAAATAGAACTTAAAAAAAAATCTTCAGATCTAGGGTTTTTTGGCATGTGTGCGGGATGATGAGAGGGAGAGGCAGAGGAAGATGAAGGTGGGAGGGTGAATGTGTGAGTGTGTACATGTGTAAGAGAGTCCGAGAGGGAGATTACCTGATAGAGGAAACCTTGGAGGTGGAGGGCATCTGCATTGGAGCTCATGGGAAACGAGAGGGTTTGAGAGAAAACCCGAAATTAGTGATAGGGAACAATGAGAGACAGGGGTAGGGTTTGGTTTCAAGTGGTCATTACTTCATTTGCCATGCCATAATCCTCTTCATTTGACGTGGCACAATGTGAAACCCTTAGATCACAGCAAGATAACAAATCACACCCATTATATCATTTCACTATTCAAACATCCTTCACCCATATATATATATATATATATATATATATATATATATAGAGAGAGAGAGAGAGAGAGAGAGGCTCACCTACATCATGCACTTATACATCACACCATACATCACACCTAATTCTAGGCTCTAGAATTGTTTTTTTCAAATTTTATATTTTTCCCTCGAAATTAACCTTGCAATCAACCCATATGCAAAACATTAGATCAAAATACATTTTGCAGATATTTTTAAAAAATCCACAAAAAACTGTTGGCGCAAACCCTTATAAATAAGGTATTTTTAGCAGTTTTTGTGGATTTTTAAAAATAGCTACAAAATGTATTTTGACCTAATTTTTTGCATATGGGTTGATTGGAATGTTAATTTCAAGGAAACAATATAAAATTAAAAAAAAGTTTTTTAGGGCCTAGAATTAGGCATGATCCATGAGTGATGTATAGAGCATGATGTACTATATCATGTCTCTTTCTCTCTCTCTCTCTCTCTCTCTCTCTCTATATATATATATATATATATATATATATATATATATATATATATATATATATATATATATATATATTCTCTCTATGATTCCCCATCTCGGCGGCGAGCTTAGGAGCCTCCACTACCTGATCTAGACCCCTCCTCAGAAGAAGTAGATCACACAAAGAAAGAAGTAACTGGGATCGAATATCGAATATGAGCCGTCGTAAAAAATACCCATTCTTGAATGTACCTTAGCCAGGTTGTCGACACAGCACATGCTGCAAGAAAAAAAAGAGCAAATCAGTCAGTCTAAAGTGAAAGAGAAATCTAAAAAATAAAAGACAAAGGACAAAGATATACCTCCGGCTGAAGGACGTCATCCATCATCCCTAACACCGTCGGGTCCATCACATTAGGGTGATGCAACATACTCACCGTTCCTCTCCTAGGTTGTTTGATGTTGTAAAAAGGAGGAACAATCTGAGAAAGGGGACCTCTAATGCCTCTTCCACTACTAACATCGATGTGTCACCAATGCCATGGGAAGACCTCACTATCTAACTCGTACCCCTGCCTGAAGTCATAGGACGTGAAGGCATATTCACCACATCATAGATTCATGATGTTTCAGCCATCTCATCATGAAATCAAGGTTGTCGTAGGTTTCCACCATGTCCATGTACAATGAATAGGGCTTGCCAATTATCGCTGCTATCCGGGCATCATCCAACATCTCTCGGACCACCCTCCTCATATACATTATGGGCGTCATCGATGGGACCGCCACATCACCATCCACAACCTAAAGGACTACTTTTTCTCCCCAATACTAGGAGTATCCAAACTCGTGTGCCAGTAGCCGACACATCTGCGCATTCTCCCTGGTCACCCCAGTGTGCTGGATGGTCATACCCCAAGGATAGAAGGCCACTTGCATTTTTCAAGATAAAGTCAATACTTGCACAAAAAAAAGAAAGGCTAAGAAAAAAGGCTCAAAAGATAAAAGAGGAGATAACATGGTCGCTCCTCTGTATAATCAAGACCTGATGCACTGCCTCCATGGAAAGATACTACTTTGACTGCCAGTTAGACTTTTTGCACCAGTAAAAATAGAAAAATACCCCCACCGACTCATCCTGCAAACAAATCAAATGGGAATTGACCCCTATCACCTCGTTGAACTACGTCTACAAAAGGACAAGGGTCCGCAATCAGAAGAAATCAGAAGGGGAGTTAAAGGAGAATGCATAAAGGAAAAATTCCAAAAAAGAAAAATACCTCCAAAAGATACGTGGTGCCAGTAAAAATATGTTGGCAGCGCCGGCTAAAAGCATCCAAAGATGAATAAAAGGTCTCCAAAGTCAGGCTCCCCTAGTCAATGAGAGGAATTTAAAAAAATACCCTCAAATATGGCAAAAACCATAAGTGGACAATGTCGTCGCTCGACACCACTAGAAATCCTCCCAACAAAAAAAGAATAAACAAACGACCCATCTGACGATCCTAAAACCCATTGGCCATGCTGATCTACCGACTCAATAAAACCTCTCAAAGAAGAGATATACAGATCGAGTCCTTTGAGACTATCCGTCCTACAACTCCCAGCATCGCCTCCACCGCCTCCGGTGTCACTCTCAAGTAGTGATCCACCTCTATCTTCACCCCCTTGTAGTTTATCCCCAGTAGCTGTTGCACATCAATGGAAGTCATTGTCATCTCCCTAAAGCCCAAGTGTATGGTGTGGGTAGTGTCCCCCCACCTCTCCCTTAGAGAACATAGAACATCCGTCGAAGGCGGCGTCTCATCCGATGCAGACGCCAAACTACCAAAACTCACTGAAGAAACCACCCAACTCACCATTACAGGAAGGTGCTCCCACATGTCTCCAAATCTCGTCATCCCCTGGGAGTGAAGACTCGTTGCAGCAGTGTAAGTCTGCCAAAATAAAAGAGAAATGTTTTGTCAAAGTTTGAATAAATAAATAAAATGTGAAAAAAATACAAAAAGGAATACCAAGAGTCATGCAGTACTTATATAATCGATGGTTTTAAGTCTCACGCAGAAGAGTTTGCTCAATAGCAAAAAGCTCGAATAGTTCAAAAGCATCATCATTGCCTAACGCTAAGGGCACCTTAGATCGCCACTCAAAGTTAGCCCAATAATCAACAACTAACCATGCCGTGTGGGTATCATTGTTTGAAAAACTGCCATTTTCTAATCTCAAATGGAGAAGAGAGGCATGAGAAAATCATAGAAGAGAGAAGCAGAAGATAAGAACGCTAGAAACTGTAAAAAAAATGAAGAGAATTATCCCCTATTTATAGGAGGCTAAGGGATATGTTGATCGGCATTCCCTTAACACCCGCCGATTGACATTGTTACTTCACCTTCCCTATGTAGTCAAGAAGACCGTGCGACTTTCGTTTGGCAACCCCTACAACCTTCTGGTCGGTACCCCCTAAAATTTCGTAAAAAAAATCCCAAAAAATGCTAAAATTTAAAAAAAAAATCCCGAATAATTCCTAAAATTTTCAAATGAATATTTGAACACTTATTCACCAAGAAAATCATTTTTCAAGCCCCAAAATCCCCAGTATTATTGAAAACATATTTTATCCCCAACTTAAAACCCTAAAAATCAGCACGTCCATTACCACTCCTCGGAGGAAACCTAAAAAATTCATCTTCTGTAAAAATCAAGTGCCTCCACAGTAGAGCTAGTCGTCTCCCCAACAGGAATTCCCAAACTTTTCTGAGAAATTTCCAATTGACTCAATAAAACTAGAAGCCTTAACCAGGCATCTCTCCCCAGCAACACATTCCCCAGCGGAATCCCAAAAAAATTATCAACTATTTCCCCAAGAGGAATTTCCAGACTAAGAATTTCACTTCTTCCTAATCCATATACATAATCCTCAGATGGATATTTTCTCCCCATTATATTCCCAATGAGGTAAATTTAAATTCCTCATGGAAGTTATACCCCACGTTACAACTTAAGGTCCTCATAATTAACCTCGACCCTCAGAATTAGTCGCTACAACTTTAGGTCCTCAGAATTGACCTCGACCCGCAGAATTGGTCGCTCCTACTTAAGATCATCAGAATTGACCCTGACCCTTAGAATTGGTCACCCTAACTTAAGTTCCTCGAAATTGGTCGCTTCTACTTAAGGTCATCAGAATTGACCTCGACCCTCAGAATTGGTCGCCTTAACTTAAGGTTCTCAAAATTGACCCAAACCATTAGAGTTTCTCACTCCTACTAAAGGTCCTCATAATTGACCTCCCTGCAGAATCGGCCATCCCCAGCATTACCTTAGGTCCTCAGAAATGGCCCTGACCCTGTAAATTGGTCCTTCTCATCCTTTTTAGTCCTCGGAATTAACATATTTCCTAAACAAATTGTGGTGTCTATTCGATGACTTTCACTTGTTTCAAGCTCACTCATTCAGCGGATATGTAGAACCACATTTTAGGACCCCCTAAGTCTCTCCTTAGGTCCCTAGGACCTCCCCATTCACTACAAAACCTCGGTCACACTTTGAGTACTGATCTAGAGGCCATCAGGCTCTCCCGAGACCCATTTGACTCTGGTTAACTCCATCGTCAGAGTGAAAGATCAATCAATCTTAGAAGGTCTCTTAAGTCCCTTTCCAGTGGTCCACCCCATATGGAAATCGGATGAACGAACCATTTTACTTCGAGTACCAATCTAGAGGCCATCGGGAACTCTCCGGCCCCGTTTGTCTCCAGACAACTCCATCGTTAGAGTGAAAACTTAATGAATATTTGAAGGTATATAAATCCCCTTTCCAATGGTCCATTCCATATGAAAATCGGCATAACAGTTCAGACGAATGGATCATTTTACTATCGAAAACTGATATAAAGGCCACCGGACACTCCCGGGTTCCGATTTAACCTTAATTAACTTCATCTTCAAATCATAAGCTCAATGTATTTTCCAAGGGTACTCAAACCCCTTTCTAATGATCCACCCCATGCATAAAATAGCATAACCTTTCGGACGAACGGTACATTTTCCCTCAAAAATTGATTCAAAATCCACCAGGCCCTCTCGAACTCCGTTTGATGAAGGTCAACTCTTGAGCTCGAATGAGACTGAATGAATTTTTGAAGGTCACTGAATACTCTTTCCAACAGTCCATCTCGTGCTTGAATCGGACTAATAGCATGAACGAATGACCCATTTTACTCTGAAAGGTCACCGGACGCTACTGGGCCCATTTGACCAAAATCAACTCTTTGAAACAAGAAAATATCTTTGTGAATTTGAAGTCCCTCACATTAAATTTCCAATGGTCCACTCCATGTGCGATTCATACATATGTTTTGGATGAATAATCTATTACCGTTCGATGATCTCATGGTTAAATGACCGGTGGGCAATTTCGAGCCCTATTTGACCCGAAGTCAACTCCCGAACGTGGGAGCGGTGTAAAGGACACTTTAAGGTCTCTTATTTACCTTTCTAATCGTATAACCCACGCTCGATTTGGATTTATGAATTGTATTCTATGACCGTCTTTCCGAAAAAATCTACACGAGACTGTTAATTGGTAGATCCATTTACTTGCCTATCGGTAGTGTGTCTAGTTTCACTTATTGATTGGTAGGGCTAGGGGTATACCGACCGTTAGTCCCCCTACCATATAAAAATAGGGCATGAGCTCACCAATAACCAAATTCCAGGTTTCATCAAGAAAAGAAGCATTCTAAAGAAAGTCAGGGACTACCTAGGTCTACAAAGATCTCCAGGTCGGTCGACGCCTATGAATCTAGGCTTCGAGAATAAGAGGAGGCCACATGTCTCCAGATGGAAGAAAATTCTCTCCTACAAAGGTGACTTAAAAGGATGGAGAGAGATCTCCGTAGAGATACCAGGAAGCATCATGATAAGACTCTTAGTCCTCAGGCAAGCAATACTCGCAATCGAGGGAGGATCTCGAGGTGCTATCAAGATAGATCTAAACGTGACAGTTCAAAGCGTGATAAAAGAGGATCCATAGAAGTAACGATTGTCAAGATGAGAAAATCAAAATTTTAGTTTGTAGAGAGATGGACCAACATCTAGAACATCGAGGAGCCAGGTCTACCAAGGAGATATCTAGGAGAGCTCTGAACACCCAAATGAAATCCCCTTTTTTAAGGGTGATTGAAGAGGAAGAACCCCCAAAGAAGTTTGCTGTTACCAGGTTCAAGATCTATAATGGGAAGATGGATCCCATATACCACATTTTACAGTACAGGCAGGCGACGAGCCTATGGAGCCACAACGATGCCTTGATGTGTCAAATTTTCCCTTCTAGCCTACACGATGTAGCACATAAGTTGTTCGAGAAGTTACCCCATAGGTCGGTCAAGAGATTCAAGGCCCTATAAGAGGCTTTTACTACTCTCTTTATAAGCAACAACTCCCATCCCAAGAGAATGGATGCACTACTCATAATGAATAAAAAGCTATGAGAGAACCTTTGTGACTATGCTAAGAGGTACTGAGAAGTCTTCAATGAAGTGGAGGACTGCTCGGAGCAAGTTTACTTTTCATCCTTCAAGATTGGTCTGCTGACCTCATCTATGCTGCACCAGTCCTCGATAAAGAAATAAGCCAACACCATCGACGACCTCATGGACCGTATTGGGAAATATGCCATGGTTGAGGATATGGTTCACTTTAATGCAGGTGATAACATTCGATCAAAGGTAACTAAAGGATGATATAAGAGTGATACTCCAAAGAAAGGGCAGAAAAATGGGGGCAATAATGACTTTAAGAAAGGTTTATCCCTCAAAAGTATTTCAGGCTATTAATACAGTCTTCAAGGAATGAATTTAGAAGATCTTGAGCAAGATAAAGGACCAACCATTCATCAAGTGGCCCAAGAAAATGGGTGGTGACCCAAAAAAGAGGAAAAGTGCGTTGAGATGCGCATTCCACAAGGAGGGTGGTCACAAAACTGAGAATTACAAGGCTCTGATGTCACACTTAGAAGAGTTGGGCCAAGCAGGGCGTATCAATGAGTACATAGAAAAAAATATAACAAGGTCGCAGCCAATGGAGATCAGAAACTAGACAACGCCCTTGATGATGACATGTGCTAGGAGTTTGCAGTGATCCATGGGGCGTCAGACATAAAGTAGATCCAAGGGAACGCTGTTTGGATGGAGCTGAAGAAAGTTACTGCTGTCATGTTGTATAACCCTTATAATTGAAAATTGGGATGTCGAAAATCTACTGGTGGATCAGGGAAGCTCATTAGAGGTGATGTACATAGAGTTGTTCCATAAGTTGAAGCTCAACCTCGCTGATCTCAAGGAGGCTACAGTTTCATTGGTCGGCTTCACAAGAAGAATTACAATGTCACTGGGAAATATAGTCTGCCAGTTAAAGCAGGTAATATCTCGATGATAATAGAGTTCTTGGTGGTAGACATACAGTTCCTATATCATGCCATTCTAACAAGAGGTTGGTTGCACGCCATGAGGGTCGTATCATTTACCTACCACCAGAAGTTGATATGTATCATCGACCGGGGTGTGGTCGAGATTCGTGGCGACTGGGCTAGTATAAAGAAGTGCTTCATCGTGTCCATTCATCATAGGAATTAAAAGAAAAATATTCAAAAGATATTCCAGAGGAAGCCCATGGTGATACACCCTCTAAATAGAAATTACGGTACGTTCGACCACGGGTGGAGGAGACTAGGGTCCACCTCACTGACAGGGTCATTGAAATCCGAAGTTAAAGACGATGATAGTTTTCCACAAAGAAAGTTCATGATAAAAAATGCACTCATTGATCACGAGAATAAGGAATTGATTGCCTTCTCGAGAAGTAATCTAGATGTTTTTACGGAGGAGCTGTATGATCTGCCTCAGATTGATCCTGACATAGCATACCATCGACTATGTGTTGACCCAAACTTCATGTAAATCACTCATAAGGCTCGTCAAGAAACCCCAAGAATACTAAAGTGGTGGAGAAAGAAGTAAGAAAGCTTCTGAATGCAAGACCCATTAGGGAGGTTCAGTTCCCTAATGGTTATCCAACCCAGTGGTGGTACGAAAGAGCAATAGTAGTTGGAGGGTCTGTATTGACTTCACGGATCTCAATAGGGCATGTCCCAAAGATAACTTCCCACTTTCTAAGATTGATCAACTGGTTGACACTACAACAGCACACGAAAGGATGAGTTTTCTGAATGCCTACTCAGGGTACCATCAAATTCCATTATATGACCCTGACCAGGACAAAACTTCCTTCATTGGGTTATACCGCTACAAGGTCATGCTATTTGGCCTAAATAATATAATGGCAACGTATCATAGGTTGGTCACAAAGATGTTCAAGCGGCAGATGGTAGACACAATATAGGTCTACATCAACGATATATTTGTCAAGAGAAAGAGTAGAGATGACCACCTCACAGATTTAGCCAAAACCTTTGAGATCCTCAGTAAATACCAGATGAAACTTAATGCAAGTAAATGTTCATTCAGTGTCCAGTCAGGTAAATTCCCAGGCTATTTAGTCAGCAAGAGTGGAATTGAGGTCAATCCAGATTAGATTGATGTGATCACCAAGCTCTAGTCTCCATAGACATTACGAGATGTTTAAAAGCTCACTGGTAGTCAACCGCTTCATCTTCAATTCCTCAAAGCATTGTCGACCATTATCTCAATTTTTAAAGAAGGAAAAATACCTCATTTAAAATAATGATTATTCAAGAGCTATGGAGGAGATCAAATCCTACCTCAACAAACTTCCCCTGTTGGTGATTCCTAATGATGGAGATCCACTATATCTTTATCTCATAGTATTAGACCACACTGTGAGATCGGGCCTAGGATGTGAGAAGGACAAAGGACAATATCCTATTTATTATGCCAACAAGACACTTCGCGATGCAAAATAACGCTACTTTAAAAAAGCTTACTTAAGCACTAGTGGTTGCCTTAAGGAAGCTGAAACACTACTTTGAAGCTCATTCCTTAACAGTGATCACTTCCTCTCCTCTCAAAGCCGTTCTTCGAAAATCCGACCTCTCTGGATGGCTCTCGAAGTGGCCAATCAATCTTAAGAGGTTCCATATCCACTTTCAATCAAGAACTACAACTAAGTGATAAGTCTTGGCAGATGTTATCACTGAATTGATTAGGGACCAGCCTATCTACCAATGGGAAATAGAGAATTCAACAGATGAGGAAGCACAGTCTAAGAAGTGGACCCTATACGTTAATGAAGCCTCCAATTATAAGGGGATATGAGTAGGAGTCTTCCTCTTCATAATAAAAGATTCTATCGTTGAACAAGGAATCAGACTGGGTTTGAAGCCTCCAATAATGAAGTTGAATACGAAGCACTAATGTTGGCTTGCGTAAGGCCCAAATGCTTAGGGAAAGGCACCTCAATGTACTCGATGATTCCAAACTCACATCTAAGCAAGTAAGTGGAGATTTTAACGTAAAAGATGATAGGTTGGCAACCTACCTCACCCTAGTAAGAGAAATTATGGAAGAATTTGAAAAGGTTGACATTTAATAGTTTTCTTGAGAGAAAAATAGTTATGCCGACGCCTTAGAAGCCCTACGCTCAACAGTGGAGTTCGACATCAGAAGAAGTAACCAGATAGTGTTCATCGCCCAACCAAGCATAGATTAGATAATGGTTTCCGAATAAGTCCTCCTCATAGAGATGGCCCCTAACTGGATGGATCCCATCATCACCTATCTACGGAGTGACATATTGCCTAATAATAAGAGATTGGCACACCAAGTCAGGGTGAAAGAAGCCCATTTTTAACTCTCCCCAGGAGGAAATCTCTATAAGAGATCTTTTACAAGCCCTTACCTCCAATGCATCCACCCACACGACACCGAACAAGTTCTTAGTGAACTTCATGATGGTATTTGTGGGAGTCACACAGAAGGGAGTTCATTGGCCTTTCAAGTAATTAAAGAAGGTTTCGGGTGGCTTCACATGCAGAAGGATGCAGGCACCTACGTTAACAGATGTGATAAGTGCTAAAAATTCTCTCCTCTGGTCCACCAGCCAGCTAATGACCTAAAATCTCTAACAAGACCATGGCTATTCGTGCAGTGGGGACTAGATATCATGGGACCACTACCTACTAAACCTAAAAATCATAAGTATCTACTCGTCGGCACATATTACTTCACCGAGTCCGTAGAGGCATAACCACAGGTAAACCTTCATAACGCCGACATTACGAGGTTTATCTAGAAAAGAATCACAACACGCTTTGGGATACCCAAGACTATTATCACTGACGACACATAATTCGAAAGTAGCTTCTTTCAAGGTTTCTATAATGAGCATCAAAAAACACTTTAGTTCTATGGCGTATCCCCAAAGCAATGGAGAGGAAGAATCTCCCAATAAAATCATACCCGACGATCTAAAAAAGATGCTGGAAAGAGCAAAAGGTTCTTGGGTGGATGAGCTGCCCCATACTCTATAGTCCTACCGCACTACTCCTAGGAAACTAACTGGAAAAATACCCTTAGCACTAGCCAATGGAATGGAAGTTATTATCCTGATGGAAGCATGTTTCCGTACCATGAGAACTTCCTTGGTCGACCAAGGCCTGAACGATGGTGCATTGCGCAAGAAACTTGAGTTAGCAGTTGAGCAAAGAGAATATGCCATGATCAAGCTAGCTTTCTATCAACAACAGCTGACCAAGTAGTAGAATAAAAAGGTCAATCCTAAGAAATTCATATTAAGAGACTATGTCCTAAGGAAAGTCCTTGACAGTTCTGTAAAACCATTAGATGGCAAGCCGAGACCAAATTGAGAAGGACCTTTTAAGGTGATAAGGTATGACCTTTAAGGAGAATATCACTTGGAAATGCTAGAGGGCAAGGAGATACCAAGAGTGTGGAACGCAACTAATCTCAATAAGTTATACTTTTGGTCCTCTTCATATTTATTAATAAATTTAGTTTATGTAAATGCTATTTGCAGATGATATTGTTTTAGTGGATGAGACTAAGACGAGGATTAATGTTGGGTTGGAATTGTGGAGAGAAACTTTAAAAACAAGAGGATTTAAAATAAGCAGAACTAAAACAAAATATGTGGAGTGCAATTTTAGTAGTAATAGGAGGACAAATGGAGATGTGTTGAAATTATAGGGTCAAGAGATACCTAGAAATGATCATTTTCGTTATTTAGGATCGATTATCCAAAAAGATGGAGATATTAGTGATGATGTTACTCATAGGATTTGCGCAGGATGGGTTAAGTGGAGAAGTGCTACCGGCATTTTGTGTGATAGGCGTATACCTTTGAAGTTAAAAGAAAATTTTTATAGGATGGCCATTAGACCCGCCATGTTATATGGGACAGAGTGTTGGGCGACCAAGAAACAAAATGTGCAGAAAATGAGTGTGGCGGAGACGCGAATGCTAAGATGGATTTGTGGTAAAACTCAAAAGGATAAAATTAAAAATGGGTAAAAGTAGCTCCTATAGAAAATAAATTGAGAGAAAATTGACTTAGATGGTTTGGACACGTCAAGCGTAGACCAATGGATGTTCCTGTAAGGAAGAGTGATTTAGTTAGTATTGATGGTAACACAAGGGGTAGAGGTAGGCCTAAATTGACTTGGTGGGATATTATAAAAAAGGAGATGATGTCATGTGGTTTAACTGAAGATATTGCATTAGACAGAATTGAATGGAAAAATAGGATTCATGTAGCCGATCCCAAATAATTGGGAAAAGGCTTTGTTGAGTTGAGTTAGTTTATGTAAATTTTTATTTCAATATTATGTTTCTTGCAAGTTATTATTCAATGAATAAAGGCGAGTTGTCTCACACATTTTGATCTCATGTATTGGCTACTTTGAATTTCTTGATTGTATCTCAGTATTGTGTATCCTTTCCAAATGATAACTCCCTCGACCACAAGAAGAAATTACCTTTTGTTAACATAAGGCTTCTTAGCTTATCTTAGCCAAAGAAGTTCCTCGTGCATAATGAAATTAAGGTGGATTACAATAAGCTATCCAAATTATTCTAATAAAAAAGTTTCTTATGCCAAGCATGGTTCACAATAATTACAATACATGATTAAAATATTTCAATTGCTATAACCTTGAGGTATTTGAAACAAACACAATAGACTTTATCAGTTGCCCCGATAATAATGAAAGTCCTATAGGGAATCCTTAGGCAAAAAATCCAACTCAGGTTAGTCGGTAACTGCGTTGGTCACAAAAAACTTGATCAAGTGGATGGACCATCAACGAGGTGCATTCTCACCATCATATCACCTAGGCCTAAGGGAGTGCGATGACATGACCTAAAAGGCAAGGTAGATGGATTGATACTGCTAAGGCATATTGGATCGGGAGAATGATCATCCACAAGTTAACCAACTCATTTAGTCGGTAGGGTCCCAAAATTTTTAACACTTGTACTTAAATTATTTAGCTGGAAAAACTGCCCAAAATGATTAACCCCACGTACTAACTCATTTGATCAGCAAGAAACCTAAAGTTATCAACAATATTACATGGTCGATAAAGGTCTTATGTGGTGAGTAAATAATAGCCCTTTCCAGTTAATAGTCCAAACATAAAGACAATTATTAACTCATATTAGTCAGCACATGATCAAAATATGGAACGAGTTAATAAATTAAACTTTATATATTGACCAAAATTGGAAAGTACAATTACATGAAGAAAAATTGTACAAAGACCCAACAAAGACCTAGACTAGCTAGGAATGGCTATCAAGATAGTCCGCTATGCGTACTCTTCGGCCATTATCTGGTTTCGGTGCGAGCACATCATCATCATCCTTAAGATAATGGTTTTGGAGTTGGGCGGGGATGGAATCGATGGGGATCCATTTGTCATATTTTAAAAAAGGGTTGTGATGATAAGCAGGTAAATCAACCTGGTACTTATACCATAGATCTAATTCCTTAGGAGTTTTGACATCCCTGAGGGAAGTCAACCACCCACGCTTGAACGCCACATCCTCAACCTCTTTTAGCCTTGGTGGTGCATCAGTCTAGACCTCATCATAACCAGCCGCCCATACTTCTCGAGGTCCCATTTTGAACAATTATCTCAGCCTCATGACATCTCTTTGGAGTCCAGTCGCAATTACATACTCCCTTTGGACATCCTTCTTTACCTTAACGACCTCCTTCCTCAGAGAGTTGTTCTCAGCTTGAAGCACTTCACCCACCTGCCTCACGTCATTTTTCTCCATGACATTGGCCCTAAGTCCATTCATCTCCTCTTGAATTGAAGAACCGAACTCCTTCATGACTTGAAGATCATCCTTCAGCTTGGTGACCAGCCCAGACTGACTCTTGTATATCTCAGTCCTTAACCTCAGGGACTTGAAAATTCTTACAAATGCCTGGTGAGCCTGGTGGCTAATGTTAGGTCCCAAAATCATCCCTAACTTTGAGGTAGAGTGAATATTATCCTCATCGGCCTACAAATAGCAAAAAATATAAGATTGCAATTAAACATCAGTATATTCAAAAGGACATAATGCATCAATATAAGCAAAAAAGTCCTCTTTCATTGATTGATGAAGGGGGATAAAGTCTAGTGCAACTAGAGGGAAAAAGAAGATTATAGGGAATAAAAAAAAAAGAAAAAGTCTTAAACTAAAGGCCCTATTCCTTCATCTTCTCAGAGTCGTCTATTATCTTCCCCTTCTTGGTAGCCCTCTTTTCTTGATCGGTAGCTATTTCAACCTCAGCATACTCATTCTTAGTTTGGTCGGCAAGCTGACCAATGTTTGGGTCTTCTTTTGGAAGAGGGTTGGGTCCAGGAGAATAAAGATTAAAGAACTCAGAGTCAAAGGGAACTGCCTCTCCCACCAGAGCTTGGTCCCAACTTTTCTTGAAGGACACTTTCTTTGCATAGCCAATCTGGAGTTCAGCATCATCATAGGCCGCATTCTAGCCTTAGGTGTAAATACCGTCCTTCTCATGCGGGAGATCCTCTTCTAGCTTCTGAACCTTCCCGGATAGGTTTAGGTTTTCTTCGACCAACCTCTCCTTATCTGCGACCTCTATGTTCTTGAATTCTTAGAGATTGACGTAGACATTCGTCGAGTTCTCCCCTTCTCGCTCCCAAGCTGCTTGGGCATCAGTCAAGTCTTTTTCAGGGCATCTTTTAGCTCCTAAATATTTTTGGAATGGTCGATATAACCATCCAAAAGGGTAGTGAAAATAGCTAAAACTGCACAAAATAGGAAGAGCTAAGTTAGTGCAAAGAATACGATGCAGACTAAAAGAGATCGGTAGGTAAAATAAAGAATATTACCAGAGCAAGTCCCTGAGCGAACTTGAGTGCAAGTTTGGCTGACCCTAGCCGCGAGGAGCATTCCCGATCAGTCACAAACACAACCCCCTTCAGCAGGTCAGGGGCAATGATAGGGGTGTTAGCCACACTGGACCCCTCAACATTAGAAATAAAGATGGGCACAATAGGGGCCTTTAAGGCCAGCCTTTTTTTAGTTGCCTCTTTCCTCTTCTTTTTCTCCTCTCTCTCTCTCTCTCTCTCTCTCTCTCTCTCTCTCTCTCTCTCTCTCTCTCTCTCATCTCTTATCTTCTTCTCATTCTATTTTTCCTCCCCCTTGGCTCCCGGGAAAGATCTACTAGCCCTTGGGAAATCAACCTACGATGTCTTCAAAGATTTTATTCTATTAGACAACATCGCCTGATCATTATCATTAATATTTAGAACTCTCTTTTTTACATAGGGTGCTATCTATTTCTCCGCCTCCCCTCTTCTTCTTCTTCTTCTTCTTCTTCTTCTTCTTCTTCTTCTTCTTCTTCTTCTTCTTCTTCTTCTTCTTCTTCTTCTTCTTCTTCTTCTTCTTCCATAATAGGTCTTCTTCTTCCATAATAGGTTCAGAGGTTCCAACTTCAGGAACTTTCGAGTCAGGGACTTTGTCGAATGATCAAGCAATAAAACTTTTGGTGGTGTTCTCGTATTTGTGCATGTAGGCTACGAAATGTGGATGCTCACCATATATATGTCTTTCTTAAACTCTCTAAGCTTTCAGGAGATCAGGACGCCCACCTCTCTTGAATCAAGTTCTTGATTTTTATCATGATCTGCAATACAGAGGAAGAAAATATAAATCAGAGGACGTAAAACACATGCAACGAGCAAGTAAACAAAATAAGAAGAAACAAAAAGTGAACAAAAGAAAAAATAAAGCGACCTATATGATCTTCCTCAAAGTAAAAAATCTAGGGGCCCCGATATATCTCCCCCTCAGCAAGGGGAGGATGTTGATAATTTCTGGAAATAAACCCATGATCCAAATAATCCATGTGATAATTTGGGAGGTTTACAACTAGCACCCTATCTACTTTTCCTGTCTTCAAATATAAAACACCATCATTAGTGCGTGACTAGCCCTAACAGTAGTAGAGCTCAGAAAGTCCTAGATTAGTCCTATACATCGTGTTTATTCTATAAACTCCATTTACAATCTTCCAGACATTAGGGGCACACTGATCAAGTACAACATAAAAATATTTAAGGAATCTTAAATAAATAGGATTTGGGGTAATGGCACCCCCCTTGGGTGATCAATAAGGTGTGAATCCAGTGCCCCCCTTTAATGTCACGGACATCTTTAAGGAGAGGGGCATATTTAATTTTAGCCTAGTCCAGAATATTATAAGTTTTCCTAAACTCTGCTATTGACTTGCTGTCTAACAATGCCATGGATAATACAAAAGGGAAAAACCCTAGTTATAGAGGAAGAACAGTCGCAGAAGTGGAATCGAAGAGGAGATGATTAGAACTTACAAGAATCAATGGAATCTCTGAAGAATAAGAGATGCTGAAGAAGTAGACACTAGAAGCTCAGTAGATGAAAAAATATTTAAAAGATAGCAGTCGAAGGTGATGTATCTCTATTTGAAGTCCGATCGAATGATGGAACATAACAACCAAGGAGGATTTTGGCGCTTCACATGTCTGCACGGACCAGCATATCCTTACTTTTTTAATAAAACGATAAGTTTTTGATTGTGTTTGACCTAAAACGAGCGTGTCCCATTGAGTTCACTAGAATTACAAAATTGATACTATGGTTTTAAAACAAAGTTTTAGGCCATGGGCCTTGAACATAATTAAAATTTATTGGCTTGAATATCCAACCTAAATTTTTTAGGGGCAATTGTGGCGATCCATTTATATTAGCCCAAGAGAGTAGCGTACCAACCTAGCATGACGAGTGGATTGACTGACCCAAAATAGTTATTCATTAAATACTCGCGTATTTTACTTGCACTTAAGTACTTATGGATATACTCAAATTGATTAGCAACAATCTCAGAGGAAATATTCAGGGACACCATGAGTTATCTACACGATAACTGAGTTCCTTGTACAACTCAATCTATTATTTTACATATCTATAAATTATAAACCCTAGCTTAGGGCAACGGGATATAACCTCGAGCAGTGAGAGACACTAATAAGAATATAGTTGCCTCTTCGTGGACGTAGACAAGTTTTCGAACCACGTACATCATTGTTATGTGTGATCTTTAATTTTTACACTTATAATTATTTTAATGGATCTTTATTGTGATATTTCTTTCACTCACAATAACTATATGCACTAGGAGAATATTGTAAGATATTAGTGGAGAATCAAAATGTAGGGGACCACAATTTAAAGAAACTTGGTGATGAAACAAATAAGTACAACATATAATTAAAATCAAAAGGGATTTCTTTAAAACATGACTAACAATTAGTAATGACTTTTTTATAAATATAAATGAGTTAAGAAATAAGTTTAACAAATTGTAAGTGATGTTAAATTTCAGGCTTATGACGATCTTTATTTAAAATTAGAATACGAGAAAGGGGGAAATAATTATAAGCTTAATAAACAAGGTGGTAAAACAAAAGAGTTTAATAACGTTAAGTATATTAAAAGTGTAGATTCGTGAGTCTTAGTCAAGGATGAGGATATTAAGGAAATGTGAAAAAATTATTTTGAGAGATTATTGTATGGAGATAGTGAGAGTAGGCTGGATATGGAAAAACTTGGGGAGATTCACGATGATATATTTTTTTGTAGAATTATGATAACAGAGGTTATGATTTCTCTTGAAAAAATGAAAACAATGAAGGCTTTAGGACCAAATGTTATTTTTAGTAAGGTTTTGAAGTGCTTAGGAGAAAGAGTGTCATGGTTAATAAAATTATTCGATAAAATTATAATGACTAAGATGATACCCGATGATTGGAAAATAAAGGAGATATATAATGTTGTTTAAATTATTGTGACATTAAGTAAATGAGTCATACAATGAAACTTTGAGAGGGAGTGATAGAACATAGATTGAGATTGAAAACAATATCAGAGAATCAGTTTGAGTTTATGTCTGGGAGGTTAACAATGGAAGCCATTTATTTATTGAGGAGATTAATGGAGAGATATAGAGAGAACGAATGATTTTTATGGAGAATCCTTATATTAGAATATGTAGATATATATTCTATGGTGAGTTTTACATAAAAATGAGTGATTTGTAGATAAATTGATATGATTAAGGATATGTTTGATGGTGGCATAACTATAATAAGAACAACAATGGGAAGGTTGTGAATTTTCAATTACTGGAGGTCTACACCAAGGTTCATCACTAAGTCCTTGTCTTTTTTCTCTTATTATATGGATGAATTGATTAATCAAATACAAGATGAGGTATCATGGTGTATATTATTTACAAATTATATTATTTTAGTTAATGAAACTAAGGCAAATTAATGATAAATTGAAAGTGTGGAGAGAAACCCTAGAATCAAGAGGGTTTAAAATAAGTGAGACTAAAAAAAGTACGTAGAGTGTAATTTTAGCAATGGTAGGAGGACAAATGGGTATGTGGGAAAAATTGAGGGTCAAGAGATACCAAAAAATAATCATGTTTTATTTATACTTTATTATTCAAAGATTGAGATATTAGTAATGATGTTAATCATAGGATTGAAGCAGGTTGGGTTAAGTGGGGAAAATGATATTGACATTTTAAGTGATCAACACATATATTTAAAGTTAAAGTGAAGTTTTATAGGACGGGCATTAGACATTTCATGTTATATGTGATTGAATGATGGGCAACCAAGAAACAAAATGTACAAAAAATGAGAGTGGCGAAGATGTGGATATTTAAATGGATGTGTGGTAAAACTCGAAAGGACAAAATTAGAAATGAACGTGTTTGTGCAAAATTTAAAGTAGATCATATAGAAGATAAATTGTGATAAAAACACCTTTGATGGTTGGGACACTTACCAATAGATGCCCCGCGAGGAAGAGTGACTTAGTTAGTATTGATAGTAATGTTAGGGTTAAAGGTATGCCGAAATTGACTTTGTGGGATATTGTAACAAATGACACGATATCATGTGATTTAACCGATGATATTGTGTTGAATAGAGAGAAACGAAAAATAGGATTCATATAATCGACTCCAAATAATTGGAAAATAATTTATTCAGTTAAGAAGAGTTTATAATGAACAAGATGTAATATTATTAAGTTTGATAATTACAACAAAAGGTAGCAACAAACAGTACTGATACTTATAATTTTTTTACATTAATACAAATATGGAACAAAGGAAATATAGTAAGGCATCTCCTATGATGTTTTTATTAAAAGTCTTTTTGCCATGTGTTAAGTTACTTTTAGAAAATATCTATGTGGCTTAAACACTTTTTCAAAATCTATTGCTTTTAAAAGCCTTTCTATCTTATGTGTCAAGGTGCTTTAGAAAATATTCATTTGACTTGACACTTTTTATATATATAGAAAATGTTTAAACAAGTATCTTCAATGATGTTATTTTTAAAAGTCTTTTTATATAATGTGTCAATAGTTGAGCACTTCCAGATAATGTGTGGCCATATTATAGTTGTCAATATTATATAAAAATACCCATTGGAAGTTCTCAAGTACAAGCATCCACAACCTTTCACGGTGATTACAAGGACCCACCAACTTTTCCATTTCTCATTATCATCGACCAAGCATCGCCGACACTATTTAACAAGTATGCGATTCAATCATTGAGGGTATTATGGATAAATTCATTGGCGATTGTTTAATGACAGGCAACATCTTGGTTCGACAATTATAAACCCTTTGATCACGAGTACTTGAAGATCTTATTTCTGGAAACCAAATCACAACCTTTTATTTATTTGAACTATAAATAGAGTTCAAAAGAGAATGATTCCAAAAAAACCAAAGGTCGCGGCTTCCGTTAGGAGATCGTCACTGAACAAAACAATCTCATAACTGGTTGATTTGATTCTCTCATCTCCAGTGGTGGGTGGAGGATGGGGGAAGGTGGACGAGGTGGCGGTGATAACGAGATGTTGGTGGAGGGATGGGGGTGGTTGCTATTTCGGGTTAATAGTGGGTGTTAATGAGAGGGGTTGGGGATGGATGTGGTGGAGTCTCTAAGATATTTATTATTTAAAAGTTTTTTTAAGCTTTATTTGAGTTGGATGCCAAATCAGGTTATTTTTTTAAAGATTTAGGTTTCATTAATTCCACGTCATTAGTTCACATGGATGACACATCATCGCTCCATTAGTATTAGTGAACGATGTTAAGTGTATGATGATAAAATTAAAGTCCACTATTATATTTGTCAAAAAAAAGTTTATTAACCAAATTGGAAAAATAGGTAAAGTTTGTTGCATATCTGCTTAATTATCAGAAACTTTAATAAGTGCATTATCTTCCACTCAGCTATGATGGTGACATAATTACCCTTATCATCTATTTTGTCTTTATATCCTTAAAGTTTTAAATAAAACATCATTCATAATATAAGTTCGATTGACACAATTTATTTATTCGACATGCTTATCTATGAAGTATATGTACTTTTGAAGTTTCTAAAATTTCATTTTGATCCCAACGTTTTAATTTTGTAACTTTGAAATTATAAAATACAAGTTTGATATACACATTTTTTAAAAGCCCTTATTGACATCTATAAAAAAAAATCCTTGAGCCATAGGTCAATTTGACATTATTGAAATTTCAGTTTCACCGTTAATGTTTTATATTTCAATCATAAGATTAGGTTCTCCGAAATTTAGTGAAACCATTCCATCAGGGTTCATTATTCCCATACAGGGTTTTTAAATGTACCCCACTTTCCTTTAAATGTTTCTCTTATAAGGCACTGTGTTCCTACATAATTAACCTAAACTCTAGCCTTGAATATTTGTATTGTTTAAACTTCTATGCTATATGTATGAATGATACAACCACCATTGATATAATCTATGATAAATGTATCAATGATATAATCTATCACTGTACATCATTTATACATTTTTTAGATAATGCATTTGTTTTAACTAATGTATTTGTTGTATAATCTATAATAAATCTATTAAACTTATGAGGGATGTACAATGGCAGTGATGTCATCTCAATATTAGCTAATGCATTTGTTGAAATATTTGCTTCTTGAAAACCATGAAAAATGATCAATGATATCATTAACATCAATACGTTATTGATAAATGTATCAACGATACAATTATCAAAGATACCTTATTTGATAAATGCACCATTTATACCGTGGTTACAGAAATATCAGCACAAAATAATTTATCAAAAGAAAAAAATCACCAGAATTAAAGAAAGAACAACAATCACACAACATGAGAATATACATGATTAGGAAATTTGCCTACGTCCACGAGGAGGTCTAGTGTTTCTTATTTAGTATCTCTCGAAATGGTTTTTGTCACATGCCCATTTTCTCCGGCCATAGGCACAATATATAGTCTGTTGTCAAAAGGAAAGAGAAAGAGTGTTGTTCGGCAACACGTTAACCTAACATCCCCTGAATATATCATCCGAGATCTTGGGATGGACTTGGTCACATATTTCTATTCTATCCATCACTTGGAACCCGTTATTTGGGCGAGGTCTCCCTCTTTCTCATTTGGGCTTAGACCAACAACTCTTATGGGTTCTAGTGAGTAAAAAGGGTACCCACAATTGCCCCTAAAGGTTTAGGGACCATAATTTGGGCTCAAAACTTTTAAATGATGCCTTCAGACTGCTCTTGATAGTGCAGTTGCAATTCTTGAACCGTGTGAGGAGTGAATCGTCATTTCATAGCGATTACAAGAGGTAAATCTTCTTTGATTGTTTTGCACTATCATTGAGAGTTTAAACCGAGGCATTCAGGCGGTTCGTCTCGCCACTTCTACTCTACATTTTCTCTCTTTCTCAAATTATTTCTTACTCTCAAGCTTCTTTTTGCCCTCAAGTTCATCCTTCATATCTTCCAAGGTATTTCTCACCTCAATCATCTTCATTTGCCCATTGTTTTCTATCGTTTCAAGATCCATTCTTTTCTCTGCAAGTTCTTAGTCTTCCCCCATTGTGTATTTCCTTTCGTCATTTTTAATTTTACTGTAGCTAGGGTTTTTCTCATGGCAAGGATATACAATAAATCCTCAGTGGAGTTTAGGAAATGTTATAATATCCCTAGTTGGGTGGATATCAAGTAAGCCCCTGTTCCTCGCAATGTTTGCGATGTTGAGGACGGCCACTAGATTCATGTTCTCTTGCTGTCCCAAGGGGGTTTAACTTTGCCCCTTAATCATCTTTTCTTACATTTTTTTCAATATTTCGATATAGTCCAGCCTAATGTTCTTCAAATGTTTGGAAGATTGTTAATGGCGTCCATAGAATAAATCAACTCTATGGCACTAATTTAGGCTTGGTTGAAATATGTTTTTGTTATTCCTTATCTCGTACTAGTTCTGGTCTTATTTAGTTGAAAGCTAGGAGTCTTGATAGGGTGTTTGTAGTTAAGCTACCTAATTCTCATAAGGATTTCTGGTTCGAAGCATTTATAGCTAGGAATTGGCAGTTCCCTCCTCAAGTAGGAGGTGCGAGGTACACAAGACCTCAAATTCCTACTCATGGGGAGGAATACATAGGTTGTTTTTCAATCTCTTTATCTTTTTATCACTCCTATAATGTGTTCTTCCTCTAATGTTTTCCTTGTACTTCACAGCGAAGTCAACGAACCAGGAGCCTTCTCTCCACGAGATCCGCGCTGCTGAGTTACTTAAGGCCTTGAATATTAGAGACTCTATTGTAGAAGGTGAACATCCTAGGTCTGCTACTTTCTTATTGGAATATAAGAACACTACCTCCATCTTCATCGCCTTCCCAGTTGACTCTATCCCTCATCTTGACATCTCAGAGGAAAAAGAGGAGGAAGATTCTGAGGAAGAAGGTTCTCTTCAGCCTATCAACCTTGACGAGGAAGAGGAGAGAAGTTCAGGGTCTGGTGCTGCTAGAGATGGTGGAGGTGAGGTAGGATCTTATGAGGAGGAATCCAGTGAGGAAGGGTCTATTGGAGAGAGATCTAATGAGGAAGGATCAAGCTTCGATGGTTCTGGTCAAAGAGTTCTAGCGAGGAAGATATAACTCCTCTGAGAAAGAAGAATTTGATCCCTGATGATGATGAAGTCTTGCTTCCTAACAGGATAAATATCCAAAAGACCAAACCTGGGGATACTACCAGTGGTTCCCAAACGGTAGCTCATGGGAAGGAGCTAGAGAGGAAAATGAGAGAAGAAGAAAGGAAGGAGAGGGAGAAAAAGAAAGAAAAAGAGAGAAAAAGAGAAGAGGAGAAGAAGAAGCAGTAAGAGAGAAGAATAGGGGAAGAAAGGAAAAAGATGGCATAGGCTTCCCTGGTGCGTGTTGCTACTCTATTTGAGGGGGACTTTATTGATTCGTCCCCTCATCTTGCTCCTATGTTAATTAAAAGAGAAATACTGAGATCGAATCTTGAGCGGTCCACAAAGATGAATCCAGACCAGTTAGCCATAAAGACAGATCAAGGGCTTGCTTTGGTAAGGCAATTCCTTTTCTTATTCGTTATTTATTTGGTTCTTTCTTCACTTGCCATAATTTCTTTCTTCTTGCAGTTTCTGTTCGACTACTCCATCCTTCGCTGCAGTCAAAATGGGTTGGCGAGGAGAAATACTGAGCTTGAGGGGAGCCTAAAAACTTCCCAGGATGCTCTTATAACAGCCGAGGCCTTATTTTCCAAGGAAAAGGACGTGGAGGACAAGGAGCTGAAAGAGCTCTGCGAAGCCTACGAGCTGGTAGTGGTCAAAAAGCTCGTCGTCACTAATAAAAACACAAAGCTTGCTGAGAAGGTGACCAGTTTGGAAGCAGAGATGGACAAGACTAGGGATAACAACTACAATGGGGGCTGGGAGGTGGCTTATGAAGACTCCGAGAAACAAATTAAATACATCTTCCCGGTGAACTTTAAGAAAGGCTGGGATCGAGCCTTGGTTGGTGCTGTAATTTTTATCGACTCCCCTCTATTTGCGAGCACAATCCCTACCTAAAACCTGTTATCAAAGAAGCCCCAGCCGTGCTGATCCTTCTTCCGATGTTTTTATTACTCCTTCTGCTGATGCCCCAGCACTTGGGGCAGAGCCGATTGATGTTGACGCTAGTAAGGGGAAAAACCCATCTGCTACAGAGCAGGTCGAGGTTGACCAATAGATTCTTAGGAATATTTTTGTATTTTCTTCTTTTTTGCTATTTCATGTATCTTTACCTGGCTGTTGCCCATTTTTAATGAAGTGATTTAGTTTTTGCTCTTGCTGATACATTTTTTTTATTCTCGCTCCATGTCTTGTAGTTTATTGACCTTGATGGCTACGTTACTGCCTCTTCTCGTCTAGGCCAAATCCTTGGTTCCAATGTAAGCGGCCAAGTTCTCCAAGCATTCATCAAGATCTATAAATCTCTTAGGATAAGGGACCAATATTATAATGATCAATCTGAGGTAGTAGCCAGGTTGAAGGAGAGACTTATGGAGATGGAGGCGGTTGGTGCCTCTATTCAAGAAGAGATGGATGCTTTGAAGGCTAAGCTCTTGGATGCCTCTGAGATCAATCAAGTTATAGAAGTTCTGTAACAGGAAAATGATGCCTTAAAGAGGGAAATTGCGCTCCTCAGGGATAATGCACCAAGCGTTGCCCCTCCAGTCATACATGGTTCTTCTTCATGAACCTGCCAACAGCGAGCTAGGCCTGGTGATAGTGGTTCAACGAGGGAGATTACCAAACTGAGGGGATATGTTCGGAGTGCATACATGATAGTTGCTGGGCTTCAAAGGGACGTTACCCTACCAAGGCACTTGTTCAAGAAAGGTCCTCGGTAAGTGTGGGAAGATGGGTATGACCAGGGATGGATGGACGCACCCACGAGGTTAAAGGAGGACGAGGAGTGATCTTTTATCAGAGGGTGGCTGAGTGACCTCAGGGAGTTAAAAGTGCCAAAGAACTCTGTTCTTTGGTATAAACATGAGATATTACTCCTTCTTCTTTGGAGAAAAATTCATTCAGTAGGGATGATTACTGGATCCCAATAGATGCAATCCCCAGGCAGCTATTAGAATCAAGTCCGTAAGTGGTCGAGGAGGTCTTTTCCCCTTATCCAGATGATGGTCGAAGGGTGAGAGTGGCTAATTACCTTGCTCAGTGACCTAGTCCCTCTTAGGATCAATTTATTCTTTCTATTTTATCACTGTTGTATGTGTAACCGTGTATACTTTAGTATTGATTTTTTTTATGTTTTAGGCAACTGCCGACTAAACATATTTTTGGTTGATAATCTCTAGTGACTTTGGGATTCTCAGCCGGCTAAGCATGAGCTTATTTTTGAATGAGTATTCCCCCAGTCCAGTATGCCGTAGACATGCCATTAAGTCTCGCTTTACCTTTTAGGTCGTGTCGTCACACTTTCTTAGGCCTAAGTAAGACGATGGCGAGGATACACATGACTAGTGGGTAATCCACCCGAGCAAGATTTTGAACCCAAACTATATTGGCGACCAAACTGGGTTTGACATATTTCCTGAGGATCCCTGCAGGTCTTTACTTGTTACCGAAGCAACCTTGGAGGTAAGTTGTGCTATAAACAAGGGCCTAAGGAGGGTGATTATATGTCGACCGTGCTTGCTTCACTATCGTTAAGTCGGGCTGGTATAAACCCAGCTACTGTGATGTAACCACAAGAGGCTATTTATGTTAAAATAATGAATCTTGTAACTTGGAAAGGGTGCATATAAAAACATACATTTGAGACAACCAACATATATAGAATTCCAATGCCAACCTAGTTTTATTGATAACAATCAGAAATAAAAAGCAATATTAATTTGTAAATGAAAATTTTCCTAAACTAATGGTGCATCAAGAAATTTAGAGTAGAATTTCTTTAGGTTGGACACATTCCAGGCTCTCAGTATCTCCCTACCCTCCAGTGTTTCCAAGTGGTAAGCTCCTTATAGGTCGTTCCTTATGACCTTGAGTGGTCCCTCCCAGTTAGGTCCAAGTTTTCCATCTGATGGTTTCACCGCGCTACCAAGAACTTTCCTTAGGACGTAGTCTCTTACCGAGAATTTCCTTGGGTTGAATTTCTGATTGTATTATTTGGATAGCTATTGCTGGTAAGTTTCCAGCTTAACTAGGGCCAACTCTCGCTATTCGTCTGTTAAGTTGATCTTGGTGAGTAACACTTCATCGTTATGGCCTTGGTCAACTAATATCGACTTCATGGTAGGAAGACTAGCTTCTAAGGGGATGATTGCTTTCATTCCATATGTGAGTACAAAAGGTCTCTCCCAGTTGCTCGCCTTGGAGTGGTGTGATAAGCCTAGAGGATGTGGGGCAGTTCATTTGACAATGCTCTTTTAACCCGCTCAATACGCTTTTTTAGGTCATCGGTCACCGTCTTGTTGCAGGCCTCGTGTTAACCATTGCTTTAAGGATACGCCACAGAGCTAAAGTAGTGACTAATTCCATGATGATTGTAAAATATTTGGAAGGGGCCACTCTCGAACTGGGTCCCAGTGTCAGTAATGATCGTCCTGGGTATGCCAAAAGAGTGATAATATTCCTCCATATGAACCTTATCATGTCAGCATCCTTTATATTCATGAGTGGCTCTGCCTATATCCATTTTGTGAAGTAGTCCATGGACACCAACATATACTTCCTATTTCTAGCTGCAGTAGGCAGAGGCCCCACAATGTCTAGGCCCCACTGGGCGAAGGGCCAGGGGCTAGTTAAGGACTTCAGGTCGCTGACGGGTTGGTGGACTAAGGGCGAGTGATTTTTTTGGCATTTCTCGCATCGTCGAACGTAGGTTCCATAATCCTTCTGCATGTACGACCACCAATATCCTTCCTTTATTGCTCAGAATTCTATCGATTTTAATCCTGCATCACTTCCATAAATCCCTTCATGGAGCTCATGCAGGACTTGCTCGACGTCCTGTGGATGAACGCACTGGAGGTAGGGTCCACTAAAAGATCTTTTATAGAACTTGCCCTCAGGAGATAAGTGAGGAGCCTTGACTCTTATTTGATGGTCAATCTTCTTGTTAATAGGTAGCTTATCATCTCGTAAATAATCTATAATGGGATCTATCCATCTTGGAGCTTTAATAATGTGGAGGATCTTCTCGGGGATTTGTAACTCAACATCCTTATGAATAATGGGTTGCGCAAGGAAGTTAATTTGGATTGTTCTTCTTATGTCTGAGTCTATTGCTGAGCTTAGGGCATTTGCACATCTGTTCTGTCCCATATGGAATTGCTAAACATCGACTTGATCGAATTTGTCCATTAATCCCCTTAAAATGGTGAAATAAGCTGTCATCCTTTCGTCTTTTGCATTGAAGTCGCCACTTAACTGGTTGGAAACTAGCTATGAGTAGCCAAAGACTTGAAGATGCCTTACCCTTAGTAGCTTTGCCTTGCATAGTTCGACGACCAGTGTCTCGTACTTTTCCTCGTTGTTGGAGGCTTTAAATCCAAGTCTAATTCCCTTCTCGAGCACCGTGTTATTAGGAGTTACTATCACAACACCCACTCATGCCCCCTTGAGTTGGAGGCTCCATCAATGTATAATGTCGAAACACCTAAAATTTCTTTTGGAAAAATTAGTTTCGGTCTGTTCGCAAGGCTTCTCCCCTGTGAATTCGGTAATGTAGTCTACCAATACTTGTTCTTTGATGGCTGTTCTTGGTTAAAAGTGGATATCAAACCTTCTGAGCTTGACTGAACACTTAGATAATCATCTGGAGAGATCTTCTTTCCTTAGAATGACCTTAAGGTGGTGTGAAGTAATTACGATGATGGAATGGACTTCAAAATAATGCTTTAGTTTTCTTGAGGTTACCACAAGGGTGTAAGATAGCTTCACCAACGGAAGGTATCGCTGTTCGACTTCCAAGAGCGTTTTTCTCGTGTAGTAGACTGGATGCTGGCTTCCATCCCTCTCACATACCAAGGCAGAGCTCATCGCGTGGTCTGACACTTCTAGGTAGAGGTACAGCGGATCATTCTGCCCAGGAATTATGAGAAAAGAAGGCCTACTCAGGCAGACCTTGAGCTTCTCTAGGGACTTCGTGCAATCTTCATCCCATATTACTCCTTTATTCCTTTTCAACAATTGAAAAACTGGTTGGCATCAATCCGAAGACTTAAAAATGAACCGGTTGAGTACTGCGAGCATTCCTGTTAGCTTTTGTACGTCCCTTATTGTTTCAGGTGGTTGGAGCTTGATGATGGCGTCGACCTGGTCGGGGTTGGCCTCTATCCCTCTCTTGCTGACTAAGTATCCAATTAATTTTCCTAACTGGACACCGAAGGAACATTTACTTGCCTTAATTTTCATTTGGTACTTCTTCAGTGTTTTAAAGGTTTTAGCCAGGTCGAAGAGGTGGTCATCTTTGAGTTTGCTCTTAACGAGAATGTCATCGATATAAACTTCCATGGTATCCCCTATCTGGTCCTTAAACATCTTCGTGACCAGCCGCTGATAGGTTACTCCTGCGTTATTGTGGCCGAAAGGCATAACCTTATAGCAATATAAACCAATAGTGGTTATAATGGAGGTTTTATCTTGATCTGACACGTGAACGGGGTTTTGATGGTAGCCCGAGTATGCATCTAAGAAGCTTATTCTCTCGTATGTAGTCCAGAAGGGGGAAACTATCTTTGGGACAGGCCCTATTGAGGTTGGTGAAGTCAATACAAACCCTCCACTTTCTGTTGCTCTTAGGAACCACTACTGGGTTGGATAGCCATTTAGGGAACTGAACTTCCCGTATGGACCCTGCACTGAGTATCTTTTTGACCTCTTTTTCTACTACCTTAGCCTTCTCCGGGGCTATTCAACGAGAATTTTATGCCACTGGCCTAAAAGAAGGGTCCACATGTAGTTGATGACAAGCGATGCTGGGATTGATCCCAAGTAGCTCGTAGGGATCCCATGAGAAAACATCCACATTGCTCTGGAGTAAAGTAATTAGTTCTCTTTTCTCTCCATCAGTCAAAGAGGTGCTTATTAAAAACTTCCTTTCAGCCGTGCCACTTCCAACCGTGACCTCTTCCTGGCCTTTAACGAACCTTTCTAAGGGGAGGAGCCTGGTTTCCTCCACCCCTGGTCGTCCATACCTTAGATGCTATTTGGAAGGCGTCAGTGCCTCCTGACCTTCTTCTTTACCTTTCTTAGAGGGATTTTGACCTTCCTAGTGAAGACGACCAATGGGATAATGGCTTCCTTTAAATCTGCTATGCTTAACTTCAGCTTCCTAAATAAGTCGAGGTACATTACTTCGAATGAGCTGCCTTGGTCGACGAACAGCCTATCAACATCCCAATTGGCTATCTTGAGTGTACTGAGCAGTGTATCATGATAAGGGGTTCTGACTCCCACCAAATCTTCATCTGTAAAAACGATATGCTTGTTATAATCAACGTCCTCTGGTCGTCGCCGCTTCCCCACCTGAGACTTGGCTGGGTCAATTTTAAAGGCCTGCATAACTGCTGTAAGCTTCTTAACTTCCATTCAAGTTGTGTTCCCTTGAATTTGTTTAAAGTCTGATGCCCCTTGTATCACTCTAAACTCATAACCAACATTCTCCTCAAGGATGTTATCCGGTCGCTGCTCTCCTTTCACTGCCACTTTATCTTTCTTTTCCACGAACTCATTGAGGTGTACGACCTGGGCCAATTCCTCGAGATAGGACTTCAGGGCCTTATAATGTTTAGTTTTTTGTCCGCCTTCCTTGTGAAATGAGCATCTCAACATGTTATTTTTTTTAGAGGGGTCTTCTCCCATCTTCCTTAGTTATTTGATGAACGACTCATCCTTTATCTTCACTAGGATCTTATAAATCGGTTCCTTAAAGACTGTGTTTACAGTTTGAAATGCCTTTGAGGCGTCGTTCTTATTCCCATTCTTGGATCCGTTCTTGCCCCCCATTCTTATTCCCTTTATTTTTTGGTTCAATCTTCTCACCCCCTTGCCTGTCTTGCGCGACCATTTTCCACCGCTTTAAGATGGGTCACACCCTTGACTTTAGCATATTTCTCAATACGGACCATTAAGTCATCGATGGTTATGGCCTCCTTCTTAGTTAGGGGTTGGTGTAAGAGGCAAGAGATGGGCAATCCTATTTTGAATGAAGCTACAGTGACTTTCTCCGACCATTTTTCAACCTCATTAAATATCTCCCAATATCTCTTTTCGTACTCTCGGAGGCTCTCCTGTGGCTTCTTCTTCATAGTGAGCAAAGAATCCATCCTCTTTAGATGTGAGATGCTCGTAATGAAGCGAGCCGTGAACAACTCGGTCAGGGATTTGAAACTCTTAATAGATCAGTGAGGTAACTTATTGAACCACTCTGGGCTATGTCATGCAAGATTAAGGGGAATATTTGGCACATGAGTGCATCATTATGATTCCATAGAGTCATTTCTTGTCTGTGTTGCCTAACATGGTCGATGGGATCTGTTTTCCCATCGTAAATCTTGATCTCGGGAATCGCGAACTTCTTTGGGGCTTCCTCTTCTTCTATCGCCCTTGAAAAAGGGGACTTCATCTGAGTTTTGAGAGCTCACTTTGCTAACTCCCTTATTGATCTAGCACCACGGTGAGCTGGGTGCTGGTCCATCTCTCTTCGGACCAGGCTTTGGATATCATCATTCTGCCGATCGAGACTTATGTACTGGCGAGCTGATTGCGAGTGGTTAGAGTGGTGGTTGCCTGATCTGAGTCTTTCCATTCTTTATAAACCACATCTTGGGCTTCTTCCTCGTCTATGAGATTTGCTTTCCTGAGGGCTAGGAGTCTACTGTGGATTCTCCTCGTGTTTTTATGGAGATCTCTCTCCAGTCGCCTCTTGATGTGGGCATTCTCATTTTTTGATTGGCGAGTGGCTTCCTCCTGCTCTTAAAGCCTGGCCTCATAGGAATTGATTAGCCTATAAATTTTCATGGACCTGGGTGGCCCATGAATTTCTTCAGAGACCTGACTCTCCTGTCGAAATCTCGAGTTTGAATGGCGTATTTTGAATCTTACCCTTGGAGGGTTTAGCTGTTGTTGAATGTCTCCTGCTTGAGGAACGTTACTGCTGTGATGTGACATTGCTGGTTCTTACTGGTAAAGGTTTTTAAAGGATAAAGCAATCATTTCCCACAGACGACGCCAATTGTGGTGACAAAAATCTCAACACAAAACAATTTGTCGAAAGAAAATAATAACCTGAATTGAAGAAAGAACAACAATTACACAACACGAGAATATACGTGGTTCGGTAAATTTCCTACGTCCACGGAGAGGTCTCCCGTTTCTTATTTAACATCTCTCGAACTATTTTTTTCACATGCCCATTTCCTCTGGCCAGGGGCATAATATATAGTCCGTTGTCAAAAGGATAGAGAAGGATTGTTGTTCGGTAACACGTTAACCTAGTATCCACTGAATATCTCATCTGAGATTTAGGGGATTGATTTGGTTAGATCTTTCTATTCTATTCGTCACTTTGAACCCATTATTTGGGCTGGGTCTCCCTCTTTCTCATTTGGGCTTAGTCTGGCTACTCTTATGGGTTCTAGTGAGCAAAAAGGGTACCCACATATACAAGTATGAAAGCACATTTAATACATAACCGTATCATTTATACGACTATAATTGATATATGATATAATAAATATATCACCGATACTAATAATATTGATTGATTATTTGTTGAATGTATCAATGATATTGTAAGAGGTAAATTTTTTCCCCACAAATCAAAGCACAAAGTAAACAAACAAATAAATCCACCCCCCTTAAGTGCATTATAAAGTATGAAGTTGGTGTATATGCTTTGACAATTTGCCGATGTCCACAGGAGATGAAATCTTTATATTTTGTGACTATTAGAATATAATTTGGCAGAGTAAGGGTACTATAGCTTGCATGTCCCCTACTTATGGTATATAAATTCTATTTACACACATCATTAATTTTTACATATTGATATATTATCTACAATGATACATATATAGTAATATACTGTATATACACTAAATTAGTGTTTAAAGAAATCCAACAATCTCAGTATGTCGACAATGCTTTTTAATGTTAAGAATGTGACATTTATGTGCCACCTATTGAATACAATTTAGAAATTTGTATCTAAATTGGAACCAATATTACAAAGTAAGTAACCAATATCATGCCTGACTGTTGTCTCGTTCGTGGGGTTTGAAGATGTCTTGCCCGTCTTATCATAAAAATAAATTCTCTCAGATTTAAAGTGTATTGATTTATTGTGTTATCACCAGTATTTGAAATAATATGTTATAATGTCTGACAATATTAAGATTATGTGTCATTTAAGAATACAATTACCTTCATATTGGAATTGAGAACATTTAAAATACAATGAGAACTTTTAGAGTTTTTTGGAAAGGCATGGTATACTAAAAGATGGCATAATTATATTGTTTTGTAAAGTTACATAACAATTGACAAATATAATTTTCTTGGAATATGATATAGTTGAGATCCAATTGTAATCATTCCAAATGGGTGTTTTGCATTTTCGTTCGATTAACGTATAATTGTTACCTTATGCATGATAACAAATAGTTTGGATTAACATATAGTTGTTACCTTGTGCATGCTAACAAATATAATTAAAGTTTGGAGTTAATTGATGTTCATATAAGTCTCCCTTACACACACACACATACACACACACACACACACACATATATATATATACACCCTGTGCCTAAAAAACGCATATAATTTTGAAAAGTATAAAGTCATGTATAATATAAATAATAAATATTTTATATATTATAAGTGTAAACAATTTAAAATTTTTGGGTATAATCCACTTTTTTATAGGACTATCCACCCTGCTTAAAAATGAAAAATTAATCCAACAAAACAAAAAGTCCGTCCCGGACCTCGTATAAGCAACATAATCGATTCCACAAAAGCTTATTTAGTATACGAAACTTTTAATCAAAACACAGTTGGACATAATCAAATACAAAATTTAGTACAAAAATTTTAATCTCTTCATCACTATCTCTCTTTGAAATCCAATTGTCATGAAACATGCAACAACAAAAAACAATAAGGCATTAATATATAGATATGTAACAATGTTTAAATTTTGCAGTAGACTTTCCAATACATGTTTTCTAAATTGTGCTTGAAAATAAAAGTTGAGAAATCGTAAACATACACCAAAAAACATTCAAAGGAAAACTTAAACCTTATAATTAGCACATTTAGGTCATTCTCAAGTATTAGTGCTTTAGATCTTTCCTTCATTCTCTTATCTGAATTCAAAGAGATATCCCTATCTGTAGACACAAACAAAGAATATAAATAAATAATCAACTCGGTGCGATTCTAGTGTCAATGGTATCTATTCCAATGGTGTCTCAAAGCCAAATCTGAACTAAAACAATTATCAATATTTTTACTTCATCATTTTACAATCTTATTATGGCCATGTTATGCATTTTAATATAACTAAGACATTTATATCATAAACACTTCAACATATTCTCCAATAACTTTTTTAAAAAAAACGCACCTCACTTGCTAATTAGCACCGAATTATAAATTACTATCATTAATTTAAAGATGAAACCTCAATTGCCAAATCAAGAACTTAAATAAACTGTAATACAAACAAGGCTACTCATATACTAATTATATTGAAATATTTAAAGTAATCATGTTTGTAACTTGAGGTTGATGATTACATAAAAATAGCTTAATAAAACTTTCAACACCTAATTCAGATAATGATATTGAATTTGCAGCTACAATAGCCTTGCATTCTAACTAATTTCTTATTCGTACCTTGCTTCTAAGATATTTGTTCCATTAGAGAAGACATAATTCTAAAATACCAAAAATGTAACTTCTGTCAACATTTCATCTGTTGTAATGGCAGACCAATATTTATAGCTAGTAAATTAACATATCAAAAGGGGTAAAAATTCAGTACACTTGATAAAAATAGTTAAAAGAAAAATAAACATTTCATGGTAGAATATTTCTAATGAAACCAACAAAAAAACAACTACAGATTTTCATTTCTTGAAACTGAATAAATAAATTTCTTACAAAAACATAGAAACCAAAAGAATTATATGATTCACAAAAATGTAAAATACAAACGATAACATATATATAACCCCCTTCCTCCATAAGCCCTTGAATTATCCATTTGTTTTTTGACAACCTATTAAATGATAGAAGAAGTAATTGTTAGACTGATCTATCAATTCAATCAAAAATAATAAATATTAGAGTCCAAAATTAGGACTAAATAACAATGTTACAACTACCTAAATTGCTAAAAGCACAATCAAATTATATATATAAATATAGATGAACTAAGAACCTTAAATATAATATAACTCAAAATTAGAACACCTATATTTCTTTGAGTAACTACCTTCGTGACAACAAAATGAGTTTTAAAGTGTGTTTAAAAGCAATTGAGTATAAATAACTCACGATTTAAAGATAGAAAATGTGCTCAACCATTTCAATCGACGTCAGTAAGTTGGAATTTCATATATACATTTACAATAAATGTTAGTGTTGAGGATAAAAAATTAGGTTCTTTCCTGAACAACTGTTTGACCATGGCTAATAAAAAAAATTCACGTTGTGATGCATATAGAGCTTTAGAGAGAATGGGATCAATTCGAATCACTAAGATTCTTGGTGTCATAGCACAATATAAGAGTGCATTGATCCTTGTTTTGGTTCCCAAAGGCTTAAAAAAATAGTATATGATCACAATAAAAATTATAGCTTGGTTCAAAAGAAAGGGAAACTCCCCATAAGATGAAAAAATAAGACCTTTGTGAAGACAACATTCCAAAGCGATGATATAACCAACCGAGATCTTAACTTCAATTCATTCATCTCATTTATATCACAAACTTAAATTATGTGCATGCTAGTTTTACTTGCTCAACAATTTTTTTTATAATATAGGATATAAACATACACATATATATGTGTAAATCATAATTTGTTTCACATTACTAAGGGATTGAAATTAAAATCACATCACCTAATTTGACGGTTCAATTTAAGAGAAAATAAACATGTGCTCTTGTGGAGTATGGTGTTGTAGATGCTTGTGGTGCATATTATGAGGCTTGGAGTGCCTATGGTGCTACGCATGGTGGCACTGATGGTGCATAATTATTTGGAGTTTGTGTACATTTGTATTTGCATTTCCATTTGGATTTTACTAATGCATAATGAGTTAAGATCTCCATCATACCTCTCGTAGCCCTTCAATTAGCGTATTGTTGTTCCAAACCATGAGATTCACCTCTCGTAGACCTTAAATTAGGATAAAAATATATTTCTCTTAAATGGTAGGTGTCTTGCCTCCATCTGTAGAGGTTCAAGACTGGAACTTGGTGAGGTAGTATTCAAAACAAACATAGGGATTAATATGAAATTGAGAATGAAATATACACAAATTTAGAATAAATTTCAGTTAGAAAAAAGGGAGTGTGTATAGTAAACCAGTTAATGTAGTCAAGAAGGAGTGTGTACACTCAGTAGAGATTATTTCCTTTCTTGCCCATCTTTATGTGTACAATCTCAATTCCAGTCCTTATCTGATATAAAAAACCAAATGAAACAAAGATCCAACCTATAAATGTTTGAATAGCTAATAAAAAAAACTTCTTCAAGTGAAAATGTGGGAATGCTGAAATGATAGACATGTTCCATAAAAAGTAGAATAAATTTCAAATGCGATTAAAAATTCACCTTATATTTCAAGAATGAAAATAAAATTGGTAGAATAGTCTCATTGCAGTTAACTGATTGACAAATCTTAGTGTAGAATAGTATTCACAACGAAGAAAATTATTTCAACGAAACAGTTAGTGGGTTTTTAAAACACTCAGTGGGTTTTCAAAAATTCGTTAATTTCATACTTGAAACAATAGTTTTATAACACCTCCATATTAAATCTCTTTCGTAAAATACAGAGCGAATAAGATGCTGTATTATAAAATTAATTCCCAAAAATAAGGATAAAAATGACTCAATGAGAGATAACCAAGGGTGGGGCGTGTGAGGGAAAACCAAATGGTTAGAAAACTCAATAGAATCCTTAAAAACTATGTTAGACATGCCTTATGCATTTCTTGGCAGCAACAAAATTAAGATAAACATTTTCATAAACATTTTTAGTTTTCATAGGAACATGATTGCAAGTCCCCAAATCGCGCAATAATGGTTGATCTTCACACCAACATAACTGAATAACATAAACCCCAAGTATAACCAAGAAAGAAAAATAACGAATAAACCAAAAGGGAGAGAATATATTTACACCTAATAATATAAAAGCATTGTGAATTTATAACAAAATGGGCATATCTATTTAAAAGTTAAAACTAACTTAGTGGAGTCTGTTTGTCTATGCTTTTAACTCCTTAAAATCAAGAGAAGTTAAACCCCAAAAAAGAAGATATAAATGACCTAAATAATAAAGTAGATATGTTAAATGATATATAGCAACAAATTCACTAACAATGTGTTACTAAGAAGTACTTTCTAGAATTACATATTGATTACGTGTCTGGGATCCAAATGCCATTGGTGCCGGGGTATGTGAAAGAAACTAATTGATCCAAGGTGGCCACCACTATTAAAAAAAAGGGGAAAGTGAAAAATATTACTCCAAGTTATGTGAAAAATACACTCGAAGTCTGTATCTAATTGTTGTGCATAACTTTATGACAAACCTAGTATGCTTCGTACCGATGACATGAAGCAAATGTCACAAATATATAGTATGATTAATGATGAATGTATATAATATTTTGTAGATCTCGTGGAAAGAACGACTGGAGTTAACTCACTACTAATTATGTTAAGTTCTTGAACGATTGGAAGGAACAACCTAGTTGAAAATTATTGATGGAAAGAACAACTTAGTTGAAAAATCAACTTCCTTACAAACCCAAAGAGCTGTAATGTGAACTAAATAACAAACTATTACATGTGAACTTGATAGTAGATTCAAAATGAAAATGAACTGCAATGTGTTTAAAACATTACCAAAACATAAGACTCCCTACAATATGAAGAAAATAGTATCAAAATGACTTACTAATCTTTTTCAAACATAGCTACCATAAGAAGGCTTACTGCAATTTAAAGAAGATGGTGAAATGTCACTCTATTAGAATTGATTATATAATATGCAGCCAAATTAAAGTAAGAAAATTTACATAATCAAACTACCACATGCCGTATAAAGACATATATATCTATATATATGACAGTAAGAGAGGAATGTACTTTATTTTATGGAAGGTGGGCTTCTATTTTTATCGGGATCAAGATTAGAAATGTTGAACCAAGTACCAAGAATATCTCTTTAAAGGGATCTAAAAGAGAGACTCATTATACTTTCATAAAATTGAGCTTGACACTGGGATTATCCACTTGAATGGGGTTTGAAAAATAGAAATAAAACTTAGAAAGTCCAATCTCCTTTTAAACTCAAAATTCAGAGGATTATGGTTTAATTACATCTTACTAAAACTTTAGATGGCCGAAAAATTTGTTGGTGTTGAGCACTTCACGGTTTATACGCTCATCTTCTCTAATACAAACTTGTATAAAAATATAATTAGTTGAGAATATATACAAAAATTTCTTTAAAATGAATTTGCCTTTACTACTTTTAACATTGAGCTCTTATGATTCCAACCATTCTATTCCAAATGTATTATTAGTAAATCTATAAAACAAAGGATAATCAGTCATTATATATACCTTTTAAGCAAATTTAGTGATAAAATTCACATGTCTAAAAGAAGAACCAATCTTGAATCATACAAAATTGTCATGAAATAGGGCATGATGAATTCTACCTCCTTATTCAGATTAAATAGTTCTTCATGACGAATTTGAGTACAAAATTAACATGCAAACATTATCTTTGGAATTTGAACAAACAATACAATAAAACTTCATAGAAGCAATAACTAAAGTAAAACAACAATATGATTAAATACCCAATGCAACTCACATTATTAACATCTCAGGCCAAATTGTAATCTTGTAGAAAGGGAGAAAACAACAAAACGAAATAAGATCAGTATAAATATTACCACCTGAAATGTATTCAACCCTAATGAATATTAACCCAAACATATAATAGATATTACCATCCAAATATTGACAAAGAATCTACCCACATTATATTCATCCTTAAAAAATATAAATAGGCACAAATGCTAAAGACAAATAAAATTCTGAAACAAAATTGATTAAGCCATTTGAAACCTATAATCGATTAAACCTAAAGTGGATTAAAACTAAAATCGAAACCCTCACTGCAAACCCTCACGAGACAGCACTCGTACTACTTGGGTAACTCAGGGGTTTAATGACTTGTTTCATATGTTCAATGCAGTCACGTGCTTGCGAAAAATATATTCTATCCCTTAGTTAATAAATGCAATTTATGGACCCTAGTTTTAATTCTCTTACATTACTCGGGACTAGCAACGTCTTAAATTTAGGGGGTTGATTCATTATTAATTTTTCATGTTTATCCCTATAATATTGGCATTTTTATGATTTCGAACATCGAATTTATGCCATACACAGATCATATTAATTATAACTAACCTTTTTTACAAGAGTTTCTTATTTTTTGCATCTCTCAACAGGTAATTCGTGCAAGTAAATGGAAGAGAATAACGCAAAATGAGAAAAATAAGGCAAGAAAGGATAGTCAAGGGAAAATCTATAATTTTTTAGCCAAAACACAAAGAAGGGGCCAGCATAACAATCTTATACCTTGATTTTAAGAGAACTTAAGAAGAAAGACACCTCATTCCGAGTCCCGATGAAGAAGTTACTTCACTTTGAAGAATGAAAAAAATTTAGGGGCAAAATTGCAAAAAGAGAAAGTTTCATGCATTTCTACAGAACCAAACTAGTATAAAAAAATGAACTAGTATGTTTTTTAAGAGAATCAATTCTCTTTTACAAGAGGTTCAGTCCAAGGGGTTCGGTTTGGTTTATAGGTTTAGTTTACTACGAGAATTTTTATCTTTTCCTATTTTTTAGCTAAAGTGTTTACTGCTTGGACTTAGCCTTTTAGCCCTTTTTGGGTCCTTAAATAGAGCATTTATGAGTATGTTTTGACACACTTCAATTATTATTAATCTTAAAATAAATCTATACTTGTTGGAGTTACAAGCACTTGGTAAATTCAGCATTTTCAAATCAATAAAGATGAGTTCTTTCAATTTATGAAATTCTTGCTTAGTTTAAAGTTCTTTATTTGTGCATCTTGGGTTCTTCTCAGTTGGTATCTAAATGCAACTCTTCTTTTATTTATACCTTGATATAAATTCTTTCCTTCTTAGTATAAGTTGTTTACAAATAGTCTTCATGGCTAGCTAAATTCTTTCATAGGTTGGGAACATGATCCCAACCTAAGATTTTCAACTTTGAATGTAAAATTTGTAGCAATCAACTAATTAATTCATCGAGGTTGATAAATTAACTGGGAATAATCGTGTTAGATTTGTTGAAATCAACTCGAGTATTTGAGAATACATTATACATGTCGGCTAATGTATCAATCTCGCATATTAATTTGTTGACCAATTATTGGCCAGGTTAACGCCCATACATATTTGGTGATTTGAATTGATTTGGCGCTTATGCTTTAATTAATTAATTAATTCAAAGAGTTTTACACTCATCATAAAAACCCTAGGGTATGAGGGATTGGATCCCAACCTCCTTTTCCAAACTTATATAAAAAATCGAATTTAGTCTTCGCATAAAGTAGCTTAATTTTCAAATTCATTAGTTTAATTTTCCTTGGTAGTTATAGATCACTTCACAACAATACATCACCTTTTCCTTCGTTTTTCGAGTTAAAACCTAGAATTATGAGACTGTCCCTACTCTCGTCATGCGTATTCTATTCCGTGAGGATTTGACCCTGACTTACTGGGATTTATTAATTGAGAGACTAGCTTTCACTTGAGCCATACGTTCACATGTAGCACACACATTTCAATACTTGTCACCTAAACTTTGGCTGATTGTTTGTCAATTTTATAAAATACCGCAAGTGCACGGGCTATTATAAAATAATGAGCGTAACTACGGGTCGAACCCATAGAGATTTTTCATTTTTTTCTTTCAAAATCAATGTGACTGTCCAACTAGATGAAATGGGTGTAGAGAAGAGATGTAAGTTTAAATTAAGCTAACAAACATAAAAAGTGCAACTACGAAAGATATAATCAAGTGAGTATGAAAACTAGGACGTTGGATCGATTTATCACATTCAACCAATATAATGTTATAATTTAAACTCGTCATTACCGATTTTATAACTCAAATTAAATCGACTCTCGTCATATTCAATTAAGAAGATAACAAGGTTAGATTTATAATAAAGTTTAACGTCTCTAGATTTAGACAACTGAAATCCCTATTCCCTTCAAAATTTCTATTTTAAATTTCAAAGTATAGTCTTTAAGCATGGACTATAAATTAATTTAATAAAAGTATAACCCACCAAAAAATACTCGTACATAAAATAAAAAATGATTTTTTCGAACCACGCCGAAGGTTTAAAATACTCTCGTGTTGTTTTAAATGAATACATAATTTTTTAAAACTCTTAGAACATGTCGGGAAATAAAGACGAATTTAATTACACATAATATTAATTAAACATAATAAACTTAACCTAGTCCTCGTAAAGAAATTAATCTAGCATCATTGAAGGCAAAATAAAAGTGCATGAATGAAAACTGATTCTCATTAATAAATCAACTCATAAAAATAATCAAGTTTCACAATTGATCTTGATAAACTTCTTCTATAAAAGAATAATTCTCGGCCCTCAATAAAAATATACTCTCAAAATAAAGGAATGAAAAAACTATCTCTCAAGCTCTGTAATTTTTCTCCTCGAAAATCCTCTTAAAATTGTGAGCCCAAGGCAAGGGGTAAGGTATTCGTGTTGTGGTGGGACTTTTCGTGATTGGATGAACAGTGTTGGAAGGTATCGCTCCACCTCTTTAATCTTTGGATCGGGATAAGTGGCTAAATTCCCCCCCACTTGATAACTCTTAGGATTGTTTTTTGCACATGCGTGCCAAATTCGTCCAAATCAGAGAATAAAAAATTCCCGACTTTTTCCGAACAATCGTAAAAATAAGCTTTTTAGCGCTATTTTCGAATTGATCATCAAATTAATCTAAATTCCATCATTACTTGCAAAATTTTCACTAGGCAACTTTTTTCACAAATTAACACAATATATTATAAATTATCGAAGTGCCCATTTTGGCTTCAAATTGTCATTTTGAATCATAATTCAATTATTCTTGCATTTTTTCCCATTTTCAATAAAATTGTCCTAAGAATTTATTAAATAAAATAAAATGGGACTAACAAAGTTTGAATTTGGGTATAAAATATACAAAATAATGCACTCATCACTAATATTAGGAAGGGGTACCCCCCTGTGAGTTTTCCACCATCTTCTCCTATTTAGGCTTGATGGATGTGATAAGGCATTTTCGAAGAGATGCTTGATTTGCACGTATCCCCATTACCCCCATCGATATTTTATTTGGGATTTTGATGGTAGGCATATATGACTACCTTTATTGCATGCACCCATCCTCGTCCAAGAATTGCATCGTACAATGATTAGATATCTATGACTAGAAATTTAATTCTTTGATATGATCCCAATTCGTACTAGAAATACAAATTTTCTTATTGGCATTGCCATTCTTCCCGCATATGCAACCAAAGATATGGTCGCCTCCTTTAGATATTCCATTTACAAGTTAATTTGGTTGAACATCCTGAGGCAGATAACCTCTGAAGAGCTTCCCTAGTCCACTATTAGTTTATCCACATCCAATTAGAATTTAAGAGTATGATTACTAGTGCATCATGATGTGGAATCCTGACTTTGACCACGTCTTCTTCAGTAAAGATGATGTTCTTGGCATAGTCTATTTTTCCTGGTTGATGTTGTTTTCTAATAATGGTCTTGGTTGGATCAATCTTAAAGGCCTATACTACTGTAGTGATTTTTTTCAATTTAATTCTTACAACATTCCCCTTAATCTGGTTAGGGTTTGAGTATCTATGGATTGTGTAGAACTCATTCCCCAATTCGTCGTCTTCCAACACATTATATGTCTTTTGTGTCACTCTTCAAGACCTTTGTCATTCTTCTTCTCGACGAAGTCATCTAGGTGACCTACTTGGTCCATCTCTTGTAAATGCGACTAAAGTGCTTTGTAATCATCTGTCTTATGCTTATGATCGTTATAATAGGATCATCTCAGGTTTGTGTTTGTCTTGGAGGGATTGCATTCCATTTTCCTCGATCACTTGAAATATTGTTGATCTTTGATCTTGATTAAGATTTTATACCTTGGGTCCTTGGAAGCGGTGTTAGTGGCGCGATGAGCTTTACTGATATTTTATTTTTTTATCTTCCTTTGGTTTGTCGTTTTGATTCTTGCCCCCCTTTTGGAAACAACATTCTTATCTTTTCTTTTTTTCTCTTTTGGTAAAATATTATCCTAGTTTGTTCTCGTGACCACATTTTTGAATTTGGCATATTTTTCAATTCAGGACATTAGGTTGTTAAAAATGGTAGTTTCCTTCTTGACGAGGGATTGATACAATATGTAGTTATTCAACATGCTAATTTTAAATGAGTCTACCACCACTTTGTCATTTTAGTCTTCAATCTAGTTATAGATCTCAATATTTCCTAGAATACTCACACAAGGTTTCTTGAGGCTTCTTCTTTAGCATGAGGAAAATCCATCCTTTTTGGATGGGTGGTGGTGGTGATGAATCTTGCAGTAAAGGATTTTATGAGCTAATTAAAGCTGGAGATGAATGTGTGCAATAGCTTCTCAAACCATTTTTATTGTACGTCACCAAAGCTTGGATGAAAGATCCGACACATTAGAGGCTCGTTATTATTCTAAAGTGTGATGGGTTGGCGATACTAGCGAATATGGTTTGTGGGATAAGTTTCCCCATTGTATATCTTAAATATAAGAGTGGTGAACTTCTTAGGAGGCTCAATATCTTTAATTGACCGGGTGAATGGTGACTTCATTTGGCAGATGAGGGATCTTCTAGCCAATTCCTTAGTGGTCCTGGCTCACGGGTGAACAATGTGGTCATCCATCTCCCTCCATATAAGATTATGAAGGTCTTCATTGCCACAACAATTTTTGGGGAGATCTCTCCTTTCTGGTGATATTATTTGGTAGGAATGATCTGGGTTGCACCGCAAACTTCTTCTTCATCTACGTGTTTTACTTGCCAGTGGGATTGGGTGCGAGCGATCTCTTGGTTATTGCATTTATTCCTCTAGATTTATTATTCCATCCTATCCAAATGGTTTTGGAGGAAGTTCTCTTCCTATTGGTGGTGCATGGATGCCTCTTATTCATGAATACATTTCTCTAAGCTTCTACGAGTTTCGTTATCAGATTAGATTATGGTGTCTCATTACTTTCTACCATTTTCTACTCACGTGGACGATAGTGGGAGATGGGGGTGTTCTATTTCTGTTTTGGTCTAATCATAAACCTGATCCTGGGAGGGAAGTATTCATTACATTCATCTTGACGATGACTAAAAGATGATAAGTGCTCACTGTGTGAATGAGACATGACCGTTGTTACCTGGTAAGATCGAGGAAGTAAATTCTCCCCCCATAGACGACACCAATTATATGTGGTAAAATCCTACAGGTTATGATTAGAACAAAATAAATAAATCATGCACACTCATAAAAGAACAAGATATGCATGGTTTGGTAGTGTGCCTACATCCACATAAGGTTATCATTTTCTATTAGTCGAGCGTCAATGCTCGTGGTTATATTTCCCTTTTACCCGAGTGCCAGATTTAGATTAATAGGAAACAGTAATTGAGTCGTAGGGAACTCAATCACTGTTGTGACCATCCCCTATGTATCTCCCTTTCCCGGGGGGGGGGGGGGGGGGGAGATAAGGTCTCGCGCCCTCTTCCTCTAGGAGTGCTTCGGCCATCCTCGGTGTGGGGTGGCATAAAAAGATGGATTAGCTAGCCAATTTTTCACAAAATAGGCAAAAGAACATGTCGCCGCCTCGAGATAGCATCATCAAGGACAAACTGATGCTTACAAAATAAATAGTTCAGTGGTTCGGGGGCTAAGTTACGGAATGGGAAGGTGTTAAGCACCCATCCCTCCCTTTCGATCTCTCATGGGCTTGTGTTACTATTTTCCTTTATTTCTTCGTGAAGTGTGTGTGTGCATGTGTGCGTGTATATGTAAATGGAGATCGGAATCGAGCAACTCATTTCATGACAAAGATAGAGTAAGGTCATCCATAGGAATGTTCCCAAAATAATATCTAAAAAATATGATGTATGCGTTTATCCAGATATTGATCATTATGATGAAATGATAATATATGGTAGATAAAATGCCAATATGGATCACAAATATAATATATATTAAAATAATGCATAGATGAAAAGGATGCAAGTGTGAAAAATGGGAAAATTGGACTCATGTCTCGGGTTTTAACTCGAAACGCTTATGTAGCCTATAAAGGCATCAAAGTCCATGTAGTTCGCATGCAACATAAGGGTGGGGTTTATCCCATAGATTCTAATGGGAATTTATTATATATGTGTGTGTAGAAAATGTATTTTAGTTTTAAGAAATTATCGTGGCTAATCTAGTTGGAATTTATAGGTGTAACCCTCTTTTTTTTAATAAAAAATAAAGTATGTGAAATATAACTAATAAAGGATGAGGTATTTAAGTGTATGAGTTAAAGTAAAAGCTAAATTAAGAGTTTATATAATTAGTGCGAAAATAAATAATTTAATTAGAGAGAAGGATTTTCAGACTTTCTTTAGAGAATTGAGGCTTGATCTTGAACATTGACGAGTTCCCATGAATGTTGAGATGAATCTTGGATGAGACGGAATGAGATTTTGCTAAATTGGGTATGAAAATGATGGGAAGAAATTTGCCTCAAGGAAACTTTGCATAATACAAGAGAACGTTGATGAGATCATTGATATTGATGGATATGAGGTGTGCCTTGAGGGTGAGCTCATGCCCTATATTTATAAGGTAGGGGGTGTCAATAGGCATAGACCTACACCTGTCAATTGACAGGTAACCCTAGACACACTGACGACAGGCAAGGAAATGGACCTTCCAATCGGCTGTCTTATGGAGATTTTTTTGGAAAAATGGTCGTGGAACGCAATTTATAAATCCAAACCGTGCATGGGGCATATCGTAAGAAAGTTAATTTAGAGACCTTCAAGATTCCTTGGGTCACTCCTGAGTCCGAGAGTTGACTTTGGATCCAATGGGCTCGTAAGCACTTATCGGTCCTTTGGACGAGAGATCATGGGATGATAATGGATCGTTCGTCCAAACTGTAAGTCATAATCATGCATGAGGTAGACCATTGGAAATGTTACCTGAGGTATTTATACATTCCAAAGATCTTCATCAGTTCATAAATTTGACTTTGGTCAATCGAGGCCCGAAATTTCCCTGTGACCTTTCGAAGTAAAACGAGTCATTCGTTCGTACCGTAAGGTTGATTTGGATAAGGTGTAGACTGTTGGATGGGATATTCAGTGAAATTTGAAGATTAACTCAACCACATTTGAGCTGAAGAGTTAAACATGATCAAATGGTGCTCAGGATCCCCCGGTGGCCTCCAGATCAATTTTGGGGAGAAAACGTTCGTCTGAACGGTTATGCCATTTCATGCATGGGTTATACCGTTAGAAAGGAGTTTTAGTTCCCTTCGAAGATACAAAGAGTTTTCACTTTGATGATGAAGTTGATTGGGGTTAAATTGGGGCTTGGAAGCACCCAGTGGCCTTCAGATTAATATTTCGTAGTAAAATGGTCCATTCGTACGAACCATTCTGCCGATTCATGCATGGGTTAGACCGTTGGAAAGGGTATTTAGAATATTTTGAAGATTTATTGAACTTTTGCTTTGATGATAGAGTTGATCGAAGTCAAACAGGGTCTGGGAATGCCCGATGGCCTCCCGATCGGTACTCGAAGTATTACCTAGGGTTTGTAGTGAAGTGGGGAGGTTCTAGGGACCTATGGATAGACTTATGGGGTCCTAAAATGTGGTGTCTACAGAATCCCTCGATGGGTGAGCTTGGATCAAGTGAAATCCGTCGAATAGACACCACATGATATTTAGGAAATAGGTTGATTCTATGGACCTAAGGGATGAGGATGATCGATTTTAAGGGTCGATGTCGATTCTAAGGACATAAGGGATAAGGATGGCTGATTCAAATCATGAAGGTCGATTATGAGGAACCAAACTAATGCTGTGGATGGCCGATTCTATAGGTCGAGGTGATTATGAGGACCTAGGGTAGGGAGCGACCAATTTTGAGGGTCGAAGCTAATTCTGACCAATTTTAACCAATTTCGAGGACCTTAAGTAAAAGTGACCAATTCTGTGGGTCGAAACTAATTCTAAGGGCTTTAAGTAGAAGCGACCAATTCTGAGGATTGGGGGGTTCTGAGGACCTTAAGTAGAGGCGACCAATTCTGAGGGTCGAGGTCAATTCTGAGGACCTTAAGTAGAGGGTGACCAATTCTAAGGGTCGAGGTCAATTCCGAGGACCTTAAGTGGGGAGACCTATTATGTGGGTCGAAGCTAATTTTGAGGGCGTAAGTGGAGAACGACTAATTCTAAGGGTCGAGGTTAATTCTGAGGACCTTAAGTATAGATGACCAATTTCGAAGGTCGAGGTCAATTCTGAGGACCTTAAGTAGAAGTGACCAATTATGAGGGTCGAGGTTAATTCTGAGGACCTTAAGAAGGTGTGCGACCAATTATGAGGGTTGAGGTCAATTCTGAGGACCTTAAGTAGAAGTGACCAATTCTAAAGGCCGAGGTCAATCCCGAGGACCTTAAGTAGAAGCGACCAATTCTAAGGGTCAAGGTCAATTCTAAGGACCTTAAGTAGAGGGCGACCAATTCTAATGCTCGAGGTCAATTTTGAGGACCTTAAGTAGAAGCGTGTGGTATAGTTTTCTTGGGAAAATTTTGAAAATCCTCTGGGGACAAGATACTAATCCGAGGATTGAATGTAGCCCTGATGGGGGAATTTTTTTGATTTATGATGTTTTCCTTGAAGACATTGCTGGGGAGATATCCGATTGGTTTACAGTTCCATTGGGTAAGTTCGATTTGAGAATTCTACTTGGGAAATAATTTTAGGATTCCATTAAGAAAGTGAGGGGTTTAGCTTGGGGAGAAAAATGTGGTATTAATTAGGTTGGGGATTTGAGAGCTCAAAAAAAGTTTTTCTTAGTGGAAAATGTTCTAAAATTCATGAGGTAATTTTAGGAATTTTCGAGCTCTTATTTTGCTACTTTGTGGGATTTTTTGTACAAAATTTCAGGGAGGTGCTGACCGACAGGGTGTAGGGGTGCCAAACGGAAGTAGAACGGTCTTTTGGAATACCTCAGGTAGGTTAAAGGATAATTTAGATCGGTATGTGTCGTTGGCCTTCATAAAAAGGGGCGAGATTTCTTCATTTTCACAGCTTTCAGATCTTCTATCTTCGGCCCTTCTTTTATGCGAACTCTTCTAGCATTATTTTATTTTCCAATACTAGGAAATGGTAGATTTTTCAAGCATTGCAGCACATGGCATGGTCGAGTGTTGATAACTGAGCACATTTGGAGTGGCGGACCAGGGTGCCCCCAGTACTGGGAAATTTGAATGCCTTTGATTTGTTTGACTCTGTTGCAGACGAGTGGACTCTTCTGCGTGAGCCTGTTGTAACACCTCGTAATTTTGAGGACTTTGAATTTAATTATTTTTGGGAGAAAGGAAACTTATTTAAATTGGAGAGACTTAAATTTATGATTTGGAGAATTTATTTAAATGGGATGAATTATTTAAATTCGGTAAATTTAGATTTAATTATTTGGATTATTGTTGTGTCGCATTTTTGAGGTCGAAAATTAGGGGATGTTATAAAGTATTTTGGATGAAAATTCTGAGTACACGGTTGAGTCCGGATGGGCCGAGATAGTCAAAAAAGTGTACCCGGGGGTGGTAAATAGGTCACGGGGTATTTTCGGGCATAACCGGGCCAACACGGGGGTGTTTGGGCCATTTTAATTAGGCCCATATGACTAAAAATGGGATTTGGAGATAAAAACCTAAGTTTAGGGGTTGTGGGGAACCATAACACAATTAGTAGAAATCTGAGAATGTATAGGAGCAAAAAGGGAGAACTCTTGGAAGCCAAAAGGAAAAACAAGGAGGTGTTCTTCAACAAACCAAATCTCTACATTTAGGATTAATCAGACACTACAAATCCTAAGGCAAGTGGTTAAACTCTCTTTGAAATTAATTGTTGTCTTCAATTCATATCATAGTAGGTGTGTAAACAAATGATTTTGGGTTAGGGTGACACACAATTTGGGTTTTTAATTTGTGGGATGAATCGATCAATTTCTTGACTATGTATGACCCTAATCATATTTGCTAATCGGAGATTATGGATAAATTAAGAATAATTTATTATTGCAACAGTTGAAAAAGAAACCCAGATTCGTAATTATATTTTGATGTGGTTTGGTGAACAAAATTTTATTCGTGATATCTAGAACTTTGTTGTTGCGTGTATAAAGTTTGGGACCGAAAATGGTTAAGAAGGAATTGATTTGAAAAAGTATTATAGTAGAGAAATCTGGGTAAAAAGCTTAAGTTGAGTTTTAATGGTCGACTGGACTGGGCATGGAAGAAGAGAGGGAGACCCAGGGGTCATTAGAACGACCTTGGATCTCATTAGAACGACGTGCACTATCGTTTAAACGACACGTGTCTCGTTCGAATGATGGGATAAAATTCGATGATTTTTGTTTCTTTTACTGTTTGGGCTGATGATGAAAATTGAAGGTTAAATTCGTATAACAGGTGCACTTACTTTTAGCCTAAGTTGTTTGAGGTTTTTAAGGGACAAATAATAGGATTTACGTGGGATTAAATAAATGTGAAAAGAGGAGCATTTAAAAGATTAAATTAAAAAGTGTGTTAAACTTATTAAGGGGAATTTAGACAATAAATTCGGATTATTTAATTACAGGCCAAGTGAGCGAGTCTGGGTATACTGGTTAAGTGACACCAAGGTATTACATTAATTATTGAGAGAAATAGATTAAATTAGAGTTGGACCATAGACTGGGGAAGTTTATAAATTAATTAATGGACAAATTATTTAGAGTCAGACCATAGACTCGGAAAAATATAGGCTAGTGTTACGGAGTTTTTATACACGATAAAGCCGGGATTTGAATTATATATATACGGTGTGTGATAGTATATATGTATACTGTGTGACTTTAAATATCACTGACAAGATATTTCATTAAATTATATACTCTAGTGTTGTCAAGGGAGGTTGCGCGATGTGGGTGAATCCCCTATCTTGAGGTGTAGGGCGAGTATATCCCCACGTCATAGCGTCCAATTATAGTGGTGGGGCATTGCGATGATGTCCTCATACTCGGAGAAATATGACCGCCTCCATTACGTTTATTATTTACATTCCGATTCGGTAGACCATAGTTGTCTCGGAACTCCTGGTGGGACTGAGTAGACTGGGTTGATAGCACTTTAGAGAAAACATCCGATGAGGTATTATTCGGGAGGATGGATTATATATATATATATATATATATATATATATATATATATATGTATGTGTGTGTGAATGTTGTAATATAGTGTTATGTATATAATGGGAGAAATAATTATATACGGGTAATCTAATACATGTAGAAAAATTGTATTTATTATATTACTAGTGTGAATGTTATGGACTTAAAGGAAAGATGATTATTTAAGTTAAAGTGATAAATAACTTATAGATCATATTTTAAATGCACTCGGGTTAGAGTAGTGTGTTAGGAAAGAATTTTATCAAGAGATAGTTATGGGATAGATGACTAGGTGGGTTATAGATGATGCGTTAGGTGTGCACATTAGTTGAGGGGTGAGTATGTCCTCAAGAAAGTGCGACACTGGCTTAAATATGAAGAGCATTCATGCATTTTAAATTACTTCAATTTAATCACTTGCTAAATATTTTCAAAACGTTTAAGGTTCTAACCCTTGCTATTTAATATTTTCAAAACCTTTTAGTTGTCCAGCCACAGGGACACCAGGTGTGACTTCATTCCAATGATTCGCAGCTGCAGCATATGTGGATGTTGCAGGATTTGGATAGACGCGTCTATTTTTCTATTCCTAGTGTAAGGATTCATATCAGTCTATCTCGAGCATGTCACTCACAGTTTTATTTAGTTTCTTTTCAGATTTTATGGGATTTATTACTCTCTGTCAGTTTGGTTTGGTTTTGGATATAGCCGGTGTTTTATTCGGTAAAACTTTTATTATACTATGTAATGATTGATTCTATCAGCATTGGATGTTTTATTTTAATTCCGCACTTATTTTGTCTTGGATTAATAAAGATAAATTTTGGCACCAACTTTTTGAATACTAGGTGGCTAGTAAGTTTTAAAAAGTTTTTGACAGTGTTGCTAAGAATGAACCAAATGAGATTACTATTTTAATTTGATATTGGAGTGCTCACCCGGTATTTTATTAGGCGGGGTGTCACAGATGGTATTAGAGCATCACGTTGTAGTGTCCTTAGGATCTGTGCGACTTTTCACATTTCTGCATTTGCGTTCTTTGATGTAGAGCCTTATGACAGGATTGTTGTATTCTTTTACATGCAAAAATTTATGTTCTTCTTTCGATTACTTTATATTTGATGGTAAACTCATACAATTCGATTCTCATGTCAAATGCATCCCAAGAGAGAGCAAGCAGCTAGGGCAACAGCCAGGGATGACGAGAGGGAGGCTCACCAGGAGCTAGAGGTGCCACAGCCACAGGTCCCACCAGGGTTGGTGATGACAACTCAGATGGAAGAAGTGGTGGACTAGGTGGTCAATGCAGCTAGGGAAGCTGTGGAAACCAATTTTCCTTAGCATCATCACAACCACTAGTGGTATCAGATGTTCTGGACCGCTCGGGGCCATCAAAGTGGAAAAGGGTTAGGGAAACTTTTTAAAAGGGCCGCCTTTCATAGTTGCAGGGGAGCTCAGATATGATTGAGGCATGCCAGTGGAGGAGAGATATGCAGCGTCACCTATGCATGGTAGATTACAATTAAGTGCAGAAGAAAAAGCTAGCGAATTTTAGGTTAGTGGGGGAAGCGCTAAAGTGGTGGCAGTCCATCACCACCATTGGGGATAGAGATCCGATGACTATAAAGGATTTATGGGTGCGGTTTGACCGCAAGTATTTTCCTCCAGTAGTTGAGGTCGAGATGAGGAGGAAATTCAACGAAGTGACTCAAGGATAGCGTACTGTGGCAGAGTACGAGGAGGATTTCACTCATTTGGCAAATTTTGTACCGGATGAGGTAAATAATAAAGAAAGAAAGAAGGAGAATTTCATGGATGGGTTAGCCTAGAGGATCAAACACATTTGATTGGTAATCTCGCATTGGCAGCTTATACAGACGTCATCCATGCAACGCTCTTAAACTGCCAGGATCATCGCTTCCACATGAAGGGGAGTAAGAGGGGAGTTAAATCTAGTTAATCGGGTGAGGCAGGAGGGGGCAGTGCCAGTGGGTCCTAACAACAGTAGACAGTGGGACATCGGGGGAAGGATTCCTGGAAAGGGAATCAATCCAAGCAAGTTATATCTGGGGGCTATCGACCAGATGGCCAGGATTCCTGACCAGGCCAGCAAGGACAGGATCAGTGGCAGGGAAAATGATATACCCGTTTATATCCTCGGCTTAGATGAGGATTACCTCCACAACGGACGACCCTAAGAGGGGCCGACCCTTCACCAGACCCCAGCTGGCCTCCACCAGGCCCAGACGACCCTACGAGGGGCCGACCCTTCACCAGGCCCTAGCCGACCCTATGATGGGCCGAACCTCCACCAGGCTCCAGACGACCCTACAAGGGGCCGACCCTTCCCCAGGCTCCGGACGACCCTACGAGGGTACGACAGTACGAGGCCAGAATCAAGCCAGACTCACTACCAGAAGGAACTTTGCCCTCGGCCTCGGCTCATAGGCCGAGGGTGACATCATGACAGCGCGTGGTCCGGGACGTGCGTGGAACAGTGCGCGTCAGGCTCATATGACACGTGGCAGACCGTTATAATGAAATCACCCCCTCACGTGAGGGAATATTATGTCATCATTTGGCATCTATAGGTGTCAACAGGGAATTGGCTAGATCATTATTCACATGCACCATGCTTACTTGGGGGGTACACTACACCCCCCAAGACCTATATATACTTGTCACCCCCAACCCTACAGGGGATCGATCCATGAACAATAGCCCTAGCTAAAACTCTGCTCGTACACACACAGTAGAGAGAGAGAGTGGGTTATGAGCATTGTATCCAAGGCCATTAGTGCCCATACTTAGTGGATCACACACTCACAGTGGATGTAGGCCAAATTGGCTGAACCACTATACATCATTGTCTTATTTCCTCTTATACTCATCCCCTTCTACACACTTACATACTTATATACTTGCATCTCTAGGGCTGCCATGGCTGCTTCTGCTTGAGCTCACTATCACTTATCCGGTGGTGCTAAATCTTAGCATCATCAGAAAATTTTCTAGGAAGTGTTACATTTGTGGAGAAACGAGTCACATGAAGTGGAATTGACCTAAACGAGGCAGGGGCAAATACATGATGAGGTTCTGGATGTACAACCACTACATCTATTTATGAGTTATTTCAAACGAGAGAATTTTGATTAGGAAACCAAGGATCAGACAATGTTGCTAGAGTATGGAGGTAATTTTCTTTTATCCTGTGAGCATGGATTATGTTTTGGGTGACAGTGGAGGCGTCACAACATAAAATTATTTTCACTAGATTTTGCGGGTAAGTCGAATTTAGTGGGTACACTGGCTGTAGTAGTCATATTACATATGTAAAATTATCGTGGGGTAGCGGAGTTCCTTAGTGTTAACCACGAGAGAGAGTGTGGTAGAAGTACACTAAAGGGGTGATGGAATTTTGCGAGAAGTTACTACTTTTGAGGCACTTTGGGAGTAGGGTAGAAATTTTTTCCCCAAGTTTTGGGTGGTTAACGATGGATTTGAACTATAGCGGATGGTGATAGTAATTCTTGGTATTCACTGTACCCGGACATGGATGATTTTAGGTAGGTGCCATCTGGGGGGGAGTCTACCCTAAATATAAATGTATATGTGAGCACATATGTTGTATTGTATGGTATGATAGGCACATAAGAATGTACGATGTTGTTATATTTTATCCCGATAAATAGGGATGTTTACTGACGTGATTCAAGGTGAATAGGCTTATTTTCAAGAAGGGAGATATAGCCGACATTCATTTTGCGCAAGGAAACTAGTGATAGTAAGGACGCGGTATTATATGTTATCTTTTGTAGCATAAGAGTGGGCATGTATGATTTTATGTCAAGAGATGAGTATTTGGGTGTATGTGTTATGGACTGAGGGCTTAACGGATCTCAACGACTGACAATGTAAGGTAGTAGTGTATCGGGGGGGGGGGTCCTTGTGTGAATTTAGCTTTGAGAGATGTCCCACGCATGAAGCTTAGTGCAACGTTGGAAGTGGGGATATGTTTGGTCATTATTAGATGGGTTGGGTAGCTCGGCTATTTTATGTGTATGTGGTTATGACTGCGAGATCAAAGTTATATTACGATTTTAGGCTGGAAAAATCTGGGCCTTATTTGTACGGTTGAGCACGAGTACAGGGTATATGGGCGCCCGGGGTTAACTAATTTAGTTTCAATATAATTCATGATTTCAAGTGGGAGAGATGGGTGTAGTGATCTTAAGGGTAGGTAACTTGGGAGCTAGTTGGGGTTTGGATTATTAGGCTTAACTTAATATCGCGGACGAAATTCTTTTGTAAGGGGGAAGTATGTAACACCCCGTAATTTTGAGGACTTAGAATTTAATTATTTTTGGGAGAAATGAAACTTGTTTAAATTGGAGAGATTTATATTTATGATTTGGAGAATTTATTTAAATTGGAGGAATTATTTAAATTCGATAAATTTAGATTTAATTGTTTGGATTATTGTTGTGTCGCATTTTTGAGGTAAAAAATTAGAGGATGTTATGAAGTATTTTGGATGACAATTATGAGTACACGGTTGAGTCCGGATGGGACAAGATAGTTGGAAAAGTGTACCCGAGGGTGGTAAATAGGTCACATGATATTTTTGGGCATAACCGGGCCGACACGGGGGTGTTTGGGCCATTTTAATTAGGCCCATATGACTAAAAACGGGGTTTGGAGATAAAAACCTTAGTTTAGGAGTTATGGGCAACCATAACACAATTGGGAGAAATATGAGAACGTAGAAGAGAAAAAATGGAGAACTCTTGGGAGCGAAAAGGACGAGCAAGGGAGATGTTCTTCAACAAATCAAATATCTACACCAAAGGATTAATCAGACACTACAAATCCCAAGGCAAGTGGTTAAACTTTCTTTGAAATTAATTGTTGTCTTCAATTCATATCATAGTAGGTGTGTAAACAAATGATTTTGTGTTGGGGTGACACACAAATGGGTTTTAAATTTGTGGGATGAATCGATCAATTTCTTAATTATGTATGACCATAATAGTTTTTGCTGATGGGAGATTATGGATAAATTAGAAATAATTTATTATCGCAACAGCTAGAAAATAAACCCAGGTTCATAATTATATTTTGATGTGGTTTGGGGAACAAAATTCTATTCGTGATATCTAGAACTTTGTTGTTGTGTGTATAAAGTTTGGGATTGAAAATGGTTAAGAAGGAATTGATTTGAAAAAGTATTGGAGTAGAGAAATCTGGGTAAAAGGCTTAAGTTGAGTTTTAATAGCGGACGGGACTGGGCGAGGAAGAAGATAGGGAGACCCAGGTTTCGTTCGAATGACCCTGGATCTCGTTCAAACGACGTGCACTATCATTCAAACGACGGGATAAAATTCGACGACTTTTGTTTCCTTTACTGTTTGGGTTGATGTTGAAATTTAAAGGTTAAATTCGTACAACAGGTGCACTTACTTTTAGCCTAAGTTGTTTGAGGTTTTGAAGGGACAAACAGTTGGATGTATGTTGGATTAAATAAATGTGGAAAGATGAGCATTTAAAAGAATAAATTAATAAGTGTGTCAAACTTATTGAGGGGAATTTAGGCAATAAATTCAAATTATTTAGTTACAGGCCAAGTGAGCGAGTCCGGCTATACTGATTGAGTGATGTCAAGGAATTAAATTAATTATTGAGAGAAATAGATTAAATTAGAGTCAAACTATAGACTCATGAAGGTAATAAATTAATTAATGGATAAACAATTAAATTAGAGCCGGACCATAGACTCGGGAAAATATAGGTTAGTGTTACGGATTTTTTGTACTCGGTAAAGTCAGGATTTGAATTATATATATACGGTGTGTGATAGTGTATATATATATATATATACACACTAGGGTGTACCCGTGCCGATGGCACATTGATATATTTTCTACCAAGTATTGTTGCTAAAGCACACTCCTACTTGGTCCCGAGTATTTATAGTCATAAAACACTCAAAATCCCATATGTGGTATTATTCACATGACATTTGGGTTTAGTTAGATACAAACCTACCAATCAAACATTTGATATTATATATTGCAAACTCGTATAGAAACCCACCAACAACACAAACCACTATAATTGTGTTCCAACCATAAACGTATGAAAAAGTCATGTTCAGTCTTGTAACTGGGCTCCAAGCGTGTTTTTTTTACGTGTTACAAAAGATGGCTTTAATGCTGTATAACAATCAATTTTCATTTGAATGTTCATTTCAAACCGAAACATAATATAGACAATGATTCAGTGTAATCGATAATATGTTACACTTTGATACCCAACTTTCTTTTAAGTGGGTTCAATTTTATATGTTCTGAAAGGTTCAAAATATATTCATTTATTGCAAACATAAAGAATGATCTGTTACATACATTTGTTCAAAATTATTACATATATATATACACGTTTTCGAAAGGGTTAAAAAACATTCAATATAATCTTCAGTTTTAAATGATTTAGTATGTCAATAAAATTGTTGTTCAAGACCCGAGTATATAGTGATACACTCGTATTTTACACTTCATAACTATTAACAATACCACCATGTGGAGCCATTTTACGTTTTACAATAGTTGCGTTGTCGTTAAAGAATTAGTCCTGACAAACTCAATACATACTCCGTCCATCTAATCACCTATATGAATTAAATGAACATGATAGGCACTAAAGGCAACATATAAGCATGCTTCGGATCCAAAGTAAACCTCAAGAAAGAAGATGAATTGAACACGAAAATTTCATAAGAAATTCACAACAGGTAAAAAGGTATAAGAAAATCGAAGTCATTTTACAACTCCACCACCAAAATCAAAGTATTTTGTAAAAACACTCACATGTGAAAAATATAGCAAGGTGACTTTTATGTAACAAAAAAAAGCAAGGTGATGTTTAGAGATCTTCCTAAAAGTCAAGTATAAGCAAAAAGTAATATTTAACAACTCACTTGATACATTTATACCTGGATATAAGGTGAGAGCATTGGAAAACAACCAAAAATACAAATAAAAAATATAAACAAATTGTATATAGTACAATTCAAAATCAATTATATATCATTCAAAACCAATCATATAACACAAATAATGTTAGCTTATCTAGATCATTTTAAGATTGCTTTTTAAAACCTAGCGCAACATCAAACATAGAATATATAAAACCATGAACATTAAATGAAAAGAAATATTGAGCTACACATATTTTATTGAAGTTATAAATGAATAGTTGGGGGAAAACAAATTTTTTTTTTATGAAATTCGAATCGTTGAGACCTCAGAATAAAAATTCTCTGCAAACACCCTTTTCGCCGACTCTTTGATCACCCTTTTCCACTATATTTTTGTCCAAACTTCAAAAATAAGAAAATGTCACGTAACTTTTAATTGTACAATAGCATATTGAACTTTAAATAACCAAGATTTGAGGAAAAATGTAAAATCACAAAAACTTATCGGACAACTTCAATATATAAACTAATAAGAAACTGTAAAATCTTACTAATATGTGAGTATACTTGATTTCCATCATGGTGTGGTAAGTCTTAGAGTGAGATCTAAGAAAGAAGAAAATGTTCAACTGAGAAACTTATCTACTAATTAAACACTGAAACCATGTGGATGGCTAGTTTTAAAGTTAAATCACCAAAACAAGTAGGTTTGTGATTTGGGTGTCACTTTTCTGGATTTTTTTTTGTCTCGACACAATGAAAAAATAGAAAATGAAAAAAAGTACTGTTTGTTTTTTTGGGCCACTATCAAATGATGATATCTTCCCTATTAGAAATCAAACAAAATGTGTGCTCAAACAAACTCATCTTATAAAATGATTAAAACTGAGAACTTAATTAAATATTACATGAAGTAGAGGAGAGGGCAGTAACCTATTTTGTGTTCTTAAAACAAAATCCGATTATAAACATAAGTTTTCATTTCTTTAAAGATATTTTATCCCCTTTCCTCACAATATCATCATAAAGATTCATTAAAGAAATTGGCAGTAGAAAAACGAAAGAAAATGGGATTAACATTCAATTTAAAACCCATCAATATCAAATTTAGTATATGAACTTGTCCCATAATGTTCCTGTGAATCTTTCAGGTGTTAAACAAAGTATATTTTCATATTATATGAAACATATATTTAAGAGTTCCAAAAAAATACTCTTAAGAACTAAAAATAGGGGAAGCTCTAGGGGTTAAATAATGTGGGTTACATTAGATAGAATGTAAAAAAAAATCCACCCCAATATTAAGAAACAACAATTCCCCAAATACAAAATACTGAAACCACTGGATATATTTTGTGTGATCCAAATGGCATAAAAAATGCATCTATGAACTCTAATATTTTTCTGAACAAACGGGATCAAAATGCATCTTCTAATTTTTTCAATGGTTACCTTTATATCGCAAGTATTGAAGAAGAAGGATAGTTCAAATAACACAACAAGGTCAAGGGAGATAATGAGGATCTAATCAGAGCTCACAAACCCACTCTAGCTTCAAAACATCTTTGTACTACCATTTTTTGAAACGTAGGAGGAGAGTTCCAAGCCCCATTATAACCGTCACAAAAAATTTGTGCATATATAGAACATAGTAAAAGATGAAAAAAATTAACAGATCTAAACTTTACTTAACAAAAATCCAATAAAAAATATAACATATTTTTGTACATCGTACAAAAAATTACCGGAGATAGGTGATGATCGTAGATTGTGGAAGATGGATGGACGCCAAAGATGGGTTCAGAAGAAGATAACTGGATATGAGGACACCAGAGATGGGGACGCCTGGTGTGATTGGGATTTGCTGGAAAAGGCCCTGAAAGGATAAAAGATAATGAAAAACCATAACAACTCCTTGTTATAAAATTTCACAAATGCCAAATAGGCAAACAAAATACTTGACAAAGAAATATTTTTCTTTCGTAAATAAATCAAAGTTCCACTGTCATCGATTTACATTAATTAATCTATCAAATTATGTAGCTGATTGACAAACCTAAAATTAATATCAAATTATGTAAAATCCATCAATCTGCATTAATTAATCCCCTCCTTGTAAAACTGAAAACTCTGTTTAAAAAAGTTACATAAAAATCGAAAATGACATTGGTTTCTCTGAATTGAACACCAAATCCAAAATGCCCTCCATTTGTTTAGGCACTTGGCAGTCCGATCCTGGTCTTATTGGCCAAGCTGTTCAATTTTCCATCGAGCTTGGATACTACCATAATAATTGTGCTCAAGTATATCTCAACTGAAATACAAATTAACTTAAATACAAATCCTGGTGTCTATTTAACTTAAATACAAAAATCCATAAATCTCAACTGAAATACAATATAACTTCATGTATATCTCACTGGTTCATATACTTAACTTCAATTCTGAACGAATGATGATCCCATGCCCGTGATTGAACATGAACAGCACCAAGGTACTGGACATAAGATACAACAAAACTCTGTTCCCAATGTAAAAGAAAATCATAATTAGTAACAATTGAATCAGCCTAAACAAATGAATCAACCTAAACAGAAAATCAAAGCTCAGATTTAAAAAAAAATCAAACAAATAAATCTAAGAACCGTGAGATAAAAACTTATAACAAATATGAAAAAAACTTATAACAAACTTATAAAAAAGATGAACAAACATCATACCGTGATAAGGTACGTAGATCTGAATAGGGGAAGGTGGTTGCCTTGGTTTGTAGCAGGGGAAGGGCTACTAAAGTATAGATGGAATGTGAGAAAGAAAATTAGAAATCAAACATAAGGTACGTAGATCTGAACAGTAGCACCAATCCAAACCAATGAAGTCACCCTTCCGCCATTTCAACCTTTTCACGCCCCCACCGTTTAACTTAAAAAGGCAGCGATGCAAACAGTAAATCGTCATGTTTTCTAAGCATAGATCTGAAAAAATTTCATGAACAGTCCTCTCACGCAGTGACGAACGTTTTCAGGTTTCATAGATATGAATACCTTCCCATTTTTCAAAGCTACTGTCCAAAATGTTTTCTAAGCATAGATCTGAAGCAAAAAATAAGAGTAGAAAGCCCCAAATGCGTAAAAAAAATTGAACTGACAACCAATAATGAATACAAAAAACACCAAAATGAATACAACCAATAATGAATACAAAAATATCATTTTAAGTACCGTAGAATGCTTATAAATGAAAGCTTCTTCATTAACAGTGCACACGATGAAAGCTTCTGCATTAACATGATTGTGGAGAGAGGAGAAAGGGAAGTTAAAATGAGTGAGAGATGTCACAACTCTCTCTATGCCTTGGCCTTTGTTAACCATGTGAAATGACCTCGAGTCATGTGATCTAATGAGGTGTAAATGACCACTTTCACCCAATAGCGTTGTTCAAGGCATCGGAGTAGTGCGGTTGGGAAATAGGAGAGTTAATGGGTGTGTAAATGGGATTAGGTGAGAGCGAACGTGTTGAGAGGATCGAGGTGGGTTTATGATTATTTGGTTATTGCCTCAAGTTTGTAATGTCAGAGTGGGTGGGAGAAAGTGTAATGTCAGAGTGGGTAGGAGCCTAGTTAACTCCCATGTGTTTATCTCGTGATAGAAATTATCAGTTGACATGTGGCTTCTTATTTGACCCTTAGCTTCAGACCCCTAAAAGTTAATCTCAACCACCAGTTGATAAACACCAAATTCACCAGATTCAATCTCAACTGTTAGTTGGGGAGGATAAAAAGTCCCTCCTCCTTTATTATATAGATATTATGTGATTGTAACTATCAATGACTAGATATCTGATTAAATTATATTCTCTATTGCTAATAAGGGAGGTTGCGCGATGTGGGTGAATCCCCTAGATTCAGGAGTAGGGCTAGTATATCCCCATGTCATATTGTTAAATTATAGAGGTTGGGCATTGCGATGATGTCCTCATACTCGGGGGAATATGAACGCATCCATCACGTGTATTATTTACATTCCAATTTAGCAGACAATAGTTGTCTCGGAACTCCAGGTGGTACTGAGTAGCCTGGGTTGATAGAACTTTAGAGAATACTCGGGAGGATGGATTATATATATATTCAACATATGTGTGAATGTTGTAACATAGTGTTATGTATATAATGCGAGAAATAATTATATATGGGGAATCTAATAGATGGAGAAAAATTATATTTATTGTTTAATTAGTATGAATGTTATGGACTTACAGGAAAGATGATTATTTAACTTAAAGTGATAAATAACTTATAGATCATATTTTAAGCTTACTCGGGTTAGAGTAGTGTGTGAGTAAAGAATTTTATCAAGAGCTAGTTACGGGATAGATGACTAGGCGGGTTATAGAGGATGCGTTAGGTATGCACATTAGTTGAAGGGTGAGTATATCCTCAAAAGAGTGCAACACTGGCTTAAATATGAAGATCATTCCTGTATTTTAAGTTACTGCAATTTAATCACTTGCTAAATATATTCAAAACTTTTTGGGTTCTAACCCTTGCTATCAAATATTTTCGAAACCATTTAGGTGTCTAACCAGAGGGACTCCAGGTGTGAGTTGATTCCAAGGATTTGCAACTGCATCATATGTGGATGTTGCAGGATTTGGATAGATTCATCTATATTTCTATTCCTGGTGTAAGGATTCATATCAGTCTATCTCGAGCATGTCACTCACAGTTTTATTTAGTTTCTTTTTAGATTGTATGTGATTTATTACTCTTTGTCAGTTTGGTTTGGTTTTGGATTTACCCGGTGGTTTATTCGTCAAACTTTTATTATACTATGTGATGATTGATTCTATCAGCATTGGATGTTTTATTTTAATTCCACACTTATTTTGGCTTGGATTAATAAAGATTAAATATGGCACCAACTTTTTGAAAACTAGGTGGTTAGTAAGTTTTAAAAAGTTTTCAACAATGATGCTAAGAATGAACCAAATGAGATTGTTGTTTAAATTTGATCAAGGAATGATCACCCAGTATTTTATTATGTGAGGTGTCACACCTATGCACCATCGATCGTTTAGGGTGGTCAACCCTAGTGGTTATGTAAATGTTAACGACCTTTGGTATTTCCCCTTTCCTTATGTATTCTCTTATTTTTTTTGAATTTTGATAAGGGTTTTTCCTTTTTCTTTAATAGACTGATATGTCTATGTCGAGCCTATGTTCCTGGGGGATGAGGATGTCTGGGAGCACCTTCCTTCGGTGGTGCGTTGGGTGGTTTCGTCAGCTGGTTATGGCAGCTTGGCGTCTGAATTAGATGAGACGCCTCGTTCGATAGATGTCCTCTGTGACTTGGGAGAGAGGTGGTGGGATACTACCCACACCATGCATTTTCATTTATATATTCTTTTGTTGCTGGGAGGTGGCAACGAGTAACGATGTCGTCCACTTGTGGATTTTGCCTTATTTGAGGGTATTTTTGAATATCACTCTCTTTGACATGGGAAGACTGAGTTTGGTGACCCTTTATTCGTATTTGGATGCATTCACTCGGTGCTGCTGGCAGACCTGCCACATATCTTTTGGAGGTTGTAGAGGGGGCTTGGAGGTAATCCCGAGATTAGGGATAATCCACCCATTGGCAATAGTGTTTGGGGATTAAAGCAACCGAGGCAGCTCAAACGTGGTAACTCAGCGTGGCAACTCATACTTTAGCTTGTTGTATTAGTCATATTGTATCTTTGTTTCTATTGACTGTAAGCTATAACGGTTGTAATGATGTAACGAGAATAATAATGAATTTTAGTGTGAGGTCAAACGGTACTCGCGAGAGACCAGGCTTGGCAGGGCCTGGGAGAGCTTTCATGCTCTATCAAATGACCTCGCCGTGGGAACTTTAGAGGGGCTTGGTTTGGAGGATTGAGAAGTGAGGCACCGTTGGGGCTTGTCCTAACCATCTTAGATACACCTAGTAAAACACCGAAGAACCCTGACCGTGGAACCTCGGGTGGAACAACTTGGAGTTCCATCAGGCGTTGAGTTGTGAACCAAACAACCCTCTACTTAATGTCACATCTACTGTAGGTGATGTCACTAGCCAGCTAAACAATATCAAACATGCACTTGAGTAAACCACCGTGGTAATTGGGGCTGTCAGGCAGTTGGTGAGCCACCTCTGTGACAACAGCCCCCTGACACACAGTGGTTAGGCAAAAGGCATGTCTTGGCATTTAATATTTATGATGTGGAGACAACTAGTGCATCAGGTATTTAATGTTTGTAACATAAAGTATGAGGGAGGTCTTTCACAGGCATTGATGACTGAGTTGCCTCGGGGGTGGTGTGGGGGGCTATTTAAGGACCCCAACCACCTTTGAGGGAGGGATGATCTTTTGAGAGTTTAAGAAGTTATTACTAGAGAGAATACACATCAGAGAGAGAGAGTCATTACAAACCATAGGTCTTATTCACTCACCATTGTCATTTATTACGCAACTTTTAATACGTGACAGAGATTCGTGAGAGTGTTTGGGCGTGTTTGCCTACCTACCAAGGTGTATCTAGGTGCTTACTTCTCTCTCCCTCTAGCTAAGTTACTTATAAGTTTCATTACTAATTTCTGAGTTATACACGAGATATTTGTGAGTTTAAACTGAGTCTTATCTTCATTAAGTTTCTGTTTGCATATCCTATCATTAATCCAAATCTTTGGCCAATTATCTTATCATTACCATACTCGAATAGGGGTCACGCCTCCATCTATAATCTAAAGTACCCTCTTACATTTGGCGACTCTTCTGGGGAGGCATTCTTTTAAGCAAGGAGCATGAGGCAGGATAATGTTAGTCGAAGGCTCAACTTTGATGACATCCAACATAATGAAGAACAACCTGTGAGAGAACTGGAGGCTCTAAGGGATGGTGCTCCTCGAATAGAAGTACCTCCGATCCAGGCGACGACAGGCGTTCCAGAGGTGACACAAGCTTCCATGAGTGCGGGTTTGGGACCCACTCAGGTGGCACTCCTTATGAGAAAGTTTTATGAGTTTTTGCAAACTCCGATAGCTTCGACGGTGCTGGGAGGATTTAAAGCCAACTCCTTCGTAACGCCGGGAGTAGCCCCAATGGCCCCACCAGGTGCTGGCACAACGAGAACAGTCCCAGCAAGCATACCTACCATTGTGAATCTAGCGGTGGGAACCTCAGGCGTATCAATGGAACCAGCTACAACGACGACTCCAGCTATAACGGGCATTTAGCCTGTGACCCCATTGGTCGTTGGCTCGTCACCTATAGAGGAAATAAGAAAGGAGATGTAAAAGTAAATGCTGAAGTTCATGCAGGCTTCCTCTCAATCTGTGAGAGAGGTAGCCTCGGTATACATTGACTTTCGGATGCCTTACCCTCAAGAATACAACGATGAGCCTTATCCAAAGGATTATATTCCTCCTATCTTCAAAAATACACAGGAAAGGGTGGAAACCCGAAGGAGAATATTAAGCGTTTCGTGGAGCACTTGGGGGCGCATTGCAACAATAAGAAGCTCAGGTTGAGAGAGTTTTCCAAATACCTAACCGATAAAGAATACACCTAGTATTCACACTTGGTTCCCAAGAGTGTTTCCACGTGGGAGGAGATGCATGTGTTATTCATCCAGAAGTTCTTTCTAGCAGAGGACGAGTTTACTCTGACCCAGTTGGGGAGAGAGAAGCAACGACCCAGGGAAGACATGGTGGCCTACATTCGAAGGTTCAGGGAAAGATCCCTCGATGTAAGAGAGGAGGCCAAAGAGTCTAAACTATTACAGATCTGTGCAGAAGGACTACTTCCTGAGTACATTTTCCATCTCATCAATGAGACACGTGAGGGAACTTTTTTAGCATTCCTAAAGGCTGCAAGGAACATCTCATTGGTTGTACGACCAAACCCGATAGTGGTGCCCATGATGTTTATACAGCCGATGCAACCTGGGGGAGGAAGGCCTCAGCCCCCACGGGTTGGTACATCGAAGGGGAAGATGGGGGCGAGGCACCGAAGAAGGACAATAAGAGGAAGTTTGGAAGAGATAGAGAAGACCCACCACTGTTGCCTTGCACGATAGAAGAGGCTGTGAGTTGCTATAACGCAATGGTTCAGGGTGGAATGGTCTATGAACCAAAGGGTGTTTCGACGGAAGAACCCGATGCTGCAATGAGGGTGGATCCTAAATATTACCAGATTTATCGAAAGATTCAACATCCAACAGAGAGTTGCTTCACACTAAGAAGAATCATTGACATGTACTTGAAGGCAGGAACATTGCAAATACCCCCGCAAAACGTTAACAACAACCCACTTCCTGCGCACGGGGCCAATCTAGTGATGACCTATGATGAGGAGGCAGAAAGGGAAGGGGGAGGGTTAACGATGAAGTAAAGGGGTTCGAAGAAGCTCTGGAGAGTTGTACTACGGGAATGGATAACGTAGTCTTAGCCTACGATGAAGCAAGCGCTAAAGATGCGAAAGACGTATACAACGTCGAAGAGGAAACATACCCGGTCATAGAATATGGTGCAGTTTCAAAATCCCCAAAGTTCACTTGGTTTTTCGAGCAAGTAGGGATAACGAAGGAGAGCGGACTAGAAATAACGCAGACGATCTTAGACATTGCGAGGAGGAACGCAGTCCCTCACTGAGATGGAGGGGACCCATGGCTATGTTGGTAAAAAGGTTTTTATCAGAAGTAACCTTCAGCGATGCAGACAGGGCTGTAAGGTTTCCTCATAATAAGCCTCTGTATGTAACCGCCAGCATCAACGGGGTAAGCTTTGCAAGGACTCTTATGGATGGGGGTGTTTCCATTAATATTATGACGATCGACTCCTTCCATCCGCTAATATTCCAGAAGAAAGGTTGGTCCCCATGCCTTTGGTAATTTCAAGATATGACAACCAATCTTCCAAGTCCATCGGATATGTAAATGTTGGGATCGTGATGGGAAACCAGAGTTCCCACATCAAGTTCCATGTAATAGAAAGTGAAAATTCCTATCATCTATTAATAAGAAGAGTGTGGATGCACAACTAGGGGCTAGTTCCCTCCACGTATCACCATTGAGCCAAGGCAAATATCAAAGGGACGGAGGTGACTATTAAAGCTACGAGAAGGCCTTTCGCTATTAAAGAAGCCCACTTAGTAGATGCAGCGTTCTACATGGAGCTGGAGGAAGATGTTCGGGCCCTGAAAAAAAGAATGGAGGGAGCGTGGGTACCCTAGATTAGAGAAAGAATGGAGCCTTTGAACGAGCAAAACAAAGAAGGTGCTGGCGGCGAAAGGGAGATGGCTAAAGAGGCTCCTCGGGAGGTCCCTCGGTCCCAAAATATTTCGAAGTGGCTTAAAGATAGGATGAGACCTAGAGTGGACCCGATGCAGAATGAGACCCAATGCCAGAGCGTATTGAGTCAATTTTCAGGAGCAAGGATTATTGAGGCTTCGAGGGAAAAGAAAAAGAAGGAAGTCGTAATGGCCGATAGACAGTGCAAAAAGGTCATCACCGAAGAAGGAAATGTGGTCTATCGGTTGTGATGGTGTGAACGAGCGGTCGAAGGGATCGATGAGGAGGCTGATGCGATATATGAATGCTTTTTAGTAGATCAACAAGGGCAATTCATGGTAATAGACAACTCCAACATACAAGAATTCGTGGAAGATGTGGCCGAAGAACCTGATTACATGACGGATAGACCAATGTCGTAAGCACAAGAGTTGGAGTGATTAAACCTAGCTCAAGAACGGGAGGATCCTCGGCCTATCTTTATTGCGAAGGACCTCAATAAAGAAAAATGAGAAGCCTTGGTGGAATTAATTCAGGATTTCATAGAATTTTTCACGTGGAAGTACACAAAGATGGAGGGACTAGACGAAGAAGTTAGTTGCCACAAGTTAAACGTGATGCCTTCAGCCATTTCGGTGAAGTAAGTGACGAGAACGTACAAGCCGGAGCTAGACTTGAAAATTAAGGAAGAGGTCCAACGATTATTAGCAGTAGGGTTCATCAAGTCGATACAACATCCACTTTGTCTATCTAGCATTGTGCCGGTGGGAAAGGAAGACAAGAACCAAATAAGGATCTATGTGGACTTCAGAGATTTGAATAGGGCTTGCCCCAAGGATGAATTCCCTCTACCCTTCATCGATAGTTTAATAGATGCCACGTCTATTCATGAGATGTACAGTTTCATGGATGGGTATGTGGGGTACAACCAGATTAAGATGGACCCCACAGATGCAGAGAAACCGACATTCAGAACCCCGCTGGGCAACTTCATGTACAGAGTAATGCCGTTTGGACTCAAGAACGCTGGGGCTACTTATTAGAGAACAATGATGGCCATTTTTCATGACTTCTTCCATAAATTTGTAGAATTCTATGTGGATGATTTAGTCATCAAATCGAGGAAGGAGGAGTTTCATCTGAGAGATTTGAGAAAAGTGTTCTCTCGATGCAGGAAGTATAAATTGAAGATAAATCCACTAAAGTGTGTTTTCGGAGTAACAAGAGGGAAATTCCTAGGCTTCATAGTAGACCGACAAGGGGTATTGATGGACCAGGATGAGCAGCGGGCAATCTTGAAGATGCCATGTCCAAGAACGGCTAGGGAGCTGAAGAGTTTCCTTGTAAAAGTCTCCTACCTTAGGAGATTTGTGCTTGGATTGGCCGACATAACACACCCGTTGATGCAGCTGTTGCGAAAGAACACGAAGTTCAGGTGGGAGGAGGTTTACCAGGAGTCTTTCGCTGGGCTGAAGAGGCTGCTAGTTTCACCACAGATCATGGTTCCCCCACGGGCGGGAACACCGTTGCAGTTATATCTCACATCTACCGCGAGGTCCGTTGGAGCTTTGCTGGCACAAGAAATTGACGGGCAAGAAAGACCAGTTTACTACCTCAGTAGAATTATACATGGGCCAGAGATTAGATATAGTAGCCTAAAAAGGCATTATTTAGCCTTAGTCTTTGTAGCACAAAAACTTAGGCATTATATGTTGTCTTTTATAATTCATATTGTAACTAGATGCGATCCTATTAAGTATTTGTTGGCAAGAACTATATTGATTGGCAGGGCAACTAGGTGGTTCCTCATCCTCTCCGAATATGACTTGAAATGTGTGGTCCCTCGCGCGATCAAGAGCCAGGTGTATGAGGATATATTGGAAATTTTTCCATCAGTAACGTTTGAACCACCTAAAGAAGACATTCCAGGAGATGACTTACAAGCCAATTATCTGGATGCAACTGAAGAGGAATGGCGGTGCAGTTCGATGGATCTTCGGCGAAAAAGAGGGGGGGGGGCAGGGGTTATTCTTTCAAAAGGAATGGAGGAGATTTACCTTTCCTACAAGTTAGATTTCCCTTGCTCCAATAACGAAGCACAATATGAGGCGCTAGTACTGGGGTTGCTGGAGGCTATTCAAAGGGGAATTCGTTCACTCTGCATTAAGGGTGATTCGAACTTGGTGATTCAGCAAGTAAACGGAGAATATACGTTGAAGCATATGAACCTACCACCAAACAGAACGATCATTCAGAGGCTCCTCAACCAGTTCTATCAAACTAAGATCAAGAGACATCCCAGAACGATGAACCTCCATCCAGATGCATATGCAACTATTGCCCAGAAAATGGTTATGAGGAACGATACAACCATCGTCATGATCCAACGGAGAACAGCTCCTTCAGTGGTACAATCAATTCTACCGATGGAGGATGACGCGGATTGGAGGGTAGAGATTAGGAAGCAACTGGAGTCCGGCGAGGGAGCAATGGGGATAAGAGAGTAGGACCAATATTTTACAAACCAGGGAAATCTTTACTTCAGAAATGCAGGGGGATGGTTTTCAAGATGTATCGGCCCACAAGAAGTAGAGCGAAGGTTGAAAAAAACACATGAGGACCACTGTGAAATAACTAAGGTACCTCTTTATAGGAGAATTCAAAAAGAGGGATATTTCTGGCCTAGAATGAAGCAGGACGCGACGGAGCTACAACGGAGGTGCGAGAAGTGTCAGCTATTCTTCGAAGCGGCTGAATGTCATTTCGTTGAAGCTCAAACGGACTGGAGGCAACCCTATATCGAATTCATTCAAGATGGAGTTATTCCAACAAAAAAAATTGATGCGATGGGACTAAAGCGAAGGGCACAAAGTATCTATATCTAGGAGGGGCAGCTCTATCGAAGGGGATACTTCAACAGGCCATTGCGTTGCATCATAAAGGAAGAAGCATCTAAGGTCCTCAAATAGGTGCACGATATAACTCACATAGGAGGGGCCAAGTTATATGATCAGCTGATGACGTTGGGGTACTATTGGCCAACGATGGAGAAAGACTCTGCTGAGTTCGTTCGAAAATGCAAAGCTTGCCAACTACATGGAAACATGATCCATGACCCATCGGTAGACTTACACTTTTTAGCAACGCCTTACCCTTTTCACACTTGGGCATTTGACCTGGTAGGGGTAATACATCCTTCTTCGAGGGGAAAGATATGGATACTAGCAGCAACAAAGTGCTTTACAAAGTGGGCCGAAGTAATACCACTCAGAAGGGCAACGGCTGGGGTGGTGAGCAACTTCATCAGAGAATACATTATTTGTTATTTTGGGATCCCAAAGGTTATTCTCTCAGATAACGGGACACCCTTCATCAATTCAGAAGTAATAATGCTCACAGACAAGTACTCCATTGTTCATCATACTTTAACAGTGGCATACCCAAAGGGAAACGGTCAAGCCGAAGCGACTAATAAAATGTTGGTTAATATTCTGGCTAAGGTAATGGAGGACTTCCCAGGATTGTGGGACGACAAGATACCAGTTGTGTTATGGGCCCATCGAACAACCAAGAGGAAACCCACAGGGTACACTCAGTTCTTGCTTATTTATGGGGCGGAGGCAATCCTTCCAGTGGAGTTAGAAGTTCCCTCTACCCGATACACCTTACGAAGCAGCATGCTCCCTCAGAATAGACACGTGCAGTTGGAAGCGTTAGACGAACACAGAGATAATGCGATGCAACACTTTCAAATGTATACGAAACAGCTCTCCAGGGCATATGATAACTTGGTAAGACCCAAGAAGTTCGTGTAAGGAGACCTCATTTTGAAAGCAGTAGTAAAGCACATCAGGGCTTCCTCTATCAAAGTTTGCAGCCAATTGGGAGGGACCTTTTGTGGTAAAAGAAGCTCATGACTCAGGCTATTGATTAATTTCTAGGATAGAGGTAGACAAGCCATTTAAGATTAATAATAAATGGCTGAAGGTCTATCATGTGTAGACAATTAAGTTTCAACCATAGTCATAAATAGCTGTTGTTATGAATATAAAAGTTTTAGTTATGACTTGGACAGAATGAAAGAGTTACAGAAATGTAGAAATTTATAACATACAAAAGCAACCGTAACATAGAGACGAATTGGAAAATATACATTTCTCATTCATTCGTAAATGATGGAGTATTACAAAATTGGGAGCTACTACCCAAGAATTACATAGAAAGAAGCAAGAGGAAGACATTTACAAAATTTGATTGGCCTAAGAGGAACCATAGATCTGAAGATGAGAAAAAATTATCGGGAAGGCCCGAAGAAGCTGTGGTGGAAGACTGTTGGGAGTTGATGGAAACCTCCAACCTCGTTTGCACTTGTGTTTGTTTGATGAGGAGTCTTTCTCATTTCAGCTTAACCAGATGCAAAACTTCTTCAGTATCCTCTACCTCCTTGTCCACGTCTTCTAGAAGAGGTGCTAATTCGGCCAACCTAGCTTCCTTAGCCCGTTGGTCCTCCTGATGTTTTCGCAGCAGTTCCCTCTGGCTGACTAGTAAATGGATCTTCAAAGTCTTCAAGTGCACTATAATCCAGTCAAACCATAAGCCATCACGACCCAGCTCCCTTAGATAGCCCAAAAATTCGTTAAGGAGGGGTCTCGTAACATTTGCAGTGGGAGTACTGGCAATTTCAGCAACAACGGTAGCCATGCCTTGAAGCCTATAATGCATAACATAGATGTTTGAACGTAGGTAATCCACCGTGAAGATTTCAGGATGATGGTTCGCAAGTTGCTCAATCACTAAACGGTGGTTGGCAGGCATTTAGGGAGAACGTTGAAGCTCCATCAAGAAGAAGGCATGAGGAGTCAAGTTAGGAAGAGGAAGCTTGCACTCAGATTCTCTCTCTACTGCAGCACCGATCGTGGAACCTTGGTCATCATGGCCAAAATCCTCCGAGACGGCAGGTTCCTGATGGGGTGAGCCAACAGGTAAAAGAACGGGTGGAGAATTCTCCCGTGCAAACTGAAAAGTGGCAGAGGGTGTTAGAAGAAAAATCTTAACAAGTGTTTTTGTCGTTAAGTAACCGTTATAAGGTGGAGTTTATGAAAAATCTTAACAAGCATTTTCCATTGTTAAGTCATCGATATAAGGTGGAGTTTATGAAAAATCTTAACAACCGTTTTCGTTGTTAAGTCACCGTTATAAGGTGGAGTTTATGAAAAATCTTAACAAGCATTTTTCGTTGTTAAGTCACTGTTATAAGGTGGAGTTTATGAAAACCTTAACAAGCGTTTTCATTGTTAAGTCACCATTACAAGGTGGAGTTTATGAAAAAAAACCTTAACAAACGTTTTCATTGTTAAGTCGCCATATAGGGGAAGTTGGCGAAAATACCTCAATCATGGTAGGAGCTAGAACGGGAATCACTATGGAGGCCATGGGGAAAAACCCGTTGTAGGTGGGCTTATTACATCAGAAGCCCCAATGGGACCCCTGGTTGTAGAAGCCTCAACGGTGGGCAAAGCTCCCCCACCAAAATAGGGTACCAAAGCCAGCACACGTGATTCACTAGGAGAAGATAATGGACTCCCAAACGAGGCCCCAACACGGGCTGGTGCAGAAAAACCACCATGAGGGGCATAAGGACCAACCTTGGCCCTATATGTGTACAGACCATCAAGAGAAGAAAGTGGTACAAGATTGGGAGAAAGTTGAAACATGAAACTAAGTGTTAGAAAAGAGGAATAAGTATAGAAAAAGGGAGAAATACCTCTAGGTATTACTTACCTCAGTTATGGCACTGAAAAAGGGAATTGCGGTTGGAGGTCTAGTCAACATCGTTGGAAGAAGAATGTTACCTAACAACGAGGACACTTCAACCTAGGGAACCCAACATCTCAAGGTTTAGCACGATAAATGAAAAATGGGGCGAAAGAGAAAAGGACGTCAGACCAAACAAGTTAAAGTTGAAATCTTACCTCGGGGTCACTTCTTGCAGATAGAACAATGGGCAGGTATATGGTTGTCTCTGGGGGAGATAAGTCAGAAGGAACTGGGGGAGATAATTCAGAAGGGATTGAGGGAGTTGTCTGCGGTTGAACAAAGACTCCCATCGAATCAAGAGCATCACCCTCCACGGTAATTCCCCTTGCACGTTGAGAGGCTGAACGATGGGAGTAAGTAAGATCGGCCATGGGCGAACGAGGAGGAGTCACATCAGGTGGAGAAACACCAAAACATCCCCGCACGAAAGGGCTCACGGGAGGGATAGGGGGATTGTCACTTTCTTCTTCAACCTCCTGCACCAAAGTTACCAAGAAAAAATGAGCAAAATGTAGTTTTCCTTAAGAAAATGGGAAATGAGAATAGAACAAGTATACATACCTCAGATCTGATAGGAGAGGCAGAGGATATAACCATCGAAAAAGTAGGAGGGGAGGTAGTGGGTGAGGGGGTAGGATACAGGCGCACCTCAGGAGTTTGTTTCCTCTGGGACTTGGTACCCAGAATTTTCTTCCTCGTTCTTGATGCACCAGTCCCAGTACCTCGAAGAACCCTTGAACTTTTTCTCCTCTTCGCTGTGGGCTCGGTGGGATCAACTAGGATGATGGGAAGGCTATCGGTGGAGGAACAACTGGAATACACCGTTGGAACTCAGCACTTATGCGTGCTACCTCGGCTTAAACTTTCCTTCTCAACTCCTCAGCCATCTCTGCAGGCATGGGAGGAGGAATGGAGGCAATGGGAAATGTCTCCTTAGGAGCTTGGGGTTTAGTATGGGACTTGGACTTGGAAGAAGTCCCACTCTTTGCTTTATGTGCAGAAGGTTCATCGGTAGCATCTTTGGTCGAAGGGGCAGCTTTCTTAGAGGCTGCAATGCTTTTGGGTTTGGGCGTGGCAGTAGGGATCACGGAACAAAAGGGAGGAAGCTTAGTGGGATGTACCTTGGGGGTGTTACTCAGAGGGAACTCAATCCCAAGAATGGAGTTTCCCTTTAAACCTAGCTCCAATGCAGAAAAGGAAAGAACTGGAGGATACACTGGATCCCCCTCGATGAACTCTGCAATATCAGCTAATTATTTCGGCCAGTACCATGTAGCAAACAGAGGGGACACGTCCCCTTGCCTTTTGTTGCTAGGAATGGTGACTCGCCTAGCCATTGCAGAATTTATTCCCCACGCAGAAGTAGAAGAAAATAGGGAGCAAGCCTCGCTAAAGGAAACCTTGGGGTTTGATGATTGAAAAACTGGGCGAGGAACCCCCTGATCAAAACCAAATTGGCGACTGCATTGGTTGGGATTGTAGTGCTCGCTAGTATATCCCCATTCTATATAAGAAGGAAGATACCCAGGTGAGAACAGAACGACCACGGCCAGCGAGGGATCTTTAATATCTACGCCTACCTCCACTACCCTGGCTTCATGCTGAAAAAAGCCACAGTTATGAACAAAGACGTCCTCTTCGTAGGGCCTCATCACGAAATTCTCAAAACGATCAATCACAGAGATCAACTCCTTTCGACTCAGTTTCCTATGATAAAGATAGGAGCGCGGGGGAAGAATGGTTTCCCCTGAAGGAGGGCGGTTGATTTTGGTCGCTACGGTAGGGAAACGAATATAGAGGAATCTCGTCAGAAGGACACAGTTGGTAAAATTTGCCAAGTTATAATGACCAAGAGATCCATGTCGAAGAGGGTCCTATCGAGCCATGTATAGAGAGATCCCAAGGCGATTGTAACCAGGGGAAGCTTGGTACCCCGGGCCAAACGAAGGGATATATTGATAAGGTCCCTTCGGGGCCGATCATCGTGTTTTCCTAATAGAAGGAAACGGGAAAGAATGATAAGGATATAGGCAGGAAGTTCCAGTGATGTACCTTGACCAGGGGCACCTCCGAAAGAACTACCTTTAGCAGAATCCTTGAAGAAATAATTGATAAGTTGGGAGAAAATGGCCTTGTTCGATAAACCGGTGTAGCTTCAGCATATTCGGTCCAGCTCCAAACGATTAGCAATCTCTTGGGCATCTAGAGCCTCATCAGTATAAGGCTCGTGGCCTATTACTTCAAGGCCCAAGAGATCACACACATCTTCCAATGTTACGGTGAACTCACCCTATGCAACAATGAATTTATGGGTAGCAACATTCCAGCGAGACACCATAATGGGAAGGGAAACATTATTCTTGGAGAGAGTAAACTCACCAAACCACTTAGCCCGTTACAGCCCAATTTTGGTGAGCGTTTCAGCATAGGAGCTCTGCATGTGGGAGTTCCATGCAGCAAACTGAGCAAGAGAACCCCCGGGTGCTTCAAAATCAATATGGGACCACGGGAAGTACCCTCGCTCCAAACAAAATCTGAGAGTCCCCTGGGGAGGAAGAAATCCCCATATAGTAGAAGCTTCGTCTTCATCACCCAATAATTGAGGGTCAAACTTAGAAGAAAAATGGACCATCTTACATGCACCAGCAAAATCATCACCTTGTCCAAAAATAGGCGATCGACGGTAAAACCTCAGTTGTTCCCGGCGAGCAGCATCTAGGGTGGTGGCAATGGTAGAGGTAGCAGGCGGAGCACTGGTGGCAGATATGGTGGGGTTGCCTGAGGATTGATAAAATAACAGAAAAGCTTTAAGCAAGAAAGGCTTGAGAACGAGAATGGAGGAGCACAACCACAGGTGGTGGTGTAGAAGATTATAAGGGAAGAAGGTAGGTAATGACTCATAAATAATGGAGTTCTTAAAGACTTTCTCTCTCTAAAGTAAATGGAAGCTTGAGGAAGACGAAGGTAAAGTAAGAGAAAAGAAGGGTTTAAGTGTTTGGATATGGCCGTTTGAAATTTTTGAGTTTAGCTCTTAGAGTTTCCCACCATCGCACGTGCACGGACGCCTATAATCATTCCAAATGAACACGTGGCACTTTGGGAAGAACTTTGGCAGTTGAAAAGATAGCGCCATGTCATTAATGAAGTGACGCATAGGGAACAAAAAGCGTTGCCTTTTTAAACACGTTTGAGTTTTGGCGCCAGAAGCTTTTGTCAGGCATATCCAATAAACTTCCAATGAAGAGGATGGACCAATGGTTCCAACAAGCTACGATGTCCCCTCAACACAAGCTTAAACGTTGTTTCGATGATGACACGTTACAAGGGAGAATTATGCAAACGACACACACATCCGGGAAGTCCCAACGAAAATATTGGCAGGGATTTCGGGAGAATTTTAGATCCTCAAGCTACAACGCGTGAAGCTCTGCATAAGGAAAAAGTGGCGATGTCCCTCAACCCAAGATTCAACGAACTTCAGCACTTTGGGTCAGGTACATCGGGGAGAATTTTCACTTTTTCCTAAAGGCGCTAGCGCTCCGGCACTAAATGAAGGAAAATAGGCCAGAATTTTTTTACGTAGAGAAGGTTCATCGGATTGAGAAGTTTTCGTGCAGGCATTTCTTGTTACCATGAAAAATCCCTCCACTAAGGGGAAAATGTAGAGGGGTCTTAGAGGTAATCCTGAGATTAGGGATAATCCACCCATTGGTAACAGTGTTTGGGGATTAAAGCAATCGAGGCAGCTCAAGCGTGGTAACTCAGCGTGGCAACTTAGCATGGAAACTCATACTTTAGCTTATTGTATTAGTCATATTGTATCTTTATTTCTATTGACTGTAAGCTATAACGGTTGTAATGATGTAACGAGAATAATAATGAATTTTAGTGTGAGGTCAAATGGTACTCGCGAGAGACCAGGCTTGGCAGGGCTTGGGAGAGCTTTCATACTCTATCTAATGACCTTGTCGTGGGAACTCTAGAGGGACTTGGTTTGGAGGATTGAGAAGTGAGATACCATTGGGGCTTGTCCCGACCATCTTAGATACACCTAGTATAACACCGAAGAACCCTGACCGTGGAACCTCGGGCGGAGCAACTTGGAGTTCCATCGGGGGTTGAGTTATGAACCAAACAACCCTCTACTTAATGTCACATCTACTGTAGGTGATGTCACTAGCCAGCTAAACAATATCAGACATGCACTTGAGTAAACCACCATGGTATTTGGGGATGTCAGGTAGTTGGTGAGCCACCTCTGTGACAACAGCCCCCTGACACACAGTGGTTAGGCAAAAGGCATGTCTTGGCATTTAATATTTATGATGTGGAGACAACTAGTGCATCAGGTATTTAATGTTTGTAACATAAAGTATGAGGGAGGTCTTTCACAGGCATTGATGACTGAGTTGCCTCGGGGGTGGTGTGGGGGGTTATTTAAGGACCCCAACCACCTTTGAGGGAGGGATGATCTTTTGTGAGTTTAAGAAGTTATTACTAGAGAGAATACACATCAGAGAGAGAGAGAGTCATTACAAACCGGAGGTCTTATTCACTCACCATTGTCGTTTATTACGAAGCTTTTAATACGTGACAGAGATTCGTGAGAGTGTTTGGGTGTGTTTGCCTGCCTACCAAGGTGTATCTAGGGTGTTTACTTCTCTCTCCCTCTATCTAAGTTACTTCTAAGTTTCATTACTACTTTCTGAGTTATACACGAGAGATTTATGAGTTTAAACTGAGTCTTATCTTCATTAAGTTTGTGTTTGCACGCCCTATCATTAATCAAAAGATTTATCCAATTAGCTTATCATTACCATACTCGAATAGGGGTCACACCTCCATCTATAATCTAAATTACCCTCTTACAGAGGTTTTCCTTTATGCATTTTCCTTTATGTATTTTATTTCTTTTTTGATTCCTCAATTGCTTGCTTCTGATTGATGACACTTGTCATTTGCATACGTGGTTCTATGAGGTGATAGGGCTTAATGCCCATTTGATAGGTTTGAAGGATTATTCCATGGGGGACTTTTGCTGTATGTACTAGTGGCAAAAGTCCAACCGACAATAGAGGCAGTCTCTTTCTTTAGCGGTGGTGCATCAAGTCTTGAATGGATTGACGAGCGATCAAGTAAGTTCTTATTTCCTCTTAAGACCATTTTTATTTGATGACCCTCTTTTTAGATATTGATATTCCACTGAGGATCTTGCAGATGACCTTTTATCTCTGAGGATGGCTATACAACACACGGGAGTGACCGGGGGGAATGCATAGCTGCGCCGGCTATTGGCGTATGAGTTTGGCTACTCCTGGTACCTGGGGGAGAGAGTATTCCAAGAAGTCATGGAGGACAAGGTGATGGTGTCACTTTTTATGCCCTCAAGATATATGAGGTGGGTGAGAGAGATGCCAGAGGAGGCGAGGGTGGCGGCGATGGTTGGCGAGCCTTACTCGTCATATACTGACACAGAGGCAACGTACGATTATCTAGATTTTGTGCCGAGCTGGATGATGCCACCCAGTATATATGATGTTATGCCTCTTCCTCTTGCATTTTCTAGTAGAGGCACGAGTTGACCAGTGGGGTCTGCCCATAATAAGGGTAGTGCCTTGACATCAGTAGTAGTGGCGACGCCAAAGGTTTTGTTTTTGCGACTAGCTACTCCCTCCTATAACATCAAACGACCAAAGGGAGGATTGGTGCATATGTTGCATCGACCCAATGCGATGGACCCGGAGGTTCTGGGGATGATGGAGGACATCCTTCAGCCGAAGGTATATCCTTTCATTTCTTTGACTTTTGTCTTTCTGATTTCTTCTTTGCCTTAGACTAACTGATTTACATTTTTCTTATTTTCTTGTAGCACGTCTGGGTGTCGACTACTTGGCTGAGAAACATATGGGATTGGGTGTCTTCTATGATGGATCATATTCGGGATTCGATCCCCGTTCCTTCCTGTTTGGTGCCATTTGCTTCATCTGAGAAGGGGTCTGGATCGTGTAGTGGGGGTTCCTCAGTTCATCATCCGGGAAAGCACGTACGCCGTAGAGATGGGAGGCCCTAGAGAGAGAGAGAGAGAGAGAGAGAGAGAGAAAGAAAGAAAAGGTGTGAGAGAGATGTTTTTGGGGATTTTTGGCTGAGTCTTGCTGTTTTTCTTTTTTCTGTATTCTGTAAAAGAGATGTAATGACACCAATATACAATGCATGAGGTTTTGTTTATTTATCTCAATGCACGTTTTTCTTTGTTTGCTGAGATAGTAAAAAAGATTGGGTTTAAAATAGGATAAGTTTAAAATATAAGGATAGGATTTTTTTTGAATTCTTTTGGATTTAAAAGTTTATTGAGTTTTTTGATTTCGACAAAAGAGGAAAAAATGGAATTTTCTAAAAATGAAGGGATGCTGATCGGCATACTCTTTGTCTTGCCTATCGACTGGTCAGTCTTGTCTAATCACCCTAAGGCTTGATTTCACTTTGTTCAACTACTTTATCCTTGATGGGGTAGAGTTTCATTCGAGTTTAGCAGGACCCTTATCTCTTGCCAAGTTTTTTAAGTATAAAAGGGGCAATGGTGGAGTGTTTTTTTTCATCCATCCACATTTCCTTTCCTTTGCTTATTTCTTGCTTCTTGTCTTATCATTTCCAATATGGCTCTTCCCAAAAGTGTTGAATTCGCCTCTTACCTCGAGAATTTAGAGACTATGTGCTTCTATAATGTAGATTATGTCTCTTTCAACCTAAGTCGGGTTTTCTTATGGGCCCACCGGCCTATTGACTAGAACATACTGATGGCGGTGATACAATTCTAGTACCCTAAGGATCATATCTTTTGCTTTGTCTTGGACAAAGACTGTTCGACATACGAGGAATTATCTGCTATGCTTGGGGTAAATCCCAATGTTGCGACGACCATGCCTGAATTCTCTCTGTCTCCTTAGGAGCTGTTAGCAGGACTTCTCCATATCCCACCCTTGGTGGTTCGATCATTAGTTATGGGAGGAATGATCTCTCTCCCAGCTGTGCTATATTCTATGCATCTGCATGATGTTGGTGATGTGGGCTATGCTAGAGTCGTCACCCTAGGCTTAACTTCAAAGTTACTGTTGGTGACCTAGGACTTGCTGGTGGATCCTAAATTTGCTACCGTTACTGCGTGGATGTCATATCTCCACAACTCTGTGGTGGTGCTATTAGAATAGACCCTAAATGGTCTAGATGCTTGGCGGGAAGGTCGTTCTGACTTTCTGAGGGGTAGTCCCGTTATGTTGTTCATGTTGCTGTCCCCCTTCATATCCCTTAGCAGTCGTGCCAAATTTCTTTACTCGCTACTTCATCAGTTTTGATTCGAATGTCGAGAATTGGGAGAATTGGTTTGTGGAGCATGGGGCTCAATGTCTATGCTGGTCGGTACCCTAGTGGGGGGGGGGGGGTGTTGTAGCCCATTCTAGTACTGGGGGAATACCAGTATATATTCAGTTGTCTGGACTTTGGCAAACCTCTATCTAATTTCGTTGGCAGCTCCTGCATCAATTTGGATGGGAAAAAATCGTGCCTTCCCATTTTTTGGACTTCTTTCCTGTGGAAGATTTGACGGAAGGCATGCGCACGCGACTGTGCTCTCTGTGGGAGAATTTTCAGCCATCGAACCGTCCTTCCCAATCTATTGGCATAGTTTTTCCATCTTTCTGGGACTTCATGAAATGGTTGTGGATAAGGGTAGTGTCTAAGATGTTTGCTGAGGAGACTGGGTAGAGGTGGCTTGCCATGTTTGACACCATGGACGAAGGTGTTGTGGTTTTCCCTAGGCTGGTCTAGGCTTACCATTCTATGGAGCGCCTTCAGTATTCCATTTAAACAGGGCAAGTTTGGGGACTCCAAGATGTAGATGATGACGTGTTTGGTTCTTATGGAAGCTGAGGGTGGGGCCTTTTTGTGAAGATGGAGATTTTGGTGTTTTTGTGAAGTTTTTAAGATGGTTATGTGTTTGGCTGGGAATAAATTTGGGAAGTCTATAAATAGTTTGGTTTTTGTTTGTAGGACAATAAGGTTAGTGGGAAAAGTTATTTGACTCCCTACCCTGATATTTGTAATCGTATTGAAATTTCTCATCAATGGAATAAAAAAGATTTTAATTATATCATTTTGCCTCTTAATGAGTTTTGCATTTGAATTATATATACGAATCGCCAAGGCATACATAATCATTTTATTCACGTAAATGATAAAATGAATTATCATTCTCGGGGATAAGAAAAGAATAGCATTTTGTGAAACATAAAGGAGCCTTGATCATATAAAGCGTATGAACTGCCTATGTACATCTGGGGTTTTTAAAAGTTTTATGAGTTTCATTTTTGAAAGTAAAAAGGTTTTTAGAAGATCAGGTCCACGTAGTTATGAGTAGAGGGAAAGGAAGATTTTTTTAGAATAGAAGGGAGATGAGAAGAGCCGTAACGTGCCGAGATTTTGGACTATGGGTAAAATTTCTTGAAATGGTCTAGGTTGACTGGATGGGCCATCTCTTCCCCATCGAGGCCGGTGAGCATAGCGGCACCACCGGACATGATGTTCACAATGTAGGGGCTGCTCCAATTGGTCTTGAATTTCCCTTTGGGATCCCAAACGGGTTCTACGATTTCTTTAAGGGATAAATCCCCTTCTCGAACACCATGGTCTTTGACTCTCTTGTTGGATGATCGTGTTATTCGACAATGGTATCCTTGTGTATGGTATCAATCTTTTAGCCTCCTTTCACCCAAGAGGGATAACTCGTTAAGACGGCTTTGATGCCAGTCTTCTTTACTGATGAGGAGTAATGAAGGTATTTCTAGTTCAATAGGTAGGATTGATTCAATTCCGTATCCTAGAGAGTAATGGGTAGCCCTAGTTAATTCTTGAATTGAAGTATTATAGCCCCAGAGGGCATAAGAGATCCGATCGGCCCAATCTCAATAACTTTCAATCATCTTGTTGATGATTGTTTTGAGGTTCTTATTAGTGGCTTCAACTGTACCATTAGTTCAAGGTCGATAGAGAGAAGATTTGTGTCTTTAAATCCCACACTCGTCAACCATTTCTATGACTTTTGCCTCTAAATGTAACCCATTATCTGATACTAGCTCGTGTGGGACCTCATATCGACAGATGATATTTTTATATATGAACTTAGCCACCTTTTTGTTATTCAGCACTGCCTATGACTCGACTTCAAGCCATTTAGTGAAGTAATCGATGGCAACCAAGATGAATTCATGCCCTTTGGAGGCCTTGGGTGTAACTGTCCCTATGATATCGATCGCCCATGTGTAAAACAATCAGGGAGAGGTCATGTTGTATAATTCTCATGGAGGCAAGTGTTTGAGTTTGGAAAACTATTGGCATTTAAGGCATCTCCGAACATAAGTGGTGCAATCCTGAACTATGGTAGTCCAATAGTAACCCTATCGGATAATCTTCTTATCGGGCATATGGCCGTTCATGTGGGGTCCACACTCCCCGCTGTGGATTTTTTACATCATCTCTTAAATGCCAGCCCATGCGATGTAGTATAAGTGGGTTCCATCGAAGTTTCTCTTGAATAATGCTTTATCATAGATAATGTACAGGGCAACCAATTTATGGAGGGTTGCTCAGTCTTTCTTGTTAGAATCAGGGGTATCTACCATCCTTGAGGAGGCACTAAATGTTATAATACCAGCATTCGGCTATATCAGGATCTTCTTCAGTGATTAACTCAATGTGGTAGCAGTGGGTTGGTTTAGTTTTCTTTTGGACCAGGAAGGGGGCCATCATTATTCCTTCGAGTATGTCAATCATGGAGGCTAAGATAGCAAGGGCATCGACCAAGTTGTTCCTTATTCAGGGTAGGTAGTGGACGGTGATATCTTAGAAGTGGGAGTCCAGTTCTTCTAGGTAGATATGGAAGGGTAAGATTTTCTCATCCTTGAATTTTCCATATTATGAGTACTTGGTTGATGATGATGGCTGAATACCCATAGATGTCTAGGCATAAGATTCCTTTCTTAAGAGAGACTTTGAGGCCTACAGTGCATGCCTTGTATTCGGTCATATTGTTGGTGCTGGGAAAATCTTGCTTGATGGAAATTGGAGCCTAAGAATCATCAGGGGAAATTAGGAGTATCCCATTACTATATCCTTTACTGTTGGAAGCGCCGCCAAAGAAAATTTTCTACCAGAGGTTTTCTTGGAAGGTATATAGGATATCTTCAACTGGAAATTTGGAAATCCAAACATCAAATTCTTCCATAGGGTGGTCAGCAAGGTATCCAGATACGGCTCTCCCTTTCATGGCTTTCTGTGTGACATACATAATATCAAACTCGGCTAACAACATCAACCATCGGGCCATTTGGCTACACAAGGCAAGTTTCTAGAGCAAGTATTTGATATGATCCATTCGGGATACAAGTCTGATGGGAAAAGTAAGCATGTAGTGTTGTAATTTTTGGGTGACCCTAACGAGGGCGACATATGCTATAACCAAGGCGGTGTAGTTAACTGTGTATCCGGACAACTTGCAACTGGCATAGTAGATGGATCTCTCTTTGTGGGAATCTTTAAGTTAATGGGATAATAAAGCCTGAGTTGCGGTGTATATTATGATCAGGTATAAAAGTAGGGATAGACTAGGTTGTGGTGGCATAAGAAACGAAGGTCGCGTTGGATATTATTTGATCCGATCAAAGGACTCCTAGAAAGATTTATTCCAAACCTTAATGGAATCCTCCTGGAGGAGTTTGAATCTGGGTTCACAAATGGAAGTCAACTGGGTGATGAACCTGATGATATGCTGTAATTTTCCCAAAAAATCCTTGAACTTCCTTCTTTCTTCGGGGTGGTGGCTATTCAAGTATGACCTTCAATTTGGTAGGATCTGTTTCAATCCCTTTATCGCTAACCATGAATCCCCAAAGCTTTCCTTTGGTAACTCCCAAAACATATTTCTATGGGTTAAGTCGCATCTCGTGATCGTACCAAATCTGGTACCACCTAGTAAATGAATGTAAACTCAATCCAGTAAGATCTCAAGTGTGCATCAGTAGTGAAAATTCAATAAGATAAATAGAGAATGAGGTGAGGCGAAGAGGATAAAGACAATATATAAGTGGTTCAGCCTATCTAGACTTACTGCACTGTGCAGATGAGTGAGTGTTTACTATAAAACAGGCTCTAATGGCCTTGAATTATAATACACTCCACTTTCTATCTCTATGTTGTAATTGCAACAGTTTTTTTAGGGTTATGAATTGAGGATCCTTCCCATAGTTGAAGGAGACTGATATATATATAGTGCCTAGGGGTGTAGTGTACCTGCCAATCATGTCATAAGCATGCGTAATATGTGGCATCCAATAATGAGCAGCCACCTATCACTGTCACGAGTAGATTGTGATGATGAAATATCCCTCACACGTGAGGGAGATGATGTTGTAACGGTTTTATGCATGCGAGGCTTACAACCATGCGCACTCTCCCACGTGTGCTCCATTACACTCGCTCAGCCAAGTGTTTAATGTATCCTGTTATGGGGTGTCATCCTGGATGAGTATGACACCTCCACTGATACAGTGGTATGACAAAATTAATGATATAGAGCTCTCGGCTGATGGTGGTGTCTGGTCGAGATGAGTCTGATGCGTCTTTGTGCCCTTGATAAGTCTTGACCTACAAGAGTACGAGACGAGTTATATATCCTAGGTCGCAGAGAGGTCTCAGATCAATTGTCCAGATAAGACTGAGGCCACTGAATTTGGTCCATACAAAATGCTTGTATGCATGACTCGACCCTAGTTAAGAAGTCTTATTATGGGGATGAGGTCATATTTAGGCATATCAATCACCCCTAAGCCTTAGTGTTCTGTGTAGATAGGATACCTAGGAGTAAAAATGTTGTATCACAATTGACGATAAGATGTCTCTGACTTGTCATACACAAATTGATTTATGGAAGTGAGGAAATTACACTTAGCACTCAATTTGTGGCTTTGCAGGTTGGAAGCGACACATGTCTCAGTTCCCATTGGGTAGCGTCTCTCCCAAGCATAAGTGACGGTTGAATCACTTTGGGTCTAGAACCTAAATGATGACTCTTTTGGGAATTTGTGCCAAATGATTTTGATGGTTTAAAAGCCCAAACATTTTAATTTCTCTTTCTTTATTCCCGCATTTACTTTTCTCTCTTTAGAACCAGTCACTCTCTGTCCTTGCTCAAGCATTTTTTGGCCAACCTCTAGGGTTCTTCTTGGTTTCTCATGATCCATTCTTCCCAGGTATTACATCCTCTCTCCTTTTGTTTGTGTTTTCCATTCATAATAGGCAATTTTTGCATTTTGAGTTTTTCGATCACTTTTAAGTTTTTCGACAGACTTCCCTTGTTGGCTTTAGGGTGTTCTTAGGTCGGTTTATAGTTATTTTTAGGGGTTTTAATGTTTTTTTGGTTTCATTAACCATTTTTTGGCCTGTTTCCCTTATTGTGAGGTTTTCGAGATAACTCTGATTTGCTTCTCCGGTTATCTTCTTCATAGTATTCTCAAGGCTTTTTCTTAAAAATTTTTTACCTTCTCTTTTTGATCTTTTAATCCTTTTTAAGATTTAAGTTAAAACTCATCCTATGGATGTTGAGGAAACTATACGAGCTGATCGATCAATTCCCAAACCTTTTAGAGAGGATGTTCAGTGAGATCTTTCATCACGAGGCCGAAGATGAGGTTAGATGCCATACTGAGGCATTTCCTTTGCATCCAATCTTACCAGTTCCCCTTGATATCATTCGTCCTCCCATAGTTGAGGTATGAGATGATGCTCCAACATCTTGTACTCCTACAATTAGGAGATGAGAGGATCCTTATACTTCTCATCCCCCAACAGTCATTATAAGTGGAAATTTGATGAGTGTGGGCTCGTCTTTGAGTGATAATGCCATTGACATCTCATATTTGGAGGGTTACAGTCCTTTTGCATCTAGGTTCTCGGCTAAAGCTGACTCTTTTGACCGTTCCATGAGGGTGCCTGCCTCTTGTACCATCGAGATGGAGACCACTAACTCCAATGAGGCAGAGTTATGTTTCGAAGACTTTCATATGGACGACACTGGGAGCACTCAGTCTGGCAAGGAAGACCTACCTGTTAATGACTCAGCCCTTGAGGGGTCGAGAGTTACCATTGTGCATCCTCTAATTCAAATAGTTTTCCCCGTATCGACCATGACCGAGGTGGAATTTTAAGATAGATTTCCAAGTGGGATACCGATCGCCAATGTCATGAACTCAGGAGATGAGGCCGAGGAACCACTGGATACCTCTTATGATCAAACATTTTAGAGCATTGTAAGTGATGCATACCTCTTACAATGGAGGCACATATATGGAATAAACTCTACTATCACGATGAGGATCCTTGAAGAGTCTGAGAGGGTTTTCAATGGGCGACCAGGTGAGGTTGTAGTGTATGTGCAAATGTTCAAACCCAACTTTTGCCTTCCAGTACATCCTATGGTATATGCCATCCTGGACAATTTGGACATAGCTCCTGATTAACTTTCTCCGAGCACTTGGAGGATTTTTCTCGGCTTTATAATGCTCTGAAAGTTCTGTCATGGCACCGAGCTTCCTGTTAATGTGTTCAAGGCATGTTGTAATGTCTCTTGCACAAGGGCTTAACCCAGCTACTACCATTTTTTGGACAGGAAGCCACTAAAGAAAGTTATTTTAATAAACTAAACATCCAATTATTATTGGAAGACGAGGTATTTATTTTTATCCGACGCATGGGAGTTTCCTAAAAACTACATCTATTCTTCCTTCGAGCCGAGGGTCCCCTAGAAATGGGGTAAAATATCCATAGTTGAGAAGCTTGACCCAGTCTTGAGCCTAAACGACTAGATGAAGATCAAGACGATTAGATTCCAAGGTGAGGGCAGTGGTCTCGTTGAATATGAGGACCTCATGACCTCTGACATCCTTGCTGAGACAGGACTGTACAATGGCCCTCGTATCGAGATTTGTAAGTTTATTTTTCATTTTGGATTTTAACCTCGTATTTAATTATTGTTTTAGTTTTGACACTTATGATATCAAACTTTGAACTTTTGTAGATCGTCCAAGCGGTACAACTGAGGCAATTTAAAAGATGGTGGACCCCAATCTTGCCAACATGGTCAACAAATTTAGGAAGAAACAAACATCCCCAAGTGGACAGACTAAGAAGACAACTGTTTGCGGCCCCAGTCAAGCTGATGATATAAGGAAAAGGAAATAGTTGGTGGAGGACACTACCACCCATCACCAATAAAAACAGATTGGTCCAGATAGTGGGTCTGATAGGGTGATACCCATATCTATTGATGATGCCCTCACCGGTTGTCTCTCCTAATTGAAGCTTAATGATGAGATTTTGATTGGGAGTGTTAAGAATTCAATTGACTCCATTGGCTCCTAGATATCCGATGCTGATAAGTGTTTTATTGAATCTATGAACTCGTCTCTTCTCACTAAATTTTGTCTCCATAGGTCCACTCAGGTAATTTTCTCAAATTTGGTAGTTTTTTATTTTCCAAGTGTAGTCTCGTACTAACTTGATTCTTCACTTTTTACAGTATCTACTTTCCTTCTATCGTCTGGGGGACTGGGTTGAGAGGAAGCTTCCCTTAATTCAGAATGGAAAAAATTTTGAAATCATGGAGAAGGGATTGAGGGAGGATTTTGCCAAGAAAAATCGTTATCGTGAGATAGTTGACCGAAAACACTTAGATGACATCACCAACTTGAAAAATGATCACACTAATATCTTGAAAGAGCTGGTTGAGAAGAGGTAGGCCGATATTGATGCAATAGTTCAGAATGCTTTAGATGTTGCTAAGGTTCAAGCTGTGATCAATTTCAAGACCTTCAAGGAATTTAGAGGTTACACCTTTGAATATCTTGAGAGGGGAGTGAAGATGGCCTGTCACTGGGCCAAACTTAAATAGGCCGAGGTTAGGACCCTAACTTCCACACTATTTGAGGGTATGGAGTTCTTCAATAACATGATCGGTACAACAATGGATGATGTAGAAAATATTGAGAAAGCCCCTAATGAGGTCACCGAACAGACAGTGGTTGAGACATTTGAGCAGGTGGAATTGAATATGGCCGATGGCGGTGGTAACAAGAACTAGGTCATTATCCACATCTCGACTGACAACCCTTCCCTACTTCCAGAGGAGACCACTACTCATGAGACACTTTGAGAGCCTTAATTTGTTTAGGCGGTCGCTTATGTCCATATATGCCTTTTAACTGATGTAACACTTGAATTTTTTTTGGATTTTAATAATTTACTTATGTCTGTGTATTCCTTAAACACCTCTTTGTTGGAAGAATTTGGCTAGATCTATGAATGACAAATTCTTGTATTGTTTGTTTTTGTCATCTTTTCTTGTTGAGTGATGTTTTCTTACCTTGACTTTGCACTACCTGGTTATTAATCACAAACTAATGATGCTTATCAAGTAACCATAATGAAATGGTTTTCAATCCGAGATCACCAAATTGGTCACATCTCGTCTCGTCCTTGGACGAGATAAGTATAACCAAGTAAATGATTTTTCAAATTTTATTTCCCAAAATTATGGTGTTTAATCACCAATCCCCTCTCGTCATTTTGAGAGTGTATGGAAGAGACATCAAATCCTACACAATCGTCTCGGGCTATAGAGTTTTTACCAAATTAATGATGTTAAGGTAAACCATAATTAAATGATTTTTGAATTTGAATTCACCAAATTATGGTGTTTAATCATAAGTGCCCTCTCGTTGTTTTGAGAGTGTATGGATGAGACATTTCATCCTACACTATCGTCTCGGCCGATAGAGTTTTTAACCAAATTAATGATGTTAACGTAAACCATAATTAAATTATTTTTGAGTTTGAATTCACCAAATTATGATGCTTAATCACAAGTCCCCTCTAGTAATTTTGAGAGTGTATGGACGAGACATATTGTCTTACACTGTCGTCTCGACCGAGAGAGTTTTTCACCAAATTAATAATGTTATAACACTGCTCCCCCTTCTCCATGTTATTGATAATACATGGACAAGGTTACCCCCATCTGAATTTTTATCTCACCGAGAGTGAGTTATCGCCATTTCACCACATGAGTGATGTCCCATGGCTTAGGATGAACTGAAACATACAATTTGAATCACTCATACAACAAGAATAGTAGAGAACATTTGCAATTTCTCATTCATTATTTTTTCTTTTTGTACAATGTAGAATAATACAATGATAAAAGAAAACTATTTGCAATGTCCTATTAATAAAACTTATTTATATGTTCTGTATTCCAAGGATTGGAGAATGACACTCCCTCCAAATTCTCGAGACAATACGTGACAGGAACTACCTATTTTGCTACACTGTAGGGACCATGACAATTAGGATGAAGTTTATTCGGCTTTTGCTAAGCCTTCTTCAAAACTAACTCCGCAACATCTAATGAACTAGCCTTCACCCTTTTATTATAGAATTTATCATTTCTTTGTTTGTAAATAGCTTGCCTAATTTCTACATCTTCTCTCCTCTCTTTAATGAGGTCCAGATCTAACCTTTTCTCTTCAACATTTACTTATGGGTTACAGGTCTGAACTCTATGACTTGGTGGACCAATTTTCTGTAGGGATCACTGCCTTTGAGCTGTAGACAAGTATGAAAGGGGTCTCTCCTATCAGGGTTCTCTCTGTCGTCCTGTAAGCCCACATGACAACATGCATTTCTTCAGTCCAAAGACCCTTGGCATCTTTTAATTTATTTTTGATCCCATCCAATATGGTTCTATTAGTTACCTCCATTTGTCCATTTTCTTGAGGTCATCCTGGGGCTGAGTAAAATAGCTTGATGCCGACCCTTTTATAATAAACCTCCAAAGATGACTTTTTGAACTATTTATCGTTGTTTGAGATTAGGGTATGAGGTATACCATATCTAAAAATAACGTTCTTCTCAATAAACTTGAAGGTCTTCATCTTATTGATGGTTATCATGACCTCCGCCTCAACCCATTTCGAGAGATAGTCGATCGCCACTATAAGATACTTTTAGTTTCCAGTTGCCATGGGCAAGGGTCCTACCAAAGCAATTCCCCACGCAGTGAACGACCAGGGAGAAGTAATAAACGATAAAGGTTGGTGAGGGATGTTGGCACACCTTTGACACTTATCACATCTCTTGACATAAATGGATGCATCCCTATCCAAGGTCGGCCACTAATACCCCTCAGTGACCACTCTCTTCACCAAATATCTTCCTCCTATATGGATGGAACAGGAACCTTTATGTATATCCTTCAATATGTCCTCCACCTCTATCGTATGGACACATTTGAGTAGAGGGAGGAGGAATCCTTTCTTGTATAAAACATCCCCAATGATTGAAAACATAGCTTCTTTATACCTCAACTTATTTCTTCTAACTTTGAGTTTGGCAGTTCACCACCCTTATATATCGGACGAGAGGGTCCATGTAAGATTCTCGTATCTTAAGGTCTAAGAAGAACTCTACTATGATGTCTTCTTCTTCAATGCTCGGTCAGTGGTGGATCTCCAATGGCACTGGCCTTTTAATTTATGTCCTAGTTGCTGATGCTAATCTCTTGATAGTGCATTGGTTCGGCCATTGTCTAGTCCAGGGATCCTTTTTAGCTGCACCTCCCTGAAGTTTTTTAATGCTGCTTTTACCCTTGCCAAGTATCTGGCAATCCTCTCATCATTTTCTTCATATACTCCTAGGATTTGATTCATTACCAGCCTAGAGTCACTGTGAGCCAGCAACTGGCCAACATTCAGTGCCCTAAAAAGGGAGAGACTTACCAGGAGGGCTTCATACTTCGATTCGTTATTGGATGCCTTCAATTTAAATCTTAAAGCATACTCTATATCAGTGTTGTCTGTGGTCGACACTATCAGGCTTACTCCAAATCCTGCATCACAGAAGGAACCATCAATAAAGAGTCTCCACATAGTAATTTTTTAAGAAAAGTTGCCCTCTTCCAATGCTCTATTCTTGAATATAAATTTTTCTTCTTCATTCTCGGCCACCACTGTCCTGGACGTACAAGTCTCAGTGATGCGACTTAAAAAGTTTCTAAAGTGCGTGCTTATATAGGCTCAAGTGCAAGCCTGTCACATAACTAATAAACTCGGTAAGCGGTCGAATCCATAGGGAAATAGGACGAATACTCATAATGACGATACAGTAAGAAGGTCAGCCCTAACCTGACTCTAAAAGGAAACGGAAAAGATAATTGATGTGGAAACATTTCTATCAACTAAATGCAAGTTAATTAAACTAATTATGAAACCAAACAATGCAAGAGTAAGATAATTATGATGTACTAAGTATGAATGGGAAAAATAGGTTATAATGCAATCCCTCGACCCTAGTACATTCACTATCTATAAAACTAATTATGAATTAAATAATTGATTAAATCCAGCCTTTATAAATCTTAAGCATTACATATATGAGGGTACTATCCCACATCATACATAATCAAAAGTAAGAATAAAGCGGTGTCATTATAGCTACACACGCGTCGTACTCTTAAGCATCCCGGTTACCTAGGGCAAACGAGATCAAAAGTCCTACAATGGTTGTGATTACCACACAACACAATTTGATCATTTACTTAATTCAGGGAACTAATTTAAACACCACATTGGGTTGGGTTCATGCATCCCAAGCCTTAAAAGTCAAGCCTAGCATGGTGCAATTAACAAAAACTAGGGTTTTTACGGTGCATGCAATTAAACTCATGATGAAATTACTTCTAAATAAGAGTAAATATGTAATATCTACTGGGAATAAAATAATTTTGCAAGAATTATTAAAATTAAATAATAGATAAGAGAAATAAATCAATTTTACTGCAGAAACTATAATTGAGAATTAACAACTTGTAATTTATGAGCTTATAGGGTTCTTCTCTACTTTCTCTCTCTATAATTATGTAAAAACAAGCTCTCCTATGTTTTGGGATTCGTTTGGAATAAATAACCTGTGAAATTACAAGAGTTTTATCCATTCAAGACTCTAGCAGGAAAACTGGATAATTACATAATTTAACCTCCGGACCGGTCTGACCTGATAATTCGATTCAGTCCGGTGTATACCGAGTCGATTCGTTTTCTCTTAATATCAGTTCGGTCCACTTCACATAGGTTATACAGTGAGTTTAAGGGTCCGGACCAATTCATTTTTGATGGAATGAGGATCGATGCATTTCATAAAACTTATGTAATGATTTTAAGGGGCCAGATCGTTTCATTTATGAGGAAATCCGAATCGGTCGGGTCCTTGGGTCAATTTCTCTTCATTTTCTCATCAGTTTCTCATGATTATCTCTCATCTTTCAAGGCTCATAAATTTTTCTCTGGGACTCGAATTTGGACGCTGTTTCCTCTTACATACTTGTAGACTCGAGGTCTTCTACTTTCATTTTGGATCCTCGTCCGGATTCCAGATGCAAATTACTCTTTTGCCCTTTTGATTTTTTTTTCTTTTCTTTTCTTTCGGTTTCTTTCTTTTTCTCGTGCATTAAATGCCTGCAAAATTTATGAGAAATACACAAAACTCGGGATATTTGTTAGAAGATGTTAGTATCATAGATTTGAGATAAATTAATGACTTTTACATCACCCGAGGCGTTAAAGACTCTAAGTTAAAGGGATAAATCGGAAGAATTTATGCCTAATCACTCAGCTTCAGCCGAAGGGGGTCTTTCTCTTTCTGGCTTATTTGTTGGTTCTACAATCTCTTCTATATCGACCTCGTCCCATGTGAAGTCGACTATAAAGTCAGCTAAAGCCTACCCCTTGATATCTATTTTCGACTGATAGATAATATCGTACTCTCCTAGCTCTGTTGACTAGGTCATTAACCTACCCGATTTCTTAGGTTTATAGAGGACTTGTCTAAGAGACGAGTTTGTAAGGATGACCATTGTATGCGCTTTGAAGTAGGGCTTTATCTTCCTTGATGCATGAATCAGAGCATACACTAGTTTTTCCATCTTTGGATACCTCTGCTTGCCCCCTTGAAGTGGTTTGCTGTTGAAATATACGGGCTTCTTGACACCTTCATCATCTCACAATTACTGTGCTGATGGCCGATTCAGACATGACTAGATACAAATACAACTTTTCCCTTTGAACAGGTTGTGATAATAAGAGCGGGGAGCCGGTAAAAGCCTTCAAGTTCTGAAAGGCCTTCTCACACTCATTCCACTCGAAAGATTTCCTCAATACTTTGAAAAAAGTATTGAGGAAATCTTTTAGCGCTGCCACCCGCCCAGTCAGCCTCTGAACGTCTTTGATGGTCTTGGGAGTATTCATCTCCACCAAATATTTGATAATATTTAGTTTGGCTTCTATTCCCCTTTGATTGACAACGAACCTTAAAAATTTGCATGCTTCGACCCCGAATACACACTTTGAGGGATTCAGCTTCATTCGATACTTATCCATCATGTCAAAAGTTCATTCTAGGTCAGCCACATGCGTCTCGACCTTGAGGCTCTTGGTGAGCATATCATCAATGTACACCTCCATGGTATCACCTATCTGATCCTCAAACATTTTATTTACTAGCCTTTGGTATATAGCCCCGACGTTCTTAAGGTCGAAGGTCATTACCTTGTAGTAGTATGTGCCGAGTCCATGAATATATGATTATATCCTGAGTAGGCATACATAAAACCCATTAAATCATGTTCGACTGTGGCATGAACCATATGATCTATCCTTGGGAGAGGAAGTTATCTTTGGGGCATACCTTATTCAGATCCGTGAAATCAACACACATTCTCCATTTGTAATTGGGCTTTAGCACGATAACATCATTGCTAACCATTCTGGGTAGATAACCTCTCTAATGAAGTCGGCTTTCTCCAACTTCTTTACATCATCTCTGATAAATTCGTACTTCTCTCAGGAGTAGATCCTCCGCTTTTGTCTGACAGGCTTTGCACCATCGACTACATTCAATTTATGGCAAAGGATCTCCGGGTCAATTCCCGACATATCTTCACAACTCTACGTAAATATGCTTTGCCTCTCCCTTAAGAGTTTGATCAGTTGTTCTTTAATCTCTTTTTTAGGGCTTTACTGACTTGGATGGTTTTTTCTAGCTCTTCCTCATTAAGGAAGATGGATTCTACCTCCTCGGTGACTTATCCCTTTTTCATCTTCATCTTATCTCTAGGGTCTAGAGTGTCTATGTTTTAAGTAATGGTGGGCCTCTTATGCGCCTCTCTCTCCTTGGCCAAATTGAAGTAGCGTTCGCGTACCTCAACCTAGTCAACCTGAACTTCCTCTACTCTATGAGGAGTCAGTAATTTTATCATTCGGTGAACCGTTGAGGGAATGGCCTCAAACTCTTTGAGGGCTACTCGTCCCATAATTATGTTATAGGCTGCATAGACGTTCTGATCCATGACAAAGAAACTGATCTTCCTTATGAGACATTTCGGCCAAGTGTTCCCCATTCTGATATCCATTTCATAAATTCCTAAAGGTTATACTTTCTTTCCACTAAATCTAATTAGCAATTAGTGATACGGGGTAAGTCTCTTCCTGTTCAATCCTAGGCCCTTGTAGCAATCCTAGAGCATCACATCGGCCAAACTTCCACCATCGACCAATATCCTAGGGACCTCATACCCATGTATTAAGGTAGTGATCACTAAAGGGTCATCATATGGGGCTAGGATCCCCATAAAATCCAACATTGAAAAGGTAACTATCAGAGTGTTCATGTCTACTTTCTTTCTCTTACCCAACTTCAATTTAGTCGCTTCTGAATTCACCTCTTTGGACTTTGGAAGAGCCTTGACTTTTGCAACGCGGGCTTTCTTATCAGTAATATCTTTTCCACCTCTGATAATCCTCCACAAATCATTTTCACCCCCATAGAGATCATATTTAGTCGACCCTTAGGATTAATGATAGGATGAGGTAAATCTGGGTCGGCCTCGTCATCATCATCCGATGCATCATCGTCTTAGTTTACTGGGGTATCTGGTATACACTTTTCATTTCTCCTATTCTAGGTGTCATTCGGCCACCCTTTGAACTACCTTTATCCATAAACTTTATCATCTTTCCTTATTTTAACATCTTTTCGATCTCGTCCTTCAAAGAGAAGCATCTGTCAGTGGTATGGCCATGATCTTGGTGAAATTCACACCATTTTATTTTATCTCTGGCCATCTTAAGGACCTATCGTTCTGGATCTCATTCAAGATCATTTCAAGGCTAACCGTCAGCGATGTGTAGTCATCGAACTTGTTATTTTGAATTTTTGGGACTTACTCCCACTGGATCCCTTCTCATCTTATCCTTTGGCCACCATGGCCTCCTCAGCATTCATGACTCTCTCGACCATAGCCAGGAGTTCTACCATGGACTTTGGAGGGTCCTCGACCAATTTCCACAAGATCTTTCCTTTTTTGCAGACCACCCATCAAGGCATCCATTACTATATTCTCATCACAATCTTCCACATGTAGTTTCTCTTTGTTGAAGTGGGCCGTATAGTCCCACATATATTCGTTCTTCCCTTGCTTTACGTACAAAAAGTGAGTAATTTTCTTCCTTGGCTTGCCCAAAGAAGAAATTATGAATGAACCTCTCAGCCAGTTGCTTGTAGTTCTCTATTGAGTTTCTTGGGAGGGAAGAATACCAGACAAGTGCAAATCCCGTCAAAGTACTTGATAATGCTCTACATATCATCTTTTTTGAGATCGATAAGGTGTCTACAACAGATCGATACATTTCTACGTGGTGGAATGGATTGTTAATCCTATCATATTTTTGTGTCACCACCGGTGGCTTAAACTTCGCAGGGGTAGGGTAACTTATAATTCGAGGAACAAAACGAATTTTCAGCAAATCTCCATTCTTGTCCTCCAATCTCTGAATTGATCCATTCCAAGGTTTATCGGCAGCAACCAACATGACATTATCTCCTTATGTAAGAGGGTAGTGAGAATGGGGTCTGGTAAGATACTGAATCGGGTGAGACGTGATCCACTCTAATTATCGCTGCCTTCAAGGCTCTCAAGAACTTCTGGAGCATCTTCTGGTAAAACCTTCTCCTTTTAGTAAAGATAGAACTCAAGCTAGAGCTCCCTCCCTGCAATAAGATGAACTTCATAGCAATACTAGTAACTTTTCTGAAGAGATACTCCTGAGAGTGATGACTGTCAGTGGGGAGTGAAATAAAATCTCACTTAGAACTAGAAAGAGTAGTGAAAGAGTGCTAGGAGGTTCTAGTGTGATTTTGACAAAGTAATGATGCTATTGAGTTTTTATATCTCCCATTTGACCTTGCCTAGGGGTCCTATTTATACTTGGGCACTAGGAATGAGTTGTCACTTTTGGGCTCCAAAATTTAAAGGGTTGGTGAGGAACAAGATCTGAAATGTACCATTTGTCCCTACCTATGTGTAGTTATGTTTTCCCCTTTGACAGGTGCCAACTGGTGCCAACCAAAGTCAAAAAGCAAGTATGTCTCCCAATGGAGACAAAATATCTGATTTGGTAAATATCTTTTGAAACTGTAACTTGTGGTACAAACTTTGTAAACTTGAGAGAGGAGGCCTCGAGTACCACCTCCTCTAAGACTATCAATCTTGAAGGACCCCTCTCTTCTAGAATCACTTTTTCTTGAGAGGGGCCTTGAGGACCCTATCTTCTAAGAAAATCATATTTGTAAAAGTTCATTTCTTGTGAGAAGCCCTTTGGTTGCTCACTTCACTTGTGACTAAGTGTGAGATGTATGTGGTTTTGAGTGACTCCTAGGGTCTTCCTACTAGTATTCTCTCAATCCTAAAGTGCTAAGTGGTTGAGCTTGCCTAACAAACCTTGTTCCTCAGCTGCCAAGCCAAAACTTTCAAGAGATACCAACTGGCCTACTTGGGCGTTGCTTGGTCAACTAGTCTACATGTACAAGAAAGTAAGTGTTAGTATTTTTGTTCTTCTAAGGAATGACTTTTTCATGATGAGGGGTTGCTCATGGTAGAATCTCCCTCATCTTGGCTTGTTTTCTATAAGTTGAGGGGAGGACCTGCAGGGTTCCTCACCTAATATTTTCAAGAGGTTGAGGGACCTAAGGGTTCCTTACCCAAATATTTTCTTGTAGTTGATGGAGGGGAGCCCTGAGGATTCTGTGCCCAAATATTTTTTGAAGGTTGGGGGACCCTGAGGGTTCCTCACCCAAATATTTTTTGCCGTTGAGGGACCCTGGGGGTTTCGCGACCAGTATAAGTTTTCTGCCGTTGAGGGACCCTGGGGGTTCCGTGACCCTTATATATTTTATGCCGTTGAGGGGCCATGGGGGGTTTCATGACCAATATGAATTTTCTGCCGTTGAGGGACCCTGGGGGTTCTCCAACCCATATATATTTTCTACTATTGAGGGACCCAGGGGTTCCGTGACCAATATAAATTTTCTGCCATTTAAGGACCCTAGGGTCCGTGACCAATATTAATTTTCTAAAGTTGAGGGCCTTGGGGGTTCTGTAACCTATATAAATTTTTTGCCATTGAGAGACCCTGGGGATCCGTAACCCATATTTTTTGGAGGCTAAAAGGGGAGGGGGGCTCTTCGAGGGACCCTCATCCCAAAATATAATGGACAAGATTGAGACACCCTTCTACATTAGCCCCTCGTGCAAAGTCTTTTTTGTTGGGGAGACCAAATGACTTTGTACGCCATAAATTCAATTTTCAATTTTTTTGAGGGTCCCTAGGGGCTCCTCAACATTACACCTATGGTCATTAAATGAACTGTCCCTTCATTCTAGTTTTTTGTGTTTTCGAGAAGCCACAAGTCACGGTGGGAACTAACATGTCATCATTTGGGAAAAAAATGATAGCCTTTTGGCTTTCCTACACGTTTTCCCATTTTCATGTAAAGGTCCATTTTTTTCTTTTTGAATAAAGCCTTTCATCTTCTTCACACTTTCAAAACACTCACAAAGATTTTAAATTTTTAGTGGGAGGGAGAAAAAATCCAACTTCATAGCCCCCCTTTTTCAAATTTTCCTCAAAAACACCATCAATGGCTACATCACCACCAAATGTTTCTACCAACATTGTCCCCATTATGATAGGGTCTGTTCCACTTTCCATATCGGTACCTATGACATCAATGGCCAAAGTCACTGCCATAGTCGTTACCTCCGACAACCTCGCCATTTCTCTCCCCTGTCTCTCATTTTTTTTGTAGATGATGGTGTTAAGGGATGCATCCGATTAGCTCCTTATTCTTTCAGTGAGTTACCTACCGACGGTCTATTGGAGGTTGTGGATCTTGATAGTGGATCAATTTTTAGTTCAAGGACCTCTAGAGATTCCTCGACGTTGGCCTTGGTATACAAGAGTTTCTCGCCCGCTTTAGTGAACTTGGGGAATATTTCAACTTCAGGTATGAATTCAAGGGACTCATCAATCGGGTGCTTAGCTACTGAGGTAGAGGAGGGTTCCTCAGACATCACTCTACAAACAAGGGTTTCTTCGATCAAGGGTTTGGGACCTAGGGCCTTCTCGTCGAAATTTTCAAACGAGGGCTCCTCGTGCGCCGCTGTCAATGAGGCATTTGGCTTGATTATGAGGGAGGGAGTATGACTGTTAACGATTTGGCATTTGGGGCAAGGACAACTGAGGGTTCCTCGCCACTGGCTAGAATGGTTGGTGAATTCTTGTGTGGGGGTTCCTTTCATAGGTCTGATCTTGCGTCGGGTTCCTCTCCATTTCAAAAGAATGGCCAGGGTTCCTCATTAGGGGTTTTAGAACCATCAAGCTCCTCGTTTTCACAGATTTTCTCGCCTGATGTGTTTATGATAGTGGGTTCCTCAACCATTGATCCAGTTGTGATGGGTTTTTCATTTACTGTTCTGTCAGCAGTGGGTTCCTCGTTTGCTACTTTTATGACCGAGGGTTCCTCAAATAATTTTTCCATGTCTTTGGGTTCCTCATCAGGGGTTGATAATACGGGGGGTTCCTCATTCGGGTTTCACCCAAAAGCGATGGGTTTCTCTACTGACTTTTTGTACATGGGTTCCTTATGACTTCAAAAATTTAGCGTGGGTTTTTCATCGATGAGCTCCTCACGACTTCAAAAAATTAGCGAAGGTTCCTCACGCGAGGGGGTCTTTGCCTGATTCCTCTTTAACAATGGGTTCCTCACTTAAACCCATAGCCATCGGTAGTTCTTCCACCACTTCCTCCTCTTCCTAAGATTAGGAGGATTATATGCACACTCGCCAGGGAAGAGATTTTGGCGTCTATCGTCGAGCTCCTTTTTTTGGACCAGGTGACAATTTTATGGCTTCCCTTGCTCAATTCGAGGAAAAATTCGTTGGCAAAGTTCTCGAGCGACCCCATGTAGGGTAAGGTGAGTCCACTGGTTCCCCTGTTATTTTTTCCAATTCTATCCTTAGGGTCAGGGTTGACCATGGTGATTTCCCTTACCCTAGTATTAAAATTAAAGCAACCGGGGGTGCCCCAGAGGAATGGGCTGTTTGGGTTGATTATGTTCTGAGTGTTCCTTCTTACAAGTCCACCCTTAGGGAAGTGGGCCTTCTCACTGCTATTGACAACCTGAGATATTGTACTGTAGCTAAACATAACTCTTTTCTCAATCTCTTATTATCTCGATGGAGCAGGGAATCTCACACATTTGTGACTGGTTGGGGTGAATTTAGTGTTACGCTAGAGGATGCCTGGAGCTATATGCCCTTCCTTTCTTCGAGCAACATGTTTTTATTGACGGTTACGAGTTCCACTGTAGTAGGAGATGGTAGAGGAGTTGCAAGTATCACTTGAAGAGTGCTTGAGGTATGTGGATATAAATATAATAGGTGTCACCAAATATTCCTTTGCCAAATGGCAGAGGTACAAGTTCAGGGATTTCGAGCAACCGTATAAAGAGGGTACTTCTAGCGCATCTCTCAAGAGTCAGGATGGTCCAAAACTCCACCGTTCTTCACATTTAGCTGCCTTCCTGGTTACTTTTGTAGTCGAGTCTTACTGCTAGGTAAACTCAAAGACTCTCCTTGTGAGCACCTTTTCAAATTATCTATGAGATTGTCCCGAGGTAGGTCGATGCTTGTAGCTTCCTTATTCCTTGGTTATCTTTACACCTGGATGGACTATGCGCATGTGGATGTGGAGAGATCTTGCGGCCGTTATAATGTCGTTAACTTTGTGAATTCTATCCTCCTGATGGCCTTCCTGTTCGAGCATTTCCCCCACCTCACGCCTGAGGCCTAAGATTATCATAGTATTGTTGCTCGCCTTCTGAGATGGCATAGGAAGGTCCCCAAGAGGCCCCTGGGTTTTTTTTATTAATGACATCGAGGAGTTCCAGTTTTGTCCTTACAACAAGCGTACCCGTGGTGTCTTCAGTTGGCTTTCTTTTCCTGATGATGGTGGCACCTTCTATTGCCCTTATGACATTGAGTCTGTTTCCACTTATCCACATATCAATGTACTGGAAATGCTGCTACCGGTCCTCCTTCCTTCTTGGACATAATGGGACGAGGTGCCGAGCTTTATCATTCCAAGAGAGTAAAAAGGCAGTTTGGCTATGATCAAGGTGTTCACACCCCTCCTCACTCTGCATGCGCTGATCCTTCAGAGCTATTTTTAGAGGGATGTACTAATTTTACTCTTCAGGGGATGCTTCACCGAGTACATATCTTGGGGAGGGGGGGGGGGGGGGTATTATGTGCCTCCTTGAGATTATTTACCTTCATTCACCACTTCTTGGTTCTTACTTTGGCAGCGACAGATTATTCTTATCCAGGGTTGCGTGACTGGTCCCCCTCATGAGACCAACCCCACCAAATATGTCAAGGCCCAGTTTTTAATTAGGCGGGCGCAAAAAGAAGCTTGGTTTCTCAACACTACTCTTAGTATTCCTCTTGAGCAGATTATCCCAACAGATCGAGATGAGTCTTCTGAACCCCAACAGACCGAGATGCCACCTGCCAAGTCTAAAGGCTTATCCAAGAGTAAAGGCAAAGCAAAAGTTCCCGCAACAAGTAAGAGAAATCACCCTAACACAGTTGTGTCTAACTTCATCCCTGCTACTACCGCCTCTCCCTTCCGTTATTCTGTGAGGACCAGAGCTGCTAAGAGGAAGAAGGGGTTGATGTTGATGATGTTTCTCCCTCCTCTCTAGACCAGGGGTACGATACCGATGATCTCGGAGTGGAGGAAACTTATAGGATTGTGAAATAGGGGGGTTATGAGGCATTGAGCCTTTCTTCCCGGTAGACGCAAGTCACATCTATTCCGATTATAGAAGGTACTATATCCGAGCATTCTTTACGTAGTGGAACCGGTTCTTACATAGTTTCATCTGCTACTTCCCCCTCCCCCTCATTGGAAGAGGAACTCGTTGACTACGGAAGCACACCTTCCTATGATGGTCATAGTTCTTCTTCTAGTGATGTAGGCGACTCAAATTTTCATGGTGAAAGCGCTACTGACACTTATGCTTTGTTATCAGTTTCGAGAGAGTCTTCTAGTGACGATGAGGTGCCACATTCTCCTTCGGGGGTTAGCTCTGCCACCAAGCCCCTTTCATATAGTCAGGTCGTGCTGTAAGTCTTTCTTTACTTGAGACTTTCATGCATATGATTTTTTTTCTCTCTTTTATTTACTTATTCTTTCTCTTGCAGGTTACTTCTGTAGGGGCAAGTGGTTTTTTACCTCCCCCCCACGTCGTGCTCCCTTCCAGCGCGAGAGTAATTCTATGATAATTTATTCTCGAGGTCTTTTCAGAGAGGTTGGTCACTCCCATAGGTGTTTTTTAAGACTCTGATATTTACGACTTACATTTCTTTTACTGGACGCTATATATGATATTTTCTCTGCAGCTCACATATGTGCATCCTACTAGTACTAGGGTCCTTTATCTGACCGCACATTATGCTCAGGTACCTCTCTGAGTTCATTTGATTTGTTGGCCTCATTATTCTCTCTCTCATTTTTAAAACTCTTTTCCTTTGCGTTCTTTGTCTATTTATGATTGCAGAGGGTGTTTCCCACTAGCCCTGTTGCTTCTCCTTCTCCTGTAGTAGCAGTGGGAACTTCTTCGGCTAAGCCCCTAGCTACCTCCTTCTTAGAGGTCTATCTGTTTTCTTAGCCCTTTTATTATTTCTATTACTATGCCTTTGGTGCTTATATTCTTTGTCACCTTTCATTCCCCAGGACCCTCTATCCTTTGGCCTTTCTTTTGTAGGGGACTCTGCCTTTCTTGGAGACCGCTATTTTAGGGTTGTCTCCCTCATGGAGGATTTCTATTTCCCGAGGCCATGTCTCTATGGATGGAAGACCTATGCTCTTTCCTATCCCTCATATGACCACATTTACTATAGCTTCCACTGTTGAGCCTATTTCATAGGTTTCTATTCAAGTATAGGTAGACTCTTCATCCACAATTGTGATGATGATTACATCTTCTAATGCCATTATTATAAATAGGTCTTCAGCATATCCCCTGCTGCATCACTAGTCACCTTTTGCCCTTCTTTTTTAGAGGGGGCTTAGGTACCCCAAAAATTTTCTTTTTTACCTTTGGTCTTACTTATATTGACAAGTCATTTTCTGTTGTTTCCTCAGTTGGTTCGCAGCATCACTGCATTAGTGCCTGTTACTATTTCTTTATAAGCCCCTATTATAGATGAGGCGCCTTGCCTTGTTGCTTCCAGTGAGAGTCCTGATATAGTGCCTCTCTCGATAACTATTCCTGTCATGGGTCTTTAGGCTTTTCTATATGCTTGTTTTCATGTTGCCAATTGCTGCCTCTTTTCCTTCATTTATAGGCTAGCTATGTGGAAGCTTCCTTACCTGCCATGAGTGCCATGGGGGTAGCCCCTCAAGCTCCATTCACTACGCCCCCCTTGACTTCTGTGGGGGTAACTGCTCAGGTTTTATTTCTTACATTTGCATGAGAGTAACCTTTTTTTGTCACTCTTATGACTCATATATTTTTTTTCAATGTTTTTGATCAGCTTAGCATAACTGAGGTCCCCTTATCTATGGGACCTGCAGCTAGTTTTACTCCCATAGCTGCGGGGCTTCTGACTCAGATTTTGGATGAATCTACCCAAGTAAATACTGGTTTGGTTATGCTCTCATTTTGTTTATTTAGTACTTTTCCAATGCTTACTAACACTTACCTATTTTTCTATTCTTAGGTTAGTGCTGCAATCGTTCCAACGACTGCGGAACATATTGGGGGAATCGCTGCGGGAGAGCTATTATGTTGTCATACCTTTCCCTATTTCTTCGACTTCCCATTTTTCTTCTTTCTTTTACTATGCAAGTATGCTTACCTCCACCCTTGTTCCATTATTTCCAGGCTAGTGAGGCAGCTGCTCTGGTAACGGTGGAGCACGCTGGAGAAATAACTGTGAGAGAGATATTATACTGTAATACCTTCTCTATTTTTGTTTCTCCTTTATCTTCTTTATTTTACTAAGAAAGTGCTCTCACCCTCACCCTTGTTTCATTATTTCCAGGTGAGTGAGGTCATTGTTCCGGTGACTATGGAGCATGCTAGAGAGATGGCTGTGAGAGAGGTATTATACTAGCATACCTTCTCTCTTTCTGTTTCTCCTTTCACTTCTTGCTTTTACTATATAAGTGTTCCACTCTCACCCTTGTTTCATTGTTTCCAGGTGAGTGAGACCATTGCTCCAGTGACTGTGGAGCATGCTAGAGAGATGGCTGCGAGGGAGGTATTATACTGTCATACATTCTCTCTTTCTGTTTATCCCTTTTCTTCTTGATTTTACTGTGCAAGTGTTCTCACTCTTGCCCTTATTTCATTATTTCTAGGTGAGTGAGACCATTGCTACGGTGAATATGGAGCGGTCAGAGAGTGCTATGATATATCCTTCCCAAGTACTTATCTGTCATACATCAGCGACTATTTCCACTTGCTAACCCATGGGTCCTATTGATATTTCTCATGCTTATCGTGACATCTCCCCATCAGTTGGCTTCCTTTCGATTGGCGGCAGCACAGTCACCCCTTTGATCTTTGGGTTAAGCTTTCTATCGTAACCCTTTTCAAAGTTTGGATGCAACTCTCATTATCTTCTTTCTCTTTTGACATATCATGAACGCTTATTTTCAAGATCCTCCAGGTGGGTGCAATGAGGGAGATGATGAGGGGGATCATAGTTCTGAGGTCACTCCTGTTGCTGGTGATGCCGATTCTAGTGGGGATTCCTCTTTTCTTCCTTTCTAGGTAAATTCTTGTCATTCGGGTGGTGATGCCGAGGCGAAGGCTCCTACGCTTTTAATGAGCAGATTGTGGCGTGAGGAGCTGCCAGGGCGCGTTAGGACACAAGAGCGACAGTTTCTAGATTTGATTTTAGAGCATCATCCCGAGACATTCCCCTCTCAGAGTGTACTTTATATTGATAGTCTTACTGTGTGCAATATGAAGACCCTTTCTAGTCACCTTCATGATTTTGTGACTACTTCTCCTGCTGAGCTGACTAGTGCTTTCACTTTGTTGTTCTTGGAGGCTCTCCGCGACCTGCAGCAATTCTACCATTTTCAGCTAGATTGGCTTGATGCTGGGGTTCGTTATTTTCTGATCACTCCTTTTCAAAATATGGTGGGACTTCACACATCAAGACAGACTAGGGTCGATTAACGACATGCAGAGGCTGCGAGGATCCCGGGCCAGATTACATCACTTCAGTCCCAGATTACATCTCTTGAGTCTCAACTTGACAGACTTGAGTCTTGTGACCAGAAGGATGAGGTCAAGTTGGTTGGGCCGGAGCAGGAGTTCTTGCAGGAGGGTGGTCCTTTATACGTTGGTGCCCTCACCCATGATGAATTGTTCTTTGTTATTTATAGTGGATAGGCTATTTCTTTCCTTATACTACTTTCGTTCCTTATGTATAGAAACTGGTTATTTATGAATGAGAAAAATATTGTTCTATGTGTCCTGCATTTTTTCATGTCCTCTATCTCTATCTATACTTTGGCATTTGTTTACTAAGACCCACTCTAAATTTTATGTGAGCATTTGATCAATTTAGGCTTCCCCTTGTACTGTGGGGTACTTGCATTGATCTGAGTAAGTCATATATATATACACATTTTTTTAGCACAACCCCTTGTGACTGCGGGGTATTTGCATGCTATCTAGGTGACTGTTTTTTTAGCTTCCCCCACTGTCTGTGGGGGTACTCCTACACATTATTATTTTTGTTTATAAGGAATAGCTTGTAGGGGGTGCCCCTACCTCTTTCCTTTAAGTTCTGTTTCAAAAGAATCTTTTTTTTAATTAACTAGCCCCTAGTGTATGGAGTCCTTATTCTACACTTTCTTTAACAACTTTCACGATCTCAAAATATTAGAGAGAGAGTGGATTTTACTCCTTTCTCCACCTTTCTACTGATCTAATCAGGAAAGACATTTCTTTGAGAATAGAGGTTGAAAAAACTTGTTCTCTAAAAAAAATAATATTTGGAGGTTGTCCTCCTGCTGGTCAGGTGGCTAAAAATAAAATAATCTGTTATGTCTGAGGAACTTTGCTCAGTATACATTCTTTTGGGATGGTCTTAACCCCCAAGTGTAATGAGCAAAGTTTTTTTTTTTTCGTGTACCATCTTCTAGCCTAGTAGAGAGTATTTCTAAAAAAAGTATTCTATTGAGTCTACTCCATATAGTAGATAAGTGATAAAAATAAACACCAACAATAATCAAAAGCGTGGCTATTTAATTTCTTTAGTATTGTGTACTGTTTACAATATGCTATTGCTCTAACATTTTTCACAAAAAAGGAACTTCTCTAGTATGAGAGAAAATCGCTCTGATTTTACTGCAGAAATGAAAATTTGAACAAAACTAGGAATAGTACCTCTTTAGCCATTTGGAATTAATGGATTGGAGGCAGTCGTTCTCCGACTTCGAAATTTGGCAGTATCCTGAGTTCCCCACTCATACCACCATAACTGGACCATCCCAGTTGGCCTTGAATTTCGATGCTGACATGTTGCGAAGGTGGTCAGTAGATGCTTTAAGGACCAAGTCTCCCACTTGAAAATCTATGGACTTGACTAGGTTTTCATAAGCCCTCGACAACTGCTGGGTGTAAACTTTGAAGTTCTTCCATGCTTTATCTTTGTGTTCATCCAACACCTCTAGGTTCATGTGTCGTGCGTTAGGGATGAGTCCATTGCTTGGTTCGACCTTAGCTGATGGTAATGCCAATTCCACCGGTAGGACAACTTCAGTTCCATACACCAGTGAGAATGGAGTAAAACCAATTGGTTTTCTCTTCAAAGTAAGGTAGGCCCATAACACTATGGGTAGATTCTCATCCCATGCCCCTGGCATGTCTTCTAGCATATTTTTTAGAATATTGATCAAGGTCTTGTTGGTGGCTTCTGACTGTCCATTTCCCTATGGATAGGAGGTTATTGAGATATTATGCTCGATTTTATACTTGTCGGTGAGGAGGGCCATCCTTTTGCATAAAAACTGTTTCCCATTATCTAGGAGAATCACCTTGGGTATACCAAATCTGCATATGATATATTCCTTGATAAATTAGGATACCACTTGGGCAGTCACCCTTCTTAAGGGAATGACCTCTGCCCACTTAGTATATAACTTTGTAGCTACGATGAAGAATTCTTTACCATGAGAGGCTGGGTTAATCTTTCTCACTAGATCAAAGGCGCATGTGTGGAAGGGGTAGGTAACTGCTAGGCTTTGTAAGCTGACAGAAGGGGAATGCACCATGTTTCCATGTACGTAGCAAGCTCTGCACCTCTTTACATAACCGGTGGAATCAGCCTCCATGGTTGGCCAATAATACCCCATCATGATCACCTAATCGTACAGTTTGAAACCTCCCATATGGGAGGGCTCGTGGGCTTCCTTCATTATTTTCTCAGTATCTTCTTTAGCTATGCACTTCAGGGCCTTCTCATTATAGACTTTCCTATATAGCTCTCCTTCCACTAAGTAAAAACGGGCTACCCTCTTCCTGAGACAGATTTTATCCGCTCGCTCTGTGGGCAGCTCATCGTCTTTTAGATATGCTATATACGGTTGTGTCCAATCTTCAAAGGTTTATAAATAATTGTCTTATGCTGGATGATTGAAGTGATTTTGTCACCTTAAACAACCTTGCTGTAGGTGAGCAGCCACTATGCTCATGGTGGGACAATATTAGCCCCCTCGCTACAACCAACGGTAAAGTGGAACATCAGTGTCCCCATAATGTTTTTCATGCATCTCTGCTAGTCTCTCTTTAGCTTCTTTCTCTCTAACACGCCTTACTAGGAATCCTCCAGGACTCTTAAAGTAAAGTGTTCCTTGTAACAGGTGGTAGTTAGTGAGCACCAACATCTTCATCATCCCTTTTCTTGTTTCCAACTTCTTTACCACTAGGTGCTTCCAATCCACTGGCTCATTACTTGGGATTAAAGACTTCATCGTAGTAGGTATGTTCTCTGGCGCACTGTGATGGTCGCTTCTACCTCATCCATATCTAACTTCCGTGTTATCATAACCAGCGCGGCGGGGTGCCTATTCATTGTTCTCACATATCTCTCAAAAGTCACTTCCAGGAATTATCCCAGTAGCCTCTGGATGATGTATCTATAGGGTGCCATGTTTGCATGCTTGAGATAAAACTCTCCATTAACCTATTTCACTACCAGGTTAGAGTCCCCTCGGATGCATAGTACCTTGACACCCCTCTAAAGTGATTTTAGAATGCCCAGAATGAGAGCTTCATAATCAGCCTCATTGTTTGAGCATTTGAAGTCTAACTTGAAAGAGAGGTGATATTTTACTTGCGGTTCGAGAGTATGATGCCCTCACCTCCCGTGCCTTGGGCACTAGAGCCATCGAACTACATTTCCCACTTTTTAATTTCCTCCACCATGCAAGCTCGGAAGCTCTCCCCAGGCCGTTCTTCATTAGGGGGCTCAAAGTTTTCACTTGGAAAATGGGCCAACAAATCTTCCACCGCTTGACTCTTGATGTCTTTGGGGACTATTCACTTTAAATCATACTTCGACAATATCAAAAAGCAACTCGTTTCGCGTCCTATAAGTACTGTTCTTACTAGTAGTTACTTGATGGGGTCGCACTTGGTGACTATGTGAACCGTGAAGGCTGGCAGATAATGTCTTAACTTTTGAGCCATAAAAACCAAGGCAAGATAATTCCTATCCATACTAATGTATCTAGATTCTGTTACTGAGATTACTCTTGACAAGTAGTACATTGCCTTTTTTACTCCTTCCTTCTCTTGGGGTAAGAGTTCCCATGTTTATCTCTCCGTTAAGGTGAGGTAGAGCAGCAACGGTGCTCCAGCTTATGATGGGATCATCATGGATGGCGAGGCTAAAATTTCTTTAGACTTCTAAAATACATTTTTTTGCTCTTCCCCCCAAGCCCACTTAGCTTTGTCCTTTAATAGGGGTGTGAATGGGTGAGTCACTTCTGCCAGCGATAGTATAAACCTCCTTAGGTAGGATACCTTTCCCAGGAAGCTTTTAAGATACCTCTGACTCTTGGGGTGGCATCATCACAATGAATTTCCTCTTCTTTGAGTCTACTTGTACCCCCTACCTATTCACAACAAACGCTAGAAAATTTATAGTGGTAACCCAAAGGCACACTTGGAAGGTTCATCCACATCTTATACCTGTGGCACCTTTCGAACACTCTTATAAGGTCCTATATGTGTTTGCTTTCCTTATTGGATTTCACCACTAGGGCATCCACATAAAACTCTAGTATATCACGAAATAGATCATGAAAAATTTTCATCATGGTCCGTTGGTATGTGGCCCCGACATTCTTCAGTCCAAAGGCATGACTGTGTAGTGGAAGTTCCCTAATGGCGTGCGAAAGATAGTCTTCTCTGCATCTGCTGGGTCCATTTTAATCTAATTATAGCTGACATACCCATACATGAAACTATACATCTCATATCCTGTTGTAGCATCGACTAAGTTGTCTATGTTTGGAATAGGAAACTCATCTTTAGGACATGCTCGATTCAAATCACGGAAGTCCTCTCAAATTATGATTTGGCTTTTATCCTTCTTTGCGACTGACACTACGCTGGAGAGACATACAGGATGCTGAATGCGCTTGATGAACCGTGCTTCCCACAACTTCTCTACCTCTTCCTTTATCTTTAGGTCTAGGTTATCTTTGTATATGCGTATGTCTTGCCTTACTGGAAGGGCATTGGGGAGGATGTTCAATTTATGAGAGGTCACCTCTGGGTCTATTCATGGCATCTCCGTGTACTTCTAGGCAAACATATTAGTGAACTCTTTGAGTAAGTCAATGAGCTCTTCCTTCTGTCTTAGTTACAGACTTTTGGAGATTAGAATGGGTTTTCTCTCACCCCCTTCTATCCCCAAATTTATTTCCTCCAACTATTGCATCTGCTCTCTATGTCCATCCTTCATGCATTTTGTAGATTCTTTCGATTCGTCGACATGCTTAATGATATGGGATTCATCCACATCAAAACATTCAGGTTCCAGGTCGGTGATCTCATCTCAGAACACCACCCGTGCAGACCGTTATAAGCAGCAGATAACTTTCCCATCAGGAAAGACCACCTTTTTGCAAGTCCGAGGAGGCTTAACCACCTCCTCCACTTTTCTCTTACCTTTTGCTATGTAGGGAATCACCCTTCCCCCCAAGCGATCATGAACAGATTTATTTGGCTGAGTACTTCCTTCAACCACTTGCTTTCCTTCTAACTTCTTTACAGAGACCTTTATTTCATCATCTAATTCTGTGTAGAAATAAACATCTACCAGATAGGCCTCCTCAATAGATAAGGTCTTCTGCATCACTTTGATGAATATCTCTGTACCCCTAATGTTGGCCTTCACACACTTATGGTAGGTGGAGGGTACTATGCCATGGGTGTGCATCCATACCCTCCCAATTAGTAGATGGTAGATGGTATTAGCATTGATCACATTGAACTTGATGTGGAAACTGAAATTTCCCAACTTGATTCCCACATTTACGTATTCATGGGATTGCATTTCGACACTATCGAATCTGGAAATCACTAGTGGCACTGGCACTATCTTCTCTTGGTTAATTCCTGTCTCATATAATGTACTAATGAGCATAATGTTAATAGATGCTCATCTATCCATTAACTCTCTGGGGGAATGAGACTCCATTGATCATAGTTGTAACATATAATGGGTGGTTGTGGAAGTAAGGCACTTTCCTATCTGCCTCTGAAAACACATTTTCAGAAGTATACCTCTTGATTAACCTCCCATTTGGTCCCTGCCAATTTATCAAGGCCTCTCCGTGTTTCTGAACAACCTCTAGGACATTCGTTGTAATGGATATTCTCGTGTCATATTTCACCCCTATCTGGTCAAAGAACTACTTGAACTTGAGGCTCCTCGCTATGGCGTCACAATAAGAATCTAAGTCTACCTCATACGTCTGGGCGTTGCAAACATATTCTGCTTTGGATATCCCCCTTTCATCCAGAGCAAGGATGACATCCATTTCGCCCTCTAGGGGCTTCACCTGCTCAATTTCCTAAGTTCCATCCTCTTCTTGGTTGAGAGTGAAGAACCACTCCTCTCGCTTTATTTCTAGCTCAGTTCTCTGTTTGTTGCTCAGTGATAACCTTTCCAACCCTTCACATAATTGATCACCACTCTCCCACTCCATTAGCTCTTGGGCTGATTCTTAATCATACGCCACTACCATGTTGGCAGGTTCGAAATGATGTGCTGGAAGTGGGTTTTCATTAATATTCACTGGAGGAATATGCAAGGTACCAATGGCCACCTACTCGCCAATGATCCTTCTCAAATAGTAATAGTCTTTGATGGAGTGTTGCACTCGCTGGTGTAGCTCGTAATATTTTTGTTTATCTTTGTCAGCTGTAGTTGGGGATTCCCCATTCAAGTGAGTCGAACCTGCTACCCCTTCTCGTACTAGAGTATGATAACAATCCACAGTTACTTTTATGCTGTAAGGCAATGGTAGTGGGGCATCTTCTCCAAACTTTCTCTTATTGTCGGGGCTGTTGTTCTTGGATCTGGAGCCTCCCTTCTTTCCTTTGGGATTTTCATCTACATAGTTGACTACTTGCCTCCTTAAAACTTTAAACCTCCCAGAAGTCAGTGGCACCTGCATCCTCCAAATCTAGGTCCTTGGCTTGATAATCATACGTATGTTACTGGAAGCCCTGGTGAACTCTCTAAACATTTCATCTCTGGTTTCATTGATCAAATGCAACTTGTACTCCTCCGAGGGTCCCTCGACACATATTTGCAGTAGCCTTGCCTCTTCTACATCCTCATGAACATCCAATGCCCTTTTGTGAAAGCGTTTGATATATTGCATTAACTCCTCACCAAGCTTCTGGACCACTTGTGCCAGGTGTCTCAATGTGAATTCATCCTTCACTATGAAGAACTTCTAGAGGAATTACCTGTGCATCTCTTCCTAAGTAGGGATGCTGTTGGGAGCCAAATGGGAGTAACATGAGTAAGCCTTCCCTATGAGGGTCTTGGAGAACCCCCTCAACCTCATATTCTTTTCATTTGCATGTACTCCCAAGTACTCAACAAACCTTTCATGTGCTCTCTTGGGTTCTCCCCTTTGTCACTTAACTTGATAGATTTTGGTGGGATATACCCCTTTGGGTATAGTTTTCGATTTACTTCTTGTGGGTAGGGGTCTTGCAACTCCTCATATAGATGAGGACCCTCCCTCTGAGAGGAGGAGAGCAGCTTCCTCACTTCCTCCATGGTAACAGCCTTGGAGGGTGACTCCCCTAAACTCTTGCTTGTGGTTATTGGTGAGCTTGATGGTGCCATAACCTGCTCCAGCACCACCTTTCGCGAATGAATCATCTCTGCCAGAATTGCAACTAGGGTGGCCACCCCTCTAGAGAGGGTAGCTTCTGGTGTTACTCAACCTTGACCCAAACTTGATAGGTTTACAATATTTTGCTTCAAGAAGTTAAAAAATATGGACATGAGACTCATACCTGTCATCGGAGCAGTTAACGGCGAGCTACTCTTCCCTCCCTGAAGAGAAGGTACCTTTGCTATGATCACCACCATGTCTTTTTGAGTAGTATGGTCACTGTGATTTCCATTCCTAGGTGTAATGTCATAAAAAATGATCTACTTAGAAACGTTCAAACCTTTTTTTTCCATAAAAGTGAAGATACATCCCCAGCGAAGTCACCAAATGTAAGAGGGTAGTGAGACTGGGGTCTGGTAAGATACTGAATCAGGTGAGGCATGACCCACTCGAATAGTCACTGCCTTTAAGGCTCTCAAGAACTTCTGAAGCAGTTTATGGTAAAACCTTCTCCTTTTGATAAAGATAGAACTTAAGCTGGAGCTCCCTCCCTACAAGAAGATGAGCTTCACAGCAATACTAGTAACTTTTCTGAAGAGATACTCTTGAGAGTGATGGCTGGGAGTGGGGAGTGAAAGAACAAGGCATTTAGCACTAGAGAGAGAAGGGAAAGAGTACTAGGAGGTTCTAGTATGATTTTGACAAAGTAATGATGCTATTGAGTTTTTATATCTCCCATTTGACCTTGCCTAAAAGTCCTATTTATACTTGGGCACTAGGGCCGAGTTGGCACTTTTGGGTGCCAAAATTTAAAGGGTTGGTGATGAACAAGGTTTGAAATATACCATTTGTCCCTACCTATGTGAAGTTATATTTTCCCCTTTGACAGGTGCCACCTGGTGCCAACCAAAGTCAAAAAGCAAGTATGTCTCCTAATGGAGACAAAATATCTGATTTGGTATATATCTTTTGAAATGGTAACTTGTGGTACAAACTTTGTAAACTTGAGAGAGGAGGCCTCGAGGACCACCTCCTCTAAAACTATAAATCTTGAGGGGGGCCTTGAGGACCCTTCTCCTCTAAAATCACTTTTTCTTGAGAGGGTCATTGAGGACCCTATTTTCTAAGAAAATCCTTTTTGTCAAAGTTCATTTCTTCTGAGAAGCCCTTTGGTTGCTCACTTCACTTGTGACCAAGTGTGAGATGTGTGTGGTTTTGAATGACTCCCTAAGTGGTTGAGTTGCCCAATAAACCTTATTCCTCAGCCGTCAAGCCAAAACTCCCAAGAGATCCCAACTGGCCTACTTGAGCCCTACCTTCTTGACTAGGCTACCTGTACAAGAAAGTAAGTGCTAGTACTTTTGTTCTTTTAAGGAATGACTTTTTCATGATAAGGTGTTTCTCATGGTAGCCACTCCCTCATCATGGATTTTTTTCTAGAAGCTGAGGGGAGGACTTGGAGGGTTTCTCACCCAAGATTTTATGGAGGTTGAGGGACCCTGAGGTTTCCTTATCAAAATGTTTTCTTGCAGTTGAGGGAGGGTAGCCTTGAGGGTTCCGCGCCAAAATATTTTTTGAAGGTTGAGGGACCCTCAGGGATACTCACCCAAATGTTTTTTCTATTGTTGTGGGACGTTGGGGTTCTGCAACCCTTATATATTTTATGCCGTTGAGGGGCCCTAGGGGTTCCATGACCAATATAAATTTTCTTCCATTAAGGGACCCTGGGGGTTTCGAGACCAATATAGGTTTTCTGCCTTTGAGGGAGCCTGGGGGTTACACGACCCTTATGTATTTATTATGGTTGAGGGACCCTGGGGTCCGAAACCAATATAAAATTTCTACTGTTGAGGGATCCAGGGGGGTCCGCGACCTTTATATATTTTTTACCGTTGAGGGGCCCTAGGGGTTCCGTGACCAATATAATTTTTTTTTCCATTGATGGACCCTTCTGGAGGATAGAGGGGGAGGGGTAATTGAGGGCCCCTAACCCCCAAAATATAATGGACAATCTTGAGACCCCTTTTACACCTTCGACCATAACAGCATTGTCACCGACTGCCTCTATCTCGATCGGGGGTTGGATGGGTTCTCTGTCAGCCATCCTCTGATGGATATTAACTTTTCGTTGCTCCTCATCTTGGCCATGGGAGGATCATCTGTCAGCACACCCTCCATTTCTTCTGGATCCTTCCCTGCTATGATATCTGGATAGTCGGTCTATAAGATCCTCGACGGGGCTAAGTCTGTCAAAGTAGAACCCCCGCTGAGCCTATAAAATGCTGAAAGATGAGATTTCCCTTCTCGTCTCGGCCTGGCACTGTTCAACCTGTTGGCCTGAAAAGGACGCATAGTATTTCATGAAATCTCTTATGGTTCCCAACACTCTACGTTATCATCATACTGATTTCCTTCGTATTCTTGACCCTGCCTCCGCGGGCGTAGGCGCCTGGGGTCAACAACGTATCTATGCCTCTTCTGAAGCTGCTCATCCTTCTAAGAGGCCGGGGGTGGTCCCCCTGTCGCCTGATGTAAGCCCTCCCTGTTGGTCTGAGTTATCATCTCTGCCGTCGCACCAATGGGCTTAGCCAAGAAATTCTGGGTAAAGATAGGCAGCTGCTCCTGCATTTTAATATGACTAGCTGCCATTTATGGCAACGCTGCTATGACTTCTTCCATTTCAGAATGCGGTGGTGCCTAACTAGAACTAAGGCCACCACCTGGTGGATGATCTGATGCCATGTAATCTAGAGAAGTAAAAAGTATAAGAGGTGTCTTGGAAAAGAATTAAATGATCTCTAAGAAAGCTTGAACTCAAATAAGAGCTTTTTCAATGGTGGGTCAAATCCAACTAAAATTAGAATCGAGCCACCACCAGAGAATCTGGTGAGGAGGAGATACAAGGAGGAAGAAGATGATGATCTCTCTTCCCATAGATGACACCAAGTAATGGTTCAAATTCTATTACCACCTAGTAAATGAATGTAAGCTCAATACAGTAAGATCTCAAGTATGCATCAATGGTGAAAATTTAGTAAGATAAATGGAGAATGAGGTGAGACAAAGATGAGATAGACAATATATAAGTGGTTCAGCCTATGTAGACCTACTTCACTGTGCAGGTGAGTGAGTGTTTACTATCCAAATAGTCTTTAATGGCCTTGAATTACAATACACTCCACTTTTTCTCTCTATGATGCAATTTCAATAGGGTTTGGTAGGGTTATGAATTGAGGATCCTTCCCAAGGTTAACGGAGACTAATATATATAGTGCTTGGGGAGTGTAGTGTACCCCCAAGCATATAATAACCATGCGTAGTGAGTGGCATCCAATAATGAGCTGCCACATGTTGCTGTCACGAGTAGATTGTGATGATGAAATATTCCTCACACGTGAGAGAGATGCTGTTTCAACGATTTTGTGCACGTGGTGATCATAGCCCGTGCGCATTCTCCCACGCGTGATCCATTCCACGTGCTCTTCCAATTTTCAAATGTATCATGTTGTGGGGGTGTCGAACTGGATGAGTACGACACCTCTAATAATACAGTGGTATGAGCAAATAAGTGATATAAAGATGTCGGCTGATGGTAGTGTCTGGCAAAGACAATCCTGACGCGTGCTTGTGCCCTTGATAAGTCTGAACCTACAAGAGTACGAAACGCATTATGTAGCCTGGGTGGTGACGCTACCACAAATGTGTCTAGTGTGCATTCTATGTAGGATCAAGTGAAAGCATGTCTCTTAAGTAATAATTCGATAAGTCGGGTATCGATCCTCAGGGAAATAGGACGATTGAAGTCATGACGACTTTGGAAAGACGAAGGTAACCTAACGTTGACTCTAAAAAGAAGGAAAAGGTGATTTGTAGATCGAAACAACTACCACTAAATGAAAATTGTAAAATGATTAACTAACGAAACTACGAATGAATAAAATGCAACTACGCTAATTAAATGAAGAACTGATGAAAAATAGTTTTACGAGTTAACAATGAAATGAGAACAAATAGGTCGGGTTACAATCCCCCACACCCTATAAATTCACTTCGTAGGATACTAGATTCGTAATTAGAACCTTAAATGAACTCAGTCTTTAGTACTCCCAAGTATTACATATATGAGGGATCGTAGCCCACACAATATGTAAGCAAAGGACGAGTAAAGCGGTGTCAGATTAACCAATACGCACGTCGAACTCTTAAGCATCCCGGTTACCTAGGAAAAACGAAATAAAAATTCCTAGGATGATTTCACCAGTTATACAACATGATTCATCTAAGATTTTAATTCAAAAGTCTATTTCCACTATCGTGAATTACATCGGGTGGGGTTCATACATCCCAACCCTTAAAAACTTTGCCGGACATATTAAAACAAGAAGAAAACACGCTTTTAATAAAATAAAACATTTTAACTAACAACTTAAGATTAGGAAGAATGAAATTATTAAGTGATGAATAAACTACGACAATAATTAAAGCAAGAATAGGAACAAATTTACTTGAATTGCAGAACTTGAATCAAAGCTAAATGGAAACTAGGGTTTCTGTTGTTCTTTCATCAAAATTAAATACAAGGCTTCTCTAAATGCCCCACAAAAAATACAAGAGTTGGAGTCGTGCATGACTCTAAATTGAAGAAGATAATTCAAAATCTCGAACCCCGAATCAAACCGGTCTGGAAATTTCAGATTGGTCTCGATCCATTTTGTATTTCATCTGGATTGGTCCACTAAATAGGCCTTATGCAAAATCCTTTGGGGCCCGGATTGATCCTTTTTTTAGGAGGACCGAATCGGTCTGGTAGATGCAACCTTATACAACGAGTTCTGTTACACGGATCAATCCGTTTTTCATTTCATCTGGATTGGTCCGAATATTCTTCTCAATTTCTTTTCATTATCTCTTCAAAATCTCATGATTATCTCACATCTTTGGTTCTTCATAACTTCTATTCCAGAATTCGGATTGGAACGTCGTTTCTTCCTACACGCTCGTAGACTCGAGATCTTCGACTTTTATTTTGGGCCCCCGACCGGATTCCTGGTGGAAATTATGCTTTTTCCCTTTTGATTAGTCTTCTTTCTTCTCTCTTACTTCTTCCGGTTTCTTTCTTTCTTTCATATATTAAATACCGGCAAAATCAATAGGAAATACATGAAACTCGGGATACTTGTTAGAAGAAGCCATTAGCAATGATATGAGATAAACCAACTAATTCTACGTTGTCCAAGGTAATAAAAGCCTCTAAATTACGGGGTAAATTTAGAACTTTGATCATGCCGAGCAATGTAAAAGAATGAAAACATGATCCAACTCTAAAATCGGATAGAATACCTTTTTCACGGGCGAGCGATTGCATTTAGCGTATGCAATAAGCCTTTAAACCCCTAGGTTACCTAGTAGGACGAGTTCTGTCCTGTGAGGGTTTGCAGTGAATGTACCCACAAAATTTGACTCAAAGAAAACTCAAAATAATCAAAAATTGTATAATTCAAAATTTTTCAGAAAATAGTCATCATCAATTCATGTTCAAGAATCTCAAATCATAGTGCGTGTGTGCGAAGATAGAAATTTAAACTCAAATTTCCATCGGTTGACCATTACATTACTCACCTGAAAATTCGTTTCAATTCTAAAATCTCATGGATGCTCTCACAAACAAATCTCTCGAAAGTGTGGCAATATCTCTCGGTGTGCGTGATATAGAGAGTAAATGCATTGGAACCAAGTTCATGCACAAAAATAGAAAGACGGAATTCTATGGTAAATGGATCTCATCATCGGATTACGGTTATAGGGAAACGGGAACATTGCCTTTAATTCACACCTTTAATCTCTTTTATTATCTTTTTGTGTTTTGGCTCTCCATGCGGTAACTAGTTTCGCAATTTGGACTCGGTTAGGACTTTCCTGGGGTTAAGGTGTAATTGGGTAACATGAAAATGGTTGGGAATTTTTGGAATTGGAAATTCTTCTTAAGATGTCCATGAGTGCTTTCCCGGATTTTGCTCATTTTTTTAACGCTTTTCTTTTCTTGATATTTTTGTTGAGAATTTTTATTCTTTTGCCTCTTCTCATGCACTTTTTGGACTTTAATTTCTGGGATTATCAACTTTCTCAATTCCGGGCCAATTAGGTATTTTTGGTTGAAAAAATAAAACAAAAGGAAAAGTTTTATTTGGCTCAAAACGGGTTGCAAAAAGGGGTAATTTTTCATGACTTTTTTTGGCCAACATTTTTGGGTGACAAACAAGGGCCTACTTCATTGTCCAAATTACTATTTGCGTTCCCATATGCGTTTCGAGATTAATTTAATTTAGATATTTTTAGCGCATTTTTCAAGGCAACATCACACATATTTCTCATAATCGAACAAAACAAGGGTATTGAGATCACGACGAATTTTTAGATGCAAAATTAGAACTTTGAGTTAACCATTAACTCAGATTAATTTGTAAACTCACAAAAAATGAAAGGCTCGAATCTCACCGGGTTGGTTAATCTCCACATTTATTCGTTAAGTCGTCTATGTTCACTCAATTTCCATCTTTGGTTAATTTCGGCTTTGTGTACTATGTTTTTATAATTTGAGACTTTAAACCCAAATTTAATGAAATTTTTAAAAATTTTGAATTCCAATTATTATTTATTTTGAAGTAAAATATTTTTGGAGTTTTCAAATTTTTTTGATTTTTTTGAAATTTCTGGGCATTTTTGAAAATTTGTGAAGTTTTAGTAAGACGCACTTGTGACCCCCCTAACTTAGACTTTTGCATTGTCCTCAAGAGAAAAGGACTAAAATCTAACTCAAAGCGAATTAAAAGTGTAAATAAATAAAACGAACAAATATGGAAAATGCAGAATTTTATATAAACTGACAATCATGCATTACAAATGGAAAGGAAAAAAACAACCATGTGATAATAACCAACAACTACACAACCAAAGCTCAGAAAAAAATCACTGGGGCGGGGGATTGGAGCTTCTGGGCGCGCTAGGGTCATACGGGTCATAGAAGAAGTTGGGAGGGGGACCACTAAAGTTGAGTTCGTACAAGTGAGTTTGGAGATGATGCATCATGCTCGTATCCCTTCGGTAGGCCGCTTGATCCCGTTGATATACCGCTTGATCCTTATTGTATTGTGTGAGGAACCCATCAAATCGGGATTCCACCACCGAAAGACGGTGATTAATTTCTGCATTGGCGGGTGAAAAATTAGAATCTGCGTCACTATCATAATCCTCATCACCTTCACCCATCACAATGTCCTCTTCATCTTAGTCGCTACTCTCTTCATCACCGCCCGCTTCCTCGTCTTTATCTCTATCCTCCTCTTCAACATCACTATCCTCCTGTGCTAATTGATCTTGGATGCGTGCCTGTTGTCATTCATGTTGAGTCTGGGTGGTTTTCCTAAAAGGAGTTGGGAGACTCGAGAAATCCTGTGGGGGCACAATTAGGGTCTTACCCTTTTTATCCATGGCGTTGAAGAATATGTCCTTATAAATTCAGCGGGCCAGGTTGATGGGGGTGTTGTGGTCGAAGAGGTGATATACGAGGGTGGCTTGTCGCGGGCGCATTGCCGACTGATTCCCCATTGGGAGAATGTTTATGCATACGATTTTGAAAGTGAGGCTTGCTTTCTCGCTTAGCTAGACCACCAGAAATGTTTCGGTGATCCAGTAAGCATTAGGGTCAATGCGAGACATGTACACGTCTTTTTCAAGTAGGGCAAGAGGGTTGGGGTAAGTGAATGGGTGTGGGCTTGGGACATCTTCGGCAACCAACTTTTGGAGTCGAAGTTCCAAAGAGAATGGGATGCGGACGCTTCGTATGTATGCTTCGGCCTCGTTGTGCCCGATGCAGAAAAGAGGTCTAGAAAATGCGCGCACTTCGTTGGGCCATACCGCGTTATGAGGTTCACTGAGGAAGCCACACCAACCCCGATCCATAAAAAGAGCAGTGATGGAATTAGGCATGTCATTCCAAATGACTTGACACTCCACTTGGAGCTTGCGAGTTTGGTCGAAGAAACATTCACACCATCTTCATTCTTGAAGTGAGCGGTAACCGACGGCTCCGTCACCGAGAATTCGGGTGGAATCATATTTTTGGGGAAGTGGTGGTTTGCCATGGTCTCTGGAGTGAGTATGAGCGCTAGACAGAAATAGGGAATGAGTGTAAGAGAGTGAGTAGTGGTGTGGGAAATGGGGTGGGGAAGGTGTGGATTTTATACGTGGTGAGGGGAGAGGGTAGGGTAGATTTTGGAGGGAAAAGGGGGAGGTATTTGGGAGGGAAAAAGGTGTTGGAAAGGGTGGGGGACGAAATGGGATGGATTGGGGAATAAGGGAGTGAACGTAGGGAATTTAAAGAGTTGCGGAAATCGGATCGATCCGGGTTCCCAGGACCGAATCGATCCGAACCCCTTATTTTTTATTTCAATTTTTCCCAAACCGGACCGATCCGGGTTCCTAGGACCGGATTGATCCGGTTCCCAGATCAGCTCTAGTTCACCTATTGGATGGTATACTCCTCTCTTACGACTTTTGGCTGCTTTTACCGATGATCCGATACCCTTTTGACATCACTAACCTCTCACCTTGATACTATGGTTCTAAATGCTCACCTCGTAAAGTATGCTGGTACTCGAATTCCTCTCCTTTTTCGATGTGATCCTATGGACTCCACTATCCTAACCTATGTGCAATTACTATACACAAGAATTCACCCCATACACATCGGGGGTGCGACTACCTCTCAGTTTCAGCTCACTCTACCTTGTAAACGGGGTTAAACAACCAAATGGTGTCGGTCTCTTCTATGCACACCTCAACATATGGCTTTAGGCACTGCCCATTAACTTTGAACGTGTTCCCCCCTTTTGAATCTTCCAATTCTACTGCTCCGTGGGGGAATACTTTTTTCACAATAAATGGACAAGTCCATCGAGACAACAATTTTTCCAGACATAGATGGATCCGGGAGTTGTAAAGGAGTACATTTTTTCCTGGTTGAAACTCTTTCCGTCGTATAATCTTATCGTGCGTGAGTTTCATCCATTTTTTTGAAATCTTGGCATTCTCATACGCATCATTGCATATTTCCTCTAACTCATTTAGTTAAAGCTTGCGAGCTTCACCGACTTTGTCCATATCATAATTTACCCTTTTAATGGCCCAATACTCTTTGTGATCTAACTCAATGGGAAGATGGAAAGGTTTTCCATACATAAAGCGGAATGTATACATTTCGAGTGGGTTCTTATAAGTGGTACGGTAGGCCCATAGCGAATCATTCAATCGAAGGGACCAATATTTTTTATCAGGATTGATGGTTTTCTCTAGTATGTGTTTGATTTCACGATTCTCCAACTCGGCCTTCCAATTCATTTGTGGGTGATAGGTCTTTCCAATCATATGAATGATACCATACTTTGTCATAAGTTTTTCAAACGGCTTGTTGCAAAAGTGCGTACCGTTATCACTTATTACCGCTTTAGGTGCACCGAAGCGAGAAAGTATGTGTTTGTGTAGGAACTTTATCACCACTTTATTATCATTAGTCTTGGTAGCTATAGCTTCCACCCATTTAGAAACATAGTCTACCACGACTAGGATGTACAGGTACCCAAAGGACAGGGAAAAAGGGCCCATGAAGTCAATACCCCAACAATCGAAAACCTCAATGATGAGAACCAGGGTTAATGGCATCATGTCTGGTCGGGTGATCGCCCCCATCCATTGACACCTGTTGCAAGATTTTCAATAATTGCTCACATCCTACCACTTTGGAGAATTTTAGCATCTGTCTTTTTCACGAAAAAATGGCCTCCACATGCTTCCGAATGACATAATTGGATGACTTGCAAAATTTTGTCATCCAGCATGCAACTTTGGATGATTTGGTCAGCGCAATATTTAAAAAGGAATGGATCATCAAAGAAGAACATGCGCGACCAAGTGATGAACATCTTATTATCTTGCGGTGTCCAATCGGGAGGGATGACTCCCATGACAAGATATATCACTATATCTACAAACTAGGGCAAAGAAGAGGTGGCAAAGAGTTGCTCATCCGAAAAATACTCGTCTATGGGTGTACGATCACTAGGTACATCGGACGAAAGCCATGATAAGTGATCGGTGACGACATTTTATACTCCTTTTTTGTCTTTAATGGAGAGATTAAACTCTTATAGGAGTATGATCCACCTTATGAGGCCCGTCTTTGCAATTTTCTTTGCAAGGAGATATTTTAATGTCGCGTGGTCGGTGAAACAAGTGATGGGGGAACCGATAAGATAGGACTGAAACTTGTCAAGAGAAAAAATTATCGCTAGCAATTCCTTTTCCGTGGTGGAGTAGTTGAGTTGTGGCCCGATAAGGGTCCGACTAGCGTAGTAGATGACATGAGCCTTGTTGTCTTTTCTTTGGCCCAAAACAACACCTATCGCACAATCGCTATCATCACACATGAGCTCGAATGGTAAGGACCAATCTGGAGCTTGCATGATTGGAGCAGACAAAAACATGTTTTTAAATTTTTCAAAAGCACTTTGGCATTCTTCCATCCACTCGAATGGGGTGTCCTTCATAAAAAGATTGCTTAAGGGTCTAGCGATGGCGCTAAAGTCCTTAATGAACCTTCTATAAAACCCCGCGTGACCCAAGAAAGAGCTCACATCCTTTAGCAATTTAGGTGGGGTTAGGTCAACTATGACATAGATTTTTGATCTATCAACCTCAATCCCTTTGGATGACATGATGTGGCCAAGAAAGATACCCTCAGTTACCATGAAATGGCATTTCTCCCAATTCAGCACTAAGTTCTTTTCCACACATCGGGCTAGTACTTTCTCTAAATTGGCTAGACATAGGTCGAAAGAGGTGCCAAAAACAGTAAAGTCGTCCATAAACACCTCTATCCCTCTCTCAACCATGTCACTGAATAAGCTCAACATGCACCTTTGAAAGGTCGCCGGTGCATTTCACAAGCCGAATGGCATACATTTGTAGGAAAATGTTCCAAAGGGGCAAGTGAAGGTTGTCTTCTCTTGATCAAGTACATATACCTCAATCTGGTTATATCCAGAATAATCATCTAGGAAGCAATAGTAAGGGTGGCCCGCTACTCTTTCAAGCATTTGATCGATAAATGGAAAGGGGAAATGGTCTTTCCTAGTTCCCATATTGAGTTTTCGGTAATCAATGAAAACACGCCACCCAGTGGTGGTACATTGGGGAACTAACTCTCCCTTGGCATTTTCAATCAGGGTCATGCCCGACTTCTTTGGGATGACTTGAATGGGTCTCACCCACTTGCTATCCGAGATTGGGTAGATAATCTCGACATCCAATAACTTTATAATTTCAGTAGATAATCCCGACATCCAATAACTTTATAATTTCAGTCCTCACCACATCTTTCATTATGGGGTTTAGTCGTCTTTGCATTTCTCTTGAGGGCTTAACATATTCCTCGAGGTGAATCTTATGGGTGAAAATCAGAGGGATTATCCACTTTAGATCATCTATACACCAACCAAAAGAACTTTGGTGCTTTCTCAGAATTTTTAATAGTTTAACCCTCCTGCTCTTCATCTAAGCTAGAGGAGACAATAACAGGAGATGTCTCACCCTCTCCTAGTAATGCATATTTAATGTTGGCGGGTAGTTTATTCAACTCGAGAGTCAAGAATGTGTCACAAGAGGGAACCATGCGTGCCTCCCTCGGCGGTAACTCTTTGAATTCAGAAACCCAATTAACATCTCTTACGTCCTCTTTCAATGCTCTCTCATTGAGTAAGCCTCTCAACTCCTCTATCTCCCTCTTAAACTTGGTGTAAGCTCCATCACTCTCATGACTAGATACTAAGCAAGCTTCTAAGGCGTCTCCACAATAATTTTCCTCAATGTGTTCTTCTATGATCTCCTCAATTAAGCTCACCGTGTGAAGATCATCTTCTTCCCCTACTTGTTGGGCTATATTGAAGATGTTTGTTTCTAAAGTCATATTCCCAAAAGTGAGTTGCATCTTCCCATTTCGAGTATTTATCAGTGCGTTATCCGTATCTAAGAGTGGGTGCCCAAGGATGATGGGAACATGATTTTTTGAGGCGAAGGAGGGCTCTGTGTCCCAAATGACAAAATCTACTCGGAAGTAGAAAATGTTCACTTGGACTATCACGTCCTCTACTATACCCCTCGGTATCTTCACGGTTTGATCCGCTAATCGGAAAGTGATGCTTGTGGGCTTAAGATCAGCCAAATCAAGTTGCCTATAAATTGAATAGGGGAGGGTATTGATACTTGCCCCCAAATCGAGTAAGGCCTTTTTGAATTTATTCTCTCTAATGGTGCAGGAATCGGTGAATGCACCGGGATCTTTATATTTAGGTGGGAGATCGTTAAGAAGAACCGAGCTCACATTATGTCCTAAGAATAAGTTTTTCTTTACCTTAATCCTCCTCTTAACAGTTAATAACTTTTTTATAACTTTTGCATAGGCTAGAATTTTCCTTATTGCATCGAGGAAAGGTAAGTTCAATTTCACGTTCTCAAGGACTTCTAGCACCTCATCACTTAGGGTCCCCTTATGGGAAGAAATCAATCTTTAAGGAAATGGCGCAGTGGAGGGTGGTTTTACAACTACTCGGGCTCACTAGTGCCTATTTTGTCACTCTTGTTCAAGGATATATCTCTGGCCTCTTTCATGCCGGGAAGATTATCCTAGTCTTTCGAAGCGTCGTGTGGGGGAGGTGATAAATCAAAAACTCTCCCACTACGAAGAGTGCTTACGGCTTGACAGTGCTCCTACTGTTCTGTAAATGTGGAGCAGACACTCGGTTGACCTTGGGCAGGAAATTTTCCCTTATCTTGGATACTCAACGATGATTGCAACTTGGAGATGCGCGCATTCATGTCGATGAACATGCATTCAAATCTAGCATTAGATGCACCTTGAGAATTTATGAACTGATTTATTATATCGTCGAGGTTCCTCCGTGGTGGTGTAATATTCGAAGCTAGAGGAGGTGGTGCTTGTTGGTATTGAGGAGGTGGTGGAGGTGGGACAACCTGTGAATGTGGGTTCATCGCAGCTTGTGGTTGTCTATAGTTAAAACCAGGATGGATTCTCCACGAAGGGTTGTACGAATTCCCATGTGGGTTGTTAAAATTTACTTTGAATCATCCTATAGCATCCACCTACTCGGTGTGCATGGCTTTGTAGGAAGAAATCATCAGGCATGCTTTTGGGGAATGGCCCACCTCACAGATAGAACATACTTTTTCTTTCGACCCACGGTTGGACCCGGAGATATCTCTCAACCGGCCATCGAACCACTCTTTCATATCTCTCTGAAACTAATAGAACTGGCGATCTATTAAGGTATTACTATCCAAATGGTATAGAACGGATAAAGTTGGAGCGATAGATGGTTGTTTAGTCCGGGCTTGGGTATTAGGATCAGATATGTCCCATGCTTGTGTAGTCTCTACGACATACTTAAGATGGTCCTCGACATCGCAGGACTTTAAATACCAAAAAGGTATTTCACACATTATTTGCACAAGTTTTTTAGAAGCTACTGTCAGCCCATTATGGAAGAAAGAGATCACTACGTGTTTGTCAAAACCATGATGGGGGCATGCTCTTACCAACTCTTGAAAACGTTCCCAACATCTGTCAAAAGGCTCAGTACCGTATTGTCAGAAACCTTGGATTTGAGCTTTGGTAGAGTTAGCCTTGTGCTGTGGATAAAATTTTGAGATAAACTTGGACAAAATATGTCTCCGGGAAGTTACGGAGTTAGGGATAGAGACCATAGCCAGGTCTTGGCTTTATCCTTTAAGGAAAAAGGAAAAAGCTTTAGGAGAATGACATCTTATGTGCAAGCTTGGTCGCTAAATATGTTGCAAGCCTATTCGAACTCACGGATATGAAGGTATGGTTTCTCTGAATCCATGCCATAAAACGTAGGGAGAATATGTATCATCCCATTATGAAAGTGGAACTGAACGGCATTATATGGAAGTAAAATGCAACTAGGGTGACAGTCCGCTCAGGAAAGAGTAAAGCTTTCATGGGATGATAGGGAAGATCTCCCTCTTCAGTATCGAAACTAGTTGCATCAGACATAACGCTCGCGCTCTCTCCAAATGACTCGGTGTACTCACTCAGTGTCCTAGATGTGTGACTCGAGGATTGACTTAGGGTGTAACTACCGATAGAGTGCTCAAGAGTAGGAAGTGGAACCCAAAATTGTGGAATGCGAGGTGTGTGGGTGCTTTCAGAGTTATACTCAACAATCGGGTTTTCGTGGATTCTGGTTGGAGTAGTCTGGGTATGTTCAGGATTTTGCATTAAAGGTTTTTTGAGAGATGATGAATTTTTTTTTTTAATTTTTGGTCAAAGTTCTAGATTGACTCGATCTAACCTAAGTCTACCTAGATTCCCCGGCAACGGCGCCAAAAACTTGACGCGACCACAAATGTGTCTAGTGCGCGTGCTGTGTAGGCTCAAGTGCAAGCCTGTCGCTCAAGTAATAACCCGATAAGTCGGGTATCGATCCTCAGGGAATAGGATGAACGAAGTTGTGACAACTTTGGAAAGACGAAAGTAAACTAACTTTGACTCTAAAAAGAAGGAAAAGGTGATTTGGAGATCGAAACAACTACCACTAAATGCAAATTCGAAAATGATTAACTAATGAAACTACGAATGAATAAAATGCATCTACGCTAATTAAATGCAGAACTGATGAAAAATGGTTTTACGAGTTAACAATGAAATGAGAACAAGTAGGTCGGGTTGCAATCCCCCACACCCTAGCAATTCACTTCATAGGATACTAGATTCGAAATCATAACCTTAAATGAACCTGATCTTTAGTACTCCCAAGTATTACACATATGAGGGATCGTAGCCTGCACAGTATGTATGCAAAGGACGAGTAAAGCGGTGTCGCATTAACTAATACGCGCGTCGTACGCTTAAGCATCTCGGTTACCTAGGGCAAATAAGATCAACAGTCCTACGACGATTGCACAAGTTGTACAATACGATTCATCTAAGATTTTAACTCAAAAGTCCATTTCCATTATCGTGAATTACATCGGGTGGGGTTCATACACCCCAACCCTTAAAAACTTAGCCGGACATATTAAAACAAGAAGAAAACACGCTTTTAATAAAATAAAATATTTTAACTAGCAACTTAAGATTTGTAAGAATGAAATTATTAACTAATGAATTAACTATAGCAATAATTAAAGCAAGAATAGGAACAAATTTACTTGTATTTCAGAACTTGAATAAAAACTAAATGGAAACTAGGGTTTCTTTTGTTCTTTCTTCAAAATTAAATACAAGGCTTCTCAAAAAGAAATTAGAAGCTTTTTTAATGTCTGGGAGGAGTTTTAAATTTATACCCCATGAAAAATACAAGAGTTTGAGTCGTGCAAGACTTTAGCTTGAAGAAGATAATTCCAAATCTTGAACCCCAGATCGATCCAGTCTGGACATTTTGGATTGGTCTGGGTGATAACCGGATCGATCCGTTTTTCATTTCATCCGAATTGGTCCACTAAATAGGCCTTATGCCGAAAACTTTGGGGACCGGATCGATCCTTTTTTTAGGAGGATCAGATCAGTCTGGTAGATGCAACCTTATACAGCGAGCTCTGGTACCCAGATCAATCCATTTTTCATTTCATCCGGATTGGTCCGAATATTCTTCTCAATTTCTCTTCATTATCTCTTCGAAATCTCATGATTATCTCACATCTTAGGTTTTTCATAACTTCTATTCAAGAATTTGGATTGGAACACCGTTTCTTCCTACGCGCTCGTAGACTCGAGATCTTTGACTTTTAATTTGGGTCCTCGATCAGATTCCTGGTGGAAATTATGCTTTTTCCCTTTTGATTAGTCTTCTTTCTCCTCTCTTTCTTCTTCCGATTTCTTTCTTTCTTTCATATATTAAATACCTGCAAAATCAATAGGAAATACACGAAACTCGGGATACTTGTTAGACGAAGCCATTAGCAATGATATGAGATAAACCAACTCATTTTATGCTGTTCGGGGTAATAAAAGCCTCTAAATTAAGGGGTAAATTTGGAAGAATTTATACGTAATCAGGTGGCTGCGAGGTCTCAGCCAAATGGTCCAGACGAGAGTGAGGTCACCAAAGCTGGTCCATACAGAACGCTTGTATGCGTGGCTTGACCCTAGCCGAGAAGTCTTCTTTGTAATACCCCATATTTTTTTGTGGCTTTTAAATTTAGGGATGTATTAAATTTAATTGAGATAAATTAATTCAAAAAAATTATTTATTATTTACTAGCGTGACGAGAGTTAGTAATTATTGGAAATTTGTCGAATATTACTAAATGGGTAAAGTAATATATAATATTGATTTTATAAAAATTGTCACGAGTGAATAAAATGACAATTATGGAAATTTAAGTCGGGACGCGCCCGTGTCGTGTCAGGACTGAATTGTGATTATTAAAGGTGAATAATTTATAAGTCACTCGTATGGTCATTTTGAGTGCGTCAATGCGTCCGGAAGGGTTCAGATAATCAAAAATGTACCCGGGGGTTTAGTTTGGGTCTCGGGGCGTTTTTAGGCCTAATTAGCATTCCGGGAGGGCGTTTTAGACATTTTGCACTTTGGGCATGGAAACCCACGGATTTTTAAGTTTTTATCAGATGTTAGGGGTTGTCTTCTAGGGTTAGCATAACCAAAAAACCAAAGACAGCCGTTGGAGAGGAAGATGAGATGCTTTCCAAGAAGTTCTAGGCCAAGAATTTCACCGTTTGCTCCGTCGTCACCGCCAAATTGTAGTTCGCGGGACGAGGATCACAACCACACCAATTTATTCCACAAATCTGAAGTAAGTATTTCCTGGCAAGTATCTATCTTGCTTTATTTTAGTTAATGCTTCAATGATATTAGTCTAGGGCTGATTAGAACTAGTTTTTGTGAAAGAAAACACATAAATGAGACTAGAATTTATATGTTGTAGAGGTAAAAATAGTATTCTGGAAATATCTTTCATATGTAGAGGTTGAATCACGAATTTGCATTGAGTTAAGAGTAGAAAATCTGGAAAAAGAATGGGAAGAACTAAGTTAAAGAAAATATTAGGGTTCTTGAGATTTATATAGATTTTGTCCCTTTTAATTCGTTACACTTGATGAAAAATCACATGTCTTACGTAGAATATTAATTATTTGTGTACATAGAACTTGTAGTATCAATTGCTGGGAGTTTGGGAATGAAATATGTTGATTTGTATGAGTTTCGAATAGGATTCCCGTAACTGGTATTTTTGTAGTTTCGCCATAACTGCTTGATCGATCGATCGACCAAAGAGCATCGATCGATCGAATGATCAATCGATCGACCCACTTCCATCGATCGATCGATCGACCCCTCCTGGAAAACTCACATTCCCCTATTTAAATAGTTTATTTCGATTTAAATGAGTAGTAATCTTTGGACATTATTGTTAGAACATTTTGGGACATAAAGAGGACCAGTAGGACTTTATAAAAATGGAGCACTTAATGTAAGATGAAATTAGGGTTCACGGGGAGTGAATTACACTTAAGGAATAAGGGGAACATGTGTTTAAAGGAGTGAGACTCGTAAGGAAGTTACGTCATAAAATAAAAGAGTACCTACTGAAATTACATTGGGGAGGGGATAGGATACTATGAGTGATAAGAAGTAAGTTTGGAATAATCCCGTAAATAAGAATAAAAGAGACAGCCGTTATACGGGATAATATAGTAAAGTGTACTAAGAATGAATATCATAAGAATGGGTTGCGGGTGTACCTAATTTAGAAATGGGAATGGTAGTATACATATATATGGCTGTGTCTATGCATATACTATATACGTGTAAAAATCTTGCCCACACTACTTGCTATCACGGAGGTTAGCACGCCAGGACAGTCTTATCTCGATGGGACCTTTATGGGAGATATTGACTTATACCCTAGAACATAGGAATCCTTGGTACAGGTTATCTGATCGATAGTCAAACGATCCTAAGAGACGTGAGGGTATGTGCTGACCTTTTAGTGAATTGGAACTATGCTTTGCCTCATTTTGTATGTGTTTTGTGTTAATACAGTTCGAGAGTGATTCCGAGCTAGTATTTCCCTTAGTACAAGTGATATGGGGACTTGATAGCAGAGTATGATAGCACCATAAATTTTATGTGGGGTGTCGATAGTATATATATATATATTATATGAGTGATTAATATATATATATATATATATATATATATATATATAGAGAGAGAGAGAGAGAGAGAGAGACTTGAAATTGGGAACTTTATACTGTGACTAAAAGTAGTTAAGTAATGAATAAATATTTCGACTTTAATATAAGTGTTTGAAAAGTTTGAGGCAATGTTGAAAGACTTTATAATGAAACGAAACTCTTATGAATTTTTTTTTCTCAGAAATTAATTATCTAAGTCCTAGTAATGGTGGTCATGAAATCTTATGAGAAAATTTAAGATAAGTTTAACTTGTGGGGATTAATAGTGCGGTAGGTGTGCACATTAGAAGAGAGGTGAGAATATCTCAAGAGAGTTCCGCATACTAATATGATTGTTGCATTTGCTGGTAAGTATTTTAAATACTTGCTAAACTAAATTTTTAACTGTTTTACAATCGGGCTCTGACCCGGTTCCTGTTATCTATTCTCTCTTGTATATATATGTATATATTACAGGTGCCCAGCCACAGGGGTGTCATGCTTAGGATTCTTTAAAAGGAATGTGTTGCAGCTTAGTTGGGAGTTGCAAGCCTTTTGCTTAGACAACCTCATTATTGATTCCACTCCTAGTTCTATTTTATCCAGTTGGGCATGTGTCGCCTTTTTTCCTTATTCAGTTGGTTTTGACAGAGATTATGATTCATTTACTTCTAGTATTTCTACTTTGGGATTTGTTACTATCTGGATGTTTTTCCTTTGAAGTTTTAAAGTTGGTATTAGTTATTTGAATGCTTAAATTGCTTGGATTATCTTTTCCAGTTTAGTTATTGTGTGACTCTTAAAACTATGAATTATGACAGGTTTTTATTGATGGGCTTAAATTAAATATGGAAATAATGTTTTAAAATGGTTTTGTCACTTAGCTTAATTAATTAGGGTGTTTAATTTGAAAAGTTATTTTGCGACAGTGATGCTAAGAATGAACCAACCGTTCACCTTGGTTATAATTTAATAAAGGACTGAGCACCCGGTATTTAAATAAGCGGGGTGTCACAGGTGGTATTAGAGCATCAGGTTCTAGTGTCCTTTAGGATCTGTGCGGCTTATTATGCTTCCAGCGTTGCTTTGTTTGATATATAGCCCTAAGTTTAGGATTGTTGATTTCTATGGTGAGATTTCGTTCTATTGATATAACGTATGTATATTATTAAATTCTAATTGCATTTGGATGTGTGCGTATGCCGAGCAATGAAGGATGTCTGATGAGGGCCGTTAAGCGGACATCAGGAGAAAGGGCTTAGTTGAGGTTGTAAAGTATATTCGAGGATGATGACCATAGTTAAGGTCACTCCTATTATGGCACGAGAAGATAGGAGTTTAAAGACGGATAGGGCGTAGCTTATGATTTCCATGTGCTGCTATAATCGAAAGAGGTGCAAGAGTAAACTCACTAAACGTGGTATAACTGGGAAAAAGTCAGACGAAACATTAAAGAGAGATGTCAGTGGGAATTTTGGGAATTTTAGAAATGCAAAAATTGCGTGTATTAGCTAGTGGAGGTAAAGTATCCGAAGGTTTGGACATAGGACGTAGTGTTGCTAACTGAAAGTGGAAATTTGGAGAAAATTTTTCTTGACTTGTAAAAACAAAGTTATCATGGTGGGAGTCAGCGACTACTTTTAGAAGTGGAATAATATGACTATAGGAGAATCTTAGGTACATTTTGACTACATGTCCCTTTATCAGATGCTCAGAATAAGATGTGAACGTTGTCCTGAACTCATCATAGGAGAACCTGACATAGGTTTATTTGAGAATATGAATCGAAACCATTAGCAAATCTTATATCGGAGGATGTAGATACAAATGGAGGAGAGAACTCCAAGTGGGAGATCGACTCGTAATAATAATTAATAACGAATTCTGCTGGATGGTCGATTAAGAGCTTGATAATGTCGTACTTTTTCAATGGAGATAATAATGCATCTTTGTGTGGGAAGCTAAAAGAATTGAAGAATTTAGTGAAGAATAAGACATGATAAAACGGTGGCAGTGTATCACCACAAGGGGGTGTGGATACACATCAGGGGACCCATTTGTATAATTCAGATAGCTGAATTCTTACTAAGCGAGGGTAGATTCAGTAAGGACTATTGTAGTCAGTAACATGTTCTTTAGAGCCAACAAGGCTAAGGGAACGAAGGGGGTAGCCATCAGACATCGATTCTACCAAAGTTCGAGATAAGGAAAATCCTGATATGGTTAGTATGACAGGTGATAAGTGGATTAAGTATCGAGGTATTTTGTGCAGAGTGAAATCACACGTGCTAAAATATTTTTCCCGAAGCGAGTATAGGGGACAAGAGTATGGTGTCTAGTAAGGGACAATGATTAAAGTAGTTTTTTTTTTTGGTTTAGACAAGTGTGTCACGTCCGGAGACCATCTGTGCAGTCAACATGATTGGCGAGGTAGAAGTATGTGTTTTATCCCCAACGGATGAGGCATGTTTTATGTGACCCGAGTGAGTCACCACTTCTTTTTTCATTGCTATATTAACATGTGAGATGAGTTTAAGGTGTATAACTATAAACATTATTATTATATGAATAATTTTCGTAGTGTAGCGGGATTATCCTTAGTGCTATCCGCGGAGGATGAATGGGTATATTAATAGTGTTATATACTTTATTGAGATTACTCATTTTAGGGATGTGATATACGAGTATGATATTATCTTGTTTACAACTTTATAGTAATGGTTAGTACGATAGTAGGCAGTTATTGCAAGGCTATCGAAATGGTTGCATTAGTACAATATGTTTTGTTCTGGTGAGGCCTCACCTGCGAGCGGGTCGGACTCACACTTATATTATCTATTTTAGAGACTTCGAAGGGAATAGTGGGCTCGAGATATTCGATCCCGATGCATGTAAGGACTTTGTTGTTATGATTCAGTATGTATTAGGCTTACTGTTGAGCGAAAAGATTTAACTCATTATGATGTTTAGTGCTTAAGACTTGGTGATAGGAAGAGCGCATTGATATCTCTATCCTTTATGGATGTGAGAGTTAAGAGTTGGACCCATATGTTTGGGGACAAGATTTCAAGAACCCCGAGTGTATGTATTCGAGGTTTATGGAGTGAGATTACCACCAATTTTTGAATGATTGTACAATTGGCAAAATGTTCATTGTTAAGTATAATTACGGGAAGAGATGTAGCTTTTCTGTCAAGAGACGGAATAACGGGGTACATGCTATGGACGGAGGGCCTAACGGATTTCGATAACCGACAATGCTAGGTAGTAGTGTATCGGGGGGGTTCCTTGTTTGGATTTCCCTTTGCGAGACATCCCACGCATGAAATTTAGTCTAAGGTTGGAAATAGGGAGATGTTCGATCATTAGTCCATGAGTTTGGTACCTCGGTCGTAATAGGAGCAGGTAATTATATATGTAAGTTAGAAGTTGAGTTATGATTTAAGGCCAGTGGAGCTGGTTGTGTGGTAAGAAAGAATTAAAAGTTTTATCACCACGAGTTGAGTAGTGGAACGATTATAAAGAGAATTTAAAATTTCAATTTCTAAGGTGATTGAGAGTACCCAAGTGTTATAATCGCATTCGGAACACAAGGGAAATAAAGAGTTGTGATGATTTTTAGTGTGGATTATCAGGAGAAAATTTTTAATACAAGAAAGAAGACTTGTAATTATTTTGATGTATAGATCATTAGTGATTTATTTTAGTTATTGTACTTATTCGAGAGAATTATTGTACTTATCTAAAGAGATTGGAGATTTGTAGTTTCTTTTTTGTTGTTGTGGGATTTAGATACTCTATACCTTGTTGTATTGGGGATTTGGTTAGTTTTATCGATGAGTAGCACTCTGCTCTCTCTCCCTGGGCGGTCGGGGTGTTACAAAATGTGGGCATCCTGGTTAGCTGATGTTAGAATCATCCGAGTTGAAGGGACGTGGGAATGGATGTGTGGGATATATGGTTATGGGACTAGCGTAACGAGGTGGAAGTGGTAGAGTGGATTAAGCATCGCACGAGGGACAATAATCCATATATACGTGTGCGATTAGAGTAGCACACCCGAATTTGGTTGGAAGACTGTGGGAAGCCATTTGAAAGGAGTAGTCCTTAAAAAGGGTAGAATTTAATTATTATGGAGGAAATTTAGAGTGGAGTTATAATTAGTCAAATGTGAGAACGACTTGCGCATACAAAGAGTGATGATGTTAGTATGGTATACAAAGTCAAGAAGTGCACATTGTGGAGAAAAGTACACGGGTCGGAAATTTTGGTAATACACCAAGGAAAGAAGAGGAGTATTAAATGTCACTTAATGTGAGACATTTCAAGTAAAATTCGATGTTTAGCGGGATATAGTGAGGAGTCTCTGCATGCACCACTCATAGATAGAGATTGGTTGGAATAAGAGGATCAACCAAAGAAATTATGGGGCTATCGACAATTCCTATAGTGGAAGAGGCCGGTAAAGTCCGTAAAGTTTCTTGGATGAGTTTCCAACCTCAAGTTACGATCAAAAGTTCCTTCGAACACGTGGAATGAGATTCCTAAGAAGGAAGTGATTGACACTCCTTGGAGTGATTTGCAATATTAACTAGTGTGCCCCAGTCTTCCTTTGCAAGGAAGGATCGCGTCGATACATGGTCCTACACGGAATTATTTTGAATCGGGATGAGATTTTTGAATCCCCCCTTCAATATGGGATTTCAGGAATCAGCGGGAGTAACATTTCATTTTGAGCAGGATGTATCACCCATAGCCGGGGAATAGGTGCACGGTGATTAACGATTAGTGGAGCCGCGTGAATGTAATTTTGGATTCATTGTGATCGTTTCACTTTCGCAACGGTAATAACTAGCAAGTGGAGTATAGTACGGCAATTGGGGATGATATTACCTAATGGTAGGGTTTCGTGGGAGCACGCGTACCTGTTTATTGTGAACATGATGCTTATTGAGGTTTTGATATGGGAAAAACCTTAACTTTCTCACTCTGAATGTTAAGAGATGGGCGGATAATCAAAATTTTGGATTGGTTGAGTTAGAGTCGGATGACTATGGTAGGATTCAACCACTGTTTTAGGCGAACAAGAGTGGTCAGATGTTCGTATGGTTTCTCTCAGAATGGGAGTTTTGTGTTTAGAAATCCGAGTAGTTGTCATGTAGTGAGGATGGGAATTAATAATATATAGGCATGTCTTATGCAAATGATGTCGGATAGGAGCACAATGTGAAGTGTCTTTAATGAGAGTGTTAAACAAGCTTGCTGCAAGGCGGGGGCTATAGTAATTAAACGCCTTACTAAGTAGATAGTTTGCGTACTGATAAGGTATCCAGATTTATTTTACTAGGTAGGCCTTATTTTCCGAATTTCGAGACGAAATTTTGTTATTAGGAGGGAAGTATGTAATACCCCGTATTTTTTTGTTGATTTTAAATTTAGGGATGTACTAAATTTAATTGAGATAAATTAATTTAATATTAATTCAGAAAAATTGTTTATTATTTACTAGCGTGACGAGAGTTAGTAATTATTGGAAATTTGTCGAATATTACTAAATGAGTAAAGTAATATATAAGATTGATTTTATAAAAATTGTCATGAGTGAATAAAATGATAATTATGGAAATTTAAGTCGGGACGCGCCTGTGTCGTGTCAGGACTGAATTATGATTGTTAAAGGTGAATAAATTATAAGTCACCCGTGTGGTCATTTTGAGTGCGTCAATGTGTCCTGAAGGGTTGAGATAGTCAAAATAATGTTCCCGGGGGTTTAGTTTGGGTCTCGGGGTATTTTTTGGCCTAATTAGCATCCCGGGAGGGCGTTTTAGGCATTTTGCATTTTTGGGCATGGAAACCCACGAATTTTTAAGGTTTTATCAGATGTTAGGGGTTGTCTTCTAGGGTTAGCATAACCAAAAAACCAAGGACGGCCATTGGAGAGGAAGAGGAGAAGCTTTCCAAGAATTTCTAGGCTAAGAACTTCACTGTTTGCACCACCATCACCGCCAAATTGTAGATCGCGGGACGAGGATCACAACCACACCAATTTATTCCACAAATCTTAAGCAAGTATTTCCAGGCAAGTATCTATCTTTTCTTTATTTTAGTTAATGATTCAATGATATTAGTCTAGGATTGATTAGGACTAGTTTTTGTGAAAGAAAACATATATTGGGGACTAGAATTTATATGTTGTAGAGGTAAAAATAGTATTCTGGAAATCTATTTCATATGTAGAGGTTGAACCAAGAATTTGCATTGAATTAGTAGTAGAAAATCTAGAAAAAGAATGGGAAGAACTAAGTTAAAGAAAATATTAGGGTTCTTGAGATTTATATAGATTTTGTCCCTTTTAATTCGTTACACTTGATGAAAACTCACATGTCTTACGTAGAATATTAATTATTTGTGTACATAGAACTTGTAGTATCAATTGTTGGGAGTTTGGGAATGAAATATGATGATTTAGATGAGTTTGGAATAGGATTCCCGTAACTGGTATTTTTATAGTTTTGCCATAACTGCTTGATCGATCGATCGACCAAAGAGCATCGATCGATCGAATGATCAATCGATCGACCAACTTCCATCGATCGATCGATCGAACCCTCCTGGAAAACTCATATTCCCATTTTTAAATAGTTTATTTCGAATTAAATGAGTAGTAATCTTTGGACATTATTGTTAGAACATTTTGGGACATAAAGAGGACCAGTAGGACTTTATAAAAATGGAGCATTTAATGTAAGACGAAATTAGGGTTAACGGGGAGTGAATTATACTTATGGAATAAGGGGAACGTGTGTCTAAAGGAGTGAGACTCGTAAAGAAGTTACATCGTAAAATAAAAGAGTACCTACTGAAATTACATTAGGGGGGGATAGGATACTATGAGTGATACGAAGTAAGTTTGGAATAATTTTGTAAATAAGAATAAAAGAGACGATCCGTTATACGGGATAATCTAGTAAAGTGTACTAAGAATGAATATCATAAGAATGGGTCGTGGGTGTACCTAGTTTAGAAATGACAATTGTAGTATACATATATATGACTGTGTCTATGCATATACTATATACCTGTAAAAATCATGCCCGCACTACTTACTATCACTGAGATTACCACGCCGGGACAGTCTTATCTCGATGGGACCTTTATGGGGGATATTGACTTGTACCCTAGAACATAGGAATCCTTGGTATAGGCTATCTGATCGATAGTCAGACGGTCCTAAGAGACGTGAGGGTATGTGCTGACCTCTTAGTGACTTGGAACTATGCTTTGCCTCATTTTGTATGTGTTTTGTGCTAATGCAGTTCGAGAGTGATTCCGAACTAGTATTTCCCTTAGTACGAGTGATACGGGGACTTGATAGCAGAGTATGACAGCACCATAAATTTTATGTGGGGTTCCAACAATATATATATGTATATATATATATATATATAGACTTGAAATTAGGAACTTTATACTGTGACTAAAAGTAGTTAAGTAATGAATAAATATTTCGACTTTAATATAAGTGTTTGAAAAGTTTGAGGCAATGTTGAAAGACTTTATAATGAGATGAAACTCTTATGAAAGCTTTATTCTCAGAATTTAATTATCTTAGTCCTAGTAACGATCGGCCTGAAATCTTATGAGAGAATTTAAGATAAGTTTAACTTGTGGGAATTAATAGTGCGGTAGGTGTGCACATTAGAAGAGAGGTGAGAATTTCTCAAGAGAGTGCCGCATACTAATATGATTGTTGCATTAGCCGGTAAGCATTTTAAATACTTGCTAAACTAAATTTTTAACTGTTTTACAATCGAGCTCTGACCCGTTTCCTGTTATCTCTTCTCTCTTGTATATATATGTATATATTACAGGTGCCCAACCACAGGGACGTCTTGCTTAGGAATCTTTAGAAGGAACGTGCTGCAGCTTAGGTGGGAGTTGCAGGCCTTTTGCTTAGACGACCTCATTATTGATTCCACTCCTAGTTTTTTTATATCCAGTTGGGTATGTGTCGCCCTTTTTCCTTATTCAGTTGGTTTTGACAGAGATTGTGATTCATTTACTTCCAGTATTTCTACTTTGGGATTTGTTACTATCCGGATATTTTTCCTTTCAAGTTTTAAAGTTGGTATTAGTTATTTGAATGCTTAAATTGCTTGGATTATCTTTTCCAGTTTAGTTATTGTATGACTCTTAAAACTATGAATTATGACAGGTTTTTATTAATGGGCTTAAATTAAATATGGAAATAATGTTTTAAAATGGTTTTATCACTTAGCTTAATTAATTAGTGTGTTTAATTTGAAAAGTTATTTTTCGACAGTGATGCTAACAATGAACCAACCGTTCACCTTGGTTATAATTTAATAAAGGACTAATCACCCGGTAAATAACCATGCTCTTTGGTGATGTAGTGTGATAAATTCATGATTCTTGATTAGTATATTATGGAGAGAGTATTTTAGTTAGCATAATGATCACTATACAAATAGGGAAGAATGTACAAGTAAAAGGTAAATCTATCATGGATCATGAAGATTATACTAAGCATTTGTAAGTGAGAGTGAATGATATGTGAATATGTATAGGTGAGTGTGTGGTAGTGAACCTAAGCATGGATCAACTACACGTGGTGATCGAGCGCGAACCGTGTATTGTGTAATACGTAAATGACTATTATCGATTCGACGACTGAATGCAAAAAACCTAAACTACGACTACACTTGACAAGCAAGCACATCGGTAAGTCGGGTATCTATAATCCACAGGGAGTGCTTGAATTTTAGATTTTAATTATTTTACTACTTCAAAAATAAAAGTGTAAAAGGTGATATGGTTTAAAATAAAGAAAAGGAAAAATATAAGAAGTTAACACAAAATAACAATTAAATAAAATGAGATTTTGGATCACGTACCCACCATGGGCTAAACAACTAATAATTAGAATTTTGGTTCAAAAACATTTAACCGAGAATTTTTAATTAATCATAAACCTCACATAAGAAGAAATTTAACTCAAAGTTGCGAGATAAAACATTTAATTAAAAATGGTCACACACGTCTTAAAATCGGATTATCGTTATAAACACTAACGTTGCGTAACAAATAAAGTTAAACACATAATAAACCAATTTTAATACGCAAGGGTTTGATTAAATGCAATTCTACACAAAACCTAATTTTCGGAGCTCGACTCCCATCAATGGCGGACACACGATCCAAACCATATAAACTACTCAGTACACATAATTAAACTAAGTAAGATAACTAATTAACTAAGGAAAATAAGAATTTACAAACTATAACTAACTATCTAAGCATGGAAATAATAAATAAATAAAGAAAACAACAAAGGAGAGAACATAATAAGTGGAGAAGACAGTGAATAGTAAATGGTACTTACATAAATGGGTATAAACCCAAAAAGAGAGGAGAGGGAAGCTCCCCACAAAAATCCCCAAACTCTAACCTAAAATGAATCTTCTCAAGTCTAAAAATTGATGTCTCAACTCAATAGAATATTTACATACATATACCCCACCAAAAACTAACTTAAAAAATGAAATTTGTGGACTTTTAGCCGAATCGATTCGCACTGACCGAATCGATTCGCAACTGACAGTGCCGATTCTCAGCTTTGTCCAACTTTACGAAAAATACCGTAACTTCTTCGTTATAACTCAGAATTAGGAATGGTCAGAGGCTACGTGAAGATACTCAAAGGAATACAACATCGAAGAAGACATTAGGCCAAAAAACCAAATTATGAAGTGAGTAAAACGCCCTTGAATGTGACCTTGAGTGTGATTTTGAAGATAAAACTATTATAAAAATGACATAACTCCCTCATTATACATCGGAATATGCACCGTTGGCGGCCACGCAAAGAGAATTTAAAGGGATTCAACTTCCATGAATAGTTCGAGATCAAAATCCGAATGCTGAAATTACTAAAATGCCCCCGAAGCTATAAAAGTCGACGAAACTTTTTCGAAAAGCGTTTGAACTTCATACTAAGCATCCAAATACCTACAAAAGCTCAATTAACCCCTGAAAAGCATGTATATATAGAAATCCAAGGTTTTATGGTTAACGAGCATAAGTACAACGATTAAAATACCCGAGGGGGCTAATAACGCGTAGGTTAACAGGTGAAATACGCAATATTTACGTCGTATCACACCCCCTAACTTACACATTGCTAGTCCCTAGCAATGAAATATGATACAACAAGAAGTACAAGTAAACCAAAAGCAGGATACAATTATAAAAATGGGATAATAAAGGATAAGGCCACTTTCACGGGCAAACGATTGCATTTAGCATATGCAATAAGTCCTTAAACCCCAAGGTTACCCAAGTGGACGAGTGTCGTCTCGTGAGGGTTTTCAGGAATGAAACCCACAAACATCATATGGTTTCCTCAAAATATGCCCAACCCAACATTTGACAAACTTAATAATAACGAAAAAGATTTCAAACATGTTATTAGCATATTGAACGAATTCAAGCTAAAGTCCGTTGTTATTAATAGGTTGAATCCACCTCTTAGAATTGAAACTTTAAAAGTGGGAGGGGGAGAGCACATGCAAAGCATGATTTGGTAAAAAACTTAAATAATCCGGATAAATGACATTAAAGCATGAATATATTCAATCCTCACGGGCATTACACTCATCAAATGAATTCACTAGAAATAGGGAGGTAACACACGGAACATGCGGGCATAAAGAGTATATGTAAACAAAAACTAGGCCGCATACATGTCACAGATGAAGAAAGCTATATAGGAAATAAAAAACTGTAATCTCAATGAAAGATACCGCTCATTAAAGGAGGCGAAGTGTATATTCATAAATTATCGCAAATATTTGAACTTTTAAATTGAACTCACTCTAAGATCACATAGGAATTGTATAGGGTTGTAATGTAGGCTAGGCTAGGCTAGGGTACGAAACGAAAGTTATATGTATGTACGGATTCAAAGTGTTCGGAGAAGAAAATTCGAGATAATGGAAAAATGCGGGAAATTTTAAAATTGGAAAATAACTTCAATAACAAGCATTAAGTATAACAATTGGAGAGAAATCAAGGCTTATTGAACTATATACTTCACACATACAACTTTCTCTTTCTCTTTCTCTTTCTCTTTCTCTTTCTTTTCTTCTTTTTATCATGTTTTCTTTTCTTTTTTTTTTCTTTTCTTTTCTTTAATTTTTTCCTTTTCTTTTCTCACTCTTTTCATGCTTAATTGAAATCGCAATACAATAACATCATTCAATCCCAAGCAACATTCAAAACAATGGTAAGGAAGGTAATATGTATACTTTTAACTCCAATTAGGAGTTGGTTATGGGATTTGGGGTAATGAAACGAAATGCTATATTTAGGCTCAAAGGAGTTGACTAGGGAAAATATATAAGGTGAGGTTAAGGCTAATATGGGTGCTATAACAAAGATTGTCTATGATCATTTCATAAAGTTTACGATATTCTCGAGTCAAAACAATATATGAAAATCATGCTCAGGTAACACATTTCAAGATATAAACTCAATTAATGAACGATCAATGAAGGAATAGTGAGATTACCGACGAATTGAATATTTTCAAAGAAGAAAGAATAGTGTATAGACTCACAAATGACAAAAGGTACAAAGCTTACTCAGTGTAAGTATATACAATGCAACAAAAGATTACCTAGTTATAAAAATCTTAAACCAAATAAATATAACAAGAAAAGCGCATGTGCTCAAGGGATAAAGTTTAATTCAGGAAGTTATTCACAATATCAATGATTTGAGGACTAAAGTCTAATAACTTCTAAAATCGAGAATATGCATCATTGAGTTGTCTATTGTATCGAGCAATTATTGGAATTTATCATCGTAAACAAGGCAAAATGCCCAACAAAGGAGAAGAAAGAATGAAAACATTTTTTTTGAAAATTTTCAATTTTTCACAAAAAGCATGCTTTGTAACAAACATGTATGCAAATCAATGAACTACACATGAAATGGATAGACTATCCTACACCCCCTAACTTAAAAGTTGCATTGTCCTCAATACACATTAAGAACACAACACAAAGAGAGGAAACTAATGATATTACCCAAAATTGGAGCGATCTCCAATAAGCACAAGTCCAAACAAATCTACAAAACAAGTTATTACAGAGCATGATAAAACAAATAGCAAAAAGTTAACTAATTACACTAGACTAAATTAAAAGGAAAGAAAAAAGAAAGAAAGAAAGAAAGAAATAATAAATAAATAAAAACTAACTATTTACAACCTACTATTTGGACTTTTAACTAACTATACACTAGAAGTATAAATAATTGAGGATCCACCCAAACAATATTTTGACTTTGGAAGATCAACGGTGGACCCTCCATAACATGCATGCCTCCCGAAAAATAGAAATTTCGTTTGAAAAACGTAATACATGTGTAAGGCGTAAGAAATGAACCATCATCAATGAAAATCTTGAGAGGGATGATGGGGGGTTTGGATTTTAAGGGAGACAAGACTACATTAATCTTGAGAAAATAAAAACCACATCCCCAAGGTTCTTCAATTGAAAGGGGAGGTAAGGCTAGTGAAAGTGAATATCCCATGACGAAGCATCTCAAAATAACATTCATGTTTAAGAATCGGGTCAAAGTCCTCAAGACTTTCAACCGATTCTTGTGATAAATTTAACGATTCGAGAATAGTAGAGAATAAAGGAAAAGAAGGACCATCAACCTCAATACAATCAAGCACAACGGGAAGTCGGGTATCGAGAATCCACAGGGAGTGATTGAATTTTAGATTTTAATTATTTTACTACTCCAAAAATAAAAGTGTAAAAGGTGATATGGTTTAAAAGAAAGAAAAGGAAAAAAAAATAAGAAGTTAACACTAAACAACAATTAAATAAAACGAGAGTTTGGATCGCATACCCGCCATGGGCTAAACAACTAATAATTAGAATTTTGGTTCACAAATATTTAACTGAGCATTTTTAATTAATCATAAACATCTTGCAAGAAGAAATTTAACTCAAAGTTGCGAGATAAAATATTTAATCAAAAATGGTCACACATGTCTTAAAATCGGATTATCGCTATAAACACTAACATTGCGTGTCGAAGAAAGTTAAACGCATAATAAACCAATTTTAATACGCAAGGTTTCAATTAAGTGCAATTTTACACCAAGCCTAATTTTCGGAGCTCGACGCCAATCAATGACGGACACACGATCCAAACCCTATAAACTATTCACTACACATAATTAAACTAAGTAAGACAACTAATTAACTAAGGAAAATAAAAATTAACAAACTATAACTAACTATCTAAGCATGGAAATAAGAAATAAAGAAATAAAACAACAAAGGAGAGAACATAATAAGTGGAGAAGATAATGAATAGTAAATGGTACTTACATACATGGTTGTAGACCTAAAAGGAGAGGAGAGGGATACTCCCCACAAAAATCCCCAAACTCTAACCTAAAATGAATCTTCTCAAGTCAAAAAATTGATGTCTCAACTTAATATAATGTTTACATACATATACCTCACCAAAAACAAACTTTAAAAATGAAATTTATTGACTTTCATACGAATCGATTCGCACTGTCCGAATCAATTCGTAACTGTCAGTGCTGAATTCTCAGTTTTGTCCAACTTTACAGAAAATACTATAACTTCTTCATTATAACTCGGAATTAGGCACGGTCAGGGGCTACGTGAAGATAAATCATAGGGATACAACATCCAAGAAGACATTAGGCCAAAAACAAAATTATGGAATGACTAAAATCCCCTTGAATATGATCTTGAGTGTGATTTTGAAAATAAAACCATTCAAAAAATGCCATAACTCCCTCATTATACATCAGAATCATGCACCGTTGGTGAACACGTCAAGAGAAATCAAAGGGATTCAACTTCCGTGAAGAATTCGGGATCAAAATTCGAATGATGAAATTAGTAAAATGCCCCTGAAGCTGCAAAAGTCGACGAAACTTTTTCGAAAAGCGTCCGAATTTCATAATAAGCATCCAAATAGCTACAAAATCTCAAATAACCCCTGCAAATCATGTATATATAGAAATACAAGGTTGTCTCGTTAATGATCATAAGTATAGGGATTGAGATACCTGAGGGGGATAATAACGCGTAGGTTAACGGGTGAATTACGTAATATTTGCGTCGTATCACGTGGTGTGTGACAAGGGTGAGTGAGCATGGATATATACAAGTGTGATAAGTGGATGTGTGTGTTAATGACACCTAAGCATGGAGTGGAGGTGTGTATTAATGACACCTAAGCATGGATATTCTAAGTGGTGTGTGCAACATGTGGATATAAGTGATCCTACGTGTAAGTAGTGTGAAGTGTACATAGAGAGTATGTGGAAGTGTGTGAGTGAGGAGTGATATAAGCATGAGGTAGATATGTACAAGAAATAATATAGGAGAAAAATGAACATACAGGTAGGTGCATACACAACAATAACACCCATGCAAACATAGTCTAGCCCTCTTAAGTAGAATCCCTAGCAAAGTCACCACTATGGCCATCCCCTATGTCTTTCCCTTTACCAGGGGGAGGGAAGGTCTTTCTCCCTCTTCCTCTAGGAGCGCTTCGACCATCATCAATGTGGGACGATGTAAAACGATGGAGTCACCAGCCTATTTTGCACAAAATAGGCAAAAAAATATGTCGTCCCCTCGAGAGAGCGGCATCAAGGAAAAACTGATGCTTACAAAACCAATAGTTCAGAGGTTCGGGGGCTATATTTAGGGAATGGAAAGGTGTTAGGTACCCATCCCACCCTTTCGATCTCTCATTGTCTTGTGTTACTATTTTCCTTAATTTTTTCGTGAAGTGTGCATGCGTGTATATATAGAGGGAGATCGGAATCACTCAACTCATATCATGGCAAAGATAGAGTCAGGTCATCCATAGGAATGTTCCCAAAATAATATTTAGAAAATACGAGGTATGCATTTATCGAGATATTGATTGTTATGATGAAACGATAATATATGCTAGATAAAATGCCAATATGGATCACAAAAATAATATGTATTAAAATAATTTATAGATGAAAAGGATGCAAATGAGAAAAATGGGAAAATTAGAAAATCAGAAAATTGGACTCGAGTCTCGGTTTTTAACCCGAAACGTCCATCAAAGTGCACGTAGTTCGAATGAGACATAAGGGTGGGGTTTATCCCATAAATTCGAATGGGAATTTATTATGTGTGTGTGTAGAAAATGCATTTTATTTTTGAGAAATTGTGGTGGATAATCCCGTTGGAATTTATAGGTGTAACCCTCTTTCTCTTTGTTCTGTTTTTTTAAAGAAAATTAAGCATGTGCGATATAACTAATAAAGGATGATGTATTTAATGTGTATGAGCTAATAAAATCTAGATTAAGAGTTTATATAACTAATGCGAAAATAAATAATTTAAAAAGAAAGAAGGATTTTTGGACCTTCTTTGGAGAATTGAGGCTTGATCTTGATCCTTGATGAGATCACTTGAATGTTGAGATGAATGTTGGATGAGAGATAATGATATTTTTCTAAACTGGGTATGAAAATAATGGGAATGAAAGATGGGAAGAAATTTCCCTCAAGGAAACTTTGTTGATTGCAAGAGAATGTTGCTGAGATTACTGATATCGATGGATCTGAAGTGTGCCTTGAGGGTGAGATCATGCCCTCTATTTATAGGGTAGGGGGTACCGACTAATATATACATATCCCTTCCAATTGGTAGGTAACCCTAGACACACTACCGATAGGCAAAGAAATGGGCCTGCCAATCAGTAGGCTCGTACAGATTTTTCCTAAAAAATGGTCGTAAAACACAATCTATAAATACAAATTGGACATGGGGCATACCGTTAGAAAGGTAATTTAGAGACCTTTATAGTTCTTTGGGCCACTCCCGGCTCTGGGAATTGACTTTGTGTCAAACGGGGCTCAAAAGTGCTCATCAGTCCTTTAGACGGGAGATCGTCCGATGGGAATGGATCGTTTGTTCGAATCGTAAATCATAATCTCATACATAGCAGACCTTTGGAAATGATACGTGAGGTATTTTTACATTCCAAAGAGCTTCACTCAATTAGAAAATTTGACTTTGGTCAACTGGGGCCCGAAAGCACCCGATGACCTTTCAGAGTAAAAATGGTCATTCGTCCGTACCGTAAGACTGATTCGCGCATGGAGTGGACCGTTGGAAAAGGAATTTAGTTACCTTCAAATATTCATTCAACCTCGTTCGATATGAAGAGTTGATCTTGATCAAATGAATCCCAGGAGCGCCCAGTGACATCCGGATCAATTTTTGAGGGAAAACGAATTATTCGTCCGAATAGTTATGCCATTTTGTTCATGGGGAGGACTGTTGGAACCGGGTTTTAGTGCCCTTCGAACATATACAAATATTTTTATCTAATGATGAAGTTTATTGGGGTCAAATCGGGGACTAGGAGTGCCCGTAGCGTCCAGATTTATTTTTGGTGGTAAAATAGTCCGTTCGTCCGAACCATTTAGCCTATTTGCACATGGGGTATACCGTTGAAAAGGGGATTCAGAAGACTTCAAAGATTCATTGAGATTTCTCTTTGATGATAGAGTTAATCGGAGTCAAACGGGGTTCGAGAGCATCCGATGGCCTTTATATTGGTACTCGGAGTATAACCTAGGGTTTTTAGTGAAATGGGGAGGTGATAGGGACCTAAGGAGAGACTCAAGGGGTACTATAATGTGGTGTCTAAAACTGTGATAGCTATCCCCAACTTGATCGGTCTTCCCTTGATTCTTGTAGGTCGGTTAGCTCCAGTAGTCATTATCTTTGTGGATGAGAATTCTTGACTGGATTAACGGGGCACATGCTCTCTTCTCACGTCTAGTGAATTTACCTCACAATGATAAATATAAATGTGTTTATCCTATTATAAGAATATCCCTTATATAGGTAACAAAAATATGTGACATCTCATGAGATTAGTATGGAAGTATTGAAATTGAATGATATTTTAGGACCTGCATAAAGAAGCAAATGACATTATTTATTTTTCTAACTTATATGTGCGTAAATGCTATACTATGGTAACTTTTCATTATACATGGATTAAATCCAAGATATTTGTTTGGGTTATACATGAATACTAATTTATCTTTCAAAAATTGGCATCTAAATTATTCATTGATTGTGATTGTGCATTATACATGAGACTAGTAAATGCAACTTGTGACTGTCTAAATGGTTAGCTAGGATGTTATTTTTTGAAAAACATTCTACTTGACGCGTCCTTCATATACCAACATATCGTATAGATTTGAAAATTTCATATCCTCCAAATTTGAAGTAAAATGATATGTAACTTAATTCATATATTAAATAATAAATTTATTTGCAATTACGATCAACTCATTATTAATATAGACTAGGATATTCCAAGCCATGAGCCCTATTGCCAACAAGAAACTAGTCAATCCATTTAATAAAAACAAAACTCAATTATTGTAAAACATTGAGCCACACATGGACACTAACGAGTCTAAAAATATGAAATTTAATTCGAATTATTTAGGTAAACTTCACATAGACATATGATTGTATATTTTTCAACAAAATTAATAAAAGGGAATATCACCTCAAACTCGATAATATGTTTTAATTTGGGTAGTTTATCCACGCAAGATTTTTTCTTTGACTTTTCCCACGTCTCATACCCACATAACACGATTAACACAATAAATATTACAAAATAAATAACAAAGTAACTCAATTTGAGAATGAGGTATATTTGAACATATATTGAACCGATTTTTTCATTATATTCATTGTAACCAAACAATATATATATATATATATATATATATATATATATATATATATATATATATTGAAAAGTTCTAAGAGTATAATATGGAAGGTTCAAACACATATACCAAATTTTAATTTTTCAAAATTAAATTAAGCTTTAAACAGATTAACCCAATTAAAACATGCACCAATTTTATCGATTGTTGTGTTAAACAGTTAACCAATTTTATCTTACCCTAAAACATGCATCTAGGTGATACAAGGATAAAATAAATTAACCAAACATAATGCCTGATGTACGAGGAAAACCCAAATAAGAAAAACTTTGGACTACCCTGCCATGAAAATTCACCATGTCAGGAATTACACAAGGACACGACAGAACACTTACATAACTGACTAAACTCCTTCAATCCTTGATGCGTCTTCGCTACTTCAACCTTTTGCACAATCACATGTAGGAGTCCACTTACATACTAACACAATGTGTGAATCCACACATGCCTCAGTATCCACTGATCTAGGATCACTGTCCATCAATAGAGAGAACATGGAGTCCACCGCTTCGAACTGCCACACACAATGATGTAAACGAGCAAACGATGCACGGAGTCCACCACATAAACTCTGAGTATCATTACTGTTGTAAAAAAATTTCCTCAGCATTAAAAACCCACACACTTAAACACGCCACAAATCTTTCAAATGAAACTTGAGTATATAATAATATAAATTGCAATTGAAAAACTCTCCCCCTTAGTCTAATTAATCTTTACCTAAGATAGGACGCCTCCCCCAAGCTAAAAATTATCCCCCTGAGTTACAGAGTTAAATACCATTTCTCCCCCCTTTTGTTCGGGAATAGACAAAGAATAAGGTGCATAATTTAAACAAAACTACTCCTAAATGTAATATATGTAATCATAAAGTAAAGCAAGAAAAATCATATTATGATGTGAAGTGAAACATGCAACAACAAATAACTTGAGAACACAAGCATATATAATCCAAATAATAAAACATATGATACTAATTTTGATTCATAAATGAGATACTAATGATAACTAGCAATAAACGATACCCATTTGATCATACAATAAATCAAAGATAAAGCATATGACAAGTATGGATTAAATGTAAAAGCAAAGACTTAAAAACCAACATGTCATAAGTTTCCATACTTGTGTAGTATGGATGTGTCTAAACAAAAATGGTACGAAGTGAAGGGCAGTGAACGAGAAAAAAAAGAAATATGATTCAATCACTCAAATATGTCCAAGGAGTTATATTAGACCACATTAACTTATCAACTTCGATTTAGCCTCAAGTGACAAAATAAATAACTCAAAAAGGATAAACTTACACCAATGCACATTGGCCTAGAAATCTGGATGTTTCTTAAATCAATAACGTCAAACAATTAAGATCAACTAGCACTCATTGTGCACACCCATTGATCTTCAACTTTAATAGTCTAAAAAAATAAACATAGATGAGTTTTTCTCTCATTATTTTGAAGATATCAATTTTGAAGCATCAATAAAAAATTTGGCTTTGACAATTTTTCTTTTCGTTTGCCTTTCTTTTCTTTTACATGCAAAAATCCTCCATAATAAAAAAAGTATGTTAATGACAAGATTGATAGGTGAACACTTGACTTAGCTCATGCAACATTGGCAATTAAAATTCAAAAGAGCCTGTGAAAAGTGCGTGCGAAGGCATATACAAAGTGAATCCATTAAGAAAATCAAATTTGAACTACTCCATACAAGCATGATTAAGAACAATCCTAAGAATTGAAAATCATAATAAAATGTCCTAGTCACATGGAGCATATCGGATTCAAACAGACTGACATGCCATAAAAGATGTTTAAAACCACGCTACACAAAACAAAAATCTTTTTGAGTTTATAAATATTTTTAAAAAAATGAGTCCAATTATAAAAGAAACTCAAAAGACAAACAAAATATTTTTGTAATTTTAAATAATGTCCAAAACATGAGAAAAACAAAATACAAAAGATTTAAACACCATACAACTAGCAATAATAACATATCAAGAATCACAAAAGATAATTTATGAAAACATGCAAACATAATCAACTATTAGATTTAGCTTCAGAAGTATCATGTGAAAGAATTAGAGAACCAACAAATCTAATGCTTAAGGCCTCGAAATTTGATTTCCTAACCCACATAGGTGTAACACGACGCTCTTGGATTTTGAAAACCTCGATGACTCTAGTCTTAGAATTCTTAGGACCTTTTCTATGATCCAAGAAAAAAAGCCTAAAGTGACCTTTCCTACCGCAATGTGTGCATGTGTAGACACGATGGGGAATGTTACATAAGGGATAACCGTTTCTAAAGTCCTTAGTAGGGGTTGAACCTCTCAAAAGATTAAGATTGCATTTAATAGTAGGAGAATTATCATCATCGAATCCAAAACCAAAATTTTCATCTTTGATTCGGACGGTGCCTAACATCTTATCAAGATTCTCCGTCCTAAATTTCAAATTAGATTTTATATAACTCGGGTATCTCAGTCTCTACTCTAACTCCACTATCCTAGACTCAAAAAAATGACGAGACTCTTCAAACTCAAGGGAATACTTCTTCAAAACATTCATCAAACCATGGAGGTGATCTCTCTTTCCCTCAACATATTAATGCTTCTCCCGAAGTGTATTCTCACCTTCCGTAAGATCTTCAATCGATGTACTATCATCATTACCTATGGCATGTTCCTTCAACTTATATTATAATTTTAAGTTTGCCTTTTTCATATTTAATAAATACTACAAGCAACTTGAAGTTCACTCTCCTCCTCCTCCTCCTCCTCCTCCTCCTCCTCATCATCATCATCATCATTATCATCATATTCTTTTTCTTCTTCTTCTTCTTCTTCTTCTTCTTCTTCTTCTTCTTCTTCTTCTTCTTCTTCTTCTTCTTCTTCTTCACTCACTTGGAATTCACATAATTTGTCTTAAGAATTGTCATGCATAAAATTATCTTCATCGAAAGACTTTTAATTTAGGCTCACATGATAGGATGTGAACCCTGTATAATTACTCTCAATGGGGGAAGTAGGTTCCTATTCCGATTCACTATCGCTAAGGGTAGCATTGCATGACTTCAGCTTTTTACCTTCCTTCCTTAGCTTAGTGGGACACTTAGTTGCCCTATGGACCACAAACCTCACACCCAAAACATATATCCTACTCATCCTTCATAAAATTATCATTTCATTTTTTAAGGAATTTTACAGCCTTATTAAACTTACTTTTCTCAAACTTATTTTCATCAACTTTCGACCTTTTTTCAAGCTTGCGAAAATTTCTAAATTTTTTCATAAACATGTCCATATCATCATAATTTATGTCAGACTCGTCATTCAAAATCGTTGTTTCCTCCTTTTGAAATTTTAAAGTAATGCCCCTATCTTTCTTCATCTTTTTGGAAGAAAACATGTTGGGCTAATAGGTTTGAAGGTCAACCATAAGCTCTTCGAGTTTCATAGAGTCCAAAGTTCCCAAATAATTCTTAACCGTGATTTTAGAATTAAATATTTTAGGTAAATACCTTAAGATTTTTTTGAGAACTTTGGTTTCGGATATTCTCTATCGCAAGTTAAAAGATGAGTTAATTATATAAGACAGTCTCGCAAAAAACTCATCATAAGTTTTTTTCTCCTCCTTCCTAATGGTCTTAAATTATGTGGCGAGGTTTTGGAGTTTGGAATCCTTAACCACACTAGTACCCTCATGGGTGAGTTAGAGTATGTCCTAAGCCTTTTTAGACGTTTTACATGTCATTATACGGGGAACGTCTCCAGTGTGACAACACAAAACGACACCTTCAAACCACGAGAATTATAATCACTTAACTTGTTCCCATACTCACACTGACTTTCTACGAGTTTAGGGACACGGTGTTCAACTACTAAAGTTATGGGTGGAGTCCACCCCTTAAAAATAACCTACCATACCAACTCATCTATGGACTTAAGTGCATATTTTATACACGCTTTTTAGTACACGTAATTTGACCCATCAAATAATGGTGGTCTAGAAAACAACTGGCCCTCCACATAAAAAAGTCCTAGACTCATGCCTAAACAACTCATAAACACCCTCTTTCATACCAATTTGAAAAACTTTAAGTGTCAAATATGGAAGGTACAATACACAAATACTTAATTTTAATTTTTCAAAATTAAATTAAGCTTTAAGTATATTAACCCAATTAAGCCTTGCACCAATTTAATCGAATGTTGTGTTAAATAGTTAACCAATTTTATCTTACCCTAAAACATGCATCAAGGTGATAGCAGGATAAAATAAAATAATCAACCACAACACCCAATATACGAGAAAAACCCAAATGGGAAAAACCTCGAACAAACTAGGCATGCAAATTCATTATGTCAGGAAATATACAAGGACGGGGAGAAAGACTTACATAATCGACTCGACTCCTTCAAACCTTGGCGTGTCTTATCTTCTTCAACCTTCTGCATATCGGCACATAGAAGTCAACCTATGCACTGATAGAACATGTGAGTCCACATGCAACAACTATCAATGGAGAGAACATGGAGTCCACCGCTTCAAGCTGCCACACACACGGAGTCCACCATATGTAAATGAGAAAATAATGCACAGAGTCCACAACACAAAACATTATCAATCAAGGATGATAAACACAAACTTGGTGCACAAAATGGACATCTCAAAGTATATAAAGATTGAATCTTGGATCTCAATGTGTGTGGGTGTAGACAAGGGTTTGGAGGCTTTTGGGTTTTTATGAGATATCAATTTTTGCCAAACTCTCACAAAAATATGTTCTCAGCACGCCTAGTTATACAAAACATGATTTTTGAGGCAACAAAAAACTTGTTATAACGAAAACAGTAGGTTCGTTCGAATGAAGTACATAATCTTGTACGAATGATGCTATGCCTCTCGTTTAAACAAACTTCAAATGACCTTCGAGCGTGATTCCACTATAAAGAAGAAAAATATTGTTATATCCTCATTTGAACCTCATTCGAATGACTTTTGAAAATTCATTTTAACGACTAAGAAATCTCATTTGAATGACTTTTTCACCAAATTTTTTTTTTCTTTTAAAAACCTTTTTATGAAAAATAGCTTCAAACATTATTTTAAAGAAGCACCCTATGAAATACTAAGGATAAAAAATATATGCATTCATACCTCTTGAGATCCTTGATCATTGAAGATTAAATGTGGCATTAAATACGACACGATGATGTAGATGCTTAAATTTGGCCACTGTAGGTTTCAATAAAAAATATTACAGGCTTTGAAGGATAAAACAACTCAATACCTAACATATGACTCAAACGGGTTTGTCCAAACGAAATTAATCCAATGCATAAAAATGTATTTGATTCAAAAAAATTTCCATAAAAATAAATATAACATTGTTGACACGTTATAGTATTTTTTACATTTACAAATTTCAGACAAGTGTTTTTTATCATTGAAAGCTCCTTGTATCGGGGAGTTACAAAATTCATGTTAAAATTCGATTGTTTCTCAATGCTATATTACATACCAACTGGAATCTCGCTTACTAGTTCAATAGGAAGAAAGGAATACCTTGGCAACCTTTCATAATATACACTACAACGCCTATGAATGAAACCTCACATAATATGAACATCATCTCATTTTAATACAATTCAAACCTATATCATTCATTGAGTTAGAAATACGAGTCCAAACATCATGCCCTAACTATGCCCAATAGGTTGTGGCCTAACATTTTGCCATTCACACACACTTAACCATATTCAAATGGGAATTTGGGAAAGCTTATTCAAGACACGAGCCCAAGTAGACCCTAATAATGATCCACTACTTAACATATAATCCATTCATCACATACAAGAGCATATAAATAACTATTAAGTAATAATAGCATATTTTCCTCAATTTCCATATACGTATATAAGTCCAAATTACATCAAAATGAATTACAACTAGATATTCGTAATCTAGCCATTATTAAAATTATTAAAGTGATTGAATTTACTATAACCAAGTCCTTGACCCTCTATATCTCAAAAAAAATTTCGATCTGCAAGGACTGGTTAGATCATAACTTGAGGAATTAAGGAATATTAAAGTTACGAAATCTAAAATGGCTAGATAAACCAAGTCCGCTCATCTTGAACCTATTAAGTTATCACCCATGAATCGAAATCATATAATATCAAAATACAGTGATAGATACAACGAGCCTTGGAAATAAACTCATTAGGAGGATGAAATTCTCAAACCCCACAACCCATAAGTAGTTAAAAAAAACCTTGTCCAAGGGGAATGTGTCAACCCCAAAGGTCATTCTTAATTAATACATGTAACAACCCCCATTTTCTCACGTAAAGGTTTTGCCAAACACGGTACACCGAATATAGGACTTGTTTGTCAATTAATACCATTCTTAACATCAAACTGTTTATACATATATTAATAAACCATAATTGAGTTTAAATTGATATTTAAACTGCTAACAGAATCCAACATGAACCAAGTGTAAATGAAATCCACCATGGTCTTAAATATCTCAAACCAACATAAAATAAATAAATCCCGAGCTTATGACCATACAGAAAGCCCAAAAATAAATAAACTAAAGTGGAGTAGCTTCTAAACTAGAATCAATAAATCTCGAGAATCTGAAGAGCAAAAGTAGACGACAAGGATGATCCATCAATAATCCTGCTATCCCTGTCTAGGAGCACCTGGGAGATAAAATGTTTATAATTCGGGTCAACGCCGGCCCTAGAGTTGCAAGAATTAACTTATTGATTTTAAGTGTAATAAATACATTTGATTTAAAGTTAATATCCCCCATTTTCGCTCACATACGATAAGCATGTCAGCCCTCAACTAATATAAGATGCATTAGCTGAAATCAACATGTTGAACGAAATCTTCTACTTTCATATTATCATTTATCCAATTATTTTAGTCTCGTATACTCTTAGAGGTGACATAAACATCTATTGTGCACACTACATAGTAAGTGTCTTGAAATTTAAAATCTACGTTCTTAGACAAATTATTAAACCTCATCTAATTCAAGTAACTATATACATGTCCTTTCATATATGTGACACTCAAAGGAATTTACCACTAGTGTCTCATTCACGCTTTTGGTAAGTTCGAAGGAATCCACTATCTAAATCAGATATTATAATAACACACACAAGTGGGGCGGTCCCTACACTATACACCAGTTCACGACCCATACACAATGGTGACAAAGGATCCCAACATCTACACCTATCTCTCGTAAGTGGTGCTGCAATATAGTACCTATAATAATGACCTACACAATGTCAAACCCATTTTTGCCGACGTGTGTACGGTCCTGAATGCGTATAACCCCAACTGATAGGATCCTCCACGAACATAGGTATGTCCACAGAAATGAATATAAGTACATATTATTTTCATATAATATGTGTAGGTAATTACTCCATAATTACCTAAGATATCCCATACAATTACTCATAAATGTTCACCCATTAATAATTGATCACTTAGTTAATTACGAAAACATATTTCTAGGAGGTGACTTAATTGAACATGTAGGAGTAGAACGGGATGGTTATCCAAGGATACGCGAAGCTTGTGGTTTTGGTAAGAGAAATCAATGAGGGGAAACTATCTTAGAATTTGCTAAGGCATACTATCTAGCATCAACAGACACATTTTAAAAAAAGGGAATAACACTTAATAGCATTTAAAAGCAGAGAGAATAAAACTCAAATAGATTATTGTTTACTTAGAAGAAGTTACTTGTACACATGCAAAGACTATAAAGTTATACCAGGTGAAAGCTTAACAAATCAACATCTCCTATTAGTTATATTATTTTTTTCAAGAAGAATTTTTTTTTAGAAATGAGAGAAGAGCCCTCTCATGGTGGCTTGTACATATTTCGAGCGCATTTTACATTAAAGTCAAAAATAAAAGATTGAAATATTCTTGCAGTGGATCCTTTATAAGGTTTGATGAAAATGTCTAAGTAAATACCATCTTTGATATTCTTAATTGAATGTTGGGCATTAACGGGAGTACTCTAAAAAAAATTGGAGTTTCTAGCTTTCCAAATATGCCAACAAATGATGGATGGAAGAATATTATACAAAATTCTCCTGATAGAATTGCCTCTTGAATGGACCCACAAAAGATTTGAATTTACTTCTAGAATCGAAGCATGAATTGAGATGCCCATCAAGGATTTAAAGTGCACCCAAATATCTTTAGCAAAATCACTAGTAAAAAACAAATGATCTCAGGTTTCTTCTTTGTGGAGGGAACAACATCTACACATTGAAGGCAAGTTGAAATGATTTTTTTTAAGAAACTCATCAATTGGAATTCCTTGAAGAAGCAATTTTCACATGAACGTTGAAATTTTTGGTTGTATCCGAGGATTCTAAATACAGATAAATGAAAATTGATAACAGGATGAATTGCGGATCAAGTTCCATGCAGATTTAATAGAAAAAATGGATGGGTTAGGAATCCATTGAATGTTATCACCAAAACTGAGATTATCGTGCATGGGGTACCAAACATGTTGCATGCGTCTCCATGTATGAGAAGGCCGAGATGATTGGCCCTGAAAATATGGAGCAAGAATAGCGTATTTATCATGGAGAAATTTAGCCCACAAGCTAGAATAATTATAAAAGTTCCACCATAGCTTGCATGCCATGGCATCACAACTGTATGAAATTCTTCTTAAACTGATACCACTTTCATTGTAAGGAAGTCATACCTGTTTCCAACTGATCCAATGTCGTCTCCTCGAAATGGATGTTCCACCCCAAAAATAATTGTTGAATAAGGATTCAATATTGTTCATTACCGATATTGGGGACACAAACAGATGAAAAAAAGTCGAGTGAAGAACATTCTTAATGAGGATAATACGTTCAACTATAGATAAAAATTTTCCTTCCCAAAAATTGATTTTTTGAGAAATATTGTCCACAGTATTATCGAAAATAGCTTTGTTTTTCCTGCCAATATAAAGAGGCACCCCTAAATATTTTAGAGGAAGGTCTTTTCGAGTAAATCCCGTGCTATCATGGATAATATTTTTCCTACAAATATTAGTGTGGGAAGGGACTGAAAAACAACTTTTATCTTTGTTGATGAGAAGACTAGAACAGCTTCCAAAAGCTAATAAAAAACTCATCAGGTTTTGCAATGAAGATTTCTCGCCATTGGAGAAAATGAGAAAATCATCTGCAAATGAAAGAGAAGAGATGAGAGGGCGTCCCCTTGGGTCATTAAGTCTTTTGATATTACCCAAAATCATGAGATGGTGAAGACCTGTTGAGAGAATTTCTGAGGCTATAACAAAAAGAGCGGGCGAGAGAGGGTCGCTTTGACGGACACTTTGAGAAGATTTAAAGAAGCCTGTAGGATTCCCTATTGATGCAGATGGAGTACCAACAATTTGAAATAAGCCTCCAAATCATGTCAATTACAGGTTCGACAAAGCCAAAAGCACACAACACTTTTATCAGGAAGAAATAGGACAATTGATCGAATTTTTTGGACGAGTCTAGCTTCAAAATAACATTGGAGCCTCTAGAATTTGTTTTTAAGTTTTGCATAAGCTCTTGGGCAAGAAGAGTGTTATCGAGGATGTTCCTGCCTTTGATAAATCCCGATTGATATTCACAAATAATATTAGGAAGAATAATATTTAATCTATACACCAAAATTTTGCAAGAAAAATTACAGAGACTAATAGGTCTGTAATAGCTGCAAGATTTTGGATTAAGATTTTTAGGAATAAGAATGAGGATAGTGGATGTACAACTACGAGGGATGTTGTGGACGAGAAAAAAGGATTGAATGACAAAAATTAAGTCTTTTTTAATGATATCCCACGCAATCTGGAAAAAATTCCCATTGAAGCCATTAGGTCCAGATGAAATAAGGCTGTCCATGGAGAAAACAGTCTTCCTAATCTTAGCTTCATTTGGGACTGAGCTTAATTGTAGGTTGTTATCCGATGTGATTAATGAAGGGATAAACTCATGTAGGTAATTAGAGGAGGTAGAGCACGTAGGAGAGCCAAGGAGCTATTCAAAATGGTTAACAAAACTATCTGCTATAACTTTTTGACCCTCCAAGACAGTACCATTAGCATATATGATTTTATGAATTTCCAGATTGGAGTGTTTTTGGTGAAGCATAGCGTAGAACAATTTGGAGTTATGGTCACCTGCTTCAGCCCATTTGAATCTAGTTTTTTGCTTCCAAAGTTCAGACTCATATTTTGCTCAAAGCAAGTATTCTGATTTTGCCTTATGATAAGAGTGTCAGGTAGATGGAGATGGTGCCACATCATATTCTAGCTCAGCTCTGGTGAGATCATCTTTCGCCAATTTAACTTGCTGAAAAACATTTTGGAAAGTATTTTTATTCCAGACTTTAAGATCATCTTTCAATCTGCATAACTTACTGGAAATACATTGCATAGGGCGAGCATCACAAGGAAGGTTCCATGACTGAGATACAACATTAAGAAAATTCTGATGGTGAGTCCACGTAGTCTAAAATTTTAAAGGTTTTGGAAAATTGTTCATATGGTTGTCAATCTTAATGAGTAAGGGGCTATGGTCTTATTCAGTATGATGAAGGTGTTCCACTCTAGTTAAGGAGAAAAGATTAATCCAATAAAGATTAGATACAACCCTATCAAGACGTGCCCATATTCATGACAAACCTTCCCTGTTGTTACACCAAGTAAAATTTGAACCTTCAAATGGGATGTCCATAAGGCCAGCTGCTGCCATAGTGCTGGAGAAGTCAATGGCAGCTCCTCTGTGAATAGGAAGCCCTACAATTTTTTTCGTGTAATCACAAACAACATTAAAATTGCCCCTACTAGCCAAGGACCCAAAATCAAGGTAGAGAGGTCTAATAATAAGTCCTGGAGGGAAAGTTTACCTTTCCTCTTGCATTTTGCATGAACACAGCTGATATGGAGGGGGAATGTTAAAGAATTATGCATTACTTGAAAAGTGACACATTGGCTTGAGGATTGAATTATATTGACATTCCAGTCTTGTCTCCATACAACCCAAATTTTGTTATTACAGTTTGTAAAACCACTATTAAAATTGATATTGTGATGAAAAAGATCCATTCTACTATCTTCAATCATAGGTTCACAAATAGCAAGGACCCCAATTTTATGAGAACAAATAATGTTCTTAATCCTAGATAAAGAGGCAGTGTTGCCAATACCTCTTACATTCCAAATGAGGACATTAAACATTTGAAACAGTAGAAGAAGAAGTTTTAGGTAACCTCCTAGCTGAATGAGTCAATACGTTAGAGGTTTTGATATAAACTTTTCTTTTTTTGAAAGTTCTATTTTTTGTGTGTGTGTGTGTGGGGGGGGGGGGGGGGGGGGGGGATAGCATATAACTACTCTAGTTTCTGAGAGAAAAACTTTTATTTAGAGTCCACATTGATAAAATTACCTCCTTCTTCAGTGTTAGATGACCAGACTTTTTGCCATTTATGTGTGTGAGAATCGTAATGGCCATTTTATGAGTGGCAATGTTAGGATGAGGTATGATTATCTTCTTCGATAATTTCACCATCTTCAGCTAGGACCTCGAATGGATTTAAGTAGCGAAAAGATAAAAATAGGTTATCAAAATATAAAATGAAAGGATTTAAAAGGATACAAAGAGATAAAATTTAGGTAGAAGTTCCTATTAAACATGAAGTGAAATTGGGAGGACAATGTTAACAACATTTAATAAAAGATAAAGAATGATATTGAGAAAATAGGTAAGCAAATTTTAGGTGAGACTAAAGGAAAAAGATTCATTAAAAAAGGGACTTGGTGGTGGAATGAGGAAGTGCAAACGATAATTCAAAACAAATGAGTAAGTTTTAAAGAGTGGCGAAAGAGTAAAAATCAAGATGATTTAGAAAGGTATAAGAAGTTAAAATGTGAAAAAAATATTATTAGAAAAGCACAACAAAATGCACTAGATAATATTTATAGAAAATTAGATACCAAAGAAGGTGAAAAGGATAAGAGATATATTGACAAGGGATAGAGGTCCAATTAAATGTATTAAAGATATAAATCAAAATATATTAATTAACGATAAAGAAATTCTTGATAGATGGAAGAGTATTTTCAAGGATTATTGAATGAAGAATACCCCCAAAAGGATATCAAGAATATAGAACTTAATATAGGAATAGTATGTCCAATTACTGAAAAAGAAGTAGATATATTAATAAGAAAAATGGAAAGGAACAAAATGGTTGTGCCGGATAAAATACCCATAGAGGTATGGGGGACCCTTAGAAGTATAGGGGTAGAACGGTTAACAGGTTTATTTCATAAAATTTTAAAAGAGGGAAACATGCCGGATGAGTAGAGGAAAAACACCATAATACCTTTGTATAAAAATAAAGGGGATATACAAAACTGCGGCAATTATAGAGGAATGAAATTGATGAATCACACTATGAAATTATGAAAAAAGGTTATATAACAAAGATTAAGAAATTAGTAAAATATTTTGGATAATTAATGTGGATTTATGCCGAGGTAGTCCAGTACGAAAGCTATTTATTTATTAAGACAATTAATAGAGAAATGTAGAAGTAAGGATAAAAAATTACACATGGTCTTTATAAAGGCATATGATACAGTACCTATGGATATTATATGATGGAATTTAAGGAGGAAAATAATTCCTCTGAGTTATTTTAAATTTATTGAAGATATGTATAATAACACAAAGACTAGAGTAAAAACTATTTGTGAAGAAACTAATGATTTTATGATTAAAGTGGGTCCACATCAAGGATTGGCCTTAAGTCCTTACTTATTTTTCGTAGTATTGGATGGGATTACTAAAAACATACAAGAAGATGTCCCATGATGTATGTTGTTTGTGGATGATATAGTTTTAGTAGACACTTCAAAGGAGGCCTTATCGATGAGATTAAATACTTGGAGAAATGCTTTAGAGTCCAGTAGGAATAAAACTGAATTTATGGAATGTAAATTTAATAATGAGGGGTTTGATAGCATAATGTTAAATATTGAAGAAAAAGTGATAAAGCGAACTAATAAATTTTGGTATTTAGATTTAGTGTTACAAAGTAATGAGGATATTAATGAGGATGTTATGAGTAGAATATCAGTTGGTTGGATGACATGGAGGCAAGCAAGTGAGGTGTTATGCGATAAGAAGATAACTAATAATTTAAAAGAAAATTTTTGTAGGACAGTTGTTAGGACAAAAACCCTATATGGAATGGAGTGTTTTGATTTAAAGGAAAAACATGAACAAAGTCTCCATGTTAGTGAGATGAGGATGCTCAGATGGATGATAGAAATTACTAGAAAGGACATGATTAAAAGTCATTATGTGAGAGAAATGTCAGGAGTATCTCCCATCAGCGATAACTTAAGAGAAAGTAGACTTAGATGGTATGTACATGCGCTGCATAGACCACTAGATGCACCTATAACAAGAGGAATATTATTGAAAATAGAGGGTAAAAGAGAATCGTGGGAGTAAATTATTAAGAGAGCTCTTAAAGCATTAAATTTGAATGATAATATTGCTCATAATAAATTAGAATGGCAAAAGTAAATCCACGTGGCAGACCCATATGTCATGGTATTAAGGCAAGGATGATGATGATGATGATGACTTTATTAGGTTATTTAACCATCTAGTTAAATATAACTTCTCATTTAATTATTGTGCTACAAGAATATTTTTAATAAAATCATCATTGATTGAAACATCGTCCCACAAACTGGTATGGTTTCCTAAACATACCCTAGATCCATTCCCGATCCTAACTCATCCTATCCCAAAGGCCGAATCGATTCACCTCTTTGGATGAATCGATTCGCCAAGTCGAATTGATTTCCTTAATGGCCAAATCGATTCAGATCTGGACAGTAGCCCAGATCTGTTATGTTTCTTTAATACAGGAATCCCCAATTTCATCCTAAGATCCACTCTAATGCTTAATTCCTCCTTAAAAACACGGGAAAAGGTTCCTATGACTTAGTTCTTCAACTCATAATGGTTAATTACATAAATTAACATCAAATATCCTTTATCAAATCCTATAATTTACATCAATTGGTTATGACTCTAAAACCCAATCTTTCTACCATAAATACATCTCGATTAAATCATGTTTTAACATATCACATGGATCCAAATTCACTAAATTTTTAGATCTTAAACATATATTCAAATCCTCTACATATGAATCCATCTTTCCAATTTACTCAAAATCCTAAGGAATGAATTCTATCATCCCATTCAAAATTATAATCATCCTAGATTTCTAGATTAATACACCTAATTTCCAATTAGTCTTCTTTAGATGCATAAGATTAAATTCTACCATTTAATCATCAATTTTGTACGAAAATCGATAAATCACATAGGGGTTACTGTAATGAATCAAGAAGTATACCGGACTTTAAATTAAGCAAGAAAATTCTTGCCTTGATATGGTGGTTGATGATTTCCTCTTGAATCCCTAGTTTCTTCTCCTCTATGGCCTCTATTCCTTTCTATCTTGAGGTGGGGCTTCTAGGGTTAGGTGTTTGATTAAGTGTGGGGATTATTAGTCTTGCACTTAATCTTATATTAACCCTAAATCCCGAGCTGAGCCTAATTTCCCATTTTGGACCCCCAAATGGGCTCGAACCCATAATTAAACTAGTCCCCAAACCTCCCAACTCATATACCTATACCCTGGGACCATTTCTAAAGGTCTAAACCCATAATACCTCTCGAAATATGCCCCAATTATTTTTATTCTACAAGTATATCTACAATTGAGTCAAGCATTATATATTAATTATTCACTACACAAGTAATAATTTTTACTGAAATTATCCAACATACAAAGAAAATTTCACATGATCATGAAATAATAATAAATTGAATTATAAGTAATTTATTAGTTAAATTCACCGATTTAATTTTTAACTCCTATGATTTTTTTATTTCATTCCAAAAGTGGTTTTATTTTATTCTAGAAAATACGGGGTATTACAATACCCCAACTTTTTTCAAGGTTTTTCAACCTCAATCAACCAAACCCCACTTCCTCCATGAAAGCTTTTCCTAGTGATGACGTAGTTGCAATCATATTTTTCTCACACTTCTAAATAAGTATTTCACATCCTACCAATAACTATCTTATTCTGGCCGAGATATTCATATGATGCAAGCCAAAGCTAATAAGTGAGAAAAAAGAGAAACTATAATAAGGGAAAAGATAAGGTCCTTCGAAGCTAATCTATCAAAGGTCTTATGAGGTGAAAAAGAAGACAATCAGAGGATAACAAGGGTTAAGGAAAAATTAATACGTAGAAAGGTGACCGTTAGGGTAGTTTTTACCAGAGACAGAATTTCCTCTTTGTTGTTACTGGTGACTGATGAAGTGATCATGTGTATTTTTATAGCTTTTCGTGTAATAATTTACCCTTTCTCGAATGGGGAATTTTGTTGAAATGAAATGGAAATTTGAATATTTCTTGTGTTTTTTGTATTCTTATACTTTGCATTTATAATTTTCAAGTAAATGACTGCGCTTTTGTCATCATACCCCTTATTCTTTGGCAATACTCTTTTGAAATGATGTTCTCATACATACACATATTTTCATCCTAGTAATCTAATTTCAAAAGGATTTTAGAAGCTTGTACAAACCACATTTTGATATGAACATAGTATCAATAACTTATCCAAACATAAAAACATTTTGAACTTTTAATTGTCACTTTATAGTTTAAAATCATCTTGTTAAGTCAAATATTTTTAAAAACATGTGGTTGTAAATATCCAAGCGATAATGCTTTTCACTACCCCAATTTTTTATATATGGAATATAATCTTAATGCGTTCAATGAAAGGAAAACTATTTATAATAACAATTGAAAATTTTACCTTTACTATATTACATTAACAAAAACATCACATGTATGTGGCTATAAGTATAGTATTTCTTTAGACGCTTGCAGTTAATAGACTAGAGAGAATCATTTTCTAGTTCTGATATCTAACAAAATCCTAATTTACATACTCATATAACCATGATTAGCCCCTCCAAATTTGGCTTGAACTTTGAAGCAGACATGATCCTCAAGTGGTTTGTTGATGCTCGAAGAACCAACTAACCTAGTTAAAACTCTCTTTCCTTAACTAAGTTCTCATAATCTATCGAGGGTTGTTGAGTGTATATCTTCAAATTCGTCTTTTCTTTGTCTCTATGCTCGTCCAATGCTTTTAGCTGCACATGTATGGAGTCAGGTAGCATATCAGAGTTCAGTGCCACTCTTGTTAAAGGTACTATTAACTCGATGTGATGAATAATTTATGTTCCATACACAAGTGAGAATGAGTAAAGGTAGTATGTGACACCCCGTCTAATTAAATATCGGGTGATCAGACCTTTATCAAATTAAAACAGGTTTCTCATATGGTTCATTCTTAGCATCACTGTCGAAAACCAAATTAATTACTAACCACCTAAGTTAATTAAACCGGTGCTAAATTTTATCTTTCAAATAAACAGGATAAAAGAATAGTTTGAGATCTAAATCAACATTAAGAATATACTAAAATTCCAACCATCAATAATATGAAAATGTATCAAAGTCATGCCAAACAAACTGTCGGCTAAAACTACAACCAAGCAATAATCCACAATCCAACTACTAAGTAAAACTGAGACAAAACTGGAACTATAATGAAGTCAGATGACAACATGTTTACGCATGAGATACAAGAATGAGATCCTATGCTAGATCTGGATGAAAGAGTCGGCTACTCAATAATCCCATCAGCATCCACAATGTTACATCTCCGAATTACTGGAATGAAATCAAGTATGGCACCCTTGTGGCTAGACACCTAAAAGGTTTTCAAAATATTTGTATAGAAAGAGTTAGTACTCAAAACAGTTTGAAAATATTTAAGAAGTAATTTATCACAATTAAAATCGGTTATTGATTACACGTGTTAGGTTCACGCACACTCCCTTGAGTTTCCTCACCTCTCATCTAATGTGAACGCCTAATGTTCTACACTTAGCCCACCTAGCTATCACCCAAGGTATCTCGACTATAATAAATAACCGATCTTATCAATAGCATACTCTCCTGTACCGCTCATTCAACACGATTCATTATTAACATATCTCGTAATGTTCTTCATTACTTAGGTAACAATCACATATGTTACATTTAAGCATCATAATCAACTCTCACTAATTAATTCATAAAGTATTTCAGAGTTATCATTCAACTTCCACAATTAAGTTTCACTACTTAATTTATTATAGATATTCCCAATCTATTCTTAATCTTGAAAGTAAGTTTCTTTCTACTTGATTTATCATTTAGATGTATCTCTCTCTCTCTCTCTCTCTCTCTCTCTCTCTCTCTCTATATATATATATATATATATATATATATATATATATATATATATATATATATATATCATCTACAAGTCTACTCTCGCACATAAGCAAAATATCATGACGTATATATTTCACACACAATATATACTATAAGGATTATTGGTCCGGATAATAATCGACCCCAATCATCATATCATTTACGTTGGTCCGGATATCCCTCAACCCCAAAGTAAATGTTATGAATATGTATATTGGTCTGGATACTCATCGACCCCATTATCTTTCATCTTCGATTTGGTATGGATAATCAGCGACCCCAAATTATACTTTCATATATTGGTCCAAATAATCATCGACCTTAATACATAATTTAACATACTTTAGGTATTCACACAACCTAAGTATATATATAATAGATATTCACACAATCAAAATTATTTATAGTTGTACGTAATAGTTTCTCTCTAATATTCACCGTACTTTATCATTTATTTACTAATTTAATTCACTATCGTAATTAGTTGAGTGTTCACACAACACTAAGGTTCTAGTTACCCCTTGTTATATAATAATTTAGTAGTTACCATCTTTACTCTAATAATGCACATAGTTTCATTAGATTCTCGTAATTCTTTATCCATCTCTCAGATTAATTACGAATTACTATAACCAATCCTATTCCCGTCTTAATTCTCTCTCTAAGATGAAGTCCTACTCCCATTGTATGCCTACTATAAAATAATAAGTCTCCCAATATTATTTTCTTAAGTGCTTAAGGATTTTCCACCACGTCCATTTAGGAATACAAGAGAAAAAGGAAAATTTTAGAAATTCAGAGCACTGGACCGATCCGGCTTCCCAGGACCGAACTGTTCCACTATTCAGTTAAGGCCGAACCAATCCTCGCCATCCAGGGATGAACCGATCCATTTTTTGCAACTTTATTCTCTCTGTTTCGCAGTAGCATTTTACACCATTTGATTTCATCCAAACCTCATAATTCTTCACCAAATTTTCAATCAATTGTCCTAACTATTTCTACCTGAATTAAGATGATTTCTCGCGTTTCAAACACATTAAAACTTCACCGAAATCAATCAAGAATGAATTAAACCTCCAAAACTCTTTTATAAATCTAGTTTTGTGTTCATCCATTTCATCCAATCTAAAACCCATATTTAAATTCGTAGTAATAATCAAAACTCTTTTGATTTAACATTATGTACAAATATAAACCCTAACTACATGAAATTTCACCCAAACATGAAATCAGTTGGTACTTTTGATAAAAGGATTTTAGATAAAATCAATATATTCATAAAATCCATACTCATGGGTATTATAACATCAGTTTGATTTATGATAAACACTTGTCTTAGATTGATTGATCTGATTTCTTGGTTCTTTGATGATGATTGATTTCTTCTCCTCCAATCTTCATTTCCAATTTCCTTGAGGAGCAAGAAACCCTTCACCACCTTCACGGTTCTCTCCTTAGGCTTATGGAATATGGTTCTCTCTTTTCTCTAATGGCCTTTGTAAGATTTTGTGTTATGATCCCTAACCCCAATATCTATATATCAGATATATTTCCCTAAATTTTGTAGGTCCCTTGACCTCTTTTTGAAAAATAATCGTAACGCCCTTAATAGGTGCTGATTTGGTCCAAAATTAACACGGGACCCAAACTATACTCCTGGGTACACTATTCCGACTATTTCGACTCATCCGGAATCATTCGTGACCCCTAATTCCCATTTGAGTCACTTAAAATACATTTCTCATTTTCACCTGAAAATAATCTACACGCGACTCCCATTGAGATAAACTAGAATACGCCCATATCACTCTCTATGCCGTATAATAGTAATAATAATAATTTATTATTTACTATTCACACTTAGTAAATTTCGTCAAAGTATTAATCAGTATCTATCTCTAGATAAATAATTACATTTATTAAATAAATCACATTTACTTATTTCGCTCGTTTAATTTAATTAAAAAGTATTTTCCTAATTAATTAAAAAAATACGGGGGATTACATACTTCCCCCCTCACAAAGGAATTTCTTCCTAAAAATTATACATACCTACAGTGAATAACTTTGGATACTTCTCTCGCATGTCATCCTCCCGCTCCTAAGTTGACTCATCAATATTGTGGTGTCCCCACTGAACTCGCACTAGTGGCACCACTTTAGACCGCAGTTTCCACTCACCACGATCTAAAATTGCCACAGACCTCTCCTCATATGAGACGTCTGGTTGTAGTCAATCTCTTCCAGTGGAACGTGCCAGAAAGCCCTTTCATTCCTCTTGTATTTCTTTAGTGATGACACATGGAACACATTGTGTATCCGCTGAAGATGCTCTGGAAGTCCCAGTCTGTATGCTACCTGTCCCACCCTCTTTATAATAGGAAATGACCCCACATACCTCGGTGCTAACTTCCCTTTATTGCCAAATATCATAATCCCCTTTATAGGAGATACTCGAACTACCACCTAGTCACCAACCTCTAACTCTACGTGTCTCCTGTCGGCATTAGCATAACTCTTATGCCTATCCCGACCTATCCGAATGCGTCCTCAAATTATTTAAATCTTGGCAGTAGTCTTTAGAATCATCTCAAGCCCTAAGAAATTGTTTTTCCCCACCTCCAACCATCATACGGGAGAACAATAAGGTCTCCCATACAGTGCCTCAAATGGTGCCATTCCGATAGTAAATTGGTACGAGTTGTTATATGAAAACTCTACCAATGGAAGGTATCGGTCCCAACCTCCCGAAAATCGAGGATACACATCCTTAGCATGTCCTCCAGCATCTGATTCGCCCTCTTTGTCTATTCGTCCATCTGGGGGTGATATAATGTACTCAATCTCAAGTTAGTACCCATAGCCTCCTGAAAGCTCTGTCAGAAATGCGACACAAATACTTTGTCTCTATCAGAGACAATATTAATTGGGACTCCATGTAGCTTAACAATATCTGAAATGAATAGATGAGGGTATTGCATCGTGTCATAGTTATTGCGAACTGACAAGAAGTGGGCAACCTTGGTCAATCGATCCACTATCACCCATTTCGAATCGTGACCCCTCTATGAAGTAGGTAGTCCAGTAATAAAATCCATTGATTTTCTCTCCCATTTCCACATAAGAATATTACGTGGCTGTAGCATCCTCGAAGGTATCTGATGGTCAAATTTCACTAGCTGACAAGTAACACACTTGAAGACAAACTCTGCTATGTTTCTCTTCATGCCGGCCCACCAGTACTATCTCCTCATGTCCTGGTACATCTTATCCTCACTAGGATGTACTACAAACCTGGAACCATGAGAGTCAGTCATCATTACCTGCCTTAACTCCACATCCTCAGGCACTACCAATCTCCTATTAAAGCACATGCCTCCCTCTGTTCAGACTGAGTAAGACTCTGTACCCTCGGCTAATAATTGCCTCACTCTGTCCTGACAAAACTGATCCTCTGCCTGTGCCTTCACTACCCGCATAACAATATCGAGAGTGATAGTCATAACTGCTATGTATGCTCTGACAACCTCATCCTCCTACAGGATCTCACTCTATTTTGCTTTCCACACCTCTGCTATATCTCCAGTAGGTCGTTGGCTCGATGCGCCTGCCACCATGTTAGCCTTACTAGGATGATATTGTATATCAAACTGGTAGTCCTTCATAAATTCTATCCACCGCCTCTGCCTCATATTAAGATCCTTCTGTGTGAAGAGATACTGAAGTGACTTATGATCCGTGAATAATGTGAACTGCTCTCTCAATAGGTAGTGTCTCCATATCCTCAACACAAATACGACCGCCGCCAACTCTAGGTCATGGGTGGGGTAATTCTTTTCATGAGGCTTTATCTTTCGAGACGCATAAGCTATTGCCCTCTCTTCCTGCTGCAACACTCCCCCAAGTCCCTGTAAGGATGCATTTGTGTAGACCGGATACTCCCCCCACTCCTAGGCAATGAAAGTATGGGTGTTGTATACACCACATTCTAGGACCCCCTAAGTCTCCACTTAGGTCCCTAACACCTCCCCATCTCACTACAAACCCTAGGTCGCACTCCGAGTACCAATCTAGAGGCCATTGGGAGCCCCCGGGCCCTGTTTGACTCTGATCAACTCTATTGTTAGAGTGAAAGCTCTTTGAATCTTTGAAGGGATCTTAACACCCTTTCTAATGGTCCATACCATGCCCAAATCGGCATAAAGGTTCAGACGAATGAACCATTTTACTACCGAAGATCGATTTAAAGGCCACTGGGCACTCCCGGGCCCCAATTTGACCCCAATCAACTTCATCTTCAGAGTGAAAGATCTTTGAATCTTTGAAGGACACCGAAACCCCTTTCCAACAGTCAATCCCGTGCATGAAACAACATAACCATTCGGACGAACGACAAATTTTCCCTCAAAAATTGATCTGAAGGTCACCGGGACCTCTCGGGCTTTGTTTGACCAAATTCAACTCTTCAGCTCAAATGAGACTAAATGAATCTCCTAAGTTCACTAAATACCCTTTTTGATGGTTCGCTCGGTCCGCAATTCTGACCAACAGTACGGACAAACGATCTGTTTTACTCAGAAAAGTCCCCGAGCGCTTTCGAGCCTCTGTTGACCAAAGTCAAACTTTTTAACCAAGAAAAACTCTTTGGAATGTCTAAGTACATCTCTTAACCTTTCCAACGGTCATCCCTGTGCATGATTATGACTTACCATGCAGACGAATGATCAGTTTTCATCCGACGAATTCCCGTCTAAAAGATTGATGTGCACTTTCGAGCCACATTTGACCCAAACTCAACTCCCGAGCCCAGGAGAAGTCCAAAGGAATCTTGAATGTATCTAAAATACCTTTCTAATGCTATTCCCTATTCACAATTCGAATCAAATATTTATGTTCTACGATCATTTTTCCAGGAAAATCTACACGGGACTGCCAATTGGCAGGTCCAAATCCCTGCCTATTGGCACTGGGGTCACATGCCGATAGTCACCCCCTTTGGTAGGACGATCGGCACACCCTAACCCTATAAATAGGGGCCATGACTTCATTCCCAGAAGAACAACAGATCCATCAACATCAGTGATCTCAGCACCATTCCCTCGAAATCAACGAAGTTCCTCATTTGAAGCTCCATCCAAGCTTACATTCCCATCCTTTTCATACCCCAATTTGGAAAAATATCCTTCTCTCTCATCAACATTCACATACTCAAGGGAGTTCATCCAAGATCAAAGATCAAGCTTCAAAGAAGGTCCAGTTCCTTACCTCTCTCTTTAAATTCCTTATTTTTTCATAATAAACATTAGATTCATAATCTAGTTCTTACTTTAGTTCATACACATTAATATCTACACTTTTATTAGTATATTGAACATACTTTATTTTCTACAAAAGTACCCAAAACAAATAAAATTGGGTTACACCCGTAAATTCATGACAAAATTATCCATCACACTTTTTTCAAAGCCTAAAAAACACATTTTTCTACACATACACGTATAATAAAATTCCGTTCGAATCTATGGGATAAAACCCACCCCTATTCTACATTCGAACTACATGGACTTTGATGCCTTTATAAGCTACGTAGGCGTATCGAATTAAAATTCGAGACTCAAGTCCAATTTTTTAATTTTATCAATTTCCCAAATTTCCTAATTATCTTAAATATCCCATTTTCATATTTATACATATCATGATTGTTTGAGTTTCATCCAACACATATTATCTTTTCCTAATAACGATCAATATCATGATGAACGCACAAATTATACTTTCTACAGATGTTATTTTGGGAACATTCCTATGGATGACCTCACTCTATCTTGTCCATGGTATGAGTTGAATGGTTCCAATCTCTATTATATAAGCACGCACAAACACTTCATGGGGACATATAGGAAAATAATAACACTAGCCTATGAGAGACCGAAAGGGCGGGATGGGTCCATAACACCTTTCTATTCCGTAACTTATCCCCCAAACCTTAGAACTATTGGTTTTGTATGCATTAGTTTGTACTTGATGCCGCTCTCTCAAAGTGGGAACATGATTTGTTGCCTATTTTGTGAAAAATAGGTTGGCGACTCCATCTCCTCACATTTACCCCCACACCGACGGCCACCGAAGAAAACTTCCCATGAGGGGTGTGAGACCGCAATGCAGCCTTCCCGAGGGGATGCATCTCTCTCTCCCCCAGCGCCGCCCGGGATGGCCACAGTGGCGACTCCGCTAGGGACTATTTTTAAGAGGGTTAGACTCTGTTTGCATGGGTGTTTTACTTTCATATATATTCCCTTATTTTTATGTTCCCCTTATTATTACTTTAACATATATACCTCATTCTTATGCTACTATTCACACACTTGTAGAACTTTTTTTCATGTACACTTCACACCACGTGCGCCTAAGATCACATATATCCACATGTTGCACACCCCACTCACTCTCACTTGTTATCACTGATTAATATGGCTCTACTGTTTATACTTGTACCTTATTCTCGGTTGAGCATGATCAATAAAGATACTCTCTAGAAGATACTAATCAAAGAATCATGCATGATACACACAACATCACCAAAGAGCATTGTTGTTGACTAAATTTTGTCCCGTAACTAGGGAGTTACCTAGTGATGGGCGCTGGTCCGGCAGGTCGCAGTTAGCCTAAGCAATATGACTCTCACCTTCCATTGGCCAAGTACCTTCGATGTATATCGAACGATTCCCCCGTATTGTCCCGCTTGACCGAAGTCATGGCAGGAGGTATATTGCAGGGAACTCGTTCATGTACGTCGAGTATATCAAATTCTCTTTCACACATACCATCCCCACGAGGTATATAGTGAGGCAATTCACGTACACTCAGGTATATCAAATGGCTTGTCCACACGTACCAATTTCCCTCAAAAGCAAGATGTATATCGTGGAAGTCACACCAAAGGGGGGAACACCTTACAATTAACCCAACAACTATATCCTTGCATATAGGTGTCAAGCCTAGGACACACATGTTAAATTGTCGGTTTCGACCCGAAACTCTGTCAAAATTTCGGGTTGGCTTGCCCCCCAAATTATTACGTAATTTCTAAAATGGGACCCTTCCCGTGAGGCTAGTATCAAGTCCAACCCTAGTTTCTACATATGTGGTAAACCTAATTTTTCCAGGCTCGAGTCTTATTTGGCATTCCTTTTTTTGCATCTAGGCAAAATAATACAAGTGAGAACCTAATAAACATAATAATCATGCTGAGACCCGTCTCTTGCCGTTTCCTCTCTCTTTCCAAAAGTGTCCAAAAATATTTTTTCTCTTTTATCAAAAATACCAAAAACATTTTTGTCCTCATGTTTTCAAAGAATGTCAAAAATATTTTCCTCCTTTTCTAAAAATAACAAATTCCCCTTGTTTTCCTTTTCGAAAATAAATCCATTTTTTTCTCCTTATCAGGACGATCGCATACCCTGAGCCTAGCTCCCTATTGGATTCGATCTTCTATCGAACCACCCCTAAGTTCTGACAGTCGCCTTACTTCTTTCGAGTCTGAGATACTCCCACCTTTTATGGAGAACACGGATCAAGTGACAAATATACAGTCTGATTTGTTGACGGTTCTAGTTTAGCTCACTACTAAAATTAATAACCTTCAAATCGAGGCTCATGAGATGTAAAGGAATCGGGTCCCTATCCCCGCAGATCTCGAGGTCCTCTTCTCCCGTGCTATGGCTCTGCCTACACCCGACCCTATTTGGGTACCTAAGGAATACCAACACGCTACCCATGTTCCTCCTGCTAATGGGCCGCCGCCATCCAATCCGCCTATGGTAAACCTTGCTCAACCAAGGGCTAACTTACCCATGGCTATTGACCTGAAAGAGGAAGAATTGAACAAGGTCAAGGAAGACCTCAAGATGTAGACCAAGAAGTTCGATCAAGTCAGACTCTCTAGGAACTACATGGACTACACCCAGATTTCTTCCTATCCTAAAACCAGGTTACTAAAAAATTTTAAAATGCCTAATATCGAGGAGTTGAGAGGAAGTGGACCCCCGATCGCTCATCTTCGTATCTATCACCGAGACATAACTGGATTCTAAATAAATAATAGCCTAGATGTTCCAACAGACTTTGAAAGATAGTTCTATCCATTAGTCCTTATCCCTTGAGGATTCCAGGATCCGTAGTTGGGAAGATGTTTCCTGCGAGTTAATGTCACAGTACAAGTACAACTAAGAGAAATAAGTTACCCGCCATTACTTAGAGCTACTTAAGAAGAACCCTGGGTAATCAATTAAAAACTTCATAGCAAGGTGGAGAAAAAAGAAGCTACCATGACCAATCATCCTTCCAAAGAAGAACAAGTCAGTATCGTAAAGAAGAACTTCTTATACCATGTTCGAGAAACAATGGGAGGATAGTATTACCCTCACTTTCGAGCCCTCTAAGAAGGAGTGGAGATCGCATAAAGTCATGCCAATACAGAAGTTGAACCAAGGAAAACCTCTGGACAATTTTCTCCTAGAAAGTTAAAAAAACCTGCTAGTACCACGATTTCTACCATCAATAACATCTCTCAACCTTCTCCTTCATGGGTACCAGAAAGTCGCCCAAATCCAGTTCAGAAGGAATACACTGAGCTTCATGCACCTCTCTCCAAAGTCTACCAGGACCTTTTGAGCCAAAATCTGATCAAACCATTGGACCCTCGCCCATAACCAAGCCCACATCCGAAAAACCTCAAGCCCGATGCCCATTATGACTTTCATCAAACTGCTGGCCATACCACCGACCAATATTTTTATCTCCGAAATGTAATCCAAGGCCAGATTGACTGGGGTGTCATCGCCCCACTAGATAATTCCAAATCAAACACTACTCATAATCCACTACCAAATCATGAAAATTCCATCTTCCTAAAAGAAGACTCAAAATTTAACCCATCTACCCGAATCATGTCGAGTGAATCACCAGTCATACCCATATACTCTCCTAAACCTCTCAAAAAATGCCCATATTTTATCCTATGCCCTACCAGCCTTACCAATCAAGCCTTATCCCTTCTCACCCGAGCATGAGTTGCTATACGCACCCGTTCTGGAGATCAAGATATGGAACTGTCAGAAGTGCTGAACTAACTCTAGAATTCAGCTAAAATTTCCCTCCCAGATGACCATCGACTGTCGGAGATTCAGTGGGTTATTCTTAGAAGCTCGAAAATGGGCCCGAGAGTCTGACAATTGGGTGGTTCCAATCAAAGAAGTCAGTCTAGATGACATGGTCTAGATCATGAAAAATTTCTTTCAATAGACTAGTGATATTTGTAGTATATTCGAGCTAATTGATGCTTTGAAATTACAAGGGCGCCCGGTCCCTTCAGTTCTGCATTTTCCTATCGAATGGGAGGAATTATACGAAGAAGCCATGGAAGTTGTGGAGTGCATTGACTTTGCATGGAAAGATAATATCATTTCCACCTTATTGGGAGGGGGGGACGATTTTGAAGATTCAGATGAAGAGCAAGATTCAGAAAATACTAGTTTGATAGCCAACATATGCAGGATGATATCATTCGAGGAGATGCTAGGAGAAATTAACAAGGTGGATGAAAATCCCCAACCACATGACTAGGTCAGGAAGACACTACTAAATCCCAAAGCTATAACCGTCAGTGAGTGATAAAGGAAATGGTGTTGAGAATCTCCATGTGCCAAAAATGGCAGACGAAGAAAGTAAGGTCCTCGATCAACTGAAGAAAACCCAAGCTAATATCACTTTATGGGATATTTTTATGTCTTCCCAACTGCACCGAAATGCCTTAATCAAGCTACTCATAGGACCCACGATTCCTCCCTCAACCAAAACAAAAGAAGCGATGAACCTAGTCGGATCCTTTACCTCTACTCGAATGCTCTCCTTTTCTGAAGAAGAAATCCCTAAGATTGGTCCCAACAACAATTATGCTCTTAATATCTCTGTTGAAGTTATGGGGAAAATTGTCCTCCTCTCTCTTATCGATAACGGATTAGCTCTGAATGTTTGCTCGTTAAGAACCCTAAATTGTATAGAATTGAAAGTGAGTGACCTTTCTCCAACCTCTGCTACCGTACGTGCCTACGATAACACCCGTCAAGAAGTAATGGGATCTATCAATCTTACAATAGGGGCTGGCTCTATTAATCCTGTTGTTAAATTCCAAGTCATCGATATCCCAACTTGTTTCAATCTGTTGCTCAGATGACTATGGATTTATAGCATCAAAGGGGTGTCTTCGTCAATGGACAAGTTATTACTTGCTAGCACCAGTAATCCAGTACTTAAAATACAACACGAGGGAAACGATATGCTTTTATTAGGATTCCAAGTTGAACCACTCTTACTCCTAGCAAGGCATGACTTCAAAAATAGGGTTTGTATGGAATATGACCCTCATGGAAATGTAAATGTAATCCAAATGTTCAAGAACATACACTTAATGCCCTGACTGGGGATATGGTAAAAACGGCAAGGGATAATTGAACCTATTATGTTGAAGGAGGCCTTTCCTCCCTATGGCTTGGGCTCTCAGTCGTCAGAAGAAGAACTCAGATTGATCCATCAGCCTTGACTGAAGAGGAGGTTAGAATGCGCCTAAACTGTTCAAAGAGATTCCCTAAATGTAAAATTCATCACAGAAGGTGAAGATTTCCCCTTCTACATCTTCCTTAAACCTTGGTGTGACCATGTAGCAGAGGATGAAATCAAGAATGGATATATTCTTTCATGATAGCTACCCATGGGTCGAGAGTTCTCAGCACCATGTACAACCACTCACTAAAGAGGCCACAACTAATATCGATGATTCTGAGGAGAGTGACTCTGAGGACGCTTTTAATTTATATGTACTGGGGCTAACACTCTGTATGATCCACTCAGGGGCTACATCATCTAATCCATAATGCCTCATCAAAGATACTAATGCACCTCTTCTCAACTGGCATGTGCCACTTTCTAATGTTCAACCTAACCTAGATGATTATCCCATTTCCCCTTTAGTTGTTTCCCCTCACTCTGATGTAATCTACACCTCCTTTGATGAGGTTCTCAATGCTATTTTTCTTATCAATGAAATAAATGAAGATTTTTAGTATCTTCTTGTGCCTTATATTAATTATCTTGATTTTAATCAAACTCTTGATGAAGATGATTTTGCAAATGAACAATTCTTAACTGATCAAAATAAGGTTAATAACAAACAACATAACCGCGTTCAAGCTAATGAAGATGAAACTATTTTTATTAATCTCGATTCTAGTAGCCAAATGCGCGAGACTAGGATAGGGGCCACCCTTAATGAGCTTGATCGCACGCAGCTTAAAGAAATACTAAAGGAATTCATGAATGTATTCGACTGGTCCTACGATGATATGCCCGATATTAACCCTGAGATATCCCAAGATGGGATTCCAACTATCCCGAATTACAAACCAATCAAGAGAAACTGTGAAAGCTCCATACCGAATAGTCACTCAAAGTTAAAGAATAAGTAGTTAAGCAACTAAATATGGGTTTTATTTTTGTGATCAAATATCCCACATGTCTAGCCAATATCGTACCCATGCTAAAATCAGGAGGGAAGGTTCGCATGTGTGTCGACTACTGAGACTTGAATAAGTCCTGTCCAAACTATGATTACCCACTACCCAATATCGACATGATTATGGACAATATGACCAGTGCCGCTCTCAAGTCATTCGTTGATGGGTTTTCCAGATATAATGAAATTAAGATGCACCCATATCACCAAGAGAAAATCGCATTCATCACCCCTTGGTGAACCTTTTGCTACACTATCATTCCATTTGGTCTAAAAAATGCAGGGGCTACATAACAGAGGACTGCCATAACCATTTTGCATGATCTAATGCACAAGGAAGTCGAGGTCTACGTAGACAACATGATTATCAAGTCCAAGACTAGGTAGGGCCATGTTCCCTCTCTCCGAAAGTTCTTTTAACGACTACAACAATACTAGATGTGGCTTAACCCATCGAAATGTGTCTTCGGTGTTACTAAAGGAAACCTTTTGGGATTAAGGGTTGGTGAGAAAGGGATAGAAGCAGATCTTGCCAAGATAAAAGCCATACTTGAGATTCCACCATCTCCAATGGAGAAGGAAGTCTGGAGAGAAGGAAGTCCAGGGATTCCTTGGGAAATTATAGTACATCAGTCAGTTCATCAGCCAATTGACTTCCATCTGTGAACCCATCTTTAAACTCCTCTAAAAGGATTCAACCAAAGCCTAGAACAAATATTGCCAATAAGCCTTAAAATGAATCAAATAATACCTAACCCAACCTCCGGTGCTCATGCAGCCGCAACCTGATCTTCCCTTACTCCTATGCCTAACCATAACCGATACTGCTGCTGGGGCTTTGCTAGCCCAATACCTAAAAAAAACCGTAAAGAGAGAGCCATCTACCATGCCAATCGAAAGTTGGCCAATTACGAAGTTAACTACACCTCCTTGGAAAAAGCATGTGCCGCTCTTGTCTAGATTACCCAAAAGTTACGGCACTCCATGCTTGCCTTTCCCATTAAGTTTGTATCCCGAATTGATCCCATTAAGTACTTGCTCGAGAAAACTGCCATGTCCAGCTGAATGGCCCATTGGTTAATGCTCCTAGCTAAATTTGATATCACTTATGTCACTTAAATGTCCATAAAAGAAAGAGACATCTCTGATTACCTTCCTGACAACCCTATAGAAGAGGCAGATGTCTAGATCTCTGAGTTCCCTGATGAGAATATCCTCTATACCTCCCAAAAAGACATTCGATGGAAAATGTTCTTTGACGGCACTACCAATAAAAAAAGGTACGGCATTGGGATCCTCGTAATTGCCCCTGATGACTCTCACACTCCCATTGCCATCAAGATGGACTTTACTTTCACCAACAACATGACTAAATACGAGGCGTGCACGATAGGCTTCAGAGTTTCCCTCAAGAAAGGAATTCGATACCTTGATGTCTATGAGGACTCAACCCTCATCATCAGTCAAGTACGTAGAAAATGGAAAGTCAAAGATGAGAAACTCTTACCCTTCCATTCCAACCTAGAAGATCTAGCTTCCTAATTTTAAGAAATCACCTTACACTACCTGCCCCGAGCAAAGAATAACCTAGCTAATGCCCTTTCTACCTTATCCTCCATGATTGACATGCCCAAAGGGATAACCATGACCTCTTTCCTTGTCCAAAAACAAGACAAACCAACCCACTACTTCATAGACCGATCAACTCTCCATAGATTGGCTACCCCATATATTATATATGATAAAACACTATTTAAGAGAAACGTCGATGGAACCCATTTACACTTCATCGTAGAGGCTGCCATTGAAGAAATAATGCAAAAAATCCATAGTGGGGAATGTACACCCCACATGAATAGCCATATGCTCGCCAAAAAGATCATTCGACGGGGTTACTACTTGACTACCATGGTTCAATATTGCACAGCCTATGTTTGAAGATGCCTCAAATACCAGCAGTTTTCTAACCTACATCACTTACCCCTGCGTGAATTGTACAACATGACTTCTCCCTGGATGTTCTCCACATGGGGTATTGACATCATAGGGAAAGTTACAACTAAAGAATCAAACGGGCATGAGTTCATCCTAGTCGCCACTGATGACTTCACCAAAAGGGTTGAAGTCGAGTAATATGCAGTTTTGAATGCCAAGAAGGTGGCTAAGTTCATCAGGAAAAATATCATCTACCGATATGGGGTCCCGCACGAGCTGGTATCAAATAACGGGTTACACCTCGAGGTAAAAGTTAAAGAAGTGGTCGACGAGTATGGAATTAAAAGACACAAATCTTTTTCATATCGACCTCAGACCAATGGAGCAGTCGAAGTATCTAATAAGAACCTCAAAGCCATTATCATCAAGATGATTAAGACTTATCGAGATTTGGTCGACAGGATCCTTTACGCCATCTGGGGCTATCGCACTATAATTCAAACCTCTACTGGGTCTACCCTTTACTCTCTAGTCTACGACATGGAAGTAGTCCTACCTGTGGATTTAGAAATCCCTTCATTATGCATCATGATAGAAAGCAAAGTCAGTGAGGAAGACTAGCACCTGAGTCATCTTGACGAGCTTTCCTTTTTGGATGAAAGAAGGTTGAAAGCTCTATATCACATACAAGGGTACCATCGTCGTATAGAGCGATCATTCAATAAAAGAGTCAAGGATCACGGTGTTCGAGAAGGGGAATTAGTCCTCAAAGATACAGTAGAGCCCATATGGGACCCCAAAGGGGAATTCAAGACCAACTGGAGCGGCCTGTACATCATGAAGAACATCCTATTGGATGGCACCGCTAAGCTCGCCGACCTTGATAGAGAAGAAATGGCGCATCCAGTCAACCTGGACTGTCTCAAGAAATTCTACCCCTAGTTTGAAATCTCAGCGCTCTACGACTCTTCTCATCTCCCTTCTAATAAAAAAAAATAGAAACTCTTCATTTCCCCCAATCAAAACTACGTGGGCCTGGTCCTCTAAAAACTTTTCTGCTTTCAAAAAAATGAATTTCAAAAAAATTTCAAAACCCTCGGAGGTATGTAAGTAGCTCATCCGTTTACATGTACATGAGCACGGCCCCTTTCTTTTTCATAAAATGTTATTCTTTATGTTATTCTTTCCTTAAACCCGTTAATGACAATTCATTTTAACATATACATTAACAAAAGGATTATATATGCCTTAGAGATTGGTATAGATAATTCAAAATGCAAAAGTCATCAAGAGGCACAACTAGATGATAAAAAACTCCTTTATTTCATTATTCGAAATTTCAGTACGATTACATCGGCATAGGGAGTCAAGCGACTTATCTTGCTAGCCGAAACCTACCTTCCTAAAAAACCCAAATAAAAATAAGCCCCACTACTCCTGAAAATCACCCTCTAATTATTCCCACAAAAGCATAAAACCACACCCATTATAAATAGCTTCACAAGTCCTACCCATAGCTTCCATAGGATCTAACACCATCATCACCCATATCCTGGGGTCCCCAAACCTCCCATGCTTGAATGGAGTATCGTAGACGCTCCATAGAATGATAAGCCCAGACTATCTTGGAGAAAACCACAATGCCTCCCTCCATGATATCAGATATGGAAAACCACCTTTACCCAGTCTCCACAGCCAGCATCTTGGCCACTACCTTCTTCCACAACCACTTCATGTAGTCCCCGAAGACATGCTATAATCGCCCAGTAGATTAAGAAGGGCGGGTCGACAAATAATGATTCTCTCACGGAGAACCAAGCCTTATACGCATACGCTCTGTCAAGTCCTCCACAGGAAAGAAGTTCAGTGTTCGTGGTGGCATGATTTTCTCCCAACCAAAATAGCGCAGCAGCCGCCAGGGAAAATAGAAATAGGTCTGCCTAAGGCCAACTAACCGGACATACTACAAACCAGTTCTCCCAACTCTCAATGTCTAGACCTACACTAATAAAATAGCACGAGAAAAAGTTTGGCAATGTCGACAAAGGATACTCAGGGGGACTGCAATATGAAACCTCTCTAACAGCCACATAAACAACATCACATGGATACCCCTCAGAAAATCAGAACGACCTTCCTGCCAGGCATCCAAATCATTCAAAGTCTCTGCTAGTATCACCGCCATAGTATTACGATGGTACGACATCCAAGAAATAATAGCTACAAGTTGGGGGTCAACCAGTACTTCCCCAAACACCAACAACACTTTCAAAATTAGCCCCAAAATAACGGCCCCAACATAGCCGACATCACCCACACCCTGTAAATGCACGGACCGTAGCACCGTTGGAAGAGAAATCATTTCTCTTGTGACTAACTATGTGGCCGCCAAAGGTGATATATGAATAAGCCTAGCCAAAAATTCCCTAAGAGAACGGGAAAACTCAGGCAAAGCCGCAACAATGCTGAGGTTTATCCCCACCATAGTAGAAAATTCCTCGTAGGTAGGACAAATTTCATCCAGCCTGAAGTGAAAGACATGGTCCTCGGGGTACCAAAATTTCACGACTGTCATAAGCATGTTCCACTCAATGGCCAAGTTGCGCCACAAAGAGACTCGCCGCATATGGAAGGCGTCATAATCAACATTGTAAGAACACATTGTTTTCAAGGCTTCGAGATAGTTGGTGAACTCAATGCTACTAGGGATAGCCATCTTGTAAAATAAAAGAGATGATGAATAAGTAAGAATGTGAGAAAAAAAAGGAAATGGAAGTGTGAGGAGAAAAGCCCCATTCACACCCCTATTTATACTTGAAAACTCTCAAGTAAAGACAAGAAATCCTACATAAATCGGAGTAAAACTACCCCCCACTAAGTACTAAGAAATTGAAGAAAGTGCAATCAAAGCCTTGGGTTGATTGGACTGGACTGATATGCCAATAGGCAAGACAAGGGTCATGCCGATCGGCAAACCCCAATTTTTGGGAAATCCCATTTTCCTCTTTTGTCAAAATAAAAAAACCCAATAAAAATATTTTTTATCTTAATGAAGTCCCGAATTTCCTCTTGCTTTTACCTATTTCATTTTAAAATAAAATCCTTCTCAATTTTCAAATTCTTTTTACGCTCTCAGCAGCAAAATAAAAAGTGCATGTGCATGAATCACGAAAACATAAATTAATAAAAAATTCATCTTTATTTGCATATATTTTTCTGTGTTACATTAATATCTTGCAAGAAAAATAGAAAAAAATGGGACTCAGCCCGAACCCATTTTCTTTATCTCTCTCACCCACATTTTTTTCTCTCCATCTCTTCACCTACAAATCTTCTTCCTCTCTCTTATTTATCTCTCTATCTAAGAGCCTTCATCCCTGCGGCACGCCCTCTTCCCCCTACGCGCGAGACGATGTGCCACCACTTTCAGAACTCGACCCTTCCCCGAATGAGGCAGATGGTACCAAGCAAGAAGGAACCAGAACCACCTTATGGATATGGGCAGTCCTCGAAGATATCCAATCCATAATATCGCTCAGCCAAGTGGTTGTTGACTCGGATATGCTGCAAAAGAAAATAGAAAAATCAAATCAGTCAAGTCTAAAAGGAAAAGAAAGGAATCAAGAAATTAAAAGACAAAGAAACACAAAGTGTACCTATGGTCGAAGGACCTCCTATGTGAGGACCAACTCCTATGGGTCCATCGCATTAGGACGATGCTGTAAATGCATCGACACTCCATCAGCTCATTGGATGTTGTAACCAGGCGAGAATAGCCGTACAAAGGGAGCCTCCAAAGTTGTCGCCTCCACTGACGTCGTCGCAGCTACCCGTACTATGGGAGGAATCCACTTGCCGACTCGAGCCTGCGTGAGGAAGAGGTATCACATCATATATACTGGGAGGCATCATCCATCTCGACATGAAATCCATATAGTCATACATCACAACTGTGTCGGTATACATCGAGTACGACTCTCCCATCATCACAACCACACGGGCATCCTCTGATATCTCATGCACTCGCCTCACGAACATATGGGGATTCACCGGAGATACAGTAACCTCATCCTCCATGATCTGTTGGACTACCCTTTCCTCGAGGTACCAAGAGTAGCCAAACTCATGCGCCAGCAGACGCTACATCTGTGCCTGTCCCCCAATCACCCCAGTGTGCTGAATGGCTGTCCCCCAAGAATAAAATTTCACCTCCAAATCCCTAGCAAGAGAAAAATATCAATATCAATAAAAAAACATCAAAGGAAAGGACAGTCCTGAGATAAAATAGGGCTTACCTGATCGCTCGTTAGGCCATTCAAGACCTGACACACCGCCTCTAGAGAGAAACTTATTCGACTGTCGGTTGGACCTCCGCCACCGGTACATCCGACAGAAGTCCCTAACAGAGTCATCCTTCAAAGGATACCAACTGGGTGTTTAACCCAATAACCTCATAAAATAAAATCTGCAAAGGGCTAAGGCCATCATTTAAGAAATCAAGAAAAAGAACATGTAGGAAAATGCGAATGCATAAAGGAAAAATGTCAAAAAAATAAAGAATACCTCCAGAAGATACGTGGAACTAATAAAAGACTGTCGGCAGCACCGTCTGGATGCATCAAGAGAATAATGAGGGTCGCCAAAGTCAAGCACCCCCAATCATAAAGGCAGATGTTCGAGCACAACCTCAAAAATGGCAAAAACCACAAGTGCATGACGTCGCACTCGTCGCCACTAGAAAACCTCCAAGCACTAACATAATGAACAAGCAAGCCATCTGATGCACCTTCTGCCCGTCACTCCCATCGATCCTCCTCCTCAACAATAACTCTCTCTACAGAGACAAACGAAGAGAGTCCCCAGAGACCACCCTCTCCACATTACCTAATGTCGGCGTCACCGCCTCCGACGTCACTGCCTCCGGCGTTACCAACTCTGACGTCATCTTTAGTGTCATGTCCACCTCAATCTGAGCACCATCAGCCGCTGCACATAAATGGGAGTCACCTTCATCTAACCAAAGACAAAATTAAAGGTGTGGGTGGTGTCCCACCACCTCTCCCCCAGAGCACAAAGAACAACCGTAGAATGGGACGTCTCATCCAGAGCAGATGCCAGTCTCCCAAAGTCGGCTCATGACACCATCCAGCGCACCACATATGGAAGATGTTCCCAAACATCTTTAATCCCCGTTGTCCCTTGGGCACGTATAGTCGACATAGATACATCAAGAAATAAAGAAATCTTGTCAAGAAAAATGAGAAGAATACCAAACGTCATTCAATACTTACATAGCTGCCAAAGTTCACCAACCTAGAAGAACGATGACACGAGGACTCACATAGAAGAATCCGATCATCCACCATCAATTGGCACTGACACTCCACCTTCTCAAGGAACCCTAAAAGACCGTTCCATTGTCATTTGTCACCCCTCCATCTATGCTGGTCATCACCCCCTTTAAATTTCGTATAAAAAGTCCAAAAAAATACTAAAAAATCTCAAAAAATTCCTAAAATCACCAGATTAATTTTAGAACCTTTTCACTAAGAAAAACATTTTTTTTACATCCCCAGCGAAATTCCCAAAAATAATTCTCCCCAGCAACGCCTCCAGAGGACGCTCCAAAATTCCAAAAATTCCCCAGCTCAAAATCCTTGGATCTTCCCTCTTCCCCAGTGGAACTTAAAACCAAATGCTTCCCCAAATCACTAGAGAAAGATTACACATCCCCAGTGGAGTCTCCAAACTTCCCAAAGGAAACATAAGCCCACAGAATTGGCTTCGAGCCTCAGAATTGGTCATCCCTATCTTAAGCCCTCAGAATTAGCTTTGACACGCAAAATTGATCACCCCAAATAAGCTCGTAAAATTGGTCTCCTCTACTTAAGCCCACAGAATTCGCTTCGAACCTCAGAATTGGTCATCTCTACTTAAGCCCGCAGAATTGTCTTTGACCCTCAGAATTGGTCACCTTAACTTAAGCTCACAGAATTGGCTTCAACCCGCAGAACTGGTCGCCTCTATTTAAGCCCACAGAATTGTCTTCGACTCGCAAAATTAGTCACCCCAAATAATCCCTCAAAATTGGCTTTGACCCGTAGTATTGGTCGCCTCTACTTAAGCCCAAAGAATTTGTCACCCCAAATAAGCCCGCGAAATTGGTTTCGACCCACAAAATTGGTTGTCTCTATCTTAATACCTCATAATTGGCTTTGACCCAAAAAATTGGTCACCTCTACTTAAGCCCGTAGAATTGGCTTCAACCCTCAGAATTGGTCACCCTAACTTAAGCCCGCAGAATTGGCTTTGACCCTCATAATTGGTTACCTTTATCTTAAGCCTTCAGAATTGGATTTTACTCATAGAATTCGTCACCCCAAATAAGCCCACTGAATTGGCTTCGATCCTCATAATTGGTCACCCCTATCTTAAGCCTGCAGAATTGGCTTCGACTCTCAGAATTGGTCATCTTTACTTAAGCCTGCAGAATTGACTTCGACCCGCATAATTGGTCACCTGTATCTTAAGCCCTTAGAATTATCTTTGACCCACATAATTGGTCTCCTCTAATTAAGCCCGCAGAATTGGTTACCCCAAATAATCCCCCAAAATTGGCTTCGATTCGCAGAATTGGTCGTCTCTATCTTAAGCCCTTAAAATTGGATTTGACTGGCAGAATTGTTCGCCTCTACTTAAACCCGCATATTTGTTTTTGACCTTTAGAGTTGGTTGCGCATACTTAAGCCCACAGAATTGTCTTTGACCCTCAAAATTGTTCACCTCTATCTTAGGCCCTCAGAATTGTCTTTGACCCGCATAATTGGTCACCCCAAATAAGCCCGCAAAATTGGCTTCCACCCTCAGAATTGGTCATCTCTACTTAAGACCGCAGAATTGGTCATCTGTACTTAAGCCCGCATAATTGGCCATCCCTATCTTAAGCCCTAAGAATTGTCTTCGACCCGCAGAATTGGTCGACTCTACTTAAGCCCTCAGAACTGGCTTTGACCCGCAGAATTGGTTACCCCAAATAAGCCCGCAGAATTGGCATCGACCCGTAGAATTGTTCGCTTCTACATAAGCCTGCAGAATTGGCTTCAACCTCAGAATTGGCCACTTCTACTTAAGCCCACAGAATCAACTTCGACCCTCAGAATCGGTCGTCTCCACTTAAGCCCTCAAAATTGTCTTTGACCCTCAGAATCGGTCGCTTATACTTATTGGTCACTATAATTTAGATCCTCATAACTAACACCGGCCCGTAGAAATGCTCACCTCCTTAATCCTCACCTCCTATAGGTCCTCAGCATTGACCTCAACCCTCTGAATCGATTATCCTCATCCCTTAGGTCCACATAACCGACCTCTATCATGTGGTGTCTATTCGACGGCTATCACTTGTTCCAAGCTCACTCATCTAGGGGCTCTATATAAACCACATTTTAGGACCCCCTAAGTCTCCCTTTAGGTCCTTAGCACCTCCTCATCTCACTATAGACCCTAGGTCGAACTCCGAGTACCAATCTAGAGGCCATTGGGCGCCCTTGAGCCCCGTTTGACTCCGGTCAACTATGTTGTCAGAGAGAAAGATCTTTGAATATTTAAAGGGATCTGAATACCCCTTTCCAATGGTTCATCCTATGTGCAAATTGGCATAACAGCTCAGACAAATGGGCCATTTTACTACCGAAGATCAATTAGGAGGCCACCGGGCATTCTCGGGCCTTGATTTGACCCCAATAAACTTCACCGTCAGAGTGAATGCTCTTTGAATCTTCAAAGGGAACTGAAACCCCTTTCCAATAGTCCACCCTGTGCACTAAATAGCATAACCTCAGTTTTCCCTTGAATATTGATTCGAAGGCCATGGGTGCTCTCGGGCTCCATTTGACCAAAGTCAACTCTTCATCTCGAATGAGACTAAATGAATCTCCTAAGGGCACTAAATACCCTTTCTAATGGTCCACCCCGTGCACGATTCTGGCCTACCTTAAAAACAATTCATTTTACTTAGAAAGGTCCCCGGGCTCTTCTGAGCCCCAATTGACCAAAGTAAACCTTTATAACTGAGTACCTATCCTAAAATTTCCAATGGTCCACCACAAGCACGATTCTGACTTACATGCGGACAAACGATCTATTTTTGTCTGACGATCTCCCGTCCAAAAGATCGACGTGCGATTTCGAGCCACATTTGACCCAAAGTCAACTCTCGGACCTGGGAGCAGTCCAAAGGACTCTTGAAGGTATCTAAAATATCTTTTTAACAGTATGCCTCATGTACGATTCGAATCAACGATTTGTGTTATATGACCATTTTTTCAGGAAAATTTGCATGAGACTACAAATTGGCAGGCCCTAATCCCTGCCTATCGGCATAGTGTCTGGGGTCACATTCCGATAGTCACCCCCCTGGGTTAGTCCGATCGATACCCCCTGACCCTATAAATAAGGTCCATGACCTCATTTCTAGAAGAACAACAAATCCATTTGCATCTGTGATCTCAACAACATTCCCTCGAAATCAACGAAGTTCCTCATGTGAAGCTCCATTCAAGCTTACATTCCCATCCTTTTCATACCCAATTTGTAAAAATATCCTTCTCTCTCATCAACATTCATCAACACTCAAGTGAGTTCATCCAAGATCAAAGATCAAGCTTCAAATAAGGTCTAATTACTTCCCCCTCTCTTTAAATTCCTTATTTTTGCATACAAAACAGTAGATTCACAATCTAGTTCTTACTTTAGTTCATACACATTAATATCTACACTTTTATTAGTATATTTCACATACTTTATTTGCTAAAAAAAATTCAAAAACAAATAAAAGAGGGTTACACCCGTAAATTCCGAATGGAATTATCCATCCCACTTTTTCCAGAACCTAAAAAACACATTTTTCTACACATACGTATATAATAAAATTCCACTCGAATCTATGGGATAAACCCCACCCCCTATGCTACATTCGAACTACGTGGACTTTTATGCCTTTATAGGCTACGTAGGCATCTCGTATTAAAATTTGAGACTTGAGTCCAATTTTCCAATTTTCTCAATTTCCAAAATTCCCTAATTTTCTTAAATCTCCCATTTTCATTATATATATATATATATATATATATATATATATATATATATATATATATATATCATGCTTGTTTGCGTTTCATCCAACACATATTATCGTTTCCTAATAACAATCAATATCGCGATGAATGCATAAATTATACTTTCTACATGTGTTATTTTGGGAACATTCCTATGGATGACCTCACTCTATCTTGTCCATGGTATGAGTTGAATGATTCCAATATCCATTATATAATCATGCACCCACACTTCACAGGGATATATAGTAAAATAAGAACACTAGCCCATGAGAGACCGAAAGGGCAGGATGGGTGCCTAGCACCTTGTCATTCTGTAACTTAACCCCCGAACCTTTGAACTATTAGTTTCGTATGCATCAGTTTGTCCTATATGTTTCTCTATCGAAGTGGCAACGTGTTATTTTACCTGTTTTGTGAAAAATAGGCTGGTGACTCCATCTTTTCACATTTATCCCCACACCGACGACGACCGAAGCAACCTTCCTGAGGGGATGTATCTCTCTCTCCCCCCGGCACCGCTCGGGATGGCCACAAGTGTTGATGTCAATTTATCCTTCATCTCATCGAAAACCAACTGACATTGGTCGCTCAACACAAATGGTACTCCCTTGTGACTCAAGTTCGTCAAAGGCCCAACAATCTTTGAGAACCCTTGATGAAGCGACGGTAATATTCGTTCAACTTCAAGAAGCTGCAAATCTCGATCGGTGTCATGGGCTTCCCCCACTCCCTCAGTGCCAATACCTTACTCGAATCAATATCTATGCCCCTGTCAGACACAATATGTCCATGAAACTGTACCTCCCGAAGCCAGAATCCACACATATAAAATTTGGAGTACAAGTGATGGTCCCATAACATCTATAGAACCATACATAAATTCTCGATGTGCTCCTCCTTCATCCGTGAGTAAACCAGGATGTCATCCATGAATACTATCACAAATTGATCTAGAAACTCCTGAAATACTCTGTTCATGAGGTCCATGAATACTACAGGCGCATTGGTGAGCCTAACTGGCATTACCCTGAACTGTTAGTGATGATGCTGGAAACTTCACCACCAGATAAGGTGTTGACAAGATCAAGCTAGTGATAACAATGACATTATAAGAGTGTATATATACAATAGAATGAGGTGAGGGGAAGAGGATGAACACTAATATATAAGTGGTTCAGCCAATCTGGCCTACGTCCACTGTGAGTGTGTGAGTAATATCACCAGATAAAGGCACTAATGCCCACAAATACAATCTCTCAAGCTTTCTCTCTCTACTGTATAAAGTAATAGAGTTTTAGTTAAGGTTACAATTATGGATCCTTTTACAAGAAAGAGGATAACCTCTATATATAGTGCTTGGGGGGTATAATGTACCCCCAAGCATGCAATGAGCATGTGCATGAGGATCGAACCAGTATGAGAATAACACCTGGTTGATCTTATGTAAATAATGATGGCCTCAATATTCCCTCACGTGGAGGGAATGATTTGGTTATAATAGATTTGCCCATGTGTTCTAAACCATACATGTGCTTGTAAATGATCAGCCATGTGTCTTTGATTGGTGCAACCTCGGCCTGGATGAGTACGAGGTTAATGAAATTCGACTATTTCTTTGTCCAAGGTAAATATCCATGATTACCTCGGCCAGGAGGGATGGCTGAGATTAGGTATGAGGTAGTTGTAATGTCGGCTAGGGACAGTGATGACATTGGCATATGATTGAGCTCATGAGACATTACTGATTTCGACTAACGATAATAACGTCGGTTGGGGCCAATGATGATATTGGCAGATGATTGAGCTCATGAGACATTACTGATTTTGGCTGATGACTACAACATCGGCTGGGGCCGATGATGATATTGGCAGATGATTGAACCCATGGGACCTTGCTAACCTCGGTTGATGACCAGCCGAGGTTGATGTATGAGGGGTCAACCTTATGTGAGACGACCTTATTGATGGTTGTCATAAGCTTCTGTCACCTCGACTGTGAGACTGGCCGATGTTAGTTATTCTGAGTAAGAGGGTGCACTTTGGGCATATCAATCACCCCCTAGCCCTTAGTCTTCTATGTAATTAAATGACTGCAGGTATGTAATTAAGGCATAGGCCGGATTTCTTTGGGTACTAATATTTTCGCACCACATGTCACTTACTGAAGTGAGTAGCATGCTTGTCAAGGCATGATGGATCTGATTTATCCTTTGGGTTCCCTAGGGCAATGATGGGGCATTGGGACTCGTGCCCCATCATTAGGTGGGTTTAAAAACCCTCTTCTCTCTCCTCATTCTCCTTTTTCCAAATTTCTTACCACCTTAACCTTCTCTACAACTATAAATTCATTCAAACCTCTATTGTTGAATGATCTTGAAGGTTTACTTTGATTTCTATAATCCTCGTCCCTTACTTGCGACTAAATAGGTACCATTTTTAACCTCTTTTCTATTTTTGGGATTTGCATCATTATTTCTGAGCTTTTGGACGATCTTTTTTGTTTTTTGACAAGGGTTTCCATCAGTGTTGGTGGTTGTAAGGCTAGGATAGTAGTGGTTGAGTGATTTAGGGATAGTTGTAGGTAGCTCAGAGGGTGTTTCAGCCAGAATTAGCCCTTTTTTAGGTTTTCGGTGAACCTCTGATCACCTTTTTCGGCGACCGTGTTATTGAATGTTCTTTATGTTCTTTATTTGAAACTTTCTAACTTCCCTTTTTTATCTTGAGTTTGAGTTCTTTCAAGTTGTGTACTTGTTTATGGTTTTGAGTCCTTCTAAGTGTAGTGTCGTCCCACTTATGCTTAAACCCTTGTATCAACTCATAGAAGAGTTCCCATCTCTTTGTGAGAATACCTTCGAGAAAATTAGGCAAATAGAGCTAGCCCAAAAATAAGCTCGTAGGGTTGAGGACTTTCCTCTCAAACCCATCTTTTCTCCACCTCTGAAGGTTATATACCCTGAACCAGCCAAGCCTGCTGAGCCTGCAGAGGTCCTTGAGAATCCCACACCAATGTCTTAGTCTAAGTCATCTTCCTCAAACCCCATGTCTATAGACTCTTTTCAAGAGGCTATGGATTATTCTCTTAGGCAGGGTGAGGTTCCTGAGGAAGCCGAGGTTTTGAGTCGTGCCTCATCTCACCATGGTGATAGTACCTCACATAGTTCTTCTGATGTTGAAATCATAGGGCCAGGTGTGTCCAATCCCCCCATCATTGATGCCATTCCTCTGTCGGCTACCACTGGGGCTGAATTTGCTTAGAGGTTTCCTAGTGGTGTTCCTACACCTACCCAGGCCAACGTTGCGGGGAATGTTGATGATGGTGAGGAAAGTGATATTGATACATCTGAGGCGACCGAGATTGAGAGTACCGTCACTGAGTATGACCTTCTTTCTTTTAGTCACCTCTACTCTATAAATTCCTCCATCATCCTTAGGAAACCTTTAAGGGATAAGAGGGACTTTGATGATCGAGATGGAGAGATCTGCATCTATGAGCAGATGTTTAAGTTGGGCTTCCGTCTTCCTATTCAACCAACCATCAGAGCTATACTTTCCCATATAAATCAAGCCCCGTCCCCCATTATCTCCTAATGCCTGGAGGGTTATGATTGGGGCCATCATCCTTTGGAGGGTTATCCACCACTCAGACCTTCCAGTTAGGGTTTTCACAAGTTGTTATATACCCTCCTCTGCTAAAAACCACCCTAGCTATTACCACTTCTTAGCTAGAAAATTGTGACACCCCGCCCAATTAAATATCAGGTGATTAGTCCTTTATAAAATTTATAACAGAATGTTCGGTTGGTTCATTCTTAGCATCACTGTCAAAAAACTTAAATCTAATTAATTACCTAACATTTAATTAAGCTAGTGTCAAAACATAATCCAATTAAACTTAAATCCAATTAGTTTAATTAATTTCTGAACATGTAATTATAAACCATACACAAGAATTGAATGTTGTCTAAATCAATTACTAAATAACTAATACTGGATAAAAATCTTCCAGTTCAACGCCACAAACCAAACCACAATAAATACTCAATCCAACTAAAAAGAAATACAAAGTAAATTGAGTACAACTTCGCTAATCAGAATGGGAGACACATGCCCGAACTAAGATATCTGAACTAGGAACTGAACGAAATGAGAGAAGCGTCTAATCTCAAATGACCCGTAACTTCCACAACAGCTGTAGCTCGGCAAACAATCCAAGTATCTGGAACCGGTGTCCCTGTGGCTGGGTACCTGTACTAATACATATATATATAGCAAAGAAGAGAAGAAATGCAAGAGACGAGTCAGAGCCCGATGTTTTAAAAAGATTTATTAACAAGTATATAAAACTGCATTTAAGCAAGTATCATATGCATGTTAGTTCGAACTCTCACATGATATTCTCACCTCTCGACTAGTGTGTATGCCTAACGAACATCTAATCCAACCTAGCCATATGACACACTCTTAACTAAGAAAAGGCTTATCCTATTAGTTACCCCTCGTAGTAGTATCCCGTATTTGATCTCGACATTTATGATTTTAAATAAGTGTTATCACATTAAGGTCAAGTATTTACTATTTATGTTACTGAAGATTTCAGTATCTTAATAATCTACAATTATCTCATTGTAGATATACCATAAGCATATATATATATATATATATATATATATATATATATATATATATATATATATATATATATATATATCCACCACTATTATATATGTACTAACATAGAACCCCAGGGATACACCTGTAGTATATTGCATACTCTGCTATCATGTCCCGGTACATCTCGTACTCAAATAAGGACTATAGGTTCAAAAATCTCCCACGAACCATATAAACAAATCACACATATTGGCGGCGAACATAGTTCACATACCTACGGGTCACGCATATACCTACGCTCCCATTGTCAGCGACTTATCAACTCATAAATAAGTCTTCACAGTCCTATGTTCTGAGATACAAGTCAAATATCCCCCCCCAAAGGTCACTCAGGATAAGATCGTCTCTACACAACCCCCCGCGATAGCAAGCAGCTATGCATGTCATACACATTATGTCAAATATAGGTATACACACAACCCATCAATCAAACGGTATACACACAACCAAATGTCATATTTCATACATAGTATTTTTATCACTAAATACTATCAACGTATTTTTAAATTACGATATTCCCTCTCTCGTACTATATATATAAGGATAATATGCCACCCGAAAATCCTTAATATAAAATTATAAGAAGTCCTACAAGTAACCACTATTTTTTTTATTCTTATAAGTTCCATATCATTAGAACTAATATCGTAAGTATTTATCACGTAATACTCTCGACGCAATTACAATTACGATTATCTCTCTCTCTCAATCTTCAAGGTAAATTCACCATTTCAAATATTTGAATCATTACACCTAAACAACTCCCAATAATTCTGCACTATTTTGGGTTCATCGAACACTAATTTTTCTCACTCAAATTGACTATTTACACAAATAGGGGTAAAATAGGAAATTCTCTTAAAATTAGAAATCTCGCTTGAACCAAAATGGATCTCGCTTGAACAACTTCCACATGTCATTCGAATGACTTCGCGTGACAACCAATCTCGCTCGAACAATTTTGAGTGACATCTCGTGACCTGGGCTGTTTCGTCTTCAACCTTAGAAAGACTCGTTTTTCACAATTTTTCAACCATAAAACCTCTAAAGATTAAGCCCAAACTTCCAACAATCAATACCAAATATTATTCTAACATGTATATGAGATTTCCCATAATCTAACATCATTAAATCGGCACCATTATCCATAAAATTCGAAATCCCCAATTTTATTGTCAAGAACCCTAGTTCTTAAATTAATATGCATAACTTCTAAATTAAGCCCAGATTGGTTCATAGAAATCACTCTAATTTCCTAGGCATCATCCTATCTACATATGGTATTCAAATTCTTATCAAATCAGCCCTAGTTTTGGATATAGTTCTCCAATTTCACCCAAATTAACTTTCATAACAAAGGTTTATTAACCTAGACTAACACGAACATAATTACCGCTAAAGAAAGCAAGAAATAAACACTTGCTTGAATTTCGATGGTCTGATCCGTTGGTGTTGTTGGTATGGATGCATTCCTCGCATTTCGATCTATACGATGGTGGTGGTGGTTGTGCAAGGTGGTGAACATAGCTTATCCTCCTTTGGAATTTGCTCTCCCTCACCCACTGTGGCTCTCTCTTGATTTTGGTGTAACCTAATCCTAATTGTCCCCAATTAGCCAATATATTATTTCTCTAATTTTCATCCATTTAATTCCTCTAAAAATCCAAATTACAAAACTACCCCTACCGGGTGCCGGTTTGGCCTAAAAATATCTCAGAGTCCTAATAGAATACCCAGTTAGAGTTTTCTGACTATCCCGACCCCTCCGAACTCAACGGTACACTCGAAATGATCATAGGAGTTACTTAAAATAATTTACCTTTTTATTCCACTTAATTAGTCCTGACATGACTCACCCGTGCATTCCCGACTTAATATATCAACTGTCATATTTTTCTCTCACGACAAGTTATACAAAATCGTCATTCCATATTACTTATTCTCAAAGTAATATTAATAATTACTAACTTCTCGTCATGCTAGTAAATATTCAAATTTAATCGGGATTAATATTAATTCTCAGATTTTAATTTATTAATCCCATAATAATAATAAATCACATAATTATTTAAATCTTCAAAAATACGGGGTATTACATACTTCCCCCCTAATAACGGAATTTCTTCTCGAAATTCAGAAAATAAGGCATTTCTGGTAAGCACAACTTCGGGTATTAACTTGACATCTCATGTAATCTACGCAGTACCTCCCATACAGTACATTACGAAACACCCTTAATAATGAACACCTCACTAATGTTATAATTTACTCTCCAAGCCTTACCATTTAAGTTTCACCACTTAACTTTTAGATAGTTACTAACTAGCCTCCTATTACTCGCACTAGTAGGTTAATTGGTATTTAGATACAGTCGAATTGTCTTACACACAATATATACTATAAATGTTAAAACATTTTCACCATACTGCCTCTAGAAAGGACTATGGAACCTAAGCCTGCACGCTACCAGCTCAAACTTAATAATAATATGAAAAGATCCCACATCACTTGGTACCAATTTCCTCATTCCAACATGCAATAATGCAACTCCCAATAATTTCCACCCTGGTTAACGAGCCCTAAAATTTCTCTGGACCTAGTAGATTATTGTCCGCCCCTCTATCCAATAAGCACAAGGATAATAAGGATTGATATATATAACGCCTCAAATGGAATCCTATTGATAATAAGTTGAGGGGAGGCGTCTTACACTAACTCCACCATTGGAAGATATTACACTAAACTTTCCCACAATTGGAAATGCAACATACCTCGCAATGTGCAACTAAAACTCTCAATCTTCCCGTACGCCTGCGAGTGTGTTAGGTCGAATATGTTCACATCTCGATATTCATGGCCTCCCGGAAACTCTTCCAAATAATCGAGTCATAAATCTCTTGACTCTTTAGGAAAAAACTCTATTTGTACCCCATATACCTTACTATCCTAGGAATAATGGTTGGGGTTTATTGTTACATGTTATGATTTGTCCTAACTTGGCATATCGTGAGCTACTTTAATTACCTGACCCACTTTCACCCACATAGGGTCGTGATCCCATTGCGAAGTAATTAACTCTGTAATGGTTCAGGGATTCACTCTTCCATTAATACTAAGGGATTCTTAATGCTGAAGGAACTCTATTATTTCCTGATGGTCCACTTCAAATTGGAGCTCAAAAAAGTCTTGTTTTTCTTATGCCATCACCACTACGGCTTTATATCATTACGCATTTTACCTATCTTAAAACCATATCCACATCTATGGCTCATGAGACAGTGTCATCATTGCATGTCACAAGTCCTTCCCCCCCTCTTTAAGCTTCAAATTCTCGTGAAACATGTTCTCCCTATGTCCTATCAAGTAAGTTTCAACCTTCTCGAGTTTAAACTTTATGGAATTCTTCCTATACCATCCTCGTGGAAAATTTGGGAATTAACGATCCTAACTGACCTAAACCATCAAACATCTAAGTACTGAAGTCAAAACGCCTACATTCCGTTACCTCCAAAATACGCATTGTGTCAAAATCTTTCACTCAAGGAAAAAAATTTTTTTACCCAAATATCTAGGGCGCCCATACACCCTATGCTTTGTGCTTTGCAGCACCACCGTACTAGACGTGTTATATAAATAAAAAATTATGCCCCTCATACTTGGAATGACTATATGGTATAAGGTCCTACTCAGTCACCCTACCTTTTCCACCTAATCATATCTTAGGTTGTCCTACCGGTCTGCTCGTGGTGTCAACAATTGGTAACATTATAACATTATCCTTATACAGCTCCATCGACCTTAATCTGTAATATAACCATTCTCTCGTAGTTATAATTACGTATACGTGTATCATTACGATACTAAATCCATGTACTAAAGGCAAACTTCTCCCAACTTCCAATGTTCGCTAAGTTTCATGCGTGGGATGTCTCGCAAAGCGAAATCCAAACAAGGAACCCCCCGATACACTACTACCTAACACTGCTGGTCGTCGAGATCTGTTAAGTCCTTACTCCATAACATATATCCCTGAATTCCCATCTACGAACATAAAAGTCTACTCGTCTACTTTCATGTCACTAAAGATGGCATACAATGCGGCACTCTCCTGATCACAAGTTATTAGAGCTATATAATTAAGGAGCTATAACTCTCCTCTCTATAATAAGTCAATATACCCTGAATCACATCAGTAGAACATCCCTGCTCACCGGGATCAACATAGTAAGACAACATACTTGTTGAAGTCTACAATACAATACAACACATATGCAGGCTCATCCGTCTTTCGGGTGATGCCTCGCTAAAACCATATATTTAAAATTAATAATTTTTAGTACGATAGTCTTATCACACAATTTACTACCGTTCAAACCCTTGATAACCAGTAACCATATAATATAATCATAATATGCTCTACTATCATAATGCTCAAAGGAGCACGAATCGTTACATAATACCATACACAAATTTCTCTTAGTGTCCACACTTGCTCCTCCCCGCAGGTGGCACAAAAATCTCGCTACCAAAAGGTAGTTATTTACATAATAAGGCTGATGTCGCCAGTGTACCCACTAAACCGAATGCACACTCAAATTCTTATTATTAACTATTCACATATGTTGTGACACACCCATGTCACTTGAACTCATCATTTATTCACAAGGATGAAACAAAGCTTCATCAGTCTATCCTGATCACAGGGTCCCCATACGCTCATTTTGTGACCCATAATTATCTATAATCGTTATACCTTTCGTATTTCATTCATTATATTTTCCCTTCCTTTTTTGTGGGTAAATTATTCTGTTTTACGGCTCACCCGTCCGACATCGATGCATTGGCCCCATATCTCTAGGCCTCAATTATGGCCTTACTGACCTTCCCTTGATTTCCTGAGCATCATCGACCCTGAAATACGGTATGCTATAGTTACTGGGGTCTACGTTGGTCCTGACTAGACCCACTACTCTCGGGTTATTAGTTCCTGGGCCCAATTCTCTTGACCCGATTCCTACACTGGACATTTTACTTCTCCAACTGGTATGCCTTACATGCACGGTTTATTACTCCCGATACTATTAATTTTGCTTCTCAAGTGATCACATTCCATACTGGTAACCCTTATCTCTATATACAGGGTAATTTCCCTCTCACTAGTCCTCCTGGCCTTGTTGGGATGTCCTTCTCTCGAACCTGGCAGTCTTAACTCCCAATTGTTATTTTCATTGTTCTTTGCGCTCTACAGGGCATACGGAACACATGGTCGACCCGTTGGTCTTGACTGAATCCATCGCCATTTCGTTAAGATTTAATCATAACATTTAAATAGGTTTCCCCCCACTGGGTATACGTTCTGGTGATATTCTACTAACACTATTGAATTCAACCTTGCCCTTCGTCTAGGTATCACAACTCTACTGGCTCCCTTTCTTCTGGGGCGTTGGCATATTCTAATAAACATATACTTTGAAGGCATTGACACTAGTCACCTTAGTCACACCTCCCATTCACGCTAGGGTATTCCACCCACGAGTCCATTTCAACTTACGGACCCTTTTTATCTTCCGTGACTCCTACCTCGGTTATGAAGTTCACTTACCAAGTTAATTCATCCTTTACGGTCGGTCCCTTCCCGACCTATTGGTGATAAGTTCAACATCTCTTCCATATTTAGAAGATGGAAAATTTTAAATGGTCAATCTGTACCAAATATCTCGATTTGATTGCCTATTTTTTTTCACTCGTTGTTGTTTCTTTGAGCTAGAAAAATTTCTTATGAATTTAAAATTATGAGTGACACTACACTCTACTTTACATTATTGTCTTTGGATTAGCTTCATCCATTGTCCCATCACACTTAGATATTATTGTTGGTGACTTCTATCGCAATCAACGTACCCCGAATGCTTCAGAACTTTCAATTGTTTTCCTCCTCCTGCAGTCCCGCTAACGGCCTTCGCTGGTTGTCCCATATTGTTCGAAGTACGAAGTCCAATCACTCCTGCATCCGAATTGGATTAACTAAACTAAATCGCAGGAGAGCGTAAATCACATACGCAGTGGAATACAATAATCCTAGTATAAGGCTCTACATCAAAGAACGCTAAGCTGAAACGTAAAAAAGTCGTACAAATCCTAAAGGACACTTGAACCTGATGCTCTGATACCACCTGTGACACCCCGCCCAATTATATATCGGGCGATTAGTCCTTTATAAAATTTATAACAGAATGTTCGGTTGGTTCATTCTTAGCATCAATGTCGAAAACTTAAATCCAATTAATTACCTAACATTTAATTAAGCTAGTGTCAAAACATCATCCAATTAAACTTAAATCCAATTAATTTAATTAATTTTTGAACATGCAATTATAAACCACACACAAGAATTGAATGCTGACTAAATCAATTACTAAATAACTAATACTGGATAAAAATCTTCCAGTTCAACGCCACAAACCAAACCACAATAAATACTCAATCCAACTGAAAAGAACTACAAAGTAAACTGAGTACAACTCCGCTAATGGGAATGGGTGACACATTCCTGGACTGAGATATATGAACTAGGAATTGAATGAAATGAGAGAAGAGTCTAATCTCAAATGACCCATAACTTCCACAATAGCTGCAGCTCAGCAAACCATCCAAGTATCTGGAACCGGTGTCCCTGTGGCTGGGAACCTGTATATATATATATATATATATATATATATATATATATATATATATATATATATATATATATATATATAGAGAGAGAGAGAGAGAGAGAGAGAGAGAGAAAGAGAGAAGAAATGTAAGAGATGGGTCAGAGCCCGATGTTTTAAAAAGATTTATTAGCAAGTATTTAAAATTTCATTAAAGCAAGTATCATATGTGTGGGTACCCGAAATTAGAATGATGGTCCTGGACGAGTAGCCCAATTATGGCGGCCCAAAGTCTAGACCCTCCATATCTTAACCGATTATGATTCAGTCTCCTCCCATGTTCCCATTAAGAGAGGTTCTAGGAAGAGATGGAAAATGTGGGGGAGTCCAACACCCCCACTTACCAGAATGAACATGTATATAATAAACCCTAGTTTTGGGGCAAATGACACATCGTATTCTCTGTAATCACTCCCCGGAGTATATCAAAATAACACTGACTGCACCACCGTGGACGCAGGCACCTCTTTGCTGAACCACGTACATCCTTTGTTGTGTGATTGGCATTTTTCATTCCTTATTCTTGCTTGGTGATTGTGCTTATCTTATCTATTTGTGTTGCATAATAATTGTCACCACAATTGGCGCCGTCTGTGGGAACGTTTATCTTCCCTGAGAAAGCCCACACCAAAAAAGTAGTTCGAAATGTCTGGTCACAGTAGTAATGCTCCCCAGGAAGGAGATATTCAAGAACCTCCTGCTACTCGCAGGATTAGGTCTGAAGTTCGGCATTCAGATCAGAGGGCTCGCCCAGAAAGCGAGCCTCAGAAGAAAGCCAAGGACTAGCGAGATCCACGCAGGTATCCAGGCTGATTGATGCATACGAGGCGAGGCTCCAAGAGCAGAGGGAGTCTTCTCGCAGGCATGAGGTTGATAATGCTTGCCTCAAAAGAAGATTGGAAAGAATGGAAAGAGAGCTCCATCGTAGTACCAAGAAACGTCCGTACCACACTCCTAGCCCTCAGGCGAGCAAGTCTCGCAGCCGAGCAACGAGTCCCAGAGAGCTGATGGAAACGAGTCAGAGGATGACCTGCTCGAGCAACTGCGACTAGATCACAGTCACAGAATCCCAGATCGCAGCAATGAGAACATACGAAGTCTGGTCCAAAGGGAGATGGACCAACACCCTGCCCATCACGGTACCAGATCGACCCGAGAACTCCCTAGGCGAGCTCTCAAAACTCAAATGAAATTACCTTTCTCGAGGGAGATCGAAGAAGAAGCCCCCAAGAAGTTTGCTATTCCAAGGTTCAAAATTTATGACTGTAAGACTGATCCCATTGATCATGTCAGACAGTACTGGCAGGCCACGACCCTCTAGAACCATCGAGACGCACTAATGTGTCAAGTTTTCCCTTCGAGCTTGCATGACGTGGAATAGAAATGGTTCGAAAGGCTCCCCCACCGGTCCATCAGGAGTTTCAAATCCCTAGCCAAGCTCTTTACAACCCGATTCATTACTAGCAGCTCCCATCCCAAAAGGATGGAGACAATGAAAAAGACGCCCCAAGAGACCCTCCGAGACTACGCGAAGAGTTACTGGGAATTGTTCAACGAGGTCGAGGACTATTCAGAGAAAGTGGCAGTGGCCTCTTTCAAAATTGGGCTACCCAGCTCTTCCCTTCTGTACCAATCCCCGACGAAGAAAGAGGCCATGACCATCGACGATCTAATGTCCCGCATCGAGAAGTATGCCAAGGTGGAAGATGTGACCCGCCTCAGCATAGAGGAAAACGGTCAAACTAAGCTCGCTGCTAAGGGCAGTGACAAGATTGAGAACCAGAAGAAAGGAGGGAAGAATGGGGGAAAAAATAGCTCCAAAAACGAAGGCAACAATGATGTGTCGAAAGCATTTTAGGCGGTCAACACCATCTTTAAAGAACCAATTTATAAAATTTTTACAAAAATCAAAGATGAGCCATTCATCAAGTGGACCAGGAAGATGGGAGGAGATCCCTCGAAGAGGAATAATGCGCTGAGATGTGCTTTTCACAAAGAGGGAGGACATAAGATAGGGCATTGCAAAGATCTTAAGTCCCACATCGAAGAGCTAGACCAGTCCGGGCACCTGAACGAATTCGTGGAGAAAGAGGCAGAGAAAGTTACTGCCCATAGAGAAGCAAGGCCTAACAACGTACTCGAAGATGATGCCGACCATGAATTCATAGTAATTCATGGGGCATCCGATGCGAAACAGATTCAGAGTAATTCAGCTCGCATGGAGGTAAAAAAGCTTACAGCAGTGATGCAAGCTTTTCAGATTAATCCAGCGAAAACATAATTAGGAAAGCATCAGTGAGCAGATGACGTCGACTATAGTAAGCATATCATGTTTATAGATGAAGATCTGGTGGGAGTGAGAACCCCACATCACGATGCTTTGATCATTACTCTAAGAATAGCGAACTATGACGTCGACAAATTGCTCGTCGACCAAGGAAGCTCATCCAAGGTGATGTATCTCGACCTGTTCAGAAAATTGAAATTAAGCATCATCGACATAAAGGAAGATACCGTCCCTTTGGTTGGCTTCGCTGGAAATATGACTATGCCCTTGGGAAAGATCGTGCTTCCAGTAAGGGCAGGAAATGTTTCTAAAATGATCAAATTTCTTGTGGTCGACATTGACTCGCCATACCAGGCTATCCTCGGCCGAGGATGGCTACATGAAATGAAGGCAGTTTCCTCGACCTACCACTAGAAGCTCAAGTATGTGATCGAGCGAGGAGTAATGGAGATCCGTGGCGATCAAGCAATGGCAAGAAGATGCTTCATAGCGGCCATCCGCCCAAAACCAAAAAAGAAGGCCGATAAGTCCAGCGAAAGAATTGAAGAACAAGAAGGTCTGATACCTATAAAATAGCAATTAAAGTGCGGAAGACCCGGAGTAGAGGAGACCAGGATCCTCCTCTCTGAACGGGTCGTCAAGGACCTGGAGGAAGTCGCAGCTGGAGATAGAGACGATAGCAGGATTTTCTTAATTGGAGCTTCTCTCACAGATCAAGAGAAGAAGGAATTGACGGCCTTGCTAAGGAACAATGTAGAAATATTAACATGGGAACCATACGAGCTTCCCAGAATTGATCCTAGTATGGTTTGTCATCAACTGCACATCAATCCCACCTTCAAACCAATCGCGCAGAAGGCACGGAGAACTGCACCCGAGAAGGCAAAAGCCGTGGAAAAAGAAGTTGAAAAACTACTGGATCTAGGATCTATACGGGAAGTACAATTCCCCAAGTGGTTATCTAACCCACCAGTAGTTCCAAAAAGCAATGGGAAGTGGAGAGTTTGCATCGACTTCACTGACCTCAACAGAGCGTACCCTAAAGACAGTTTCCCCCTCACAAAAATTGATCAACTGGTAGATGCCACTGCAGCTCACGAGAGAATGAGTTTTCTGGACGCATACTCAGGGTATCATCAGATCCCTCTGTATATCCCAGACCAAGACAAAATAACATTCATCACCATAGTTGGGTTATACCGCTACAAGGTCATGCCTTTCGGGCTAAAAAATGTAGGGGCAACCTACTAGCGGCTGGTCACCAAGATGTTCAAGGACTAGATGGGAGAAACTATGGAGGTCTACATCGATGGCATGCTCATTAAAAGAAAGAAGAAAGAAGACCACCTATCAGACCTATCAAGCACCTTCGAAATCCTCAGGAAGTACCGAATGAAACTTAACATGAGCAAGTGTTCTTTCGGTGTCCAGTCAGGAAAATTTCTTGGGTACCTGGTCAGTAAGAGAGGCATCGAGGTTAACCCAGACTAGATCGATGTAATAAACATGGTATAACCTCCTTGAACAATCCGGGACGTACAAAAATTCACCGGTATACTCGCTGCCTTAAACCGTTTTATCTCTAAGTTCTTCGAGAAGTGTAAGCCCTTCTTCCAGCTTCTAAAGGGAAATAAGACAGTAGAATGGAACCCAGATTGCTCACAGGCATTGGATGAGTTCAAGGCTTACCTTAGCTCCCCACCTCTGCTCGTCATTCCACAGCAAATAGATTCTTTGTACTTATACCTCTCTGTTTATAATCACACTGTCAGTTCCGCATTAGTGTGCAAAATCGCAGGGATACAACACCCCGTTTATTACGCGAGCAAGACTCTACTAGACACCGAGCAAAGATACCTACCACTAAAGAAGCTCGCCTTTGCAATAGTAGTGGCTTCGAGGAAGCTAAAGCACTATTTCGAAGCCCGCACTATAATCATCCTTACATCACACCCCCTTAGAGAAATCTTAAGGAAGGCGAATTTGTTGGGCAGACTGTCTAAATGGTCAATCGAGCTCAGACGATTTGACATCCAATTTTAACCAAGGAACGCAATCAAGGGGCATATCCTTGCTGATTTTATAGTCGAATTCATAGGCGAGCAACCTCCCAACCAACCTCAAGCACCGAAACAAAAGGGGAACGACGCGACGGAGGAAACCTGGAAATTATTCGTTGATGGAGCCTCCAACTCAAAGGGGGCAGGTGTAGGCATTGTCCTCATCACTCGAGAGGATATAATCCTTGAACAAGGAATCAGGCTTGGATTTTCAGCCTCCAACAACGAAGCAGAATACAAAGCCTTAATAGCCGGCCTCCAGAAGCCACACACTTTGGGAGCAAAGCATTTATAGGTGTTCGGCGATTCTCAATTAGTATCTAATAAGATAAGTGGAGATTACAATGCAAAAGATGAAAGAATGGCAGTGTACCTCGCCTTAGTGAAAAGACTAATGGCGAGCTTCGAAGAGATCAATGTCCAGCAGTTTCCCAGAGGGCAGAACAACCACGCTGACGCCCTAGCAGCCCTGAGTTTAGTAGTCGATTCCGACTTAAAAAGAACAATCCCTATCGATTTCCTCGCTCATTCGATCATTAACCGTAACAGCAAGCTGTCAGGTGTGGAATAGGTGCTCCAGGTAGGATCAGCTCCCAGCTAGATGGACCCTTTAAAGAAATATTTAAAGGATGGCACGCTCCCAGATTATAAGAAGACCGTCCAGTAGATAAGAGTCAAAGCTGCTCGCTTTCACTTATCTCCAGAGGGCAACCTATACAAGAGATCCTTTTTCGGTCCCTACCTTCAATACGTTCACCCAAGGAATGTAGAGCAAGTTCTACATGAGCTTCACAAAGGAATCTGTGGAAACCATATCGACGGAAGATCTATAGATTTTCGAGCAATGAAGGAAGGCTATTGGTGGCCATATATGCAAAGGGACTCTACGATGTATGTCCGCAAGTGCCTAAAATGACAACTTCACGCTCCCATGGTCCACCAACCTGCTACCGACCTAAAATCACTGTTTGTCCCATGGCCATTCGCCTAATGGGGAATGGACATTGTAGGACCACTTCCTACCGCCACCGACAATCGCAAATATCTGTTGGTCGTAACTGACTACTTCATCAAATGGATCGAGGCAAAACCCCTAGCTAACATTCAAGATGAAGATATGATAAGGTTCATATGGAGAAATATAATCACTCATTTTGGCATCCCCAGAACCATCATCACTGATAATGGAACGCAGTTCGAGAGCAGATCCTTTCAGAGTTTCTGTGACGAGCATGGAATCAGACACTATTTTAGCTCGGTGGCCTATCCTCAGAGCAATGGCCAAGCCGAGGCTTCCAACAAGACAGTGATCGATGGATTAAAGAAATGATTAGAGAAAGCAAAAGGCGTATGGGTAAATGAATTACCACTTATTCTATGGGCCTACCGAACCACTCCACGAGGAGCAACGGGGGGAACCCCATTTTCGCTGACATATGGAATGGAAGAAATCATCCAATTAGAAGAAGTCTTGCTAACGATGAGGTCCAGCCTTGTCGACCAGGGCCATAACGATGCAGCATTGCTCGCTGAGCTCGACCTAGCCGATGAGCGCCAAGAGCTGGCCCTAGTAAAATTAGCGAGCTATCAGCAACAGATCGCAAGGCATTATAACAACAAGGTCAACCCAAGGGTATTCCAAGTTGGGGACTACGTCCTAAGGAATGTCCTAGGCAGCGCAGTAAGACCATGAAACGGCAAGTTAGGGCCCAACTGGGAGGGACCATTTAAGATAATAAGAAATGACCTGCAAGGAGCTTATCACTTGAAAACGCTGGAAGGCAGAGATATACCCCGAGCATGGAATGCAACCAATCTCAAGAAATTCTATTTTTAGATTCTTCCTTTACGTTGTACTTATGAGACTGAAACTCATTAATCAAAGTTGTTTAGGAGTTGCATTCTACGACGTGTCAGTTAACTAGTAGTATTTAGACTCTACAACTCACACACCCTTTCCACGTGAAAGGCACACTGATCATTACATCACAGCAGGGAAATAACCCTCCTCGGGTTTTCGTTATGAAACACGAAAGACCTCTCTTAGCATTGCCCCTAGCAATATATGAAGCCTTACAGGAGATCCTTAGGAAATATGGCCAAGTCAAAATTGGTCACCAAACAATGTTAGTTGAATAAAATCCTGATTAGATAAAACATCCAACACCAGGTGTGTCCTCGCCAATTGCCACACTTAGGCCTAAGGGAGTGTGACGACACAACCTAAAAGGTAAAGTGGGGTAGAATGGTATCTCGTTGGCATACTAGACTGGAAGGACACTTACTTGATAATGCAAATATGCAAATCTAGTCAGCTAAGAGAGGCTCAAGATTATTGAATAAAGATGAGAAAAATATAATACAACTTGTTTGGTCGGCAAATTCGCCTAAAACATAAATTTTATATTAATTCATTATAGTTACAATAATTTCAATACATGTTTATTCGGCGAGCTCGCCCAAAACATTCACATTACATCGCCTCAATATAAAATATACAAAGTTACTACTGGCAAAATCTTAATGAGGATAAGGCCTCTGAGCAAAGTAATCATCCACTTGGGCTCTCCGACCATCATCATGATGAGGAGCTAGCTTCTCCTCAACTTCATTCGCATCCGACTCCAATAACTGTCGAGGGATGGCGTCGATGGGGATCCATTGATCATCTCTCCGAAAGGGGTTAGGCATCAGGGTGGAAGGAGAAATCTCATGATGGTACCAGAGCATCGAGTTCCTCGGGACTTGCATCTCCCTCAAGGCACACAACCACCCCCCGATGAAGGCGAGCTCTTCAAACTCTATCAGCCTCATTGGAGCATCTAGCCAACCCTAATTGTAACCATCAACCCATACTCATCAAGGTCCTTTCTTAAACAAGTGCCTCAATCGAGTAACATCCCTTTGGAGCCCAGCATCAATCACATATGCTCGCTGGACATCACCATGAAGCTCTTCCATTTCCCTAGCTGAACCCCTAGTGTTCCTGCCAGCTCGCGGAATGGTTGGAGGAGTAGGGCCTTGCAGCATAGTAGGAACATCGCCCGGACCAGTTCTAGCTCGCGATGAGGAGGAACCTCATAATACTATAAGAGCAGTGCTCGGTGCATGCTCCCTAAGCCGTGGACCTCTCTCCTTAAAGCTTCGTTCTCCTGCTGAAGAACCTCCCCAACCTAGTTAATCTTGAAAGCATCTAGAAGCTTCGCCTTTAATGTATTGACCTCCTTTTGGACTGAAGCACCAACTTCTTCCATCTCCTGAAGCCTGTCCTTCAGCTTGGCCACAAGCTCAGACTGATCCTTATACTTCTGATTCCTTGATCTAAGAGATTTGCAAAGCTTAATAAAGGCTTGGCGAACCTGAGGACTTGCATTGGGACCAAGAGTCCTTCCCAATTAAGATGTGGAAAGAAAATACTCTTCTGCATCAATCAACTACAAGGCATAAAAGAGAAAGGAAAGACAGATTCATTCAGCACACTAAGGGAATGAGAAACCTTTTTCATTTCATTAATAAGGGTCAAAGTACATCGAGCAGCAATAAGAAAAAATTACAAAAAAATCAAAGATACAAGGTAGTCCTAGAAGTAAAAATTAACTAGCAATCTCAGGCTACCCAGAAGTCGATGACTGCTTCCCTTTATCAGCATCAGCAGGAGCACCCCTCTCAGCAGGGATAGCCTTTGTAGCCACAACAGGGTGAACGTCAGTAGAAATTATCTGGGAGACAGGGTCAGCGCCTTCGATAGCTGGGACAGGGACTTCATCCACAACTGGCGTCGTCCCTAGGTCGTGCTCATCGAATAGAGGAGATGCAACATCCACTCCGAAAGCTAAGAGGGCCTTTGTTCCAGCCCTTCTTAAAATTTAGACGGCTAATGTAGCCTATCTGAACCTCAGCATCCTCGTATGCAGCAGCCCAACCAGAATTATATGAGTCTTCCCTGGAAGTGACTGACTCAGACTCCTTCTTCTTCAGCTCCTCGGATAGCACTCTCTTCTCTTCCACGATAGCCAGCTTGCTCGAGCAAACCAAGTCGTAGTCTTGTCGCAGCTCATTCAATTCTTTAACTACTGCATCCCTCTCTCGATTGGCATTAGCAAGAGCTAGATCAGATGATATCTGAGCAGCATCAATGGCCTTGAAACCAGCCTCGAGCTCTGTACCCCTCAACCTCAAGGCAACATTTTGTTGCTCCAACTTGCTATTTCTCTTCACCAGCTCATCGCAAGAACGATAGAGCATGATGAAGTCAGTCACAAACTGTAAAAAGAAGAAGACATCAAAAGAAAAAAGTGATAAAATTTATTAAAGCATTAGAAAAAGGAGACGATCTTACCAAAGCTAGCCTCTGACTATCTTGTAGGGCCAATTGATCAGACCCCAATGCCCTTTGGCGATCTGCAGGAATAACTTCCCTCTCAAGTAGCGCAGGGGCCAGTTAAGGAGAAATAGCAACTGAGGCTCCCTCGGGCAGTACGGACACAGGAACCAAGGCCTGCCCAGCCTTCGTCCTCAATTCCATCTTTCTCCTCTCCTCCTCTTTCTCTTTTTCTATTCTCTTCTTCTCCTCTATCCTTTTCTTCTCCTCCATTTTTTTTCTCTCCTCTTCCTTTTCTCTCTCTCTTTCTCTCTCTCTCTCTCTCTCTCTCTCTCTCTCCTCTCTCTCTCTCTCTCTCAACTGTTCTTCCTCTTTCCTCTTCCTCTCCTGCTCCTGAGCAGAAGACTGAGAGCCAGTAGCTACGGCCTCGGTACTGGATTTCTGCTTCTTTGACCTCTGAGCAAGGAGCACGTAATCATCGTCATCATAGTTCCGGGTCAAGTTTTTCCTAGGAGGAACCATCTCCTCGCTTGAACTACTGGACGTGCTCGAAGAATCTCGGTCTTTAAAAACTCCCTCCAAATCAGAAGAGCTACCACCAATGGAGCTCCCCTCACCAAAATTTCCTTCAATACCACCTATAATATCACTCTTAGAACTTCTCTCCTCCTCATCCAACTGGATAGGATCAGCAGAAGTCTCTTCAGAGGTGTCAAATTCAGGGATACTATCTACCGACCTCCCTATAAAGCTGGAACCGACATTTTTGTACTCGAGCAGGAAATCAGCAGACCGAGGATGCTCGTTATCGGCTAAAGTCCCCCTGATATTCCAGGCATTAATTAACTCAGAAAAACGAACCTCACTGAGAGCAGGTTCCAAGTTCTTCGACCTCACTGAAGAAAAAATAGGAAAAGTCATAAAGATCACAAATCAGTAAAGAAATTGAATGGACAAAGCAAAGTCTACCTATGTATTCTTCCCCATAAAAGGGAACTGAGAACCTATCAGATCTCGACCCCTCAAACTGGGGAGAAAACTGCCAATTTCTAGCAAGAAAGCCCTCTTTCCAATAGTCCTTATGGGAATCAGGTAGGTTTACTACCAATACCCTATCAGGACTCCTGGCCTTGAGATAGAGTACACCAGAACTAGTTTGAGAAAAAGAATAGCAAAATCAGACCTCGGCGAGACCTAACTTGGTACCATACAACTGATTTATTCTATGAACACCATTAATTATCTTCCACACATTGGGCAAACACTGTGTAGGAACAATATTAAAATAACCAAAGAAGTGCAAGAACAGATTGTTAGGAGGAAAAGTAAGCCCCCCTTGGGAAAGGAACAAGACATGGATCCAATGGGCACCTTCTATCTCTCTAACATTTCTAGGGGGAGAGACACACTCAATCTCTACCCACTCCGGGATATTATAGAACTTCCTAAACTCAAACACTGACCTATTACCAATCTTTGCCATTGAGAAACCCTAAAAAACTACAAATTCAAAGAGAAAATACAAAGAGAAGGCACATGAGACTTACAAGATAAAAGCTCAACTCGAACGATGAAAGAATCACGAGCCCAAATGACAAGAAAGCAATAAGAATGGAGACTGGGAGAAGAGAACGTTAATTGCTAGAGCTCACAGAAAATATGAGAGTACTGGGAAACCTGAAATGACGATTGCTCTGAATAAAACCTTTAAGTGTTACTAATCATAGTGCACAGACCACGAAGCGGGTGCCACCAGAATCAGTCCTCAAACTTTGGGAAGAGTTGCATGATGTACGAAGGAGCCGTTATGACAAATCATTTAAATTTATTGAGCCCAAAGCATGGCCCAACAAACTTAGGGGAAATTGTGGGTACCCGAAATTAGAATTATGGGCTTGGATGAGTAGCCCAATTGTGGTGGCCCAAAGTCCAGACCCTCCATATCTTAACCAATTATGATTCAGTCTCCTCCCATGTTCCCATTAAGAGAGGTTCAGAGATGGAAAACATGGGGGAGTCCAATACCCCCACTTACCAGAATGAACATGTATATAATAAACCCTAGGTCCGGGGCAAAGGACACATCGTATTCTCTGTAATCACTCCCCGAAGTATATCAAAATAACAATGACTGCACCACCGTGGACGTAGGCACCTCTTTGCTGAACCACGTACATCCTTTGTTGTGTGATTGGCATTTTTCATTCCTTATTATTGCTTGATGATTGCGTTTATCTTATCTATTTGTGTTGCATAATAATTGTCACCACACTATGCATGTTAGTTCGAACTCTCACATGAGATTCTCACCTCTCGACTAGTGTGCATGCCTAACGAACATCTAATCCAACCTAGCCATCTGACACACTCTTAACTAGGAAAAGGCTTATCCTATTAGTTACCCCTCATAGTAGTATCTCGTATTTGATCTCGACATTTATCATTTTAAATAAGTGTTATCACACTAAGGTCAAGTATTTACTATTTACGTTACTGAAGATTTCACTATCTTAATAATCTACAATTATCTCGTTGTAGATATACCATAAGCATACATATATATATATATCACATTGTAAGTATAACACAAGTATACATATATATCCACCACTATTATATATGTACTAACACAGTACCCCAAGGATACACCTGTAGTGCATTGCAAACTCTGCTATAATGTCCCGATGCATCTCATACTCAAATAAGGACCATCGGTTCGGAAATCTCCCACAAACCATATAAATAAATCACACATATTGGCGGCAAACATAGTTCACATACCTATGGGTCACACACATACCTACGTGAAACTACGCAAATATTGTGTATTTTATCCTCTGAATGGACGCATTTTAGCCCCCTCGGGTATCTTATTCCCTATATTTATGCTCGTTAACCAGACAACCTCGGATTTCTACGCTAACATGTTTTGCAGGGGTTAATTGAGTTTTTATAGGTATTTGGATGCTAAGTGTGAAGTTCGGACGCATTCCGCTCGATTTTCATACACGATCGCACGTTCAATGGAATTTTAGTCTTTTCATAGCTTGGTCACCTGGCCCAACATCTCACGAAAGTTTTATCCCTCCTTACAAGCTTCGCGTGGCTATGAACGATGCCCGATTATGAGTCCGTATAAAGAAGTTACGGGAGTTTCAGCGAACGAGAAATGCAAACACACCAAAACATCATGCAGATTGGCCCGCCCCTTCTTGATCGATCGATTAACCAAAGGGGTCGATCGATCGATCCTTCCCATTTCTGAAATCGTGTGGAGATAGTGGGCGGATATTTTGTACATTGATCGATCGATCACAGGGGACCGATCGATCAACCCCCTGTTTCCAGGAGATATTTTGGCTTTTAATTTCTTTTCTCTTTTCTTTTCTAATTTAATTCCAACTTACTATATATTTTTTTTTTGTTGTAATAATTAATATATATTAAGCTTTAGAATAGATTTTAGAGAGTTTTAGCCTAGGGTTTGAGGGTTTTTGGTTAGTTCTTCTTCATTCCTTCTTGGATTGTCACACTTTTGGGCTTATAAGTCGACTATTCATTCACCCTCTCCATTAATATAGTTGTATTTCCTTAATTCTTGCTTTGTTAATTAGGTGTACATTCTTTCTTAATTAGTTTATATGCTTTCATTTATTGCTTTCTAGTGTAGATTTATCGCGTTTATTTACCGCTTTATTTATCGCGTTTTTATCGTGCTTTCTAGCTAATTTAAATTAGGTTGTATTTGAATGGAACTCACTCGAGTTGACGCGTTGCTTTACTTTGGTGATGGCATTTACGGGTCTATTTCGGGTGTGTTGTCCTATTTATTGCACCTAGGAGATTTGACGGGGCATATCATGTATGTCCCGTGCATACGACCTTTCATGCATAATTTCCGGGGTATTTGTTGACGCCAAAATCTTATTAGGCTTTTATGCGAATTTAGGGGCGTGACAACCCTTGATTTAATTAACTATTGAAATGAGACGCATGCTTAATAACTCATCTACCCATGTATCCATTTTATACAAATTAACTCGGGTGAGGTATATTCAACACAACCTATAGTTTTACTCACTTTGTTAGTCTAGTTTCAATACACTTGCCTATATTAATATTTTCCTTTTATGCGCCTTTTCCTTTTTAGTTTGTAATCACCTTTTTCCCTTTTATTTTTGAGTATTAGATCAATTAAATTCTAGCTACTCATCTCAGTGGATATTTTTGATACCCGACTTCCCGCTATACTTGCCTCGCAAGTGTAGTCGTAATTTAGGTTTTTGTATTGAGGTGGTGAAACGAAAACAACGATCAGCGTTGGCTACGCACTACTTTTCATCCTCGAGCAAAATGGCACCGTTGTCGGGGATGAGTTTGTTTTAGAATTTATTTGATTTAGTATTTCATAGTATTTTCTTTCTATTTTTATTATTTGCTAACCTTTTTACCAGACTTCCACATTTGAGAACTTAGAAACGCTCAAATTTTTCCAGCGCGCACTTACTTTTTTGAATTCGCCACTTGAGCCATTTTTCGAGTAAGCATGTCTTATTACAATTCTTTCGGTAATCATTGTTATAATTCTCAAAATGCCCGTAATCTTATGACTTTCGATGAATACTTAGAATCCCAAAGAATTTTAAATTCAAATATGACTTTGGGCTAGTATAACGAAAGTCAAAATTTGGGTTATTGAAATTTTGATGACAATGACAATGATTTTGGGACTTTACCTCCTTATAATAGAAATTTTTAAACGAATTGCAATAGTTTTCGAAATTCCTATAATAATGAGTTTTCATTTAAGTTCGATGGTAATTTTTAAAGTTCCCATTCTCATGTATCCGCACCTCGACCTATGACATTCGGTGAGGGCTTGCGTATGTATGAAAATGAGAAAATTGAAACTCGTTATCGGGAAGAAAATCATTCGTGGGAACATGAGTTGGATTTATTATTTGAGTTCGACGATGATTTTTCTTCCGAGACTTTTGAAGTCGAAGAATTTTTTGAACCAAATGAGGTACTTGTGCCTACTTTGGAACAAGCCATTCTAGACTTTGCCCGTTCCATAATAGATATTGAAAGTGAGGATGAAAATGACATAATATCTATTTGCAATGAAATGATTTCTTCTTTGCCCCCCCAAAGAATAACATTTCATTGAAAATGATATTATTTCATTCAAAACTCAATATTCATGCGATGATGATTCATCTCATGAGTTTGAATTTTCATTGTATGTTATCACACCATCACAAGTACCCGATGATTCAGTTTCAAACTTTAATGTTTTAAACCTTTTCGCCGATGAGGAGTACTTCCCCGAGTCGCCTTCCATGATCGCATTCGTGCCTTCATGTGTGCCGCCTCCCATTCCAATTTCAAAATGATTGGGAGAATATTCGAATTTTCTCATTCCCCATATGTTTTTGTCACCCGTTCAATCCAAACCCCCATCGTCCCTCCAAAAAATTTAATTAGTGATGGTTCATTTCTTCCGCCTTACACATGCTTTTCGTTGTTAAAACGGAATTCATATTTTTCAGAGGGCATGCTTATATGTGAGGATACACCAGTTATCCTCCAAAGTCAAATCGTTCTCATGGTGGACCCTCAACTATTTAGACTTCTAGTGTATAGTTAGTGTGAAGCCTAAATAATAGGTTGTATATAGTTAGCTTTTTATTCTTTCTTTCTTTATTTTTTCTTTCCTTTTTAATTTAGTCTAGTGTAATTAGTTAAATTTTTGTTATTTGTTTTTCCTATGCTCGGTACTAACTTGTTTTGTATATTCTTTGGACTTGTTCTTATGGGGATCGCTCCAATTTTGGGTAATATCTCTCTTTTCTTCTCTTTAACTTGGTTCTTAATTCACATTGAGGACAATGTCAAGTTTTAAGTTAGGGGGTGTGGGATATTCTATCCATTTCTTTGTTTAGTCCATGTTTTTGCTCACATGTTAGTTACTTAGTATGCTTTTCTTAGAAAATAAAAAATTCAAAAAGATTTTCTTTCTTTTTTCTCCTTTTTTGAGCATTTTTGCCTTTGTTTCCGATGATAAATTTCAATAATTGCCCGATCCAATAGATAACTCAATGATGCATGTTCTCGATTTTAGAAGTTATTAGACTTTAGTCTCGATTATTGATATTATGAATAACTTCATGAATTAAAATTTAATCCCATGAGCACATGCACTTTTATTGCCTTATTGATTTGGTTTAAGATTTTTATAACTCAGTAATCTTTTGTTGCATTATATATACGTAACCGAGTACTCTTTGTACCTTTTACCATTTGTGAGTGTATACACTATTTTTTTCTCATTGAAAACTTTGAATTGGTTGCTAATCTCACTATTCTTTCATTTGATCGTTCATTAATTGAGTTCATACTTGAAATGTGTTACATGATCATGATTTTCATATATTGTTTTGATTCGAGAATTGTGTAAAATTTTGGAAATGATCATAGGCCCCCTTTGGTATATCACCCATATTGGCCTTGACCTCACCCTTTTATGTTTACCCTCGTCAACCCCTATGAGCCTAAATATAGCCTTTCATTTCATAAACCCAAAATCCCATAACCAACTCCGAATTGGAGTTTTAGCCCACACATACACTTTCCGCACCTTTGTTTGGAATGTTACTTGGGATTGAATGATGTTGTTGTCATGTCGGTTGCAATTTAGGCATATGAGAGTTTGAAAAATAATGAAAAAGTGTAGTGGAAAAAGTGATGAAAAAGAGGAAGCAAAAAGCAAAAGAAAACAAAACAAAAGAAAAAAATGAGAAAAAGAAGAAAAGAAAAGAAAGAGAAAGTTGTAAATGTTGTGTACAGTGTTCAATAATCTTTGATTACTCTCCCCGATGATATATGTAATGCTTGTTTGGAACTTGTTTTCCAATTTTGATATTACCCGCATTTTCCCATTGTTCCTAGTTTTCATTCCGAACACTTTGAATCTGTACATACATTCCTTTCATTTCGTACCCTAGCCTACCCTACATTATAACCCTAGTAAAGTCCTATGTGATCTTAGATTGATTTAATTCAAAAGTCATAATAGTTTTGATAATCTGTGAAAATGCATTTCGCCTCTTTTAGTGTGCAGTATCTTTCATTGAGATTACAATTTTTTAGTTTATATATAGCGTTCTTCATTTGTGACATGTGTGCGACCTAGTTTCCATTTACATTTACTCTTTATCCCGAATGTTTCGTGTGTTACCTCCCTATTTCGAGTGATTTTGCTTGATGAGTGTAATGCCCGTGAGGATTGAATGTATGTTTGCTTTAATGTTTATACAGTTTATATAAGTTTTTCGCCAAATCATACTTTGCATGTTATCTCTCCCCCTCCCACATTTTAAGGTTTCAATTCTATGAGGTGTATTCTATAATGTTCATGATTTGGACTTTTGTTTGAATTCATTCACTTTTCTAATAATGCATATGAAATCTTGTTCGCTATTTTTCGGCTTGTCGCATGTTGGTTTGGGCATATTTTGAGGAAACCATGTGATGTTTGTGGGTATCATCCCTGAAAACCCTCACGAGACGATACTCGTCCACCAGGGTGACCTAGGGGTTTAACGGCTTATTGCATACGCTAAATGCAATCGAATCTCTAGCGAAAGTGGCCTTCTGCTTTTATGCCATATTTTTGTACTCATCCTGCTTTTGGTTTGCTTATAGTTCTTGTTGCATCCTATTTCATTGGTAGGGACTAGCAATGTGTAAGTTAGGGGGTATGATGCTATGTAAATATTACGTATTTCATCCTCCGAACGGACACATTTTATCCCCCTCGGGTATCTTATTCCCTATATTTATGCTCGTTAACCAGACAACCTTGGATTTCTATGTTAACATGTTTTGCAGGGGTTAATTGAGCTTACATAGGTATTTGGATGCTAAGTGTGAAGTTCGGACTCATTCCGCTCGATTTCCATATGTGATCGCACGTTCAAGGTAATTTTAGTCTTTTTATAGCTTGGGCAAACATCTACGTGGAAGTTGTAGCCCTCCTCGTAAGCTTTGTGTAGCCGCAAACGGTGTGCGATTTCGAGTCCGTATGAAGAAGTTACGGGAGTTTCAGCGGACGAGAAATGCAAACACACCAAAACACCATGCAGCTTGGCTCACCCCTGCTTGATCGAACGATCGACCAAAGAGGTCGATCGATCGATCCTTCACATTTATGAAATTGTGGGGAGACAGTGGGCTGATATTTTGGACATCGATCGATCGATCACAGAGGATCGATCGATCGATCCCCTATTTCCAGGAGATATTTTGGCTTTTATTTTCTTTTCTCTTTTCTTTTCTAATGTAATTCCACCTTACTATATATAGGTTTTTTGTAGTAATAATCAAGATATATTAAGCTTTAGAATATATTTTAGAGAGATGTAGCTTAGGATTTGAGGGTTTTTGGTTAGTTCTTCTTCATTCCTTCTTGGATTGACACACTTTTGGGCTTATAAGTTGACTATTCATTCACCCTCTCCATTAATATAGTTGTATTTCCTTAATTCTTGCTTTGTTAATTAGGTTTACATTCTTTCTTAATTAGTTTACATGCTTTCATTTATTGCTTTCAAGTATAGATTTATCGCGTTTATTATTTATCGCGTTTTTATCATGCTTTCTAGATAATTTAAATTAGGTTGTGTTTGAATAGAACTCACTCGAGTTGACGCATTGCTTTGCTTTGGTGATGGCATTTACGGGTTTATTTCAAGTGTGTTGTCCTAGTTTTTGCGCTTAGGAGATTTGACGGGGCATATCATGTATGTCCCGTGCTTACGACCTTTCGTGCGCAATTTCCGGGGTATTTGTTGACGCCAAAATCTTATTAGGCTTTTATGCAGATTTAGGGGCGTGACAACCCTTGATTCAATTAACTGTCGAAACGAGACGCATTAGTAATAACTCGTCGACCCATGTATCGATTTTATACAAATTAACTCGGGTGAGGGATATTCGATGCAACCTATAGTTTTACTCGCTTTGTTAGTCTAGTTTCAATACACTTGCCTAGATTAACATTTCCCTTTTATGCACCTTTTCCTTTTTAGTTTGCAATCACCTTGTTCCCTTTTATTTCGGAGTATTAGATCAATTAAATTCTAGCAACTTGTCTCAGTGGATATTTTCGATACCCGACTTACCGCTATACTTGCCTCGCAAGTGTAGTCATAATTTAGGTTTTTGTATTGAGGTGGTGAAACGAAAACAACGATCAGCGTTTGACACGTGCTACTTTTCACCCTCGATCACTACGCTCCCATAGTCAGCGACTTATTAACTCACAAATAATTCTTCACAATCTTATGTTCTGAGATACAAGTCAAATATCCCCCCGAAGGTCACTCAGGATAAGACCGTCTCTACACTACCCCCCGCGCTAATAAGTTGCTAGGTATGTCATACACATAATGTCAAATATAGGTATACACACAACCCATCAATCAAACGGTATACACACAACCAAATGCCATATTTCATACGTAGTATTTTTATCACTAAATACTATCAACGTATTTTATATTACGATATTCCCTCTCTCGTAATATATGTATAAGGATAATATGACACCCTAAAATCCTTCATACAAAATCATAAGAAATCCTACAAGTAACCACTAATTTTTTTTATTCTTATAAATTCCATATCTTCGGAACTAATATCGTAAGTATTTATCACGTAATACTCTCGACGCAATTACAATTACGATTATCTCTCTCTCTCAATCTTCAAGGTAAATTCACCATTCCAAATATTTGAATCATTACACCTAAACAACTCCCAATAATTCTGCACTATTTTGGGTTCATCAAACACTAATTTTTCTCACTCAAATTGACTGTTTACACAAATAGGGGCAAAATAGGAAATTTTCTTAAAATTAGAAATCTTGCTCGAACCAGAATGGATCTCACTCGAACGACTTCCACGTGTCATTCGAACGACTTCGCGCGACAGCCAATCTCGCTCGAACGACTTCGAGAGACATCTTGCGACCTGGGCTGTTTCGTCTTCAACCTTAGAAAGCCCCGTTTTTCACCATTATTCAACCCTAAAACCTATAAAGATTAAGCCAAAACTTCCAACAATCAATAACAAATATTATTCCAACATGTATATGAGATTTCCCATAATCTAACATCCTTAAATCGTCACCAATCATCCATAAAATTCGAAATCCCCAATTTTATTGTCAAGAACCCTAGTTCTTAAATTAATATGCATAACTTCTAAATTAATCCCAGATTGGTTCATAGAAATCACTCTAATTTCGTAGGCATCATCCTATCTACATATGGTATTCAAATTCTTATTAAATCAACCCTAGTTTATGATATAGTTCTCCAATTTCACCCAAATTAACTTTCATAACAAAAGATTATTAACCTAGACTAACATGAACATAATTATCGCTAAAGAAATCAAGAAATAAACACTGGCCTCGATTTTAAAGGTCTGATCCGTTGTTGTTGTTGGTATGGATGCCTTCCTCACATTCCGATCTACACGATGGTGGTGGTGGTTGTGTAAGGTGGTGAACATAGCTTCTCCTCCTTTGAAATTTGCTCTCCCTCACCCACTGTGGCTCTCTCTTGATTTTGGTGTAACCTAACCCCAATTGTCCCCAATTAGCTGATATATTATTTCTCCAATTTTCGTCCATTTAATTCCTCCAAAAATCCAAATTACAAAACTACCCCTACCAGGTACCGGTTTGGCCTAAAAATATCCCGGAGTCCAAATAGAATACCCGTGTTGAGTTTTTTGACTATCTCAACCCCTCCGGACTGAACGGTGCACTCGAAATGATCATACGAGTTACTTAAAATAATTTACCTTTTTATTCCACTTAATTAGTCCTAACACGACTCACACGCGTGTCCCTGACCTAATATATCAACTGGCGTATTTTTCTCTCATGACAAGTTATATAAAATCTTCATTTCATATTACTTATTCTCACAGTAAAATTAATAATTACTAACTTCTCATCACGCTAGTAAATATTCAAATTTAATCTGGATTAATAATTAATTCTCACATTTTAATTTAATTAATCCCACAATAATAATAAATCACATAATTATTTAAATCTTCGAAAATACGGGGTATTGAAGAAATTAGAGAAGAAAATGTTGTTGGTTACCCAAAATTCAAACCATAACTGGAAATGTCGGTATTTCTTTACTTCTAAGGCATGGGAATTTAGTCCAAATGTGGCCTCTGGAACGTCTATTCCAAGGATCCCTCTGAGATGGGGGAAGGTCTCCCTTGCTGCTAAAGCAGACCCTGGACTTAGCCAGGACAACTGCAAAAAGGTTGAGGATCTTCGAAATCAGGGCGAGTTGGGTCGTCTTGTAAAATATGAACATCCGATGACCCCAATTACCTCTCTCAGACAGGCCTGGGGGTGGTCCTTTGATAGTTCTTCGTAAGTCTTAATTTTTCATATGTGATACCTCTTACTTTTTATATCTCTGACTTAAAAGGAAAACGGGGTGTTATTTGAGATTGAGTGTGACGGTGTGGGGGGTGGAATCCAGAACTCCGGAGCGTTAGGAGTGTGAGGGCTATCAGGATCGTACTCAACAATCAGGTTTCTGTGAATGTGGGTTGGAGTATTATGGGGAGTTGGAGTGAGTTCAGAATTTTGCATTAACATCTTATTAGAGATGATGATGAATATTTTTGTGCTTTTATAATTTTTTTCTTTATGTTTTTGGATTTTTTTTGAATTTTTTTGGGTCAACGTTTTAGATTGACTCGATCTAATCCTAAGTCTACCTAATTCCCCGGCAACGACGCCAAAAACATGATGCGACTCAGACGTGCGTACTCTCTAGGCTCAAGTGCAAGCCTGTAGCGTTAGTAATAAATCCAATAAATCGGGATCGTATCCATAGGAAAATAGGACAACAGAGTTGTAACGACGTTGGATAGACGAAGGAATCCTAACTCTGACTCTAAAGAAAATTGAAAAGATGATTTGATTTGTGGAATAACTACACTAGATGTAATTATGAAATTATGAAAAAAATGCAACTATCCTAAATTACCTAAAATACTGACGAAGAATAATTTAAAACTTTAAACTATATGATGAAGAAAACAGGACGGGAATACAATCGCCCAACCCTAGTGTATTGCAGGTATAATACTAATCGTAAATTTAAATGATTAATTAGACCCAAAATTTAGTACTCCCAAGCATTACATATATGAGGTTCAATCCCTCACCATACTTAATAAGAGGACGAGTAAATCAGTATTGCGATAGTTGCACTCGAATTGCATTCCAAAGCATCCCGGTTACCCGGAAGCGAACGAGATCCAAGTATCTACAATTATCGCGTTCCTATGTAATACTGTCATAATCAAACCATTAAATTTAGAGGATTACTTTTATACACATGGAACTATCACATCAGGTTGGGTTCATGTATCCCGACCTTAGAAAATTTAGCCTAACATGCTGAAACTAATGAAAATAATTTTTGAATTGCAGAAAACCATGATTAAACTAAGGAAGAATTGTAGAATGATGTAGAAAGGAGATTGGACAGAAGAAATTAACTACTAATCTTACCAAAGCACTAAAAGCAACAACTAAAATTACTTGTAACCATAGATATCTGAACAATCTTCAATCTTGGAATTAAATTTGTAATCAATCTTCAAACTAGGGTTTTTACATAAAGAATGGAAAATTAGCTAAATTATCCATCCTAAAAAATGATAATAACTCGGGTTTAAATACCCTGCAAGGCTTCAAGAGTTTTAGCTTCACTAGGACTCTCCATTAGAAGAAGAATAAAAAATCAAAATTCGACAATCGGACCGATCTGGTCCTCCTGCGGTTCGGTCTGGCTGGAATTCGGATTGGTTCTTTTATTTCTTGGGCGGATTGATTCGGTGTGGATCGGTTCGTTTATTTTCTTTCGTCTTCGATCCGTCTTCGATCCGGGGTTCTCTGGAAATTGACATTGCGGATCGGTCCGGGTTTCCTTTGACTTTTTTCTTCAAACTTTGACTATTCATATATTTGACATTGGGACTCCTATTGAGGTGCCGTTTCTTCCTATGTACTTATAATTGAAGGATTTTCAACTTCTCTTTAGATACCTCATTCGAATTCGGGGTAAAAATTACAACTTTGCCCTTTTGAATTTTCCTTCTTTTCTTTCTCGATTCTTCCGATTTCTTTCTTTCTTTATTGATATTAAATACCTGAAAAATTAGTACAAAATACCAGAAACTCGGTGTACTTGTTAGAATAAGTCAATAGCAAGATTATGAAATAAATCCAAATCAATTACGTTGTTCGAGGTGCTAAAAGTAACTAAATTAAAGGGATAAATTTGGAAGAATTTATGCCTAATCAAATCCCCCTAACTTAGAACTTTGCGTGTCCCGAGCAATGTAAAAGAATCCTACTAAGGCTTAACTCTTGATAATCATTTTATTGGGATATCATACCTTTTTTGTGGGCAAGCGATTTCATTTAGCGTATGCAACAAGCCTTTAAACCCCTAGGTCACCCTAGTAGGACGAGTTGTGTCTGGTGAGGGTTTGCAGAGAATATACCCACAATATTCGACTCAAGGAAAATTCATAATACGCAAAAATTATATAATTCAAACTTTCCCAGAAAATAGTCATCATCAAGTCATATTTACAAGTCTCAAATCATAGTGCGTGTGTGCGAAGCCAAAAATTTAACCGCGGATTTCCACCGATTGACCATTATGTTACTTATCCAAAAATTTGTTTTGATTTCAAAATCTCACGGGATGCTCTCACAAATTAATCACTCGGAATGTGGCAATTCTCTCGGTATGCATGATAAAAAGAGTAAATATAGTGGAACCAAGTTCACGCACACGAGTAGAAAGACGAAAATTTTATAGTGTTAGGATCTCATCAACGGATTACAGTTTTAAAAACGGGAACATTGCCTCTTATTCACGAATTCAATCTCTTTTATTATATTTTGGTGTATTAGCTCTCCATGCGGTAACCAATTTTTACAATTCGTACTCGGTTAGGACTTTTTTGGGTTTTAAGGTATATTGGGTAAAATGAAAACGATAGGGAAGGTGGGAATTGGAAAATTCATTTATGATGTCCATTTGTGCTTTTTTCGGGCTATTGCTCATTTTTTCTTCTTTTTCTCTATATTTTTCTATTTTTCACTTCTTTTCTTTTCTTCTATTTTTGTTGAGCATATCTTTTTTTTCTTGCCCCTTTTTATGCACTTTCCGGACTTTATTGAATATTCCATTTTCGCAATTCCGGGCTACTTGGGTTTTTCGGGTTACCAAACGAAAAGGATAAATTTTATTCAGCTCAATTGGGTTATCAAAGGGATAATTTTGCACATCTTTTTATGGCTAATATTTTTGGGTAAGAAATGAGGGCCTACTTCATTGTCCAAAATACTAATTACGTTACCATATGCGTTTCGAGATAAATTAAGTTTAGAGATCAATTTTGGCACATTTTTCAAGGCAATATCACACTCATTTTCGTAACCGATCAAAATGAAAGGATTGAGATCCTCGACGACTTTTTATATGCTGAAAAGAACTTTGAGTTAACAATTAACTCGAATTGATTTATAATTTTCACAAAGATGTAAGACTCGAATTTCATTAGGTTTGTTAATCTCCACACTTATTCGTTAAGTCGTCAATTTTCACTCAATTTCCATCTTTGGTCAATTTCGGCTTTGTGTATTTGAATTTTACAACTTGAGACTTCAATCCGACTTTTAATGATATTTTTGAAAATTTTGAATTCCAATTTAAAAATATTTTTGGGTTTTTCAAAATTTTATGACTTCTTTGGAAATTTCTGGGCATTTTTGAAAATTTGTGGAGTTTTAGAAATACGCACTTGTCACCCCCCTAACTTAGACTTTTGCATTGTCCTCAAGCAAAAAGGACGAAAAGCTAAACAAGGCAAAATAAGAAGTGCGATAAATAAAACAAACAAATGTAGAAAATGCAGATTTTTATCAAACAAGACTGTGGTACAATAACAACAAAAAGCATACAACCATGTGAACAAGGGAAAAAACTAAAAACTGTCACCACCAAACAAAGCTTCACTGGGGCGGTGGTTGGGAAGATCTAGTCGCATCGGGGCCATAGGGGTCATAGAAGTAGGATGGCAATAGCTCGTTGGGATCCCCTTGGCATCGGTACATGTCCGCTTGGAAACGAAACATCATGCTTGTATCGCGATGGTAGTCTGTCAAAAAGCTGTTGAATCTCATCTCAGGGGCTGACATATAGTTAGTGAGGTCGTTACCCGCCCATTCAAAATCAGGGTCGTCTTCTTCTTCGGTCGACTCTTCCTCTGCACCTACGTCACCCATCTCCACATGGTGATTCTTCTTCTTCCTCTTCCTCTTCCTCACTCGAGGCAGCCTCGTCCTCGTCATCACTTCCCCCCTCACCCGGAGGATGGCTAGTTATTTGGCACTTCGCGTGTGGGTTCCCTATCCAAAAGGAGAGGGGAGGTGAGTAAGATCAAGCGACGCCTCAATGCCAGCGTCCTTGAGGGTGGAGGTAATCAAACGTGCATATGGAAGTGGTGCTTCACCTTTCTCATCCATGACTGCGACGATGATGTCGACGTATAGGGTGCAAGCCAGATTAATGGAAGTGTTAGGATCGAAGAGGTGGTATGTCAATATGGACTGACGGGGATGCATCGCTGAATCGTTGGACGTTTACAAAATATTTGCACACACAATTTGGAAGGTGAGGCGTGCTTTCTCGTTAAGATGGCCAACAGCGACAGTCTGCCCCCTCCATGTAACATCGGGGGCAATGCGCTCCATAATTAGTTCTTTGGCTACCGAGGCGACATTCCTTAGGTAGGTGTAGTCTTGAACATCGGTAGCTTCGTATTCGCCCAACTTGGCAGTGATAAGGGCCAATAAAAAAGGGATGACGGTACCATCAACATATGCTTGAGACTCGAATTAGCCCGTTCAAACAAGGGAGCCATATAAAGAGCGAACCTCGACTGCCCAAACCGCTTCGTACGATTGATTAAGGAATCGACACCAACCCCTAGGCATGAAGAGAGCGGTGAAAAAATTGGGCAGACCTGTCCATTGGACAGCGCGCTCCATATGGAGTTTGCGATCCAGACCAAAGAACCGATTGCACCACCGCTCCTCTTGGCGGGAACGGAATTCACCATGGCCGGAGGGGAGGATTTTAATAGAGTCATATTTGACGCGGGCAGGTCGTTGGGCCATGATAACAGGGAGAGTTTGCTAGAAAATTAGGGAGAGAGAAGAGAGAAGGGAGGTGGTTGAAGGTGTGAAGAAAAGTGGAGGTTATGGGTGAGTATCTATAAGGGAGGGGTGGGTAGGGTTTTTGGAGATGGAGGGAAAGGGTTTGGTGGGAAAGAGGGAGTGTATTTGGGAGGGAAATTGAAGGGTTGGTTATGGGGGAATGAATTGGGAGGGAAGGGAAGGGATTGGGGAGAACGGGGTGCACCTAGGGAATAGAGTAAATTCTACAGAAAAGCAGACTGATTCGACTGGCATAGGACCGGATCGGTCTGGTCCTTTAATTTTTGAGTTCTTCAATTACCGAATTGATCTGACTCTAAAAGAAAGGAACCAATCCGGGCTGGCTCAAAAAGAAAAGAACCGATTCGGATTTTGGACTGAGCTGGATTTCTCCCCTAGATTAATTGTGATCGCTCTTCTCCGGAAGTAGTCAATTCTCATCATGCTCCCTATCAGTATGGACTCAAAAGTCTCTCGATATATATGGTCAATGCAACTTGACTCAATATCCCGAAACATGTGAATGCTCTCACCTTATTGTACCCTAATACTATGGACTCTCACTACTCACACGATTCTCCTCTACTATACACAAGAATTCACCCCATACGCGTCGGGGGTGCGACGACCTCACTGTAGCAGCTCACTCTATCCCGTAAATGGGGTTCGATAACCAAACGGTGTCGACTTCTTCCACACACGCCTCTAGATATGGATTTAGGTGTTGTCCATTTACTTTGAATGTATTTCCCCCTTTCAAATCGTCTAACTCAACAGCTCCGTGAGGGAAAACATTCTTCACAACGAACGGGCCAGACCATCGTGACCTCAACTTTCTCGGAAAGATATGAAGTCGAGAGTTATAGAGAACCACTTTTTTCTCGGGAAGAAACTCTTTGCGTCAAATGATTTTATCGTGAGCGAGTTTCATCATTTCTTTGGAGATTTTAGCCTTCTCATACGCATCATTGCGTAGCTCTTGTAACTCAATTAATTGAAGCTTGCGAGCTTCACCGGCCTTATCCATGGCATAGTTCAACTTCTTAATCTCCCAATATGCCTTGTGCTCTAATTCCACGGGAAGATGGTAAGGTTTTCCATACACAAAGCGAAAAGGGTACATGCCGAGCGGATTTTTATATGCGGTACGATAGGCCCATAGAAAATCGTTCAATCTAAGTGACCAATATTTTCGGGTAGGATTGACGATCTTTTCGAGAATGTTCTTAATTTATCGATTTGCTAGTTTAGCCTGCCCATTCGTTTATGGGTGATAAGTCATTCCAACCTTGTGAACGATGCCATACTTTCTCCTGAGCTTCTCGAATGGCCTATTACAAAAGTGCGTGCCATTATCGCTGATTATCGCTTTTGGAGCACCAAAGCGGGAAAGTATGTGTTCCTGCAGGAACTTAATCACCACGCTATTGTCATTTGTCTTGGTAGCTATAGCTTCCACCCATTTAGAAACGTAGTCTACCGCGACAAGGATGTATAGGAAACCAAAGACGGGGGGAAAGTACCCATGAAGTCAATACCCCAACAATCGAAGATCTCAATAATGAGTATGGGGGTAAGAGGCATCATGTCTCGTCGGGTAATAGCTCCCATCCGTTGACACCTATTGCAAGATTTACAAGAATTGTTCACATCCCGAAATATTGTGGGCCAATAGAGGCTGCATTGCAGAATTTTAGCGGCTGTCTTTTTCGTCAAAAAGTGGCCTCCACAAGCTTCTGAATGACAAAATTGGATGACTTTCGGGATCTCATCATCCGGAACACACCCTCGAATGATTTGGTCAGCACAATATTTAAACAAGAAGGGATCGTCATAGAAAAATATGCACGACCAAGTAATGAACCTCTTCTTATCTTGCGGTGTCCAATCGGGAAGGACGGATCCCTTGACAACGTAGTTTACTATATCCGCAAACTAGGGCAAAGAAGAGGTATCAAAGAGTTGCTCATCCAGAAAGTATTCATCTATAGGTATGGGATCACTAGGTACGTCGGACGAAAGCCGTGATAAGTGGTCGGCAATGACATTTTCTACTACTTTCTTATCTTTAATGGGGAGATTAAACTTTTGTTGGAGTAGAATCCATCTTATGAGGCACGGCTTTGCATCTTTCTTTGCAAGTAGGTATTTCAATGCCGCGTGGTCGGTGAAGCAAGTAATGGGTGAACCGATAAGGTAGGACCGATATTTGTCAAGAGTAAAGACTATCGCTAGCAACTCCTTCTCTGTAGTAGAGTAATTGAGTTATGGTCCGATAAGAGTCCGGCTAGCGTAATAGATGACATGAACTTGCTTATCTTTTTTTTAGCCTAAAATAGCCCCTATCGCATAATCGCTAGCATCAGACATAAGTTCGAATGGTAAAGACCAATCTGACACTTGCATGATGGGAGCAGACACAAGCATGGTTTTCAATTTTTCAAAAGAGCTTTGGCATGCTTTCATCCACTTAAATGGGTTGTCCTTCATAAGTAGGCTGCTTAAGGGTCTAGCGATGGCGCTAAAGTACTTAATGAACCTTCGATAAAATCACGCGTGGCCCAAGAAGGAGCGCACATCTTTGAGCGATTTTGGTGGGGGTAGATTGTCTATGACATCTATCTTAGCTCTATCAACTTCTATCCCCTTGGATGAAACTATGTGGCCAAGAACTATTCCCTCGGTGACCATAAAATGGCATTTCTCCCAATTTAGCACCAAGTTCTTTTCCACACATCGGGAAAGTACCTTTTTCTAGTTTTTCAAGACAAAGATCGAAAGAGGTGCCAAAAATGCTAAAATTGTCCATGAACACTTCAAGTACTCTCTCGACCATGTCGCTAAATATGCTCAACATGCACCTTTGAAAGATCGTGGGTGCATTACACAAGTTGAATGGCATACGTTTGTAGGAAAACGTACCAAAAGGGCAAGTGAAGGTCATTTTATCTTGCTCAAGTACATCTACCTCAATTTGGTTATATCCGAAATAACCATCAAGGAAGCAATAGTAAGGGTGGCCCGCTACTCTTTCAAGCATCTGATCAATAAATGGCAAAGGGAAATGATCTTTCCTAGTTCCCTCATTGAGTTTCTGGTAAACAATGCAAACGCGCCACCCGATGGTGGTATGTTGGGGGACTAGCTCTCCTTTAGCATTTTCAATCACTATCATGCCCGACTTCTTCGGGACAACTTGAATAGGGCTCACCTATTTTCTATCCGAGATTGGGTAGATAATCTCGACATCCAATAGCTTAATTATTTCCATCCTCACCACTTCTTTCATATTGGGGTTTACCATTCTTTGCATTTCTATTGAGGGCTTGATATCCTCTTCGAGATGGATCTTGTGGGTGCAAATCAAAGGACTTATCCCTTTCAAATCAGCAATGGACCAACCAAAAGCACCTTGGTGCTTCCTCAGAATCTTTAGTAATTTACCCTCCCGCTCTTCGTCTAGGCTAGAGGAGACAATAACAGGAAATGTCTCATACTCTCTTAGGTATGCATATTTAATACGGGAGGGGAGTTTCTTCAATTCGAGGTTTAGAAATTTTTTGTTGGAGGGAACCATGCGTGTATCCCTCGGTGATAACTCCTCGAATCTAGAAACCCAACTTGCATCTCTTGTGTCCTCGTCCGACACTCTTTCATCAAATAACTCTCTCAACTCCTCAACCTCCCTCTCGAATGAGGTGTACGTCCCCTAACTCTCATGGCTCGACACTAAACAGGACCCTAAGGCATCTCCACAATAATTTTCCTCGAAATACTCCTCTACGATCTCGTCTATTAGGCTCACCCCGTGAAGATCATCTTCTTCCCCCGTCTGTTGGGCGATATGGAATATGTTAGTCTCTAAAGTCATGTTCCCAAAAGTGAGTTGCATTTTCCCATTCCGAGTATTGATGATTGCGTTAGTCGTATCTAAGAACGGGAACCCAAGAATGATGGGAACATGGTTGCTCGAGGTGAAGGAGGGCTCCGTGTCCCAAATGACAAAGTCTGTCGGGAAGTAGAAAGTGTCAACTTGGACGATCACGTCCTCAACTATGCCTTGTGGTATCTTCATGGTTCAATCCTCTAATTGGAGAGTGACCTTTGTGGGCTTGAGGTCGACCAAATCAAGTTGCCTATAGATGGCGTAAGGGAGGATATTGACACTTGCTCCCAAATCAAGTAAGGTTTTCTCAATTTTATTTTCTCCAATGACGTGGGAAATGGTGGGTGCACCGGGATCTTTGAACTTGGGCGGGAGATCATTGAGTAGGATGGAAATCACGTTCTGTGTTAGAAAGATATTTTTCTTTACCTTCATCCTCCTCTTTACCGTCAACAAGTCTTTGATGACTTTTACATAAGCTGGAATTTGCTTAATAGCATGGAGGAAAGGTAAATTTAGCTTCACTTGCTTTAGTACGTCTAGCACTTCATCACGGGAGTTTCCTTTGTGGGAAGGAACCAACCTTTGGGGAAACGGTGCCGCGGTGGGTGGTTTCACTACTACCTCGGGCTCACTAGTGTCCTCTTTATCACTCTCATTTAAGGGGACATCTTCGGCCTCTTTCGTGCCGAGCGAAATCTCCTTGTCTTTGGTTGCGTCATGTGGGGGAGGTGATAAATCAACGAATCTCCCACAATGAAGAGTGGTCACATATTGAAATTGCTCTTGATGTTCTGTCGAGGTGGAGCTAACACTAGTTTGACCTTGTGGCGGTCTTTGGCCCTGGGCAGGAAACTTGCCTTTCTCTTGGATACTCAACGATGATTACAACTGTGAGATGTTCGCATTCATATCGTTCATCATGCGCTCATGCCTAGCATTAGTTGCAGTCTGGGTATTGATAAAGTGGTTGATCATATCCTCGAGACTTCTCCGCGGTGGAGGGATGTATGCTCCTTGAGGTGTTGATGCTTGCACATTTCCTTGCATGTGTGGATCTTATTGAAAATGCGGTGGTGGAAGAGTAGAAACATGTAAATTAGGATTCATTGCAGCATGTTGTTGCTCATAGATAAAACTAGGGTGGTTTTTCCATGAAGGGTTGTAAGAATTCCCGTGCGGGGCACCGAAATTACCCTTAAATCCTCCTATACCACTTACTTATTCTTGAAGCATTACTTTGTAGGCGGGTATAGTCGGGCATTCCTCAGTTGAATGACACGCCTCACAAATCGCACACACATTCTCGATGGGGTTTGGGATGGATCCAGTTGGTCCTCTTCCATATACCTCACATAGGTCTCGTAGTCCTTTCTCAAGCATATAAAGACGACTGTCCGCTATAGAATTCTTTGCTACATGAAATAGGATAGACACCGATGGAGTGGTGGTCACTTGATGATTTTGATTTTGAGCATTAGGATTAGATGTATCCCATGATTGGGTAGTCTCGTCGATATACCCCAGGTGAAGCTCAGCATCGTGGGCGTTTAAGTCGACAAACGGACCACTACCCATGGTTTCAACAAGTTGCTTGGAATTAATGTTCAGCCCATTATGGATAAAGGAAATGATTTGCGTTTTATCAAAACCATGATGGAGACACGAAGCTATTAACTCATTGAAACCTTCGTAGCATCGTTCAAATGACACATTTTCTAATTGTCGAAAGGTTTGAATTTGAGCCTTAATGGAATTCGTTCGATGTGGAGGAAATAACTTCTTGAGAAATTTGGATTGTAATTCATTCCATGATGAAATCGAATTTGGAGGTAAAGACCATAAAAATGTTTTAGCCATATCCTTTAGCGATAATGGGAAGAGTTTAAGGCGGAGCACATCTTTTGTGCAAGTTTGGCCACTGAGAGTCTCGCACGCCTCCCTAAATTCCATAATGTGGGCATATGGCTTTTCTGAATCCAGTCCATGGTAAGTGGAAAGTATCTGGATCATCCCATTCCTAAAACGAAATTGGTCCGCATTGTATGGGAGTAAAATGTATCCCGAAGTGACAGTGCGCTCGGGATATAAGATGTCTCTCAAAGGGCGATACGGGGCCTCTCCCTCGTCGGCAGCTGCACTGCCGTGTTGTGACATGTCTCTCTCTCTCAAAGATTCAGTATCCTCACTTGGTATGCTCGGAGCATGCTCTGAAGTGTGTCCTAAGAAGGAAAATGGGGTGTTATTTGAGATTGAGTGTGACGGTATGGGAGGTGGAACCCAGAACTGTGGAGTGTTAGGAGTGTGAGGGATATCCGGATCGTACTCCACAATTGGGTTTTCGTGAATGTGGGTTAGAGTATTATGGGGAGTTGGAGTGAGTTTAGAATTTTGCATTAACAGCTTATGAGAGATGATGATGAATATTTTTGTGCTTTTTCAAAAAAAAAATTATGTTTTTGGATTTTTTTTTGAATTTTTTTTTGTCAAAGTTTTATATTGACTCGATCTAATCCTAAGTCTACCTAATTCCCCGGCAACGGTGCCAAAAACTTGACGCGACTTAGAAGTGCGTACTATCTAGGCTCAAGTGCAAGCCTGTCGCGTTAGTAATAAATCCGATAAGTCGGGATCGTATCCACAGGGAGATAGGATAGCAGAGTTTTAACGACATTGGATAGACGAAGGAATCCTAACTCTGACTCTAAAGAAAAAGGAAAAGATGATTTGATTTGTGGAATAACTACACTAGATGCAATTATGCAATTATGAAAAAAATGCAACTATCCTAAATTACCTAAAATACTGACGAAGAATGATTTAAAACTTTAAACTATATGATGAAGAAAATAGGACGGGAATACAATCCCCCAACCCTAGTGTATTGTAGGTATAATACTAATCGTAAATTTAAATGATTAATTAGACCCAGAATTTAGTACTCCCAAGCATTACATATATGAGGTTCAAGGCCGCACCATACTTAATCAGATGACGAGTAAATCAGTATTGCGATAGTTGCACTCGAATTGCATTCTAAAGCATCCCGGTTATCCGGAAGCAAACGAGATCCAAGGATCTACAATTGCCGTGTTCCTATGCAATACAGTCGTAATCAAACAATTAAATTTAGAGGATTACTTTTATACACATGCAACTATCACATCAGGTTGGGTTCATGTATCCCGACCTTAGAAAATCTAGCCTAACATGCTGAAACTAATGAAAATAATTTTTGAATTGCCAAAAACCATGATTAAACTAAGGAAGAATTGTAGAATGATGTAGAAAGGAGATTGGACAAAAAAAATTAACTACTGATCTTACCAAAGCACTAAAAGCAGTAATTAAAATTACTTGTAACCACATAAATCTGAACAATCTTCAATCTTGGAATTAAATTTGTAATCAATCTTCAAACTAGGATTTTTACAGAAAGAATGGAAAATTAGATAAATCCTCCATCCTAAAAAATGATAATAACTCGGGTTTAAATAATCTAGAAGACTTCAAGAGTTTTAGCTGCACTAGGACTCTCCATTAGAAGAAGAATAAAAAATCAAAATTCGACATTCGGACCGGTCTGGTCCTCCTACGGCTCGGTCTGGATAGAATCCGGATCGGTTCTTTTATTTTTTAGACGGATCGATCCGGTGTGGATCGGTTCATTTATTTTCTCTCATCTTCGATCCGTCTTCGGTCCGGGGTTCTCTGGAAATTGGCATTGCGGATCGGTCCAGGTTTCCTTTGACTTTTTTCTTCAAACTTTGACTGTTCATAACTTTCACACCGGGACTCCGATTGAGGTCCCGTTTCTTCCTATGTACTCATAAATGAAGGATTTTCAACTTCTATTTAGATGCCTTATCCGAATTCTGGGTAAAAATTACAACTTTGCCCTTTTGACTTTTCCATTTTTTCTTTCTCAATTCTTCCGGTTTCTTTCTTTCTTTATTGACATTAAATACCTGCAAAATTAGTACAAAATACCAGAAACTCGGTGTACTCGTTAGAATAAGTTAGTAGCAAGATTATGAGATAAAATCAAATCGATTACATTGTTCGAGGTGCTAAAAGTAACTAAATTAAAGGGATAAATTTGGAAGAATTTATGCCTAATCATTGGTCAACATAGCTTCTCCCCCTTTGAAATTTGCTCTCCCTCACCCATTGTGGATCTCTCTTGATTTTGATGTAACCTAACCCCAATTGTCCCCAATTAGCTGATATATTATTTCTCCAATTTTCGTCCATTTAATTCTTCCAAAAATCCAAATTACAAAACTACCCCTACCAGGTATCAGTTTGGCCTAAAAATATCCCGGAGTCCAAATAGAATACCCGTGTTGAGTTTTCTGACTATCTCAACCCCTCCGGACTGAACGGTGCACCCAAAATGATCATACGAGTTACTTAAAAAATTTACCTTTTTATTCCACTTAATTAGTCCTGACACGACTCACACGCGCGTTCCTGACTTAATATATCAACTGTCGTATTTTTCTCTCATGACAAGTTATATAAAATCGTCATTCCATATTACTTATTCTCACAGTAATATTAATAATTACCAACTTCTCCTCACTCTAGTAAATATTCAAATTTAATCCGGATTAATAATTAATTCTCACATTTTAATTTAAATAATCCCATAATAATAATAAATCACATAATTCTTTAAATCTTCGAAATTACGGGGTATTAAAGAAATCAGAGAAGAAAATGTTGTTGGCTACCCAAACTTCAAACCATAACTGGAAATCGCGGTATTTCTTTACTTCTGGGGCATGGGAATTTAGTCCAAATGAGGCCTCTGGAACGTCTGCTCCAAGGACCCCTCTGAGATGGGGGAAGGTCTCCCTTGCTGCTAAAGCAGACCTTGGACTTAGCGATGACAACTGCAAAAAGGTTGAGGATCTTCGAAATCAGGATGAGCCGGGTCGTCTTGTAAAATATGAACATCTGATGACCCCAATTACCTCTCTCATACAGGCCTGGGGGTGGTCCTTTGATAGATCTTCGTAAGTCTTAATTTTTCATAAGTTATACCTCTTACTTTTTAAATCTCTGACTTACTAACTCAGATACTTGTCTCTTTGCAGAGCGCCCTGAAGGCTAATCAGAAGACCTTTGGGAAATGTCTGCTCCAGGTCTGGTGAAATTGATGCAAAATAGGGGTGGAAAAAACGTGCCCGCTCATATAACCAAAAAGAACGTCGGCACATCCCAGGAAGATGTTACCAAAAAGAGGAAGAGCACGATCATCTGAGGTCGGGCAAGACTCAGAAAGGAGATTGTGCCATTACCATCTCTACAGACGATGCCCTGGTTGCTTTTCTTGCTCAGTTGAGAATCAATGATAGCCTCATTGGCCATAGTCTGAAGGCTGTTGATGCTATCGGCACAATAATGACTGAAGAGGATAAGCGCTTCTTACACTCTTTGGATGTCCCATTGTTGGCCGAGTTTACTTTCCATAAAATAATTCAGGTATTAGTTTTTGTTCATTTTCTCTCCTCAAGTGTAACCTTAGATCTTTTAGAAATTATAGCTCATATGTCTAACCTTCTACTATAGGGTATCTTGTCCTTGCATCGTCTTGTTGATTGGACCCTGAAGAAGATGCCCCTTATAGAGAAGGGCCAAGAAGCTGAGAAGGTTCAAGCCTCTTTGAATGAGTAGTTTGAAAAGTTGAAGGGGTTTATCAAGCAGAGGGACAACTACATGTCTAAACTCAAGAAGGACCATGACCTAGCCCTGAAGGCCAAGGATAATGCCCTTCAGTCCAAGGTAGATGTTTCTATCAGGGATGCTTTAGAAGATATTGTAGAGAAGACCATCAAAGACTATAAGGTCTCTGATGAATTTTCCAGTTTTGGCTTTGAATACCTTGAAAGAGGTATCAAAGCAACTGGAAAATAGGGAGCCTTTAAGGAGAAAGAGTCAGGGAGCCTGGCTGTTTCAGAGTTTAAGGGTCTAGGCTTTGGTGACCCCAGGTTTGCTCAGGCCTTGCAAGAAGTTGAGGAGGCCGATGTTTACCCTCATAAATGTTTTACGAAACTAATGATGTTTAAAGTCTGAGGTCACCATATAATGATGTTTACCCTCTTAAGTTACTACCAAACTAATGATGTTCAAGGTCTGAGGTCACCATAATATGATGTTTCACCTCATATTTTCACCAAATTAATGATGTTTAAGGTCTGAGGTCACCATATAATGATGTTTACCCTCATAAATTTTTCACCAAACTAATGATGTTCAAGGTCCGAGGTCACCATAAGATGATGTTTCACCTCATATTTTCACCAAAGTAATGATGTTTAAGGTCTGAGGTCACCATACAATGATATTTACCCTCATAAATTTTTTACCAAACTAATGATGTTTAAGGTCCGAGGTCACCATATAATGATGTTACCCTCATAAATTACCACCAAACTAATGATATTCAAGGTCTGAGGTCACCATAATATGATGTTTCACCTCATATATTTGCCAAATTAATGATGTTTAAGGTCTGAGGTCATCATATAATGATGTTTACCCTCATAAATTTTCACCAAACTAATGATGCTTAAGGTCCGAGGTCACCAAATTATGATGTTTACCCTTATAAATTTTTCACCAAACTAATGATGTTTAAGGTCTGAGGTCACCATATAATGATGTTTACCCTCATAAATTACCACCAACTAATGATGTTCAAGGTCTGAGGTCACCATTTAATGATGTTTACCCTCATAACTTTTCACCAAACTAATGATGTTTAAGGTCTGAGGTCACCATAATATGATGTTTCACCTCATATTTTCACCAAACTAATGATGTTTAAGGTCTGAGGTCACCATATAATGATGTTTACCCTCATAAATTTTCACCAAACTAATGATGTTTAAGGTCTGAGGTCACCAAATTATGATATTTACCCTCATAATTTTTTTACCAAACTAATGATGTTTAAGGTCTGAGGTCATTATATAATGATGTTTACCCTCATTAATTTCACCAAACTGATGATGTTTAAGGTTTGAGGTCACCAAATTATGATGTTTACCCTCATAAATTTTTCACCAAACTAGAGATGTTTAAAGCATATAACAAGAGTACTAGCACGACATTGTTATCTTTTCATTAACATCTTCTGCCTAAACTGATACATGTATTACAAAGAGAGATAGTTGTAACATCATATGTAATATTTCTTCAAATGGTCGACATTCCAAGGGTTGGAGAAAGGTTCTCCTTCAATATTTTTTAGCCAATAGGTTCCAGGCACAACCTTATCAACTAATCTGTAAGGACCATACCAGTTTGGATGGAGCTTATGTACTTTTTGCAATGTCTTCATTAGGACTCGATCTCCCACAGCTATAGGTCTTTATTTCACCCTTTGATTGCAGAATTTTGCGGTTCTCTGCTGATAGGCAGCCTATCTTATCTCTGCATCCTCTATTCTTTCCTCAATCAAATCAAGGTCAAGTCTTCTTTCTTCCCCATTCCTCTGGGGGTCATAGGTTTGAACTCTATGAGTGGGAAGTCCTACCTCTATAGGGATGACAGCTTCTGAATCTTGGGCTAACATAAATGGAGTCTATCCCATTGGTGTCCTTACTGTCGTCTTGTAGGCCGATAACACATCATATACCTCCTCTGTCCATCTACCTTTGGCCTGTTCTAACCTCTTCTTTATCCTATCAAAGATTGTTTGGTTTGTGACCTCGATCTGACCGTTAGCCTGGGGTAGGCTAGGATACGAGAAGAACTGCTTGGTCCCTACTTTTTCACAGTATTTCTCTAAGGAAACATTCTTAAACTGGGTTCCATTATCTAAGATGAGGGTATTTGGAAGATCATACTTGCATATGATGTTTTTTCAGATGAACTGGAAGGTCTTCTGTTAAGTAAATGTGATCATTGGCTCAGCCTCTACCCATTTAGAGAAGTAACCAATTAACACTATTAAGAATCGATAGTTGTTTGCACCCCTTGGCAAGGTTCCTACCAAATCAATGCCCCATATTGAAAATGTCCAAGGTGATTTGATTGACGTCATAGGTTGATGAGGTTGATGTGGGATGGTGGAGAACCTCTGGCACTTATCACACTTCTTCACGTATGCAACTTCATCTTTGTCCAAGGTCGGCCACCCGTACCCCTGAGTGATTATCCTCCTAGCTAAGGGTCTTCCTCCTATGTGACTAGATCAAGAGCCCTCATGCACATCATACAAGATGTGTGAAACTTCTGAAGGGTGGAAACATCTAAGGAGAGGGAGTAGGAACCCCTTTTTGTACAAGACATCTCCCATATTTGAGAATTTGGTAGCTTTGAACTTCAGCTTTCTTCTTTCTGACTTTGACTCTGTTAGGTCTCCTTTTCTAATGTATCTGATAAGAGGATCCATCTATGAGGCTCCCATATTCAAATTGAGGAAAGTTCTGGCAACCTCTTATTCTTCTATGGTCGGCTTGAGCAGAATCTCAACCGGTATTATTCTTCTTATGTATGTACTTATTGCTGTGGCCAACCTTGCTAGTTCATTGGCTCAACTGTTGTCTTATCGAGGTATCCTATTCAACTTCATTTCCTTGTAGCTTTCTAGCATCATTCTCATCCTCTTCAAGTATTTGTCCATCCTTTTATCTTTAGCCTCATACACTCCCAATACTTGGTTGACAACCAACCTTGAGTCGCTGTGGACTATGATTTGTCCAACACTAAGGGCTTTCGCCAAGAAGGGGCTAAGATACCTTTGAAATAAAGTCATGAGAAGCAAATTATGAGGGTATCCATATCTACATTCTTTCTCTTCTCGTGTTTACCCTCTGTAGATGCCAAGTTCATAACCTCAGCTTTTGTCACTGACTGGGCCTCTGCCACGTGAGCCTTGTAATCAAATACCTTTGAGCCACTCCCTACTAGTCCTCTGTAGATGGTGTTCACACCAAAAGAGATCATAGAAACCCTCTTCACTGGTACATTTTCGTCTTTTGGTGGGAGGTCAGGGTCATCGTCATCATCATTTGAATCCTCAGCTCTTCTGGCAGGAGCATATTCCCGGAATCTATCATTTATTTTCTTTTTAGGTCATCTCTTCCTCCCTTAGAAGCTCTACCATCCACATACTTCCTGAGATTTCCATATTTCAGCATCTTCTCAATCTCTTCCTTCAAGGCGAAACACTTATAGGTCAGATGGCCGTGACCTTAGTGGAACTCACACTATAGGTTTTTTTTACTCTTATGTGGAGGAGCCTTCAACTTCTTCGGCCATCTCAGGGACCTATCATTCTTTATTTCATTAAGGATGTGTTCACATCTCACAGTTAGAGGAGTGTAATGTGCAAACTTGTCATCTGCAGCCCTCTTCTTTCCATCATTTTCCTCTGAAATTTCCCATTGCTACTTCCATTCTCATCTTCATACTTTGCAGCCATTAATTCTTCAGTGTTCATGACCCTACCAGCTGTTGCTAATAGCTCAACCATAGACTTAGGAGGGTCTTTAGCAAGCTTCCAAAGTATCTTTCCCTTTTTAAATCCTCTAATGAGGGATGTCATATCTATATTCTCCTCGTAATCTTTAACCTCCAATTTTTCCTTACTGAATATTGCAATGTAGTCTCTGAGGCTCTCATTCTTGCCTTGCTTTATATAAAGTAGACGTGTTGTCTTCTTCTGAGGTCTTACCCAAAACTAGAAGTTGTGTATAAAACCCTCAGCCAAACCTTTAAAGTTCTTAAAAGATCTTTTAGGAAGAGAAGTGAACCAAATATGTGCAGCTCCCGTCAAGGTGCTTGAAAAGGCTCGACACCTCATCTCATCAGGGATTAAATAAATATCCACTGCAGACTGATACATCTCAATATAATGTACAAGGTTGGTACTTCAATCATACTTAGGAGACACCATTGGTGGTTTAAATTTGGCAGGGGTCGGGAAGTTGACAATCTTTTCCATAAATGGGGAGCCCTCTGGGAATCCCCTTTGTAATGGGTCTCGAATTTTTAAGAGGTTCCCTATCTTCTCTTCCATCCATTTAATGGAGTCATTCCAAGGTTTAACAACGTCGGTCTGGCTGAGGTTGTCCCCATCCACCTCCATGGAGTGAACTAAGGGTTCCCCAACTGCTACATAACATCGGTTGTTGACCTCCTGGACACAATCTTGGCCATATTAGGGTCGGAAATAACAAGGATGATGTTCACCATCTTCCCTTTGTGAGCTAGTTTCACTTCTCGACCTGGACAACCTCTGCCTCATATCATTAACTGGGTCGAGCCTTTCAAAGTCTGACCCTCTACTCAAGTAATCAAAAGCTGATCCTCTTTGTTGGCATCACAAACCTCGGCTCATCTTGCTCCATAACCTCAGCTCTATTATATAGGATGTATTGTGTTGTTTGAAACCTCATATGGATCCCAGTAGTCTGTTGGAGCATCCTCTGCCTCAATGTCGTTGTATTTATCCTCGGGGAAAGGGTTTCCTTGCCTCCCTAGGCATAAACGCTGAGGGTCAGCAACGTCCCTCCTCTGTTGTGGTGTAGGTTGGTCCTTTCATGGTGCCTAGGGTGGTCCTCTGGCCTCAGGATGTGGTTGAACAGCTATCGAAGTAATCATCTCTGGTGAGACCCCAGGTGGTATTATTATATTCTGTCTTAGCTGGGAAAATTGCTCCTGCATCACTTGTTGGGTCATAACCAAGGACTTCAAGGCTGCTCCCACCTCAGCCATCTCAAATTGGAATGGTGCCTGGCTAGAACTGGGTCCTCCAACACCAGATGGTGGAGGAGGTGGTGGTAACTCCTGTGCCATACGATAAGGTTAGACAGATTGCGATGAAAATATTAGAGAGCTTGGTACTTTAAAGGACCTCTTTTAATGGTGACACAGCTTCACACGTAGGGTTAGGCCTGGTTCGCCACCAGAGTCTTTTGTGAGGTTAAGATGCAAAAGAGAAAGAGATGAATCTTCTCGTTCGCACATATGGCACCAAAATGATGATGCTGGAAACACCACCACCAGATAAGGTGTTGATAAGCTTAAGCTAGTGATAACAATGGCAGCATAAGAGTGTATATATATAATAGAATGAGGTGAGGGGAAGAGGATGAACACTAATATATAAGTGGTTCATCCAATCTGGCCTACATCCACTGTGAGTGTGTGAGTAATATCACAAGATAAAGGCATTAATGGCCATATATACAATCTCTCAATCTTTCTATCTCTATTGTATAAACTAAAAGAGTTTTAGATAGGGTTGCAATTACGGATCCTTTTACACGGAAGAGGGTGACCTCTATATATAGTGCTTGGGGGCTGTAATGTACCCCCAAGCATGCAATGAGCATGTGCATGAGGATCGAACCAGTATGAGAATGACACCTGGATGATCTTATGTAAATAATTATGACCTCAATATTCCCTCATGTGGAGGAAATGATTCGGTTATAACAGATTTTTCCACGTGTTCCAAACCATAAAAGTGCTTGTAAATGATCGACCATGTGTCTTTAATTGGTGCAACCTCAGCCTGGATGAGTACAAGGTTGGTGAAGTCTAATTGTTGCATTGTCCAAGGTAAATGTCTATAATGACTTCGACCAGGAGGGCTGTCCGAGATTAGGTATGAGGTAGTTGTAACGTCGGCTAGGGCCAGTGATGACATTGGTAGATGATTGAGCTCATGAGACATTGTTGATTTCAGCTGACGATTGGAACGTTGGCTGGGGTCGATGATGATGTTGGCAGATGATTGATCTCACGAGACATTGCTAATTTCAGACGATGACTGCAATGTCGGCTGGGGCCGATGATGATGTTGGCAGATGATTGAGCCCATGGGACATTTCATACCTCGGTTGATGAACAGTCGAGGTTGATGTATGAGGGGCTAAATTTCTATGAGACGACCTTACTGATGGTTGTCATAAGCTTCTATCACCTCGATTGTGAGACTGGTCGAGGTTAGTTATTCTTACTAAGAGGGGGAACTTTGGGCTGTAATACCCCGTACTTTTGGCTATATTTATTTTTGGGATTAATTAATTAAATGCGTATTAATTGGAAATTAATCCGGGTTATAAATACTGATGTGATGCGAATTGGTATTTGATTATGTGCATATATGATTATATATGTACTTGGTATTATAAAATTTGTCGTGGGATTTATATACGGCATTTTAGAAATTTTGTTGAGACGCGTGGGACCGCCGCGTCACGGTATAATATTTTGATATTAAAAGTGAATTTAAAATCTATAATCCGTATGGTCGTTTTGAGTGCGCCAACGCGTCCGGAAGGGTCGAGATAGTCAGAAAACACTAGCCGGGGGTATAGTTTGGGTCCCGGGGTATTTTTAGGCCATCCCGGCACTATAAAGGGTATTTTAGTAATTTGATATTTTTGGGTAATTAATAGTGACGAAAATTGAGAGTTGTAATCTGATAAGGGATTGACCCAACCAACCTTTATTAACCCAACAAGCTACGGAGGTTTATTAAATTAGGTTTTCATAAGTTCCCTCAAAGCAAACCCTAGCCACCATAGCCTTTTGGAGAAGAAAGCTTGGAGAAGGAGAGAGAGAGAGGAATTCTGCAGAAATTCTACACCGAATCCACACCAAATTCAGAAATCAAACCAAGGCAAGTGACTTTATTTCATTTAAATTCGAGGAATGTCTTTTCATGTTAGAAATTGAAGAATCTTAATTGTTCTTGAAAGATTAAAAGAAAACCCATGAAATTTGAAGTTATTATTGAATGTTGGGATAGGTTTGCATGTAGAAACATTGTTGGGAGATTTAATTTCGGAGACTTCATATCTAGGTGATGCAATAAACGAATTAAAATCTGGGAATTTATGATGAGAAAAAGTTGGGGTTTATGTTCTTGAAGAAAATTGGGAATTAATGTAGAAATTGTGATTTAATGATGTTTAGATGATATCAAACCCTTTAATGATGTTAGTATAGCCCCTTAACATGTTTGAGGATGATTAGAGAACTCAATATATTGTGGGAACGAATTTTAGAAGAAGTTTGAGGAGTAAAAATGGTGAAAAACGATTTTTGGGAAGTTCTGGGCCGAAACTGGCATCTCGTTAGAAGCAGCCCCAGGTCGTTCGAACGAACTCGTTCGAACGAGCTTCTAACGAGTTGACCAGTCGTTATTAACGAGTAGGATTTTCGTTCGATATCTCGTTCGAACGAGATATCGTTAGAAGAGTCAGTTCGTTCGAACGAACTGGGACCTCGTTCGAACAGCCTCGTTCGAACGAGACTTCTAACGACCTGACAGTCCAAACTCGTTCGAAGCCTCGTTCGAACGAGACTTCTAACGAGTTGACAGTTTGGTCCTTTTTGGACTGTTTTGACTTTTGGAGTCCCGGAAACTGGTTCAAGGGTAGAGTTAGCATCCCTTTGATGATATAGTGATTGATTTGGGACTTTTGGGTTATTGAGATGAGTAAATCATACACTAGGGTTATATTCAATGAACCGTTTGGGTTGAGACGTGAGTGTCTACTACGATGTGAGGATAAATTATGGCACGTATAATTACGAACCGGAATAAAATAAGTTGTGATAATTATAATTAGTACGAGAGTGCAATATGTACTACGAATATAATACGATATTACTAAGATGTGTGTTTACTTAGTATTGATATATGGATTGTATGTATGACATACCTACCATACTTGCTATCACGGGAGGTTTCGTCCGCTTAGGACCCTCTAATCCTTGTGTGCCTACGGGGGGGATATAGACTGGTACCTTGATGAACATAGGTCATAGAAAGACTTATTGTGATATTAATAAGTCCGCTGACCATGGGAGCGTAGGTATGTGCGTGACCCATGTGATGGTGACTATGTTCGCCTCCACTATTTGTGATTTGTGTTATCTGAACTATTCCTGAGAGATTCGGAATATGTGATCCTTATGTACGTGATGTACCGGGATGGATAGCAGAGTATGTGTGCACCATGGCTTAGATTGCGGGGTGCTTGTATCGTATATTTATGATGTGAATAATATACATTAAATTTATGGAAATCCTCATGTTAATGTTGTAAAAATATTCCGGTATTGTTTCGAGATATATAATGAGTTAGCTGATAGTTATATCAATGGCATACTTAATAACTGAGTTTATGTGAAACCTCTATTAAATTACGAGCGTTGTTATGTTAAATTAACCGAGTAAAATGGGTAGAACCTTTGGTTGTCTAGCTAGTTTACGTTGTCACTTAGCTAGTGGAAAGGGTAGTTATAGATGGGTACTTACGTTAGGAGTGCACAGTTAGTCGAGAGGTGAGAATTTAATGTGAGTGCACGTCCTAACATGTACTTTGCATTTAATGTTTTAAATGTTTTTAAAGCACTTGCAGGTTTTTAAAATGACTTCCACTTTCGGGCTCTGACCCATTTGCTTCCAAATATATATTTTTGTAAAACCATTTTAGGTGCCCAGCCACAAGGACACCAAGCATAGGATTCTCATTCAGGTGACGAGCTGTAGCTGTTTGTGGAAGCTACAGGGATTTGCATGTAGACGCTTCTCTCATTTGGATTCCAGTCTCAGCATCTATCAGTTGTAGGTCATGTTGCCCAATTCTATTAGACATTTTTACATTTCAGTTTTCAGACTCTAGCATGTATTGCTCAGTATTCAGTTTTAGTTATTTATTTCAGTTTACTTATCAGTTGTGGGATTTGTATTGAGGAGTTTTTCCTCCAGGTTTTATTTACATTTTGTGATGGTTATTCGTTTCACTTCAGTATGGTGAATGGTGTTATTTATTTCTTCATTACGTTTGTTGCATGTTAATCAGATTTAATAAAATTTGGCACTTACTTTTTAAATACTAGGTGGTTAGTAATCTTTAAAATGTTTTCGACAGTGATGCTATTAACTGAGCCAACTTGGCATTTTGAATTAATTTTATAAAGGAGTAGCTACCCGGTGTTTAATTAGTCGGGGTGTCATAGGTGGTATCAGAGCATCAGGTTCTAGTGTCCTTTAGGATCTGTACGGCTATTATGTTTCCGCTACGTTTTCTTTGATATAGAGCCCTATATTTGAGGACTGTTGTACTCTTATTGTGTACGTTTCGTTCTTCAGCTATATTAAGTTTATAAACTGCGAACTTATAAACTTTGTTCTTATTTCAGATGCCTCCACGACGTGCACGACGAGTTCCCAGGAATGCTACGCCCGAACCATAGCCCGCTCCAGTTCAGGGCATGTTGAACGCCGCTGAGGTTGCTGCTATAGTAGCCCAAGCGGTAAATGCAGCGATTGCCGTGATCCAGCAGGCACCACCTCAGGCGCCGGTTGCCGCGCCAGCACAGGTTAATGCATTCCCGTCTGCTTGGGAGCGTGTACGTGACGCTTTTCAGAAAGCGCATCCGCCAGAGTTTGCAGGAAGCTCAGATGTAGTGGTCTCGAGCCAATGGAGGAAGGACATACAGAGGCATTTGAGGATGCATGAGTGCACAGATGTTCAGAAGCAGGTGCTAGCTACTTTCAAGCTAGTTGGATCTGCACTGCAGTGGTGGGAGTCCATTACCACCGCGGAGGAGAGGGATACCCTCACCATTCAGGAGTTCTGGGTGCGGTTCGACCGCAAGTACTTTCCGTCCGCAGTTCATACAGAGATGAGGAGGAAGCTGATGAGTCTGAGGCAGGAGAGCAAGACAGTGGCCGAATATGAGGCCGAGTTTACTAACCTGTTGAACATCGTTCCAGACGAGATTCCAACAGAGAAGAAGAAGATAGAGAAGTTCACTGATGGGTTGAATTGGAGGATCCGTCAGCATCTGCTAGGGAACCTATCGTTGGCCACGTATTCTGATGTGGTTAACGCTGCACTATTGCACTGCCAGGACCACCGCTTTCATATGGCCGAGGGCAAGCGGTCAGGGGAGTCTAGCCATCAGGGCAGGACTGGAGGACATGGTGCCAGCGGGGCACAGACCGGTCAGGGGCAGAGACAGACTGAGCAGGGTAACCAGCAGGGGGATAATAAGAGGTTCCGGTCAGGGAACTACAGGCAGGGACATGGAGGTTTCCGCCAGGGCTATCAGGGTCCAAACGGCCATCAGGGCCAGCAGGGGCAGAATGGGCAGCAGTTCCATCAGGGCCAGCAGGGCCAAGGGAGGAATGGTAACGGCCACCAGGGCCGGGGACAGCAGGGGCAGAGGGGAGGGAACTTCCCAGGGAAGTGCTTTACTTGTGGCAAGACTGGCCATAAGAAGCAGGATTGTCCTGATAGGGGCAGGGCCCCACAGCAGCAGCAGCAGGGTGCTCGCCAGGAGCCACAGAGACCTACGTTTCCCGCCGCTCTTCCTGCACCGCCACAGATGGCAGCATTGCCACCCATTCCAGCAGTCCCAGCTCAACAGGGGCAGCTACAGTATGGACGTGTCTACAACGTTCACCAGGCTGCAGTTCCACAGGCACCGCCCGCGATCGAGGGTACGTTTCCTATCCATGGCACTATGGGTCGGGTGTTATTTGATACGGGTGCTACACATTGTTTTATAGCTACACACTTCGCGAAAGCTTTAGGATTGTTAGCTACGGCAGAGAGCACAGTGACGTGTGTCGACTCACCATTGGGGAGTGGGTCACTTATTTTCTTTATATGCCGGGGAGTGGGGGTAGCGGTTGGTGGTTTGGTATTGCCTGCGGACATGTTAGTGTTAGACATGCATGTTCACGATGTGATCATCGGTATGGATTGGCTCGTATCATATAGGGCCATGATTGATTGCTTCAGCGGGAGCATTGTTTTTGCCATTCCGGGGCAGGAGATGTTTATAGTGGCGATGCCTCGCCCAGAGGGAGGATCGACCGCTCATCTGTATTACATAGAGGAGGATACCTCTAAGGAGGTTGTGATTCCTTTAGATTCGATCCCGGTTGTCAGGGAGTATTCGGATGTGTTTCAGGAGATACCAGGCTTACCGCCCAGTCGAGAGATAGACTTCGTTATTGATTTGCTACCGGGTACGAGACCTATAGCACGTGCACCATACCGTATGGCTCCAGCTGAGATGCGAGAGTTACGGGATCAAATAGAGCAGCTGTTAGGGCAGGGCTTTATTCGTAGGAGTACCTCACCTTGGGGCGCTCCAGTCTTGTTTGTTAAGAAGAGGGACGGTTCACTGAGGTTGTGTGTGGACTACCGAGAGTTGAATAAGGTCACGATACGGAATAAGTGCCCGTTGCCTCGAATCGATGACTTATTCGACCAGTTGAGAGGAGCTTCTTTCTTCTCAAAGATTGACTTGAGATCGGGTTACCATCAGTTGCGTATCAGGGAGGAGGATGTCTCGAAGACTGCGTTCCTGTCGAGATATGGTTCTTATGAGTTTCGGGTTATGCCTTTCGGCTTGACCAACGCTCCAGCAGTGTTTATGGACTTGATGAACAGAGTGTTCAGAGATTTCCTAGACCAGTTTGTTATTGTCTTCATTGATGACATTCTGGTTTACTCTCAGACAGAGGAGGAGCACGCCGAGCATTTGAGGCAGGTTTTGCAGACACTTCGTCAGAACGAGTTGTATGCAAAATACGAGAAGTGCGGGTTTTGGCTGAAGGAAGTCCAGTTCTTGGGTCACATTATTTCCGACCAGGGAATATCAGTCGATCCGGGAAAGGTATCAGCGGTGAGGGAGTGGGGACAGCCCACGACACCAACGGAGATTCGTAGTTTCTTGGGTTTAGCAGGATACTACAGGAGGTTTATTCGGGGTTTCTCGGAGATAGCAGGTCCTTTGACACATCTTACTCGTAAGGGTGTGCCATACATCTGGAGTGATGCCTGTCAGTTGGCATTCGATGAATTGAAGGACAAATTGACCTCAGCACCTGTGTTAGCATTGTCGAGACCGGGAGTTGAGTATTTGGTTTATACCGATGCGTCTTTGCAAGGACTGGGAGGTGTATTACAGCAGGAGAGACAGGCCATAGCTTATGCTTCCCGTAAGCTTAAGCCTCATGAGAAGAATTACCCCACGCATGATTTGGAGTTAGCAGCAGTGGTATTTGCCTTGCGGATTTGGAGGCACTACCTTTTGGGGGAAAAGTTTCAGCTGTTCACGGACCACAAGTCACTACAGTATCTGTTCACGCAGAAGGAATTGAATATGCGGCAGCGTAGGTGGCTTGAATTTGTGAAGGACTACCAGTTCGACATCCAGTACCACCCGGGTAAGGCTAACGTGGTAGCAGACGCGTTGAGCCGCAGGCCAGCAGATGAGGTGGCAGAGGTGTGGAAAGCTAAGTGGAAGGAATTGGGACACCAGGATGCAGTGGCCCGATCTTTCATGTCTGTGATGATCGTTACACCGCAGATTGTCACAAAGGTAGTACGGGCACAGGCTAATGACTCGTTCTGTCAGGAGCAGATAGTTCGATTGCTAGCAGAGGGAGCCGAGTCCTATACCGTTAGCTCAGACGGGGGATTACGCTTCAATGGGAGATTGGTAGTTCCGGAAGGGGAAGAATTGCGGCACGATGTGATGGCAGAGTCGCACGGCTCACGGTTCGCGGTACATCCCGGAGGGGACAAAATGTACCAAGACATGAGACGGCAATATTGGTGGAGCGGTATGAAGAGAGATATCGCTGAGTTTGTCTCGAAATGTGCCACTTGTCAGCTCGTAAAAGTGGATCATCAGAGACCGGCAGGATTGCTACAGCCGTTGGAGGTTCCGATGTGGATGTGGGAGAGCATATCCATGGATTTTATCACGGGGTTGCCTACGTCGCAGAGGGGTCACGACTCCGTTTGGGTAATTGTGGACAGGTTGTCCAAGGTCGCTCACTTTTTACCCGTTAGGACTGATTACACTGCGGGACAGTATGCCCAGCTCTTCATTTCAGAGATTGTGAGACTTCACGGTGTGCCCCTGAATATCGTGTCTGACAGAGACAAGATATTTGTTTCGAGGTTTTGGGAGAGTTTCCAAGAGGCAATGGGCACGGAATTACGGTTGAGTACGACTTATCATCCGCAGACCGATGGGCAGACAGAGCGCACCAATCAGATGTTGGAGGACATGCTACGTATGTGCATTATTGACTTCGGGGTGGATGGGAGCAGTACCTTCCACTGGTGGAGTTTGCTTACAACAACTCCTATCAGTTCACGATTGGCATGGCTCCGTTTGAGGCATTGTACGGTAGGCCTTGTCGTTCCCCAGCATGTTGGCTAGAAGTGGGGGACAACAAACTACTTGGGCCGGAAGTGATTCAGGATACTTCGGCAAGGATTGAGTTGATTCGGAGTCGCATTCGGGTAGCTCAAGACAGGCAGAAGAGTTATGCTGATGCGAAGAGGTTTTTCAGGGAGTTCCAAGTGGGGGACCAGGTTTTGCTCAGGGTTTCTCCGATGAAGGGGATTATGCGATTTGGGAAGAAGGGGAAGTTGACACCGAGGTATGTGGGGCCGTTTCCTATTATTGAGCGGATCGGACCGGTTGCGTATAGACTCGGGTTACCGGAGCATTTGCATCGGATTCACGATGTGTTCCATATTTCCTCGCTAAGGAAATACCTTAGAGATAATTTGGCTCATTCTCACATTGCTGTGGAGGACATCGATCTCCAGCCAGATAGCTCTTACGAGGAGGGGCCAATTGCTATTTTGGACCGAAGCGAGAGGAAACTGCGGTCAAAGATAGTTCCGTTAGTGCGTGTTCAGTGGCGACATCACAATGTCGAGGAGTCCACATGGGAGCGCGAGGATGAGATGCGCGAACGTTATCCAGAGCTATTTTTAGCAGGTACTTTCTAGTTTCGAATTTCGGGATGAAATTCAGTTATTAGGGGGGGAGTATGTAATACCCCGTACTTTTGGCTATATTTATTTTTGGGATTAATTAATTAAATGCGTATTAATTGGAAATTAATCCGGGTTATAAATACTGATGTGATGCGAATTGGTATTTGATTATGTGCATATATGATTATATATGTACTTGGTATTATAAAATTTGTCGTGGGATTTATATACGGCATTTTAGAAATTTTGTTGAGACGCGTGGGACCGCCGCGTCACGGTATAATATTTTGATATTAAAAGTGAATTTAAAATCTATAATCCGTATGGTCGTTTTGAGTGCGCCAACGCGTCCGGAAGGGTCGAGATAGTCAGAAAACACTAGCCGGGGGTATAGTTTGGGTCCCGGGGTATTTTTAGGCCATCCCGGCACTATAAAGGGTATTTTAGTAATTTGATATTTTTGGGTAATTAATAGTGACGAAAATTGAGAGTTGTAATCTGATAAGGGATTAACCCAACCAACCTTTATTAACCCAACAAGCTACGGAGGTTTATTAAATTAGGTTTTCATAAGTTCCCTCAAAGAAAACCCTAGCCACCATAGCCTTTTGGAGAAGAAAGCTTGGAGAAGGAGAGAGAGAGAGGAATTCTGCAGAAATTCTACACCGAATCCACACCAAATTCAGAAATCAAACCAAGGCAAGTGACTTTATTTCATTTAAATTCGAAGAATGTCTTTTCCATGTTAGAAATTGAAGAATCTTAATTGTTCTTGAAAGATTAAAAGAAAACCCATGAAATTTGAAGTTATTATTGAATGTTGGGATAGGTTTGCATGTAGAAACATTGTTGGGAGATTTAATTTCGGAGACTTCATATCTAGGTGATGCAATAAACGAATTAAAATCTGGGAATTTATGATGAGAAAAAGTTGGGGTTTATGTTCTTGAAGAAAATTGGGAATTAATGTAGAAATTGTGATTTAATGATGTTTAGATGATATCAAACCCTTTAATGATGTTAGTATAGCCCCTTAACATGTTTGAGGATGATTAGAGAACTCAATATATTGTGGGAACGAATTTTAGAAGAAGTTTGAGGAGTAAAAATGGTGAAAAACGATTTTTGGGAAGTTCTGGGCCGAAACTGGCATCTCGTTAGAAGCAGCCCCAGGTCGTTCGAACGAACTCGTTCGAACGAGCTTCTAACGAGTTGACCAGTCGTTATTAACGAGTAGGATTTTCGTTCGATATCTCGTTCGAATGAGATATCGTTAGAAGAGTCAGTTCGTTCGAACGAACTGGGACCTCGTTCGAACAGCCTCGTTCGAACGAGACTTCTAACGACCTGACAGTCCAAACTCGTTTGAAGCCTCGTTCGAACGAGACTTCTAACGAGTTGACAGTTTGGTCCTTTTTGGACTGTTTTGACTTTTGGAGTCCCGGAAACTGGTTCAAGGGTAGAGTTAGCATCCCTTTGATGATATAGTGATTGATTTGGGACTTTTGGGTTATTGAGATGAGTAAATCATACACTAGAGTTATATTCAATGAACCGTTTGGGTTGAGACGTGAGTGTCTACTACGATGTGAGGATAAATTATGGCACGTATAATTACGAACCGGAATAAAATAAGTTGTGATAATTATAATTAGTACGAGAGTGCAATATGTACTGCGAATATAATACGATATTACTAAGATGTGTGTTTACTTAGTATTGATATATGGATTGTATGTATGACATACCTACCATACTTGCTATCACGGGAGGTTTCGTCCGCTTAGGACCCTCTAATCCTTGTGTGCCTACGGGGGGGATATAGACTGGTACCTTGATGAACATAGGTCATAGAAAGACTTATTGTGATATTAATAAGTCCGCTGACCATGGGAGCGTAGGTATGTGCGTGACCCATGTGATGGTGACTATGTTCGCCTCCACTATTTGTGATTTATGTTATCTGAACTATTCCTGAGAGATTCGGAATATGTGATCCTTATGTACGTGATGTACCGGGATGGATAGCAGAGTATGTGTGCACCATAGCTTAGATTGCGGGGTGCTTGTATCGTATATTTATGATGTGAATAATATACATTAAATTTATGGAAATCCTCATGTTAATGTTGTAAAAATATTCCGGTATTGTTTCGAGATATATAATGAGTTAGCTGATAGTTATATCAATGGCATACTTAATAACTGAGTTTACGTGAAACCTCTATTAAATTACGAGCGTTGTTATGTTAAATTAACCGAGTAAAATGGGTAGAACCTTTGGTTGTCTAGCTAGTTTACGTTGTCACTTAGCTAGTGGAAAGGGTAGTTATAGATGGGTACTTACGTTAGGAGTGCACAGTTAGTCGAGAGGTGAGAATTTAATGTGAGTGCACGTCCTAACATGTACTTTGCATTTAATGTTTTAAATGTTTTTAAAGCACTTGCAGGTTTTTAAAATGACTTCCACTTTCGGGCTCTGACCCATTTGCTTCCAAATATATATTTTTGTAAAACCATTTTAGGTGCCCAGCCACAAGGACACCAAGCATAGGATTCTCATTCAGGTGACGAGCTGTAGCTGTTTGTGGAAGCTACAGGGATTTGCATGTAGACGCTTCTCTCATTTGGATTCCAGTCTCAGCATCTATCAGTTGTAAGGCATGTTGCCCAATTCTATTAGACATTTTTACATTTCAGTTTTCAGACTCTAGCATGTATTGCTCAGTATTCAGTTTTAGTTATTTATTTCAGTTTACTTATCAGTTGTGGGATTTGTATTGAGGAATTTTTCCTCCAGGTTTTATTTACATTTTGTGATGGTTATTCGTTTCACTTCAGTATGGTGAATGGTGTTATTTATTTCTTCATTACGTTTGTTGCATGTTAATCAGATTTAATAAAATTTGGCACTTACTTTTTAAATACTAGGTGGTTAGTAATCTTTAAAATGTTTTCGACAGTGATGCTATTAACTGAGCCAACTTGGCATTTTGAATTAATTTTATAAAGGAGTAGCTACCCGGTGTTTAATTAGTCGGGGTGTCATATGGGCATGTCACTTAAGATCCATACCGTGATAGGAAAGCGGTCTTAGGAATATCATCCTCCTACCTCAAACCGATCTTGGAGAAGTACACTGTCCCTCTAAACTGATCAAATAAGTCGTCAATCCTAGGTAACGAATACTTGTTCCATATCGTCGCCTTGTTCATCTCCCTATAATCCATACACAAGTGAAGCAAACCATCCTTTTTCTTCACAAACAACACCGGAGCACCCTAAGGTGATGTACTCCGCCGAATGAAATCCTGACTTAAGAGTTACTGAATCTATTCTCTAAACTCTTGCATCTTTGAAGAACCCCTACGATATGATGATTTGGCAATCAGTCTTGATGACAAACTCTATTTCCCTACTCGTTGGCAACTCGGGTATCTCTTGGAATACATCCTCAAAATTCCTCACTACAGGAATCAAATCTAAGGGGGTGACCACCTCTTACGAGGTTTCCTCCTCAATGTGATATAAATGAGTGTCTGATCCTCTCTCGAGAAGAGTCATCGCCACAAGGAACATCTCTTATCCGGAAATCAAAAACACAATAGTCCTTTCATAGAAATCTATTGTCGCTCTGTAGCCTGCTCAATAGTCCATACCTAGAAGCATGTCATACCCCTTTATTTCTAACACTAGGAGGTCTTCCGCTAAACTCAGTCTCCCAATCATAATATCGAATCCTCTACAGATCTCATATATCAATGAACCACTCCCTATTGGCGACTCTACGCACATAAGGAGTCTATCGGTTGTTTCTAAATAACCATCGGTTTGTGAAAATCTAGTCTTAATAAATGAATGAGATGCTCCAGTATAAAAAATTACTCTACCTTCAGATCCATAAATATAAAATGTACCCGCTACTGCAGGTGGCGCTGAAGGTGCTGGAGGCATAGGCACATCCTGGACGTTGAATACATGTTCGTAGTGCATCTGGCCCTGCTGCTGGGGTGGGGTTAACGCTGGTGCTGGAGTTAACAAAGCCTACTCCCCCTGCTGGGCACCCTGACAGTGCACCCCGATAAGCTATGGACAAGACATACTTTGGTGACCCTGGTGGCTACATGTGAAACACTGTCCCTAAAACTTCCTCTGACCCTGGTCCTGATGTATCCCCTGGTTTCCCTGACCCTACTGGCCACCTCTCGGTTCCCCTGGCCCTGACGATCCTGAGGAACCTACTACTGCTGGGGACCGTGCTGGCCTTGTCTATCCGAACTGTGCCCGCCCAATCTGAATCTCTTGGCAGAGTTCCCTTGCCTGGAGTTTTGCCCCTGTGTGCCCACTGTCTGCTGATGCTAGGGTGGTGCCCCACTAACACCGCTCCCCCAAGTCTTTCTTTGCTGCATAGACTCTTCTCCCCTCTTACTTCCCTTCCCATGGAAATGAAAGTCCTGATAGTGAAAAAGTGTCGCGTTAACAATATCAGTATATGTCATAAACGCGGGATTACCAATCAAATGTTTCCTGATCCTCTAGGCCAAGCCATTCATAAATTTTTCCTTCTTCCTCTATTCATTGCTCACCTCGTCTGGCATAAAATTTCCCAAATGGGTGAACTCCTCGTAATCAGCAATTGAGAGATCACCCTAACATACCTCACCAAACTTCTTCCTCGTCTCTACCTCCACTATAGGCGAAAAGTACTTGCAGCCAAACTGCACCCAAAACTCCAAAATAGTCATCGAGTCTCTCTGCTCGGCAGTTATCACTGACTCCAACCATTGAAGGGTTGCCCCTCCTAGACTGAAGGTGGCCAACATCTATCTTTGAACCTCATTTCAATCTATCATGCATAGGTGGCACTGAATGTTCTTCTTCCATTGGCATGCCACCACTGCCACCCTGAAACTCTGGTGAATGGCCCTTCTGGAAGGTCTCTATGATGCTATGCCAAGTGGGTGGCCCTTGCCGGGTCGGAATAGCTGGTGCTATGGGCCGCTGAGCCTGAGGCTGAGGGAAGTGAACTTCCTTGGCCCTCATAGCTATCTCTACTGTCTGGGCCACTATCACTACCACCTAAGTAGTAGAAATTATCTCTGGTGGTGGTGGCGGTGGCGGTACTTGTTGCTCCTGAGGATCCTCCCCCACCTCATCTCTGCCCTCTCAGCTCGCTGTCTCCTCGGCAGCATTATAAAATATATTGAATTATATATTCCCACATTTTATATAAAATTTAATAGCAGAAGTACGATATCTCAAAGTACTTAAAGATATAAACAACGGTCCTAATAATAGGGCTCTATATCAAACAAACGATACGTTGAAAACGTAGTAACCCGTACAGATCCTATGGACACTAGAACCTAATGCTCTGATAACATCTGTGACACCTTATCTAATTAAATATTGGGTGATCGGGCCTTTATCAAATTAAAACAGGTTTCTCATATGGTTCATTCTTAGCATCACTGTCGAAAATCAAATTAATTACTAACCACCTAAGTTAATTAAACCGGTGCAAAATTTTATCTTTCAAATAAATAGGATAAAATTGTACTTTGAGATCTAAATCAACATTCACAAGATACTAAAATCCCAACCATCAATAATATGAAAATGTATCAAAGTTATGCCAAATAAACCTTCGGCTAAAACTATAACCAATCAATAATCCACAATCCAACTACTAAGTAAAACTGAGACAAAACTAGAACTACAATGTAGTCAACTGACAACATGTCTAAACATAAGATACAAGAATGAGATCCTATGCTAGATCTGAATGAAAGAGTCGGATACTCAATAATCATGTCAGCATCCACAGTGCTACAACTCCGAATCCATGGAATGAAATCAAGTATGGTGCCCTTATGGCTAGGCACCTAAAAGGTTTTGAAATCATTGTTATATCAAGAGTTAGTACTAAAAACATTTTGAAAACATTTAAAAAATAATTTATCGCAATTAAAATCGGTTATTGATTACATATGTTAGGTACACGCACACTCCCTTGAGTTTCCTCACCTCTAATCTAATGTGCACACCTAACGTTCTACACTTAGCCCACTTATCTATCACCCAAGCTATCTCGACTATAATATATAACCGATCTTATCAATAGCATACTCTCTTGTGTCGCTCATTCAGCACGATTCATTATTAACATATCTCGCAATGTTCTTCATTACTTAGGTAACATTCACATATGTTACATTTAATCATCATTATTAAGTCTCACTACTTAATTCATAAAGTATTTCAAAGTTATCATTCAACTTCCACAATTAAGTTTCAATACTTAATTTATTATAGATATTCCCAATCTATTCTTAATCTTGAATTAAGTTTTTCTCTACTTAATTTATCATTTAGATGTATATCTATATATATATCATCTACAAGTCTACTCTCGCATATAAGTAGAATATCATGAAGTATATATTTCACACACAATATATACTATAAGGATTATTGGTCTGGATAATCATCGACCCCAATCATCCTATCATTTACGTTGGTCCGGATATCCCACGATCATAAAGTAAATGCTATGCATATGTATATTGGTCCGGATACTCATCGGCCCCAATATCTTTCATCTTCAATTTGGTTCGGATAATCATCGACCCCGAATCAAGCTTTCATGTATTAGTCCGAATAATCATCGACCCTAATACATAATTTAGCATACTTTAGGTATTCACACAGCCTAAGTATCAAAATAATAGGTATTCACACAACTCTAAGGTTCTAGTTACCCATTGTTATATAATAATTCAGTAGTTACCATCTTTACTCTACTGATGCACATAGTGTCATTAGATTCCTGTAATTCTTTATCCATCTCTCAGATTAATTACGAATTACTGTAAACAATCCCATTCCGATCTTAATTCTCTCTCTAAGACGAAGTCTTATTCCCATCGCAGGCCAACTATAAAATAATAAGTTTCCTAATATTATTTTCATAACTGTTTAAGGATTTTCCACCGCATCCATTTAGGAATACAAGAGTAAAAGGAAAATTTCAGAAATTCAGAGCACCGGACCGATCCGGCTTCTCAGGACCGAACTGATCTTCACCATCCAGGGATGGGCCGATCCGTTTTTCTACAACTTTGTTCTCTCTATTTCGTAGTAGTGTTTTACACCATTTGATTTCACCCAAACCTCATAATTCTTCACCAAATTCACAATCAATTGTCCTAACTATTTGTACCTAAATTAAGATGATTTCTAACGTTTCAAACACATTAAAACTTCACCAAAACCAATTAAAAATGAATCAAACCCCCAAAACTCTTTTATAAATCTAGTTTTGTGTTCATCCATTTCATCCAATCTAAAACCTAGATTTAAATCCGTAGTAATAATAACAAATCTTCTAATTTAACATTCTGTACAGATATAAACCCTAACTACATGTAATTTCACCCAAACATGAAGTCAGTTGGTAATTTTTATCTAAGGTTTTTAGATAAAATCAATGTAGTCATGAAATCCCTACTCATGGGTATTGTAACATCAATTTGATTTATGATAAACACTTGCCTTAGATTGACTGATGTGATTTTTTGGTTCTTTGATGATGATCGATTGCTTCTCCTCCAATCTTCCTTTCCAATTTTCTTGAGGTGCAAGAAACCCTTCACCACCTTCACAATTCTCTCCTTAGGCTTTGGGAAAATGGCTCTCTCTTTTCTCTAATGGCCTCTATAACCTTTTATGTTATGAGCCCTAACCCCAATCTCTAAATATCAGATATATGGCCCTAAATTTCGTAGGTCCCTTAACCTCTTTTTGAAAAATAAGTTTAATGCCCTTAATAGGTGCCGGTTTGGTCGAAAATTAACCCGGGACCCAAACTATACTCTCAAGTACACTATTCAGACTATTTCGACTCGTCCGGAATCATTTGTGATCTCAAAATTCACATATGAGTCACTTAAAATACATTTCTCATTTCTCACGTCAAAATAGTCTACACGCGACTCCTCGTGAGATAAACTAGAATACACACATATCGCTCGCTATGCCGTATAATAATAATCATTTATTATTTACAATTCACACTTGGTAAATTTCATCAAAGTATTAACGAGTATCTATATCTTGATTAATAATCACATTTATTAAATAAATCACATTAAATTATTTCCCTCGCATAATTTAATTAAAACGTATTTTCCTAATTAATTTTCGAAGTAATTAAAAAAATACGTAGAAATACGGGGTATTACACAGTAGGCTCCCTCTTCGAAGTTCTTTAATCCCATAAAAATGGTAATTTATCATCCCAAGTCCCTGAAAGATCCTCTAACATCTTTTTCAGAATGTTGATAAGAGTTTTATTGATCGCCTATGGTTTCCCATTCCTTTTTGGGTGAGATAATTGAACTATATGGAATAATCTTAGATTTATCTATCAACAAACCGATATCATTGAAGACAAATTGCTTTCCATTATCTATGAGTATGACCTCGGGGATGCCAAATCTAAAAATTATATATTCTCTAATGAATTGAACCACTACTTTGGTAGTGTATAACTCCGTGTCAACGAAGATAAAATCCTTTCCTCTGGAAACCATTGTGATCTTGTCGGCTAAATCAAAATCCCATATATCGTAAGGATAAGGAACAACCAAGCTTTGAAGACTTATGGACGATGCATGCACTAGGTCGCCATGTAGCTGACATTGTCTACATCGTTACCCAAATTTTATGAGGTAAACTTCCATTATTGTCTAGAAATATCCCATTGTCATCAACTGGTCATAAAATTTGGATCCACACGTGTTCGACGACTAGTGGGATTTGTTTAAAACTTCCTTAACATATTTTTTCCACACACTGTAAAACCTTCTTATTATAGCCTTTTTTGTGTAACTACTTATTTACTAGGTAAAATTGAGCAATGAGTTTCTTTAAGTAAATTTCATATGTCATCTCAATGGAAAACTCTTTATCTTTTAAAAGGCTATATATGGATTTTCCCAATCAACTCAGATTTCCACAAAACAACACGTTAATGAAATTGGGTTTGGCATTTCAAATATGTTTGTTATAAATTAACAACGCTCTTGCTCATGTTTCGACAATTGTAACCTCCTCGCTGCAAGTATTATTATCCCCACAATGAGCATCATTCATTGCTCACAATCTTTCTTGAGCCTCCTTATCGCCCTAAATGGACTCCATAATTTGTGAAATATAAAATACCTTGAAACATGAAGAAATTTAATAGTTTTACTAAATTTTATCGACCCTTATTGCATTTTTAACTATTCAACAATTGAGTTTCTCTAATCTCTAGGTTCATTTGTAAGAAAGAGACTCTTCAGTGTAATAGGTGTTGTTCCCCCGTGGATAGTGACCATAACACCAGATGCTTCCATATCTAACTTTTGTTCTATTGTTTCCAGTTCATTAAGGTGCATGCTCATCATACGGGGACTCTTATCAGTTTTTACTAACAAAAACTATTTCATCATTCGCTGAATTCTTGGTCATTAAGCAGCCATATTATGATGTTTTAAAGAAAAAATTACATTACCTTGTTTGACCATCAGATTGGAATCTCCTCATATGTAAATAACTCGTATTACTATCCTTAGTGCTTCCAATAGTACTAATATTAATGCCTTATATTCACATTCATTATTAGAGCATTTAAAATCCAACTTATTGGACAATGTGATATTCTCCTTTGAATTTGGAAGAATGATTCCCACTCCCCTAGTACCTAGTACGAAAGATACATCAAACTCCATATTCTATTCTTCCATTTCTTTATAAGGCATGCTTGAAAATCATCTTGAGGCAATTCTTCATTAAGAGGTTGGAATAATTGACTCAAAAAATTGGTTAATAAACCTGCCAAAGCTTGACTTTTGATGGCCTTGGAGAGTGGCACTTCAAATATATCAAGATAAAAGGAGGAACCATTGAACTGCTCATACAATCGTAATGGTCCTGGCTAACAAAAACTTGATAAGATCACATTTAATAATTATATGTACTATAATTGCGATCAATTCATGCCTTAGTTTTTTACCACAAAATCTAGGGCTATATAATGTCTTTCCACACTTGTATACCTGAATTCATCCCTAGATATGAACCTATACAAAAAGTCCATTAGTTTTCATTGACCTTCTCTTTAATGCACGTGTAAAGAACCAATAGATCTGGGTATGGGAGTCAAATACAAGAGTAATGGTTTACCAGGCTCAGGTGGAATCTTGGTTGAATGAGAGGTCAAAATTTCTTTTAATCTACTAAATGATTTCGATTGCTCATCTTCTTTACACCACTTTTCTTTAAATTTCATCAAATGGGCAAAGGGACGAGTAATTTTTGTTATATCAGGTATAAGCATTCTCAAGTAAGAAACTTTTTCAAAGTAACTTTTAAGTTGTCTCTAGATCTTTGGTGTTGGCATCATCAAAATCGCCTTTTATTTTTATGCATCCATCTATACACATTGCCTATTCACAATGAAATGGAAAAACTTGATCACTATGATGCCAGAAGAACACTTGGACAAATTCATCCTCATCTCGTAGTTTCTACACCTTTCAAAAACTCTTTTCAATTCCTTAATATTTATATTATTTTTTAGACTTCACCACCAATGCTTCCACATAAAACTCATGAAATATGGCCGCCATGGTTTATTGGTACATTGCACCAGCATTCTTGAGACCAAAAGGCATAATGGTGTAGTGGAAATTGCCTAGATGTTTTTTAAAAAGTTTTCTCCGCATCCATTGGGTCCGTTTTGATTTGGTTATAACCAACGTAACCATCCATGAAACTATTCATTTCATGCCCAATAGTTGCATCTTCTATACTATCTATACTTGGCAAAGGTAACTCATCTTTTGGACATACTCGGTTTAAATATTTGAATCTAAAAAAACTCAAATTTGGGTTTTATCTTTCTTTGCCACATACACAATGCTTTATAGCCACATAAGATGTTGAATTGGTTTAATAAAACCTATCGCGAGTAGTTTATCCACCTCTTCTTTTATCTTAAAATCTAATTCTACCTTATAGGTACGAGTAGCGTATATCAAGGAAAATCGTTAGGTAATATGTTTAACTCATGATAATTTCCTCAAGGTCGATTCTTGGCATCTCATTATATTTCCATGAAAATACGTTAGTGAATTATTCAACAAATTCACGATTTCTTGCTTTTTATTTGAATCATGGCCTTATGATATGAAAATGGGTCTCTTGTCTCCACCTTATTCTCCCAAATTTATTTATTTCGGTTCTTGCAACTTCGCTTCCAGAGAATCTTGCATGGACTTTGAAGCATCCTTCTATTCTTCAATATGCTCAACTATATGGGAATAATGAATTACGAAACATTCTAGAGACATGTCAAAATCCTCATTCCATAATGCTTCCCAATCACACCATTGTAAATGGTATATCACTTTGCCCTTTGTCAACATTATTTCCTTGTGTGCACGAGTAGGCCTGGTCACCTCTTTAGACTTAATCTAACCTTTTTCCCTTTTTATGTTATTACTACCCCTAGTTTGAGTATATCATGAATAGACTTTCTCATCATTTATTTTGTATTATTTGGTCATGTCTCTTTTCCTTTGTAGTCCGTCAAACAAGTTTTTCTTTCTCCATTTGGTTCAGTGTAGAATGCCACATAACCTATATGAGCTTCTTCTATAAAGAAAGGTTTTTGTACACTATGATTACTCTAATTCCTCGAATATTTCCCTTTTCACATTACTGAAATGTAGAGGGCATAATTTCGTGAGTATGCATCCACACACTTTCGATCAGAACCTTATTGCTCATTGCAGAATTAATAATTTGGAACTTGGTATGAGAAGTAAAATTTCCTAATTTTATCCCCACATTCATATATCCAATCATTTGGAGTCCTAGTTTTCCAAACCCATAAATCACCAAAAGAATAGGGATAATTTTCTCATTAGTTATTTTAGCTTTATACAGAGTGCTTATGGCATGATGTTGATGGATGCTCCTCCATCCAACAATGCCATTGGAAAACTAATTATATTCACTTGTGTAGTCACATACAAAGGTTTGTTGTGAAAAAATGGCACTTGTCAAACCACCTCTATTGTATATCTTTTAATGATACTCCCAATGGGTTATTACCAATTTATGATGGGATCTCTCTTCTCTGAGATTACTTCTAAAACCCTCATAGTGACCTCTACTCTCATTTATTCCTTTACTCAAATTTTATAATAAATCCAATTGAACTTTTGACTCTTTGAAATATTCATGCAATCGAAGTCTAACTCCACTTCATAGTGTGAAAACAAAAGTATTTTCAAGTGTAAAGATATTGAAGACAACAATGCAATTGATCTATAATATCGCTTCACTACATTCTATATAATGTTCTTGAGATGAAAAAATACACTCAAAACATGATAAGACCTATATCTAGGATTATATCAATTAAGAAACCAAGAACTTAAAGAGAATCGTCACTCAAAGATGATACATGTGATTAAGCAATACATGTGCTCATGCATGTAATAACCAAGTTATCAATAATAATGATACACGTGATCACGTAATACATATGATCAAGCAATACATCAGATCATACAAGCAATAAAAAAGTTATTAAGAACAATGAAAAGACATCTCCACACTAAAGAAACATCATGATCATGCATAGAAATCAAGTCTACCAAGTATTAGTCATGGCATAGGAAGAAGCAAGGATGCACAATATATCATAGCATAAGAAGAAGCAAGCATGCATAATAGTAAAAGGTAATATAATCACATCCTCAAAAGTATTAACCTAAGCAGAACAAAGACAAGTCTTCATCAATATCCATAATCACTCCATGAGTTCATTTACAGATATTCACAGCCTAGTAAATAATAACAATACCTATGCATACTCAACTATCAAAAGATCACTATGTTCATGGCTAGATCAACCTATCAATCCAAGCCAAATTTAAGTATCTCACCATCAAAGCTAAATGAACTTTATTCCCTCAAACGATGCATTAAATATTAATTAAAACTCATGAAAAAAATAATCAACCAGAAGAGGAATTATATGTTTTATACAATCAAAGAGAAGTTATCAAACTCTAGAAGACCCTCCTAGAGCTTTGAGTTATTAAATAATATTATAATAGTGTAAATGAACTTGTACGACCTTGAACTTGATCAAAACAGTCAACCAGACATTCCCCAAACCCATAACAAACCCAAAATAGCCTAGACATCAAGTCATGCAATTTAAGTCAACTTAAATTGTATAAGATGATCTTCCTCAAAATTGTTTTTTAAAGCGAAGTTTTTTAAAAATTTAGATAAAGGTCCTAGGACTTTGAGTCGGCTTAAAGTGCATAAGTGGCTAAAAATCCAATGGCTAATTTTCAAAATTCAAATTCCAGAGTTTCCAAAATTTGGTATACTACCCTCCAACATCTAGTTTTTGAAAAAGCCTATAAAAAATACCCATTGGGTTGCTTTATCAAACACAAAATCTTTCTATAACATCTTCCAAAGATCAAAGTTTCATCCCATATCTTGTGTCACTCATAATTGAGGTTTCTAGAGAGAGAGAAACCAAGTTCCATTTCAATCGGTGTGAGATTTAAACCCAAAATATTTATTAAAGCGAGGCTCAAAAACGCAAATCCCATTTGTGTAGTATTTTAACCCCAAAGCATTCTTAATCCATTATCCGAACTCCACGAGTCCCATATGAAAAGTCGAATCACGTTAAAACCTCACTTTATAAGGTTTCTCTAAACATACCCTCTTACCTATTTATACTTAGTATTTGATTAATTGCTTATACTTAAATTAAGTTATTGTATTAACATTAATCTCAAAAGAAATTTAAGAAAGTTTTGAAATAGCCATAAATTTTAAAAGTATCCAATTCATCACCACTATTTGATATATTTTTGGGCCAACAATTGTATGAGATCCTATCTCATAAATACTTATTTTGAAAAGTATATTTTTGATTATTAATATCATAAAATAATGGAAAGTATTTTGAAAAGAAATGGTCTTCCCATTTTCATAAAAGGATACTAAAAGCTATGGAGAACTAAAATATCTCTTATTATTCAATTTGTTGATTACTATTTATGGAAAGTGATTAGGGATAAAAACTCGCCTTTTTTATATAGGTTGAGTATTGAAAAGAAGAATTAACTTAATATTGAAGCTTTGAAGATTTTACACTCTTTTCTGTATAATGATGTTTCAATAAAGGTGTCTTATTTCATGGAAGAAAATAAAGTGTGGAACTTCCTTGTAGAGGGATTTTTAGCAGATCCTTTAAGATCGAAAGAAAAGAACGTTGTAGAAAAACCCCTAGATTCATTAATTCGACCCTCGCAAACTTCTTGTTCACTAAACTAAGAATAAGAAGAAGTCATTCACAAAATTTCATCATCCGAAAACAAATCGGAATGTCACCCTTATGTACAAGTAAAACCAATAAACGATGAGGTAAGTTAAACACCTTTTAATATTAATTACTTTTCTAAATAATATGTGATGACTGCCTATGATTTGTTAAGTGAAGTTTAGGACACATTAGTAATAAGTTATAAAAAGCACATTGATACCCACGCCTCCGTATAAAATGAAAACAAAAACCTTTATAATACGTATTGCTTGAAATTTCTCACATCACTCATATAATGTCCCTTACACTTTAAATAACATTTGAAATATCACACTTACACTCTTGTACACATTAAACACCCCCGCATTTGGACTCCCATAAATTTGTTAATCCTTCATGTCACACGAACTCTTAGACATCCATAAGATATGATTTTTCCCATTGGAAAGATATAGTTTTACAAAATCTCTCAAGTTGACATACACATGAAACATGAGTAGATATCACATATTTGGTCTTATCACAATAATTGCATTTATGACAAATTTTCACATTATAATCACACACATCGGAGAATAAATAAAAATATTGATATAATTAATTAGTTCTCCATGACTTCCACATAACAAACGCTGCGTGAATTACTTTTTAATTACCTTGGAAATAATTTATATTTACAACATTTGAAGTGTTTCTTAACGAAAGTCTTTTTAAAGTTATTTACACTTTCTATAAGGTCACAATCACGTGAAAAGAAAAGGTAAAATCAGTCTATAAAAGATATCTAAACCTTCCTTATCACAAAGAGTTATGGTAGATACATCTAGAGGAAGATATTGATATTGTTCCTCATATGAAAAAAAAAAGAAGATAAAATTCGTGAAAATAAGTTTTTCTCTAGAACAAAACATGAAAACTTATAAACCTTGAAAACTCATAAAATCATGAAGAATTTATACAAAACAAAATCCTGTTTCATAATTTATGAAAGAGTGGAGGAGAAAGACAACTTTATAAACACATAATGTTAGGGAAATGACACTTTGAAAAACCTTGAGAAACTTGAAAATCCACTGACCTTGATGTCATCTTGATTTAAATACATTTGGGGATTATTTGACTATATCTTACACTTGTCATATATCACTTACACACTCAATCTTCAAATTCTCCTATGATTAGGCTCTTGATATTTTCACATGTGTTTATGATATGAAAACCTTGATATGTGATGCATACCATTGGTGAATGTTTTCACACTTGCTTTATAATATGATATCTAATGCACATGACACACCAATGTGAGATTTTTTCCAATTTCACTTTAAGCTAATACTTCCATTATTACTGCAATATCCCTGAATTGAAATGCTTAATGCAATGACATTGGTGCATAAAAGATATTGAAATGTATTAGTGATATACACTTGCTATAATCCTTGTATGTTTCACCTCATAAGAATTAATCATTACATATGCATGTCTATGCCCCATGAAAAATGTTGTTATGAAAAAACACAAGATGGAACACACTAGAATTCATCATTTGAATCTTTGAATATATTTTATCCGTGTGATAAAAATGGCAATCCCACCCAAAAGATTTTCATGGAAACATCGTAAAAGGATGGAGGATATTCCATAAAAAATGAGAAAGGGACACTTGAGGAGATTTGGAAATATGTACACACATAACTCACACTAAAACTAGGTTATACACATTCATTTGATGATATTTATTTCTTATGAACTATCACTTGAGGCAACCTTTGTTACATTCTCAACATTTGATACTTGAAAATTTTATATGAAAACTATGATGTTCTTCTATATCTTGAAATCACGATTGACCTATTTGGATGCCACACATACAAAATTCACCTCTTCATTATATATGTGCACATAATGTCACCTATACACAATTTATTACACATAAAAACCATACTTTTACTTTACCATTACCCTATATTTGATGGACTAACCATCTTTGTAGTAATTATAAGAAAAAAATAATGTTATAAATATCTTGTGGTATCCAACATATTCCATTAAGCAGAATACCCTATTTCAAAACGCATGAAAAATACATATTGTCATAAAAAATATACTTTTCAAAATCCGACTTTGCATTACACACTACACCATATATCGAAAATGGCCATAATCAACTACTCACAGACCAAAGACGTGAATAGGGTGGCCACAGTTAAAATCGATGACCACAAAAGAAAGTCCGTGGCTCATTGTGTGATAAAGGTCAAGGGCGGCATAAGAAAAGGCTTGGTGACGGTTCCTGACAGGACCATGGGGGTCATGGTTTTAGACCGGGACCAACTTGTGACCATTTTTTACTGGAATTTTGGCACCCTTTTTGCCAAGTGGGTGGTCACAATTTTGGACCGTGACCCACCCATGACTAATGAGAGCCTGACATGGTCACGATTTTGAACCATTACCCTTTACACTGAATTTGAATTTTTTTAAACAAATGATCACGACCTTAGACCGTGAGCAATTAAAGCATGAGATTTTATCACATGAAGTGTCATGGCTCCAAACCGTGACTAATCAAGTAAATTAAAGGGTCACAGGCAGGGGCGCGGATTTAAACTATGACCATCATTGAGCTATTAAATAACCCACCTAAGGTTTTCATTTCACAACTCTCTCTCTCTCTCTCTCTCTCTCTCTATATATATATATATATATATATATATATATATATATATATATCTTGCTTACTCTCACTCTTTGCTATCACTATTTCTCCTCACCAGCGTTACTCTCTCCTCGTTGGAGGGTACTCTCCCCTCAATGAAAATTCTCCCCCCCCCTTTCTGATCTTGTTTTTGTGTGTGTGTGTGTGTTTATGTGTGTGAGATCATATATATTTATATATATATATGTGTGTGTGTGTGTGTGTGTGTGTGTGTGTGTGTGTGTGTGTGTGTGTGTGTTTCTGTGTGTATTAAATTGGAAATGTAAAATTGGGTATGCAAAATTTGGGTATGTTAAATTGGGTATATAAATGAAACTGGACTAATAATTACACACATGCGCACATATATATCCACACATACTTACGCATATATACACAAACGCATACTCACATGCGTAACACCCGAATTCTTATACATACATGAAATCCCTTGTATATTCACACGCGCCCACATACACACCCAACAGACATACATATACTTTTGGTAACATTTTAGACTGAATAATGCTTAACATATTTTCTTCTCGTTCCATGCGCGCGTGCAATTGGATAACAATGATTGAAGCTCAAATAATTCTAGGTGCTTTCTTTATTCACGTAATTGTATGTAGCTTTTCGTTTATGTAACAGTCCCATATATAGTTATAACTTATTGGTTAAATATCGTGGTCATGTTAACTCCTTCCTTAAGTGGTGGTTGTTTGGGTGAACACAAATTGGTAGAAGGGCTTGCACATTTGGTGAACACATAGTAATTTTATAATTAACTTCATTACTATGAACTTAAATTGGACTTGTCAATATCTTGCGGTTGAATATTAATGCATATATGTATTTGGTTAACTGTTGTGGTCATGTTCTCCTCTTATTTAAGTGGTTGTTGTTTGGGTGACCACAAATTAGTAAAAGGGCTTGCACATTTGGTGGATGCATAGTAATTTTTGGATTAATTTAATTAAAATGAAATTAAATTGGACTTGTTGATATGGTGCGGTTGAATATTAATGCATATATCTGTTTGGTTAACTATTGTCGTAGTGTTCACCTCTTTGTTAAGTGGTTGCTATTTGGGTGAACACAAATTCGTGGAAGGGCTTGCACATTTGGTGGACACATAGTAATTTTATGACTAATTTAATTAAAATTATTTTAAATTGGACTTGTTGTGTGTGATTGATCAGTTGGAAAACAATAATTAGTTTATAATTAATTAGATCCATTACCTCTAGGAATCATATTCACACCCTCTTTCTATATATTTTCTTAGGAAAAATGAGCCATGGTAATAATTACTTTCAATGATAGTACGAGAGGGTGCAATTAGATCACACAAAAACATCTTTTATTAGTGCACGCCATATAGAGGGAACTCTTATTTACAAGTATGGGAATGGGAAAATTGAATAGTTAATTACCTTACAAATCGTGGAGTTGATCTCTCGCTAGCGTATCTATCCGACTGTATTATGTTCTCCTTACCAGAACTCTAGGATGAGGAAGTAGATAATATATTTTGCCTTCATAATTCTGGCAGGGCACTGACGCTGGTGACACTAGTAGAAAAGGTTGAAAAATATTCATCCATTATGAATACAACTCCGTAAAGAGAGAATTCACCCTGAATGTGATGTCTCGCAACATATGTTATTCATAGATACGCTTTGACCTAATTGTCTGCATGAAAAATTTCATAAATTTTTAAAAACTAATACTGATTAGATGGAAATCACGCACATCGAATGTGTTTTAAAAGTTATTGAAAAGGTATACACACACACACAAATATATATACACACATACATACATACATACACACACACATGGATGTGTGTGTGTATATATATATATATATATATATATATATATATACACACACACTAGGGTATGCCCGTGCCTAAAGGCACGACGAAATTTTTTCAAACTACATAATCGCAAAGCGGTAAGAAATTTCAAAGTACATAATTTGACAACGATATAAATTTCGTTCCCCAACAAATATTAATGGCCCGTCTTGGACCTCTCATAGCCATCATAGCCATCAAATACAAATTTAAGTCGTAAAGTTTTTTAACAATAGAAAAGTGTAAACAATTAATTTTTTTGGGGCATAGTTTCCACTGTTTATGGGACTTTCCACCCTGTTTAACAAATATAAAATATTCCTACAATAATACATATAGTCTCTCCTAAACCTCATACAAACGATCCATCGGTTTAGCAGTAGCAACGTTAGCGTGGGGGATCCTCTTCACCGGATATCTCAAATGCATCAATTAATTATTGTACTGCATTTTTTATCTAATATATGGTGCAGCAGTGCACTATATACGAAACAAACAACAGAGTGCTGTAATCCCAGTGAACTTTTCAGCTGTCAACGGTATATAGTGCAACAGTGCTAAAACAAAACAACTAAATGAGATTAATACAAAACATGAGTTATGAAAATGATAGGGCCACATCCTATATACATTTGTATATTACATCAATAACATGTATATGTATAACATCATTTGAGGTCCCACCAAGGAACTTACCATTATCAACTGATGAGTGGCCACTGCATCCGCTTGTAACTAATGAATGTGTTGTTGCACCAGTAGCATCAACATCCTGCTTGTGTGTTAATTTTGGGTTACATTCTACAAACCACAATGTAAATCTTATAAGATGTGAAACTACTGATAATTTTGGGTTACATTCTAAGCCAAAAACTGTTCTAGCAATGCCCATTCTTCTTCATTCCCCGAATCAACTGTTAGTACAAAGCTTGGCCAGCAAGGCCTTCGCAAAATATATCCCAATATGTATGTTGTTCAGACAACATTCCATATTAGACGTATGCATACACTTATTCAAGATCGAGAGATATCAAATAAGGATTTTATGGTTTCAGCCAATAAGATGGTTGTATGGTTTCAGCATTGAGGGTGTAACGCCTGTGAGTGCATGATAATACCGGTTTAATACCGTAAAACTGGAAATAGGAGATATAATTAGATGAAAAAAAAAATAGATAATTGATCTTTCCTATCAGTTAAAGAAAGAATTAATCCATACATGTAAGGATGTACATATGAATTAAAAATACAGAGGGATTGAGATACCCACATGACTTTTATACCATGCCTAATAAACATCATATTGTATATAAATCAAGTTGCAAGAAAAATGAAATAGGTAAGCTATAAGAAAAACTCATATTGTACAAACCTTTTCGAAAGTATAGAATATCCTTCCTCAACTAATTCATTCACCACATTAATGACATTATGCAGGTTAAACATGTGTAGAATTGCGATTAGAAAAAAAGTCAAACAATGATTGCTCTCCACCATGTTGAATACAATTCAGCAGCGGGGCCTCTTCTTTCGAAACATCTCTTTTATTTTTTGACCCTAAATGTGTCTACTAATAATTGTATAACCAACCCTTCTTTAGCTTATTAAACATCATACATATAATATAATACTAACACATTATTTCAGTAACTTTTCAGTAAAGAAAAAAAAAATCATGGAACATCATGTTAGTAAACAATTAGTGAACACCATCATGTTAGTAAAAATTCATGGAACATCATGTTAGTAAACAATTAGTGAACACCATAATTAGTGAACACCATGATTAGTACCTGCTAATAACCCCCGCATCCTGGTTCTAAAGGGTAGCGGTTAATGACTGAAACAATAATGTTCATGCCTCCAATTCCAAACACTGCTAGTACTGCTACAAATAATACACCATTTGTTCAGTTCTTGGGCCTTGTTTATATCAAATTTTATTTTCTTTAAAATCCTCTCGAGCTGCGTGTCACCCTTTTTCTTCATCGGTCATGTCCTTGGGCAGACTTGGTCGGTCACCATATGCATTTTACCAAGCCACTGCTTAGGGAAAATGTTTTACCACCTGAACATATTCAGTGTCCTAGGTAAGAAAGACCTTTAATTCAATTCATGTAACTAATGCATATACCTGAAATTTTATAAAGTGAAAAAAAAAACATATAGATGGACATGATGAAATGATGAAATGAATTTTTGTAGTATAAGACCATTTAATACGTGGACTAAAATACTAAAAGGTCAAAAATTTGAGATTAATGAAAGCAAAATTATAATTTTGTGTAGTGTTGGTTTGATACCAAAAAAAGAAATGACAATGAGATTAGTGAAAGCAAAATAATAATTTGTTGTTTAGTCTCTTGCTCCCGCAATTTTAGTCTCTTGCTCCCTTACTAATTTCAACATGAGGCAAATTCTGTCAGATCATCTATTGCTGTTAAATCATCCGTTCACGACTCTGTTCTCTGCTGACTGATGAGGCAAGAGTGCCATTGCCCCGATGTTTCGCATCGTTGGCATCTGGTTTCATTTGATGCCCACTTCAACCCAAAATCGCTATGGAGAGTTGTTGTTAGATCATTCACATTTTTTCTCTTTATGCTACTGAGCTGGTCCAAATTCAACACTGGTGCAGCATCTTCAATTGAAGAACCTCTTGATGTCTTATAATAATATGCTCAATAGAAGCACAAATGGAGTAAGCATAAAGAGAAAGTATATTAATCACCTCTCGACCCAAGTAGCAGTTGGAGTAAGCATCTCAAGTAGAAGACTTAAAAGTCCTTAGCTCTCGTTATTCCTTAGTGGAGAGAGAGGAACAAATACAATACCTGCAAATATGGGGAAGAAATCTAACTAATGAGAACAAATAAAACTAAACAGAATACAAAAAAAATTAAGAGCCACATTCTAAAGGAGAAAACCTGAATGTGGTTTGCACATGATTAAGAAATTAGAATGTACATGAGGTTTTCATGTTGCAACAAACAAAAATTAAATTAGAAGAAATAGTAAATAGTTACAAATCTTACATTTCTCAACTGAATATCACTTTTGGTAGGATTTCAAGAAAAAGATATTCATAATGAGTAAACTATTTCCGAAAATTGAAGAACACTATGTAATCAAACTATTTATACACCCACTTAAGCGTTGTGCACCATTCATTAAGAATATTCATTCTATTCAGTAAAAGAATGGTTAGGATGTTTCCATTACCATCACAATGACATTTGACTCAGCACAATCAACCCCACCAAATTTCAACTGCATCACCACGCTTACAAAAAAACTTAAAAAATAAAGAAAACATATGTAAAAATTTAACATATGTAACATATCTATGGTGAGACAAAACCCTGATCCCCTTATAATAGACAAAGAACACAGCCCCTGTTTGTTTCAGTCTTAACATTATTTAACATATGTAAAAATTGAAAATAAAAAACATGTGAGATGTAACAACATAGAATAGATTCACCTTGCTTTATTTCTCCAACCATCGCTCTTCACTCTACAACGCACACATCTCTCTCTTAGAAACATTTGTTTCAGTCTTAATAGACAAAGAACACGACCCCTATTTGTTTCAGTCTTAACATTATTTAACATATGTAAAAATTGAAAATAAAAAACATGTGAGATGTAACAACATAGAATAGATTCACGCTGGTTTATTTCCCCAACCATCGCTCTTCACTCTACAGTGCACACATCTTTCTCTTAGAAACATTTGCCGTTTCTTAAGAAGATAGAAGACACTCTCTCGACTCTGTACAAAGAAAACATACCTTGTCATTTTCCATGTATAATACATGTATACATGACACACATAACCATAAAAAACATACAAATTCATTCTTTGTTTTTGGACACATGGGTGGAAACCGGAAGAATGAGAGACCATACCTATAAATCAGCTTCAAAATAATTTATACTCCCCAATTTTGAAGAATTTGTCATTCATCGTGATGCCATTTTTTATCATCCATCTGTCACATGCTATGAAATTCGTGAGGAGATGACATATGAAATTCCTCCAGTAATAAAGTTTCAAAAACATATAAGGTTGAAAACACATGAAACTAATGTCCTTAAATCTTGTGAAGTTACTGAAATGTTCTTCATTGTACAACCATCGACCTTATCAATTGTAAGAGAAAGATTATTTACGTGTTTGTAAAATTCCATGCAAAAAGGGTGCAAATTTCAGAGATTTCTCTGGGGTGGTTGTGAAAATATCATCCAATTTTAAGAAATGTGATCATAATTATCCATATTGTCAAATCTCAACTAACCACATTGCAAACATGATGTTCAACAAATATTGTCATCTAAGATCAAGTCCATTTTCATGAAAGATAACGCAATAGGTATTTATTGTAATAGTAGAATCCATCCCCATTAAATGAATCCAAAAGAGGTGGACTAAACATGATCGATTACAACTAACGACAATTCAATATGGGGGTAAGAATAATAAATGAAACTTTCAACCGTAGACCTAATAACCCTAAGAAATAATTACGGTTTGGGTGCAAGCTGCCATAATATATAATGTTTGGGTTCTCTGCCACATAATTAATCGAGTCTTTCTCTATTTTAAAATTCCCAAAATGATATTGGTCATTACGTTACATCATTACAAATAGTAAAAGACACCCCTGGGAAGAGGAAGTCCTCCAAAATCGTAATCGAATGATAAATAAACATATTGAATAATCTGTAAAAAGGCCTCCAATGAATTACCTTATAAAATTTTTGCGCAGTGGCATGCCTCATGTCTATATCATGGCCAGTTCGAGGGCCCCAAGTCACATCCTATGATCACGATAATATAAATGGGAGCCATCTGCCAAAATTTACAATCATAAAGAACTAAATCTGAAAAGAGATGTCCTTTGAGATGAAGAGATGATAAAAAATTTTCATTCACATAAACCCATGAGAGAAATAAAGAGAGACGGGGGACAACAAGAGAACAACGGGTATACTTGTGATTCGAGACGTAAAAATCAGTTACATTTGCAAAATAGAAAAATCATAACAACAAAATAAGAGGAAAAATAGTTAGTTCGGGAAAATTGCACTAAAAATATCAATTTTTTAAAAACTAAAAACCCAGATTTGTGTTTGAAACTGTAAAAAAATATGATTCTGACAATAAAACTTTAACATATGGAAGGGGAAGATCAAGATTCTACAAAATCGAACCAAAAATATCAATTTTTTTAAAACCTAAAAACCTGAATCCTTAATTGCAACCATAAAAGACACGATTCAAAGAAAAACAACTTTAATGAAGGGAAGAGGAAGATCGAGCGATGGAGAAGGAAATACACCCGTAACACAAAATGGTTTGAACAAAAAAATGCAAATCCCTCTTTGAACTCAAAAAATCCAAAAAAGTTATTTCAACCTTCAAAACTATCCAATAAAGTGTATCCACTTACCAAAAAGAGATGCCTTGAACCAAACAACATCCAACTTTCATAGATCTGGAAAGAAAGAAAGAAAATCAAAGATCTAATTAGAAAATCATCCAATATTCATGCCAATCAAAGTGGGAGACAGATTCAATTGACCGTACCTGAGGGCAATGGGATACGACAGAGCTTGGAAGGGTGAGGGAGAGGGAGGCTGCGTGGGCGAGGGAGACGATTAGGATTAGGGAGGCAAACGGATGATAGAGGGAGAAAATTGATGTTGAAGAGTTGTTTCTCCCATTTCAGGGTTTGAGTGTTTGGATGAGAGTATCATGGATTGTGTGTCAGCAAAAAAGTGAGATCAAAACGGGTATAATACCCTTTTGCCCTTGTGTTTTGAATTTTGAAGGAAGGAAAAAATAAATTAGAGTGTGTCAAAAGAGGGGGAATCCAAATATTTAAGGAGCAAAAATGGTAAGTGGAATATTTTAATCTCAACCATTGGATCATTGCCTTGTTGGCTTCGATCTGAACCGTGAAGTGTCTTCCCATCTTATGAATAGTGAAAACACCATTATAACTTATATATATATATAATCATAATCATAATGGTCAAACATTCATCTCTCATTTTTTTAATTGTAGGTAATGTCAAACACGATCGAAAATGATTAAACAAATAACGGAACACCGCCAACTGGTCCCTCTCCTACACCCAACCTCAATTTTCATCACATGTGGGTTGAAAATACTCTACTCCGCCATAAATCCCGTCTTCCACTCCCTTTCAAGTCATCAAACTCAACAAACCCCTATAAATTCAACACCCCTACCTCCATCTACTGAGTAATCCTAAGCTAATGATAAGATTTCAATTGGGTTCTTCATGATCGGGAATCATTCTACTGATAAAAAATCTAACATCGAGATTTTTAAAGCCCATTGTTTGTCTCTCAAAAATATGATTGCGGGTGTCGGGGTCTCATACAACTTGAACAAGGTTAATCTTTCCATAAAGGATAACGTGTGGGAATAATTCTTTAAGAGTTTTTCATTCCCATTTGGTTCGAAGGCAATAGTTCTTTCTTGAGTAGAAGATCAATTGAAAACCTATCAAAAGAAACTTTAGAAGATTTTTTCCCAAAGGGGGCATCATGTTTTAATATTTTGGGATTGAAAGACATCGTTCCCCTAAATATTCAAATGCCCACCAACCAATGGAACAACTTCTTAGAGAAAGAGGCCAGGGAGGAAAAACTTAACGAGATGAAGAAAAATAAACTAAGAAGGTCAAAGAAATTTTATGTCCACAAACTTAGGGAAAAATTATATGATAATTTTAAGGGTTAATGAGAAGACAGGGATAAGGGAACTCTGAAAGAAAGTAAGTACCCTAATCGAGTCAACTTGTACTTGCCTGAGCGATGGGAAAAATGATAAATCAATTCTTAGACAAATTAAAACTGACTTTGATGATTTTGAATTTAGTTATTATATGTATACATTATAATAAAATAATGTTAAAATCATACTTCTTAACATAATATTATATTACAGGAAATAATAATAGGCATATCAAGAAGTCAGTTCGAGTGCAGACCCAATGGCATTGGAGCGGATGCCCTAACAAATGAGCTTGGGAAGGAAAAAATAGAGAGGATAATAGGGGTGGGCTTTCATATTCTAAGTAAGAAAGTATAGCACACGACACCTTTAGTGGAAGAGATCTCTTCGGTGAAGAGTTATATGTCCAGCTAGGCGAAAGAACAGGCCGGGATAAAAGGAGAGGTGTCAGATCTTAGGAGCAATGTTAATAGAAATAAGTCATTATTGACGAATGAAATCAAGGTCTTGGTCCAATTGTTTACTTAACAGCATGGTTTACCCTCTCAGATACCTTCTCAAACATTCCTCTATCCTACGCCTCAAGGTTTCCCTTACCAAGTGTCTCCTCCTATGACATTCCCTTCCCAAGTGCCTCCTCTATGACATTCCTTTCCCAAGTACCTCCTTCTACAATATTTCATGGATCATCATACATGAGCGATTGTTATGGCGAGGAGTATTATATAATGGACTTGTCAAATAATAGGGTTGTTGGCACACGAACGCTTATTTCCATAAATGTCAAAACACTTGTCCAAAATCTCCCTTTGACAGTGCGTGATGCTCAAATATTTGTTGAAAAGTATATGATGGTTGCGGAGATGAGTCTGTGCATCTTAACCACAATGAAGGGCCTCTGTTAAAATTTATATCGTCTGGCCAATTCATTTGTTTCTTAGGATTAGGCGATGAATAATATTTAAAGTTTGTAATGTTTTAATTATGTGAAATTTTAATTTTAATGACATATTAATTTGAATGCTTGAGGTTGAATGAACTTGAATGAATTTTCTTGGATTGAATTAATTTGTGAATTATAGAGTATCCAACATGATCTTCGTTTTAACCTATTTATAATCGTCACTTGAATTTGAAAGACTATTTAATACGTTTCCCACAATACAAAGAGTTGATGGGAGAGAGTAATAGAGTCTCCAACAATCATGTAAAGTGTGTTCGTAAAATTTTTTAAAATTGTTGTTCTTAACATAATACGATTTTGTGTTCGTGCAAACGTTGTATCACTACACAAAAATGTTAATCTGACACTCTAACACACATAGAAATCTGGCATGGTTTTAAACATGCTAAAATTGAGAACAATATTTTTAACAATCTGACACGATTTAAAACTGTTCCAGATTTTGGCACAGTTTAAACCATGTCAAATTTAGAAAGATTAAGTAAGTGAGCAAAATATTAACTTTTTATTTGGATCCAACTCACTTTCATACCTCTCACTCTCCCTGTCACTTTACCAAACCCAACTATCTCTTTCTCCCAAGACCGGATCTCCACCTCTCTCTCCCAATTTTTCCATCTAAGTGATGTTGCTTTTCCAACGGTGATGAAATTGTAGTTATTATCCTCCCGTTCATTACCCCCTACATCGCCTTCTAGATCTGTTATTGAACAACACAAAAGAGGTATAAATATCTATCTATCTCTGTGTTTTTATTTACTTGGATTGAAAATATGAATTAGGTTTTCTCATTAAGGTTTAATTTTACCAATTTCTAATTAAATGGAAAAAATATTCAGGCGAGGCAGTTAGTGAGGGTGTAAGGCAGACATACATGGCGGGTGATGGTAGAAATCATCGAGCATTTGGTAATATTATAAATCTCATTAGTGTTCGAGCACTTGATGGTAAGCCAATTAGGTGGGTGTTTTAGGTCAACCTTGTGATTTATCGTGTTTTGAGGTATTACACTTAATTAATGATTTAATTTTGAGTTTAATTTCACTTTAATTAATGGTTTCTGATTATAATACAGGTGTTTTAATGTGCAGTTGTGTTTGGTTGATTATCAAGCTTTGAGAGTTTCCTATATCATTTTTAAGTCACAAGAACGATATCAGGACCACTAGATCGATTCGTGCGGCATTGTGAGTTCAGTTGTCTTGTTTTGACTACTTAAATTTAATATTATTAATTTGTAATTTTTCATCAATCTACCGAGAATCTTTTATATATGTTAGACTGGGGTTTACTATATGTGTATCTCTATTGATTATTGGGCATGGGATGAGGGAATGGTATGAGCATCATATTGTGTTATTAAATTTGGAATTTAAGTCGTAGTGATTATTAGTCTCAACTAGTGTTGAAGTGTTGAGATTCTGCCTTCGTTAATTAGAAATCTCTTGTTTTGACGACTGGGTATAATATATCTTATTTTATGAAGGTGTGTGAATCCTCGTGCTGAATGGAAGGAGTTAATAACTATTTATATCTTAATAAGACTAGTGTTATGTTTTACTTTGAAGCTAAGGTTTCCTTTTGGATGTCATTTTTTAGTTGATATATGTATTCATAGCAAGAACTTGTGCATTTCAATTGTTTTATTTCTTTAATGGTGGTGCATAAAAGGGATACCTGTATAGGAGCGGGATGAGTTGTTACTTGCCAATATTCTTGGAGATACATATATGATACAAGTTTCGACCCTTCACAATTGTTATTCTTTCATTATGTATTGTAAATATAAATTATTTTTCTTTACCTGTATAGCCACTGCATTTACAAGATGAAACTCCCTAAACTCTATGTATATGTTGCCTATAATCAATTAGGAAGATTCTTTGCTATGTTACTTGCTCCCATGAGTTATTATAATTAATTATTTTGAACGTGAAGTGTATACCATTATCACAACATTTCGGCCTAGGATAAATTTTATCAAGTTTGGTATGTCATGTAGCTATGGATGGATTGGGCATTCAAAACGTATTACCCATGGAAGGAAACCATGTTGCTGATGTTTTAGATGATAATTTTATCATGTGGTCACACTCTTAATAACATTATTTGGGTTTAATGATATCCACGAGCATTATCCTTCCATCACACTTTTGGGTGCCATAGATGATGAGGGGAGGTAATGACTTGTTATGATAAAGGTGATGCAGTTGAGATTCATAATAAGATTATAAGAAAACTCTTTGATTTCCTTTCTTGAATGAAGTTTGGTGTTGGTTCACGTTAATGATTGTGCAAGATGTTATGAAGATATATTATTAAGGTGTGATTGAGAATATTTTGATTTGGGGCAAACGATTGCTTATTTTAAGAAGTTTTATAGTCATTGATGACCTATTATCATGGAAGGAATTATGAAATTAGGTTAATGGAGAAGGATTGTTATTTGTGTATGGAGTTCTATGATTTTTTTTTTCATCTGGAGTTATTTTTTTTGTTTATTTAATAATTTTAGTTACTTGAACGAGTTTATGTTCAAGGATTAACCGTATCATGTTTGGAATGATGTTAAAATGCTCTCTTTTTGTAAGGAAGTCTACGTTTGAGAACTATTTATAAACCTCTATATTCTTTACATAGAATAGATCAATTATGGTTTGGTTGAATGAACACATAGAATGTAAACTATTACTTGTGATGATTGTAATTGTTATTTATATTGCATGTTTTATATTATAATATCTTTGGTAGCATTGGGATATATGACTTTTATTATTATCTATCTTCTCTTACACCAACTTATCTATCATCAAGGTTGGTAATAGTTTCAAGGAATGGAGCACTTAAGGACTCAATTGAGGATGGTTTGAATAAAGTTAGTTTGTTTTATTTCTCTAAGGTAAACATGTATATTTTTCAATTGTACACTCTCTTACTAACAATTTATTTTATTTCTTGTGAGGTAAATAACTATGGGTAGTAGGGCTGAGGTCAATTACCAAAGTTGATCTTTATTTCGAAGATAATATCCATTTTAGTTCCCTCTTTATTTGATGGTTAATATAGGTTTTAGTTCCTTCTTTATATTATGCTCATTGACATTAAAAATGACAAATATACGTAAGTTTTAGGATAAAAATGGAATAAACATCTCTATAATAAACCGTTGTTAAATTTTATTATCGTGTGGGCTTTACATTAAAGCATGTTTTATATTAACATGTTTCAAAATATCCAGAAAACAGAGAAAATTCTGCCCAATCTTTTTGTGGTCCATGAACAATTAAGACTTATAATATTTTGAAGTTTTATATATACATTAGCTTATGAATAACAACATGATGGATTTAAAATTTCTAGATTTCAGTGATTTTTTATAAATAATAAATATATTTTTCTATGAGATTTGTAATTTGTTAATTCTCCTGATTTGGTTAAAAATAAAAATTTCTTTTATTTATTGAAAAATCTCGCACTGTTTAAAATCATACCAAAACCATGTCAGATTGCCAAAATTGTTTAAAACAGTTGTGCTAAAAGCGTACCAAATTAAAATCTAGCATGGTTTAAAATAGTGACAAAAGCATGTCAGATTGTCAAATCGGGCACGTTTTTAAACTATGCCAGAAAATTCGACACGATTAATTTTGGCACAGTTTAAAACCATGACAGAATCGATTTGGCATGGTTTAAAACTGTGCTAAATGATTGTTTTTAGTGTAGTGTATGAATGATAAATTTAAGTCTTTGAAAGACGTTGAATTTCATTTACTAATGTGGGTTATGTCACAAGACAATAAGATATGGACATTCTGTGACACCCCGCCTAATTAATCCCGGGTGATCAGTCCTAAATCAAGTTAGAACAGGATTCTCATTTGGTCCATTCTTAGCATCACTGTCGTCTTATTTAATTACTAACCACCTAAGTGAGAAAAATAGACTGGTGCCAATTTTTATCTTTCATTATTTAAACAAAAACCCATGCGGATAATAAAACAATATAACAATCACAGATAACTGAAATAATCATCCACAAGTAAAAGTAATTAACCGAATAAACCATCGGTCCAAATAATAAATCCCGTAAAGACAAGAATGAACTCCCAACAAGTCTACTACAAATAAATGGAACGTGAGCAACATGCTCGAATAACTAATCATGAATTTCTACATTAAGAATGAAGAATGAGGCGTCTATCAAATCCCCGCAACATCCACATATGCTGCAGCAACGGATCCCTAGAATTGAGTCAAGGCTGGCGTCCCTGTGGCTGGACACCTAAAAGGGTTTTTAAAAGTTTTTATAGAAAGGGTTAGTACCTAAAAACATTTAAAAAACATTTAACAAATGATTAACTTGCAGTAATAAATAAATATGCATGCTCTTCATATTTTAGTTAGTATCGCACTCTCTTGAGGACTTCCTTACCCCTCCTCTAATGTACGCTACTAACGCTTTAATTAAATTACCTAGTTATTCATCTCATGACTAGATAATTAACAAAGTTCCTTTATACCCACCCTACTCTAACTGAGTATGTAGTGATTATGATTTTTAAGTTATTAGTAACATCAACTTAACTAAATCATTTAAATTCATATAACTTCTACACTTGTTATACATGTGAATTAACTCATATTTTTCATTAATAACCCGTATATAATTAATTATCCAATTATATACTTAAAATCATATTCCAGCATTCACAATCATACTGTAATATATTTAACAACTTGCATCCACCCTAGTAAAATACTCACAGAAGGTAAATTCTATAAAGTGCTATCTTACTAGGTACAATCACATGGCCTAGTTATCCCAAGTCAGAATGTCACACCAACTTGATAAAAATAAATAATTTGAGGCGGTCATATTCCTTCCCTGAAAGTGAGATGTCCCTCACCCATATAATGGACGCTATGACCTCGGGAATATACTCACCCTACTCCTCAAGCTAGGGGATTCATCCACTACGCGCAACCTCCCCCTATAGCACTATAGTATAAAATATTTAATCACAGATATTTATGTATACACCATATATATATATACTATCACATCCGTATATAAATATAAAATTCCCGGCTATATCGTGCGCTAAGTCCGTAACATAATCCTATTAAAATCATTAAGAGTTTATGGTCCAACTCTAAGTATTAATTAAATTTCACCTTAATTAATTAAGTTACTTTTGGTGTCGCCCCCACCATAAATTTACCCGAGTCAAAATCCCCGACTCTAATTCATTAGCCTCAAACCTTAATTAATTTATCTACAATTAATTAGATTTAAACTCATGTATTTAATTTCTCAATAATTAATTACATAAGAATTTTTATATGAATTTCCCCTTTTATATAACTAACTGGCGAAACTCCCAAATTCGGGCGACCGTCGATCGATCGACCCCAGACCGTCGATCGATCGATCGAACAGGTCTTCGTCTTCTTCCCGAAGACAGGGCAGCCATGGACAGATTTTCTTAAACCCTAATCTCTTCTAACATGAATTTCAAGTCTTCTTAACACCAGTACATAATAGAAACCTTATTAGGATCCCCCAGAAAGTCCACAACAATCATCAATTCGTCCATAAACTACTGATTCATAATTTTGGGGAAAAATCTATCTTTATCCTTAAACACATTTACACCCCAAATTTCTTCGTCAAACTCGTTCTAATTTACCCGGATGTCATTCTAATAGATACACATCAATATTCCAATATCAGATTTTTATCTAACTCCTCATAAATTCTGGCAAATCAGATTAATATATTCTTTTGTTTATCAAAACCCCATGTTTATGCCATGAAACCCCAAAACGAATTTTAATTCATTACATCACACAAATATGAATTGAAAGACAGATTTAATGCTATTGCAAGTTATTCACTTGCCTTAGGTTTCGTAGTGTCTGAATTTGAGATGGACTCCAAGGTTGAAGATGACCTTAGTTGGTTCTTTTGAGATCCCCAAATGGCTTTGGCTGCTGTTAGGGTTTTCTAACCCTTAATTTCTTTTCTCTAATTAAACTCAGCCATGCCCTTACTTCTTTTTATCAGGTTAATTACCCAATTCCGGTTTTTTGACTAATGGGCCAAGCCCAAGTGACCTAAATGCCCCCGAGTGGGCCCGACTATGTCCAAAAACGTCCCGTGACCCGTTTACTACCCCCGGGTACACTTTTCCGACTATCTCGGCCCATCCGGACTCAACTGTACACTCAGAATTTGCATCCGAATCAATTTATAAAAATACTTATCCCCCACCCAATATAGTCTATACTGACTTCCGGATGTGATAAGTGCATACCTCGTCATTAATACTCGAAACGACGTAATTACATTATTACTATTCACTTAGTAAATAAATTTCCCTAAATATTAACCATTCAATCCCAGATTAATATTTATATATTATTTTACCATAATTAATTCATTAAATTACAACACACTAGTAATTTAGAATTTCCGAATTAATTAAATTTTAAATGTACCAAAAATACGGGGTGTTACAATTCCACAGGAAAAAGAATGTACCATATATTCTGGAAGAATTATCGGTACCCGACCGCACGATGGAACCTTACCGGGTGAAAGTGGTGAATGATTCACTAGCACATCGTCCTTTAACCGACCTAATGGATTATGCTTGCAAATTCCACCACCATCAAAACCACTAGTTTATGGATACAAATATTGTGCATTATGACCTAGTCAATGAACAACTTGATGTTAAATTACCCAAAGATCGGGAATACATATTATTGAAGCTGGTGCAGCTAGACCTTTGTATAAAAAATACAAAGAAGATCACTCGGTATTATACGCAATGATCGTTTTGAGTAATTTAAATAGTCAATTTGGTTTTTCAAACAATAACATAATCGAAATTATTAGGTGGGCTAAAGACATTCTCCTGAAAGAGAACACATTACCAGATAGTTATCTGAGCATGAAGAAGAGCCGAAAGGTTTTGTGTTTGAAGTACATATCTATTCATGCATTCAAGTATGAATCTATTCATGCATGAAAATATGATTTCATATTGTACCGTAACATATAAGAACGAAAGGGTAAGTGTCCTTTATGAAATGAGGCATGATATATGGTTTGTGAGAGTGGAAAAGATAAATATACAAAATCTCATAAGATCTCACTAGTTCCATAAAAGGTATTGATGTATTTTCACCTCGGGCTATGGTTAAAAAGACATTTCATTGTACCAAATATAGAAGAGGTCGTGATATGGCATGATCGAGTTGAGATAAGATGGAATCTCATGTGTCATCCCGTTGATTAACTAATCTGGCAGCTTTTAAATGCATGAAAGGAGGCGCACAATTTCCATCTTGAATTATCAACCCATATGTTTAACCCTTTTGGTAATTTAATCATTAATTAGAGTCAATGGTCAGTTCTCATGTAGCCTTTAAGTCTCCCTCCAACACTATTCATGAGAAAAGAGTTTATATTATTGTCGTTGTTGATACTCGGGCCAAAGGCTCCCAATGACGATATTGATATTTTTTTAGCCCCGTTAATCAAGGAACTTAAAGAGTTGTGGGATAAAGGTGTGATGGCATTTGGAACTCATAAGGGTGAAGAGTTCACACTTAAAGAAATGATGTTGTGGTCGATCCACAACTTTCCTTCCTATGGGACTTTGTCAAGTTGCAATGTTCATGGTTATTATGGTTCTCCCATCTATGGGGAGAAAACTAAATCCACTTGGATAAATCATAATGGTAAGATGAGTTATGTCAATCGTAGATTTCTGTCGAGCAGTCACCCTCTTAGGAATGACAAGTTTAACTTTTTATTTGTCGATCACGAGTATTGGACGGAAGCTGCTCAATTTTTTATTATTAAATTGAGGAAAAAGTGAAGGCTGCATATTTAGGGAATAAGTTTGTAGCAATGTGCAAGGCTTGTAATTGATGTGATGCATACAGTGAATAATTTTACGAAACATCTTATAGGAATGTGTCTAGGAGGTTCTCATTCAAAAGATGGATAGATGGAGCGTCACGATATAAAGGAGATGAAAAAAAATATGATTAACATAGAAATTCGATTTCCACGGGTTCTTTCACTTTGAATAATAGTGAGAAAAAGATCCTCCTAGACATGTTGTTCAACTTGAAGACACCGACTAGTTATTCCGATAATTTGAGTAAGGTTAGTATTTACCAAACAAATGACCTGAAACAGTGCAAGTATCATGATTGGCATGTCATCGCCTAATTATTCCCTCTATTGTTTAGGCATTGCATTTTTTAGGACAAAAATCTCCATGGGGCAATTATGAAGATTAGTTTGTGCTTCACCTTATTGTGTGTAAAAGTGGTAAACATGAATCACATTAAGGCTATGAAAGCCACTTTAACTTAAGGGATTTGTGTCTTGGAGAAGTATTATCCTCCGTCATTATTTGACATCATTGTCCACTTGTTCGTTCATTTATGCGATGAGGATTTATTGTGTGGACCCGTAAGGTATTGTTAGATGTATCCTTTTGAGCGCTTGATTAAAACTTTGAAATATTTTGTTAAGAATACATGCTATATTGGAGGGTAAATTATGGAAGAATACATACCAACATAATCATCGTTGTATGATCTAGATAATATGCTGGAATAAGGGCTTAGGAGTTTCAGTCCTTTTGGATAATGAGTAATCGAGGAACCTGACGAGTTTAAGGATGAATTGCCTTTCAGTAACCCTTAAGAGGTGAAACTCACCATCCACAATACGAGCCAGTATCTCATTATGTATTCGAATCGCAAGATGAAGTTGAAGATTGGAGAGATTAAGTAGAACATATATAACTTATTTTTATTTTATTACCCATGTTCTCTATATTACCATGCAAACTCTACAATTTCATGAACATGTTTAGGAAGTATGAGAGAAAAATTTTCATAAATCAAAAGAAAAATTGCACGATGAATATTTTAGGTTATGGGTATCAAAGAAGGTAATTGCCACCTCTTTTATTGCGCTTATTTATGTATGTGATGTAAAGCATGCCCTAATACAAATCCATTACTAAATGAAATTTTTAAAAAGAGGTGATGTCTTTTCAAGGATTGCACACCTAGCCAAACATCTCTAATTTATATGCGAAAGAGTTTAAAAATTTTTGCATCAATGGTTTTAATTCCATCTCATACCCATGTGAGGAAAATTACTAACACGAAACAACGAAATTTTTATTTCTTCCTTAACTTCTTGTGTGACTAGCAAAAGCAATAAGAATTCAAAGGAAACAGTGCTGACTTAATAAGGGATTGTCCAACAAATCCTAGAACTATATTACTTAGATTTCAAAGAAGTCATTTTTTATTCTAACTAGGTGGAGGACACATATTAATGGTTGTAAAGTATATCCTCCCTCAAAACTTGTTATGTAAGATTTATCTAAGATGAAGAGTAAAGATTGCATGGTTGACAAGCCTTTTATTTGAGCCTTTAAAATCGAAAAGAAGGTATTCTTCTCAAAGTGGATAATGTCGACAATTGGTCTGTTATTAAGCATGAACCAAAGGGATTGACTACTCAAGCAGAAGCATTAAAGACCCCTACAAAGTTTAAATCGTTTCTTAATAATAACTCTGATTTGAAGGATCTTTTAGTTGATCTAGACGAAAATTGATTTTAAAAATATTATTTTATTATTATTTAGTTAACCCATGTATGACAACCCGATTTATATGTATGTATTGTAATAACCCTTGTATTTATTTACATTTTTGTATCTTCAACTCATATATTTAGTTCTCTATTTTCATATGTACATTCAAATTCATTTTCATAATTAAAAACCCCAAAACGGGGCTTATACCACAATTCTTAATTTAATAGGTACTAGAAATGTCGTCAATAAACCTGTGGGGGAAAAATTATATGCCTACATAATAGCATGACAAGTGGCGAGCACCTCAGTCAAGATGGCTAGCAACAGACGCTCCAACAAGATAGGGATGACTAGAGTCCTCGATAAAATAGAAGACCGAGGAGCAGTATTCGATTCAAATCAGACTCCACGAAGATAGGAGTCATCCATTTTTGTAACCCTAATGTAACCCCTAACTCTATATAAAGGGGACACCCCCATTGTGAAAGGGGGATGAGAAGTTAGAGAAACACTTTCATGTAAAACTCTCTCATTATTCTAATGGAACATAGAAGCAGCCCTGTGGACGTAGGTCATTGATGGTCGAACCACGTAAATCTTTGTCTTTCTCATATTTATTTTTATACATGCACCGTGGTAAATGGACACCCCCCAACGGGTAGATTTTTGACACCACAATTGGCGCCGTCTGTGGGAAACGACACAAAAAGTCTTTCCTTCTTGTTGACAAGACGAAGGTTTATGTTGCGACGCAGTGGTTTACATACAAAAAACCTCTTAAAGAGCTAAGTTCTTCCTTTCTTTGCATATAAATAATTATATTTTGTGTAATGCAATCATCATTCTCATACGTTTATATTCATAAAACTTGTGTTGAATTTTTATTGACGAATCTGCATAATTGCGAGTTTCATAATCATGAGTTTTTTTACGAGTCCTTAAAAATATGGATTCTCTTGATATTTCTCTGGCCAAACATGTTTATTGGGTTACATTATATCTTGATTCCCAAATCTGATATTCTTTGGTCGAGGATAAACGTAAAAAGCAGTCCTCTCTTCTCTGGGACATTGACCATATCTTTATGATTATATCTGGAGATATCCCTTCAAAAGATTTTTTTCACAAAAGATATACAGTTTGGGACACACAAGAAGTCCTGGATTTTAATCTCCATCCACCAGATTTGTGCCTAGAGGGTGTAATCACGAAGAGCATGTGGTTATCTCATCCGATCTATATGCCTTGGGCACCGGATTTTCTTATTAGTTCCCCGCAGTAAGGTGTGAAGGTTGGAGACCACTATACAGCAAGTCTCACACTATCAGCAAGAGTATAAACCACAAAATAAGGTCATGGTAATACCTTTCTGGTCAGTAACCACCCAGTGAACAGATTTTCAAGCCAGCGACAACCTGTCGTCATGACCTGCCACCTGGGGCTATCACAGCCAAACGCCTAAGTTTTTGTTTTAATCCTCTCTGATACATCTCCAACCTGCAATCGGAACCGCTGCCTGTTGGTTAGCCTTCGTATGTGAATAATGAAGAATCTCGGCGAAATCATATGGACCACTTTGGTGGCCATCGATCAGCATGCAAGGATGATCTCATCACCCTCAATCTCATTGAGGTTGATCGGGTCTTTACTAGAACACCCTCATTTTGTCGGCGGTATGAATTCAAGGATAATGACATAACCACCATTTCAGGAAAACCATATCCTTCTAATTGGATTCACAAGCCGACGAACGTATGAGAGGAGGCAAGGCCCCTGTCCTCATAGTCGACCAGCCATTGAAGATCACCACCTCGACGAAACAACATTCACACATTGATCATTCCATAAGAATTGATTGGACATCAAGGTCTTCGGACCATCACCTCTGATCGGAAGCTATGGAAACACGCTCGAATCAGTCAAAATAACGGATATGGAGTCCAAATAGTTTTGACCTACATGCGACCAACATAGATAGATTCCAATCCTTTCATGGATGGAACTAATGGAAATTTCCTTTCGGCCTTCTCTTCGTCCATGCGGACCAGCTCTCGTTCCTTCGACCACCTCTGCAATCCAGTTTTGTAATGATGGATAGATCAAGAATTCATATCCACCACATCAGGGATCAAAGCTTTGTGCTCGGATAACGCATCTCAAATTAACGAATTTTTGCCTAGAGATGCCTTGAACCTCTATCGATTCCTTTAGGTGCATGGACTCTATGGAATTTTTCACATGTTAGCAGCATCCTCGGACCACCATATGTGGTCGGCAATCACTTCTTCTATAGCGGAAAACCCAGAAGGAGACTGTCTCCAGGCCATCTGCACTGGTCGGCGGCATCGCGAGGATAAACACAGGGGCTGGATTGATGGGTTTTTCAACTCCTTTGACTTTGTCAAAACTAACAATTGATGTTAAAAGACGTTACTACCCTCTACTTTATCTATTTTGATTCACATCTTTAGGTGGAAACAAATTTTTGAAACCAACTTAATTAAGTATATGATTGGAATTCACATAATTTTGCAAAAATTCTAAATCAACCCTTTTATCTTACATTCGAGATATATTTGACTAATTTTCGCAGTGATCGATTCTCTCTGAAAAATTTTGAGGGACCATGTGACTTTATCACAATTGTTGCAACGATTTTAGTTGGCAGTTTTTACGCGACCTTATTACAAATTATTTTGTTCCCATAAATATTCGGGGGCACTTTTAAAAGCACTCATGTCATTTATTTGATCATTTTAATTTTCAAAATTTTCATTCGGCTACAACTATATAATCTCGGCACAAGGATCCCCGACGAATGCTCGGGCACGATTATCTCAGTGGGATTTTTATCATAAAAATCATTGGATTATTCATTACATTCATACACTACTACGAATTTTTTCCTCGGCAAATGGTCGAGCGGATGAATATCATATATACTTCGCTGAACAAATCATTATCATGATAACTTCTATTTGATTTATCCTTAGCATATGGTCGGGCAATTTATTAAATTCCACAGGTACAAGATTCAGTCCCGATGGATGCTCGGCCACAATCTTAAGCTCTTGAAAACCTTATTAATGTTTCTATAGATGCTCGAGCAGAGATTGCTCGATATATGTACTCGATACTGAAAAACTTTGCCCCGACGAACTTGCCAAGCAACACCTAATTTATTAATTCTCCAACGGATAGTTGAGCACGCTATAGCACTTTAGACCCAGAAAATACTTGGGCAAAATTATTTTTACTCCAACTGAAGCTCGGGTTCTATGATTCTTAATCTGAAGGACTATCAAACACATTCAAGATTCATCTCGGTAGATAATCGACAAAATATTTTCATGTATTTGGTCCCGAAGATATCTACCGCACAAGCCTCATGTTATCCCCAATGGATGGTTGAACGGGATAATTCTTATATTTAGCACAACCCCAATTGATGGATGCGCACATTTATTTGTGCATTGTTCATTTCTGTCTCATAATATTTTATTTTCTCACAAATTATGCTCACGATTTTTATCATCATAAATTTGTTAGCAGGGGGCTATCTATACTTTATACTTCACAATCGTTACTACACAAATTTTCTATGAAAATAATTTTTTGAAACCAACTTACGATTAAGTATTTGTTTAAGAGAGATTTGCAAAAATCCCAAATTAACTCCTATGTCGTACATCTAGATGTATTTGACAAATTTTGCATATTTTATTCGACTTTATTACAATTATTTTGTTCACATAAATAGTGGGGTACACTTATAGAGCACTCATGTCATTTATTCGATCATTTAATTTTCAATATTGTCGTGGGATGGTCGGTGTAATATTTTTATTAATACTTAGCGTAGCCTGGACGGATGCTCGGGCACGGCCATCCTCGTAAGATATTATCGTAAAAATCATGGGATAATTCATTTGTATAATTCAATACTATGAATCTTTTCATCGACACATGGTTGAGCAGATGCACATCATATATCCCTTGACTGAATAAATGAATTGCATGATAAATTCTATTTGATTCAACCTCGACAAATGGTTGAGCAACTTATTAACTTCCACAGGTACAAAATTTAGTCCCGACGAATTATAGGCCACAATCTTAAGATCTTGGAAATCTTATTAATGCACCGATAGATTCTCGATCACGGATCGCTCTCTATATCTACTCGGACATGTACAACTTTTCCCTGGCAGACTAGCCAGGCACCACTTATTTTGTTAATGCTCTGATGGATGGTCGAGCACGTTACACCACTTTGGACCCAACAAATGCTTGGGAAATATTATTTGTGATAACCGACGAATGCTCGAACGTTGATATTTCTTTAATTTCATCATTGATTATATGGATCTATGATTCTTGACCTGAAGGATGATCAGGCATATTCAAGGTTCATCTCGGAAATTGATCGGCAAAATATTTCTATATATTTAGTCCCAAAGATATTTCCCACACATGTCGCATTTTATCCCCAACAAATGGTTGCTCGGGATAATTTTTATGTTCAGTCCCGACAGATGATTGGCACAGTCAATTAATGATCGACATTACATTTATTATTTTTATTCAACCCTAATAAATGGTTTGGAAATTTAGTTTTCACTAACACTGCAGGATCGTTCGTAATACCTGCTCGGTCCTTTTTGCCTCGACGGATGCTCGAGCATGGATCACTCGCAATATCTACCAGATCCTCTAGAATTTTCGCCTCGACAGGCATTCAGGCATCATTTATTTAATCTGGAAATCTATTTTTCACTAACATTGCAGGATCGTTAGTAATATTTGCTTGATAATCCTGCCTCGATGGACGCTCGGGCATCATTCATCTTATCAATGCCCTGACAGATGCTCGAGCATGGATTGTTCTCAACATCTACTAGATCCTTTGCAATTTTGCCTCGACGAACCCACAGCTTCGATGAATAGTCGACATTATGTAATCATGTCTCAAGCTCCAATCGACAGTTGGGTAATATAATTCTTATTTAATTCAATCTTGGCGAATGGCAAGTTGGGAGATCTGTACAACAAAGATTCAATAACACATAAAGCAACATGGAGAGCAACTATCAGCTATATTTATCAACAAGAACAAATCCAACAAGTAAGAAGTCGCATATCCAGAAAGATCACAGTCAACGATTATAACATGTTGATAACAACACTAGATCACCCTGAATGTATCAAGCAACATCGTCAGACAACCCATGGTGATTGGCGATCACTAGGCAACGAATTAATGCATCATCAACACTAAGATATCCACTCCAGAGGAACAGTGTTTCTTGAACGCCATATCAAATCAACGCATTTCTGAACAAATATGCTTTAAACTCGTATCAATTTTTTTAGGTGCACGAGCTATATGGAGTCTTCCACAGCCTCTTGGAACCACCATGTATGGTCAACGAACAAGTGTGCCCCGAAGAACGATACATTACATGGAACTATATGAGCAAGACAATCCTTAATTATATCCATCTCGACGAATGATCAACGCAATACTCTTCAACACAACAAAGCCCCAAGGAACAGTCGAGCACACTTATCATCTCGATTATACAGATCAAATAACTCGATGGACGGTCGGGCAGTCTTTTCTTCACAGCCCAATTGGGGGCTCTAGGGCAATGATGACACGTGAACAGATTCACTGCAACATTTATAGCAAAATAGAAGAGGCCAAATTAGGATGGTTGCCAACATGGTTAACACTGGAATTAGTCTTTCAAATGACAATTAAGATTAAGCTTGATTTAATTACAACAACTTTCTTTCTTGTTCCAATTAAATTAAGGAAGTCCACAAGCCTTTGTCATCTCCAAACATAAATGGCCTCACGAGTTGCCCCAACAATAATAAAAGACCTATAGGGGATCCCTAGGCAAAAAGCCAACTCGGGTTGGTCGCCAACTATGTTGGTCGATTAAAATCCTGAACAGGTGGATGGCCCTTAAACCAGGTGTAATTTTTCCATCGTCTTTTAGGCCTAAGGAAGTGTGGCGGCACAAACTAAAAGGTACATGCGAGGAATTAGAGAATGGAAAAATGCGAACAAAATCCGTATTACATTGACTTAAGGGAAAGGCCTAAGTACAATAAGCGTCCTGATTACATATAAAAAAATTATAAACCTAATGCAGGGTCTTACCCCGACTAGGTATATGCTTGAGCAAGACTCGACACATAGGCCTGTGGTCGACCTCTCCAATTGGCCCATATGAAAAACCTAATGCAGGGTCTTACCCCGACTAGGTACATGCCCGAGCAAGGAACGTCACATAGTCCTATGGTCAGCCTCTCCAATTAGACCATATGAAAAACCTAATGTAGGGTCTTACCCCGACTAGGTATATGCTCAAGCAAGACTCGATACATAGGCATGTCCTCGGCCTCTCCAATTGGACCATATGAAAAACCTAATGCAAGGTCTTACCCTGACTAGGTACATGCCCGATCAAGGCTCAATGCATAGGCTTCTGGTCGACTTCTCCAATTGGATTATATGAAAAGCCTAATGCAGGTTCTTACCCCCACTAGGTACGTGCTCGAGAAAGACTCGATACATAGGCCTGTGGTCGGCCTCACCAAATAGACCATGTAAGATCAAAATACAGGGAGATTCCCTAAACTTGATGCACGCTCGAGAAAGCCTCAACAAATGAATTCTGAACAGGCTTGTGGTCGGCCTCACGAATTGGGCCATGCAATAAAACAGAATAATGAACTACGTTCGACCTGATCCCATGAGGGTACATAGGCATCTCGACACTCTCGAGTCCGGTTCCCATATCAATTGAACGTCTCTCAACTCAAGCCAAACATTCATCTAAAAACTTATAAAGGCAAGAATATCAACTAAAGAAGGCTTAAAAGTTGAACGACAACTCAAAGAACTCCAGTCCAGTTCACATCGGCAACTACACACGCTTAAAGAGATTATGGACCAACTCCCAGCTCATCTCGGAATCAACTTAGCTGAACTGCGACCTGTGGGGCTATTGTGGGGGCAAAATTATATGCCTACATAAGAGCATGATACGTGGTGAGCACCCCGGTCAAGATGGCGAGAAACAGATGCTCCAATAAGATAGGGACGACTAGAGTCCTTGATAAACTAGAAGACTGAGGAGCAGTATCTGATTCAAATAAAACTCCACAAAGATAGGACTCATACATTTTTGTAACCCTAATGTAACCCCTAACTCTATATAAAGGGGACACCCCCACTTTGAAAAAGGGCTGAGAAGCTAGAGAAATACTCTCATGTAAAACTCTCTCATGATTCTAATGGAACACATCAGCACCCCATGCACGTAAACCATTAATGGCCGAACCCCGTAAATCTTTGTCTCTCTCATATTTATTTTTATACATGCATCGTGGTAAATGGACACCCCCCAATGGGTAGATTGTTTGACACCACATAACCCATTAAGTGGAATCATCAACCTGCAACTTAAGTTTAAATAGATGAATTGTGAATGCGGTGTGTTGTTGAATGTTAAAGTGACGCATTCCAATAAGAACGATAACATAGGATGTGCGTACCACAATTATCCCAGATGAAGTAAATGGAATGTGTAAAATATGACGACTGTGTGTGATGCCGATTTAAATTAATTCGAAAGTTTCCAATTAAACCTTACTTAATTAGAGTCTATTTTTAAATCAAATTAATTCATCCCCTAAACATGCACCTATGTGTGTGCGTGTGTCAAACCATAAATAAATAAAGCACGCGACACAATTTCAGGAAAAATCCTCGAAGGGCAAAACCTTTTATTTCTACAACTATGACAAGTTTACAACACCATTGACTTACATACCATCTTGCTTTTGCCCAAAAGAGTAACGCACGGTGCCTTCGTCAAACCTTTAAAGTGAAGGCTAGAAATCAGTAGTGGTTCACAGGTAGCCATACCACAAGGACACGTAGTCCTATACATGTAGTCTAAAATCTTCACAAGGACTCCCTCCACAATAGCACGCAGCTGTCGGTTGCATAGCTCTCCCCACAAAGAATGAACAAACTTAAAGTATGTTCTTGAACACCAAAAATAATTCACCAAAGAATATGAGATTTTTATGAATTGAAAACAAAATGGATGAAAACCCTAAAAGAATAAGTCAAAAAGAATTCTACAGATTCACAGTTTTCTGTCTTTTAAAAATCTAGGACTTCTTAATGAAAATGAAACCATTTAATGAGTATTTATAGAAAATCGTGTTGCCTCAGTCATTTGAACGAAAAAAGAACTCGCTCAAACGAAGCACACGTGTCATTTGAACGACATCGTGTGACATCTCCATGTCGCTCGAACGAGATGAGATCTCGCTTGAATGACCTGGCGTCAAAATCGATGAACGCTACAGAACTTAGAAAAATTACTCATACTCAAATTTTGACGAAAAAAGTCCGCTCTAACACTTAGAAAATATTTTGTAAAAATATTCCAAATCTCTAAGTGCAAAGTTAAGGTATTTAAAACATAATATTACCAAAGTAAACTTTGCGGAGGCATTTTGATGAATAACCTTGATATATTCGGATCCGTCTTGATGTAGATTTCTCTTGAACTTGTTCGACGATTGTAACGGTATACGACATAATTAATTGTGATGGACATTTATAAAAAAATGTCCTTACAAATCTCCCCCTATGTCAAAGCCGGAACATACATAAAAATATCTTAATTATCAAATAGCAAGATGCCTATACAAATCTACCCTCCCATAAATCTCAAAACTGAAAAGGTATAAATTTGCAAGTTCTCAAATTTTTCTTCAAAAAGTCTTCATCAAATCCCAAAGCTTTTCTCATCAGGGTGTGCAACATAATGATCTTCAATCTTTGTACCTATACACATGAGATAAAACAAAAACCTTCGTCAAATCTCAAAGTTTTTCTCATCAGGGTGTGCAACATAATGATCTTCAATCTTTGTACCTACACACATGAGATAAAGAAAAAACCTTCGTGACGCATCGAGTTTAAATGACATGATATAAGAATAAATCAATAATAAATCAAATATCCCCCATAATGCAAAAACTCCCCCATAACATGATAATTCTTTCTCCCCCTTTTCATAACGTCCCTAAATAGACAGATAAGAAGAAATAAACTATACATGGAGTGTCACGATAAAATTCATAGTAACACATGGATCAAACTACGTACATGCAAAGGTATATCTCAAAAACTTTCACAAACTATTTTTGATTTTTCAATTTTTTTTCGTACAAATATAAGATACCAAAAATCACACTATGGATTTAAACTCAAACAACCAAGTCATGGAAATGGAATGTATGGGTGTGAACACATTCAATAGGAAAATTAACTCAATCAATCATATGTGCATGATGCATACGTGTACTCCTAACGAATGAACATCAAAAGTATCCTTAGGTGTAAAAATTGTTGAATTTAGATGACATCGTCTTATGAAAATCAACAACTCAAAGTCTAAATGATTTCCACACCAATAACGTCTCAAACTATGTAGTGCTTTTTCAAGACTTTTAAGGACATAAAAACACGTTTTAAATTCCATCCATAACTCCCTCATGCATATTTTCTTTTAGAGGTAATCTAAATTCTCAAACATTGGAGAATTGGTGCAAAAACCTAATGGCCCCTTTTTGTCATGAATTTCTTTTTAATGCCTTTACATTTTTTTTCGGGCTCTTTTAAACCTCTTTGGACCCCGGATAATTAAAATTCCTCAATTTTTTAGGTCTGATTTAACGGTGTCTTAGTATTCGCAAAGGTCAAATGTGAACCTTTCGCAGCCCTTCCCCGTTTTCAAATAAAGCACACAAACTCACAAACAGTTCTTACATGCACAACTTTCTTGTCAAGTTTTATCGTGATTGGTTCATTTTAAGGACAGGATTGAAGTGAAAACACCCAACCAACATGTGATAATACAAGAGCAATAATCAAACAAATTCGTGCACATGTGCAATAAAAGAAATCATGAGTCAAACATGTACGAATTAACACTTAATTACATCTCAATGACTCCAAACATTATAAAGCACAAAGATGACATGATATATTGTCTCAAAACACGATCAAATAGTCACATGAAAAATGGAATGATATTGTGACTCAATCATCCTAAGTTTTCATCCATAAACGGTGTAAACAAAATACAAAAATCTTTTTGGATTTTCTCACAAATTTATCAAAATAAAATATTTTTGTATTTTTCAAAATTTTCCAAAAAATGGAAAACATACAAAGATGATACATACTAGAAATAGGAAAATAATGTCATCATGGAACACATCCTAAGCTAGTAAACAAGTCAAACCTCAATCGTTAGGTGCATAGGGGTTTTCCAAAGGTGGTGCTAACTTATGAAAAAACTCTATCAAATTTTGTGAAGTTTTGACCAAAAACTTAACTTGCTCACCTAGATGTGCAAACTCTCTCATGTAGTCTCCAGTAGCATGTAAAGTATCATGAGTGGGTGCATGTGTATCAGAATCACGTGTAGTAGGAAAACGTGACACATAACCCAACTTAAAACAAAATTCCCTAAGGTGTCCTCTCCTTTTGCAATGGGAATAAATATATATAGGCCTAGGAACACCTCTCTCAAAAACTCTAGGATGTGCAATTCTAATAGGAATGGGATGCCTAGGTGGGTTAGGTTGAGATCATGTGAATCTAACACTAAAGTGGGAACCAGCTCGGGTACTACTTGGGAAGTAGAAGCACCGTCATGATTTATTCCTAAACTCTCACCACTATCCAAAATAGGATTAAGCCCCATCTTTCCAACCTTCTTAGAGGCATTCTCTAAAGGGACTTTGACCTCCTGGGCACATTCGAGATCACTCTCGAGTTGGGATACACGTGTCGCTAGACTAGACACCATGTTGGTCAAATCACACTTATCCCTTCCTACAGCAATCAACTGCTCACTTAGACTCACTTTCACCTTCTCAAGTTGACTTGCTTTGGCCTCAAACTCACCCAAAATCTCAATCTCTCTCTCCAAATTTTTCACCTTGAGACTTAACTCTTTATTCAATTTTTTTGTTTCTTAAGTCTCAGAATACAAATATCTAAAAGCAATTTGGAGCTCACCTTCACCCTCACTCGAAACAATCAAATAATCCTCCTTGGGGGTCTCACAAGAACAAGTCCCCTCACCTCCATCTAAACTAGGTGTGCTAACTCGACTAGCTAAAAACGCGACACACATACCGTGCTCTTTTTCATCACCCGAATCAAAAACCTCTATGTCGGTATCATTAAGTATGGCAGGCGTAGCCACTCTCTTTTCCTCTCTCCTAAGTCTAGTGGCACACTCATACGCCTTATGCCCTTTACCCCCACACTCAAAACACTTCAAACTTTCTAAAGTTTCCTCACTCTCCTTTTCTTTTTCTCTCTCCTTCTCTTTATCACCGCTTTCTTTGGCCTCTTTATGTTTCTCAAAAAATTTCTTATTGGAAGAATTTTTTTTTTTCATGTTGAGAAATTTTTTAAATTTTTCCGCAAACAAGGCCATATCTTTAAAATCAAAATCTTCCTCAGAATCGGACTCACTAACTTTTTCTTTCTTTTTCTTAAAATGAGTCTTTAAAGCAACGCCTTTATACTTAGCCTTAATGGTTTGGGAAAACATGTCAATCTCATAGGTTTGAAGATCTCCTACAAGTTCTTCCAACTTAAGTGATTTCAAATTTCCCAAAGAGTTCAAAACAGTGACTTCAGGAATAAAGCGTTTTGGGAGAGATTTGAAAATCTTTTTAACGACATGCGTGTTATCAATAACCTCACCTAAATTAAAACTGGTGTCTACAATGTCCAACATATGTGCATAAAAGTCATCAAAGCATTCAGACTCAGACAAGGTGATAGTCTCAAATGGGGTGGCCAAATTTTGTAATTTTAATTCATTAACCGCGTTCGTACCCTCATGTCTCAATTTCAAAACATCCCAAGCCTCTTTAGACGTGGTGCACATCATGATTTGGCGAAAATCGTCGGGAGTGACGACTCTAGAAATAGCACTCAAACCACGTGAATTAAAATTAGACATTTTAAAATCATCTTCAGTCCAGGCCGACACGGATTTTAAAGAGGTGATATTTTCAACGGTGACAGTGGGAGGAGTCCACCCATTTTCGCAAAGCAACCAAACACGCTCGTCAATGGATTTTAAACTAGATTTCATACGAGCTTTCCAATAGGCATAATTTTCCCCATAAAAAATAGGCACCTTATTAAATGAATGTTCCATTGGAAAAATTGCGATTTTTCGCAAAATTGATTTTTCAAAAAAGTCAATATCACACAAATTTTACGAAAAATAGGAATACGGGTTAAATTAGCGTAACCTACTCTGATACCAATTTGCAAAATATGACGACGGTGTGTGATAGCGATTTAAATTAATTCGCAAGTTTCCAATTAAACCTTACTTAATTAGAGTCTATTTTTAAATCAAATTAATTTAGCTCCTAAACATGCAACTACGTGTGTGCATGTGTCAAACCATAAATATATAAAGCATGCGACACAAATTTTTGAAAAAATCCCCGAAGGAAAAAACCTTTTATTTCTAGAACTCTGACCAGTTTATAAGACCATTAACTTACATACCATCTTGCTTTCACCAACAAGAGTAACACACGGTGCCTTCGTCAAACCTTCAAAGCGAAGGCTAAAAATCGGCAGTGGTTCACATGCAGCTATACCAAAAGAACACGCAGTCCTAGACATGCAGTCTAAAATTTTCACAAGGACTCCCTCCACAATAGCACACAGTTGTCAGTTGTAGAGCTCTCCCCACAAAAAATGAACAAAAGTAAAGTGTGGTGACAATTAAGTTTAGCACAAATTATCAAGAAAAGACAATCACCAGAGAAAATAAAGAAAGTAAGGAATGGCAATCACACAACACAATATTTTACGTGGTTCAGCAAGAATGTCTACGTCCATGGTGGTGCTCTAAATATTATTTCTCTATACTCCGAGGAGTGTTTCTCAGGAAAAATCATACATGCCCTTTGCCCTAGGCTAAGGTTTTGTTAGATACATGTTCGTTTCTGGCGAGTGGGGGTGTTGGAATCCCCCACGTCAATCCACAACTCCTAGAATATCTCATTTCAAGATTTTAGGAATAAACTAGGTCGTAACTGAATAAGTTGGGGCGTGATGCCTCCAGACTTTGGGCCGTAATTTATTGGGCTACTCGTCTGGGCCCAAGGTGATAAATCGAGGTACCCATAATTGCCTCTAAAGTTGTTGGGCCACACTTTTGGCTCAATAATTTTAAATGATTTGTCACAATGGCTATTTTGCAAATTGTGCAACACTTTTCAAGATCGAAGCGCCTCTTATGAACTAATTTAGGCGGCAGCCTGCCTCATTGCCTGTGCGCTATGATTAGAAACATTTAAAAATCCTCTGAAAAAGTCTTTTCTTGTTATCGCTTCAAGTTTCTCGATATTTCTAAACTTCTCCAAGCGTCCATTGTTGCTCTTTCATTCCCATGTCTTTGTCTTCCAATTTCAATCTTCTTCATCATCTTTGCTTGTGACTTTTCATCGTCCCAAGATAAATTTTTACTTCGTAAGTTCCTTTTGCTCTTTCTCTTTGATTTTTCTGTTGAAATTTCTTCGCATTTGTAATTTGGGTTTGTATCTTTCCATGGAAAAAATAGGCAATAGATCAATATCCTAATTTAGGAAGTTTTATAATATTCCAAATCGGGTAGACATCGAGTGTGCCCCTATCCCCTGTAATGTTAGGGAGGTTGAGGATGCCCATTGGATTCATGTTTTCTTGTTCTCCCAAGGGGGTCTTACTTTTCCTATAAGTAATTTATTTTTGCACGTTTTTGGTTATTTGAATATTATCCCTGCACAGTGTTTCCCCAATGTCTATAAGATTGTTAATGGTGTACATAGAATAAATCAGTTCTATGGCACCAATTTAGGACTTGTTGAGATCTGCTTTTGTTATTCTTTCTCGCGAACAAGTTCTGGTCTGCTTTACCTCAAGGTCAGGAGTCCTGATAGGGTATTGGTAGTAAATCTAATTGATTCCCACAAGGATTACTAGCATGAGGGTTTTTTTGCTAGAAATTGGCAGTTTCCTCCCCATACTGAGGGGTCGAGGTCTGGCAGGTTTGAGGTCCCCTTCTATGGGGAGGAGTGCATAGGTAGGCCTAGTTTTTTCTCTACTTATCGATCCTCTGTTCATGTACGATTTCTATGATATTTTTCTTTATTTCTTTCTTTATTTTTAGTGAGGTCAAAGATTTCAGATTCTGCTCTCAACGAGGTTCGAGCTGCCGAGTTAGTCAAAGCCTGGAACATCAAGGAGCTCTTGGCTGACGGTGAACACCCTCGATCAATGGCTTTTCTCTTGTAATACAAGAATATTGGGTCCATCTTTATTATGAAACCTGTAGACTACATCCCTGAGCTAGACATTACTGAAGAGGCTGTTGTCGATCCCATCCAATTGGTCGAGGAAGAAAGAAGCTCTGGTGAGGAGAGCGTGGGTGCTGATAGGGGCGGTGGTGAGGGTGGTTCCAGTGAAGAGAGATCTAGTGAAGAATCTTCTAGTTCGGAAGGGGTTTCAGAGGCTCGGGATTCTTCTAGTGAATCTAGTAGTTCGAGCGAGGAAGACATGACTCCTCCAAGGAAGAATCTAATTCTCGATGATGATGATGATGATGATGATAATGATGATGTGCTCCTTTCCCACCGGTCGAAGAAGCAGAAATCTGACGACGAAGAGGTTGCAACTGGTTCTCAGTCTACTGCTCATGAGTAGGAGAAGAAGAAGAAGAGGGAGGAAGAGCAGTTGAGAGAGAGGGAAAGATATGAGGAAGAGAGTGGAGGAGAGAAAAAGAGCAGAGAATGAGAAAAAGGAGAGGAAAGAGGAGAGAATGAGAGAGGAGGTGAGTACGAAGGCGGGGCAAGCTATGGTGCCTGTGTCCACCTTGCCTGAGGGTGCCTCTGTTACCCTCTTTCCCTAGTTGGCTCCTGCGTTGCATGAAAGAGCGATTTTTCCTACTGATCGTCAAAAGGCAATGGGGACCGACCAGTTAGATCTACAGGCGAGTTAGAGGCTAGCCTTGGTAAGTCTTCTTTCTCTTTTCTATGCTTGCAATACTCTATTTAATTCTTCTTTTTATAATATTCTTCTTTTTTGCAGTTTGTGACCGACTTCGTTGTCCTCTACCGCAGTCACGACGAGCTAGTAAAGAGGAATGTTGATATTGAGAAGAAGAATTCTGAGCTGGAGGCCAGCTTGAAGGCTACCGATGTTATCCAGAAGTCGTCTGATATCGCTCTATCTAAAGCCAACCGCACAAATAAGGTGGTGAGCAAGAAGCTTGGGTAGTTGAGGCAGTCCTATGACCTAGTCTGCTCGAGCAAGTTGGTTGTGGTGGAGGTGAATAAAGTGTTGGCGGAGAAGGTGAAGAAGGTGCAATCTGAGGTAGCCACCCTGAAGGAAAGCTCGTACAATACCGGATGGGCTACTGCGTACAAGGATGTCGATGTTCAGATAGGCTACATTAGCCAACTGAACTTTAAAAAGGGATGGATAAGGCTCTTTTGGCTGCTGGAGTGGTTATCGATTCTCCATTATTTAACGAGCATGATCTAGGCCTGAAGCCTATTGTGGATGAGGCACCTGCCCTGGCCATTGACAGTGGTGTTTCTGCTTCTCAGACCGTTACTGTTGTTTCTCCTTCTATCCAAGGAACAACACTTACTCCACCTGAGGGAGGTGTCTCTGGAAAATAAACAACGACCTCGGAGAAAACTGAGGTTGCCAGCTAGCCTAGTTTGAGGAACTTCTTTATATTTTTCTTTATTTGTATTGTCTTTCTGATTAATGATGTACTTGGAACGTTCCATTTTAATGAAATGAAAATACTTTCCTTTCTACATACTGATTCTTCTGCTCTTTAATGCTTTTTATGGCTTGTAGTTGATTGATGTGGATGAGTATATACCTGCTACCTCTCAATTGGGAAGGATCCTCGGTCCTAATGCGAGCATTCAAGTTCGCCAAGCCTTTGTAAGGATTTGCAAGTCCCTTAGGTCGAGGAACAAGATCTTTAAAGATCAGTTCGAGCTCTTCGCCAAACTGAAGGATAGACTTCAGGGAATGGAAGAGGTTGGTGCTTCTGTTCAATAAGAAGTGAACCTTCTGAGGGATAAACTTCTGGATGCCTCCGAGATTAATCAAGTCGGAGAAGTTCTTTAACAGGAGAATAAAACTCTGAGGAGGGAGATTTCGCGACTCAGGGAGCATGCACCGAGCGTTGCACCTCAAGTTTTGTGAGATTCCTCCTCATCGGTTGGTCCGCGAGCTGGTACAACGCCGAGCACCACCCCTTAAGTTTTTTGGTGTTCCACTTCATCGGCTGGTCTGTGAGCTGGACAGCGCCGAGCACCACCCCTCTAATTTTGTGGGGTTTCACTTTATCGGCTGGTCCGTGAGCTAGTACAACATCGAGCGCCACCCCTCAAGTTTGCGAGGTTCCACTTCATCGATCGGTCCGCGAGATGGTATAGATATCATGGGTCTAGCTAGGGAGATAAACGATCTTTAAGAAGATGTCCGTCGATCATAGGTGATAGCTGTCGGTCTCTAAAGAGATGTCACGCAGCTAAGGCATCTGTTCAAGAAAGGTCCTCGACGAGTGTGGGCTGACGGTTATGATCAGGGTTGGGCAGATGCTCCAACAAGGTTAGTAGAGTTTGAAGAGATATCCTTTATTAGGGGATGGTTTAATGCTCTCAAGGAGTTAAAAGTCCCCAAGAACTCAGTAATTTGGTGTCTTTATGAGATCTCCCCTTCGACTCTGATGCCTAACCCTTTCCGGAGGGATGACCAGTGGGTCCCCATAGATGCTATTCCCAGGCAGCTACTGGAGCCGGATGCAAATGGAGTAGAGTTGGAGTTAGCTCCCAATCTAGATGACGACTGAAGAGCACAAGTAGTTGATTACCTTGCTTGGAGACCTAATCCCCAATAGGGTTTACTTAATTCATTCAATGTAACTCTTGTTATAAATGCAGTGAAGTAATAAAATATTTATGTTTTGGGTGAGTCATCGACTAAACATGCGTTGTATATTTTCTAATTCATTGATTTTTGTTTGATTATCTTGGGCTCTTCATAATCGACTAGATTTTATGTGCGTAGAGTTGTTTTATTGCGTGATTATCCACCCAGTCCAGTATGCTTATGAGATACCATTCTACCCTACTTTACCTTTTAGGTCGTGTCATCACACTCCCTTAGGCCTAAGTATGGCAATGGAGAGGATACACCTGGTTTGGATATTTTATCCGATCAGGTTTTCTGAGCCAAACATCGTTTGGCGACCAATTTAATTTGGTCGAGTTACCTAAGGGTCCCCTGTAGGGCTTCATATATTACCATGGGCAATGCTAAGAGGTTGTTCGTGTTTCATAACAAAAACCTGAGGAGGGTGGCTCCCTACTTTTATAAATTGAGTTATGTTCCTGTCGCTTGGAAAAGATGTGCAAGTTATAAAGTTCATAATACACAATTAACACTTTATGGAATGTTATTGCCAAACAATCTTTTATTAATCAAACATAATAAAAATGAGTTGCCAATTCCAGTAATGTGATAAAAGATCAATGAAGAGAAACTAGAAAAAAAAATTCTTCAGGTTAGTCGCGTTCCAAGCTCAGGGTATCTCTCTGCCATCCAGCATTTATATGTGATAGGCTCCTTGTAGGTCGTCTCTTGTCACCTTGAATGGTCCCTCCCAGTTTGGACCTAGCTTGCCATCAAATGGTTTTACTACACTGCCAATAACTTTTCTTAGGACGTAGTCCCTAACCTAGAATGTTCTTGTATTGATCTTCTTGTTATAGTGCTTTGCTAGATGTTGCTGATAGCTCGCTAGTTTTACTAAAGCTAATTCTCTGCATTCGTCAGCTAGGTCAAGTTCAGCAAGTAATGCTGCATTATTCTGGCCTTGGTCGAATAAGGTGGTCATCATGGTTGGGAGTCCAGATTCTAAAGGGATGATTTCCTTCATTCCATATGTTAGTGCGAATTGGATTTCTCCAGTTGCTCATCGTGGGGTAGTGCAGTAATCCCATAAAATATGCGTCATCTCGCTCTACCATGCCACTTTAGCTCGCTCAAATTGCTTCTTCAGTCCATCAATCACTATTTTATTGGAAGCTTCAGTTTGGCCGTTGCTCTGAGGGTATGCTACTGAGCTGAAATGGTGATGAACATTATTTTGTGTTGGTCTGGTGTATATAGAGGAATCTGATGATACCCCGAGTATGCGTGCAGGAAACTCATTCTTTCATGAGCTGTTGTGGCGTCCACAAGCTGGTCGATTTTCGGGAGAGGGAAATTGTCTTTAGGGCACACCCTGTTGAGGTCAGTGAAGTCAATGCAAACTCTCCATTTTCCATTACTTTTAGGAACCACTACTGGGTTGGATAACCATTTAGGGAATTGAACTTCCCGTATGGATCCTACATCCAGTATCTTATCTACTTCTTTCTCTACAGCCTTGGCCTTCTCGGGCACAGTTTCTCGAGCCTTCTGCGTGACAGGCCTGAAATTTGGGTCAATGTGCAATCGATGACAAACCACACTGGGGTTAATTCCAGGAAGCTCATAAGGTTTCCATGCGAAAACGTCCACATTGTTCCTCAAAAGTACCGTGAATTCCTTTTTTCTCGATCTGTTATAGAGGCTCCAATTAAGAACATTCTATCCTTTTTGTTGCCACTAGTTGCGACCTCTTCCAGGTTTTCAATGACCCGCTCAGAGGGGAGGAACCTGGTCTCCTCCACTCCTGGTCTTCCATACTTTAACTACTACTTTGAAGGTATCAAACCTTCTTGTTCCTCAACCTTCTCTTTGGCCTTCTTGGCCTTCTTTTCTGGTTTTGGGTGGATGGTCGCTATGAAGCACCTTCTTACCATCGCTTGATCACCATGGATCTCCACTTCTCCTCGCTCAGTCACGTACTTGAGTTGCTGATGGTAGGTCGAGGGGATGGCCTTCATTGCATGTAGCCATCCTCTGCCGAGGATAGCTTGGTAGGGCGAGTCAATATCGACTTCCAAAAACTCGATCATCTTGGAGACACTTCCTACCCTCACTGGCAGTACAATCTTTCCCAAAGGGATAGTTACTTTCCCAGCGAAGCCAACTAGAGGGACAGTGGCTTCTTTAAAGTCAACAAAGCTTAACTTTATTTTCTTGAATAGGTCGAGATACAGTACCTTGGATGAGCTTCCCTGGTCGACGAGTAACTTGTCAACGTCATCGTTTGCAACGTCATAGTGTAATGATCAAGGCATCAAGATGTGGGGTTCTTACTCCCACTAAGTCTACATCCGTGAATACCATGTGCTTGTTGTAGTCGAAGTCATCTGCTCATCGATGCTTTCCTGATTGTGTTTTCGCTGGATCGATTTAAAAAGCTTGCATTACTGTCGTAAGCTTTTTCACTTCCATCCGGACTGAATTCCCTTGAATCTCCTTTAGATCAGATGCCCCATGGATCACTACGAACTCATGGACAATATCTTCTTTGAGCACATTATCGGGACTTGCGTCTCCATTGGCAGCGACCTTCTTTGCCTTCTTTTCCACAAACTCGTTTAGGTGCTCGGTCTGGGCTAGCTCTTCAAGGTGGGACTTAAGAGCCTTGTAGTGCTCAATTTTGTGTCCTCCCTCCTTGTGAAAAGCGTATCTCAGTGCATTGTTTCTCTTTGAGGGATCTCCTCCCGTCTTTCTGGGCCACTTAACGAATGGATCGTCCTTAATCTTCTCTAGGATCTTGTAGATTGGTTATTTGAAGACAGTGTTAACTAACTGAAATTCTTTCAAAACATCATTCTTGTTTCCATTCTTGGAGCCACCCTTTCCCCTATTCTTGCCTCCTCTCTTCTAGTTTTCGTCCTTGTCGTTGCCCGTGGTAGTGAGCTTATCTCGACCATTATCCCCTACACTGAGGAGGGTCACATCCTCAACTTTGGCGTACTTCTCAATGCGAGCCATCAGGTCATTGATGGTTATTACCTCCTTTTTAGTCAGGGATTGGTGCAAGAGGCAAGAGCTGGGTAGGTCAATCTTAAAAGAGGCCACTTCTACCTGCTCTGAGTAGTCGTCGACCTCGTTGAACAACTCCTAATACCATTTTGCGTAGTCTCGGAGCCTCTCCTGGGTGTCTTCTTTATTGTTAGCAAGGCATATGTCCTCTTTTGATAGGAGCTGCTGGTAATAAAGCGAGTCGTGAAGAGATATGCCAGGAACTCAAAGCTCCTGATGGATCTGTGAGGGAGTCTCTCGAACCACTTCTGGGCCACATCATGCAAACTGGAGGGAAAGATCCGGCACATTAGTTCATCCCTGTGGTTCCAAAGAGTCATGGCCTTCCTGTACTTCCTAACATGATCGATAGGGTCAGTCTTTCTGTCATAGATATTGAATCTCAAAATCATGAACTTCTTGGGGGCTTTTTCTTATTCTATCTCCCTTGAGAAAGGGGATTTCATCTAGGTCCTGAGAGCTCGCTGGGCTAGCTCTCTAGTCGATCAGTCACCCCGATGTGCTCACCTCGATTCGGGCTCGTGCAACGGTGAGCTGGTCATTGTTGCTCGAGTAAATCATCATCTGATGCGTGTTCCTCGATCCTTTAGGATCTGCGTCTAGGTCTCCTTCATTGGTTGCGAGACTTACTCGCTTGAGGACTAGGAGTGCGATATTGAAATCGCCTGGTGCTGTGATGGAGCTCTTTTTCCATCCTTTCCAATCTCCTTTTGAGGCGAGCATTCTCAACTTCTTTCTTGCGAATGGCCTCTCCTTGCTACTGCAGCATTTCTTCATAGGCATTGATCAACCTGGATTTTTTTTATGTGGACCTGGAGGGTCCCTGCCTTTCCACTGAAGCTTGCCGCTCTGGGCGAGCCCTCTGATCTGAACGTCGAACTTTAGATCTAATCTTGCGAGGGGTAGGATGCTCTTGGATATCCCCTGCTTGAGGGGCATTGCTAATGTGACCATACATTCCAAATTCTTTGTTGGTAGGGCTGGCAATTTTTGACACGATAACTCGTTTATGGTAATAACCCGAACATGACCCGAACATCTTGTGTAGATTTAAAAGTACCCAAAACTTATATTTAAATTAAAATCAACGCGACCCAAAAATGACACGACTAACCCGAATTGCCACCCCTATTTGTTGGTGAGGTCTTTCTAAAGGAGGACAAACATTCCCACAGATGGCACCAATTGTGGTGAAAATTAAGTTCAACACAAATTATCAAGAAAAGACAATCACCAGAGCAAATAAAGAAAGTAAGGAATGGCAATCACACAACACAATATTTTACATGGTTCAGTAAGAGTGCCTACGTCCACGGTGGTGCAGTCAATATTATTTCTCTATACTCCAGGAAGTGTTTCTCAGGAAAAATCATACATGCCCTTTGCCCCAGGCTAAGGGTTTGTTATATACATGTTTGTTTTTGGGGAGTGGGGGTGTTGGACTCCCCCACGTCAATCCACAACTCCTAGAATATCTCCTTTTGATATTTTAGGAATAGACTAGGTCATAACTGAATAAGTATGGGTGTGAGGCCTCCAGACTTTGGACCGTAATTTATTGGGCTACTCATCTGGTCCCAAGGTGATAAATCGAGGTACCCACAAAAAGTGTGTTCTTGAACACCAAAAACAAGTCACCAAAGCAAATGGGATTTTTGTGAATTGAAAACAAAAGGGATAAAAACCGCTAAAAGAACAAGTCAAAAAGAATTTTGCATATTCGAAGTTTTTTGTCTTTCAAAATGCTGGGATTTCTTAATGAAAATGAAATCATTTAATGAGTATTTATAGAAAATCGCGCCGCCTCATTTGTTTAAACAAAAAAGGGATCACGCTTGAACGAAGTACACGTGTTGTTTGAATGACATCGCGCGACATCTCCATGTCGCTCGAACGAGATGATATCTCGCTTGAACGACATGGGCGTCAAAATCGAGGAATGCTACAGGACTTAGAAAAATTACTCATTCTCAAATTTTAACGAAAAAAGTCCGCTCCAACACTTAGAAGATATTTTGTAAAAATATCCCAAAGCTCTAAGTGCAAAGTTAAGGTATTTAAAACATAACCCTACTAAAATAAACTTTGCGGAGGCTTTTTGATGAATAACCTCGATATATTTAGATCCGTCTTGATGTAGATTGCTGACGCAACCACAAATTTGTCCAGTGTGCATGCTATTTAGGCTCAAGTGCAAGTCTGTCGCTCAAGTAATAATTCGATAAGTCGGGTATCGATCTTCAGGGAAATAGGCCAAACAAAGTCGTATGGACGTTGGAGAGGCAAAAGTAACCTAACTTTGACTCTAAAAAGAATGAAAAGGTGATTTGAATTGTGAAATAGCTACAGCTAGATGCAATTTTAAAAATGTTTAATTAATGAACTTAGGAATTAATGAAATTCAATTACTTTAAATGAACTAAAAGACTGATGATGATTTAACTAAACTTTAACTATAGATGAGAAAGATAGTTCGGGTTACAATCCCCCACACCCTAGTAATTCACTTCGTTGGACACTAAATTCAGAATTAAAGCTTTAAATGAATCCGATTTTAATGCTCCTAAGTATTACATATATGAGGGATCGTAGCCCGCACAGTATGTAAGAAAAGGTTTAATTAAAATTGGGTCTTTATTTCTCCTAAGTATTACACATATGAGGGATCGTAGACCGCACAGTATGTAAGCAAAGGTTGAATTAAAGCAGTATAGTATTAATTACGATACAATTCATCTAAGGTTTAATTCCAACTTCTATTTCCACTATCATGAATTACATTGGGTGGGGTTCATTCACCCCAACCCTTGAAAACTTATCTGGACATATAAAAACTAGAAGAAAACACGTTTTGAATGAAAAAAAAAATATTTTTACTAATGAATGAAGAAGAAGAAGAAGAAGAAGAAGAAGAAGAAGAAGAAGAAGAAGAAGAAGAAGAAGAAGAATGAAAATACTCACTAAAGAAATAACTATTGCAATAATGAAAGAAAATATTAGAATGATATTACTTTAATTGCAAAACTGGAATCAAAACTAGAGTTTCTTGTTATTGTCTTCTCTAAACTAATTACAATGCTTCTCTAACGAATTTGAAGCCTCCTCAATGTCTAGGAGGTGTTTAAAATATATACTCTACGATTTCTAAGAGTTTTAACCATGCAAGACTCTAATTTTACAAGTGGATAAGTTCGAATTTTTGATACCTGAACAAATCATGTTAAGGGGGTTCGGTTCGGTTCATTTTTCCTTCTCTTCGATTCGGTTCCATCTTTTCATGCTTTAGAGGAAGTTCATCGAGTATAGGATCGCTTCGTTTTTCTTCCTCTTTGGTTTGGTTCCATCTCTAAGTGCTTCACAGGAAGTTTCCCAGGATAGGAGCGGTTCATTTTCCAACCCATTCGGTTCTGTTCCATCTTTTCAGGAACTTTTCCTCCTTGTATTTTTTTGAGGATTTGTAACTTTTGGTCCGAAACACGGATTAGGATGCCGATCCTTCCTAAGCACTGAATACCTGTAAAATAGATAGGAAATAAACAAAACTCGGCGTACTAATTAGAAAATGTCAATAGCAATGATGTGAGATAAATCCACTCGAACTACACTTTGGGAGTGACAAAAGCCTCTAGATTAAGGGGATAAATGGGAAGAATATGTGCCTAATCAAACCCCCCTAACTTAGAACTTTTATCGTCCCGTGTAATGTAAAAGAATCAAAACATGGTCCAACTCTAAAATGGGATAGAATACCTCTTTCGCGGGCGAGCGGTTGCATTTAGCATATGCAACAAGCCTTTAAACCCCTAGGTTACCCTAGTAGGACGAGTTGTATCTCGTGAGGGTTTGCAGAGAATGTACCCACAAAATTCGACTCAAAGAAAACTCAAAATACACAAAAATTGTATAACTCAAACTTTTCCAGAAAATAGGCATAATCAATTCATGTTCACGACTCTCAAATCATAGTATGTGTGTGCGGAACCAAAAATTTAACCTCGAATTTCTACCAATTCATCATTATGTTACTTATTCGAAAATTTGTTTTGATTTCAAAATCTCACGGGATGCTCTCACAAACGAATCTCTCGGAGGGGTGGATATTTTCTCTCGGTAAGCGTAATTTATAAGAGTAAATGTATTGGAAAGAAGTTCACACACATAAATAGAAAGACAAAAATTTATGGTAACTGGATCTCATCAATGGATTACGGTTATACGAAAACGGTATCATTGCCTCTAATTCATATTTATAATCTCTTTTATTATCTTTTCATGTTTTAGCTCTCCACGCGGTAACCAATTTAGCAATTTGACTCGGTTAGGACTTTTTCGGGTTTAAGGTGTATTGGGTAAAATGAGAATGGTAGGAAAATCTGGAATTGGAAAATTTTCTTATGATGTCCATTTGTGCTTTTTCGGGCTTTTGCTCATTTTTTTCTTATTTTTCTATTTTTCCTATTTTTTACTCTTTTCTCTTCTTGCTATTTTTGTTGAGCATATCTATTCTTTTCTTGCCCCCTTTTTTATGCACTTTTCGGACTAAATTTCTGGGATTATAAATTTTCACAATTTCGGGCCAATTGGGGGTTTTCGGGTTGTCAAACAAAAGGAAAAAATTTATTCGGCTCGATTTGGGTTTATAAAATGGATAATTTTTCGCTAATTTTTCTGGCCAATGTTTTTGGGTGACAAACGAGTGCCTACTTCATTGTCCGAAATACTAATTGCATTACCATATGCGTCTCGAGATTACTTTAATTTAAAGATTTATTTAGCACGTTTTTCAAGGCAATGTCACACACATTTTCCTTAACCGGTCAAAGTGAAAGAGTGGAGATCCTCGATGACTTATTAGAATGCTGAAATGAACTTTAAGATAACAAATAACTCAGATTGATTTATAAATTCGCAATAATGAATAGCTCGAATCTCACTGGGTTTGTTAATCTCCACATTTATTCGTTAAGCCCTCTACGTTCGCTCAATTTACATCTTTGGTCAATTTCGGCTTTGTGCATTCGATTTTTACAATTTGAGACTTTAAACCAAATTTTAATGATATTTTTGAAAATTTTGAATTCCAATTATTATTTATTTTGAAGAAAATATTTTTGGGTTTTTCAAAAAAATTCAATTTTTTTTAAATTTCAGGGCATTTTCGAAAATTTGTGAAGTTTTAGAAAGACGCACTTGTGACCCCCCTAACTTAGACGTTTGCATTGTCCTCAAGCAAAAAGGACTAAAATCTAACTCAAAGCGAATTAAAAGTGCGAGAAAATAAAACGAACATATAAAACAGAAACGCAGAATTTTTTATGGATACTTATCACTTGTGTTATAAAGGAGAGGGGAGAAATACACAACCAACATTTTTAAACAACCAACAACAACATACAAGAAGCAAACAGTAGAAATGGGATTCACTGGGGAGGTGGATTGGAGGGTCCGGGTGCGCTAGGATCATACGGATCATAGAAGAAAGTTGGAGGGAGTCCATCGAAGTTGAGTTCGTACAAGTGGGTTTGGAGACGATGCATCATGCTCGTATCCCTTCTGTAGGCCTCTTGATACCTATTTTACTGTGTGTGGAAACCGTCAAAATGGGTTTCCACCGTCGAAAGGCGCCTATCAAAATCTGCACCCCGGTGCTTAAAATTTGAGTCGTCATCTTCATCATACTCTTCGTCATCGGCCCCACCCACCACGACATCCTCGGCCTCGTGCTCTTCAACATTGATAGCCTCATCTTCATCGACATCAACCACCTCTTGGGCTACTCGAATGGCTGCCCTTTGTTGGGCACTTCTAGTGCGTGACACTCTCCAAATGGGCTCCGAGAGGCGTGGAAAAGATCAAGGTGGCTGGATACCGGCATCGGCAAGAAGGGAGGTTATAAGACGTGCATATGGGAGGGGCACCACACCTTTTTGCTCCAAGGCCACATAGAAAATATCGGTGTAAAGAATCCGGGCAACATTGAGAGTAAAGTTGGGAAAAAAAAGGTGGTAGACGAGGGTGGCTTGGTGAGGGTGCATTGCCGAGTCGTTTATGGTTTGAAGCAAGTTGGCGCAAACACTATGGAAGGTAATGTGTAAGAACATTTTTCTCATGTCTGATATGTTACATTTGTATATGTCATACACAGCTACATTTGGCACGTCACTTCACGATATCACATGAAGGCTTCTATCCGAATTCTAGGAATCAAGCATTCAACATATCCATCAAGTGTCCCACATCTGCCTCAAAGACTTCACGTTCAACGATTTTAGAGATTTTATGCAAGTGGTACGCAAGAGACGTCAAAATAATAAAAGAAAGGCAAGATAGGAAAGTTTAAGGGAATTTTGGTAATTTTACAGCCATAGTCCGGAGGTCTGGTCAACCAGAAATTTGTAGATCTCCACTCCATCAAGATACTGGAAGAAGCGACACCTCAATTCGAGCTACGGTGAAGGAGTTATGACCTTTTGAAGATGGAGAATATTCCATGGAAGAATGCTAAGTTTTTTTAACCCCAAACCAACGAGGTACCGCAAACCGCATGGTGAACCGGTTCGGGGTACACCAGAACCGGTTCAGGGTACACGCACAGCAAAATTCCCACCGACTCAAAACTCTTTTGGTTTTCCTATAAAAGCAAACTTTGGGGGAATCATTTTTTAAGACTTGGAGAGACGGTTTTTAGAGTTCTATTAGCTCAAGTCTTCATATTTTTTAGTCCCAAAAACTCATGTTTTGATTCACAGATCATTCCCATAATTTTGTGAATCCTTTTGGAACCCAAGAACACTACTTTGCTTTTGTTCATCTTTGTGGGGAGATCTCTGCAACCGAGGGCTGCGTGTCATTGCTGAGGGAGTCTCTATAAAGTTTTATGGTTGCGTGCCATTGAGGAGTGATGCGGTTCTTTCTTTGCTGATTGGATTGCGGTCCATGTGGGTTCGTTGCGTGTTGATTCATTACTGATGACATCAATTGATGCCTGCGGGTATTCGCATGTCACTGTATTTCATTGTAATCCGTATAATTTGCAATTTACTTATTATAATAAAATAAAAGGTTTTTCCCTTCGGGGATTTTTCCTTAAATTTGTGTTGCATAATTTATCTATTTATGGTTTGACACAAGCACACACGTAGTTGCATGTTTAGGGGTTGAATTAATTTGGTTTAACAATAGACTCTAATTAAATAAGTATACCAAATTGGATGTCTGCGAATTTAATCAATTATCACACAACGTCATATTTTTACAAATTGGTATCAGAGCGGGTTACGTTAATTTATCGCGTGAGCCTGATTTTTCAAGGATTTTTTTTATACAATTTGAATTCTCACATCGTCAAAGTGGTATCAGAGAAGGTTGCGCTAATTTATCGCGTATTCCTATTTTCTGCAAAATTGTGTGATATTGATTTTTTTTTAAATCAGTTATTGAAAAATAACAATTTTTCCAATGGAACACCCATTTAATGAGGAGCCTATTTTTGAAAATGTTCACGACCATGCTGAAAATTTAAAATGTTTGAATTTGAAACTTTGCAAAAGAATTAAAGTTTTGGAAAAAGAAAATTCTCTCTTTAAAAGTAAGATTGAATATTTGCAAGCGTTTCAAACTCAAAGTGATATTTGTCGTGAGCACTTTGGTAATTTGTGTATTGATTTTGATTCTTTGAAAATTGCCAAAAAGAAGAGTGATGAGAGGGTCCTATTTTTAGAAAGGGAATTAGAGGACCTTAAAAATTCGATGGTTTGTATTTTTGCCAAAGAGGACAAAAATATTTTAGTTAATGAATTTGTGGCACGTGAAGAGACTCTTAGGGAAAAGTTTTCTTTAATTGAGGGAGAGAGAGATACCTTTTAGGAATTGTTAAAAATCTGAAAAAGGCGTCCCTTAAATTGGAAGAGTCTAATTCTTTGCTTGAGTAAAAAATTTTGAAGTTAAAAAATGATTTGACAGACTCGAGTAGGTTCAATAGTGATGGTAATGGATTATCTTGTTCTCATGCTTCTAATGCCAAAACCAAAACCATTGTTTGTTTTAGAGGGTTAACCAATTTCAAGGATGTTAGAAAAGGTCAATCCATAAGTGTCGTTCCACCCGTTTACACATGTTCATATTGTGGTAGGAAAGGTCACCTTAGGCGTTTTTGTTTTGATCTTTGAAAATGTCCGAGGAAGTTTATGTCTAGTGTTCCCTTGGTTCCTAAATCCCCCACACGACGTTTCACATCTATTTGGGTTAGGAAATATCCTTTAGAGGCACTAGATTTTAGACAAGTTGATTCCCGTTTGCTTGCACATGATTCTTCTCTTGCCATATCATATAGATGATTGTGTTTGCATGTTTGTCATACGCTAGTTTTTAGTTTCATGATATTTATGTTAGCTAGCATTGTGACATGTACTTTTTGTATAAATTTTTTATTTTGAAAAATGCAAAAAGATTTTATTTTGATAAAAAAAAAATTAAAATCCAAAAAGAGTATTGTATTTTGTTTACACCGTTTATGGATGAACACTTAGGATGACCGGGTCACAACATCATTATATTTTTTCAATGTGACTATTTGCTAGTGTTTTGAGACAATAGGTCAATTCATCCATGTGCTTTTTAATGTTTGGAGTCATTAAGATGTAATTAAGTGTTACTTCCTACATGTTTGACTCGTGATTTCCTTTATTGCACATGTGCACGGATTTGTTTGATTATTGTGCTTGTCTTATCATATATCGGCTGGGTGTTTTCACTTCAATCATGTCCTTTAAAATGAACCAAACGCGATAAAACTTGATAAGAAAGTTGTGCATATAAGAACCGTTTTGTGAGTTTGTGTGCTTTATTTAAAAATGGGGAAGGGCCGCGAAAGGTTCATTTGGCCTTTGCGAATACTAAGCCACCGTTTAAATTGGACCTAGAAAATTAAGGAATTTTATTATTCGAGGTCCAAAGAGGTTAAAAGAGCCCGAATTTTGTTTAAAGGCAATAAAAAGAAATTCATGCCAATTATGGGCCATTTAGATTTTCGCACCAATTCTTCAAAGTTTGAGAATTTAGATTACCTCTAAAAGAAAATATGCATGAGGGTGTTTGGATGGAGAATTAAAACGAGTTGGCACGTCCTTGAAAGTCTTGAAAAAGCACTAAATAGTTTTGGACATTATTGAGGCGGAAATCACTTTGGCTTTGATTTGTTAATTTGCATAAGACGATGTCATCTAAATTCAACAATTTTTACACCTAAGGAGGTTTTTGATGTTTATTCGTTAGGATTACACGTATGCATCGTGCACATATGATTGATTGAGTTGATTTACCTATTGAATGTGTTCACACCCATTCATTCCATTTCCATGACCTGGTTGTTTGAGTTTAAATCCATGGTGTCATTTTTGTATCTTATTTTTTGTATGAAAAATTTGAAAAATCAAAAATGGTTTGTGAATTTTTTTTAGTATCTCTTTGTAAGAGCGCGTTTGCCATCTGATTGATGCCTTGTTTCAAATACGGTGATACCCCGACTTTGCTTGTTTGATTTATTCTTATCATTTGTCTATTTGGGGACATAATAAAAAGGGGGATAAAGAATTATCATAATTATGGGGGAGTTTATATTTTGGGGGAGTTTTTGAGATTTGACTTATGCTTTTCTCATAAATTGGTATCTATGTTTATCTCATTTCAAACTCGATATGTCACTTGGGATTTTTCTTTATCTCATGTGAGTAGGTACTACATTGATGATCATATGTTGCACACCCTGATGAGAAAAGATTTTAGATTTTGAATATTTGAAGAACAAACGATGAAGATTTACTCATGTGTATCTTTCCAGTTTTGGGTTCATGGGAGGGTAGATTTGTATAGGTCAATTGAATGATAATAATTCGGATTTTTTATTTTGTACCGGCATAGACATAGGGGGATATTTGTAAGGACATTTTACTTAAGCCCGATATGTTACATTTGTGTATGTAGTACGTCACTACATTTGGCACGTCACTTCACGATATCACATGCAGCTTCTATTCGAATTCTAGGAATCAAGCATTCAGCATCTCCATCAAGTGTCCCACATCTTCCTCAACGACTTCACGTTCCACGATTTTAGGGATTTTATGCAAGTGGTATCCAAGAGAAGTCAAAACAATGAAAGAAAGGAAAGATAGGAAAGTTCAAGGATATTTTTGTAATTTTATAATCATATTCCGGAGGTCTGATCAACTGGAAATTTGTAGAGCTCGACGCCACGAAGATACTAGAAAATTGGCACCTCAATCCGAGCTACGGTGAAGGAGTTATGACCTTTTGAAGATGGAGAAAATTCCATAGAAGAATGCTACGTTTTTTTAACCCCAAACTAGCGAGGTACCCCAAACCGCATGGTGAACCGGTTCGGGGGGGAATCGGTTTGGGGTACACCATAACCGGTTCGGGGTACACGCATAGCAAAATTCCCACCGACTCAGAACTCTTTTAGTTTTCCTATAAAAGCCAACTTCGGGGGAGTCATTTTTTAAGACTTGGAGAGACGGTTTTTAGAGTTCTATTAGCTCAAGTCTTCATATTTTTTACTTCAAAAACTCATGTTTTGATTCACATATCATTCCCATATTTCTATGAATCCTTTTGGAACCCAAGAAAACTACTTTTCTTTTGTTCATCTTTGTGGGGAGATCTCTGCAGCCGAGGGCTGCGTGTCATTGCTGAGGGAGTCTCTACAAAGTTTTATGGTTGTCTGCCATTGAGGAGTGCTATGGTTCTTCCTTTGCTGATTGGATTGAGATCCATGTGGGTTCGTTGCATGTGGATTCATTACTGATGACACCGAACGACGCCTACGGGTATTCGTCTGTCACTGTATTTCATTATAATCCGTGTAAGTTACGATTTACTTATTATAATGAAATAAAAGGTTTTGCCCTTCCAGGATTTTTTCTTAAATTTGGGTCGCATGATTTATCTATTTATGGTTTGACACATGCACACATGTAGTTTCATGTTTAGGGGTTGAATTAATTTGGTTTAACAATAGACTCTAATTAAATAAGTGTGCCGAATTAGATATTTGCAAATTTAATAAATTATCAAACAACGTCATATTTTTACATAATGCGCACCTTATCATTGAGGCGGGCCACGGGGAAGGTGCCCCTTTCCCAAATCTCGTTGGGTGCGATACGATAGATGCATTACTATTTCGGGATGGTGGGGGCATTGACGGGGTAGTCAAAGTCGTCCGAGTGTGGGACTCCCTTGGTAGCAAATTTACGGGATAGAATAGCCAAGGAGAAAGGGATGGGGCGGCTGTTGACAAAAGCTTGTCCCTCAAACTCGCCCGTGCGGACGAGAGAGCCATAAAAAGAGCGAACATCGTCGGCCCATACGACATTGTGTGGTTCGGGGAGGTATTGCATCCACCCCCTCCAACTGAAAAGAGTGGTGACCAAGCGGGGCAGCTCGTCCCAGTTAACGATGCCCTCGATGTGAAGTTGGCGAGAGAGGCTAAAAAATTTCACACCACATGCGCTCCATATGAGAGCGGTATTCCCCATTTTCATTCGGAAGGACCTCAGTAGACATGTATTTTGGGGGAAGAGCGGTATTTTCCATGCAAATATCTGGGAATTTTAAAATGGGAGAGATAGGTTTAGAGAGGGGATATGTGATGGAGGTGTGGATGAATGGTAGGGGAGAGGTGTAATTTATAGGTGGTAGGGAGAGTTGGGGGGAGAATTTGGAAGGAAATAAGGGATGGATGTTTGGAGGGAAAGTGGAATGTGAAAGGAGGGAAATGGAGGGATTGGGGGAGGGGGAGGTGTCTCGGGAAAAGGAAAGGCTACATAATCAGAACCGATCCGATTCAGGGATTTTTATTTTTTTGATTTATCATAACCGAACCGATCCGGTTCTGGGATTCGATTCGATTCACCTTAGGCAGAACTCTCTCTTCTCTCAGAATGATGAAAATGGAATCTCACACCCTCGAATGCCCAGACACTCTCTTACTTATTCTCACACATGAACTTCCTTGACACCCTCATAAAGCTCTTGTTGGTGTGCCTAATCCGAACCCTCACCTTTCGTAACATACCTACGGACTCTAACTACTTTACATACGCACAATTATCATACACAAGAAGTCACCCCATACGCGTCGGGGATGCTACGACCTCTCAGTTCAAGCTCATTCTACCCCATAAACAGGGTCCAACAACCAAATGGTGTCGATCTCTTCTACGCATGCCTCAATATATAGCTTTAGGCATTGTCCATTGAATTGAAACGCGTTCCCCCTTTTGGATCTTCTAATTCTACATCTCCGCGGGGGAAAACGCTTCTTACAACGAATGGACCAGTCCATCGGGACCGCAATTTACCCAAAAATAGATGAAACTGGGAGTTTTAGAGGAGTACCTTTGTCCCGGTTGAAACTCTTTTCGTTGGATAATCTTATCATGTTCTAGTTTCATCCGGGATTTTGCAATCTTGGCATTCTCATATGCATCATTGCGTATCTCCTTTAACTCATTTAGTTGAAGTTTGCGAGCTTCACCGGCTTTGTCCATGTTGTATTTTAATCTTTTAATGGCCCAACACACTTTGTGCTTCAACTCAACGGGAAGATGGCAAGGTTTTCCATACACAAAGCGGAATGGGGAAATTTCAAGTGGTCTCTTGTATGATGTACGGTAGGCCCATAGCGAATCGTTCAACCGAAGGGACCAATCTTTCCGATCGGGATTGACGATCTTTTCTAGTATGCGCTTGATTTCATGATTGGCTAATTTGTCCAGTCCATTTGTTTTTCGGTGATATATTGTTCCCACCTTGTGTATCGCTTTAGGTGCACCAAAGCGAGAAAGTATGTGTTCATGTAGGAACTTTATCACCACTTTATTATCATTAGTCTTGGTAGATATAGCTTCCACCCATTTAGAAACATAGTCTACCACGACAAGGATGTATAGGTATCTAAAGGATGGGGAAAAAGGGCCCATGAAGTCAATACCCCAGCAGTCAAAAATCTCAATGATGAGAATAGGGGTTAATGGCACCATGTCTCGTCAGGTAATCACTCCCATCCGTTGACACTTGCCGCAAGATTTGCGAGAATTGTTAACATCCCGAAACATTGTGGAATAGTACAAACCGCATTAGAGAATTTTGACGATTGTCTTTTTTACGGAAAAGTGGCCTCCACATGCTTCCGAATGATAGAATTAGATGACTTTGGGAATTTCGTCATCTGGTACACATCGTCGGATGATCTGATCGGCGCAATATTTAAGAAAAAATGGATCATCATAGAAAAACATGCACGACCAAGTGATGAACCTTTTCTTATCTTGCAGTGTCCAATCGTGAGGGATGGCTCCCGTGACAAGGTAGTTCACTATATCCGCAAACCAGGGAAAAGAAGAGGTGGAAAAGAGCTGCTCATCCGAAAAATATTCATCTATAGGTGTAGGATCACTAGGTACGTCATACGATAGCCATGATAAGTGATCAGCAACGACGTTTTCTACTTCTTTTTTGTCTTTAATGGAGAGATTAAACTCTTATAAAAGTAGGATCCACCTTATGAGGCGCGACTTTGCGTCTTTCTTCGTAAGTAAATATTCTAAAGTCGCGTGGTCGGTGAAACAAGTGATGGGAGAACCGATAAGGTAGGACCAAAACTTGTCAAGAGAAAATACTACCGCTAGAAACTCCTTTTCCGTGGTGAAGTAATTAAGTTTTGGTCCGATAAGGGTGTGACTAGCGTAGTAGATGACATGAGCCTTATTGTCTTTTCTTTGGCCCAAAACATCCCCTATCGCATAATCGCTGGAATCACACATGAGCTCGAATGGTAAGGACCAATCCGGAGCTTGCATGATGGGAGCAGACACAAGCATGTTTTTCAATTTTTCAAAAGAACTTTGTCATGTTTTCGTCCACTCAGATGGGGTGTCCTTCATAAGAAGATTGCTTAAGGGTCTAGAGATGGTGCTAAAGTCCTTATTGAACATTCGATAAAACCCCGTGTGACCCAAGAAGGAGCGCACGTCTTTTAGAGATTTAGATGGGATTAGGTCAGCTATGATATCTATATTTTCTCAACCAACCTCGATCCCTTTGGATGACACGATGTGTCCAATAACTATACCCTCGGTTACCATGAAATGGCATTTTTCCCAATTTAGCACTAAGTTCTTTTCCACACATCGGGCTAGTACTTTCTCAAGATTGGCTAAACATAGGTCGAAAGAGGTGCCAAAAACACTAAAGTCGTACATAAACACCTCTAGCCCTATCTCAACCATGTCACTGAATAAGCTCAACATGCACCTTTAAAAAGTCGTCGGTGCATTCCATAAGCCAAATGGCATACGTTTGTAGGCAAACGTTCCAAAGGGGCATGTGAAGGTTGTTTTCTCTTGATCACATCCACCTCAGTTTGGTTATATTCGGAATAACCATCTAGGAAGCAGTAATAAGGGTGGCCCACTACTCTTTCAAGCATTTGATCAATAAATGGCAAGGGGAAATGATCTTTACTAGTTCCCACATTGAGTTTCTGATAATCAATGCAAATGAGCCACCCAGTGGTGGTACGTTGGGGAACTAACTCTCCCTTGGAATTTTCAATCACAATCATGCCCGACTTCTTCAGGACGACTTGAATGGGGCACACCCACTTGCTGTTCGATATTGGGTAGATAATCCCAGCATCCAACAACTTTATAATTTTAGCTCTCACCCCATCTTTCATCGTGGGGTTTAGCCGTCTTTGCATTTCTCTCGAGGGCTTAACATCCTCTTCGAGGTGAATCTTATGGGTGGATATTAGAGGGCTTATCCCCTTTATATCATCTATACACCAACCAAAAGCACTTTGATTCTTCCTCAAAATCTTTAATAATTTACCCTATTGCTCTTCATCTAAGCTAGAGGAGACAATAACAGGAAATGTCTCACTTTTACCTAGGAAAGCATATTTAACATTAGAGGATAGTTTCTTCAACTTGAGAGTCGGGAATGTGTCGCTAGAGGGCACCATGCGTGCTTCCCTTGGCGATAACTCTTGAAATCGGTAAACCTAATTAACATCTCTCGCGTCCTCGTCTGACGCTCTCTCATCGAGTAAGCCTCTCAACTCCTCTATCTCCCTCTCAAACTCGGTGTAGGCTCCCTCACTCTCATGACTAGAAGCTAGGCAAGCTTCTAAGGCATCTCCACAGTAATTTTCCTCAAAGTGCTATTCTACAATGTCCTTAATTAAGTTCACTGTGTGAAGATCATCTTCTTCCCCTGCTTGTTGGGATATGTTTAAGATGTTTGTTTTTAGAGTCATATTACCAAAAGTGATTTGCATCTCCCATTTTTAGTGTTGATAACTGCGTTAGCCGTGGCTAAAAATGGGAGTCCAAGAATGATGGGAACATGATTGTTCGAGGCGAAGGAGGGATCTGTGTCCAAAATGATAAAATCTATCAAAAAGTATAAAGTTTCCACTTGGACTATCACGTCCTCAACTATACCCCTTGGTATCTTCACGGTTCGATCCGCTAACTGGAGAGTGATCCTTGTGGGCGTGAGATCGCCCAGATAAAGTTTTCTATAAATCGAATAGGGGAGGATATTAACACTTGTCTCCAGATCGAGTAAGGTTTTTTCGAATTTGTTCTCTCCAATGGTGCAGAAAATGGTGGGGGCACCAGGATCTTTATATTTAAGTGGGAGATCATTAAGAGGGACTGAGCTCACATTTTGTACTAGAAACACGTTCTTCTTTACCGTTATGTCAATAAGTCCTTTATGACTTTTTCATAGGACGGAATTTGCCTTATTGCATAGAGGAAAGTAAGTTCAACTTTACGTTCTTAAGCACTTCTAGCACTTCTTCACTTTTGGTACCTTTATGGGCAAGAACCAATCTTTGAGGAAATGTCGCAGCGGAGGGTGGTTTTACAACTACCTCAGGCTCACTAGTATTTCCTTTTCCCTCTCGTTTAAGGAGATATCTTCGGCTTCTTTTGGATCGGGCGGATTCTCCGTGTCTTTTGAAATGTCATGTGGGGGAGGTGATAAATCAATAACTCTCCCACTACGAAGAGTGGTTATCACTTGGCAGTGCTCCTATTATTCGGTAGAGGTGGAGCTAACACTAGGTTGACCTTGGAGAGGTCTTTGGCCTTGGGCAGGAAACTTGCTCTTCTCTTGGATGCTTAATGCGGATTGCATCTTGGAGATTTTTGCATTTATTTTGATGAATAAGCGTTCATATCGAGCATTGTTTGCACCTTGATAATTTATGAATTGGTTCATTGTATCCTCGAGGTTTCTCCGTTGTGGAGCTACATATAAGGCTGGAGGTGGTGGAGCTTAATGGTATTGAGGGGGTGATGGAGGTGGGATAACTTGTGAATGTGGGTTCATTGCATGTTGTGGTTGTCCATAATTGAAACCAGGATGGTTCCTCCATGAAGGGATATAAGAGTTCCCATGCGGGGCATTAAAATTTCCCTTGAACCCTCCTATATCATCCACTTGCTCGGTGTGCATGGCCTTGTAGGCAAAAATCGTTGGGCATGCCTTTGTGGAGTGACCCGCCTCACAGATAGAAGACACTTTTTCTTTCGAACCATGGCTGGATTCGGAGATATTACGCAACCGACCATCAAACCACTCTTTCACATCTCTCTAAAACTGATCGAATCGACATTCTATTAAGGTATTGCTATCCAAATGGTATAGACCAGAGGTAGTTTGATTGATAGGTTGTTGTCTTGGTCGAGCTTGGTTGGGATCAGATGTGTCCCATGCTTGAGTAGTCTCTGCGACATACTTAAGATGGGCCTCGGCATCGCATGAGTTTAAATCCCAAAAGGGTCTTTCACACATTGTTTGCACAAGTTGTTTGGAAGATATTGTCAACCCATTGTGGAAAAAATATATCAATAGGTGTTTGTCAAAACCATGATGGGGGCATGCTCTTACTAACTCTTAGAAATATTCCCAACATCTGTCAAAGGACTCATTATCGTGTTGTCGGAAAACTTGGATTTGAGTCTTGGTAGAGTTGGTCTTGTGATGCGAATAAAATTTTGAGACAAACTTAGACTGCATATCTCTCCAGGAAGTGACAGAGTTCAGGGGTAGAGACCATAGCCAAGTCTTAGCTTTATCCTTTAAGGAAAAAGGAAAAAACTTTAGGTGAACGACATCTTGCGTGCAAGTTTGATCACCAAATGTGTCACATGCCTCTTCGAACTCATGAATATGTAGGTATGGTTTCTCTGAACCCATGCCATGAAACGTAGGGAGAATCTATATCATCCCATTGTGAAAGTGGAACTGATCGACAGTATATGGAAGAAAAATGCAACCAGGGGTGATAGTCCGCTCAGGAAAGAGTAAGTCTTTCATGGGACGATAGGGGAGATCACCCTCTCTAGTATAGAAACTCACTGCATCAGACATTTTGCCCGCACTCTCTTTAAATGACTTTGTGTACTCACTTGGTGTTCTAGATGTGTGACTCGAAGTTCGACTCAGGTTGTAGCTACCGATAGAGTGCTCCAAAGTAGGAATTGGAAACCAGAATTGTGGAACGCGAGGTGTGTGGGGGCTTTCAGAGTTGTATTCAACGATTGGATTTTTGTGGATTCGGGTTGGAGCGTTGTGAGGAGTTTGAGTGTGTTCAGGATTTTTCATTAAAGGCCTTTGAGAGATGATGATTTTTTTTTATGTTTCTGGATTTTCTTGGTCAAAGTTTTGAGACTGACTTGATCTAGCCTAAGTCTACCTAAATCCCCGGCAACGGTGCCAAAAACTTGGCGCGGCCATAAATTTTTCTAGTGTGCGTGCTATTTAGGCTCAAGTGTAAGCCTGTCGCTTAAGTAATAATCCGATAAGTCGGGTATCGATCCTCGGGGAAATAGGATGAACGAAGTCGTAATGACGTTGGAGAGATAAAAGTAACCTAACCTTAACTCTAAAAAGAACGGAAAAGGTGATTTGAATTGTGAAATAGCTACATCTAGATGCAATTTTGAAAATGTTTAATTAATGAACTTAGGAATAAATGAAATGAAATTACTTTAAATGAACTGAAAGACTGATGATGATTTAACTAAACTTTAACTATAGATGAGAAAGATAGGTCGGGTTACAACCCCCACACCTTAGTAATCACTTCGTTGGATACTAGATTCAGAATTAAAGCTTTAAATGAATTCGGTTTTTAATGCTCCTAAGTATTACACATATAAGGGATCGTAGCTCGCAAAGTATGTAAGCAAAGGTTGAATTAAAATTGGGTATTTATTTCTCCTAAGTATTACACATATGAGGGATTTTAGCCCGCACAATATGTAAACAAAGGTTGAATTAAAGAAGTATCGTATTAATTATGATACAATTCATCTAAATTTTAATTTCAACTTCTATTTCCACTATCATGAATTACATCGGGTGGGGTTCATGCACCCTAATCCTAGAAAACTTATCCGGGCATATTAAAACTAGAATAAAACACGTTTTGAAGGAAAGAAACATTTTTTACTAATGAATGAATAAGTAGAAGAATGAAAATACTCACTAAAGAAATAAATATTGCAATAATGAAAGCAAATATTAGAATGATATTACTTGAATTGCAAAACTGGAATCAAAACTAGGGTTTCTTGTTATTGTCTTCTCTAAACTAATTACAATGCTTCTCTAACGAATTTTAAGCCTCCTCAATATCTGGGAGGTGTTTAAAATATATAATCTATGATTTTTAAGAGTTTCAACCATGCAAGACTCTAATTTTACAAGTGGATAAGTTTGAATTTCCGATACCCGAACCGATCCTGCTAAGGGGGTTCGGTTCAATTCGTTTTTCCTTCTCTTCGATTCGGTTCAATATTTTCGTGCTTTATAGGAAGTTCATCAAGTATAGCATCGGTTCGTTTTTCTTCCTCTTCGATTCGGTTCCATCTCTGAGTGCTTGACAGGAAGTTTCCCAGGATAGGAGCGGTTCGTTTTCCAACCCATTCGGTTCAGTTCCATCTTTTCAGGAACTTTTCCTCCTTGTATTTTTTTTTTGAAGATTTGTAACTTTTGGTCCAGAACACGGATTAGGATGCCAATCCTTCCTAAGCACTGAATACCTGCAAAATAGATAGGAAATACACGAAACTCGGCATACTAATTAGAAAATATCAATGACAATGATGTGAGATAAATCCACTCGAATTACACTTTGGGAGTGATAAAAGTCTCTAGGTTAAGGGGATAAATGGGAAGAATTTATGCCTAATCAATTGCTCTTGAACTTCTTCGACGGTTGTAACGGTATACGACATAATTAATTATGACGGACATTTATAAAAATATGTCCTTACAGAATGGATAGGAAACACCTGAGTACGATGGACTTCCCCATCTAATGTTTTCACATCTTCAATGAATTCGGTGTGTGAAAAAATTAGTTCTTCCATCAGTGTTATCCCCGCAAATGATAATAGTTTGAATGTATGTCTTGTTGTTCTCCTTGGAAATTATGGAAATAATGTACTAATAATGAAGATACTCTAATTTTTTATTGTTCGATTTTGTGTTTATCTTGTTGTGAATTTGTTCATGTAAAAGTGAGATGCACCCATGTTTAAATCCATGCACAATATCGGGTTACTATTTCAAATTCTCTTTGATGGAATGCATTTGTAATTCCCTATTTTTGAATGTTTTTTAATCCACAATTTGGAATGGTATTTAGAATGCACTGGTATTTGGAATGTTTTGTAATTCTCTATTTGGAATGGTATTTAGAAAGAGATGCACTGGTTTGAAATTTTCTTAAGTTTGGAACTCTTATTTGTACTGGTTTGGAATTTTGGTTTGCCATTGTGATTCAATGATGTGATGAAAGGTTTTTAAAATGTAAACTGATATGTATTTTGGTACTGATGTATAACCTAAACTTGAAATCATATATAAATCGAGTCGAATTCAACTGGACTAATATATAAATTGATCTAAACTGATTATAAATTGATCTTAATTCAACTAGTTTGATATATATAAAATGATTTAAACTGAGTTATATTATTTGTTCATGTCTGTTGTAGATCTGGTAAAGAGCATGATGGATGTGTTGTTCCGACCTCCCAAACCCACAACTCCAATTGAAGTAAAATCCTCATCATCACATCCAGAGATGCCTAGTAAAAAGGGGGGCCCAACAAATAGCTGAAGTACTAGGTGGGGCAAAAAGAGCCGACAATGAATTTTCTTCGGTGCAAACATTTTGGATTTAATTGCATATTTTTTTATGGCTTAATTGTTAATTAATTTTTGTTGTATTATTATTTTTTGATTTATAGATTAGTTATTGGCTTAATTATTAGTTAATTTATACTGAACAATTTGATGGCTTAATATTTATTTGTGAAAATATATACCGGTTTAAAAACATGTACATGTTTTTTGGGGAGACAAAAAATAAAAAAATTCATTTTTTAAGCATGGTCACAGTTTTGAGCCATGATCAAACCTTTGACCAAAATAAAAAATTAATACATGGTCACGGTTCAAAATTGTGACCATATATTAATTTTTTTATTTTGTTCAAAGGTCTGGTCACAACTCAGAACCATGACCATTAGAAGAATCCCCCCTAAAAACACCACAAAAAAATTTTCACAAGTGGGGTCATAGTTTTGAGTCGAGACCACCAATTCATGATCACAAACAATGACCAGTACTTTAATGTTTATGGACTCACTAGACCATGACCCTCTATTAGGGTCAAAGCTTTGGTCCGTGACCCTCTATAATGGTCCCCAATAAATAATCATAGCCCAAATCCGTGATCATGGCTCGGGGTCAGGGTCCAAAATTGTGACCATTTTTGGTATATGGCGTAGTAACACTCCTTTGGAGTTCTTTTTTGCTAATGACAAACCTGGATGGATCCGGGATGGGATAGTGGAGCCCATTCCTAACCAGTTACGAAAAGGTTCGCTCATGCTGGAGGGAGCATCCCCACTTAGTGATCGGTCCGCTAGTTCACGTAAATTCGAAGAAGTTATCACGGATGAGCCACATGCAGGGAAACTTGCACGTGTGAATCTGGCCGGGCTTTCCTGAGGTATCTAATAACCTTGCTTCTGGGGAGAAAATGATATGAGAAAAAGAAAAAATGGGAGAAGTTTTAACAAATAGCGAGAAAATTTATTTATCAAAGCCTAGTCTCAAAGAAAGGGGTAAACATCAAAACCAAGTCGCAAAGAAAGGGAATACTTCAAATATTTTCTCAAACTATATATGTTGAATTGTCATCATAAATAATGGGAGATTGTTAAAACAAAAGTATTTTCATATGTAAATATTTTGTATGATAACAATACAATTGATATATGATATCATTTCACTCTTTTTGCTCTAATTCTCTTGAGATGAAAACATGAACTTAAAACATGATGAAAGCTATCTTCAGGATTATATCAATTAATAAACCAAAAATATTAAGAGAATCATGAACTAAAGAATATATACGCCATCAAATGATACAAGTGATAAAGCAATACATGTTCTCATGAAATAAATAACTAAGTTATCAAGAATAATAATACATATGATCACGCAATACATATGATCAAGCAATGAATGTGATCACGCAAGCAATAAAAAAGTTATTAAGAACAATAAAAAGACAAATCTAACTAGTCATGAATATTTCATTTATTACAATTTGTTCTTGCTCATTTTATCCCCCTTATGTATGTTTATTCCTATATTTATACTTGTTAACCATCTATGACAACCCTCTTACTAAAATAATAGGTGGCCAGCCCAATACTCTAATAATCACAGGAATTATAGACGGTCCATTCTCAGCATCACTGTCGATTAAAATAATAGTATGAGATAACCACCAATCATTTTAGAAAACGGACTGTCAAATTTAAAATTTTGGAAATAAAGGAAAACTCTTAGACAATCCCATTTGTAAAAACGGTGGATACCAAAAAAATCAACGAGTAATGGAATACAATATGCATAAATCAATAACCGAATAAGTTGTCGGTTAACAGACTAATACAAATAGTTACACCGAGTATTACAATTTAAATATCACAGTACAATAAATGAGTACAAAGCATGGGAAACACGCTCGAATAAGTAAACTGAACATAACTAGAGTACAATGGAAAGAAGCGTCTCTAACAAATATCCTACAACATCCGTAATATGCTATAACTCCATGACAACTGGAACAGAGAGTCAATACGGGTGTCCTTGCGGTAGAGCACCTGAACGGACAAGGAGTTGCATGCAAAACAAATTAATATGGACGGACTAGGGCCCGACTTGCTATGATTACCATGTGACAAAAATGCATGACAGTTAAGTGTGTGATTCTCTCGCAATTAACATAATAATTCTCACCTCTCACATCTAAAAACACAACCTAACGCAATATCGATGAAATGCTTAATGATTATATATGAAAGGGGAGAACTTATCTACAATACTCAAGGAGACATCCAATCAATATTCACAACTCTACATGAACAGTTCCTATTTCTTTCTTTAGGAATATACATAAATGGTAAATCATTTTATCAAATGTTTACCAATTCAATACCTTTTCAAAACTTTCTTTACCAATTTTATTTCCTTTCTTCCATCTAGGAAAAAAAATACATATTTTAAAAGCAAGTTTTATTATTAATAAAATTCTTTTCCATTTCATATCATATCCTCCATTTCCCTTCTTCCATCCGGAAAATGTATTTAATTTCCCCATTTCCCTTCTTCCATCCGGGAAATGTAAGTAAAGCCATTATACTATCATAAAATGCTTTAACATCAATAATGTCCCACATTATTAAGAATACTTATATTCACATACATATAACGATTCTAGGACCGTCCCTCCGGGTTTCCTCACTAGACACTCCCCTGAATGGCTATCATCTTCCAGGGCCTATCAAACAAGACAACCTGGGATCATACCGAAACGTCGGGAAGTGTCCATACCCCTGCGAGTGAGTCATAACCACACCCAGAATTACCTCACTAGCGCAGAACCAATATACAATAACCGGTCATATGGCCAAAGGACTATATTCACCCTGCATTCATTAGTCAAAGGGACTTCACCTTAACGCGCGCAACTTCCCTTATGATAGAGATTTAGAGAGGTGTGTAATCATAAATTAACATTTATGAAAATCATTTTTCTATTTTGAAATCATCCACTTTTACATTCTCGAAAACCATATATACTTAGCCATTTCTGCCAAATTTTAGAATATACATTTCTTATTCTTAGAGTCATGTTATTTTAATGACCTAAGACCCGAAGTGCCAATAGACTCACACTAGTCTCCAAGAGCCCAACACAAAACCATAAATCATCAAAATGAGTCTCCCTCAATAATAGACTCCCAAATGTCTCAACATTAACATTTTTACCTTCTATAAATTTTAGGTTAACTTCTTATATCATTCGAACATTAACCTACACAATCTTACCTTTAGAATAAGCCTCAAATAATCACATGCTAGCCTAGGGTATTTGTCTACCCAAAACAACCCTCTACTACTCCTCATTACTTCCCAAAGGAAGGTCCCTAAACCTGGAACCTAAAAGAAAAGGGGCTAAAACAAAACTAGAAAAACCCCACAAAACAGGGCAGCTAAATCGATTCGCCCTAGGGACGAATCGATTCACCCCTGGTTGCGAATCGATTCGCCTAAAAGCGAATCGATTCGGTGAGTAAAACCAACATTTTGCATCTATCTGAACCAATTCGGCCTTATACCGAATCGATTCAGTCTCTCAGACTTGTATCCTACCCCCTAACCGAATCGATTCGCCTGGGAGCCGAATCGATTCGGCCCTGGGAATTGGCCCAGTTTGTGCTATGGGTTTAAGAACCCTAATTTCTCCAAAACCCTAAATCCTTGATTTCTTCCAACATCAATAAAAATTATTTCTACTACATCATTCCTACAAATCAAATAACTAATTTTCTCAACTCAAATCAAATTAAACCACAAGATTAAAGGTTTAATCACTAAAAAACTAGAAATCCCAAAAATGGTTTAAATCTCCAAAATATAACTATACATGCAATTTATCACATTAAATCAATATCTAGCAAGTAAGAAACTTGCCTCGACTTTGCAGTCTCGGATTCTCTTCCGGTAGCAACGATTTTCGGCTTCAATCTCCATTTTCTCTCTCTTTTCTCCCATTTCTCCCAACTCTCTCTCTCTCTCTCTCTCTCTCTCTCTTAGCTTATAACATGAAATAAGGGAAAATAAAAGGGTTGGGAGAACTTAAACGGAGTCTAAACATTAATTCCCCTCTTTTAAGTGTTAATACACCATTAAAATGACTCGTAACCTCATAATTGAGTCATAACCCGTCAAAAGTGCCCGAAACTCAAAAATACAACTTGGCACTTATTTCGACTATCTCGATTATTCTAAAAATAACCGCACCCCCTATTTTGGCATTCGGAATAACGTGAACTATTTTTATGTTCCAAATTCATTTTATTTCATTAATTAGGCTCCAATTTACATATGAGTCATAACCGTCGCATAACATATAACGACGCAATAAAACACAATATAATGCTATTTACCTTCTCATAACGGTAAATACACAAAACATAGTATAATTATCCCTTAATATCACGGGAAATAATATTTACACCCACTTCCCCTATTTTATAAAATTATCCCATCAGGCAAAATAATATAAAATAGCCGCCCAAAAGTCCGGGTTGTTACATACTCCCCCCTTAGAAGGGAATTTTGCCCTCAAAATTCAGACGTACCCCATACTCATACAAAGGGTATACTATTCCAAACTATCGTTCTATCATTCTTAGCAAACCCCTCGGTAGTACGACGTTCCCATTGGACTCGGACTAAGGTCATCACTATTCGATCTCAGTCTACCTTTTTCATGCTCTAAAATAGCACTAAATCGTTCCTCATGAACTATGATCCTACCTTTCTACTACGGAAGGAGATACCTACATATCTCGGTAAAATTTGCCTTTCTTCTCGAATCAATTATACCCTTGCCAGGGAATAACTGCACTAACATATAATCGCTCAACCCCACACTACTTACTTATATTCGCATTGGCATAGGACTTAAAATTATGCGGCTCAATGAGCCCAATCATTAAAGAAATATTCCTGGACCACTCCAAGACCAAAGAATATATTGTCCGCTGGTTCCATTCCAATGAGCAAGCAAATTACTCAGCTGACTTCACTAGGCCACACTCCGAACTATTGTGAGGAAATTCGAACTATAAAAACTACTAATCCAATCCTTCCTTTAAGTCGAACCCTCCTATTCAAGGTATGCCTTTCGGTATTTGGTTAACTTCCTCCATACATTCATCCACTTGCGGGTGGTAGGATATACCCCATATCCATACGGTTCCCATTTCTTCCTGGAAACTTTACCAAAACTTTGACACGCAATTCTAGTCTCAGTCCAACACTATGTTGATAGGCACCACACACGGTTCCACACTCCACCTTGTAAAGATGGGCGTACTCCTCTGTAAATAGTCCGCCCACATTGGCCAAAAAAATGGCGATTTGTTCAGACGATCAACAATTTCCTCAAATAGGATCATGACCATCACAATATCGGTAATTCGATGAATATGTCCATGGATATACCCGTCCTCATTCCACACTACTCTCTTCACACAAGTAGGTGATCTGGTCAATCACGAACATGAACGCTCTTGTTATAGTATCCCCTCGGTTAAGATTGTTCCACTTGGCATTCCATGCCTTAATTAATCTCTCTGATGGGCTTTCTACTCGGCGCTGCCCCGTACGCACTTCTTTAGCGAAAGGGAATATCCAATTGATAGTCCTTTGCGAACTCCACTTATTGCTCATGAAAAGACCAATTTCCTTCCCAGGAAGTAGTGCCTCTATTCCTTTAAGGCAAGTACTAGCACTATGAACTCTACATCAAGCGTGGGATAACACTTCTCACGAAATTTAAGTATGTGAGATGCATAAACAATGGGTCCATGCTCCCGTATTAATATTTCTTGTTATTGGCAGAGACTCATTCATTAAATCCACTCTCGATCTTAACAACACGAGTGCAGGAGTAAAAGTCAACTCCTACTTCAACTCCTCGAAAACTAAGTTACCGACGCCATGCTCTATCTAAGAGAGGCCCCACCTTATATTGCCTAAACATTCCAAATCACTCGAGATCCTATACCTCTTCATTATAGGGACCTAAACCTACTTAGAGTTAACCCACAAACCTATTGTGGTCAACTCCCTACCGCCTTCCTAAAACAATGTCATATGCCTTAAGGGCCTTACGTCCTAATAATCATAAAGTCGATATATATCCTAATAAAGTCGAATAGGTATTATACTAAGTATATCCCTAGTGTCCAAGACCTTTACCGACTTCCTACATTCGATCGGTTTCATGCGTGGGACGTCTCACCAAGGCGAAATCCAAATAAGGAACCCTCCCGTTACACTACTACCTCGCATCATCGGTCATCAAGATGTAACGGTCGAAGATACATGATCGGCACCGCTAAAATCCTAACTCGTAACCCTACTAATGCACTTCTACTTATATGTCCTACCATATTAATTAATTGAAAATTTAACTAATCTGGCATTTACTTTATGTAAGATGCCACAAATGCTTTATCCCAATATACATACATACATCTTTTTAAATGTCCTTCTCCTTAAGGCATAACCATAAGTCTCAATCCGATTTTCATATCTTAGTCTCCCCCACATCGATCAGAGGGGGACTATATACAGTGCTTCTATCTCGCACTTCAATCACGTGATTCTCGGATAAAACTTCCAACCCAGCACCCAACCATAAAATAAAATAAAATAAAAGAAGAAAGAATAGCATCTCTCCACTCCCAACGTCGTTAAGGTTCACACGTGGAGCATCTCGCAAAAGAGAAATCCAAACAAGGAACCCCTCCTATGCATTACTACTTAACTTTGTTGGTCGTGGAGATAAGTCAACATCATACATAAGTAAAACAAACAAATCAAATAATGAAAACTTCCTACATACCTTAAAACACCTCTATAAAGTCTCAACCTGTATCCAGGAGAGATATTATAGAACCACTAGTTCCATTTTAAAACTAGACATAAGATAGCCTCGCGATTTATTCGCTTGCTATCGCTCCAAACAAATCAAGAATATTTCCACTTGTATATTTCATATAACCCGAGTAGCACATACCACACATATACTTTTAAAGTATCATCACTCGCCTCATAACGAGTGAAGAAAAATATAGAACTTCCCTACCATGGAAGTCATATAGATACATTCACTATAATAATATCGATACTACCACAAGCTCGATTTTACACACCCGAATCTAAGGTTAATACCATACTACTCCATCTTATCATAAGGAATGCTCCACCCCCACTAAGGTGGAAATTCCCGCCAACATACTTGACAATCTCTGGCCACTACCAATGGTTCCTAGACACATTATTCGAGTCTTAACCGAACCAAACTATTCCCATCTATGCCCTAACTAGGCACTCTATTCTTGCCCTTGTTCTCCAAAGGACAAGATCAAAATGAGTATTTCCCTTAACTTCTTCAGCAAAGAGAACATTCTACTAGCCTCCCCCGGACTTGGTTCAATGAGTCTTCCTCAGGTGGATGTTTACCAATGGGGTATCATGAACACTACTTCTCTAGAAGTGTTATCAACACTAACTTGTGAGCCTATCATTTCCACTGAAGGGCTCTCTCAAAGGGCAAAAACTTCTTGCTCCACCAAAATATGGTGACTACCATACTCGCCACTTCAACCTTATTCCTATGGGTGTAAGATTTTCCTCCAATCTTCGCACCTGGGCACTTTTATACCCCACTCTAGGCCAAAACTGACGGGCCTTACATTCTCACCGAATGAGATTACACTTCCTACTTGCAGCGGTACTTGGAAAACTATATCTACTGTACTTAGTAGTTGCGGTAGCAATATAAAAGAATTCTACGAAGGGAGAGACCTCTAAAGCGGCCCTCATCCCCGACTACAACTTACAGCTCTTAGAAATCCCGCCTCGTGACGACTTCATAACAGCCTTCTTTGACGTACTTCATCTGTCGACTTACGAGTCTCACACGAACGCGCAAAAGATTTTTGTGGTTCTCGTATCATAGGAGGAGAACAAAATTTCACAAGAGAAATCAATGATCTTAATCCTAAGGCTCTATAACAAATCAGAAGTAACGCAGAAGGCGTAATACATCCGTACAGATTCTTGAGGACTCTAGAACTCGATGCTCTGATACCATATATGACAACCCGCCTACTAAAATAATAGGTGGCCAGCCCAATACTCTAATAATCACAGGAATCATAGATCGTCCATTCTCAGCATCACTGTCGATTAAAATAATAGTAAGAGATAAGCACCAATCATTTTAGAAAATGGACTGTCAAATTTAAAACTTTGGAAATAAATTAAAACGCTTAGACAATCCCATTTGCAAAAATGGTGGATACCAAAAAAATCAACGAGTAATGGAATACAATATGCATAAATCAATAACCGAATAAGTTATCGATTAATAGACTAATACAAATAGTTACACCGAGTATTACAATTTAAATATCACAGTATAATAAATGAGTACAAAGCATGGGCAACACGCCCGAATAAATAAACTGAACATAACTAGAGTACAATGGAAATAAGCATCTCTAACAAATATCCTACAACATCCGCAATATGTTATAGCTCCATGACAACTGGAATGGAGAGTCAATACGGGTGTCCTTGCGATAGAGCACCTGAACGGACAAGGAGTTGCATGCAAAACAAAGAAATATGGACGGGTCAGGGCCTGGCTTGATATGATTACCATGTGACTAAAATGCATGACAGTTAAGTGCGTGATTCTGTCCCAAGTAACATAATAATTCTCACCTCTCACATCTAAAAACACAACCTAGCGCAATATCGATGAAATGCTCAATGATCATATATGAAAGGGGAGAACTCATCTACAATACTCAAGGAGACATCCAATCAATATTCACAACTCTACATGCAGAGTTCCTATTTCTTTCTTTAGGAATATACATAAATGGTAAATCAATTTATCAAATGTTTACCAATTAAATATCTTTTCAAACTTTCTTTACCAATTTTATTTCCTTTCTTCCATTCAGGAAACAAAATACATATTTTAAAAGCAAGTTTTATTAACATAAAAATGCTTTTCCATTTCATTTCATTTAATATCTTCCATTTTCCTTCTTCCATCCAGAAAATGTACTTAACTTCCCCATTTCCCTTCTTCCATCCGGGAAATGTAAGTAAAGCCATTTTATTATCATAAAATGCTTTAACATCAATAATGTCCCACATTATTAAGAATAGTTATATTGACATACATATAACGATTCTAAGACCGTCCCTCCGGGTTTCCCCACTGGACGCGCCCCTAAACGACTATCATCTTCCAGGGCCTATCAAACAAGACAACCTTGGATCATACCGAAATGTCAGGAAGCGGCCAAACCCCTACGAGTGAGTCATAACCACACCCAGAATTACCTCACTAATGCAGAACAAATATACAATAACCGGTCATATGGCCAAAGGACTATATTCACCCTGCATTCATTAGTCAGGGGACTTCACCTTAACGCGCGTAACTTCCCTTATAATAGCGATTTAGAGAGGTGTGTAATCATAAATTAAAATTTATAAAAATCATTTTTCTATTTTGAAATCATCCACTTTTACATTCTCAAAAACCATATATACTTAGCCATTTCTGCCAAATTTTAGAATATACATTTCTTATTCTTAGAGTCATGTTATTTTAATGACCTAAGACCCGAAGTGCTAATAGACTCACACTAGTCTCCAAGAGCCCAACACAAAACCATAAATCATCAAAATGAGTCTCCCTCAATAATAGACTCCCAAATGTCTCAACATTAACATTTTTACCTTCTATAAATTTTAGGTTAACTTCCTATATCATTCGGATATTAACCTACACAATCTAACCTTTAGAATAAGCCCCAAATAATCACCTGCTAACCTAGGGTATTTTTCTACCCAAAATAACCCTCTAGGACTCCTCATTACTTCCCAACGGAAGGTCCCTAAACCTGGAACCTAAAAGAAAAGGGGCTAAAACAAAACTAGAAAAATCCCACAAAACAGGCAGCCGAATCGATTCGCCCTAGGGCCGAATCGATTCGCCCCTGGTTGCGAATCGATTCGCCAAAAAGCAAATCGATTCAGTGAATAAAACCAACATTCTGCATCTATTGGAATCGATTCGGTCTCCCAGACCTGTATCCTGCCCCCTAACCGAATCGATTCGCCTGGGTGTCGCATCGATTCGGCCCTTGGAATTGGCCCAGTTTGGGCTACGGGTAAAAGAACCCTGATTTCTCCAAAACCCCAAATCCTTGATTTCTTCCAACATCAACAACAATCATTTCTACTACATCATTCTTACACATCAAATAACTAATTTTCTCATCTCAAATCAATTAAACCACAAGATTAAAGGTTTAATCACTAAAGACCTAGAAATCCCAAAAATTGTTTAAATCTCCAAAATATAACTATACTTGCAATTTATCACATTAAATCATTATCTAGAAAGTAATAAACTTGCCTCGAGTTTGCAGTCTCGGATTCTCTTCCGGTAGCAATGATTTCAGCCTTTAATTTCCTTTTTCTCTCTATTTTCTCCCATTTCTGCAAACTCTCTCTTCTCTCTCTCTCTCTTGGCTTATAACATGAAATAGGGGAAAATAAAAGGGTTGGGAGAACTTAAACGAGGTTTAAACATTAATTCCCCTCTTTTAAGTGTTAATACACCATTAAAATGACTCGTAACCACATATTTGAGTCATAACCCGTCAAAAGTGCCCGAAACTCAAAAATACAACTTGACACTTATTTCGACTATCTCGACTATTCTAAAAACAATCGCACCCCCCCATTTAGACATTCTAAATAACGTGAACTGTTTTTATGTTCCAAATTCATTTTATTTCATTAATTAGGCTCCAATTTACATATGAGTCATAACCGTTGCATAACATATAACGACGCAATAAAACAAAATGTAATGCTATTTACCTTCTCATAATGGTAAATAGACAAAACATAGTAAATATTATCCCTTAATATCATGGGAAATAATATTTACAACCACTTCCTCTATTTTATAAAATTATCCCATCAAACCAAATAATATAAAATAGCCGCCCAAAAGTCCGGGTTGTTACACCAGACAACCTCTGTTATTGATATGTACATCCTTTATGAGGTATAATTGAGCTTTTGTAGGTATTATGGGTGCATAGTGTGAAGTTTGATGCATTTTAAAACAGTTTTGCCGTAAGACGCAACTTTAAGGGAAATTTGGTCTTTTCAAACTCCATATTTTAGATGATATAAAATAACTAACTTGTATTCATCAAAGTATCTTCATGTGGCGGTTGACCGTGCGTCATTCCAATCCTGAATGAGGAAGTTATGGTCATTTATACATTTTCCATACTCGTCAACTTCAAGGGTAATTTGGTAATTCCACACTAGATAATTGGACGGTTTCAAAAGACCAACATGTATATCTTTGAATTATTTTTGCGTGTCTTCCAACCGTGCATCATTCTGAGTCCGTATGAAGATTATTTGGATTTTTTGTGTGACGTGTCATACTCGGATGAATGTGAGAAAGGGGACTACTTGAGTCAGAAAAGATTCGAAATTGGTTCGAATCGATTCGGGTACTGCCCAATTATGTAAAACTCAATTTTTAGGGGGAGGTTCCTTTGGTATTTATATGAAAACATTATTTTTAAATGTACAAAAATCTTTTATTTTAGTTTAGTTAGGGTTGAAAGTTGATTTTTGGGAGCTTCTCTCTTTCTCTCTCACCTAGGGTTCCATGCTCATTTGGATTTTGTAAGTATATTATTAATTGGGTTTCTTTATTTTATTCAAGCTTCCTTTGTTGTTTAATGGTTTGTTAACTATTTTTCTTTCTTTGATAATTAGTTCTTCTTTCCTATTTACTTGACTTCATTGAATACATGTCATTTAATATGCTTTGTAGCCAATTTAGTTTAGGTTGATATGGTTGAAATCACCTTGGATTAGTTGGTTGCTTTTCTTTGATGATGGATTATACTAGTTTTAATGGGTTAGGTTGTTCTTGATTTTATGCCTAGGGTATTTGACTGTGTCTATCATGTAGGCGTCGTATTTACAACTTTGCGTGCGTAATCTAGGGAATATTTGTTGATGCCAAAATTATATAAGCTTTAATGAGAATTTAGGAGGAGACAACTCTAGAATTGATTAGTTATGAAAATGAGATTTAATATTTCAAAGATTTTCATCCCATATAACAATTTATACTAATTAATCCCAGGTGAGGGATATCATTCTCAATCGATATATTATTATTATTATTATTATTATTATTATTATTATTATTATTATTGTGTTTAAGTTAATTTAAATACATACCTAGTTGTTAATATTTTGTTAAAACATTATCTTTTATACTTTTATTCAGAAGTAACAAATCAATTAAAGTCTAACAAACATTTCATATGGATTCGATACCCCAACTTGTCGTTATACTCCCATAAGAGTGTAATTAAAGTTTAGATTTTTGCATTGCGGTGGGAGTCGACAATACTGACATCATAGTCACACGGATGCTCGGTTTCCCACTTCATCAAAATGTCACCATTGTTGAGGAATGTTTTGTTTTAGATTGTGATTGATTTAGTATTTCAGAATATTTTTTTCTTCGCATATTTATTCTTTGTTTTAATTTATTTATAGACTTGAGCATTTGACCTGCAAGAACGCTTAAATTTGTGGCCTCATACCTCTTTTTTGAAATTACCATTTTGATCAATTGGGGGTATGCATGTCTTATTCTTGTGTTTTTGGTAAATTTAATGTTTCATGCTTGTATCGCAACAATAATTTTCAAAATCCCCCCAAACCAAAGACTTTTGCTGATTATTTATAAAGTCAAAAACTTTATACATCTAAAGTGACTTTGGGTGATTACTACCAAAGTCAAGTAAAGGATTTAGGGAATGATGAGAATGATTTTTCCAATATTGGGCCATCAAAGTTTTATAATAAGGAAGTCAAAACTTATTGTGATAGTAGTTCTCCTAAATATTATTGCAATAGCTTTCCAAATTCTTATAATAGTAATTTTGAGAGTAGCTCTTGGAATAGTTCTCAAACTTTTATTTTGTATAATTCGCGCCTCCACCTATTACATTGCGTGAGTTCCTTCGAATTCTTGATAATGAAAAGTTTGAAAATCATTATTGGGGAAAAATCATTTTTGGGAACATCAGTTGGATGTATTATTCGAATCCAATGATGATTTTTCTTTCTAAATTTTTTAATTGAAGAATATTTTTAACCAAATGAGAAATCCGAGGTTCTTGAGCCAAGGATACCTATTTTGGAGGAAACCATGCTTCTTCTAGCCAAAGCATAATGGGTAACGATAATGGTGATGATATGGACATTGAATCACTTTGCACTGAGATGATTTCTTCTTTGAAAGAAAAAGCCAAATAATTTTTTAAGATCAATTCATTGAGAGAGTGAGTCTTTCTCCTTTGAAATTAAATCTTCAAGAGATGATGAGTCGTCTCTCGAGGTTGAATTTATTTCATCCCCGTTCCCGTTTGCCATTATCGAACCATTACAAGTTGAAATCTTTAAAACACTCGATCCTTTTACTGACTAGGAATTTGTGCTTGAATTACTTTACTTAAGGATATTCCCTTATATGTGCCCCACCTCCCATTCCATTTGAATATTTTTTTTAGGAAATTCAGTTTTAGTTGGACCACAATTGTACTTTTCACTCGTTAAATCCAAACCCCTCATCACCCGTTAATTGTTTTATTTGGTTATGGTTCCTTTTTCACGCCCAAACCATGTCTTACTTTGTTAAAACGGAATTACTATTTTGGGGGAGACATGAACTCGAATGAGGGGCCACAATTAATCCTTTATTGTCAAATCTTATTTTGGGTGGACCCTGAAAAATTTCAAATCTTTTTGCCTTTGAATAAAGATTTGAAAATTTAATTCATAATTTTTCCTTTGTTTTCAATGATTATTCAAATAAATTACCAATCCAATAGATAATTCAATGATTAATGTTCTCCATTTTATGAGTTATTATACTTTAGTCCTCAAATCATTGATAATATGGAAAACTTTTTGAATTAAATTTTGAACCTATAAGCACATTCATTTTTCTTGTTTAATTGATTTGGTTTAAGGCCTTTACAACTCGGTAATCTTTTGTTTCATTTGTATATACTTACACCAAGTGAGCTTTGTTCTTTTCTTCATTTTTGCGTGTTTATACATTACACTCCCCTCCTTGAAAACATCAAATTCATCGATACTCTCACTATTCTTTCTTTCATCAATCATTTATTCAGTTCATTTTGAAATGTGTTAATTGAGCATGATTTTCAATGTTGTTTTGACTCTAGAATTACTTAAACTTTAGGAAAGGATCATATTCCATATTTTTTATTACACACATATTAACCTTGACATCATCTTATATTATTACGGTAGTCAACCCCTTTGAGGCTAAATATAGACTTGCATTTCATAACCCAAAATCTCATAACCAATTCCACATTGGAGTTTTTAAACCATATACACACCTTCCATACCTTTTCGAAATCATACTTAGGATTTAATAATACTTTTATTTTTTGGTTGTAATTAAGCACATGAGTTGACGGTTATTCTCGAGAAAAAGAAGTGAAAAAAAGAAAAGAAAAGAAAATGAAGAAAAAGAAAGGGATTGAAAAAGTAAGAATCCTGATGTTATTAAAGAACAATAAAGTTAGTCATACTCCATTGTCATATCAAATGCTTTGTATGGAATTTATTAACTAATTTTAAAATTCTCCGTGATATTCCATTATTCTGAGTATTCTTCCTGAACTCTTTGAATCCATACATATTCCTTTCATTTCATAACCTTAACCCTAAACCTACATTACAACCCTTATAAATGTCCTATGTGATCCTAGGATAAATTTGATTAGAAAGTCATAATAGTTGCGATAAACTGTGAAAATGCATTTCATCTCATTTGGTGAACGGTATATTTTCATTGATATTGCAATTTTTTATTTTACATGTAACATTCCTCACTAATGATATATGTGCGGCCTAGTTTCCATTTACATTTACTCATTATGACCGCATGTCCTGTATATGTTACACCTTATTCTTAGTGATTTCATTTGTTGAATGTAAACATCGGTGATGATCAAATATCATGCGTGCTTTAATATTTATCCTATTTATAAAAGTTTTTCCAAATCAAACTATTTTATTATGCCCCATCTTCCTCCGACTTTTTAAGGTTTTTATTGTAATGAAGTTATTCTAATATTAATAATTACAGAATTTCAGATGAATTCATTCTCTATCCTTTTCGTTATTGTTGAGTTTGTCTTGTTTGTTATCTATGAATACTCTTGAGAAAACTTGATGTTTGTGGGTTTCATCCCTGAAAACACCCACGAGACAACACTCATCCACTAAGGTAACCTAGGGGTTTAACGACCCATTGTATATGCTAAATGCAATTGTGTTCCCTACGATAGTGCCTTTTTATTATATATATATATATATATATATTGGTTGGCCTATCTCTTTTGCTCTTTTTCATTCATCTTTATTGCTAGGGACTAGCAATGTGTAAGTTTGGGGGTGATTAGTCATGAATATTGCATTCAATACCCTTTATTCTAATGCATTTTAGTCCCCTCATGTATGTTTATTCATATATTTATGCCCTTAGACAAACTCTATTATTACTATTTGTAAGGTATAATTGAGATTTTATAGGTATTATGGATGCATAGTGAAGTTGGATGTGTTTCGAAAAACTTTAGTCTCAAGACGCTACTTTAAGGAAAATTTTGTCTTTTCAAACTCCATGTTTTGGATGTTATAAATATACCAACATGTATATCATCAAATTATCTTCACGTGGCCACTGATCATTCATCATTTTGAGCCCGCATGAGGAAGTTATGGCCCTTTCTACAAGGTTTTGGCATATTCTTCAACTTCAAGGGTAATTTGGTAATTCCATACTAGATAATTTGGAGAGTTTCAAAAGTCCAACATGTATATCATTGAATTATCTTCACATGGCTTCTCACCGTGCATCATTCCAAGTCCGTACAAAGATTTTATGGATTTTTTGTGTGGCGTGTTAGAATTTAATCAAAGGGGATTACTTGAATCATAATCGATTCAGAATTGGACCGAATCGATTCGGATACTGTTCAATTCTATAAAAAATTGTATTATAGTTTTTTTTGTATTTATATGTGAACATTCTTTTGAGTTATGAAAATCTTTTGTTTTATTAGGATTGAAAGATGGTTTTTCAAATCTTTTCTCTCTCTCTCTCTCTCTCTCTCTCTCGTAAGTATACTAGTCACTGTATTACTCCATTTAATTCAAGCTTTCATTGTTGTTTAATGCTCTGTTAACTAATTTTATTGCTTTGGTAATTATTTCTTCCTTCTTATTTACTTTATTTTCTTCAATACCTGTCATTTAATATGCCTTGTAGCTATTTTATTTTAGGTTAAGATGATTGAAATCACCTTGGATTAGTTTATTGTTTTGCTTTGGTGATGGTTTATACTAGTTTTGATGGGTTAGGTTGTTCTGAATTTTACACCTAGGATTTTTAATGGTGTATATCATGTATGTGCCGTATTTATGACCTTGCATGTGTGATTTTCAGGATATTTGTTGAAGCCAAAATCAAATAAGATTTTATGAGAATTTAGGGAGTCATAACTCTAGGTTTGATAAATTTTGAAAATGAGATTTAGTCTCACAAATCCTTCCTTCCCAAGCAACCATTTATACTAATTAACCTGAGGTGAGGGGTATCATCCTAAATAAATAGTTTCTATTCTTTTTTGTGTTTAACTTAGTTTAAATACGTGCCTAGTTGTTAATGTTCTGTTAAAACATTATATCTTACATTTTTTATTTAGAAGTAATAAATCAATTAAAATTTAAAAAAAATTCCTTGTGGATTCGATGCCCGGACTAGCCGTTATACTCCCATAAAAGTGTAGTGAAAGTTTAATTTTTTGCAATGTTGTGGGAACCGACAACAACGATAGCATAGTCATGCGGACACTCGGTTTCCCACTACATCAATATACACACCAAAGATATATCATGGCCATTAATAGAAATCAAATCCACAAAGTATCAATCATGGCATGAGAAGAAGCAAGCATGCACCATGGATCATAGCATGAAAAGAAGCAAGCATGCACCATAGAAAAATTGTCATTATATCCTTAAAAGCATTAACCAAAGCATAACAAAGACAAATCTTCATCTCTATTTATACTCAAGCCATGAGTTCATTTATAGATATTCACAACCAAATAAATACGATCCATGCATACTTAACTATGATAAGCTCGCTCAGTTCATGACTAGATCAACTTATCCTTACAAGTCAAATTCAGTCATTTCATCATCAAGACTCAACGGACTTCATTCCCAATAAAATATGCATTAAAATGTCAATGTTGATGCAAAAAACTAGACTAATCTAATTATTTGATCACAGATAAATAAAAATAAAAGAGATAAGATATTTTTAAAGTGGTTCGTCTTGATGGAAGAGCCTACGTCCACTATTGTGTATTGCTTTGAGATTGTTCAATTGCCTCCATTTTCGTGTCCCTCGGATGTACGTTTTACAATATATTTATAGCCCCCAGGGGGTGTACAAGAGTTGGAATATCAAATGATGGAATGTCTTTATATCATAGACATTTACATCTGTACAATCATTAATGTATACAGTTGTTGCTATTTTCATGTCGTCGTTGGTCGGCATCCCTGGTGTTGGTTAGTATTTCATCCTTGGTGACTATGATTAATATTCCAATCTACAAAATGTGTCAGTATATGAATGGTCCATATAGATGGATAATTTTTGGTATCAACAGAATCCCCAATGTTTCATGCCTAAAGTTTTCACAAAAGTATGGAGCATTTGGCTCTTAAAGTTGCTCGGGCAACAATTTTAGGCCTGGTACTAGAATGAATCCTATTTCAAAAGCTGAAGGGAAACGTCCTGTAGAATCAAGCTTTGTATTTTTTTTTTGTTAACACAGTCATGTTATTAATTTGATTGGATGAAATGGAAATTTAATCAACTTCTCTTATGTTTAATGTTAATCCTTTCTTTATCATTAATTCTATTGACACATTTTGATTAACTTGAGTATCAATGATCAATGAGTGAATATGTTATACTAGCATACTTAGATTAAAATCTAATTTATACCTAGTTAGATGAATACATTGGTTCTACTAGCATACTTAGATTAAAATCTAAATTTAAATCCAGTTACCCATGTGTCTCCAAAGGTTTTACTAATGCACCTAAGTATTGGATTTTTGCATTAAATACCAGTGGTGTGATCAGGCGTTTGTGGAATATGTGCTTACATTCCTCTTGTGAAATCTTTGCAAGGTTCTTCCTGTACTTTTACCAGTAGGATAAAGATCTTGTTTTATCCTTATGTTTGTGGATGAAGTTTCTTGAGGATTTAACATCCTGTTGACTTGGACTTTGTGTATCAATGATCAAGTTTGTGCCTGCTCTGAGCAATTTATTGCTTCTGTCGAGCAACGTTCAGGGCAATATTTACTGAGCCTCGCAATAATTTTCTAAACCAAGCAACAATTTATAACTTTTTGTCAATTAAATAGAGTAGTGCATAGCAATAGTACTCCCAAAAAAAATTAACAACAAAAAATGGAAAGAACTGACGATTTTATTAATACTGCAAGTTGATTTCACACTAATTACAACAACATAGACAATCCACGGTGACAACCAAGTATTTAAATCTTCCTTGGGTGGTTGATAGTGGTTCGACCAAGTCTATACCCCACATGGAAAATGGCCATAGTGAAGTGATTGGAGTGAGAGCAGCCTGTGGAGTTTTTCTAATAGTAGAGAATCTTTGACATTTATCACAGTTCTTGGCAAAAGTTGCACAGTCTGCTCGCATTATTGGCCAGTAATACCCTTGAGTACTGATTCTTTGAAGAAGTGTTTTCCCTGCTATGTGAGCTCCACGTGATCCTTCATGCACCTCCTAAATCAGATCTTGAACCTCTGATGGATGCACACAGCGCTGCAAATTGATTGTTAGTCCTCTTTTGTACAAAACTCCTTTATCTAACACATACTGAGCTGCATTGTATTTTAACTTCTTTTCTTCCACCATATATGTTGGTAGAGTTCCTTCTTTAATGTATGATTTGATGGGGTCCATCCATAATGGCCCCATATCTATGGCAATAAAATTGATCATCAAATCTTCATCTATGCTCCTATTGGACAAAATATCAATAGAGATAGTTCGTCGGAGCTCAATTCTGGTAGTAGAAGCTAGCCGACAAGGGCATCAGCTCGATCATTTTCCAACCTTGGGATTATGTTCATCTGAACAGCTGGTAATTTTACAATAACTTCCATCTCCTTGGATAAATACCTGGTTGTCAATTTTCCTTTAGCTCCATATAAACCCAGAGTTTGGTTTACTACCAACTGAGAGTCACTGTGTGCCACCATTTGATCGGCACTCAATGAGTGGGCTAAACTTAGGCCCATAATAAGGGCTTCATACTATGCTTCATTATTTAAATCCTGGAATTTAAAACGTGGTGCATATTCAATATCAATACCATCAGGAGTGTTAAGTATTATACCTACTCCACTACCAATTGAACAAGATGGTCCATCAACATATAAATTCCATATTGGGGCGTTGTTGTCAAATGCTTGGCCTGTTAAATTACCATAGTGGAATATTTTTCCTTTGGTCATCTCCTATTTCTGAAAGAGGAATTTGGTAGTTCTGTAATCGTTTCTTTTGAAGAACGTTCTTCGGGAGATTTTTTGTTAACATCACTTTCTCCTGATTCTTGTTCTGCCTGCTCACTTTGTTGCTTGGGGACCTCAGAAAAATGAACTCCGCTATGAAATCTTCTACTGCTTGGCCTTTCAACTAAGAGCTTGGCTCATATATGATATCATACTCCCCCAATTCCACATCCCAGTACATTAATCTACTAGATTTCTCTGGTTTATGCAAATCCTGCCTCAGAGGAATATCAGTGTAAATTATGATTGTATGGTCTTGGAAATAGGGTTTCATGCGTCTGGATGCTCCAATCAATGCCAATGTCAATTTTTCCAAGAGAGGGTATCTGATTTATGCTCCTCGAAAAGCCTTACTAGTATAGTATACGGGTTTTTGAACTCCATTCTCTTCTCGAATCAATGCAGAACTCATAGCTGATTCAGAAGCATCTAAATACAAGTATAATTTTTAACCTGTGATTGATCGAGAGAGTAATGGAGGTGACCCCAAAGACTTTTTCAACTCCACAAAATCTTTTTCACATTCTTCGTTCCATTCAAAGCTTTTTCTGAGCACCTTGAAGAATGACAGGCACCTATTTGTAGCTCGAGACACGAATCTATTCAAGGATACTACTCGTCGAGTCAGTTTTTACACGTCCTTCTTGGAAGTTGGAGATTGCATTTTAATTAGTACCTTGATCTTGTCTGGATTTTCTTCAATTTCTCTTTTATTTACTATGTACTCGAGGAACATTCTCTCTTGCACTCTAAAAAAGCGTTTGGTCAGATTCAGTATCATCTCGTGTTTCTCAAGTTGGTCAAAAGTCTGGTTGTGGTCGGCAACGTGATCGGGTGCCTTTTTGTTTTTTGTAAGCATATCATATACGTAGACTTCCATATTCTTGCCTATTTTCTCCTCGAACACTTTATTCACCATCCTTTGATATGTAGCACCTACATTTTTCAAACCAAAAGGCATAACATTATAATAGTATATTCCTTGGGGGGTGATGAAAGAAATGTTTTTCCTATTCTCAGGTTTCATTTTTATCTAGTTATAACTAGGATAAGCATCCATAAATCTGAGTAACTCATGTCCTGATATTGCATCCACGAGTTGATCTATTCGGGGCAAAGGAAAATGATCCTTTTGGCATGATTTATTTAAATCTGTGAAGTCTACATACATTATCCACTTGTTGTTTTTATTTTTTACCATAACTATGTTGTCCAACCAGTCTGGATATTTCACTCATTAATAAAAGCTTCTTTCTGAAGCTTTTAGTCTTCTTCCTATATGGCTTGGTTCTTCTCGGGGCTGAACACTCTTCGTCTTTATTTTATTAGTTTAACTTATTTGTTTACATTGAGGTCATGACAAAGGAAATTGGGATCTATCCAATGCATATCTTCATGACTCCAGGTAAACACTTACTTTTTCTGTTTAAGGAAGCTCACCAGTTCCTGTTTAAGAACAGGATCCAATGTTGTTCCTATTTGAGTTATACGCTCCGATTTATCATCATCTAACACAATGCTTTCAATTGCTTCCACAATTTATCCCTTTACCAGCTCTATTTCCTCTCTTGGATCTATGGTTTCGACCTCAGAATCTTCATCAAGCTCAGGAGTATCCACTTTATAGGCAGTGTTTTTCTTCTTTATCTGTTACAAGTCTTCTTGCTCAGCAGAAGAGTAGTAACACTCATGAGCTACTTTTTTATCACCTTTCACAATTCCCGTACCAAAGTTAGTTGGGAATTTTAAGAAATGATGAACAGTGGATGGTACTGCTTTGAACTTCTTTAACCCTACTCTTCCCATGATTATATTATAAGCTAAATGGACATTTTTTATCCATTACGAAGAAACGAATCTTCTCAGTTCGGCTAACTGTCCAGGTGCCTATCATTACCTTTATTTTAATGGTTTCCAAAGGAAAGACTTTCTCACATGCAAAGCCTATTAGTGGTAGATGATAGGGCTCTAATTGGTTGAGTTTAAAATCGAAGGTGCTAAAACAAGGATAAAACATGATATCCACCGAGCTGTCATTATCTACTAATACTCTAGAGACAATGATTTCTTCCTTTCTGACTCTGATTAATAATGGGTCATCGTGAGGATACTGTACTCCTAAAAGGTCATTTTTAGAGAAACTAATTACTAGTTTGTCTTTATTAACCTTCCTTGGTCGATCTTCCTCTACTAGGTTGATTCTTTGTATGTAAGAGCAAGCTTGTGCCTCATGGAGGTAAGATTTTTGCTCTTCTGTATGATCTCCTCCTCCTGCATCTCCACCTGTAATCATTTGGAAATCAAAGGAACCAAAATTGATATAGAATACCTCACGTTCTTGTTATCGGGTTTTTTTAGGGAGCTTGGTCTCATCATCCTGGTCATCTTGATGAGTTCTTTTTTTCTCCTTTCTAGGCTTGCAAGGAGATTTCGATCTTCACCGAATTCCTTCATTGTTATATCGATTAACATACTAATTTATGTTTTCTTTTCAGATGAGAGTTTTTATCTCATTTTGAAGAGCTATGCAACATTCCGTCGTGTGACCGTGATCCCTATGGAATTGACAGTACTTAGTCAAAACAAAAAGGAGTTTTTTTTCAAAACCAAGTGAGATAAAACTAATTTTATCTCATTTTATCTCTCTTAGTTTTATCTCTCTTGGTTGGAGAACTTATCAGGCTAACACACATCTTTATTATGCTTAATTTTTTCCAAAACATGGTGAATTCCCATGGTTAATGGAGTACAGTCGTTGTACGTCTTGAGTCGCTCCAAAACTCCTTTCTATTTTGACTCTCTGTATTCTCTGGGGTTTTATGATCTTTCTAATCATTTTTGCCATCAACTTTTTTGCCCGAGCTACGCTTGGCTGCCATTGGTTCCTCGACATTTATGATCTTTGCTTCTTTAGACATCAATTCTTCCATTGTCTTCGAAGGATCCTTGTTAAGAGTATAATACACTTTTTAGGGAGAAATACACTCATGAGGGCAGTTATTACAGTCTTCTCCTCATAAACTACGACATTTAGTTTCTCGTTATTAAAACGAGTGATGTAATCTCTAGTGCTCTCTACTTCTTTTTGTCTCACACTAAGGAAGTGTGCCACCCTTTTCACAGGCTTTGATCCAAAGCAAAAATTGTTAATGAATAGCTCGTCCAGTTGGTTGAACTATAAATTTGTCCCTGAGGAAGACCATTATACCAGATTTGGGCAGCTCTAGTGATGGTTCTAGAAAATGCTCTACACCTCATTTTGCTGGGGATGGCATAAATATCAGTAGTTGCCTGGTATTGTTCTATATGGAGAACTGGATCAGTTTTTCCATCATATTTGGGTGTTACTACTGGAGCCTTGAACTTTGATGGTGTAGGAAATCCATAATTGCTTTCACAAACAAAGACCCTTTTACAAAACTTCTTTGTAGTGAGTTTTTAGTCTTCGCCATATCTCCTTATCTGCCTTTCAATCTTTGTATGGAGCATTTCCATGAATCATTGGAAGCATTGGACTTATGTGTTGCAACTTTATTAGTTGTTTATCTTTCTTCCTGACGTCGCTGTTCGGTCCGAGTAGCAGTTCATCGGGCGTTTAATTTAGGTTGAGTTGTGCTTTCCCTTTCATCAGATGGTCGTCGGGTATTACCAAATCTTGCACTAGGAACATTTTTTTCCCCTTGGTCCCAAACAATCAAAGGGAGAAGCACGACTTAATCTCTATAAGGAACTTGGCCTCTATGGATAATAAGACTGTGTGTGGAAATATTCTGATGTCCTGAGTAATGACATTGACCTTGGATGGTAGGATACATCTCTTGTCGATCTCGAGAGGCTGCGCCGACCACCTCTTGGTGGGGGTGGGGGTGGGGGCATATTTTTTTAGAAGATAGAGCAGGTGCTCCGGTTTGAAGAGTTTACGCAAGTTTCTTGATAGTTTCTTGCATAGCCTCTTGGCCATTTGCAAGACTGGCTAGAATTCCAGTTAAATCATTTGCAGATGGAGGAGCATAAGGGTTAGGCGGAATACCTTCATTCTTGATACTTGATTCAGGAATATCATCAATTTAGATGTTTAATTGAATGAGATTGATTAGAAAAATCTTTTCCACAGACGGCGCCAATATGTTGATGTAAAAAACTAGACTACGCTAATTAGTTGATCACAGATAAATAGAAATAAAAGAGACAAGGGATTTTTTAAGTGGTTCGGCTTGATGGAAGAGACTACGTCCACTATTGTTTATTGCTTTGGTATTGTTCAATTGCCTCCCTTTTTGTGTCCCTTGGATGTAGGGTTTACAATGTATTTATAGCCCCCAGGGGGTGTACAAGAGCTGGAATATCAAAGGATGGAATGTCTTTATATCAAAGACATTTACATCTGTACAATCATTAATGTATACAATTGTTGGAGTTTTCCTGTCATCGTTGGCTGACATCCCCGGTGTTGGTCGGTATTTCATCCTTGGTGACTAGGATTAGTCTTCCACGATATAATAGGTGTCAGTATCTGAATGGTCCACGTAGATGGGCAAAATTTTGGTATCAACTGTCAATAAAAGCTCATTATCATCATAATCAACCAGAAGAAGAATCACATGCTATATACATTTAAAGATAAGCGATCAAACTTTAGAAGACCCTCCTAAATATTTAACTGGTTGGGGATTGATTGTAATAGTGTAAATTAACTAATATGACCTTGTACTTGCTCAAATCAACCAACCAAAATTTTCTCCAAACCCAGAACAAACCCAAAATAGATTAGATATCAAGTTAGGCACTTTAAATAGGCTTAAATTATGTTTAAATTTACTTAAACTGTATAACATGTCTTGCCTCGAAATGGTTTTCAAAGAAAAAATACTTGAGAATTTTAAAAAAGATCCTCGGCATTTAAGTCAACTTAAATTATTTTTGGTCAACTCAAAGGGCACAGGTGGACAAAATTCCAATGATTAATATTCAAAATTAAAATTTTAAAAGTTCCACAATTTACCATTCTACCCTCCAATGACTAGTTTTAAAAAAAACTATAAAAGGACTCTTTGGGTTCATTTTTCAAACACACAAGCTTTTTACAACATCTTCCAAAGACCCAAGTTCCATCTCATAACTTGTGTTATTTATAATTGAGGTTTTTAGAGAGAGAACCCAAGTTCCATTTAAAAATATGTGAGATTTAGATCCAAAATCTCTATTGAAGAAAAACTTCAAAACTCAAAATCCGTTTGAGTAAAATTTAAACCCAAATAATTTTTGAGACAATATCAAAAATCCCAATACCATTTTTTATCAAGAATAAAAAACAAACTTTTGGATTTCTACAAAAATAATCCATCACCCATTTCCAAGGTGTGAATTTTAAACCCCCAAAACTCCATTGAATCAAATCTCCAACCAAAAACCATTTAATGCAAAGTTTCAAACTCAACCCCTTCTCTATCAATGTTTTAAAACCAATGACCACTTGTGCTAAAGAATAAAACAAAGTCCATTTGAGCATTGTACTTGTGATTATTAGAGACTTTACATTTCTAGAGAGAGAAAGTAAGCCCATTTCATTAAAGTTACTTATTGAGAAATATTCTTTTACATTTTGGTTACATAACGTATTGTTGATACTTACGGCAAAAATTTATTGTATATTTATGGCTGGTAGAGTCATAGTTATGAGGAGTCGAGGTGTGATAAGATCTTGGGCTTTTGCATGTTCCACTTGATCTAGGACGGGTATAGTTACCTCATTGGTTTTTCTTGTCAAAGTGTTCTAATTTCTTGTGATTATCTAGTTTCACCTTACTGAATGGGAGATAGTGAAGTTTCTCGAGTACCGTCTCAAGCATAGACGTAGGAAAAATAAAACCACGTTAAAATCTCGGTTTGCAAAGCTTCTCTAAACTTTTTCTCTTACCTATTTATGCTTACTGTTTGATTAATTGTTTATCCTTAAATTCAGTTATCATAATGCAATTCATCTCAAAACGAAGTTAAGAATGTTTTGAAATAGCTATCAATTTTATAAATATACAATTCACCCCCTTTTGGGTATATCTTCGATTCAACACTTAGGTTTGAATTACAAACATACTTTTCTTCTGATGTTCCTCCTGCATTTAGTGCCAACACCACACTTATTCTAACTTCCTCGATCTCTAATTAGATAATTTAATTAAGCTAAGTCAAAGGATTATAATATAATTAAATGTTAAAATAAATAGAATTGTACATGGTAGTAGGGTGACCTAGTTTATAGGGTAGTTAGTCTTGTTTTATTTTACTCGCATCTTATTATGTAGCTTCTTAACTTAAATTATTTTATTATGATATTTATCTCTTATGATGTTTATGACTGGATTTATGGATTCTATTTGGGAAGAGTAGTTGGTATTACTGCGATGAGATCTAACCCATTAAGTTGGCTAATATTATAAGCTAGGTTGTTGGGTAGATGCATAGTATTTGGAGATTTGAGGACTTAATCTAGAATTAGTTTATTGAATTAGTAGTTTAGTTTTCCTTTCCAGTCGCTTTTATTATGAGATAGTTGATTTAGGATTTGGTGGGTGTAGTTATCTCATCCTAGGACCCCCATAAGAACCTTGATTAGGAATATATTCTTCACATTTATCCCCTTAATTTCGGTATTTTTATGATCCCGTGCAGTGTAAATAGCTTGAATTTGTCTCGTATTTATGCTACTAACCCCTTTTGGCAAGTATTTCATGTTTTGTGTATTTCTCATGTGTTTTACAGGTATTTCATGCAAGTTAGTGCGAAGGAGAACTCAAAACAGTGAAAGAAACCAAGAAATGGAGAGTTGAAGGGAATTTTCGTAATCTTTCAGCCTTAATTCGTAGGTTGAGACAACTAGAAAGTTCAAGAGCTCTAAATTACAAGAACACTGGAAAAAACGGCACCTCAATCCGAGCTACGGTGAAGAAGTTACGATATTTTGAAGTTGCGCAATAATGAAGAGAAATGGACCAGAAGCCAAACCGATCCGGATGGAACAGGACCGATTCGGTGGGGACCGGACCGGTCCGGTCAGGAAAAAAAAATGAACCGGTACCAAATGGATCCGGACCGGTCCAGCGGTATGAATTGTTGTCATTAATTATGCAGATTTTAAGTTGATTGGCTGGTAAAAATTGTGCCACAAGCGAAATTTGATGCCAAATTCGTGCAACTTGGTGCTATAAAAGACCAAGCCCTAACTCATTCAAAGGGGGGACTCAAATATTAGGGAGAGAGTCATTTTTTAGAAATCCTTTTTAGTTTTTCATATTCTTAGAAAAACCCTAGTTTGTATGTTTGAAGAATAAGTAGTATTCTGGATTCAAGTTCATCTAGTGCAGATTTCAAGTATCAATTCTTCAATTCAATTCAAGTATCAAATTCCATTCTCTTAGTTAATCTCAATTTTTATTTTCATTTAATCATCTTTTCTTGTTTTGTAATTTTTGTTTTTACCATGTTTCTTAGATCCACAATTACATGCATTGTTATGAATTTATTTTCATTTAATAAAATCATGCCTAGCTAAGTTTTTAAGGGTTGGGATCCATGAATCCATCCCAATGTAAATTACTTATGTAGAAAATAGAATTTAAATTAAAAATTTGAAAGAGTCATGCGAAAAAAATTTACAACCATTGTAGATCTTTTAATCTCTCTTGCCCTAGGTACTTGGGATGTTTAAGAATACGATGTGCGTAAAATTATTTATCACCGCTTTATATTTACCTTTGATTTCATATGATGAGGGCTAAATCCTTCATATATGTAATGCTTAGGATCTATAAAGACTGGATTCATTCAAATTTATAATTTACAATTCTAGGTTTCTATACAGTAAATTACTAGGGTTAGGGGGATTGTATTCCAACCTACTTTCTCATTAATCTTAATTAATTTAACTTCTTGATTTACTTATTTTTTTCCTATTCAATCATCATCATCTTTTTCATTTTTTCTTTAGAGGTAATAAATCAATTAAATTCTATCAACCATTCCCTGTGGATTCGATACCCAGACTCATCACTATACTCCTTAAGAGTGTAGTTACAAGTTTAGTTTTTTTTTGTATTGAGGTTTGAAGCCGATAACAACGACCAGCGTATTACATGGACGCTCGATTTTTTCACTCGATCAAAATGGCGCCGTTGCCGGGGAGTGTTTGTTATAGATTATAATTGACTTACTACTTCGTAAAAAAAAAAACTTAAAAAACAAACAAAAAAAAAATCTTATCTCATCTTTCATAAGTTGTTCATGCAAACTCCTCTATTGTCTCCAACCTAATTTCACAAAAATCCCCTTGCTGAAGCTAACTCTGACAATTCTCATACTACCGACGTTCCACACTTTTGAGTCAAACACTAAGTGTGAATTCTAAATCTTTCGGTAGCAATATGTTTGTGCACGGTAGTGTTGGTGTTGGTGCTGGAGAGGAAGAAATACCATATCTCCCCATGAAACATCTTTTATTTCCGGAGCGAACTGTTACCCCTGGTTGCATTTTACTCCCGTATAATGCATGTCAGTTCCACTTTCGTAATGGGATGATTCAAATTCTTCCTACATTTCATGGTATGGATTCTGAAAAGCCATATCTCCATATTGGAGAATTCGAAGATACATGTGAAACGTTTGGTGATCAAGCCTGCCCACAAGATGTTATTCGATTAAAGCTTTTCCCTTTTTCCTTAAAGGATAAAGCTAAGACTTGGCTATGGTCTCTACCCCCGAATTCTGTTCTGTCCTGGAGAGATATGCAGACTAAGTTTCTCTCAAAGTTCTTTCCGCAACACAAAACCAATTCTATCAAGGCTCAAATCCAAGGTTTATGCCAAAATGACAATGAAGCCTTTGATAAGTGTTGGGAGAGATTTCAGGAGTTAGTTAGTGCTTACCCACATCATGGATTTGAGAAACATCATCTCATTTCGTTCTTTCATCAAGGGCTTACTTTGGCATCTAAACAACTCGTGCAGGCAATATGCGAAAGACCATTTTGGGAATTAGACTCGAGCGATGCTGAGGCTCATTTGAAATACGTAGCAGAGACTACGCAATCATGGGATGTTTCTGACCCCAACAGCCAAAACAGACATCGACAAGTGTCCAACACTCATGCTGCTTCCGGTATTTATCAATTGAACAAGGAAACTTTGTTAGACTGTCGGCTTGATCAGTTTGAAAAAACGATAAGAGACATCCTTGAGGTTCGGTTTAGAGAAGCTACTGGACATATCTCAGCTGAAAAAGAAGAGGTTTGTGCCATTTGTGCGACGGGTCATTCTACTAAAGGATGTCCGGCAATACCCGCTTACAAGGCAATGTACATTGAACAAGTTGAGGCAATAGGGGGGTTTCACGGAAATTATAATGTACTACCTCAAGAGGGGATGGCTCCTAACCCACATGTGACTTTACCACCCCCACTGCAATTTCAGCAAATTCCTCCTACAATGCCAAACCCTATGCAATCACCATCTCCTAGTTCATATGTTATTCACCGAGGTGATATCTTGAGGACAACTTAAATCACCTCATCCAATCTCAAAAGGATAACAGTGCTAAGTATGATCGAATGTTCAATGAAATACATACTAGCATCTCAAGGTTGCAAACTGCATTGAATGTCCAAGAGAAGGGCAAATTTCCTGCTCAAAGCCAACGACCTCCCCTAGGACAAACCAGTGTTGGCAATACATCCCCCGACCATCGAGAGCAATGTAGTGCTATTACCACTCTACGTAGTGGGAAAGTAGTTGATTTGTCACCTCCCCCACGCAATGCATCTAAAGATAAAGAGGTTTCGCCCGGCAAAAGAGAGGCCGAAGATGCCCCTTTAATTGAGAGTGAGGAGGAGGAAAACACTAGTGGACCCAAGGCCATCACCCCCACCGCTGCCCCATACCCTCAACGGTTGGTCTCTCACTCCAAAACGACATCCTGTGATGAAGTTCTGGAAGTCCTTAAGCAAGTAAAAATTAATTTACCTTTTCTTGAGACTATACAGAGAATTCTCGCGTATGCTAAGTTTATTAAGGACTTACTCACGGTGAAGCGCAAGCTAAAGGTAAACCAGAACGTCTCTTTGGGACAAAATGTCAGCGCAGTCTTGTCGAGTGACTTTCCATTAAAATATAAAGATCCGGGTGCACCCACTATTTCGTGTATCATGGGGAAGAACCGAATCGAGAGAGTTCTAATAGATCTAGGGGCTAGTGTTAACATTATGCCCTATTCCATCTATAGTCAACTAGAACTGGGGGCCCTTAAGCCCACCAATATGACTCTCCAGCTCGCGGATCGTTCTGTGAAGCTTCCTCGGGGAATTATTGAGGATGTTATTGTCCAAATAGACACTTTCTACTTCCCGGTGGATTTTGTCATTTGGGACGAAGAACCCTCCGTTCTCCCAAGTAATCATGTTCCCGTTATCCTTGGCCGCCCATTTTTAGCTACAGCTAATGCTCTTATCAATACCCGAAGTGGGCGTATGCAATTAACTTTTGGGAACATGACCCTCGAAATAAATATTTTTAATAATTCCAAGAAAGAGGGTGATGAAGGGGAACCGCTACGATTGGATCTTTTGGGGGAAGCACACAAGCAAGAAAGAACTTACAAGGAAGAGCCATTAGGGGAAGGTTGTGTTACGCACAGTGAGAGGAGTGGTTGCAACATCGAGAGCAAGGTAGGGTATGTATGTTTAGTTAATGCATTCGAGAGCATGAGTGAGACCATAAACAAGAGTGAAAGAGGAGATTTAGAGTGTGTCAGGAGAGGCTCGTCGAAATACTTAGAGGAAAGTGAATGGCAGGATACTATCGATACATTTCTCCTCGATTACCACCCACCCACACCAACCTATCATTCGGTGAGTGAGCACGCAAGGCATGTTGAGGACACCAAGCAAGAGAGAGCTAGAGGAGTTGAGCCTAGCAGAGTTTCAGAGCGAGTTTGGACAGGTGGATGCAAGCCTCAATGATGAAATCCAATCTTTTTGGGCCTCATTTCGTCATTTAGATGAAAGTGAGTGGGAAAATAGAATTGATGAATTTCTCCTTCCCAAACCTCCACCCATACCATTTGAGTCTTCGGAGGTACTTGAAGATACGACTCAAATCTCGTCCGACTTAGAGACCAACCCACGTACTACGCAACAAGAGGATCCTTTTTTGGTTTATCATAATGCATCTCCCGGTCTTTCCTTTATCTATGGGTACGGGCACAATTTGTTCCGGCTATTCACATATGATGGTAAGACGTGAGAGACGAGGAGAACATCGTACCCAAAGAAAGGGGTCGGGTGATTTGTGGAGAGAGATGAGAGGTCGTCGCACCCCCGACGCGTATGGGGTGGTTTTTGTTGTATTTTTGAGTCATGTATATGTGGTATATAGTGTCTTGTTGCATTTAGAGTAATTAGTTAAAGTTTTTGTTATTATTTTTTGTTATGCTTGGTTCTAATATGTTTTGTAGATTCAATGGACTCGCACTCATCGGGATCGCTCCATTTGGGTAATATTTTCTTTTCCTCTCTTTATGTTGTGTTCTTGATTCGCATTGAGGACAATGCAAGATTCATTGATTCGATCACATGTTCTTTCCAAGTGTGTTTAAAAAAAATGGAAATTTTTGAAAAAGCCAAAAATATTTTTCTTCAAAATAAATAAAAATTGGAATTTAAATTTTTCAAAAATATCACCTTTATTCTATTTAAAGTCTCAAATTGTTAACAATCAATTGCACTAAGCCGAAAATTGACCAAAGATGGAAATTGAAAGAAAATTGACGACTTAACGAATAAGTGTGGAGATTAGTCCAACCCGGTGAGATTTCGAGCCTTTCAATTTTTTATGAGTTTTTAAATCAATCCGAGTTTATGATTAACTCAAAGTTCTTTTCAGCGTTTTAATAAGTCGTTGATGATCTCAATCCTTTATTTTGATCGGTTATGGGAAATGTGTGAAATGTTGTCTCGAAATTCGTGCTAAATATATCTCTGAACTTAATTAATCTCAAGATGCATATAGTAATGTGATTAGCAATTTGGATGATGACGTAGGCCATCGTTTGTTACCCAAAAATATTAGTCATAAAACGTTGTGAAAAAAAAATCATCCCTTTGCAACCCAAGTTGAGCATAATAAGATATTTTCCTTTCGTTTGATAACCCGAAAAACCAAATAGCCCGGAATTGCAAAAATGGACTATTCATTAAGTCCGAAAAGTGAAAAAAAAAGGGTGAAGAAAAAAAAATAATAGATATGCTCAACAAAAATAGCAAGAAAAGAAAAAAGAATAGAAAAAGAAAGAGAAAAATGAGCAAATGCCCGAAAAAGCACTAATGGACATCATAAGGACATTTTCCAATTTCGAACAGCCCATCCATTTCCATTTTTTCCTTTTTACACCTTAACCCCAAGAAAAGTCCTAACCGAGTCCAAACTGCGATATTGGTTACCGCGTGGAGAGCTAAGACATGAAAAGATAAAAAAGAGATTAAAAGGGTGTGATTAAGAGATGATGTTTCCCATTTCCAAATAACTGTATTCCAATGATGAGATCGTTTCACCATATATTTCCTTCTTTTCAATTTTGTATGCGTGAATTTGTGTCCATTATATTTACTCTTTATATCATGCTAACCGAGAGAAAATAACCACAATCCGAGTGATTCGTTTGTGAGTGCATCCGTAAGAATTTGAATCAAAATGAATTTTCAAAAAGTAACGTAATGCTCAATCGGTGGAAATTTGAGGTTTAATTTTTGGCTTTGCGCACACACACTATGGTTTGAGACATTTGAATATGAATTTATGCTGATTATTTTTCAAAAAGTTTAAATTGTACAATTTTTAAGTATTTTGATATTTATTTTAGTCAATAAATAATTTTTTGGGTATATTCACTGTAAACCCTCACGAGACAAAACTCGTCCTACTAGGGTAACCTAGGGGTTTAAAGGCTTATTGCATACGCTAAATGCAATCACTTGCCCACGAAAAAAGGTATTCTATCCCAATAAAAGAATTTTCAAGAGTTGAACTTTAAACTAATTTCTTTTATATTGCTCGGGACGCGCAAAGTTCTAAGTTAGGGGGTGTGATTAGGCATATATTCTTCACATTTATCCCCTAAATTTCGGTATTTTTATGATCCCGTGCAGTGTAAATAGCTTGAATTTGTCTCGTATTTATGTTACTAACCCCTTTTGGCAAGTATTTCGTGTTTTGTGTATTTCTCATGTGTTTTACAGGTATATCATGCAAGTTAGTGCGAAGGAGAACTCAAAACAGTGAAAGAAACCAAGAAATGGAGAGTTGAAGGGCATTTTCGTAATTTTTCAGTCTTAATTTGGAGGTGGGTCCAACTATGAAGTTGAAGAGCTCTAAATTACAATAACACTGGAAAAAACGGCACCTCAATCCGAGCTACGGTGAAGAAGTTACGATGTTTTGAAGTTGCGCTATAATGAAGAGAAATGGACCAGAAGCCAAATCGATCCGGATGGAATAGGACCGATCCGGTGGGGACCGGACCGGTCCGGTCAGGAAAAAAAAATGATGCGGTACCAAATGGATCCGGATCGGTCCGGCTGTGCGAATTGCTGTCATTAATTATGTAGATTTTAAGTTGATTGGCTGGTAAAAACTTATGCCACAAGCGAAATTTGATGTCAAATTCGTGCAACTTGGTGCTATAAAAGACCAAGCCCTAACTCATTCAAAGGGGGGACTCAAATATTAGGGAGAGAAAGTCATTTTTTAGAAATCCTTTTTAGTTTTTCATATTCTTAAAAAAACCCTAGTTTGTATGTTTGAAGAATACGTAGTATTCTGGATTCAAGTTCATCTAGTGCAGATTTCAAGTATCAATTCTTCAATTCAATTCAAGTATCAAATTCCATTCTTTTAGTTAATCTCAATTTTTATTTTCATTTAATCATCTTTTCTTGTTTTGTATTTTTTATTTTTACCATGTTTCTTAGATCCACAATTACATGCATTGTTATGAATTTATTTTCATTTAATAAAATCATGCCTAGCTAAGTTTTTAAGGGTTGGGATGCATGAATCCATAACAATGTAAATTACTTATGTAGAAAATAGAATTTAAATTAAAAATTTGAAAGAGTCGTGCGAAAAAATTTTACAACCATTTTAGATCTTTTAATCTCTCTTGCCCTAGGTACTTGGGATGTTTAAGAATACGATGTGCGTAAAATTATTTATCACCGCTTTATATTTACCTTTGATTTCATATGATGAGGGCTAGATCCTTCATATATGTAATGCTTAGGATCTATAAAGACTGGATTCATTCAAATTTATAATTTACAATTCTAGGTTTCTATACGGTAAATTACTAGGGTTAGGGGGATTGTATTCCAACCTACTTTCTCATTAATCTTAATTAATTTAACTTTTTTATTTACTTATTTTTTTCCTATTCAACCATCATCATCGTTTTCATTTTTTCTTTAGAGGTAATAAATCAATTAAATTCTATCAACCATTCCCTGTGGATTCGATACCCAGACTCGCCACTATACTCCTTAAGAGTGTAGTTACAAGTTTAGGTTTTTTTTTTTGTATTGAGGTTGGAAGCCGATAACAACGACTAGCGTATTACACGGACGCTCGGTTTTTCCACTCAATCAAACCTCCTTATGTCCCTAGCACTCCCTCATTCACCGCAAACCCTAGGTCAACTTCGAGTACTGATCTGGAGCCACTAAGCATTCTCGGGACCCATTTTGATCCCAATCAATTACCTCGCCTGAGAATAAGCTCAATAAATCTTCGAAGGCTCCAAATTTCTTTCTAGCGGTACGCCCCATGCATGAATCGAACTTATGATTCGGACGAACGATTCATTTTACTATAAAAATTGACTTAGAGGACACCCCCGGGTCCCATTTTGACCACAATCAACCTGCTCGCCTAAGTGGAAGCTTAATGAATCTTGGAAGGGATATGAATCCTATTTCCAACGGTTCGCCCTGAGCACAAATTAGCCTTACAATTCGGAATGACGGTCCATTTACTCTGAAAACTGATCCGGAGGCCATCGGGCGCTCTTACGCCCCGTTTGACTCCTATCAACTCTTCAACTCGAATGAAGCTGGATGAATCTTTAAAGGTCCCTAAATCCCCTTTTGAACAATCCACCCCGTGATCGAATCAGTCTTACATTGCGGACAAATGACCCATTTTAATCCAAAGGGTCACTGGCACTTCCAAGCCTTGTTTGACCTAGGATAATTCTTCAAACCAAACGAGGCTAAATAAATCTCGAATGGTTCTGAATATAACCCGACCAATTGAAGGAAGCTATAAAATTTTCCTCTGGGTATGTTGTAGTACCATATCCGGGTTGAGCCTATGATATAACTTGAGAATGCCCAGCAACGCATCTCTTTGGGGATAGAGTATATATCAGCAATAGCCAATATTGCTCAATATGATGGATAAGATAAGTCTTCCCATCATACTTGGGAGTAATAACTGGTGGCTTGAATTTAGAAGGTGTGGGATAATCCATAATAGCCTGGATGAAAGGGTATCCTTTCACAAAACTCCTCTCCAAAGGGTTCTTAGTCTTATCCATTTCTCCCAACCAATCTTTGAGTCGTTGCATGGATCCTTTCCAATAATGCTCCTCTAGTTTAGGCTTGGCTGAGGTAACTTTTGTGGCTCTACTATGCACATGTGTTAAGCTCTATTCCTGAGAATTTTGATCGCCACACATAGAGCCTCTTATGCTAGCCATAGACCTCACGAATCCTTCTCTATGCTCGCGGGATCGATTTGGCTCCCTGTGATAACCTCTGGATGCTCGGGGACCCAGACGATCAAAGTCAGATGCCTTACTATAGCATTCCAATACGCTCAGACTTTCAGAGAAAAAATATTGACCATCATAATAATTCATTGATCGGATTGGCGATATTACCCCTAGGTAGTAAGATTTATCACGAGAAGATCTTGAGCGAATACTTCTCTCATTTATAGCTGGTGGAGGTGGCATGTCATTCCGGGATGGGTTAGTAGTGGATTCGTCTTGCAATGTGTGAGCCAACTACTGAATTGACTTTTGCACGAATTTTTATCCTTTACCCTAGTTAAGTAAAATTCCTTGAAGATCTGCCACACTGGTAAGAGAATATGGATCTATATTGTTACCTACAGCCGCAAGGCTACTCTCAGGAATAGTTGTCCCTACTCAGAGAACTTTCAAGGCGAACAAATGAATAAAATAGGTAGAGAACGATGACCAACAATAGTTCCCACAGACGGTGTCAATCTGTTGATGTATAAAAATGGAGTGGGACCAGATTAATAATCACAGATATAATATATATAATCAACCAAGGCAAACACACAACAAATAAGGTTTTTAAAGTGGTTCGGCTATGAGAAAAGCCTATGCCCACTATTTTTAGTATTTTTAGTGGTTACAACAGCTCAGGGATGAGTATGTTTGTGCGTGATTGAATCGTCCCTTTGAGCTAAGGGAGATCATGTATTTATATTGGTTGGGAACCCAAGAGATGGAAATCCTTTATATATTCAGGCTTTTACATCTATATACAATATATAAGACTGTTTATATCCATAGGTATGTGTACAAAGGTCGTTAGATATTCCACCTGAGTGACTTTTTCTATTCTTGATGGTTCGTATTCTTGAGGTTGGTCGGCCTGTTGGTTGATCAAGTGTCATTGGAGATGACCAACAAAGTAAATACTATGAGGATAGCCCCATAGGAGGACTGGTGTTCATTTCTCATTGGTCCGCGTAGATGAATAATTTTTACATATAACAACATATATATTATGTCTACCTAGATAAATTAACCATCTTGGATCGACCAGGAGTATTTACCCAACTCATACCGTCTATCAATCTCATGGATAAAAAAATAAAGAGTATTCACTCAACTCATACAATTTATCATGCAAAAGATAGGCCATAACAAGGAGTATTAATCGAACTCAACTATCTATCATCCATATAGATATGCCAAAATATAATTGTCCAATAGACGAGCGATAACCCAAGTCAGGCCCAATAAATAATCCATACAAAGAGTGTTACTACTCTAATAAATCCAGGATAAGGGATATATCAAATTCACATATTTTTAACCATTCTTTACTCATTATGATGAACCGATTCCAGTTGTATTTAAACATTTAACTACTTTTTTACACCTTCATTAATACAGATTTACAAATACTAATGTATTTGCTAATTATCCTCGTAGTTATAACCTCACCCATGTATACCTATACGTATATACCAATAAATATACTAACCATAACCACCGTAGAACATACATCCAAATGTTAAACTACCCTCCAACCCAACATCTAGATATATTTAAATGTCAACCCCCCCATACACACACACGTATACACACACACACACACACACACGATATTAACCCATAATATAATAATATCACAATATCTATGTATGAAAACATAATCGAAAACGTATTGTACTGCACCCCAGTACAACTAACCGCACGGGAACTACCCCACTTAAATTGTGTGGTTTTTCCGGGTACCCAATCCCACCATGTGTAATACATATTATACATATCATAATTCACATATGCCCACTGAAATCCTAAAATAAGATTATATGAGAAATTATAGGTTTAACACACTTAACATCCAATTAAAACCCGACCTTTTATGTCCACTTAGTTATCAAAATAAACTATACACACACACACACACACAGATATATATATATATATATATATATAATCCCCCACCTAAACTTCCCAAAAGAAATCCAACCACAAACCTCAACAAAACAACCAAATCACAAGAAAACCATAGGGCCAAATCAATCTGGTATTGGACCGGATCGATCCGATGGTATTAGTTAGCCGAGCTTACCTAAAAACCTCTAATGGTGACCTCCAAAACATTCCAAACTCATCCACAAGCCATTACAACTCTCTAACACCTTTCTTTTATACATTTAACTCACAGATTGACGATTATAACAAGTTCTTACAAGAGTTAACATGATTCCAATATAATTAAGGGTTACAATTAAAATATTGACATCATACCCTAACCCTATCTTCTTCATTCAATTGGGCCAAATTAACATCAATACTTTCATTAAACATTTGATTACTCATTAATCAATCATTTAAACTATAAAACGAATCGAATTTACAATATATAATTATTCAAATCATATTAATCACGGGTTTCCAATAATATAAACCATATATATCCGAATTAACATAATTTTCAATTTAATCAATTAATTAATTCAAATATACAACAAACATGTTTTAAAAATTATACCAAATTGGACATTTAGTCATGGTCTTAAGTCGGGACAGAATCAAAGGTGACATAATTAGGTTTTTGAATTAGTCATGGACTTAGGCCATGACAGATTCAGGATAAATTTTGTCACAAATTTTAGTCATGACAAACTCTAAAAAAACTATTATGGTCATTCTCGGTGGCAGTTTTTACAAGATCTCTCTCTTTACACGTCACGGTTACTAGTCGTGACTAATATGTTTCAAAATTCAGTGACAAAAAGGAACATTTGGTCTAGTGAAAGATCATATTATACAAATTAAAAACAAGATTTTAAAAGCTTCTAGCATACTCGTCACTATTGATTCATATGCAACGATGGAAGTTAGAAATCTAAAACACTAATACGATGAGCAATATACCATTTTCTAGCATTAAATGAATATTAATTATTGATTAGTTCCTCTTGAGTATTCTCCATCTTATCCGTAAAATTGCCTCTTGCTGTTAGGGTTTTAATTACGATGTATTCTGTTGTATAATGAGGGCTATTAACCTATTTATAACCTTAGACCCACATATCTACTATGGAATCCAAATAAGCCAAAATTACTAAACAGATACTCTTAAAACTTGGTCCAAAGGTGTACCTTCCCAGAGCCCAGTCAAAACTTACAAACCAAAAATATCAAATTAATTACAGCCGAGTAAATTTAATTTACCAATCATCCATAAATTATTTAAAATTCCCATTTTAAATTATGATAAATAATCCAAACCTATTAAACCCAATAAATAACCCGTTTATTCACCTAAGTAAAATTGATTATCAATTAAATGATCATTTATTTAATTCTAATAAATATGCGGTATTACAAAATGTTCTTTGGAAGAGGAACTTTTTTATTATGGAAGTATCCCTTCCTATGATAATCGTAGTTCTTCTTTAAATAACATTAGATATATCATAAATGTCGAGGATCATTTTTCTAGTACCTCGTTTTTACATCATCTCGAGAGAGGGTTCCCATTGATCTTGGAATAATATCAGCCAACCATCGCGAGAAGTTTATGTTTCCTTCCATTAGGACATCTATTCCTACCACCAGACTCTTACCATATGGGAAGGTTCCTCGCTCAAGCATTCTAAGTAATTCTTTTTGTTAACTTTTATATCTTTAGAACTTTTGTATTATGACTTGACAAAACATTCTTTGTTAATCTTGGTAGGCCACTTATGCTTGAGTGAATGTTATTCTAGGGATAATTATTGCCCATTTACTCACCTCTTTAAATATTTCTCTCATTCATATTCCTTTTTTACGAGAAAGGAATTATATGATTGTAACCTATCTGAGAATTTTTCACGAAGTAAGTTAAATAGTATTTCTTTTCTAAGGTACTAGATTACTCTTATATGACCTTTTATTTCTTACTTTTACTTTTATATTACTCAACTTTCTACTATATTTTCCACTCGTCCACCTCAGTTGCTTTTTCTCAAGAATATTTTTTCTTATCTAATTAACTTTTGTTTCTCGTCTAGCCTTTGTATCTTGTGACTAAATTTTGTACTCCTTTATAGGATCCAATTTTTCCCATCTCAAATCATGTTGAAAATATTCCAATTTCTATGAGTATGGCTGAATCAGACGTTGTAATTAGTACTACTTCCCAGGTGATATGAAGATACATGTGTATTCCATTTTTTATTTTATTTGGTTGTTCATATCTAGAAACCACATCTCCTTAAATCTTTTTTTCTCTTTTGACTTGTAGTTTTCTTCTTTGGTTATGATTACACCTAAATGAAGTCCCTTATGAAGAGTAGCCCCTAACCTTTGTTAGCATTCCTTCTTCAATTAAGGTAGATTCTCATTTATGTCTTGCTATTGGGGTGAATTTAATTATCAAATAAATTATTGACATACTTATTTTATTGTTATTCTTCATTAACTGTATCCAGGACACACCTTCTGGGTGAGGTTTGTTCCCCTAAAGTTGCAATGCCTATAGATAATAGGCCCCAAATCCAAGAGTTATCACTCCCCCTCTTCTATACATAACTTTTAGTGGTCCTTCGTTATCTTTGGGAACTACTTTGAGCACTCAACCTATCTCTCTAGAATAGGTGTGAAAATAACTTGTAGTCTTTTTGGATATTTATTTTTACGCATGTGCAGTTAATTTATACTTTATCTTACCATTTAACTTCTTATTTTCACTTTCTTAAAACTTGGAGGTAATAGAGTTTTCACCTCCCTCCCTCTTTCACATAGAGAGGTTCAAGTGTATTACTTGTTGCTTTTTTGCATATTCATTGGAAGCATTTCTCTTCTTATTTAATCTAATTCATTGCTCGCAAGTTAGTATCCCAACATCTTTTGGGCTGGATACTCCCCATTCTTTGGAGCCGGAGATTAGTTTAGTACTTGTCTTTTCTTTGTGCATACTCAACTATTTCTCACTTAATTCAACTTATGTTTTTAGGATGATGTGTTTTAGACAAAGTTTACCTCAAATAAACCCGGGGGTTAGATGAATAGGTTTTAGTGAGATTTATACCAATTTCAAAATTCACTTGGCCAATTTTTAGACTCAAAATAGTTAGCATGCATATAAGTGATAAATCTAATAGATTTAATTCAATTAATCATATAGGAACAAATCTGGTTTAATTATGTGAATTAACTAGAAGCAATCCCTAAGTTAATTTTAGTAAATAATCATATTGGATCCAAACTTAGATCTTTGTGTGTATATGTGTGTATGTGTCATAGAAAATGTGTACATGAATAACAATGAACCACATAAGAGGCATAAGTTTAGATCTATGAGGAAAAACCCAACCTAGGGGTGAAAAAATTTCGGTGCATCCTAGTCTCATCCAATATGAAAATAAATTTTACAAAAATGCAAGAAGGAACCTCTCTATTGTTCCCTAACAAGAAACTACTTAGCGACATTGAAACTCTCCTACATTTGAATGAGTGATTTGCTCAAAGCTCCATCAAACGGATATGAAAGTCACGTTGTCCATCCTCATATCGAACCATTCTTGAACCTTCCAATATCCCAAACACCTCATTTTAGATATTAGAGTGTAGATCTTCAAATTCATATATGAATCATGTATAATTGAATATAGGTTATGTGATTTTCAATTACAAATCACTTTCAAATCCTAAAAATCATGAATCAAGTATAGATACAAGTTTTTTCTCTCAAATTTTGTAGATTAAGTGGAATTGATAATTGAAATGTGTTTCTCTGATCACTTGCCTTGAAAATACTTTCTCTATGTGTGAGAAGAATACAGGAAAGGATCTATAAAACTGGGAGGAAAAATCACCTATTTATATTTTTTTAAAGTAATCAACATCATGCGAACTATTAAAGAGTCCATCGTGTGCATGGTTTTGGGTAGAGGCTAGGTTCATATTGTTCCCATGAGCACGGTAAGGTTTTAGACCCGTGTGCATGCTTTTAGGCAGTAAGAACACCAAGTCCATAAACATGTATGTCGTATTCATGGTAAGGTTTTACACCCGTGCACATGGATTTATGATGAACATTTCCTTTGCCAAAATCATGATGTCGTGCACATGGGTATAAAACCCATCCATGCATACACTTGTATGTAGAATCCAAAATTAACCTAAAATAATCAAGCAATGCAATTAGTTTTAGAAAACATTTCATTATCAATATCACAAAATTATTTTTCACAAAAGATGTAAATGTGTACGTGTGTGTATTAGCCTTAGGACGATTCAATCAAAAGTACCACACAAAGGATACAATATTGAAATCTTTAGAATTTGTGTGTGAAACTTTGATGTAAAAATATCGTATGATCTTCAATGTCTACACATTGTAATGAACAAGACTCTCCCTATCTATTTTCTAACTATGAATCAAGAATTTTGGCCCAATTTTGTGCAAGACGTGAATATTTTGACATGAAATTAAGCCAACTATGTATATACACAAACGCATATAAAATGTTTAAATTTTCAATTTTATTTCAAGTTGAGATTATCGCAAACACTCTTGAGTTGGGTGCTCCAATTTTTTTGGATTTTAGGGTACCTTTTATTTTCTACTTGTCTTTTCTATGCACATACTTTGCAATTATTTATCTCTTAATTCAACACGTTTCTTTATTGTCCAGTTGAGACCGCTACAACCACGCTTCAGTTGAATGATCCACTTTCTTTGGAGCCCCAGGGTTTTCTACCTTTTTTCTTTCAGATACTTTGCAACTTCTTTTTAAACTTGATCTTTTATTTTTATTTTATCCAACCAATGCTCATACAGATTTAGGTGCAACTTACTTGAGATTTTATTTATTTAAAATGAAATGTTTAACTAGTTTTGTATTTTTAAATAATCCCATTCTCTTATATGGAGCAGGTTATATAAATTCCTTTGTCTATTTGCTTCTTAAACTTGCATTTCTCTTTACTCTGTCCCTCTTTACTTAATACAAGAAATAGAGCAAAGGCGACGATCTAGCAGCATGCTTATGCCCATTGGCTTTGTAGTAACTCATTTATATTCTTCCTTCCTCTTTTTATTCGAACACATGATCTTATTTTTCATATATTATCATTTTAACTTCATTGCATTGTTATCTTTCAGGTTGAGGGAGTCAATAAGGTTAGCTCTGAAGCAAATCAATGTGATGATGGTGAGGAATAAAGTGAAAACAAGTATAATAAGGAGGTAAAGGTTAATTCAGATGAGGAATTTCAGGATGTATCTTATTTACGCAAGTTTTAACCTAAAACAAACCTAAGGGGATGTAAAAAAGTCTGAATACATCTCATGACAAATTTTTCAAATTCAAGGATTTATATTGCAAATTCAAATCACTTAACACGTGTTTTAGGAAAAGTGGAAGTATAATGTCTTAATAAATTCACGCAACAATGTAATTAGACTAATTTAGATTAAAAATATATATCTAACACATCTAAGTCAATTTTAAGACAATAAATTATGCATGTGATAAAATGTGTGAATATGAATAAAAAGCAATCACAATTATCCACAAGATATGATTTATGTGGAAAAACCCAACCTAGGGGTAATAAACCTCGATGCACTTTAATTTTCATTTTAAATTAAAAATATGCTTTACACAAGTTAAGAAGATACCTCTCAAGAAATCTCTCTCGTGTAGTTACCTTTGGACCTTGTAGATTTCCCTCATAGATGATGAAAATCCACACCAAGCTCTATGATGTGAACGAGGCACTACATTCTCCTCCTTGAAATCAATGCCATACTTTAACTCCTCCAATGAATCAAAGTGCCTCCTCTTTTAGATCTAGGAGTATGTGATCATAGCAATTCAAAGATTGTTTGATGATTTGTAATAAGCTAGTGATGATTTGATGAAAAAATTCTAAATTCACTCATAAAACTCTACGATCAATCTAAAGATCTAAATTCGAAAAATTCTAAGAGGAATAAGTGAAATCTGAATAAGAAAGAAGCAAAAGGAGATCTCAAGTTTGAAGATATGCTCAGAGAGGTTTTTCAATTGTACAAAATTCAGATCTTGTGAAATGGGAGGGAAAATGAAACTTTTAAAGGAAATTTTCAAAATTTATCTTCGTCGTGCACACGGTTGACCTTTTTTCATGTGCACGAAGTAAGACAGTAAGTACTTTGAGGCAAGGCGTCTGCACGAACACAATACAAAGTCGTGCAAACAATGCCATGCGCACGAGCATAAAAGAATGTCGTGCGAATGGTTAAAGGCATAAGTTTTCAAAATAGCCTTTAACTTTTACCAAATAGAATGTCAAATCCTAAATTTTTTTTTATAAACCTCTAATTCAGTTTAACACTTGTCCATAATTTTTTTTAAAGCAACTCACACAATTTGAAAAAATCGTGCGTGTGTGTGTTAAACATAGATAATTCACAAAAGCTACAAAAAGGATATAGTCTTTAATTTAATTAAGCATAGCAACGAAAGTCTTTCATTGGGAAGCTTGAACGATCTTCATTCTTCAAAGGTCCATTTAATACAAATGACTGTGTGTCACTCAATCGCATCTGAAAAAAACTACATGACTTGAATGATTCAACAACTCATTATTTTCACGGGAAGTAGACAACTAATATATATATATATATATATATATATATATATATATATATATATATATATATATATAACTACATTTTGAATCACCCAATTTGTCTATTCCATGACAAACCCCTCAAAACCAAAAATGAACTTGATTACTCCAATGAAACTCACACTCATTAGACATATAATGAGAGTAGTACATAGTAATGCACAAAACTATCGAATAGACCAAGGATACATCAATAAACAAATATGAAGGGGTCGGAGTCGGAATCATCATAGTTATGCCTGAAAACACATGAAACAACAAAACGCATCACACAAGAAACAACACTCACAAAGAGAAAATCCCCATACTTGGGATTCCTCCGAAACTATCGATGTGATATAAATGAAATAAATCATGTGAACATGAAGTAAAGCATGTGAACATGTGATATAAATCATAATCATCTAATATCAAAGATAATACAATATAGTAAAGCTCTGCTACATAGCATATCCTAACAATAATCAATAATTTCCCCTACGAGTCAACTCCCCCTATCATAGATATTTTCCCCCTTTTTCAAAAAAATGAGAAGAAAATAATATTCCACGTTTTGTCATAAAAATAAAACAATGGATATAAAATCCATTTGATATGAAAAATAAAAAAAACTATTATATATAATGGGTATAGCATGGCAACAAGCAAAGACTAAGAGAAACTAGAAAAGTAAAAGCTAGTAAAGCACGTGAACAATCAAAGTTGCATCATGGGAACATGGAATTATTATATACATGTGTATCATAATATGAATCTATAAAGAAAACATTAGAAGATGAATTATATCTAGAAATAAACATAAAATAAGGATATGAGATATACAATGAATCTAACTAGAAATATCAGATCATTGATAAAACATGGATTTAATAATGTAGATATAACATTGATTTATCAGTATGACAATAGAAACATAAATAAAAATTGAGGATAGAAATATGGATCAAACCAAATAATCCATAAAACTAACAAAGAGTCCATACAATCATCCAAAACATCAACATGTCAAATAAGGTCAACGGAAGGAATCATGTAAACGTACAATCTCTAAGGAAGTAAGTACAAACACATAACTAGAATTATAAGTAGGAATAAGTGTGACAAACAAGTTAGAAGCTTCCTATAATAGAAAACACACTACCAGAAATAGGGCATCCATGCGCATATGGGTGGATCTCAACCATGCAAACGAGATAATTTTTTTATAATTCAAATGATTTAGAGGAATTACTAAATCAGGGACAATAAAGTTAAGAAAAGATAAAGTAAACTCCAAAATCCCAACACTATCAACTCTAGAAGTGTGAATGAATGAAAACGCATGAGAAATCATTATCCTTGACTTGAAAATCATAAAATATGAAACAAATGCATAAAAAGCATAAAATCAACAACTCTCTCTCTCTCACACACGTGCATACGTACACACGTAAATGCAAACACGAAACATGTAAAGTGCGATTGAGATTTTGAAACATATGTATAAATTGATTTGACTCAAATATTCTATTAAAACATGAATTAAAAACACATTCAGCTAAAAAATTCAATAAATTTAATATACAAGGCTAAAAATTCTCATCAAATCAATATTTTTTAACTTTGTAATATTAATCATGGTATGATTCATGTGAAAAATATGGATACAAAATTAACAAGAATGAACATAATCAACTCATATGATCATATATGATCCTTAAAAGGGAATGATTCCATCAATATCTTTTGATCCTAAATATGGTAATTTCTAACCATTTTACTCCATCAAGCATACGTTGTTTGAAATATTTTGATTTCCAACTAAATAGAAATTTTCATTTTCCAAAATTTGTTCTCTATCTTATTTTTATGCAAGTTCAATCTCTTGGATTATGGCTATTTTTTAACATATTTTGGCTTTTGTCGTTGATTGGTTTTTCACATGCCTAAATGACACTTAACCAAAAATATTTGAATTTATTAATTGGGCCTAATCACTCTAATGTTATACCTTATCAACACTTTTGAAAATAGTCCTTTTATAACTCATTCATAGTATAAACCACATAAAAAGTTTCACACATGAATCATGGAAATACCAATTAGATCTTGGAATTTGATCATGATCAAATTAAGTAATAAAATCAATAATCACATAAATATAGTCATATGCAACACGTGATATGCACGTGCTCAAGTAGTGAGCAATCAATACCCTTGAAATTCTCTTTCTTATTTGGCTCAATTTTGAGAAATTTGTCTTATTTATATATGTGTATATATACATATATTTTTTATTATTTAAAATATATTTTATATAATTTTTAAATATAGTTTAAATTATATTAATCTTTTTAAACTATTTTTTGGGTCATATACATGCTTTATATATTTTTAAACTTAAATATTTTTATATTATACTTTATTATGTTTATAAATATTCTTGAATTTTTAATTAATTTTTTATGATCTTTTTGGATTTTTAAAATGATAAAATGTCTTTTGATTAAACCTCTTAATGGTTTAGTTAATCGTGTTTATCAAAAATCAAACGCCAACATTTTTGTTATCTTTGGATTGATCCGTGTGAGGTATTTAGATCCAATGGGGGCATTACGCTTGACACAACAATTTAATCATACATGTGTCATCAGGCTGTCTATTTCCTCGACCGTTGTGTTCCCTCCTATTTTACGATCTTACCCTTACTGTTCATGTTACGTTTTACGCATGTACCCCTTGGTTATGCTCTTCCTTTATTACCCTCAGTCGCCTATGCTTGATTACTCTTTTACCCTTATAGTTGTTGGTATTAGAAATTTAACCGTGGTGGTTCGAGATCTTTCCTTCGTCGCCTATAAATACACTACACCAAAAACAACAATTTGGTACGGTTTAAACTGTGCTAAATCAAATCTGGCACAGTTTTGAATTATGCCATAATTAAGTGTTCCAAAATGACCATTTTTTTCTGACACGGTTTAAAAGTGTGCTAGATTTGGCCAAACAAGAACACTTCTGTCACACTTTAAAATCGTGCCAGAATTTAATATTTCTAGAACACTTTCTAACTGTGCCAGATTTAGTATTGTTTGGTACACTTTTAGCACATTTCAAAATCGTGCCAAAATTTGATACACTTTTGGCACGGTTTTGAACAGTGCCAAATTTTTGGACCAAAGAAAAAAATTAATTATAAATAATATTGCCCAAAAAATATCGGCAACATTTCCACTATTTTTCATACCCGTTTTAAAATAACAAAAATTCAATCATAATACAAAACCAGCATGGCAAAAATAGTACAACAACACAAATAGTCTGTAATAACACTAATACACATCCAGACAATAATCCCACTAAATACTAATGGCTTAAATCCCATTAATAGAAAATTCATGTCAATACATATGAAATTCATCTCAATACATAAGTAAATTTGAATTTTATCTCAATTCATGTCAATACATATGAAATTCATCTCAGATTTCGCGATCTTCTCTTCAAGGAGCACTAACGTGTTTAACTCCTCATTTATCAAGCATCACTAGATCGCCTCTACAGGCACAACCATCAAACTTCCAATGAGTGCCAACCTATAAAGAAACAAACAAAAAAGAGTAATTAATTCTTATCAATTGAAAAGATTGAATGCCAACAATTTAATAGAAACTAACATATAAACTGCACTTGCTATTGAAACAGCGTTTGCCAAATTCAAAATATGGATGTTTAGTTACACATTTCAATAGCAAGTACAGTTTCAAATATTAATAAAATAACATTACTCAACAAGGAATGGGAACTAAACCTTGAGGCAGTACATTTGACACATTGTATGACACTCCAGAAACATTTTTAGCGCTAAAATGTAATTTTTGTACAGAAAATGTGTGGGCCAAAGTGAATTTTTTGGGATCTAAAAATGGGGATGCAAGTATAATATTATGGGATGTTATTCTTTCTTGTTGACATGCTTTATTTCATTAATATAATCTCACTCTTACTAAATAAAAAATTATGGTGATTTTATTACTATTTTTTATATAATAAATTTATGTACCCTTTCTAACATTAACTGGTTGCAATATCCTTGCTATGACAACTCGTTGTTTGGCCTTGAGGAGGGATGCAAGGCGGAAGCCTCAGCATTAAATTTATGAACACCGCCATTATCTTCATACATCTATGACAACAGAGTACCTGGCATACTGAACAAGTTTAGTAGTCAATAATAAATTAAAACAAAATATGCAGCACTTTTATAATTCATTAATAGGGATATGCTAAAGATATTTATAGATACTGATAAGAGTTGTTATGGGTAATTTCATAAAGTATATCCATCATACTCTAGCCATTCGGGTGGCTCAAGCCTTCTTGGACAATTGGAGACTTAAAGCAAACAATTAGCATAGAGAAAAAAGTAATCTCAACAAAAATTAGAGCATCCAAACCGATTATAATGAACTCGATCATCTCATAAATCCAGATTATGATGACGAACAATTAGTGATAATAATCACTAATAATATATGATGATGATGATGATGATGATGATGATGATATATATATATATATATATATATATATATATATATATATATATATATATATATATATATATATATATTTGTTTGGATTCTCCAATAAGAAATACAACAATTTGTGTTCAAAATCTACCCAAATATAGAACTCAATCAGCTCATAAATCATTTTCTCCTTGAGAACCGACTATAATGAGTCAAATATTCATAAAACAGAATTATAGAAACGCTTACGGCATTTCCAAAATGGGATTTCATTTGGTGACATTCTAAATAGATCAACTTTTAACATATCTTAACACAATACCCTATCAAATGTACTTCCAAGAACAACCTCGTCAAAGAGAATACCTTCATAATACTCGAGAGAGATGAGGCTGCTATGAATGTTTTCCAAGGGAGAGATAGTTGTCTGGCTTAACAGTTTAAGTTTAATGAGGGGCGCTGTTGTTGCTGCTGTTTGTTTAAATCAAGCAACATAACATTTTCTCAACACCAATAGTTAAAGCAAGCGAGGTCATGAAGTGTTATTTAAAGCAAGCAAGGTCATGAACTGTTAAAGCAAGCATGCAAGATATATGTATGTTTGAAGCAACATAAAATGTATGTTTAAACAAGAACTATTAACATACATGTATGTTTAAACTAACCTTGTTAAAGTAAGCAAGGTCCTGAACTACTCAACACCAACACCAACGATCGAGCCAATGATGAGCACGACAATACTGAATTTAGTATTGACTTCAAGTGTTAGTATGCCAGGTACTGAATTTAGTATTGACTTCAACTGAATTTAGTATTCCTATGGTTTTCCTGGATGCTCATCATCTTTTGATAATGATGAGCACGACCAAACTAAATCTTGGCCTATGAAAACTAAATTTTATTGTACTTGACTCTGAGCAGGTCTAGTTCTCTTGATAATATAAGTTCCTAAAAAACCATAATTTAGAGAGTTATGGTATTTATTTTTCATAAATGAAGCCTAAATTCTTTTTGAAGTATCAACTATCCAAGCTAGCTTCAAGAAAATTTACTGAAAATGTTTTGTATTTTGTTGATAATGGATTTTTAGGCTTGAGAGAGGCCAAAATGAAAATAGGAATAGAGGACAAGACATGTCTAATAAGAATAAGCCTTCCATCTATTAATAGAAATCTTATTTTTCGTCACTTAAATTTACCTCTAATTCAGTCTAATAGCTCTAAGAAATAGGAGACCTTGCCTCTACCTTTGAAAAGGGGGCACCCTGAATACTTAATGGGGAGACTTTTGAAAGAAAAGCCCAGGAAAAGTACCTATAGCAATTCTTTTTTTCCGTAGGGATAGAAGTATCCACAGTGAAACTACTTTTTATCTTATTAATTAACTGACTTGAGAAGACTTTATACTTAGAAAGTAAGGCCATGAGATTAACAAGAATCTTCTTACAATCATTAACAAAAAGAATAACATTATCTACAAAGTTATGATGAGACACCATGATGTTGCCAGAAGGATGAGAGAAAGGCTTGACTTTTTATACCTCACTAACTTATCCAAACCTCTACTAAGAACTTCAGTAATAATAACAAATAACAAAGGGTAAAGGGGGTTACCTTGCTTAAGGACTCTTGAATATTTGAAGAAACCATCTGAGCAACCATTAATAATGACAGGTACCAAGTTTCCACTATGGAGAGAAGACCATATTTCTTATCTCTGTATAAATTCCTACATAAAAAATTATTCATAATAAATAAAAATTAATCATAAATAGTCCCCGGGAGAGGGTTCAGCTGACGTTCTAATTGATTTTGCAATTCAATAACCCTCTAATTAATATATTCTCATACTTTATACATGCACGAGGGTTGAATCAATAATGATCGTGACTAAATCGATTACAAGATACTTGAAGACGTGCCAGACATTACATAGTCGGGAGCAATATAACTATAGGTCCCCATTACCCGAGTTGATACATGGGTCTCATCGCCAGTGATCCCTAGCTCTTAGTCAAGATCTATTACAACTTCTAGGCAGATTTCACCTATTGGATGATAGGCATAAGAAGTGTTAAATTTATAAGAAGTTAGATTTCTATAAAATATAAAGTATAAGAAGTGAGATTCCTCCAAAAAATAAAAAAGAATACCTAAACAAGTGGGGTCTTCATTTTTTCTGTTTTATATTTTTGAGTACAACGTTTTCTGTGTTAGTTTAGTTTCTTTTGACAGGTGATCTCCCCTTGCTTCGAACAACCAATGGGGTGAGCAAGATCCTTTTGTTATTTGTTATCAATGCAGCATCTCCATATGAGGGTGGAAGCAAAGTAGTATAGGGAGTAGATATATTATGTTGGTAGAAGCAGGTTACTTGGGCCACATCAATGTAATCCAACTGCCAGGGGCAACAACAAAATCAGAGAAGTCCGCAGAGGCGATAGTTGCACAATTGCATCGACCATTTTAAATTAAGGAGTGTTTGGGACGTGTTTAATTCTAGAATTTTTAAGTTGTATAAGGAAGTCCAATGGTAGAGTGGTTAAGAATTTACAAGAAGGGATTATTGGTATTGAAGTGTTGCAGAAATTTAAAACTCTATCCAATGGAGTGTGAGGGTCATGCTAACCCTCACTAATTGGGGGTCAACAAATCCAGACTCCAAATACAACCCATTCCTTGAGTCATGCCAATCAATACTATAAAAATATATGCATTAACAGATCAAGTGCAACCCCTGAATGCAAATGTTCATAAACTGGACAATAGAAAAGATTAATATAAATAGAAGACTTCAACCTTATCAACATCCATATGAGAAAAAAGAGTTGCACCAATAGTTGAACAATAGCTAGAAACTACATTCAGAACTCTTAGAGGAAGAACAACCTATAACAAGTCATACATTATACGACTAGAAAATGATAGGCAAGAGATAGAAAGAGAAAAAAAATTATGAGTACTTTCCTCCATCTAAAATGAGGACAAATGGAAATAAGAAAAACACCATAGATGAAAAGAAAAAAAAAACAATCTTAAGGAAATTACATCGTTTTAATTAACATTTGATATCATTTTATTTAAGAACACTTCTGGAAAATAATCACGGGAAGCACAATTTAATTATACCTTGATCTCATGATAATCAAAAGTTTCATGTTTTGATAAAAATCAAAAGTTTAATGTTTTGATAATTATACCCTGAGAAAACGCAATTTTCAAACTATCGATAATTGGTCTGGCATAAAGCGAGTAAGAACTACCTGCAAAATAAATCAAGGGACACATTCAGAAAGAAATTGGACTCCAAAGGATGTAACTAAAACACCAATTTTGAAGGTTTGAAATAAAAAAATGTTAAAACTTAAGTGAGAGTTCTCATTCACGTATGCGTCTTTGAATTCAAGGTTCTACGAATAGGTTTTTATTGGGACCTTTGAATTCAAGTCTACATCTTTGAACACTAAACAAATAAAATCAATGAATAAGTTTTTATTCTTATTCACCAGAATTCAAATCTTTAAATTATACTAAATTGTTGAAACTTGAGATAAGCACCTAGAGACATAATTACTATGAAAGACAAATCCAAAAAAAATCACTGATATTTATGATAATATAAGGAAAATCAGTATCAAAAAGAGGAAAGGAAATTTATTACATACTTCCTAGGTAAACTTGGCCTTTTCCATGCTCAATTTCGCTAGATATCCAACTTCAAGTGTTGGTATCCAGCAAATAAGAGAATATAAAAAAGTATGAATAAAAAATGACTAAAATTTATGAAACATTCGGCATGGGCCCTAAGAAAGAAGCTAAACATCAAGGCCATCAGCAAGTCTACCCGACAACTGGAGGCATCAAGAATCCTACCTTTTCCATCTCAGAATGTCAATTTCTATGAGTTTACAAAATTCCAAAAATCAAAACAGTTTAAGAAAATGAAAGCTTAAGTACTTTATTTTTTGTTAAGTGCGATAAAATTAAAGAGACTAAGCGCAACAAAAAAAAATACACTTAACCCAACTACTCACCATACTACCTACAGGTATAAACAAAATCAAACCAATTAGACAACCCTCAAAACCTAACTTAGTTCGACGATCCTTTCTTTTTTACTTTTCATTGTTCTTAATTTTTTCTTATTACGACTTGAAAACCAAATTTAATAGACCTCAAAACGAATTAGGCAAACCTCAAAACCTAACTTAGTACGACCTTAAAACAAAATCCGACCTCACTTTTTATTTTTCTTCGACGATCTCTTCTTTTCCCGACGGCAAAGGTACATAGTTCAGAGAGAGCCATAGATTCGATTTTAGGGACTTGCCAGAGTGTGAACTGTAGAGTAGGATAGTCAAGATAGTTTAGTTATTGATGTCAAAAGAGTTGGACAACCTCCATTACTTAATCAATAAAAATCTGAAAAAATATCAGTGTAATCGCAATTTGTTCTTTACATCAACTGACTATATTCTGCATGATGCCCAAACAATGAAAGAATTAACAGTATAAAATTTTTCTACATAGACTTCCTTAGCTAATATAAACATTAATTCTTAGAAGCAATACAAAAGTCACCTAAATTACAATTCCAAGAAAACCTTAGAATCTATAAAGATAGAGACAAATAATAGATGGTAAATGAATAAGAAAATCATTTAATTCATCACTCAATGCCATGAAATTTGATAAAAGCCCTAAATCAAAACCATTATTTATGTGTGACAAAGAGAGAGATATCTGAGAGTATAATATGAAAGGAAACCCTCACTTTTTTGATTATTCTTCCACGATCCCTCATTTTCCCGGTGGCAAAGACACATAGTTTAGGCCTCGTTTGCGAGTTCTGTTTTTGAAGAGAAAAGAAAGGAAAGGAAGAGAAAGTGTGTTTTCTTTCCTTCGTTTGGGAGTTTAAGTAGGAAAGAAAGTGACTTTCTCTCATTTGGGAGTTTAAAAGGAGAGAAAAGAAAGGAAAATTTTTAAAAAACTTTCTCTTCCTTTCTCTCCAAAATTTTCTTTCCAAATCGGAAAGAAATGGAGAGAAAGGAAAGTTTTTTAATGAATTGTTCATTCTTCCTCTTAAAAAAATTATTTTCCTTCCAAACTCCCAAACGCAAGAAAGAAAATTATTTTCTTTTCTCTCCCAAACTCCTTTCTCTTCTCTTCTCTTCTTTTCTCTCCTATTAACTTTCTCTTCTTTTCTTTTCTCTCCTAATAAAATTTTCCTTTCCTTTCTTTTCTCTCCCAAACTCCCAAACGAGGCCTTAGAGAGAATGCTATAGATTCGATTTTAGGGTAATGAGAGAGTCAAGCTTGCTTGAGGGTGATCGGGAGAGAAGAGAGATCCAAATGAAAAGTGAGCAGGAGGATTAATATTTTTTTAATATATTTTATATTTTAATTAATTGTGCGCAATTTTGGTACACTTTTAATCAATGCCAAATTTTGGCACTGTTTTAAAGTTTGTCTTATTATCATTAAATCGTGCCAGAAGTTGGCACTATTTCAAGGTGTGCCAGATTTTTAATATCAAGGTGTGCCAAATTTCTATTTTTGGTGTAGTGATAAGAGGCTTTGGGTGTTTGGAAAATTACAGTTTTATTTTGCATTTTTAGACGAAATGCTGCCAAAATATCTACTCCCTTTCTCTCTCTAAAAATCTAGTGATTTACCTTACGTGAGAGATTTTAATTCTCCATTACAACTTCAACCCTTTACTGATCTTCATATATATCTTGTTAGGACAATTCCTGAGTGTGGGTTGAAAGTTTGGTGATTTTGTTTTTGAGTTCTTTTGGTACCAACTGGTTGTGTCCTTTGGAGTCATTGTTGTTGGAATTTATGGGGTTGTTGAGGGAGCTTGCATGTTGCTGATTAAAGTTTCGTGAAACTCAAAAGTTCTTCTCACCAAGTTTACATCTTGAAAGTTCATCTCATTTTGTTTACATCTTGAACACTCATCTTTGAGGTAAAAATCTTTTTATTCTCCCCTAGTTTGTTATATATATATATATATATATAATAAATTTTTTTGGCAAAAATTAGGCCCCAAGAACACTTATTCATTCTTGAAATTTGGAAGACCCTATTTGTCATCTTTCATCAATCCCTTGACTTGATTAGGAAAATATCCTACTTTATGAGATAAGACTTATTCTTCATGCATACTTCCCCTTTTTTCTAGAAAATCTGCTACTTGATTGGCTTCCCTATATGTATTTATGAGAGTATAATTGAATTCCTTCAAATAATGAGAAATTGATTAAATAGTCCATGCTATTTTCCATGGAATTTTAGATTTTACTTTAAGAATATCTATGAGGAGTTTTGAATCACTTTCAATAATAATCTCATGGTCTTTTAAATCCATATAGAACTCCAATGCAATCTTTAATTGCCTCTATATTTAAACCTTCGCCAAAATATGCACTAAAAGCCCACACTATATCTCCATATTGATTTCGTAAAATGCCTCCTCCTCCTCCCTTGCCTTGGTTCCCTATAGCATCGCTATCTATATTTAGTTTTAAAATTCTAGTAGGAGGTGTCATCCACTTTATTTAAAGTCTTGGATTAGGATTATGATGAACTGTGTTGGGATTGTATAGCTTCTTCAAGATATTAACCTGATACAAAACAAAAAAACATTAGGAGTACTTGCCTCATACTTTCATTTATTTTTGTGTATCCACAAACACCAGCATATAATTGCTGGCATTAAATTATTAATGTTAGGATCTATCTTTACGCTATATATATATACACACTTTTTTCTGTGAGTTTTGACTCTGCATGTGTTTATCTATATATCAGTATCCAAAATAAAATTATTTTGTCTGGACTTGGTTCTTTGGTTCCTATAAATTTTAATATTTTCGAACATTGTTTTCTTTGGTAGTGACTGTTAGATCATGAACACTTGTCAAAATTTGACAGTAGAGGCGATAAAGCTATCTTCTTAGTATATTCTCTGAATAATCGTGCTTATTGTGTTTATAATCTGAAAATAAAGTCTATCATGAAATCTATGTATGTTGTTATCAATGATTGTGTAGTTCCCCATGTGGAAGATAGCTCGAATTCCCTTCCCGTTGACAATTCCCCTCAAAATGATTTACCAAAACTGTCAATGGATAGTGATTCGGAATCTCTACTGTGATGTTTCTAATTGGTTTAAGGTTAATAATCCCAAGAAAAGTATGTTAGGATATGTTAAAAAATTAATTAAAACCAAGTCTCAAACTTTATATGTCTTAATGTCTTCATTTGTGTCTTTAACCGAACTTAAAAATATAAATGAGGAACTTATAGATGAATCTTGGTTATTTTTTATGTAGGAGGAACTAGGTCAATTTAAAATTCATGATATTTGTTCCTTAGTTCCTCGTCCTACTCATACAAATTTTATTGGTACTAAATGGATATATATAAATAAATGTGATGAATCTGGAAATGTTTTACATAATAAGGCTAGACTAGTTGCTCAAGGTTATTCTCAAATAAATGGGATTGATGTTGATGAAACTTTTTCTCTTGTTACTCGGATAGAATCGATTAGGCTGCTACTTGCTATTTCATGCTGCTTAAAATGTAAAATATATCAAATGGATGATAAATCTTCTTTTCTCAATGGTTTTCTAAATGATTTAGTCTTTTTTTTTCTTTTTTTAAAAGGGAATAGGGATTTTGTTTATAAACATATGAGAAGAGACCTCACCATGGCTTACAAGAACTACACAAAACTTAAAAAGGAAACCCCCAAAGATAAGGAGTTTGAAGTCTATCTAATATTAAAATTCCTTTGAAATTCCTTGCAAGAAGATCTAGCTGGTGAGACATAAAAGATTTATTATGAGAACTACCAATTTTTGCTAAGAAATTTGATGTCATATTTGCATCCCTATGAATATGAACAAGATTGCAATTGAGACTGGGAATAATGGAGAGAATTTGTTCAATTTTCCATTGAATTCTCCAAGGACATGAAGATTTTTTGTGTAGAATATCAATTAAATTTTTTTAGTCTGATTCAATAATAAGCTCATAGTCTTTAAGATCTTGAAAGAAAATGATCCCTTGAAGATCTTCTTCTGCTTCATCTTCTAAACTTGTCTTGAATTCTAAATCTTTGAAGAAGAACCAAACCATGTCCTCTTTATGATTTCTCAATATCCCTCCAAATCCACTTTTGCCTGGATTTCCCAACGAGCTACCATCAACATTCAATTTCAGGAAACTTTTAGGAGTAAGAGACCAATGAAATAACATAATTTTGGATTTAGACTTTTTTGGCTCTAAAAAAAGCATTAAGAAGGTGTTTTGAATGTTTCCAATGATTCTAGAGGAAGAAATAGAAAATTTTTCCAATTTAGCCAAATTTATGTTTATCCAAATATGCCAACAGGTAAGGACAGGGATAAGAGAGAATGAAGAATTATCTGAGGAAGAAGAGTAGATCCACCAAGCTATAAGTCTTTTCTTAACAGAACCTTGAGGATCAAGAACACCAAATTTAGCACCAAAGAAGTCCCATACTTTAACAACTATTTCACTGGAGGAGAATAAGTAGTTAGAAGATTCTTCTTGACTTTCTTTGCAACAAACATATTTTGAGGGACCTTTAATGCCAATGGATTTGATTTTATCATCTATAGGGAGCAGGTCTTTGAGAATTTTCCAAGTTAACACTGATATTTTAAGAAGTATTGAGTTACCCCAAATAAATTGAGCTGATCACATTATAGATGAAGAGTACCTAGAGAAATTCCAAGCATTAGAGAAAGAGAAAAGACCTGAGTTAGAAGTTGTCCAAACCAAGCTGTCTTCATTCGAATTCCATTTTCGAGTTTTCATAATTTCTTGAATTAATTACAAGGGGAAAAATGAGAGCATTTCCAAATTCCAACTTCTGTCTTCGAACCAAAAATCTTTGATTTTAGCATTCTTTAGAGTGTCGAACTCATCTCCAATGGGGCCTGAATCCAACCAGTTGTCTCAATATAAATCAATGTTCCCACAGCTTACTCTCCATTTCATGTGACTTTTAGCCTCTTCTCTAACTTCACATATTCTTCCCCAAGTGTTAGATAAGGATATAGGGTTGACAGTAAGAGGATGAGAGTTCCTACAAAATCTAGCCTTTATAAAAGAAGACCAAAGAGACTCACTAGACCTGAACCTCCTCTAAAGTTTAATAGACATTGATCTACTGATATCTTCAAGTTTCCTCACCCATAAACCACCTTCTTTAATGGGAATAGAAATTAGACTCCATTTACACCAGTGGTGTCCTGAAGAACCATCATGAGAACCCCAAAAAAACCTTGCAAAAAAAGCTTCTAGCTTCTGAAGGACCTGTTTGGGAGGGTTGAAAGATGCTATAATATGAATAGGGATAGTTGTTATAACACTTTTGATGAGAACTAACCTGCCACCCATTGAAAGATATCGAGCTTTCCATCCACTGAGATCCACTCTGATTTTATGAATTAGGAAATCAAAGTGAGAGGACTTCTTTTTACCTGCAAACAAAAGACATCCCAAGTATAAAATAGGAAAATTTTTGTTACTAAAACCAATGATTTTTGTAACTTTCTTTGTATTACCAGGAGATATCTTGTGAGAAAAGAACATTTGAGGTTTGGAAGCATTGATTTTTTTACCAGTAGCCTCTCATATTCTGATATAACCTCCATAATGGCTTTAAGGTCTTTGAAAGCCCCTCATGAGAAAATGTTCACATCATCTGCATAGGCTAGTTAATTAAATTTAGGACAACCAATAGGAAGCTTGTAACCATAAAGCCTAGGAATAAAAGAATTCAAGTTTCTGGTAAATGCCTCAGCCATAATAATAAAGAGGCTAGGTGAAAGAAGACCACCTTGCCTCAAGCCTCTAGAAGATTTGAACACAAGAGGAGCCATTGAAGATCACTGAAAACCAGCAATTAGAGATGAGCCTCCAAATCATATCAATCCAGGTCTCTGAAAAACCAAACTTCCTCAAAAAATGAATTAAAAAAAGCCAGGAGACCCTATTATAAGCTTTGGCCAGATCTAATTTCAAAGCTACATTCCCCCATATTTTTTTGAGTGAATCATAAAAACCATCTCTTGAGCTAACATAGCATTCTCCAACATGTCCCTACCCTTTAAGAAGCCACTTTAGTTGAAAGAAATGATATTGGGTAAGGAATCAGAAAGTCTATTAGAGAGAATTCTAGAGATAATTTTGTTAAGGAAGTTGACCAATCTAATAGGCCTAAAGTATGAGAAGGAATGAGGAGATTGAACTTTTAGAATCAAAGCAATTAAGGTGGAAGAAATGTTCCTAGGTAATGCAGTCCCTAAGAAGAAACTCTGAATAGCAGCTACTTCTTTAATTTGGATGATATCCCAAAATTCAACAAAACATAATCCATGAAATCCATCAGAATTAGGACAACTATTTTGGTTCAATTGTTTCACCACTACAACAATCTCATCCTTATTTGGAATATATCATAATTTAGAGTTTCGTTCTTTGGAAATTAGATTAGGAATTACCTCCGAAAAAGAATCATTGATGGAGATATTAGGGACTACTTCTTGCTTGAATTGGGCTTCAAAGAATTGAATTGCTGCCATTTGAATATTCTCATTAGTAGTCTGTATAATTCCTTCTGAGTCTCTAATTTCTTATATCCTCAATTGTCTTCTTTTGGATTTAACTGAATTGTGAAAAAAGCTTGTGTTTCTATCCCCCTCTCTAATACATTTATCTTGAGCCTTTTGTCTCCAATATATATCTTCAATTTGGGGCTTCTTAATGCTACAAGTCTGAGCTAAAGAAAGCTTTTCTCTATATAAATTCAGAAGGATAAATATAATAAGCCATCTCCATGGATAAAAGATTATCTTCGGCCTTTCTAGCCTCTTAAAAAATATCCCCAAACTTCAGTCTACTGTAAGAAGGTAAAGTACACCTCAACATTTTGAATTTTAATCCTATTGTCACAAAAGGATTAGGATGATCAATAGAGTTCCAAGTTTGAGACACCACAGTCTTAATATCTGGACATTCCTGCCAGAATTTTTAAAATTTGAATGATTTATTTTTCAAGTCTATGTTATTCTTAACTGAAACTAAAAGGGGACAATGATCAGACAAAACTCTATTTAGATAATGAACTTTTAATAGACCTAATTACAGAGCAGCCTGGTTAGAGAACACTTTGTCAAGCCTACACCAAATTCTATCCACCCCTCCCTTTTATTGAACCAAGTGAAGTTGGATCCTATAAAACCAAGGTATGACATCTCATTGATTTCCATAGATTCAAAAAGTTCCAAAGCATCTCCTCTATCAATTTCATTCCCACCTGCTTTCTCAAAATTATAAGAAGCCACATTAAAGTCTCCTCCTATGAGCCATGGAGAAGTAGTGAAATTCATGTTGATGTAGTGAAATCCATCTCTTCTCTCCACTTTAGTGTTCTTTGCATAAATGAAAGACGTTTCACCTTTACATTGTTGATCAAGAAAGAAAGATTTATACCTTGTTCCATTTGAGAAACAAATTCCACAATGATTTCTTCTTTAGCAAAGCACCAAATCTTATTATTAGAATTTGCATATGCAGCATGAAATCCCATCTTAAGTCTGAAAGATTAAAGTTTATGAACTTCAAGGTTTGGCTCTAAGATCATAATAATAGAAAGATAATATATTCTAAGAAATCTCTCAACTCTCTTTAAAGCTCCTCTCTTGGACAACCCTCTAATATTCCAAATGATTGTACTGATCATGTAGACTGTCTGAAAGCATAAGTTTTTGTTCCAGATCTGGAGTTCTGGTATTAGGAATCACATATGTGCTTACACCATTATGTTTATGTATCAATTTAGGGATCTTTGAAGGTTTGGTTCCCCCCCTAAAGATAGGATATTTGTATTTGGAATTCCCTCGTTTGTAACTGTTCTGATTCACTTCTATTTTTCCTCCTTCCCGAGAATTTTAAAGAACCTTTACCCCCATTGCCTTAGGGGTTATTGTAGGTGTACTAACTCTAGAGAATGTATTTGTGGATAACTCTCCTTTAACTTCAATCTCTTGATCAATTTTCTATCCTACTTCCTTCTCATTACCACTATCTTCATTTTCTGTTGGAACATTCTCATTATCTACTATTGGAAAGTTTTCCTTGCTTGAAATTTCTTCTTCAACTGTAGGATTATTATTAAAGAACTTGGTTATCTTTGGTTGAGAATTTTCAGTGTCTTTAGCAAGTGTTTGTTGTTTTTGAGGTTGACTTGTTGGACAACTGCCTTAGGGACTGATTCTAACTCTTTATTCTGACCCATTCTTTTGTACTTTATTTTTTCTTGATAATAGGGATATGCTATTTGGAACAATCTGTATTAGGTCTATTTCCATATTTAAAAAGACATGATTCTTCTCTATGACCTTTTCTTGCACAGTTAAAACAATAAGGAGGAAGGTCTTCAAACTCAAAATATTGCCAAAAGCCCACAAAGGTATCTTTATTGGAAATCCAAATTATATTAGGAATTGGTTTGTTAAAGTCAACTTTAATTCACACTCTTGACATTCTAGGACGACCCAAGGAATGTCCATTTTCAAAGGCACCCCCACTGCACTACAGATCCAAAAGAGACTTTCCTTATTGTATAGATGAATTGGCAAAAGAGGCAGACTGATCCAAATAGGAACAATATATGTTTTGCGATCAGGATGAAAGTCTTTAGTCCATTTGAAAACCCTCATAGGGAATCTATTTACGTACCAAGTCGATCTTGTCCAGAGATGGAGGAAATCTTCTTCATGAAACAGTCTAATCACGACATGTTTTTTATTTATCAAACTAATGTTAAATGCATCTTTTAATCCCATTGTTGTTAACATTTTCCTTATATATTCCATTAGAGGTTGACCATGAGTGAACTTTCCAACCAATGAATACTTGAAAGGAGTAGAGAGTTTATTGAGATAATCATTTTCAAGAAAACGATCAGGTTCTACTTTGAATAATAAATTTCGTATAGGGAGATATTGGTAGATTTGGAGGCTCCCACAACCTCGGCAAAAGATTTAGTAATATAATGATTGATAGGAAATTCATGAATTGATTGAGGCATTGGATGAGGAGGATCAGGAGGAAGATTATCTACCTCCAGGATGGAGGTAGATCTAACCACCATGCAAACCCTAGAGAGGTTTACGTGGGAGAGAGAGGGGGAGTCTTTATAGACCCTTTCCTTCCCAATCATGTTTTTAAATTAAAGAAAACCCTTTATGGTCTAAAACAAACCCCTTGTGTTTGGTACGAGACACTTTCAACTTTTCTTACGACCAACAGCTTCAATCAAGGTGAGTATACCTAAAAATGTTTGTCAAACATCATTCAACTTGTTTATTAATTTCTCAAATCTACGTCGATGATATTATTTTTGGGTCTACATCCCCTACGAAAGCTGAAAACTTTGCTAACGTTATAATATCATAATTTCAAATGTCTGTGATGGGTGATTTACAATTTTTCTTAGGTTTACAAGTTTCTTAAAAATCAGACTGTATGTTTATTTTTCAATCCAAATATGCAACATAATTAGTTAAACATTTTGGGTTATCAAATGCCAAAACTTCTAGAACTCCTATGAGTTCTTCAATGAAACTTTCGATAGATTTGTTCGGTAAAAAGGTTGAAGTCACTCTTTATCATAGCATGATAGGAAGTCTCCTTTATTTAACGGCTAGTAGACCCGACATTATGCTTAGTGTGTGTGTGTGCGCACGCCAGATATCAATGTGAACCTAAAAAATCCCATTTACTTATTGTCCAACGCATTCTGAAATATGTGAGTGGGACTTTAAACTTTGGCATAATATACACTTTTGACACTAACTCCAAAATTATTGGTTATATAGATACCGACTGAGGTGGTTGTGCCGATGATAGTAAAATCACCTCCGGTGGTTGTTTTTACTTAGGTCGTAACCTAGTCTCATGGTCCTCTAAAATTGGGTTTTGCTTTCATCAGCCGAAGTCGAGTACATTGCTACTAGTAGCAGTTGTATTCAGCTTTTGTGAATTAAACAAATGCTAAATGATTACGGATTAATTGAACCAACTGCTTTAATATTGTGTGATAATAAAATTGGCAGTAGTATTTCTAAAAATCATGTTTTTCATTCTATAACTAAACATATAAAATTAAGAGAACACTTCATTACAGAATTAGTTGAGAAAATGGAAATCTCCATTGAGTATCTAAACACAAAAGATCAATTAGCTGACTTATTTACGAAACCTTTAGAAAATTATAGATTTGAAACACTTCGAATGTCTATTAGTGTTTGTGCTTTTCCAAATTAATTACTTGATGAGCGTGCATGTTAGTATTTTTTATTCGCATTTTATTTTGTAATAACATTGATTTGTAAGTTTCTTACCTACCCTTTGTTCCTTTCAGACAAATAGGGGTAGAATTCGAGACTCTTATATTTTCTGTTTTAAGTTATTTTTGTATGTGTTTTATCTTTCATTAGGAGGTTTTGTAGAAACTCGTGTTGTTAGTTGAGTTATGTACTCTTCTTTTTCAGGACTCATGTTGTTTGTTGAGTGATGTACTCTTCTTTTTAGGACTTATGTTGATAGTTGAGTTATGTATTGGTCTGTCTCTTTCCTTATCCGAGTCTCAACATTTTTTGTCTCAAAATTGGCCAAAGGGGAAGATTAAAATTATCTTTCTTATTTGGCTCAATTTTGAGAATTTTTTCTTATTTATATATGTGTATATACACTTATATTTCTTATTAGTTAAAATATATTCTATATAATTTTTAAGCATGGTTTAAATTTTATTAATCTTTTTAACTATTTTTTTTGTAGCATACATGATTTATATATTTTTAAACTTAAATATTTTTTATATGATACTTTATTATGCTTATAAATATTCCAAAATTTTTAATTACTTATTTATGATTTTCTGGATTTTTAAAATGATAAAATGTCTCTTGATTAAAGCTTTTAATGATTTAGTTAAACATGTTTATCAAAATTCAAACGTCATTATTTTTGTTGTCTTTCGATTGATCCATATGGGTTATTTAGAGAAAATAGGGGCATTGCATTTGACACACGCGATTTAATCTCGGGTGTGTCGTCAGGCTATCTGTGTACTTGACTGTTGTGTTCCCTCCTGGTTTACGATCTTACCCTTACTGTTCATGTTACGTTTTGCACATATACCCTTGGTTATGCTCTTGTTTTATTACCCTCAGCCGCCTACGGTTGATCACTCTTTAACCCTCATATTTGTTGGTATTAGCAATTTAACCGTGGTGGTTCCAGATCTTTCCTTCGTCGTCTATAAATAAGAGTCTTTGGGTGTTTGGAAAATTAGAGTTTTATTTTGCATTTTCAGATGAAATGCTGCCAAAATATTTACTCCCTTTCTCTCTCTAAAAATCTAACGATTTACCTTACGTGAGAGATTTTAATTCTCCATTCCAACGTCAACACTTTACTTATCTTCATATATATCTTGTTAGGATAATTCCTGAGTGTGGGTTGAAAGTGAGGGAATGGAAAGAAAATCTAAACTACTAAAGAAGATAAAATAAATCTTCGGCTATGTTCCAAAGATCTCCAATATATCCCATGCAGCTACTCCAGTAACTATAGCTGAAATGTTAGTTAATTCAATGGGTCAGATCCCACCGCATGAATACTAACTACTCCTCTCAATTAGTATCCGTAAACCCAGATAATAACATTATACAAGATAAACATCACAAAAGAGTATTTTAATTTAAACGAGATACAAATGAACAATGCGAGTAAAGTAAACTACCACTATCTATCCACATACTAAGCCACCCCAATATTCAAGTCCAAATAATTTTATTTCGATCATTTTATTTAAACCTTAGCTCTTATTCCTACTTAATTTAATTATCCAATTAGTTTTATTCATGCAACACCATTATCGTTAGCCAGTCGACCATGTAACACCCCGTAATTTTGAGGACTTGGAATTAAATTATTTTGGTGAAATCGAACATATATAATTTGGAGGAATTTAAATTTATGATTTGGAGAATTAATTTAAATTGGAGGATTTATTTAATTTGGTGAATTGAGATTTAATTAATTCGGGATATTTTTGTTTAATTACATGTGTCATAATTTGAAGTCGAAATCAAAGAATTTCGGTAAAGTGACTCGGGTGGCGATTCTTAGTGCACGGTTGATTCCGAATAGGTCGATATAGTCATAAAAGAGTAATCGGGGTAGTAATTGGATCTTGGGACATTTTTAGGCATAACCGGGCCCACACGGGAATGTTTGGGCCATTTTAATTTAGCCCACAAGCTTAATTTCAGGATTCACCGAATAAAATCTAAGTTAGATAGTTTGTGGTAGTTACAACTCAGATAAGAAAACCCTAGTTTGAAGAAGGAGAAAGTGGGAGAGCTTTTAGGAGCCAAACCCAGAAGATATGAATGTGTTCTTCATCAAATATTGTCTATAACAAAGGAATCAGAATCTGCAAAATAAACCAGGAAAGTAGTTAAACTTCTTATCAATTTAATTGCAGTATTGCGATTCATATCATAGTGGGCATAATACAAAATTGGTTTTGAGTGGATTATTGCATAATAAGGGTTTTATGAATTTGAGTAGTTATGTAAAATTAAAGTTCAACTAAGGTGAGATTATGATTCAGTGTTATAGAAATTTAAAGCATGTGAGGAACCCAGAAGAGGGTCTGAGTAAATTAGTACAATATAACCAAATTGTAGAAAGAAATTTCATTGAAACTCGTGGAAACCCAAACTTGGAAATTTAAGATTTCGATAAATTGCATATATTTAAAGGTTGGGATTATGAGTAGTAAATCAAGTATTAGATGTGTATATTGGGTTGGCTTTAACTGAGTCAAACTGGGTGAAGATGCAGAAGCTTGTTTGAATTCTTTAATGTCGGACATAATTGTGAGGAAGAAGGAGGAGAGAGAGAAACCAGTAGGTCATTGAAACGACCTGGGGCGTCATTCAAACGACGCTGCCAAGATGCCACCAGTTTTTTTTATTTCGGGTCTGATGTATTGGGGATTTTCCATGCGTGGTTGTGAGTTGTATGTCTTTAGCTTTGATATTTGTTGGGAACGAACCTGGATAGATAAGGTATAGAGGGAAAAAGGGGGAAATAAATTAAAGGGAACAATTTTAATTCATTTAAAATAGATAGAGCCTTAGCAAAAAGGGGGTTTTAAGATGTATGTTATTTATACAGAGTGTCAAATAAAATTATGTGATTTGATTGAATTAAGTTCAAAGGTTTAAATTACGAACCAAGTTATGGGGTCCAAACATTTTTGTTGAGAGACACGTCATTGATAAAAATTAATGGAGGCGAAATAAATTTAATTAAGAGTCGAGGTTGTGACTAAGATATTTTTAGGTGGAGTGCTACGGTAGTTAGGCACGGCATTACCGGTTTAATTTTTCTATAGAGTTGTATAATAAATTATTGAATATTAAGTTTAATAAGGGGTGTTAAACTAAATCGTGGGATTTTAGGTAATAAATTCTAATAGACGAAGCTAAGGACCGAATGAGTGAGTCAGGGTAATGTAGTTGGGTGACACTACTTAAATGACAAATTAATTGAGGTGTGATTAATTAAGTTACAAGTCGGGATATAGACTTGGATATTTTAGGCTAGTGCTACGGGTGTTAGGCACGGGTTAGCCGAACTTTATTTAAATATATGTATATGGTTAGTGTGATAGTGTATATATATATATATATATATACATATGATTTATAAATATCGTTGTGACTGATATTTATGTGAAAGCATACCCCTCTAGTATTGTCATTGGAGGTTGTGCGATGTGGGTGAATTCCCTAGCTTGAGGAGCAGGGAGAGTATAATCCCCATCTCATATCACCTATTTTTATATTGCATGATTTATTTTTAGAGGTGAACCTCTTTGGGTATGATTCGGTTTCACTTTTGGTGAAGGAATATGACCGCCTCCACTATGCTTATTAATTTTTGCCCAAGTTTGGTGTGAGCTACTCCGACTTGAGGTGGTCGGGTTAGAGTGAGAATGTCTGGGACATTATACAATTTTAGAGAAACATCTGGTGAGTCCTTACTCGGGAGGATGAATATATATTTGACATGTGTGTGAATGTTATAGTATACTAGTACGTATATAATATGAGTAGTACTTATATACGGAATTAATACATAAGTGTGAATGTGTTTTATATAACTAGTGTGAAAGTTATATGATTTAAAAGGGTGAATTCTTGTATAACTAGGGTGAAAGTTATATGATTTAAAAAGGGGAATTTCCAATATAACTAGCATGAACTGTAACAACCCGAGGTCTTGGAGACAACGATTTATTTATTTTGGGAGAAATTAATATTATTTTAATTGGAGATTATTTAAATTGGCAATTGAGGTCAAAACTTGGAGTCATTAGAAAGTATGTCAAATGGCAATTCTGAGGGTGTAGTTGTGTCCGGAAGGGTCGAGAAAGTCAAAATGACTGTACTTGGGGTCTATTTAGGTTTCGAAATAAATTAGGATCGTTTGACTCGAATTAAAGTCACCGAGTCATTTAAAGTGTGTATTATCATTTAAAGATGTGTGTCTTAGGATTTAGGGCTTATTAAGCATACGGTAGATATTTCTCCAAAGAGAGAAAGAAAGAAGGAAAGAAAGAAAGAAAGAAAGAAAGAAAGAAGAGAAGGAAGGAGAAAAGAGAGAGAAAGTGGAGATTTCCGACCAATACGTGATCTCAAGGAGGATTCAGACCCTATGAACCCGAGACAAGTGATTAAACTTGCTAAATAATTGTTGTGTACCATTATCGCATGATTTGTGGATGAGATTTGTGGGTTTTAGGTTTAGATTGTAAAAACCTAACTTTTTGGGAAAACCTTAGATTTGTAGTGTATAAATGGATTTAAGGTTAGAAATTAGTTTATAGGTGTTCTTGGATGAATATTGATGATATATATGTGATTACGTTGAAGAGAAATGGAGAGAAAATGATTAAAATGAATTTTGGGTATTTTAGGCTTACAAAAAGTAGCCATTTTCGAGGTTTCTGAAGGGCCAAATCTATTTTGCCTACTACCGAATCGATTCGAAAATATGCAGGTGCCCAGGTCTGAGTGATCGAATCGATTCGAATCTCAACCGAATCGATTCGGCCTAAGACAGAGTCCCAGGTCTGATGACCCGAATCAATTCGCCTTCCTGGCCGAATCGATTCGCTGGGCCGAATCGATTCGGAATTGGCCCGAATCGATTCGGAAATAGGGCTTTTGTGGGATTATTTTTCTAAGAAGAATTTCATCCCATTTTGTTCGAGGTTATCGATTGGGGATCTCTATAGGAGATATTTGGAGTATGTTTTGGAGACTTTTATCGAGTTTCCCTTATAAGAAATTTTGGAGTCACATTGACTAAATTTGAGGAATACCGATTAGAAATTTGGGTATATTCTAAGTGGGGAAGCCCATTTTTATTGGGGATTTTATTTGGAGAATTATAAATGCTAATTGATGTGCATACGGATATAGAAATATCCTTATTGATGATTGATTTGGGAGATATCTCACACAATGAGAAATGCTAATTGAGGTGCATTAGGAAAGGATATCCTTAACTTAAATATAATGGAGAAATAATTCATTATTAGAAGCGACTTGTGAGCTTCAAGAGAGAAATAGTATAATGTATACTAAGTGGGGTTAATGTGTGAGATTTGACGGTTAGTGTATAAAAAGAGAGTGATATACTAAATAATGATGTTAATCAAATTGCACCAATGGGCGTATAATGAAAATGAAAATGATGTGGCAGGCATACCTTATATAATGGTATATCTTTATTATGTGGGATGTATGTATACCCTATATGATGGTATATATTCATGGTTAGGCATACCCTCTCCTTACTATCATTGGGAAGTTACGTGCGTAGAGGGTGAGCATCCTGGCTCAAAGAGCAGGGTGTGCATATTCCCCAGGTCATAGTCATCCATGTGATTATTATGTGATATACATTTATTTATTTTGGGGGTGAGAAGTTATGTGTATGTGTCGTTCTCACTTTCCAGTTAGGAGCTATGACCGCTTCCCGGGACGTCGTGTGAGTGAGTTGATCACGAGGTGGGTGTCGTTGAACCCCAGCAGGTGGCCCCAGTTTGCTACGTATATGAGCTTCTGGAAGATGATAGCATGTGAGCCTGAGTCCTTCGAGTTATAGCTCGGTTGGATGGTTATTATTGCTTGTGCTTGTACTTGGGTATCGAGGGCATAATGGACCTCAACGACCTACATTTCCAGGATTAGTGTATCAGGGGGGTTCCTTGTTTGGATTTCGCCTCGGCAAGACGTCCCACGCAAGAACCGCAGTGTAATGTTGGAAATTGGGGATAAGTTAGTCCTTAATGATCATACTTATATATATATCACCTATCCCGACAATCGACAGTGCCAGGAGTAGTGTAATGGGGGGTTCCTTGTTTGGATTTCGCTTCAGTGAGACGTCCCACGCATGAAACGTCGTGTACTGTTGAGAATTGAGAATATTAATTAATTATAATTGGATAATAACTTGGGTTACATGCATCATGAATTGAGGGCATAATGAACCTCGAGGATCGATATGGTCAGGAGTAGTGTAACGGGGGGTTCCTTGTTTGGATTTCGCCTCGGCGAGACGTCCCACGCACGAAACGCAGTGTCGTGTTGAGAATAGGGAGGAGTTTAGTCCTTAACTCTTGATGCTAATAACTCATATAAAAATACATATATACTGTTTACAAGCCAAATGTGGGCATAACTAGAATATATGAAATTCTAGTAAATGAGAATGTTAATGTATTGTGATGATGTGGTTGATTATGTAACCTTACATGTTAAATAAATGAACAAATATAATGAGAATTATGACACATTAAATGTAAAGAAATGTTATAAATGGGAATGTAGGATAAGTGTAGATTTCGAGATAAGTTAGATAGCATAATCTAATACTTATTTTGGGATTTAATTAGATTCATTGCCTAATTAGATTTGGGCATACATTTGGAGATCGCGTCCATACGTTTAGTTGCGTGCTTTAGTTGAGAGGTGAGTTGAATTTTAAAGGAGAGTTCAATTCCACCTTGATCATGTAATAATGCATTTATAATTGTTATGCATTTTAATACACTTGCTATAAAATATTTTTCAACTCGGGCTCTGACCCATTTATATTTTCTCCTCCATATATATATTGTATTACTTTAGGTGTTCCTCCATAAGTACGCCATTGATGTTCATCCATCCTGTGTTTTCGTGGAGCTATGGCAGTAGCGGACTGTTGCGACACTTTGTCTTAGTCGACTCCTATCTATTGTACATCTAGATTAGGATTCAGTTTGTATATTGAGTTAGTATTCAAGTGTTGTAGATTAATACTTTTATATTTCATTTTTCAGATTATTGTATTGTCTGTTACCCGACAGCATATTCGGGATTTCATTGTTGAGATTTTTGTTTTGCATTGTATTGCACTCTTGTATATATTGGAGTTTACACTTATCACTCATCATAGTTAGATGTATATTATTGGTTATGTTGCATTATCTGGTTTTGTTGTTGTTGTTAAATAAAAGTTTTAAATTTTTGACAATTCACTTTTAATAGTTTCGGGTAGTTAGCCTTATATTATTCGTATTGTCGGTTGTTTTTGAGACTGTGACATCTGAGATACCTTATTTATTGTAGTATAGGGCTGGCCACCCGTTATTATTTTGAGCGGGTTGTCACAGATGGTATCAGAGCATCAGGTTCTAGTGTCTTTAGGATCTGTGTGCGTTATTACGATCTTCCATAAGCATTCTTGATGTAGAGCCTTATTATTAGGACTATTGCATTCATGCGTCCATATTTCTTCTATGATTTGAATATTTTTAAAAGGCGTTCTGATACAATTATTCTTATTTCAGATGCCACCGAAGGGAGGTCGTTCAGTCAAGGCAAATAAAGGGAATGTACGACCCCAAATGCCTCAAAGGAACGTGACTACCGATGATGTTGCCAATATTGTGGCACAAGCAGTAACTGCTACCATTTCTACGATGGCGCAGTAATCTGCCATTCAAGCAGCCCGAACCCATTTAGGATTGTCTTCATGGGAGAGAGTGAAGGAAGAATTTAGTAAGGGGCATCCTCCCGAGTTTGTAGGGGGAGCTGATGCAATGGCTGCAAGTCAATGGAAGAATAGAATACAGAGGCACCTTCGTATGGTTGAGTGTAGTGAGATGAAGAAACAATTTTTAGCCACCTTTAAGTTATCGGGTGCAGCTCTTTAATGGTGGGAGTCTGTCACCACATCTGAACAGAGAGATACCTTACCTATAATAGAGTTTTGGGAACTTTTTGATCGAAGGTATTTTCCTTCCTCTTATCGAGATATAAAGATTTTTCAAGGAAATAGAACAGTGGCAGAGTATGAGGAAGATTTTTCTAGATGGTCAAAATTAGTACCTGATGAGGTAAATACGGAAGAGAAGCGTATATCAAAGTTTGTTCAAGGTTTAGATTGGAAAATCTGAGAACATTTATTAGAGAGTCCTAAGTTAGTGTCTTTCATCGAGGTAGTAAATGCGGCACTACTAAAGTGTCATGAATATCGTCTCCGTTCGCGAGAGGGTAAGAACTTTGGAGATTCGAGTTCATCAAGTAAGCTTGGCAAAGAGAGTGCCAGTAATGCGAGTGGGCAAAAAGGATTTGTGGGTAAGTGTTTCTTTTGTAAAGAAATAGGTCATAAAAAGGGAGATTGTCCTAAAAGAGGTAAAGGACCACAGTTTGATGAAGTTTTGGAAGTGCAATCCCTACAACAGATTCGAGGTCATTTTAGACCGGGGTACTATGTATGGGAGCCCATTGATGAGGATGGGCAATCGGACTAGAGATGGATGATGTAAGTTATTTTCCTTTATGACTAGGATTATTACTATATGAAGTTTCGGTAATATTGTATGGGAGATATTTCTGAATGGGTAATGCTATAACCCTACTTGTATGTTTTGACCCGAAAGGGGGAATTTTGAGCAAGTTAGGCTCTAATGTTAATTATCTTTCGATAGAATGGATAATTTTGTATTATGCTCAAAAAGAGCTATAAACCTTGTGGTAAATGTAAGATTGGTTATGGGTGATAAGTAGTAATGATAAAGCTACTTCTTTTTATATAGTCATGATAGACTTATATAATTGTTGTATTCCAGTTATGGATGAGCCTGATAAATGGCAATATATTGAAATGATGTATGATATTGTTTATGTTGGAAAGTTGAGATTGTGGATTGTTGGGACGCAGGAAAAGTTTAGCTCACAATATGCTAATTTTTGTGAGCTACATATTGTTATATGTATGATGATTTAAAAGACCTTGTGCTGGACATAAGGCATTTTGTATTATATTATATTGTATAAACCGTTTTTGAAATAAATTATTTTCAAAATAAAACTCTTTATCGGCCCTTGGGCCATTTCAAAATGATTGTTCACTAAAATATTTTCAAATTCTAGTCCAGATTTAAAAAACTCTCAATCCCCTACGTCGCTACATAGTAGTGTATTGGGAGAGTTCTTTGTTTGGATTTCGCTTTTGCGAGATGTCCCCCGCACGAAAGTGGAAAATGTCACGAATTGAGAGGAGTTATTTCTTTGGACCATTCAAAAAAAAATTCACACTATTAAAATGTTAGTATACTTTATATTTCTACGGAATTGTGGAACTTTGGGTGTAAATAAGGCCTCATTATGATTGTTGTGAGCATAAAACTCAAATATAAAGGGTGTATGGGCTCCCTAGTTGTGGAAATTGGTTTTATATATCTCATAGTGGGAAGTTAGAAGTTTGGAGATAGGATTTGTGAGGATGGGTGTAGTAGAATTAGTTGAGCTTTGGAGAATTAGGCTTAGCTAAAATTTCGAGGACAGAATTTTTGTAAGTGGGGAAGTTTGTAACAACCCGAGGTCTTGGAGACAACGATTTATTTATTTTGGGAGAAATAAATATTATTTTAATTGGAGATTAATTAAATTGAAAATTGAGGTCAAAACTTGGAGTCGTTAGAAAGTATGTCAAATGGCGATTCTGAGGGTGTAGTTGTGTCCGTAAGGGTAGAGAAAGTCAAAATGACTGTACTTGGGGTCTATTTAGGTTCCGAAATAAATTAGGACCGTTTGACTCGAATTAAAGTCACCGAGTCATTTAAAGTGTGCATTATCATTTAAAGATGTGTATCTTGGGATTTAGGTCTTATTAAGCCTACGGAAGATATTTCTCCAAAGAGAGAAAGAGAAAAAGAAAGAAAGAAAGAAAGAAAGAAAGAAAGAAAGAAAGAAAGAAAGAAGAAGAGAAGGAAGGAGAAAAGAGAGAGAAAGTGGATATTTTCGGCCAATACGTGATCTCAAGGCGGATTCAGACCCTACGAACCCGAGGCAAGTGATTAAACTTGCTAAATAATTGTTGTGTACCATTATTGCATGATTTGTTGATGATATTTGTGGGTTCTAGGTTTAGATTGTAAAAACCTAACTTTTTGGGAAAACCTTAGATTTGTAGTGTATAAATGGATTTAAGGTTAGAAATTAGTTTATAGGTATTCTTGGATGAATATTGATGATATATATGTGATTGTGTTGAAGAGAAATGGAGAGAAAATGAATAAAATGAATTTTGGGTATTTTAGGCTTACAAAAAGTAGCCATTTTCGAGGTTTCTGAAGGGCCGAATCGATTCGGCCTCCAACCAAATCAATTCGAAAATATGCAGGTGCCCAGGTCTGAGTGAACGAATCAATTCGGATCTCAACCGAATCGATTCAGCCTGAGACAGAGTCCCAGGTCTGATGACCCGAATCGATTTGCCTTCCTGGCCGAATCGATTCGCTGGGCCGACTCGATTCGAAATTGGCCCGAATCGATTCCGAAACAAGGCTTTTGTGGGATTATTTTTCAAAGAAGAATTTCATTCCGTTTTGTTCGAGGTTATCGATTGGGGATCTCTATAGGAGATATTTGGAGTATGTTTTGGAGACTTTTAGCGAGTTTTCCTTATAAGAAATTTTGGAGTCATATTGACTAAATATGAGGAATACCAATTAGAAATTTTGGTATATTCTAAGTGGGGAAGCCCACTTTTATTGGGTATTTTATTTGGAGAATTTTAAATGCTAATTGATGTGCATACAGATATAGAAATATCCTTATTGATGATTGATTTGGGAGTTATCTCACACAATAAGAAATGCTAATTGAGGTGCATTAGGATAAAGAATATCCTTAACTTAAATAGAATGGAGAAACAGTTCATTATTAGAAGCGACTTGTGAGCTTCAAGAGAGAAATAGTATAATGTATACTAAGTGGGGTTAATGTGTGAGATTTGACGGTTAGTGTATAAAAAGAGAGTGATATACTAAACAATGATGTTAATCAAATTGCGCCAATGGGCGTATAATGAAAATGAAAATGATGTGGCAGGTATACCTTATATGATGGTATATCTTTATTATGTGGTATGTATGTATACCCTTTATGATGGTATATATTCATGGTTAGGCATACCCTCTCCTTACTATCATTGGGAAGTTACGTGCGTAGAGGGTGAGCATCCTGGCTCAAAGAGCAGGGTGTACTTATTCCCCAGGTCATATTCATCCATGTGATTATTATGTGATATACATTTATTTATTTTGGGGGTGAGAAGTCGTGGGTATGTGTCATTCTCACTTTCCAGTTAGGAGCTATGACCGCTTCCCGGGACGTCGTGTGCGTGAGTTGATCATGAGGTGGGTGTTGTTGAACCCCAGCAGGTGGCCCTAGTTTGCTACGTATATGGGCTGCTGGAAGATGATAGCATGTGAGCGTGCGTCCTTCGATTTATATCTCGGTTGGATGGTTATTATTTCTTGTGCTTGTACTTGGGTTTCGAGGGCATAATGGACCTCAACGACCTACAATGCCAGGATTAGTGTATCGGGGGGGTTCCTTGTTTGGATTTTGCCTCGGCGAGACGTCCCATGCACAAACCGCAGTGTAATGTTGGAAATTGGGGATAAGTTAGTCCTTAATGCTCATACTTATATATATATCACCTATCCTGACAATCGACAGTGCCAGGAATAGTTTAACGGGGGGGTTCCTTGTCTGGATTTCGCTTCGGCGAGACGTCCCACGCATGAAACGCCGTGTACTGTTGAGAATTGGGAATATTAATTAATTAAAATTGGATAATAACTTGGGTTACATGCATCATGCATTGAGGTAATAATGAACCTCGAGGATCGATACGGTCAGGAGTAGTGTAACGGGGGGGTTCCTTGTTTGGATTTCGCCTAGACGAGACGTCCCACGCACGAAACGCGGTGCCGTGTTGAGAATCGAGAGGATTTTAGTCCTTAACTCTTGATGGTAATAACTCATATAAAAATACATATATACTGTTTACATGCCAAATGTGGGCATAACTAGAATATATGAAATTCTAGTAAGTGAGAATTTTGATGTATTGTGATGATGTGGTTGATTATGCAACCTTACATGTTCAATAAATGAACAAATATAATGAGAATTATGACACATTAAATGTAAAGAAATGTTATAAATGGGAATGTAGATAAGTGTATATTTCGAGATAAGTTAGATAGCATAATCTAATACTTATTTTGGGATTTAGTTAGATTCATTGCCTAATTAGATTTTGGCATAAATTTGGATATCACGTGGATACGTTTAGTTGCGCGCTTTAGTTGAGAGGGGAGTTGAATTTTAAAGGAGAGTTCGATTTCACCTTAATCATGTAATAATGCATTTATAATTATTATGCATTTTAATACACTTGCTATAAAATGTTTTTCAACTCAGGCTCTGACCCGTTTATATTTTCTCCTCCATGTATATATTGTATTACTTTAGGTGTTCCTCCGCAAGGACGCCATTGATGTTCATCCATCCTGTGTTTTCGCGGAGCTGTGGTAGTAGCGGACTGTTGCGGCACTTTGTCTTAGCCGACTCCTATCTATTGTACATCTAGATTAGGATTCAATTTGTATATTGAGTTAGTATTCAAGTCTTGTTGATTAACACTTTTATATTTTTTTTTCAGATTATTGTATTGTCTGTTACCCGACAGCATATTCGGGTATTTCATTGTTGAGATTTTTATTGTACATTGTATTGCACTCTTGTATATATTGGAGTTTGCACTTATCACTCATCATAGTTAGATGTATATTGTTGGTCATGTTGCATTATTTGGTTTATTTGTTGTTGTTGTTAAATAAAAGTTTTAAATTTTTGACAATTCGCTTTTAATAGTTTCGGGTAGTTAGCCTTATATTATTCGTATTATCAGTTGATGTTGAGACTGTGCTATCTGAGTTAGCTGATTTATTATAGTATAGGGTTGTCCACCCGTTATTATTTTGAGCGGGTTCTCACATGAACATTATAAAATTTAATATAGTTGTACCTATTAATAAGTTAAAGAGTAGATAACTTAAAAATCAAATTAATAACACTCGGGTTAGAGTATTGCGGTGGTAAGAGGCGTGATTAGGCTAGTTAGGTGGGGTAGTTTAACTAGGAAGGTTAGCAGGAAAGCGTTAAGTGTGCACATTAGGTGAGGGGTGAGTTATACATCAAAAGAGTGTGACACTAACTTAAATATGAAGAGTGTGCATGTATATTTAATTAATGCAATTTAACTTCTTGCTAAATATTTTCAAAATGTTTTACTTGGGCTCTAACCCATGTCAAAATCTTTTCCAAAACCTTTTAAGTATCCAGCCACAGGGATGCCCAACATGAGGATTCTATCCAGGGATGCGCAGCTGCAGCTTATGTGGAAGTTGTAGGATTTTGTTATAGATGCTTCGTTCATTCATTCCTAGTGTAGGGACTTTATTCCAGTACTCATTTGGGCATGTCGCCCTCAGATTTAGTATTCAGTTTATTTATGTGACCTTGTGTATTCAGGTTATGATTTCAAATATTGTTAGATTTTATTGTTGAACTGATAGTTGATTCGGTCATTTTATTTATATCATTCATGTGCGTTGGATTCAGTTATCAGTTGTGTTGATGGCTTGAATTATTATTTATTTTTGCATGTTGCCATTTAATGAAAGATAAAATTTGGCACCGGTATAATTTAATTACTGGATGGTTAGTAACTTTAAAAAGGTTTTAGACAGTGATACTAAGAATGAGTCATATGACACTAAAGTTTTATTTTGATCACAGGCTAACCACCCGGTATTTTAGTAGGCGAGGTGTCACAAACCCCTTATCAGTCCTGCACACACTCTTGGCATGCTTAATGTTCTACACATCATGCCCATTTCCTTCACTATGGCCAGCCAACCCAATTTCTATAAGCACTGCACATACTCATGACGTTCCACACATGGCACATCACTATAGTGAGTCGACTCGTATTCTGTCAGCCGCGCACATACTCGTGACGCCAACACACACCCACGTCGCTATAGCCACTTGGCTCGTATTCTATCAGTCTTCCACATACTCGCGTCACAAATTCATTTTTAATAAACGTTTATTATCTTAGGCATTAATTCTCAATTTTCTCAAGTTATCATTATATCTATTAGCCCCAGCCTTTAATCGATCTTAAATCCTCAAATCAACCCCTAGTCCAATAACTAGAGTTCTTCAAAATGCAATTATATCCTAACCGATCATTTAAGAAGAATACCTACCAAAATCACTACCTAACCTCGGACATAGGCTAACGATCCAATAATAATATCGTACAATTCATCCCCACCCCGGAATCACCCATCCATAGAAACCTGCACTATCTATTCCCATATCTAGAAAGCGTTAGAAACAACAAAAGACTACCTACTAGTCCCATGCATAGTAAGCAACCTAAAAATAAGGTAAGAGCAATAGCTACCTCAACAATCCCGTCGTCCCCACAATGTCAGTTATTATTGCAATTCACAAATCACATATGGTATATTTTCAACTTATCACAGCAATTCTTTAAATTAATCGCAATATTACTATTTATCCCAATTATATCCATTTAATTATAACATTATTTAAGACAATTCGTTTTCTCATCAATTTATCAGATTTCTATTCACATGCATATTTTGGGGAGCATACAACAAAAAATCTCTATTCAACAAGATGCACTGAATTAACGTAATTTTGTGTATCGAAGTCAATTTATAACATCTATACACTCTATACTCCATGAGAATGTCATTTTTTTTTATACAATCACAACCTATAACATTAGCAGGCAAAGGTTTTGAGTCTTAATTCATATTGAAGATTTGAGTAAAAATTGTTCCAAAATTTGTTTCACTTTCTCTAATTATTCTCTACGTTTATTTTAAGAAATAAATAATTAATGTTTAGGCAACATTTAAGACGCATAATACTAAATGGGAACAATAGAAGTATTCATGCCTACAAAGAAGTCTTTTGAAGAATCCAATTGCACAATTTTGTTCCTCTCGAGAAAATAAAAAGATACATTCTTAGAAGATCTTGATAAGACCTGATTTAGATCTTCAAAACTTGGATTAAAAGTTCCGTTCAATGGGATTTAGGTTTTTTAGATTAGAGAGAATGAAATTATGGGAGGCTACTATTTTTTTAGAAGGATAAAATGTGTTTTAAAAGTCTTAAACCCGTCACTGTATGTATAAATACCGAAAAGAATTTGACTCCTAATCAAACACGAACGCTAAAAAAAACATTCCGAACGATCAGACTGTTGGAATTGGCTAAAATTTTAATATGTTGCAGGTGAAGGCGAAATGAAGTTGCACAAAAAAATTCAACTCGATCGGATGGTCGAATATTCTTACTTATTTTTTTCTCCTGAGGTCGGATCCTCCTTCGATTTTCATACAAAAAGTTATAATTTCCAAATTTTAATCCCGATATAAATTCAACTAAAAATTTTATTTTTCTATATAAATACCAACCTTTTTACATACCAAAATTAAATAGATTCCAAAATTTATTTTTTTCAAAATTTTTAATTTAACAAAGATTTTTACGGCTAAAAAATCATGTGGTGTTACATACTCCCCCACTAATACAGGAATTTCTTCCTCGAAATTTGACGAAGCTTAAACGTTAAATGTAAAGTCGCGCAAATAAAATAAGTCTTGCATATGCCTACCCGTAGAATATCACAATTAGGCTCCCATACACCCAATCCTACACGCACGTACCTCGCGAACAAAATACAACATATATCTCAAATATATATATATATGAAAATAACGACGTACTACACTCTCTAACGAATCACCACTCAATTCTATCTACAATAAACATTGTAAGCTTCTATAATAAAATGAAATCACATCACCGCATCGATACTAGATATACCGAAAATTTATACTAACGATATGCCAAATCAATATCATCTCCAAAATCAACTCTAAAGATCCTCACATCAAGATTACTACTTCTTAACTCAATACCTACAACGTCCTTAACACAGAACTCCCTATCTCGAAGAAACACAGTTAACACGTATGCTAGACCCAATATCTTAGAGTGTACGAATCAATAAAGGGAATCAAAGATTAGTAACGCGAAAGATAAATGACTCACAACCTACGATACCTAAGACCATGCTTTGATACCATCTGTAACACCCCGTGCATTCTTGCGTCGGCCGCGGCCAAACTATGTCGGGCATTGATAAATAAAATATCATTCTCAGCAAGTGACATAAATATGAGACATTTAAAACTTTAATCGACGAGATATATAATGAAATTCATTCCAACGAGTATATAAAAACATTCAACTAATAATATTTATCACCATGTTAATTTCCAAAATAATTCCAACTCAATTTTATAAAATAATACCCAATAAATATTTCCACTACAAATCTCGAATTGAAACCCATAATTAACCGTGGAACCAAATGGCCCACCAAAAATCCATAAATAACTGTCTCAAAATAAAATTACGGAATGGAAAGTAAATCCAAACTACTAAAATAGATAAAATAAATCTCCAGCTATGCTCCAAAGATCTCCAATACATCCCATGTAGCTACTCCAACAACTATACTCATGATGCTAACACACACCCACATCGCTATAGTCAATTGACCCGTATGTTGTCAGCCATGCACATACTCGTGCCTCAAATTCATTTTTAACACCCATTTATTATCTTAGGCATTAATTCTCAATTTTCTCAAGTTCTCATTTTTTTTCTATTATCCCCACCCTTTAATCGAACATAAATCCTCAAACCACCTCTAGTCCCATACCAAGAGGTATCCAAAGTGTAATTATATCCTAACCTGTCATTTATGAAGAATACCTACCAAAATCGCTACCTAGCCTCACACCTAGGCTAACGATCCAATGAAAACAACGTATAATTCAGCCCCACCTTGGAATCATCCATCCATAAAAACCTTTACTATCTAGTTTCATACCTAGGAAGCATTACAAACAACTAAGGCCTACCTACGAGTCCCATACCTAGAAAGTAACCTAAAAATAAGGTGAGAGAAATAGCTACCCCAACAATCCCATCGTCCCTGCGGTGTCAATTATTATTGCAATTCACAAATCACATATGGCATATTTTCAACGTATAATAATAATTCTTTAAATTAATCGCAAGATTACTATTTATATATCCATTTAATTATAAAATTAATTAAGACAATTCATTTTCTCATCAATTTATCAAAAATCTATTCACATGCATATTTTTGGGAGCATACAACAATAAATCTTTATTCTAGATGATGCACAAAATTAACATGATTTTGTGTATCGAAATCAATTTATAACATCCCTACACTTTATTCTACATGAGAACATCATAATTTCTAATGGAATCCTAACCTCTTACCTTAGCATGCAAGGGTTTTGAGTCTTAATTCGTATTAAAGATTTGAGTAAAAACCATCCCGAAATTTGTTTCACTTTGCCTAATTAGTTTCTACATTTATTTTAAGAAAACATGATAATTAGTGTTTAGGCAACATTTAAATTTCATAAAACTAAAGGGGAACAATATAATTATTCATGACTGTAAAGAAGACTTTTGAAGAATCCAATTGCATGGTTAAAGACACGTTCTTGGACGATCATCTTCAAAACTTGGGTTAGTTGTGTTCAATGGGATTTAGGTTTTGTATATGAGTGAGAATGAAATTATGGGAGGCTACGAATTTTTAAGAAGGCTAAAATTTGTTTTAAAAGTCCTACACCCGTCACTTTATGTTTATATACCAAAAAGAATTCGAGTCCGAATCAAACACAAATACTAAAAAAAATATGGACGATCGGCCTGTTGGAATTAGATGAAATTTTAATATGTTGTAACTGAATGGAAAACGAAGGTGGACTAAAATTTCGCTCAATCCAATGGTCTAATATATATTTTTTTTTTCTTACCCCGATTTTCATACAAAAAGTTATAATTTCGAATTTTTACTCCTGATTTAAATTCCACTTAAAACTTTATTTTTATAAATAAATACCAACCTTTTTACATACCAAAATTAAATAGATTCCAAAAATTATTTTTTTGAAATTTTTAGTTCAACAAAGATTTTTACGGCTCAAAAATCACGTGGTGTTACATCAACGAACTAGAACCACATTGCCTATTAATTTTTTAACTTGAAACATAAAGATTCTAAAAGTCCTTCATGATGACAAAATGCAAAAGAATGATTTCAGATGCTACTTTCAAACTTTTTTATCAATCTTTTTTTTTTCAAATCAACATTCTCTTTCAATTTTTATTTCTTCCTATTTTTTTAAAATTAAGAATCAATTTCCTTTGAGTCATGTGATGAACACTCACTCAATGTGTTAACTTGAGAAGAAGAAGAAGAAATATTTTTCAAACTTTTAAATGAGTCAAATTCATTTGCAAAGACTCAAATCTCTTCCCAAGTTCTTGTCAAATTAATTCTCTCATATTCAAAAACTTTGATATTTTCGAAATAAAACTTTTTGAAACTGTCAACCTTTTTAAATCATAATTTTTTATTCTCAAAGCTTGGCTATATTCTTTTAATCCAGAAGTCAATTACAATAACTCACCCTTATCCTTTTCAATCAATTTTAACTTTTCACTTGTAAGTTGACTAGTCATTTCAAACTCTCTAAAATCTTCTTTTTCTTATTCATGGAGTTTGACTTGATTAACGAATTTAACATGCAAATTTTTCATTTTGAGAAGTTGAGCATTTAACCTATCAATATTTTGACTCAACGATTTGACATTTCCAATTCCATCACATTTATTAAAATCATTTACAATAGACTTTACTTTTCCAGAAAAATGAGAAAATTTCAATTTGTTATTTTTCTTTTTCGATTTCATGTGATTTATCTTTTCAATGATATCAAAAGGCATGGGGAAATCAATACTATGAAAATCAGTACAAGCAAATTCCATCACACTCACTAAAGCGAGATATACTCACAAGCAAACAAGATCTATAAGTAATGAACAAAACAACACACGGATCAATTCAATCACGTTAATGCACAAATAAGATCACCTTGCTCTAATACTAAATGAGGATGTGTGTTATTTACTCACCTTTTTAACCGAAAACAAACCTATATGGGGGATAATCGATTTGAATGCATCTCAAGACTGATTTTTCAAATTCAATGATTTGTCTTGCAAGTTCAAATTACTTAACACGTGTTTTAACAAAGTGATTGCACAATGTTCTGATAAAATCACACAACAATTTAATTGAACTAATTTAGATGGGACCATTTGATCTAACACACCTAAGTCAACTTTAAGTCAATTCATTAGAATCTAGTGTAATTTAAATGATGTGTGTGATCCAATGTGTTCATGTTAATAGAAAGCAATCACAATTATCATAGGATAAGGTTTATGAGGGAAAAAACACCTAGTGGTAAAAAACCTCGACTCACTACAATTTTTATTTCTACTTGAAAAAATGTTAACATAAGGTAAGGAGATACCTATCACACAAGATCTATTGTGTAGTTAACTATGGACCTTGTAACTTTCCCTCGTAGATTATGAAAATCTACACCAAGCTCCACGGTGCGAATGAAGAACAACACTCTCTTCCTTAGAATCAGTGCCATACTTTAACTCCTCCATTTAACCGAAGTGCCTCCGCTTGTAGATCTGTAAGTATATGATCATAACAATTCAAAGGTAGTGTGATGAATTATAATAGACTAGTGATGATCTAATAAAAAAAAACTCTAAATTCACTCACAAAAAACTAAGATCAAGCAATATATCTAAGTTTTAAAAATTTATAAGGAAAAAGTGAATTTTCAATAAGAAAACAAGAGAAACGAGCTCTCAACTTTGAAAATACACTCAGAGAGATTTTTCAATTATGAAAATTTTAGTGTAAGAACAAATTTCCAATCGAGTCATTTGTAATATTGGCTACATTTCGTTGGACAAAACGCTTTTGGATCATTCCTCATCAAGCTACATGCAACCTTAGAGAATCGGGTTTCAAAGTTCAAGCTACATCAACTTACATCTCAAATCCATTCTCCTAAAAAGGTATATGACCAAAAAACTTTTTATGTGTTGGAGTATTTTTCATAATGAGAAATTTTCATATAGAGCAATGTTCATAAAAAATTAATTTTCATAAAAACCATTTTTGAAATTAATCTTAACTCTTTTTTAATGAAAAAAAAATCCCGTTCGAAGTTTCTCCAGGTCGTTCGAACGACCTGGATCTAACAACATTCCCAAGACCTCTCTGGTAACTCGTTAGAAGTTCGTTAGAAATGTCGTTCGAATGACCTCGTTCGAACGAGATTTCTAACGGCTTATCTAACTCTACACTGGACTATCGTTATATAACTCGTTCGAACGAAAGGTCGTTCGAACGGCCTCGTTCGAACGAGATCTGTCAATTTTGAAAAAAAATTAAATGTTTTCCTGTAGTTAATTTATATAACTGCTATGGTCCTCTACGTTTCTTGTTTTAATATAATGGATGAAAATCAGTTATTTTAGACAAGGAAGTTTTACATACTTTTGAGAGCAAAAATTCATATATTCCCTTTTTGGTAAAAATCATTCTCCAACACAATTTAAACTTTGAATCAAAACCCCATGGCATCAACTTGAAATTCAACAAGCACACTTGCGGTGGATCCCTACATTCAAGATTATTGGAGACGCTACTTTGGGCTTCGGTGGATACCGCGACACGAGTAGTGTCGAGCAACGCATTGGAGCTTCGCGCACTACAAATTCGAAGGTAGAGGACGTTATCAGCATGTCTTCAGTGAGTCAATGTCTGTAAGTATTTTGAGTCCTTTGTAAAACTTATTTGTAGTGGATTTGTCTAGGCCCAGCCATCTGAGGTTTTTCCCATTTGGGTTTTCCTCGTACATTGGCACGTTGTGGTTGTGATTTTCGCACTTTACTTTATTAAATCACATAGATGCATGCGGAGGATCAAAAGGATAAAATTGGATAGTTTTATTTCTCTTAATCAAGTGATCAATCCTACCGCTTTAATGGTTAATTGTTCATGCTAACTTTTAAATTTGCGAAAGCAATTAAAATTGGTATATATCTGTACTTGGAAAATTTTTAATTGTGTTTTGTGTGTATTATACGAAATAACCTAACTACATATAACCTTACAACTTCAAATTGGTATCAGAGCTAGTCTCTAAAAGTTATTTAGATGAATCCTGGAGGTTATATGGAATGTTTTTCGTCGAATAGACTACCTTTGTTTGATGGAATTAATTATACCTATTGGAAAGCACGTATGAAATATGCCCTTAAATCAATTGATGAACGTGTTTGGGTTACTTTTGAAAGAGGATGGTCTCTTCCAACTATGGTTGTTAATGATGAAATTATTTTAACACCTGTAGAACAATGGTGTGAGGAATAACTAAAATGGTGTAACTTTAACTCTAAAGGTTTAAATGCCTTGTTTAGTGCGGTGATCCCCGATGAATTTCATCGTATAATGACGTGTGAGACGTCAAAGGAAGCTTGGAATATTCTTCAAGTTACTCATGAGGGAACTAGTGTTGTTAAAGCTTCAAAAAATCAAAACTTAACAACTCAATTTGAAACCATCACCATGAAAGAAACTAAAACATTTGATGAGTTTTATGCTCGTATATCTGATATTGTTAATTCTTGCTTTAACTTTGGTGAAAAAATTCATGAAGATCGTGTTGTTAAGAAAATTCTTAGATTTCTTTTTAAGAGATTCATTCCTAAAGTCACTGTTCTTAATTCATTAAGAAATCTAAATACATTGAAACTTTAAGAGCTTGTTGGTGATCTTCAAACATATGAATTAGATATGTTTCCTAAAGATAACAAAAGCAAAGATAAAGGTGTTGACTTGAAAGTAAAGAAAGTAGAAGTGTTTGAATCTGATGAGTCTGATATAGATCCTGATGATATAACTTTATTTGCTAAAAAATTTAAGAAATTTCTCAAGTTCAAAAAGCAAAACTCAAAATTTGAAAAACCAAAATTTGAGAACAACAAAAATAAAGGTAATAGAAAATTCAATAATCTGGATCCTAAGAAGTTCAACAGAGACAACTTTATAAAGGATAATTCGGAGAGATGCTTTGAGTGTGAGGGATGTGGTCATAGATCAATTGAGTGCCCTACTAAACTTAAGAGACAAGGTAAAGAAAAGGCAGTTTACAATGCCACTCTAAGCGACGGTGATAATGAGTCTGAAGACTCTGATGACTCTACCCCATCTAGAAATAATTTCACTGCTTTTATGTCAAGCCATGCTAGTAATTCAAGTGAGTTAAACCCTAATGTTGATAATTTTGAGCAAAATCTTGAACTCTAGTAGTAGTGATGAAAAAGGAAGTGAAGGTGAAATAAATGAGAGTGAATTGTAATCCGCCTATTCTGAACTATACACTGAGTCTCTTCATATTCAAAAAGTAAACAAAAGATTAACCTTTAAAGTCTTAACTTTAGAAAAAGAGTTGAAAGTCCTGAAGGAGAAGGAGGCTTTAGTTGGTCAACTCAAGGCAATTAAGATATCTCTTTCTGAGAAGCTTATCTTGGTAGGTAAAGAAAAATGTGACTTAATTATCTCCTTGGAAGGTGTCAACAAAGATCTTCATGAGACTTTAGAGATTAGAAAATCTCTCAAAACTAAAATTGCCAAACTTGAAAAAGATATCGAGTCCTCTTGTGAAGTTAAAGTCACACTCGAAGATAATTCAAGTAAAATGGGAAAATTATTTCTAGGCCCTATTTTAGGATATAAGGAGAAAAGTTATTAAGAGAGAAAGGGTATAGTATATAAAGAGTCATCCAAAGTCAAACCCGAACCCGTAGCTAAGTTTGTTACCAAACCTAACCCTCCTAAACCTTTTCTTCCTAAAATAAGTCCTCATAAGCAAACTTCAAAAGCTAATCCAAAACAACCCTATGTGTGCACTTATTGTCACAAACGGGGTCATCTTAAAGATTTTTGTCACAATCTTGGAAAGAACTCTCATGTCAAAACTTCTAAACAACACTATAGCTACTTAGCTAGTCTTAAGAGCCAAGTTGAGTATCTAGTAAATACTTCTAAAGTTATAATGGAAGAGTTTCTTAGGTTTTCTAAAGTCCACGGAAATAATTCCAATCATAACACTAGAGCCAACAAAGGAAAGAGCAAAACTCAAGCTTGGGTTAAGAAAAATCATACCAATAAAGATTTTGTTGCTCATGTTGCACTTAAGGATCAAAATACCTCTTAATGGTACTTTAATAGTGGTTGTTAGAGACATATGACTAGTGATAAATCTTTGTTTACCACTCTTGAAAACTATAAAAATGGTAAAGTCACCTTTGGGGATGGAAGCAAATCCTTAATCATGGGTAGAGGATCTATTAAAACCTTCGGGTTTCCTAAACTTGAAAATGTCCTTTATGTTGATGGTCTCAAGGCTAATTTGATAAGTATTATCCAATTATGTGATGAAAATCTTGATGTTAAGTTAAGTCAATCAAAGTGCTCCGTATATGATCAATCGGGTGAATCTATTTTACAAGGTGTGAGAACTAGTGACAATTACTACGGAATAGTTCCTAAATCCTCTTTGGTTTGCAATAGTGCAAAATCCTCGTCTGCCGACCTTTGGCATCAAAGGTTAGGTCATGTTAACTTTAGAGATCTTGATCGATTAGTGAGAAAATAGCTACTTTGAGGTCTACCAACTCTTAGAAAAACCAACCTCCACTATTTGCGGGCTTGTCAATTAGGAAAGCAAATTAAGAATCCACATAAAAAGTTAAACTCAATAACTACCTCTCGTGTCTTAGAATTGATACACATGGACCTTATGGGTCCCACTCGTACCGAGAGCATAGGAGGAAAGAGATATATCTTAGTAATGGTGGATGACTTTTCTAGATACTCCATAGTAGGTTTTCTAAGAGAAATATCTGAGACGGTTGAATTTCTCACTGTTAAGTGTAGGTTTCTTCAAAATCATCACGGTGTAACCATAAAACGTTTTAGGAGTGATAATGGAACCGAATTCAAGGAATCCGATGTAAATGCCTTTTGTGATGAAATGGGAATTAAACATGATTTTTTGGTCGTTCGAACTCCACAACAAAATGGTATAAGCAGTTAACACCGCATGTCACATCGTAAATAGGGTTTATTTGCATCCTAATACTAACAAAATGCCATGTGAATTGTGGACGGGCAAGAAGCCTAATTTGTCATATTTTAGAGTTTTTGGGAGTCCTTGTTATATATTTAGAAATAGAGAACTTCTAGGTAAATTTGACTCAATGAGTGATGAAGGTATTTTTCTAGGATATTCTCAGAACAATAGAGCTTTTAGAGTTTTCAACTTAAGTAGCTCTAAAGTCATGGAATCAATAAATGTTGTAATAAAAGACGATGCTCCGGCCACATCTATTGAAAATGAGGAAGATTTGTCATCTGAGTGTGATGTTGTTTTTGATGTTTAAAATATTGAGTCTCACAATGATTTAGTTATTTCCACTACTGAGAAAAAGGATCCTTCTCCTTGGGTTCGTAAAAGTCATGACCCTTCAAAAATTATTGGAGATCCCGAGGTAGGTGTCAAGACTAAGGCTCAATTAGAAAATAAAGTTACCTACTTGTGCTATACTTCTAAAATTGAACCTAAAAACTTTAAAGAAACATTAAAAGATGAACATTGTATTAACGCCATGCAAGAAGAATTGTTTTAATTTAAGAAAAATGATGTTTGGGAATTAGTCCCTAGGCCTTCTAATACAAACGTCATGGGCACCAAATAGATTTTCAAAAATAAAATGGATGAAAATGGTGTCATTGTTCATAACAAAGCTAGGTTGGTTGCTCAAGGATGCACCCAAATAGAAGGTGTTGACTTTGAAGAGACTTTTTCTCCAGTTGCTAGGTTAGAATTGGTTCGCTTTTTACTAGTCATAGCATGTCACATTAAATTTAAATTATATCAAATGGACGTAAAAAGTTCCTTTTTAAATGGTATTCTTCAAGAAGAAGTCTATGTTGAACAACCTAAAGGGTTTGAGCACCCAAAGCATCTTAATCATGTCTTCTTCCTAAAGAAAGCGTTATATGGCTTGAAACAAGCACCATGTGCTTGGTATGAAAGACTCACTTCTTATCTCCTTTCTCATGGATTTTTGAGATTAGGAGTAGATATGACACTATTTGTTCGTCGTAATGAGAAAGTTATTCTAGTTGCACAAGTGTATGTTGATGACATAGTGTTTGGTTGAACATGTGATAATCATACTCAATTCTTTTCAAAAGAAATGCAAGATGAATTTGAGATGAGTATGGTTGGTGAACTTACTTTCTTCCTAGGTCTTCAAGTTCGTCAACTCGAAAGTGGGATATTTTTGTCCCAACCCAAGTATGCTAAAGACCTTGCTAAGAAATTTAAACTTTAATCTGTTAAACATGCATGTACTCCTATGAGTTCTTCGATTAAATTTAGTAAGGACACTGAAGGAAAGGATGTAGAGCACACACTCTTTAGGAGTATGATAGGTAGTTTATTTTACCTAACCGCTAGTCATCCGGACATTTCCTTTAGTGTAGTAGTTTATGCCTGCTATCAAGCCGCCCCAAAAGAGTCCCATTTACTTGCCATTAAATGTATTATAAAATATGTTAGTGGGACCCTATATTTTGAGATTTGGTATTCCTTCGACATAAATGATTGTCTGTCGGCATATTCGGACGCCGATTGGGCAGGAAATGTTGATGGATGCAAAAGTACATCTAGCGGTTATTTTTACTTTGGAAGTGCACTTGTCTCATGGATGAGCAAGAAACAAAATTATATTTCTTTGTCCACGATGGAGGCCAAATACATAGCCGCCGGGAGTTGTTCCACTCAACTCATTTAGATGAAACAAATGTTGGAATATTATGGTATTTCTCAAGGCACTATGATTATCTATTGCGACAATACTAGTGCAATTCACATTTCTCGTAATTTCGTTCAACATTCTAGAACCAAGCATATTCGGATCCGAGAACATTTTATTCGTGACTTGGTTGAAGAGAAAATCGTTTCTCTAAGCTTCGTTTGTACCGATCAACAATTGGTCGATATCTTTACCAAGCCTCTAGATGCCCTTAGGTTTTAAAACCTTAGGAAATCAATTGGGGTTTGCTCCATTGATTGAGATCAATTCCGTCTATCTAGTTTAGGTTGTTTCTCATGTATAAATTTTATACCTATGAACTAGATTATTTTTGTAAATATTTTATTCAAAATTTCAAAAATATTTTTCTTTTTTATTTTCAAGGAAAACGGGAAAGGTTGGAAAAGCTTTCACAATTTTTTGTCCAAATGGCTTTGTGTTCGATGTGTTCGGATCACTATCTTATTTTATGTCCACGTGGCTTTCGATGAGTAGTCAAGCCGGACTTCGTTTCTCATGTGCACAAAAATGCTCTTTTATGATATGTATCTTTGTGATTACCTCATATATTTGCCTTCTTGCACACACTTTTCACGAAATCTTGTGGATATATTTTTCACATTGTACTCATAAAGTGAGATTTGGTGTTGTCTTCTCAATCTTAGTCACATCTCTTATAACCAATTGAAATTATGCATGATCATCCATTGCCCAGATTGAAACAAAAAATAATTATATTCATCCATTTGTTTGTTGTTTCTAGCAATGGACTCGGGCTACGAAAAACAAAAAGGTTTTGCGTGAATAGCCTCCAGTTGCTTAATAATATAAGTGCCTTAAATTGAAGCATTGAAAAATGATATAATTCCAAGGCCAAAAATATTTAGCTCGATTGTTTCTTCAAAAGAAAAGTCTCAATCTAAATTTGTTAATGGGAGAGATAAGTTAAAGATCAATGGGCAGGAACATTTATTCGATCATTGCTTTCTAATTGTGACAACATTGGCGAGAGAATCATCTATCTTATATGCGTGTTGCTTTAGAGTATGAGTGTCCAATGGTATTTCTTTATTGACACAAGGCTAATGTGAGTGCATATTACGTTTATATATTGTTTGGCATTCCGCACTTGTGTGTTGTCTAGGATAAAAACTCTCACTCACATTGTTCACAGCCCAACATTTCTGCTCCCGCGGTTTGGATATGTCTTCACAAGCTAGAGCAACTAAAAACTTCATTTTGGAAACTTTCTGGCCTTCCCAATTCTTCCTTATATGTTATTTTGAAGTCTATTTTATTTTTCTTCCTTTTTAAACTGGTTGATTTTCGTTAGTAAAACTCGTTCGAACGAGTTTTTGAATGACTTTTCTCCATTCCTTTCTGGAACTTTGTTCGAATTGTCATTTGAACGAACAGTTCGTTCGAACGAACTTCTAACGAATTTTCTAATGACCTTCACTATATGTTTCTGGAACATCATTCGAAATAAATCGTTCAAACGACATATCTCGTTCGAACCACCTGGGTTTATTTTGGGCGGTTTCTCTTCCCAAAATTTCTTCCACTTCAGCTTTTTCTCTCTTCCACTTCCCATTACCCTCTACCATTACTCTCTACTCCCATCACCCAATTCTCCCTCTTCTCTCATAACCCATTTTTTCCCTTCGATTTTTCCCCTCACCCTTCATTAACCCTCTTTCCTCCTTCCTCCTCACTCATTTCCCCTCCTCTCTCCCTCTCCTGCTAGGGTTTCGAGTTTGAGGTTCTTCATCTTCTCTCTCATAAGTATTGTCCTTTTCTCTTCTTTATATATATATGTTATTGGGTATGTTTTCTACACCTAAAATTTTATTCCTTTGTGTTACCCAATTCCATATACATATATGTGTATATATCTACATTTTTTGGGGCAATATTATTTTTGTGTTTCCCCTATTTAAGTTAAATTCCATGAACATTATCATTTTCCTCTTAAATTAAAATTCGTTTTAATTTCGTGGAATTTCTCTTAAATAAATTTTTCTTCTGTTTTCGTTTTTTTTAATGGAGGATGGGATTATTGCTGATTGGTTTGTTGTCTTGTTGGTGTGTTTGGCAGTTTGGTTGGAATTATGTTTGGGTAGGTTCTAGTTAAGCCCCTTTTAGCATGGCCCCTCGTAGCCATCGCACCCGTCGCATTAGCAACTCTCCCGAGGACCGCTCCTCTTCATCCTCATCCGATGAGGATACTAGTGTCAATGCGTCCATCCCGGATCTTAAACTGCATTGGAGGACACTCACAAACCACACATAATACCATACACAAGGTTTTTTCACTAGGTCTATTGTCCGAGAAAAACTTGTCAATCTCACATCTCTCGCCAGCACCACTGTCCACTCCTGGATTTTGGAATTAGGGTGGGTCCCCTTGTTCTTCCTCACTAACACTATTTTTCCCTATCTTATTCGGGAATTTTATTTTGGTATGGATATTCGGGAGGATCGTAATTACCCTCGAGTGCGAGGTCGGGAGATCATTGTTAGTCCTGACTCCATCGCTCATCTCATCTCTTTACCTCGTGTCAATAATCCATCCTACCCTTGGGCTCCCGATTCTCGTCCTGACCCTAATCTAGTTTTGAGCACCGTGTGTAGGATTACCCCTCCCGGCACTGTTACTATTTTTCATAAATATTTGTATCCGGATTTTATGGTCCTTAATTAGATTGTGTGTGCTTGTCTCATTCCCCATGCCAACTCAACCCAAATCACTAAGATGCACATGGACCTTATCTTTTCCATTAGCATAAGGGTTGCCATCGATCTCCCTGTCTTCCTTTTTCTTGTCATTAGGTCGGTTAGAATCCTTCCCCCCAATCCCGCTAGACAAGCTCTCCCCTTTTCCGCTATTATTACCCATTTTTGTCTTGCCGTCGGCTGCCCCGTCTTCCCACCGATGTCCCGATGACCTGCTACCAAACAATTGATATGTCCTATATTGGTAGGTCTCGTGGTCACTTACCCCCTAATACTCCTCAACTCACTTCCTCTAACTTCGCATCTTCTCAATCCGCCACTTCCTCCACTGCCGCCCCTAGTAGGCTTGCACCCTCTCGTGATACCCATAGACCATATTCTTCGTATGCTCCCACACCCATTGCGTCGGAGGATATTATGTTTGTGCGCTCACAGTTGGAGAAAATTAAAGAAGATAGGCGTCAAGACCGGGCTATGTTATAGGAGCTTTTGATTTCAATGCAGCAATATAGGGAGGCTTAGGCTCGCTATGAGGAGGTTCAAGCACGCAAGGATGAATCTCAAGCGTGTTGGGATTCTCTACTTTTGGATCACCTTGAAGCCATTTGTCGCATTGAGATACGCCGTGGTGAAGGCTCATCCGGTTATGGGTCCCTCCCCGATGATTCCCCATATGATGCCCCTACTCCTTAATTTCCTTTCTGTTTCAATTTATTTCATTTGTACTTATGAGAGCGAGCAGAGCATATTTTTTTTACATTTTCTCACTTGTACTTATTTATTTGGTTTGGATACATTTTCTTAAGCAATGTATGAATATTTGGATATTTGGTCATTCCATTAATGTTTCATGAAATCTCTCATGTTCCTTCATTTGGTGCACATATGTGTCTTGGATTTCTTTCCTATTGTTCTATTGATTTCCTTCTAACCATGCAGGCTGTCTTTATCCCTTTGTCTTTTTCGGACAAAAAAGGGGAGAAACATTGATAGGGGAAGTTCATAATTTAGGGGGAGTTAATTAATAAATAGTTAACATATATTACTCATGATAATTAACTTGCCTTATTCTTTCATGATTAGTTAACACTGTTTTATATTCTATATTTACCAATGCATTTATAGATTTGTTGATTCATGTGTGTAGGATACATCACCTACTTTTCTGCAGCACCGTCAGTCCCGTTACTTAGTCTGTCTTTTTTTTCGATTTTTGGGACAAGATTTAAAATCAGCTTGACGGCTGGCTTAGCAAATTCAGTATTTTTGTGTATTTTTTATTATTTCGTTTTGTCCCGGAATAGCCAAAGGGGGAGATTTGTAAGGACAAATTTCAAATCGAGTCATTTGTAATATTGACTACATTCCATTGGACAAAATGTTTTTGGGTCATTCCTCATCAAGCTACATACAACCTTAGAGAATCGGGCTTTCAAAGTTCAAGCTACATCAACTTACATCTCAAATCCATTCTCCTAAAAAGGTATATGACCAAAAAACTTTTTATGTGTTGGAGTATTTTTCATAACGAGAAATTTTCATATAGAGCAATGTTCATAAAAAATTTAATTTTCATAAATACCATTTTTGAAATTAATCATAACTCTTTTTTAATGAAATAAGAAATCTCGTACGAAGTTTTTCCAGGTCGTTCGAACGACTTGTATCTAATGACATTCCCCAGACCTCTCTGGTTACTTATTAGAAGCTCGTTAGAAATGTCGTTCGAACGACCTCGTTCGAACGAGATTTCTGACGACTTATGTAACTCTACACTGGACTATCGTTAGATAACTCGTTCGAACAAAAAGGCGTTCGAACGAGATCTGTCAGTTTTGAAAAGAAATTAACCGTTTTCCTGCAGTTATTGTATATAACTGCTATGGTCCACTACGTTTCTTGTTTTAATATAATGGACGAAAATCAGTTATTTTAGACAAGGAAGGTTTACATACTCTTGAGAGCAAAAATTCATATCTTCCCTTTTTGGTAAATATCATTCTCCAACACAATTTAAACTTTGAATTAAAACCCCATGGCATCAACTTGAAATTAAACAAGCACATTTGCGGTGGATCCCTACATTCAAGCTTATTGGAGATGGTACTTTGGGCTTCGGTGGATACTGCGACACGAGTAGTGTCGAGCAACGCATTGGAGCTTCATGCACTACAAATTCGGAGGTAGAGGACGTCATCAGCATGTCTTCAGTGAGTCAATGTCTGTAAGTCTTTTGAGTCCTTTGTAAAATCTATTTGTAGTGGCTTTGTCTAGGCCCAGCCGTCCGAGGTTTTCCCATTTGGGTTTTCCTCGTATATTAGCACGTTATGGTTGTGATTTTCGCACTTTACTTTATTAAATCACATAGATGCATGCGTAGTATCAAAAGGATAAAATTGGATAATTTTATTTCTCTTAATCAAGTTATCAATCCTATCGCTTTAACAGTTAATTGTTCATGCTAACTTTTAAATTTGCAAAAGCAATTAAAATTTGTATATATCTCTACTTGGCAAATTTTTAATTGCGTTATGTGTGTGTATTCTAAGAAATAACCTAGGTACATATAACCTTACAACTTCAAATTAGATCTTTGAAATCGGAGGGAAAATGATCCTTTTATAGTATATTTTTAAAATTTAGTTCCTTTATGCACACGATTAACCTTTTTTTGTTCGCATGAAATCGGGCAGTAGGGACTTTGAGCCAATGACATGAACGTAAGCACAATAAAAACCATTAAAATGGGGTCGTGTGCATGGGAATAAAGTAATGTCGTAAAAATGATTAAATGCATAAAGTTTCAAAATAACCTTTAACTTTTCCTAAATAGAATGGTTAACTCTCAAAAACATTTTTATAAACCTTTGAGTCAGTTTAACACTTGTCCATCAAATTTTTTTGCAAGGTGAAATTTCCAATTGAGTCTATTTGTTGTGTTGGCTTCATTCCAGACAAAACTATTTGAGACATAGTATAGTAGTTTGTTATATCCTTTCAATCCTATGACATTCGAGTTGAAGATGTAGCAGCCAAGCCTATAGTGAAGATATCACCATTGTCAGTTTTCGTGCCAAGTTTATATGTCATCAACATTTGAATTCCATGGTCTCCAAAGGTATGAATGCATTTACTATATATAGAGTCTTGGATATATTTTTATGGGTGTCTTTTTACAAAGCTTTTGTCATAACGACTTTATATTTTTCTCAGAAAATCATTTTAAAACTATCCATAAAAGTTTTTGGGCTTTAAAAGCATATTTGAATTTTCTGAAAAGTTTTTGAATGAAACTGGGATCTCGTTCGAATGAGATGCCCAGGTCGTTCGAATGAACCATCGAATGAGCTATCTAACGAACTTTGTGTCAAATTCTCTTATTGTCATTAGAAATGTCATTAGAACGGCATCGTTCGAACAAGTTTATCTAACGAGATTCGTGCTTATTTCTATTCTGAAATCTTGTTCGAACGACCTAATGCAATTTTTTGTGTCAGTTTTCTCTAAAACTCCCCACTTTCCCACTAACTTTTTACCAATTTTAATTGTGCCGGAACACAGTTTTTGGTGAGAATTTTTCCATATTTTCAAGAGGCTTGAGGTCTCAAAACATTGGCCAAAAAAAGTCCTTCTTATTTTTGTGAATCAAAATGTTTTAATCTTTACACCCATAGTTTACTTTGATCCAAGTCCCTACATATATATTTGCTTAGATATCATCTTGTTGGCACCGAGTTTCATCTCTACCCCAAAAGGAGACAGTTTCTTATGGAGGAGTTCGTGTTTTTTTATTTGTGGTGTGAATATGAAGAAAGGCTTCGTATGTAGTTGACGATAGCCGTGCCCCATCGGTGGATTTCGAGACTGCGGTGGATTCCATAGTTATCAACTAAGCGAAGGTGGAAGCAACAAAAAAGCGTCAAGGCTTGAGAGGGAGTAGAGTCGAGGTTAGCTGGGCCATCCGAGATTTTTCTTGTTGTGTATTTTCCTCATACATCACAACGTTGTTTGATTGTTTTATTTTTATCTTGCTAAAATCATTTAGATGCATGTGTAGGTGTACAAAGATAAAAATTGGTTGAAACACAACAATGGTGTAATTTTGGTGCTAGATTAAGTTTGGGTAATTTTAATTTAATTTAATTCAAGCCGATTTAATCTATTGAGTAAAATGCATGCTTAGGTTTGTTTGGCATAATTTTAACATGAATTGAATTAAATTCGTTGAATTGTGGTTAAAAGAAAATTTCAAATATTTGCTTGGTTTAGTTTAACTTAATTTTAATTGTGTAGAAATTAAAATTTAAGGACTTTAATAGTTTATCTTGAAAGAAATTTAAAATTTGGGATATTTCGGGGACCATCACCCCTTCCAAGTGGTATCAGAGCGAAAAAATTAAATTATTGTGTTAAAATCCTTTTTGTTTTAGTTTAAAAAATGGAAAATTTACCGTTCTCAAAATTTTATGTTTTTTATGGTTCCAACTACGCGTATTGGAAAGCGCGTATGAGGTCGACACTTAAATCCTTAGATGAGTAGGTTTGGCAATCGGTAGTTAAAGGATGGACCCTGCCAACATGGCTATGAGGTGAGGTTCACGTACCTAAACCCGGAGAAATATGGAGTGGGGTTGAGCTTAAGTTTATCTAATTTTAATTCTCGTGGTTTAAATGCCCTTTTTAGTGCGGTAACCTCGAATGAGTTTCGCTGGATTATGATGTGTGAAACATCTGAGGAGGCATGGGATATACTCCTACTCACCCATGAGGGAACAAGTGTCGTTAAAGCTTCGAAAGTCCAAAACCTTACCATTCAAATTGAAACCATTAAGATGTTAGAAAGTATGACGTTTGATGAGTTCTATGCGAGATTGTCAGATATTATGAATTCATGTTTTAATTCTGGACAAAATATACCCGACAACCGTGTCGTAAAGAAAATTTTGAAGTCACTACCTGATATATTTATTACAAAGGTGGCCGTTTTAAATTCTTTAGGCACTTTAGACTCTATGAAACTTAAAGAGCTTGTAGGTGACCTTCAAACCTATGAACTTGACATGTATCCATCCAAGGATGAGAAGAATAAAGATAAGGGCATAGCTTTGAAAGCCGAGAAGGAGGAAACATCGATTTTGGATGATGAGTTTGAGATTGACTCAAAAAATATGGCTTTGTTTTCCAACAAAGTTTAGAAAATTTCTTAAGTCTAATAAAGAGAAACTTAAAAATGATTATAAGAAGTTTGAGAAGTCTAAGCATAGTAAAGCCGAGAAATTCCCTAAAAATCATAATGATGATCTTAATAGGGATGAGTCAAATAGATGTTATGGTTGTGAGGGTTATAGCCATAGGGGATTCGAGTGTTCTACTAAACTAAGGAATGGGTCAAGCGACCTATTTCATTTAATGCCACCCCTAGTGATAATGAATTAGATGAGGGACCCGATTCCCCCATTGAGCACAACTTCACCATGTCCGTGGCAAGTCATGTGAGCACCCATAATGAATCTTCCCATGAAGATATTCCTTTACATGACACTTATGAGGCCATTATTTATGAATCCCAAAAGTTTGATGGTAGAGATAGTGGAGAAGAAAGTCAGAATGAAGAAGAGGAAGAGGAGAGTGAACTTCAGCAGCCTTTCGTGAGTTCTATGCGGAATTGTTAAAATTAAAAAGGGAAAACCTGAATTTAGAAGCTAAAATGAGAGAACGTGTCATGGCTAATGATGAGAGTGTTTTAGTTAAAGATCTTAAGGCACATGAGAGAAATATTCATGAGAAAATAAAGTATATAGAAGGTGAAGAGATATCCTTAGAGGTTTAATGGAGGCTATGAAGAAAGTGCTTCTAGAGTTTGAAGAGAGTAGGTGTTTACTTAAGTCTCGAATAGTGGAACTTGAAGAAAATTTAAAAGACTCAAGTCGAGTCAAATTTTATTTGTAGTGTAGATCAGAGAAATAAGATAAAATCTTAGGGACCGTCCAAATCAAAAATGACAAGTGCGGTATTGGCTTTTATACTCAAGATACTTTCTCTAATAAATCCAAAACCATTATTTTGAGAGAATCGTCTAGGAAAACTAGACAAGATCAATCCTTAGGTAACACTTCACACCATGTTTTCACTTGTACAGATTGTGGTCGGAAGGGGCACCTTAGGAAGTTTTGTTTTGATCTTAAAAATGAACCTAAAAAGTCAAAGGGTAGAGTCGTAAGGGTCACCAAATCCCGAGAGCATCATGTTTCACTCATATGGGTTAGGAGGTCCGATTTGGAGACTTTACGTGATAGAGTTTATGATTCTCTTTTACTTGCACGTGATTCCTCCCTTGCTAAATCTAAAGGTTTATTGTGTTAGTTTTGTGTACATAAACTAGATTTTGTGCTTCATGATAATTTTTTGCTAGTTGCATATTTGGTTGTCATATTCTAGATTATGCTCCATTATAAATTTCGCTAGAATTATGATGTGTGTATCTTTTGTATTTTATTTATATTTATTTCGCCTTATTTTAAAAAAATACCAAAAGATTTTGTTTGTCTTTTGAGTTAAAGTTTTGTTTGTTTAAAAATTTTGAAAATCTCAAAAATATTTTTGTGTATTTTGGTTTTGCACATTTTATGTGGCATATACTTGTGTTTGAATCCAATATCATTCCCTAGCTTCCATGTGCCTAGAACTTTTGGTTATGATTCTCAATTCTCAAAATGTTCTTTATCATGTTTTCATTGAGAAGTTTGATCTTGAGTTGCTTTATGGATTCCTTTTATATGCCTCTTTCACACATGCACGAGATCTTTGAACTTTAACTTCACATGTATATTTGAGCTAAGTGAGATGTTCTCCTATCAATTTAGTAATCTACATGTGGTATGACTATGGAGGATTTGAGCATGTAAGAACCGTTGCACGTGAGTTTTAGTTGAGTTGTATAAAAATTGTATATGAGGGTGCACGGGAAAAAGGGTCTAAAATGATGTGGCATTATAAAAAGTAGCCAAGACCCAAAGAGTTTAAAAAAAGTGTGGCATAGTAAAAAGTAGCCGAGGCCTAAATAGCTTAGTTGGTACGTTCATTCAAAAGAAAAGAAAAGAATTATTTTTTTCAGGGAGTTTGGAAGGAAATATCAACGGGTGTGCACAATAATAATGTATCCTAGTTATGCGTATTTTTTCCTGACTCTATTGGTTTGTAGAATCATCAACATTCTAGGCTTGTATATGTTGTGATTGTTTGTTATTTGAGTTCACCTTATTTTGTCACATGAGGCTAAATCTATGTTAAATAAAATGTTTAACGATCAAATAGAACTCCTTGAACGTTTTTAAGTGATTGGGTCAAAATTCCATTAGTCTCTAGTTCACACCCCTTCACTCCATTTACCACATGGTTATTTAGACACATTTATGCCATATGAGTGTGGAAAGCTTAATGTATTTTGTGTCTTGTGTGGTGTTTATACCTACGTATATATGTTTCTGCTTCTTTAATATCTTTAGTGTGTGTGTGTGTGTGTGTGTGTGTGTGTATATGTGGTATTGTTTGTTTTGAGTTTTTGCTTGGTTCTCTAGTCCATGTATGCATCTTGTTCAAATAGGTATATATCTTGTTGAGCCTTTTCATTTATATCACATGCTTATGATTAGTACATTTTAGTTGGTATCGTTTTTCTATCGCATCCTTGTTGATATCTATTCATCTTTGTGTGGGTTAGTTATTTCCATATAGCATTGATTATTCTTGTCATTTTTATACATTGTGGCATGATATCCCTATTTTTTCGTTATGCTTATCCCTTGTCTCATTTAGGAGGAGAATTTGATTTAATTAGGGAGAAAGAGGTTAATTTCATGCATTTTAATCTTTGTCTATTCCTGAATAAAAAAGGGGAGAAATGGTATCTAAACCTTTAATAGGGAAGATCTAACTTAGGGGGAGACGTCTTACTTAGGTAGATCATGTTAGATAAAGGGGGATTATTTATGCACTTTATACTATCATATTCCCTATGTGTTTTATGGTGTGTTTAAGTGTGCAAGTTTTCATCTTTAGTCAGGCATCTATAATTTTTTTTTATTTTGGGAGGGTTTGTGTCTTCTTAGAAGAGCTTAATGGCCCATATGATTTTTATTTTGGGTTTTGTCCCGGAATAACCAAAGGGGGAGATTTGTAAGGGCAAATTTCCAATTGAGTCTATTTGTAGTGTTGGCTTAATTCCGGACAAAACTAATTGAGTAATAGGATAGTAGTTTGTTATATCCTTTCAAGCCTATGACATTCGAGTTCAAGACATGGCGGCCAAGCCTATAGTGAAGATATCATCAGTGCCAGTTTTCGTGCCAAGTTTATACGTCATCAGCATTTGAATTCCAAGGTCTCTAAAGGTATGAATGCATTTAATATATAGAGAGAGTCTTTAATATATTTTTATGGGTGTCTTTTTAAGCTTTTGTCATAACAATTTTATATTTTTCTCAGAAATCATTTTAAAACTATCCATAAAAGTTTTTGGGCTTTAAAAGCATTTTTGAATTTTTTAAAAAGTCGTTCGAATGAAACTGGGATCTCATTCGAACGAGATGCCCTGGTCGTTCGAACGAACCATCGAACGAGCTATCTAATGAACTTTGTATCTAATTCTCTGAATTATCGATAGAAATGTTGCTAGAACGACATCGTTAGAACGAGTTTATCTAACGAGGTTTGTGTCTGTTTCTATTCTGAAATCTCGTTCGAACCAAGCCATTCGAACGACATTCAAAAGTCGTTCGAACGACTTGGTAGTTTCTTGTGTCAGTTTTTCTAAAACTCCCCACTTTCTCACTAACTTTTTACCAATTTTAATATTGCGGGAACACAGTTTTTGGTGAGAATTTTTCCATATTTTCAAGAGTCTTGAGAGCTCAAAACATTAACCAAAAAAAGTCCCTCTTGTTTTTGTGAATCAAAATTTTTTAATCTTTACACAAAAATAAGTTTCACACCCATAGTTTACTTTGATCCAAGTCCCCATATATATATTTGCTTAGAGATCATCTTGTGGCACCGGGTTTCATCGCTACCCAAAAAGGAGACAGTTTCATATGGAGGAGTCCATATTTTATTAATTTGCGATGTGCATATAAAGAAAAACTTTGTGTGTAGTTGACGGTAGCCGTGCACCATCGGTGGATTCCGAGATTGCGGTGGATTTTGAGACTGTTGTGGATTTCATAGTTATCAACTAAGTAAAGGTGGAAGCAAGAAGAAGCGTTAAGTCTTAAGAGAGAGTATAGTCGACGAAGTAAGTCTTTTATCCTATTCTTGTAAAACCATTCCTAGTGGATTTGTTCGTTGGTGAAGCACTCTATATATATGACTCACTTGAGTCTAAAATATAGGAGCTTATCTAGTTTGAAAATAAAGACAAAATTGTGTCATCCTTTGTATTACACTAATCCCCATGCCTCTTTATGATTTACATCAAGAATAATCAAGGATGGAAAAGGTAGTAACCAACATAACTCACAACACCTTGGACTGCATTTATTTGACATTTTGTTTGTATGCGGTGTGTGTGTGTTCATATTGGCTTAAAAATATTTTTTAATATTTTTAAGGAATTTTTAGAAATTTTTAAAACATTTAAAATCTATTTTTAAAACATTTAAAATTAGGTTTTAAAAATGTTTAGGCTATTTTATAATAAAAGTTCCTAAACATTGCCTTAGGTAGAATCCGAATGCAACATAGACATTTGGGATGGAAAATGATATTTTTAAAAGAACAAAAATACACGTTTTACAATCAATCTGGATCACACACGTGTTGCTTTCTCAACGATTAGATTTGTGTCTCTTTCCACTCACATAACTGAGAGTTAATCTGTAATGTTGGTTTGAATTCATCAATGGCCTGCAGGCATTTTAACTCAATCCATGTCTTACCTATTTGATCTAATCATAGAGACTTTTATTACGGTGTATCTTCAACCGTTAGATTTACAACCATTTTCTCAAATTAATCTTAACCCTTGATTTGAGTCCCCATTCCAGAGTCTTCCATCATTCACTATAAATAGGGTCTAAGGGTCATTCGTGTCTAACTTTTGGCAAGTTTGAGAGTTGGTAGAATATAAAAGAGAGAGAGAGAGAGAAAAAAAATAAGAGAGAAAAAGAAAAATGTAAACCAAACTCTGACCAAACTTTTCTAGAAATATTTTGGAGAGTTTGAGAATTTTTTTTGTGTTTGTGGTTCTAAATCCTATCTGGTTTACATCTCTTGTCCAACACGTCCATACCTTTGAGATTTGTAGATTTGACTAAATGATACAGTCACGATTTACGGTTAGGACTAATTTTTTCATTAGAAATCATCTCTCTGTTAGGTTTTAGTTTTAAAACGTTTCTATCAAAGTTTTCCCAACATATTTCTCTTTCTATTTTCAAATTTTCTTGAAAAACATGACTTCAAAATTTTCAGATCTAAAGACGTTTATCTCTCCCAGTTTGTATTTCACAATTTGTGAAATAAGTTTGTAAATAAATAAGATTAGACATATAGGATATTGGCTCTTTTATTTTAGAAGGATTGTTTTCTGATCTGCCTTAAAAAGAGAAGTTTATTTCAAGAAAAATTGATTCAGAACTCTGGCATGTCATTTTAGATCAAATTTGTAATTTGTAGGACATTGTCTATATAAGTGTGAGTGTGTTGCATGCATGTGTTAGGCACATCACATCACTACACTATCACACAATAACACTAAAGTTGTGTTGGTAAAGAGATTTTTACCTTCAAAGTCGACGTAAATAAGGAACTAAGGAATATATCTTGGAGGACATTAAAGACAACAGTCAGAAGCCAGAAATGTCAGAGAAAAACTAGGAGTGCTGGTATAATTTCTTGACTTAGTTTTAGGTCTGATTTGGTTGGATAATATGTTGCTCGCTTGTACTCGATAACTCATTCTAGTGGATTCTTTTATTTTACTCCGTATAGGGAGTCATGGATGTTTCCCCTGTTTGATAGGGGTTTTACCACGTTAAAATCTTTGTCATGTGTGAATATTTTTTTATACTTTTTTTACTTTTGCTATCACCGCTATAAGTGTTTAAAGTTCTTTTAAACCTCTAAGTTTCTAAGTAACTAAAATTTCTTTTTCAAAAAGATCTTCTAACATAACTTGAGTTTTCCTTAGTGTTATTAAAAGAGTTTCCTCAAGAAAACATTCGGACCCTTATTAAATGTTTTAACTTTTGATTAAACATCTTTGCAAGGGATTTTTAATTGGTATCAGAGTGGGTTATTATTTTTCAAAACAACTGTTCAGAATCCTGTGTTTTTTGAAACTGTTTAAAAAACACCTCATGGACGAAAAATTTAAGAGACTGGGAAACTTATCCCGACCTCCCCTCTTCGATGGAAATAATTTTTCTTAGCGAAAAGTAAGGATGATTGCCTTCATCCAAAAGAACGCCAGGAGATGAAGTCTGGGACGCCATAGAAAATGGCTACTTTCATCCTACTAAACCTTTAGCAGAAGGCAGTGAAATAAGAATTAGAAAACTTCTCACTAAATTTACGAAAGAGGATAAACATGCCTCCCTGTGCAATAATAAAGGCAATAATGCAATATTCATGTGTGTAAAGGAGCATGAGTTCAAAAGAATCTCTATATGTACCACTTACAAGGAAGCGTGGGACACGTTGGTCATATCCCATGAAGGTGATATACGTGTTAAGGTTGCCAAGACTCAAATTCTCATTCAACAATATAACACCCTACTTATGACTGAGACTGATACCTTTGATGATTTTTATATCAAATTAACTAATGTCGTAACTAAGATACATGTAAGTGGTATTGTCTATGACAGAAGAGAAATTGTCTCTAAAATCCTAAAATCACCTTCACAAAAATTTGACAGTAAAAGATATGCAATTGAGGAAATGGAAGATCCAAATCTTACCCCTGAACTCCTTAGTAGAAAATTAAGAACCGCAAATGGAATTGGATTATAAGAAATAACTTCTTGGAATTCATAAGAAAAACAGTATTCCCAATGTGATGTTTCAATCTAAAGTTATGCCTAATCTTGAAATCCAATCTGATTATGACTGTGACTTGGATGATTTGGATAACAAAATAGCCTCAATGTCTAAACATTTTAAGAAAATATTGAAGTTTACGAATAATGTTCCAGGTAAACAAGGAAAGGCTCCTTATTCAAATCAATCCAATAATAGACCACGTGAGAGGAGACTAAAGAAACACCAGAACAATGCCAGACCTGACAAAGACCATAGAAAGTCTGAATGCTTTAGATGTGGTAAAATGGGTTACATTTCCATTAACTGTAGGGTCAACCTAAAAAAACATAATAAGGCTAAGTTGTGTAAAACATGGGATGATTCAAGCGATTCAGATGATGATGAGCCTGAATTATTTAACAATTTTTTACCCTTGTCTATCATTTTTTGCAAAGATAGTATATTCTGATAATTTTGATGAGAGTTTCCTAATAATGCTTTGATTGTGCCTGTTAATGGTTTATCTGCTTTGTGCCCTGAGATTTTTAATAATGATTATGCTGATAATAGTAGCTCTACTGCCGTGTGTGTGAGTCAAAGGGATCGTATAAATGACGAACTGAATGTGTGTGTGAGTTAGGGAAAATAATCGATAGGGGACAAATCACCCACCACACTTAGTGAGTCCGATAATGATGACCTTCTAGACATCCACACACTGTACATAAAGACGCTTAGGAAGAGCACTAGATTAGAAAGAACCATTAAAGACCTGACTGAAAAGATAGAAACTCTCAGTCTTATGGTTAAACAAAATGTTGAAGATTTCACTAACTAATGTATAGCCCATGAAACTCAAACTAAGGATTTTTCTGAAAAAATCAAGGATCTTTCTGAATCTAATGAAATTCAGGAAAAGAAATACAAGGCTACATTGTTAGAATTGGAACAATCAAAAGAAAAGGCTTCAACGGTCTTCAAAAAGTTTACGAAATTTGAAAACAATTTTAATTGTTTTGAAGACTTTGTAGTATCCAGTAAAAGCAATTTTGAGGATACAATAGGTATTGGATTCAACACTAACACACAACTAAGAATGTACAAATCATAAAGTTTGTGTCAGGAGGAAAAAGGCCTATGGAAACTTTTCTAGATTTTCAATCTATAAAAGCTGATTTTGATAAAAAAAAAAATAGAAAGGGAAAGACATTTTGATAATAAGTGAGTCTAAAGCTAATGTTGAATCTAAGACTAAATGCGTTTGTCCCCCCCCCCCCCCATACAACAAGGAGAGTCCTCATTCTAACCTGTCGATATGAGACATAAGACTAAAAACCCACACTTAGACAAACCCATTATCAAAGGTCATCAAGACATTAAGAACCCTTCGATCCACCTTTACTGATCCTATTGTGATGTCTATGGATATTCACTTGAAACCTTTTTTGAAAAACGTCTAGGCCAATCCATCTCTTACACTCCCGTGTATAGAAACTTCAACTATACTAGGAAAAACAGAAATTACTATATCCTTCATAGACAACCTGATAAGAACTCTAACGATCGAAATAGGAAGAAACGACCTAACACTAAAAGAAAATCCAAGAGAAAGGAACCTAGACTCATGACTAAACCAATTTCTCAACAATCTACCAAAAATTAGTTTAATGTGCAAAAATATTTTAAAGAAAAATCTGATGCTCACAAATTTTATCATATCTGAGCAAATATGCGCAAACATTTTAAAACTAAAGAAATTTGGGTTAGGAAAGATCATCTAATACCCCAAATTTAGTTTAATGTGGTTATTAGTGCTTGAAAAGATGAACACACTTCATCTGGATGGTATTTGAACTTGAGTTGTTCCAAATATATGACCGAGAATGAGACTAAGCAAATTAACAAAATTGACATCTTAAGAGGAAAAGTTTTATTTGGAGACGGAGTCTCTGCCCAGATCATAGGTAAAGTGACACTCCCAAAAAAGGTCTACTTACTCTTGAGGATGTTCTATTAGTAAAGGATCCTAAAGCTAACTTACTGAGTATATCGGAATTTTGTGACTCAAATCATACGGTCACATTCTGAAAAACCAGTTGTAAAATTCTAAGTGAGAATGTAGATTGTATTATTATAGGCCTCAGGACACCTGATAACTGTTATACAGTAAATATTGGAAGTGAGATCTGAAATATAGCCAGGATGGAAGATAATGAAATCTGGTACAGTAGGTTGGGTCACATAAATTACGATAGTCTTGGTAATTTAAGCTCATAAGAAATTGTTATAGGTCTTCTCAATATCAAACCTATTTCCAATATAGAATGTGAACCCTGTCAAGAAAGAAAGATAGTTGAAGCTCCTCATCAGAAAGTCAAACAGGTTCTATCCACCAAACCTCTAGAACTCATCCATATGGACCTAATGGGTCCCTCTCGTACTGTTAGTCTTTGTGGCAACAGTTACATCTTGGTTATGGTTGACGATTTTACTCGATTTACCTGGGTGGACTTTTTGAAACAAAAATCAGAAACTTTTCGTAAGTTTTTGAAAATTTTATTACGAATTGAAAATGAAAAGGACTCCCAAGTAAATAAAAGTCGTAGTGATAGAGGAGGTGAGTTTACAGATGTAAAAATTATCGAATATTGTGACTACAATGGTTATAAACATGAATTTAGTGCACCTAAGATTCCCCAATAAAATGGAATAGGTGAGCGTAAAAATCGTACTCTTTAGGAGATGGCTCGTGTTATGATCCACGCAAAGGATTGACCTAAATACTTTTAGGTTGAAGCCGTTCGTATAGCTTATCATATAACAAATAGAGTCTACCTTAGGAAAGATACCAAACAGACACCTTATGAACTTTGGTACAGTAAAAAACCTAACCTAAAATATTTTAGAACCTTTGGTAGTATTTTCTATGTTTGCAAGGACAGAGAACATTTGTCCAAATTTGAAACCATATGTGATAAAGGAATTAGGTTATTCTCCAAATAGTAGAGTCAGCCTTGTTTATAACCTTTCGTACCAAAACCTTAATGGAATCCATCAATGTATTAGTGAGTGACACTAAAGTAGAGAATAAGAACATAGGACCAACCTTTATTGAAAAGTCAGAAAATATTTTTACCCACGAGTCTTCAGATATAGTTGAGTCTTTACCTAATGAGACCCCTGAGGTACCAAATTGGGTTTTTAAGGATCATCCCTTAGATAATGTGGTCGGTAACCTAGAAGAGCATGTTCGAACAAGATCCCAATTACGTAATACTTCACATTTCGTATGCTTTGTTTCTCCTATAGAACCAAAGAATGTGAATGAAGCCTTAAATGATTCCTATTGGATAGGTACTATGCAAGAGGAACTCATTCAATTCAAAACTCATGACATATGGTATCATGTTCCCAGACTAGAAAATAAATGGGTTATTGGCACTAGATGGATTTTTAAAAATAAAACTGATGAAATGGGGATGGTAGTTAGAAACAAAGCTAGACTTGTGGCCCAGGGTTATTCTCAAATTGAAGGAATAGACTTCGAATAAACTTTTTCCCCTGTTACACATCTCGAATATGTTCATCTTCTTCTCGCTATTACGTGTCTCTTTAAATTCACCTTATATCAAATGGACGTAAAGTTTACGTTTCTTAAAGGTGTTTTAACAGAGGAAACTTATGTAGAACTTCCTAAAGGGTTCATTGATCCTCACCATCCAAATCACGTCTTTCGTCTGAAAAAGGCTCTATATGGGTTAAAACAAGACCCTCGCCCTTAGTATGAATGATTGTCTACTTTTTTTTCTTAAATGAAGGTTTTAGGAGAGGTGGGAATGATCATACTCTTTTTGTCAAATATTTTGACAAAAATGTTATAATAGCCCAAGTGTACGTAGACGACATTATTTTTGGATCTACCTCCCCATCTGAGGTTAAAACGTTTACTAAGGATGTGCACGGGGAATTTTAAATGTCTCTTATGGGGGAGTTACAATTCTTTTTATGTCTTTAGGTAAACCAAAACTCATAAGGTTTATTTATATCGCAATCCAAATAGTCTCTAGATATAATAAAGAAGTTTGACTTAAAAAATGTCAAAGATGCTAGGACACTCATGAGTACGTCAGTAACATTATCTAAAGATGAACATGGGAAATCCATCGATCCTACACTGTATCGTAGCATGATAGGTAGTCTTTTATACCTAATTGCCTCACGCCCTGACATTATGTATGATGTTTATTGGTTTGTTCGATATCAAAATGCCCCTAAAGAGAGTCATTTAGTATGCGTTAAAAGAATTATAAAATATATAAAAGGAACTCTCAACTTAGGACTGTGGTACACAAATGACACATCCAATACGATAATTGGATACACCGACACTAATTGGGTTGGGTGTTCGGATTAAAGTAAAAGCACGCCAGGAGCATATTATTACATTGGTAATAACTTAGTTGGCTGGAATAGTAAAAAAACAAAATTTCACTTCCTTATCCCCAATTGAATCTGAATATATAAACGCATGAAGCTGTTGTGCTCAACTATTATGGATAAAACAGATGTTAAGCGATTATGGAATTAACGAAAAAAATTACATCTTTATTGCAATAATTAGAGTGCGATTAACATTTCCAAAAATCTTATCCAGCACTCACGTACCAAATACATTAAAATCAGACATCATTTTATATGTGAGTTAGTGGAATCTAAGGAATTGGAAATTAATTATTTACCTATCGATCTTCAATTAGCAGAAATATTCACAAAACCTTTGGATCACACTCATTTTGAATCCTTAAGGAAATCCATAGGTATTGTTATGACAGAATCGAATATCATCATTTAAATTTGTAATGGTATGCTTAGATCAGATAGCTATTTTTATGATTTTTCCCTTTGTCCATTTGAGACAAAATGGGGGAGAAATATTTGAGTTCATCTTGGACAATTATTGAACATTTACTCTAAAAATCTTGATCTTAGCTTCTTTATTTATAGGACTCAATACCTTTTGGGGCACCTGGATATTCTTAGGGTATTGGTTTGTAATTAGTTGACTTATATATTTTTCATTTCTAGGATATAGGGTAGATAGAATTTTCGTATAGGATTAAGTTTGTTATTTTTTTGTATCCTTACGAGTCCTAGATGACTCGAAGGATATTTTGACTCATATTTTCAAAGGGAAATATTGAAGAACTCTATATATATGACTCACTTGAGTCTAAAACATAGGAGCTTATCTAGTTTGGAAATAGAGATAAAATTGTGTCATTTTTTTTTCTAACCCTAAGCCTCATGCATCTTCATGATTTGCATCAAGAATAATCAAGGCTGGAAAAGGTAGTAACCAACACAACTCACAATACCTATGACTACATTTATTTGAAATTTTGTGTGTATGCGGTGTGTGTGTGTGTGTGTGTGTGTGTGTTCACATTGGCTTAAAAATATTTTTTAATATTTTTTAAAAAAATTAGGAATTTTTAAAACATTTAAAATTAGGTTTTAAAAATGTTTAGGCCATTTTATAGTAATTCAAAGTTCCTAAAATTTGCCATGGGTAGAATTCGAAAGCGACAGAGACATTTGGGGTGAAAAATGATCTTTTTAAAAGAACAAAAAAATGCGTTTTACAATCAATCCGGATCACACACGTGTTGCTTTCTCAACGATTAGATTTTTGTTCTTTCCACCCATATAGCTAAGAGTTAATCTAGAACGTTGGTTTGAATTCACCAATGGCCTGCATGCATTTTAACTTAATCCATGTCTTACCTATTTTAGCCAATCACAAAGAGTTTTATTGCGGTGCACCTTTAATCGTTAGATTTACAACCGTTTGCTAGAATTAATCTTGACCCTTGATTTGACTCCCCATTCCAGAGTCTTCCATCATTCATGGTCTGAGGGTCATTCGTTTCTAAATTTTGGCAAGTCTAACAGTTGGGAGAAAATAATAGAGAGAGAGAGAGAGAGAGAGAGAGAGAGAGAAGAGGAAAAATTAGAGAGAAAAAGAAAAACATAAACCAAATTCTAGCCAACTATTTTCAAAAATCTTTTGAGAGTTTGAGAATTTTTTTTGTGTTGGTGGTTCTAAATACTATCTGGTTTACATCTCTTGTCCAACATGTTCACCAAGTCTGATCTCTCATACCTTTGAGATTTGTCGATCTGACGAAGTGATACAGTCACTATTTACGGTTAGGACTGATTTCTTCAATAGAAATCCTCTTTCTCTTGGGTTTTAGTTTTAAAGTGTTTCTATTTAAGTTTTCCCAACATATCTCCTTTTCTGTTTTCAAGTTTTATTGAAAAATAAGACTTCAAAATTTTCAGATCTAAAGACGTTTATGTCTCCCAGTTTGTATTTCACATTTTGTGAAATAAGTTTGTAAATAAATAAGAGTGAGACATATAGGATATTGGCTATTTTATTATAGCAAGATTGTTTTCTGATCTGCTTTAAAAAGAGAAGTCTATTTTCAAGAAAAATTGATTCAGAACTCTTGCATGTCATTTTAGATCAAAGTTGTAATTTGTAGGAAATTGTGTGTAAAAGTGTGAGTGAGTTGCATGCTTGTGTTAGGCACATCACATCATTACACTATCACACAACAACAATAAAGTTGTGTTGGTAAAGAGATTTTTAACATCCGAGTCGACGTAAATAAGGAGTTAAGGAGTATATCTTGGAGGACATTAAAGACAACAGTCAAAATCCAGAAAAGTCAGAGAAAAATCGGGAGTGCTGGTATAATTTCTTGACTTAGTTTTAGGTCTGATTTCGTTGGATAATACGTTTTTTTCTTGTACTCGATAACTCATTCTAGTGAATTTTTTTGTTTTACTCCGTAGAGGGGGGCATGGATGTTTCTGTTGTTTGATAAAGGGTTTTACCAAATTAAAATATTTTTCTTGTGTGAATTTGTTTTTATACTTGTTTTACTTTTGCTATCACTGCTATAAGTGTTTAAAATTCTTTTAAACCTTTAAGTTTTTAAGTAATTCAAATTTCTTGTTCAAAAACATTTTCTTACATAACTTGAGTTTCCCTTGGTGTTATTAAAAGAGTTTCCTGAAGAAAACATTCAGTCCCTTCTTAACTGTTTTAACTTTTGATTAAATGTCTTAGTAATAATTTTCAGTTGGGCCATCCGAGATTTATCCCATTATGGGTTTTCTTCATACATATTGTTTTAACTTTTGATTAAATGTCTTAGTAAGAATTTTCAGTTGGGCCATCCGAGATTTTTTCCATTATGGGTTTTCTTCGTACATCGCGACGTTGTGTGATTTTTTTTATTTTTATCTTACCAAAATCATTTAGATGCATATGTAGGAGTAAAAAAATAAAAAAATGGTTTAAACACAACAATGGTGTAATTTTGGTGCTAGATTAAGTTTGGGTAATTTTAATTTAATTTAATATAAGCCGAATTTAATCTATTTGGTAAAATGCATGCTTAGGTTTGTTTGGCATAATTTTAACTTGAATTGAATTAAATTCGTTCAATTGTAGTTAAAAGAAAATTTTGAATATTTGCTTTGTTTAGTTTAATTTATTTTTGACTATGTAGAAATTAAAATTTGAGGACTTTAATGGTTTATCTTGAAAGAAATTTAAGATTTGGAATATTTCAGGGGCTATCACCCCTTCCATTTTTAAAAGAAATTCATACATTTTGACAAAAATCATAGATGTTTGTGTTAGCCATAGATAGTTCAAATAAGCTACAAAAGGGATAGTCTTTAGTTGAAGTGTGCATAGCAACAAAAGTATTTTGTTTAGTGTCATGAATGATCTTCAATCTTTAAAGGTCCATCTAAGCCAAATGACCGATCTTTACTCAATCGTATCAAGTCTATATGACTTGAATGGCTCAATAACTCAAATGGCTTGTCAGGGTAAGTAGTCAACTAATATATATCTGTATAAACTACATTTTCATAATGAGCTCCTTAAATATTAGCTTTGCCTTGAAAACGTGGAAGCTCCTGAAGAATATCTACTAGTGATATGGTTTGATATATTTATAGATAATTTTTGCAATGGACTCACTATCATAAATCTCAAGTTTTGTCCAATCACTTGTGTCATTTTACTTTTAGCTCTCCCAGATAAATGACTTTTACACATGTGCGTCACTTCCTTACTAAAATCAAAGAGTTGTTGGACTTTTATCATTTTAAATTAAAATGGTTGCACTCAATTATTCGAAATCTTATCCATCCTTTAATGAAGAAGTGTTTAAGGATGAAAGCCCACAACAAAGTCAAAGCTCAAGAATGGCAAAAACGAGCAACTATAATAAGGGAAACAATAAGATGCTTCTAAGATCTTCTATCAAAGGTCTTATGAGGTGACAAATAAGACAATCGGAGAATAACAAGGTTTAAGGAAGAAATTAATACTGGGGCAAGTGACCATTAGGTTACTTTTAACAAGAGATTGAATATCCTCTTTGTTGTTACTGGTGACTGATGAAATGATCCGTGTAATACTTTACCCTTTCTTGAATGGGACCTTTTGTCGAAATGAAATGGAAATTTGAAAACTACATGTGTTTTTTTTGTATGCTTATACCTTGCATTCATAATTTTCAAGTAAATGACTGCACTTTTGTCATCCTACCATCAACCTTCCCTTATTATTTGGGAATACTCTTTTGAAATGATGTACTCATATAAACACATATTTTCATCCTAGTAATCTACTATACATATTTTACAAGCTCGTACGTACCACATTTTGATTTGAGTACAGTATGAATAACTTATCCAAACAAAAAAACATTTTGAACTTTTAATTGTCACTTTATAGTTTAAAATCATCTTGTTAAGTCAAATATTTTTAAAACATGTGGTTGTAAATATCCAAGAAATAATGCTTTTCATTGCCCCATTTTTTCATATGGAATATAATCTTAATGCATTTAATGAAAGGAAAACTATACATAATAAAAATTGAATGTTTTACCTTTACTACATTACATTAACAAAAACATCATATGTACGTGGTTATAAGTATAGTATTTCTTTAGACACTTGTAGTTAATAGACTAAAGACAATGACATTTCTATTCTAATATCTAAAAAAATCCTAATTTACATACTCATTTGACCATGATTAGACCTTCCAAATTTGGCTTGAACTTTGAAGCATACATGCTCCTCAAGTGGTATGTTGATGCTCGAAGAACCAGATCACCCAATTAAAACTATATTGCCTTAAATAAGGTCTTGTAATCTCTCGAGAGTTGCTGAGTGTAAATCTTGAAATTCCTCTGCACTATGTCTCTATGCTCGTCCAATGATTTTAGCTGCACATGTATGGAGTCAAGTAACATATCAGAGTTCAGTGCAACTCTTATTAAAGGTACTATTAACTCGATGTGATGAATAACTAGTGTTCCATACATAAGTGAGAAGGGGGTGAACTCATTAGGCTCCCTCTTCGAAGTTCTTTAATCCCATAAAAATTAGTAATTTATCATTCCAGGTCCCTGGAAGATCTTATAACTTATTTTTTAGAATGTTGATGAGAGTTTTATTGGTCGCCTCTAGTTTCTCATTCCTTTTTGGGTGAGATAATTGAACTATTGGGAATAATCTTATATTTATATGTCAACAAACCCATATCCTTGCAGACAAAATGCTTTCCATTATCTATGAGTATGACCTTGGGGATAGTAAATTTACAAATTATATATTCTCGAATGAACTAAACCACTACTTAGGTAGTGTACAACTCCGTTTCCACTCAGATAAAATCTTTTCCTCAGGAAACTAGTGATCGTGTCGACTAAATCAAAATCCCATGTATGGAAAGGATAAGGAGCAACCAAAATCTGAAGACTTATAGACGATGCATGTATTAGGTTGCCATGTACCTGACATGCTCTATATCGTTTCAGAAATTTTATGGAGTAAACTTCCAATATGGGCCACTAATATCCCATTGTCATCAATTGGTTATATAATTTGGATCCACACATGTGCGATGTCACGTGAGATTTCTGTAAAACTTCCTCAACATCTTCTTTCGCGACACACCATAAAACCTTCTAATTATAGCCTTTTCTTTATAACTACCCATTTTCTAAGTATAATTGAGCAATGAGTTTATTTAAGTAAATTTCATTTGTCCTCTCAGTGGAAAACTCTCCTTTTTTTAAATAGGCTATGGTTTTCTCCAATCAACCAAGAATTCCCCGAAATTTGCCTTAACACATTAATCAAATTGGGTTTGACATTTCAAACATCTTTGTTATAATTTAGCAGCTCCCTTGCTCATGTTTGGACAATTGCAACCTCCTTATTGCAAGTGTTAATATCCCCACAATAAGCATCATGCATTGGTCACAATAGTTTTTCAGCCTCCTTATCGCCCTAAATGAACTTTAGGATTTGTAAAGTATAAAGTACCTTGAAACATATAGAAATTTAATTGTTCTACTAAATTTTATCGACTATTATCGCATTTTTAACTGCTCAATAATTGGTTTTCTCTAATATCTAGGTTCGTTAGTAGGAAAGAGACTCTTCATTGTTGTAGGCATTATACTCCTATGGATAGTGACCACAACAATAGACTATTCCATTTTTAACTTTTGTGCTATTTTTTCCCGTGCATCAGGGTGCATGCTCATCATGTGGGTATGCCTCTCAATTTTTACTGATAAAAATTATTTCAACATTTGTTGAATTCTTGGTCGTTAAGGAGCCATATTATGATGTTTCAAAGAAAAATCTCCATTACCTTGTTAGACCATGAGATTGGAATCTCCTCGTATACAAAGAAATTGTATTACAATCCTTAGTGCGTCCAATGGCACTAATATTAATGCCTCATATTCACCTTATAAGAGCATTTAAAACCTAACTTATAGGACAATGTGATATTCTCCTTTGCATTCAAAAGAATGATTCCCACTTCCCTAGTACCTTGTACAAAAGATCCATCAAACTCCGTCTTCCATTCTTCCATTTCTTCATAAGGCATGCCTGAAAATCATCTCGAGGAAATTCTTCATTAGGAGGTTGGAATAAATAACAAGGAAAATTGTTCATTATACCAACCAAAGCTTAACTTTTGATGTCCGTTAGAGAGATTCACTTCAAATTTATTAAGACAAAATGAGGAACCATCAAGCTGCTCATACAATCATAATAGTCATGGCTAATAAAGACTTGGTAGGATCACATTTAATAATGATATGAACTCTAATTGCGATCAAGTCATGCCTTAGCTTTTGACCACAAGCTATATAATGTCTTTCCACACTCGTATACCTGAATTCAACCCTAGATATGAACCTAGACAAAAAGTATATTAGTTTTCATTGACCTTCTATCTCATGCACGTGTAAAGCGCCAATAGATACAAGAGTAATGGTTTCACAGTCTCAGGTAGAATCATGGTTGAATAAGAGGTCAAAATTTCTTCAAACCTACTAAATGATTTCGGTTGCTCGTCTCCTCTACAACACTTTTCCTTCTATTTCATCAGAAGGGTAAAGGGATGAGTAATTTATGTTATATAAGGTATAAAAATTCTCAAGTAAGAACTTTTAACTTTTATTTAGATCTTTAGGGGTGGAATCATCAAAATTGTATCTAGATCTTTAGGGTGGCATCATCAAAATTACTTTTTATTTTTCTGCATCCATCTATACACCTAGTCAATTCACAACAAAATGAAAAAACTTGACCACTATGATGCTAAAAGAACATTTGGACAAATTCATCCTCATCTTGTAGTTTTTATACCTTTCAAAAACTCTACTCAATTCCTTAACATTTATATTATTTTTTTAGACTTCACCACTAAGTCATCCATATAAAAGTCCAACATTTCATGAAAATATGGCCGTCATGGTTTGTTGGTATGTTGTTCTCTAGCCAAAAGGCATAATGGTGTAGTGGAAACGTCCTAGAGATGTTTAAAAGTTTTATCTACATCCATTAGGTCCATAATGATTTGGTGATAACCATCGTCACCATCCATGAAACTACACATTTCGTGCCCAATAGTTGTATCTGCTATACTATGTATACTTGGCAAAGGGAACTCATCTTTTGGACATAGTCGGTTTAAATATTTGGATCCAAAAAAAATCAAAATTTGGTTTTATCTTTCTTCGCTACATGCACAATGCTATTGAGCCACATAATATGTTGAATGGGTTTAATACAACGTATTGTGAGTAGCTTATCCACCTCTGCTTTTATCTTCAAATATAATTCTGCCTTATAGGTATGAGTATCCTGTATCATTGAAAAGCAATAGTTAATACATTTAACTCATGATAATTTTCTCAAGGTCGATTCTCGGCATCTCATTAGATTCCCATGCAAATATGTTAGTGAATTATTTCAACAAATTCATGATTTCTTCCTTTTTATTTGCATCATATGAAAATGGGTCTCTCGTTTACACTTTCTTCTCCCAAGTTTATTTCTTTAGGTTCTTGTAAATTCACTTTTGGACCATATTGTATGAACTTTGGATCATCCTTCGAATCTTCAATATGCTCAACTATATGGGAATAATGAATTGCGAAACATTCTAAAGGCGTGTCAACATCCCGTTCCATAATGCTTCCCGATCACACCGTTGCAAATGGTAGATCAATTTTCCATTTGGTAACATTATTTTCTTGTATGCACGAGAAGACCTAGTCGCCTATTTAGATTTTCACTTACCTTTTTTCCCTTTTTATATTATTATTACCCTAGGTTCGAGTATGTCATGAACAAACTTTCTCATCATTTATTTTTTATCATTTTCTCATGGCTCTTTTCCTTTGTAATCCATCAGACAATCTTTTCTTTCTCCATCTAGTTCAATGTAGAATGCCACATAACCCATACGAGATTCTTTTCTAGATAAAGGTATTTGTCATCTTATATCTACTTTAGTTCCTCGGATATTTCCCTTGTCACATTGCTAAAATGTAAAGGGCATAAATTCATGAGTATGCATCCACACTCTTCCAATCAGAACCTTGTAGATCATTGCAGAATTAATAATTTGGAACTTGACATGGGAAGTAAAATTTCCTAATTTTATCCCCACATTCACTTATTCAATCATTTGGAGTCTTAATTTGCCAAACCCATAAATCACCAAAAGAATAGGTACAATCTTCTCCTTAGTTATTTTAGCTTTATACATAGTGTTTATGGGCATGATGTTGATGGATGCTCTTCCATCCACTAATGCCCTTGGAAAACTAACTTCATTCACTTGTACACTCGTATATGAAGGTCTGTTGTGAAAAAATGACACTTGCCAAACCACCTTGTAACAACCCTCACTTTTGAGAGCCTATTTTATATTTATTTACTATGTGTAGTAATTAATTATAAAATGCTGAAATATTGAGTAAATATTAATTTAATGTGGAAAAGGTTAATATTTACTGAATTGTTGTATAATTACCTTGTGAGTAGGTAAAAGTATCCATGTTGTGATTTATTGTGTCATAAGGTTTAAAATGACATTTTGGTTTAATATGAAACCGGAACTTAAAATGAGTTATAAAATTCCCAAATGATAATTTGGAGGGTGTAGTTAGTCCCGGTAGGTGCGAGGCAGTCAAAATAAGTGCCATATTTCATTTTGGTATTTCGGGGACTTTTGACTGATTATAGCTTAAATGGGTATTTGCGAGTAATTATATCGCGTATCAATCATTTAAGTGGGCTTCTTAGACTTAAGCCACGTTTTATTTCCCAACCCTATTCCTATTCTTCCATTACACAATTGAGCCCTAGAGAGAGAAGAGGGAGGAAGAGAACTTTGGAGAAAGAGAGAGATTTGGAAATTCAAGCTTGGATTGTTGTCTACACCAAATTAGATCTGAATTTGCAAGATCAACGCAAGTTACCTACTTACTACTATATGATTTAAGTGGATTAATTAGCATTGATAGTTTTGGATTGTTATGATTTAGTTTAGTTAGGGTTTTTGTGGATTTATGGGTATAAAACCCTTGGAAATGGATTTGGATGATAAATATTGTAAATGATGGTAGTTAGGTGTATTTGTGGTGTTTTAGTTCCATTAAATGATGTTGGTTTGGTTGGTTTTGGGGTTTGGGAAGAATTTGGAGTTCAAGACTCCATAGCCAAACTTGGCTTTTTCACAGGGGAGAATCGATTCGACCCCTTGGGTGAATCAATTCGCATAGAAGCAATTTTCCAGGTCTGGGTACCTGAATCGATTCGGGTTAAGACTGAATTGATTCGGCATTTGCAGAATGTTTAGTTTGTTCTCCGAACCGATTCGCTTTCAGAGTGAATCGATTCGCCAGGGCGAATCGATTCAGGTCCTGCAGTTTTGAGTTATTTTCTTATTTAATTTTTTTTAATCTTTTTCTCTAGGCTTAGGACCTAGGAACCTTCTTGAGTGAAGTAAACTTAGAGTCCTAGAGTTTTAGTTGAGTTTGGTCACCACCCTAGATTTGAATGGGTTCGTCTGGGGTTTCTTTCTCGGGGGTGTTTAAAGTAATGTTAAGGCATTACTTCTTTTATTGAATTTTTAGAAGTTAGGAAGTTAAATGCCCATGCTTGGAGACTTTAGGGGCTTATCAGAGTCATACGAACTTTGGGAATTGTAGAGTCATAATGATGATATTCAATGATGAGAGGTTCGAATAAAATGAACCAAACTATTCAATGGGGATAGGTTCAAATGAAATGAACCCAACTGTTTAATGATGATAGGTTCGAATAAAATGAACCAAACATATGGATAATGGAAATGAAATTGGGAAATGAGTATTGAAAATGAAAATGAGATTTAAAATGGTAAATGTTAATTTAATTGTACACACCTCTCTAAATACTATCATAAGGGAAGTCCGCGCGCGAGGTGATGCCCCCTGACAAATTAATGCAAGGTGGATATAGTCCTAGGCCATATGAGCACTGGTTTATATATATGTATTTTTCTGCGATGGATAGGAGATTCCGGGTGTGGTCTTGACTATCCCGTAGGCATATGGCCGCTTCCCGACGTTGCGTTATGAGCCCAGGTTGTCTTATATGTGATAGGCCCTGGAAGATGATAGTTATTTAGGGGTGCGCCCAGTGGGGAAACTCGGAGGGGCGGTCTTAGAATCGTTATATGTATGAGAATATAACTTTTCTGCATCAAGTGGGACTTGATGGATAATAATGCCATAAAGAGCATGGATACGTGCCACAAAGAGCATGTGATTTAGATATGTGCCATAAAGAGCACTTGATAGAACTTGTATTCCTATTAAGGAATGGAAAGATAAAAATGGAAATGATGATCAAAGATGGAAGTTTTAATTAATGAAGGGAAATTATATCTTCTTGATTAAACCGAATGAATGGTTTTATTCCTAATAAGGAATGTAAGAAGGAAATGGTAATTGGATTAATGAGAAGAGGTTTTTAATTAAAGATGTTTACTTATAATTCTTTTGTGTAAATGATTTACATTTCATAATTTGTTAAAATGTCTTAAATTGTAATGTAAGTTTAATATGCTAGATAAATGCTAGATTTTCATTCTTATCATCCATGCATAACTGTTCATTCCTATCATGCATTTTATTTCTTCTGGTGATCATATAAAACTCGGTCCTGACCGGTTCATTTTCCTTGTTGTGTATATGATTGTTTTCGCTCAGGTGTTCCACCGCAAGGACGCCCATTTTGATATTCCCATTCCAGTACTTTTAACGGGCTGTAAGATTTTGCGGATATTACAGGACGTTGTATTAGACGGTTTCATCCTTGTGTTCTAGCTATGATAGGGTCTTAACTCGGGCGTGTGGCCCAAACCTTTGTATTTGATTAATGAATGTATTACATAAGATATTAAACTGTTGTAATACGTTGTATGTAGCTGTGGACCGACAGCTTATTCGGTCATTTTCTCGTACATTCGTTTTAGTTGTATTATATATATATATATATATATATATATATATATATATATATATATATATATATATATATTCTTTTGGAATTCCACTTACTTATCATATTGGGTTGTTTAATTTAATTTTCTTAACTGGTTTTAAAACTGAACTAAATTCTAAACTTTTGGCAACCCGTTTTCTGATTTATTGGGTAGTTTTCCCGTATACTCAGTTTATTGTTGTGATGCTGAGAATGATATCCATCTATGATTCCTGTTACGTTTGAGTATCGGGCTGGCCACCCCTTATCTCGGATCGTGGGTTGTCACACACCTCAAATGTATATCTTTTAATGCGACTCCAAATGGGTTATTTCCAATTTATGATGGGATCTCTCTTCTCTCAGATTGATTCTAAAGCCCTCTTAGTGGCCTCTACTCTCAGTTTTTCCTTTACTCAAATTTGATAATAAAACCACTTGAACTTTGGATTCTTAAAAATTTCTACGCAATCGAAGTCTAACTCTAATTCATAGTGTGAAAATAAAAGTATTTTCAAGTGTAAAGATATTGAATTACAACAATCCAATTGATTAATGACATCACTTAACTACCTTCTATTTAACGTTCTTGAGATGAAAAAATACACTCAAAACATGATGAGACCTATCTATAGGATTATATCATTCAAGAAACCAAGAACTTCGAAAGAATTATCACCCAAAGATGATACATATGATTAAGCAATACATGTTCTCATGCAAGAAATAACCAAGTTATCAATAATAATGATACATGTGATCACGCAATACATATGATTAAGAAATACATGAGACCATGCAAGTAATAACAAAGTTATTAAGAATAATTAAAAGACATCTCCACACTAAATAAACATCATGATCATGCATATAAAGCAAGTCTGCTAAGTATCAATCATGGCATGAGAAGAAGCAAGCATGCACTATAGATTATAGCATGAGAAGAAGCAAGCATGCGTAATAGCAGAAGTTAAGATCATCTTGTCATGAAAAGTGTAAACCTAAGCAGAACAAAGCCAAGTCTTGATCATTATCCATACTTAATCCATGTGTTCATTTATAGATATTCACAACTAAGTAAATAAGAACATGAACTGTGCATACTCAATTATCAAAAGCTCACTCAGTTCATGGCTAGATCAACCTATAAGTACAAGTCAAATTCAAGCATCTCACCATCAAGTCTCAATGAACTTCATTACCTCAAACATAGCATTGAAATATCAATCAAACCTCATGACCATAGTAATCAACCAGAAGAGGAATTATATGTTCTATATAATAAAAGAGAAGTTATCAAACTCCAGTATAACCTCCCAGAGCTTTGAGTGATTATAGAATATTATAGTAGTGTAAATGAACTTTTATGACCCTGAACTTGATAAAAATATCCAACCAGGCATTCCCCAAACCATAACAAACCCAAATTAGGCTAGACATAAAGTCAAGCACTTTAATTCGACTTAAAATGCAGATGACCTACCTCAAAATTGGTTTTTAAAGAGAAGGTTTTTGGATATTTCAAAAAAGGACCTAGGACTTTGAGTCGACTTAAAGGGAATAGGTGGTCAAAATTCCAATGGCTAACTTTCAAAATTCAAATTCCAAAGGTTGGAAAATTTATTATACTGCCCTTCAACGCCTATTTTTTGAAAAATCCTATAAAAAAGACCCATTGGGTAGATTTTTCAAACACACAAGATTTCTACAACATCTTTCAAAGATCAAAGTTTCATCCCATATCTTGTGTCCCTCATATTTGAGGTTTCTCTAAACAGAAACCAAGTTCCATTTCCAGCGGTGTGAGATTTATACCCAAAATATCCATTGAAGCAAATCTCAAAAAATCAAATCCCATTTGTGTGAAATTTTAACCTCAAATCATTCTTGATCCACTATTCGAACCCCACGAGTTCCATATGAAAAGTTAAATGTAATACCCCGTATTTTTATGGCTTTTAAATTTGGGGGTGTATTAAATTTAAATTGAGATATTAATTTAATATTAATCCAGAAATTTATTTTTATATTTACTAGTGTGATGTGAGTTAGTAATTATTGGAAATTTGCTGAATATTACTGGATGAGTAAAGTAATATATGAGAATTATTTTATTAAAATTTTCACGAGTGAATAAAATGGCAATTATGAAAATTTAAGTGAGGACGCGCCTATGTCGTGTCGGGACTAAATTAGTATTATTAAAAGTGAATAAATTATAAGTCGCTCGTATGGTCATTTCGAGTGCGCCAATGTGTCAGGAAGGGTCGAGATAGTCAGAAAAGTATACCCGAGGGTTTAGTTTGGGTCTCGGGACGTTTTTAGGCCTAACCGGTAATCCGGGAGGGCATTTTGGTAATTTTCTATTTTTGGCCTTTAATAATGACGAAAATCATTAAGATTATATTAGATGGAGTGCTAGGGAAGTTAGGGTTCTTAGAACCAAAAGGGAAGGAGGTCATAGGAAGAATAAGGGAAAAAGCTTTCCAAGTGTTCAAGGCCAAGAACCACCAATCTTACACCCTCACCACCACCAAAGCATAGATCGGAAGAAGTGGATTACTGCGATACCAATTAGAGTCATCGAATCAGGCCTTTAATAATCAGGCAAGTGTCTATCTTGCTTCTTTTTTAAGTTAATTGTCACATTATGTTAGATTAGGATGATTGAACCTATATTTTATGGAAGAACTCAAGGATTTAGAGGACCTAATCACATGTTGTAGGGAAAATAAATAAACTCTGGACATCCCAATCATACATAGAGGATTACCCAAGAAATTTGATTAATTTAGAAGTGATAAATCTGGAAAAGACATAGAACCATGAAAGTTTAGATGAAAGTTAGGGTTCTTGATAATTAAAATGAATTTGCCATTAATTCAATTCCGTTGTTTAAATTCTTCATGTTTTACGTAGGAAATCGTGCATATATGTGTATAGAACTTGTGGTAATGTTCTTTAACAATTTGGGAGTTGTTAATGACATTTTTGGAGAAATTAGAAAATGAAACCCGTAGGTTTTAATGGCGGTTTCTGGGCAAGAACTGCTTGATCGATCGATCGACCCAAGATCGATCGATAGACCCCATTCCCTCGATCGATCGACCCCTCCTGGAAAACTGCATATTTCTCGTCTATTTGTTTAATCCGGTTTTAATGTATAGGAACCCTTGATTGTTATTGTTGGAGTATAATGGGACATAGAGAAGACCAGTAGTGCCTAGTGTAAGATGAGATTTTAGGTTAATGAGGAATTATTCATGTGCATATGAAATCATGCGAACATTTAATAAAAAGATCGAGACTCGTAAGGGAGTTAGACCAGAAGGTAAGTGAGTGTATGCCTACTGAAATTATACTTAGAATACTTCGTGAGAGGAGATGTGAGTATGAAGTGAAATATAAATGAGAATAAAAATGACGAGTCCGTTATGCATAATAATCGAGTAAAATGTGTTAATAACGGATAATTATAGTTATGGGTCGTGGGCACACCTAACTTAGATATATATATATATATATATATGATTGTGTGGTTGTGCATATATTATATATTTGTATAAAAATCATACTCGGGTTACTTGTTATCACAGGGGATTCCACGCCGGGACGGTCTTATCTCGATTGGGCCTTTACGGGGGGATATTGACTCGTACCCTAGAACATAGGATTCCTTGGTACATGCTATTTTATTGATATTCAGACGGTCCTAAGAGACGTGAGGGTATGTGCTGACCTCTTAGTGACTTGGAACTCTGCTTCGCCTCCATTTGTATGTGTTTTATGTTAATACAGTTCGAGAGTGATTCCGAACTAGTATTTCCCTTATTATGAGTGATACGGGGACTTGATAGCAGAGTATGCCAGAACCATAGATTTTATGCAGGGTGTCGTTAGTATATATATTATATGAGTTACTAATATATATATATAATTATGCTTAAGTATGGGAACTTTCTACCGTGCATAAAAGTAGTTGAGTAATGAATAAATACTCCGACTCTATTATAAGTGTTTGAGAAATTTTGTGACATCACTGGGATATTTTTATATAAAATAAGATATGTAAGAGGATAAATTTCAGGAATTTATTTGTCTTCGCCATCGTAGTTAGCGGTATGAAACTTTATGGGAAAGCTAAGTTAAAATAAACTTTTGAGGTAAATAGTTCGGTAAGCGTGTACACTAGAGGAGAGGTGAGAATTGCTCAAGAGAGTGAGGCGTACTAACATGGTTGTTACATTAGCCGGTAAGCAATTTATTTACTTACTAAACTATTTTTAAATTGTTTTACAATCGGGCTCTAACCCGTTTCCTGTTATTTCTTTTCTCTTGGATATATATGTATATAATACAGGTGCCCAGCCACAGGGGCGTCATGCTTAGGTTCTTTGGATCGGACGCGCTGCAGCTTATGTGGGAGTTGCAGGCCATTTTTTAGACGATCTCATTGTTGATTCTACTCCTACTTTTAGTTCTTATTAGTTAGGGCATGTATTGTCCGTTTCTCTATTCAGTTTGAATTTTTACAGAGATTTACGTTCCTTTATATTTCCATTAGTTGGTACTCTTTGGGATTTAATTACTGTCAGGATGGTTTTATTTATAGTTTAAACTGGTTTGGTTTATATGGATGAATCTAGTTCTTGTGTGTTATTACCCATCTTTAGTATGTCAGACTTCTTATATTTTTGGTTATTTAATAAGATTTTCATATTTGGATTTACTAAAATGGAAATAAGGTTATAAAATTGTTTTAACACTTAGCTTAATTATTTAAGGTGTTTAAATTGGAAAATTTTATTTTGCGACATTGATGCTAAGAATGAACCAACCGTTAACCTTGATTTTAATTTAATAAAGTACTGATCACCCGGTATTTAATTAGGCGGGGTGTCACAGGTGGTATCAGAGCATCAGGTTCTAGTGTCCTTTAGGATCTGTACAGCTTATCTCGTTTCCAACTTAACGTCTTTGATTTAGAGCCCTAATATTAGGAATGTTGTATTCACCTTTATGCATTGTAAATTAGTGCTTCTGCAATTTGTCGATGTGAATGTTGAACTTATTCAGATTATTTTAAACTTTCAGATGGACCGTCAAGACGAAAAAGCTAATGCCATTGGGGAACTTAATGAGCAAGAACATCTCACACCTCAGGTGTCTCCGAAGAGGGTATCGATTTCCGAATTAGCAGGCATTGTGGCATAGGCAGTTACCACTGCAATCTTACAGTACCACGATCGCAGTATGCAGCTCAGAGGAGGCAAAAGACCTAGAGAGATTTGTTAATTTGATATAACTAGAGTTGAAAATTGTGCAAAGACACAAAAATCACAATAACCAGCTCCCCAAGGCCAAAAGGGCCACAGAGGTAACAATATTTCCGTGGAGAGCCAAAAACGTCAGGGCCAACAAAGTCGGGGTCTGAATGAAGTCACAAAAAGGTGTTTCAAATGTGGAATGGACGGCCATGAACGTCAATTTTGTCTGAATCAGACTGGAGAGAAACTCCAACCCGACCAGCGAGAAATTTCTGGACTCTACTATAAATGTGTGCAACCGGGTCATAAGTGGAAGGATTGTCCTTAACCTGACATCGTTTTTCCTCAAGTTTCTCAGCAAGGCTGAGGAAAAGGGGAAACTAGACAACCGTGTAGTAAAATGAGACAGTTTCGAGGTAGGTTCTTCAAATGTGGCAAGAATGTCCATAGATGTCAGGATTGCCCCTAAGGGAATAGGGCCCCACGGAAGCAGGGTGCCCGTAATAAACCGCAGAGGCCATCTCTACCAGCCATACCAGCAGCCTCAGATCTACAGGGGCAATTCCAGTATGGACGTGTCTATAACGTCAACCAGGTAGTAGCACCTCAGGCACCACCCACGATAGAGGGTACGTTTCCTATACATGGTACTATGGATCGAGTTTTATTTTGTACTGGGGCGTTACACTATTTTATAGATACTCATTTTGCACGAGCCTTAGGGTTATTAGACATGGCAAAGAGTACAGTGTCGTGCATAGACTCACCATTGGGGAATGAGTCTTTGATTTTCTATATTTGACGGGGTGTAGATATAGAAATGGGTAGCTTCACTTTACTTGCGGATATGCTGGTGTTAAATATGCATAAGCACAATGTCATTATTGGCATTCTAGATTTGTGGATAAGAGTATTGTCTTTGCCATTTTAGGACAGGAGATGTGTTTGGTGGCCATGCCTCGCCCAGAGGGAGGAATAGCCAAGGCGTTTGGCAAAGTATAAGTATGACTTTTATCCTCAGAGGATGAGGCGTGTTTTAGGTGACACAAGCAAGTCACTATATTTTGTTTATTTCTAGATTAGCATGTGAGACGAGTTTAATGCGTACAACTATAAACATTACTATTATGTGAATATTTTTCCCTAGTGTAGAGGGATTATCTTTAGTGATAACCGTGGAGGAGGAATGGGTGTATTACTAGTGTTATATACTTTATTGAGAGTACTCATTTTAGTGATGTGATACACGAGTATGATATTGTCTTAGTTACAACTTTATAGTAATGGTTAGTATGATAGTAGGTAGTTATTGCAAGGCTATCAGAATGGTTACATTAGTGCAGCGTGCTTTGTTCGGGCGAGACCTCACCTACGAGAGGGTCGGAATCGCACTTATATTATCTATTATAGAGACTTTGGAGGGGATAGTGGGCTCGAGTTATTCGATTCTAGTGTGTGGGGACTTTGTTGTTATGATTCAGTACATATTGGGTACTGTTGAGCGAAAAGATTTAACTCATTATTATGTTTAGCGCTCAAGATTTGGTGATAGGAAGAACGCATTAATATATATATATATATATATATATATATCCTTTAGAGATGTGAGAGTTAAGAGTTATAACCATATGTTTGGGGACAGGATTTTGAGAATCCCGATTATATGTATCCAAGGTTTATGGAATGCGATTACCACCAATACTAAACGATAGTGCAATTGGCAAAATGTTCTTTGTTAAGTATAATTACGAGAGGATATGTAACTTTTCTGTCAAGAAACGGAATAAAGGGATACATGTTATGGACGAAGGACCTAACGGATCTCGATAACCGACAATGCTAGGTATTAGTGTATCGGGGGGTTCCTTATTTGGATTTCGCTTTGCGAGACATCCCACGCATGAAACTTAGCGTAAAGTAGGAAATAGGGATATGTTTGATCGTTAGTCCATGAGTTTGGTACCTCGGTCGTAATAGGAGCAGGTAATTATATATATAAGTTGGGAGTTAAATTATGATTTAAGGCCAGTGGAGCCGGTGGTGTGGTAAGAAAGCATTGAAAGTTTTGTTTTATCTCAACGAGTTGAAGGATGGAACAATGATAAGAGGAATTTAAAATTGCAATTTCTAGGGGTGATTGAGAATACCCAAGTGTTGTAACCGCGTTCTAAGCACAAGGGGAATAAATAGATGGGATGATTTTTAGCGTGGATCATCTGGAAAGAATTCTTAATACAAGAGAGAAAACTTGTATTTATTTTTATGTGTAGAGCATTGGTGATTTATTTTAGTTGTTGTATTTATTCGAGGGGATTGTTGTGCTCATTTGAAGAAATTTGAGATTAGAGTTTTTTCTTTTGTTATTGTGGGATGTAAATGCTCTATACCTAGTATTTTGATGAATTTGGCTAGTTTTATCGATGAGTAGCGCACCGTTCGCTCTTTTCGGGTGGGCGGGGTGCTACAGAATGTGGGCATCCTAGTTAGCTGATGTTAGAATTATCCGAGTTGTAGGGATGTGGGAATATACATGTGGAATATATGTTTATGTAACTAACATAACGAGGTGTAAGTGGTAGAGTGGATTAAGCGTTGCGTGAAGAAGGATGATCCATATATACGTGTGCGATTAGAGTAGCACACCCGAATTTGATTAGAAGGCTGTAGGAAGCCATTTAAAAAGGGATATTCCTTGAGAAGGGTAGATTTTAATTATTATGGAGAACACTCAGAGCGGAGTTGTAATTAGTCAAATGTTGAGAGCGACTGACACGTACAAAGAGTGAAGATGTTAGTATGGTATATAAAAGGTCAATAAGTGCACATCGTGGAGAAAAGTGCGCGGATCGGAACTTTCAGTATACGTAAAGGAAAGAAGGGGAGTATTAAGTGTCACTTAATATGAGACATTTCAAATAGAAGTCGATGTTGAGCGGGACATAGTGAGTGGTCTCCTCATACACCACTCATAGATAAAAATCGGTTGAAACAAGGGGATCAAACAGAGTATTTTATGGCTATCGACAATTCCTATAGTGGAAGAGGCTGGTAAAGTCCGTAAAGTTTCTTGGATGAGTTGACAACCTCAAGGTAAGATCAAGAGTTCCTTCGAACATGTGGAACAATATGCCTAAGAAGGAAGTGATTGACACTCCTTGGAGTGATTTGAAATTTTGGCTAGTGTGCCCCAGTCTTCCTTCGAGAGGAAGGATCGCGCCGGTACGTGGTCCTACACGGTATTTTTCTGAATTAGGTTGAGATTTTTGGACCCCACCTTCAATATGGGATTTCAGGAAGCAGTGGGGATATCATTTCATTTTAAGCAGGTTGTATCACCCATGATTCGGGGAGTAAGCGAGCAGTGATTGACCATTAGTGGAGCAGTGTGAAAATAATTTTGGATTCATGGTGATCATTTCTTTTCCACAATGGTTCTAGCTAACAAGTGGAGTATAGTACGATAACTGGGGTGGATATTACCTAATGGTAGGGTTCTGTGGGATCACTCGTACCTGTTTATTGTGAAAAAGATGCTTATTGAGGTTTTGGTGTGGAAAAACCTTAACTTTTCTCACTATGAATGTTAAGATATGGGCGGATAATCAGAATTTTGGATTGGTTGAGTTAGATTCTGATGTTTATGGTGGAATTACCACGGCTGTTTTAGGCAAGCGAGTTGTGGTCAAATGTTTGGGTGGTTTCTCTCAAAATGGAAGATTTGTGTTTAGATAAATACGAGTAATTGTCATGTAGTGAGGTGCGGCCTCCCAATAATATTGAAATAATGGGAGCCAATTATGTATAGGATCGTCTTATACGAATGTTGTCAGATAGGAGCATATTGTGCAGTGTCGTAAATGAGAGTGTTAAACAAGCTTGATGTGAAACGGGGGCTATAGTGATTGAGCGCCTTACTTTGAAGTTAGTTTGCATACTAATAAGTTATCCAAAATTGCTTTTATCGGATATGCCTTATTTTCTGAATTTCGGGACGAGATTCCATTATTAGGGGGGGAGTACGTAATACCCCGTATTTTTATGGCTTTTAAATTTGGCGATTTATTAAATTTAAATTGAGATATTAATTTAATAATAATCCAAAAATTTATTTTTATATTTACTAGCTTGATGTGAGTTAGTAATTATTGGAAATTTGCAGAATATTACTGGATGAGTAAAGTAATATATGAGATTTATTTTATTAAATTGTCACGAGTGAATAAAATGGCAATTATGGAAATTTAAGTCAGGATGCGCCTGTATCGTGTCGAGACTAAATTAGTATTATTAAAAGTGAATAAATTATAAGTCGCCCGTATGGTCATTTCGAGTGCACCAATGTGTCCGAAAGGGTCGAGATAGTCAGAAAAGTGTACCCGGGAGTTTAGTTTGGGTCTCGGGACGTTTTTAGGCCTAACCGGTAACCCAGAGGGCATTTTGGTAATTTTCTATTTTTGACCTTTAATAATGACGCAAATCATTAAGATTATATCAGATGGAGTGCCAGGGAAGTTAGGGTTCTTAGAACCAAAAGAGAAGGAGGTCATAAGAAGAAGAAGGGAAAAAGCTTTCCAAGTCTTCAAGGCCAAGAACCACCTATCTTGCATCCTCACCACCACCAAAGCGTAGATCGGAAGAAGAGAATTACTGCGATACCAATTAGAGTCATTGAATCAAAACTTTAATTCTCAGGTAAGTATCTATCTTGCTTCAAATTTAAGTTAATTTTCACACCATGTTTGATTAGGATGATTGAACCTATGTTTTATGGAAGAACTCAAGGATTTAGAGGACCTAATCACATGTTGTAGGGAAAATAAATAAACTCTGGACAACCCAACCATACATAGAGGATTACCCATGAAATTTGATTAATTTAGAAGTGATAAATCTGGAAAAATACACAGAACCATGAAACTTTAGAGGAAAGTTAGGGTTCTTGATAATTAAAATGAATTGGCCATTAATTCAATTCCGTTGTTTAAGTTCTACATGTTTTACGTAGGAAAACATGCATATATGTGTATAGAACTTGTGGTAATGTTCTTTAAGAATTTGAGAGTTGTTAATGAAGTTTTTGGAGAAATTGGAAGTTGAAACCCGTAGGTTTTAATGGCAGTTTCTGGGCAAGAACTTCTTGATCAATCGATCGACCCCTCCTGAAAAACTACATATATCTCGTCCGTTAGTTTAATCCAATTTTAATGCATAGGAACCCTTGATTGTTAGTGTTGGAGTATAATGGGACATAGAGAAGACCAGTAGTGCCTAGGTAGACCCCGTTGAGTGAAACTTAGTGTAAGATGAAATTTTGGGTTAACGAGGAATTATCCATGTGTATATGAAATCATGCGAACATTTAATAAAAAGATCGAGACTCGTAAGGGAGTTAGACCAGAAGGTAAGTGAGTGTATGCTTACTGAAATTATACTTAGAATACTTCGAGAGAGGATAAGTGAGTATGAAGTGAAATATAAATGAGAATAAAAATGACGAGTCCGTTATGCGTAATAATCGAGTAAAATGTGTTAATAACGGATAATTATAGTTATGGGTCGTGGGCACACCTAACTTAGAAATGTGGATATTTATATATATATGACTGTGTGGTTGTGCATATATTATATATTTGTATAAAAATCATACTCGGGCTACTTGCTATCACAGGGGATTCCACGCCGGGACGGTCTTATCTCGATTGGGCCTTTACGGGGGGATATTGACTCGTACCCTAGAACATAGGATTCCTTGGTACAGGCTATCTGATTGATAGTCAGACGGTGCTAAGATACGTGAGGGTATCTGCTGACCTCTTAGTGGCTTGGAACTATGATTTGCCTCCATTTGTATGTGTTTTCTGTTAATACAGTTCGAGAGTGATTCCGAACTAGTATTTCCCTTAATATGAGTGATACGGGGACTTGATAGCAGAGTATGCCAGCACCATAGATTTTATGCAGGGTGCCGTTGGTATATATATTATATGAGTGACTAATATATATATATATAATTATGCTTAAGTATGGGAACTTTCTACTATGCATAAAAGTAGTTGAGTAATGAATAAATACTCCGACTCTATTATAAGTGTTTGAGAAATTTTGTGACATCACTGGGATATTCTTATATAAAATAAGATATGTAAGAGCATAAATTTCAGGAATTTATTTGTCTTCTCCATCGTAGCTAGCGGTATGAAACTTTATGGGACAGTTAAGTTAAAATAAACTTTTGAGGTAAATAGTACGGTAGGCGTGCACACTAGAGGAGAGGTAAGAATTGCTCAAGAGAGTGAGGCATACTAACATGGTTGTTACATTAGCCGGTAAGCAATTTATTTACTTGCTAAACTATTTTTAAACTGTTTTACAATCGGCCTCTAAACCGTTTCCTGTTATTTCTTTTTCTTGTATATATATATATATATGTATAATACAGGTGCCCAGTCATAGGGGCATCATGCTTAGGTTCTTTGGATCAAATGCGTTGCAGCTTATGTGGGAGTTGCAGACCATTGTTTAGACGATCTCATTATTGATTCCACTCCTACTTTTAGTTCTTATTAGTTAGGGCATGTGTCTCCCGTTTCTCTATTCAGTTTGGATTTTTGTTAGAGACTTACGTTCCTTTATATTTCCATTAGTTGGTACTCTTTGGGAATTAATTACTGTCAGGATGGTTTTATTTATAGTTTAAATCGGTTTGGTTTATATGGATGAATCTTATTCTTGTGTGTTATTATCCATCTTTAGTATGTCAAAGTTCTTGAATTGTTGGTTATTTAAAGAGGTTTTCATATTTGGATTTAATAAAATGGAAATAAGGTTATAAATTTTTTTTTACACTTAGCTTAATTATTTAGGGTGTTTAAATTGGAAAATTTTATTTTACGACAGTGATACTAAGAATGAACCAACCGTTCACCTTGATTTTAATTTAATAAATAACTGATCACACGGTATTTAATTAGGCGGGGTGTCACATTAAATCACGTTAAAACCTCATTTTACAAAGTTTCTATAAACTTTCCTTCTTACCTATTTATGCTTATTGTTTGATTAATTGCTTATACTTAAATTGAGTTATCATATTACAATTAATCTCAAAAGAAAGTTAAGAAAGTTTTGAAATAGACATAAATTTTAAAAACATTCAATTCATCCCCACTCTTTGGTATATTTGTCGGTCAACAAATGTATGAGATCCTAGCTCATAGATACTTATTTTGAAAAGTATATTTTTTTAACGTCTCGACCCGAATTTATGGGTTACCCATGAGTCAACCCGATCAAACTCGAGCATTAGTTGTGAAGTACAATGAAACAACCTAAATAATGTTGCTAGTCCAGTTTTATTTTAATTAGCATTTCACTTCTTAGCATACGATTCCAATTTTCAAGATAAACTACGTGGGGGCCCATGGAGAGCAACTCGAAGTCCAAGTGAGAAGAAACGTAAACATAAATAAAGTATATTGACCTGTAAAACGCCCTCAAAATACGAAACCGCTCCCAACCTGCCGTGTAAAATGGGGATGCGAGTCTATACCCGATGGGATTTATACAACAGTATAGAAACTAATGGCAGAAAGGAATACTCATACACTACAACCACATGCATGCGAAACTATGTATATATCTACATACGTATACCTTTGAAATACACATGCCAATGCCTTAGTCATTTATTTCTGAAAACCTTACTTGCCCAGATTAATAGACCTTAATCTTATTTAAGATTTTCTTAATTCACATTTAGCAATTCCCACTTCATTTAATACACCTAGATCAACACTTGAAACCACTACACTTTAATTATTTCGACTTCATTCCTACTGAAATTTAACCATTTTATTCATTTGTTCATACTTTATTATTTTCATTGAAAATCACCATTCTAGTGTTAAATATGGGCTTAACCATATAGGTTGCTTAGCCACCCATTTATCCACTTCCTTTAACCCTTTTCATTCATTTATGGACATTAATAGATTTATGCATTTACTTGTCCATTTCGCCTTTCCCAAAACATTTATTACATTCATTCAAGTTAGGTTGTTTTAACACATTTACCACACAAACTGTTTCTTGATATGTTCCATGTTTCATTTAACATTCTCAAAATCTTTCTATATCGCATACTTACATGGGCTCTACACCGATGTCGACATTATACCATCCAAGTAGTGCTTTATTCTGGTGTCATCCAATCGGTTCCCACATTATACCATTCCTTTTTACCCGGTCGAAGCCAAAAACTGGGACTTTACTGCCCCAATTTGTGTTGCACTTTAAAACTTACCATTTCATGTCCATTATACTTTAATATTGAATTTTATTCCAAAAATCATATTCATTTAGGACCACTTTGTGCAACACCCTTTCCAACATTTAATTTCATAAAAATGTTTCAATTCAAATAAAATTACCATTTTACACATTTGTTTTCAAAATCACCTTTTGCCCCATTTCTCAAGTGTTAATTTCACCCAAAACACTATTAAGTTATACGCACCAACTTCATAAGTGTTTTATCCCTTTAACACCTTTTTACACTTGGTGTAATCTTTTACTTGATTGGAAATACTTTTACACCTTTACTTCCTTTAATTTCTAAGTTTTAATATTTCACAATTTTAGTAAGTGGTACTCACTAATTCATGTTTGCCCTTTAATACTTAATTAGTGATTTTTGCCAACATTAATATTTCTTTACTTCTTTATTCAATAAATACACTTATACTTAAGACTACTTCTATAAGAAAAACCTCATTTCTTTTTATTTAATACATAATCTTTTAACTTCATACCCACAATGTCTTTTAGTCCCAATTACACATACTTTGAAAACTAAAATTACAACTTTTATTATTTCATGTTTAACCCAATAAAATATTCTTTAAACTAGTTCACTTATTTATTATCAAAATACTACAAGTTTATATGCATAGAAAGCGGACTTAAAATACTAGAATCCTATCAAATGGATTAAACATGCATTTATTCTCATTTCTTTTTATTTAATACGTAGTCTTTTAACTTCATACCCACAATATCTTTTAGTCCTAATTACACATACTTTAAAGACTAAAATTCCAACTTTTATTATTTCATGTTTAACCCAATAAAATATTCTTTAAACTTGTTCACTTATATATTATCAAAATACTACAAGTTTATATGCATAGAAAGTAGACTTAAAATACTAGAATCCTATCAAATGGATTAAACATGCATTTCATGAAATAAAGACATTTCATCAATTTCTTAAACTTGGCAAATATCCATCTATTCATAAAGTCTTCATTTTGCAAGAAATTTAAAAGTGTTTATTTCATAAATATTTTTACAACATTAACATTGTGGTGACAATTATTATGCAACACAAATCAATACAAAAGAGACAATTACCAAGTAAGAATAAGGAACGTAAAATGACAATCACACAACAAAGGATTTACGTGGTTCAGCAAAGATGTGCCTACGTCCACGGTGGTGCAGTCGGTGTTATTTCTATATACTCCGGGGAGTGATTACAGATAATACAACTTGTCCTTTTGCCTCGGACCTAGGGTTTAATATATACATGTACATTTAGGTGAGTGGGGGTGATGGGTTCCCCCACGTCTTCCATATCTCCTATAACCTCCCTTTAGGGGAACGTGGGAAGAGACCGGATCTAAATAAGAGGTGGGGGGTGAAAACGCGAGAATTACGTGTGATAATTGATTAACTTCGCAACTTTCTAATATAGCACACTTATTTAATTTCAGCCCCTAATCATGCATCTAAAGTGCAAGTGTCAACCCATAAATAAATAAAGCATGTGACACAAAAAATTATGCTGAGACACAGAATTCAGGAAAAAACCCCTTTCGGGTAAAACCTTTATTTCACTATGAATATACAAGACGCAACTTACAATTACATAGAGAAATCTGCAATGGATCAACGCGCAGCCAACCCACAAAGACATGCAGTCTTGAACTCAGCAAGAGAATACACGCAGCACCCTCCAAGGACACGCAGCCCAAACAACAAAGGTAGAACCGCAGCTCTCCTCAATGACACGCAGCCATAAAACTTTGTAGAGACTCCCTCAGCAATGACACGCAGCCCTCGGTTGCAAAGATCTCTCCACAAAGATGAACAATAACAAAGTTTGTGTTCTAGGGTTCCAAAAGATTCACAAAAGTAATTGGGATTTTTGTGTGAATCAAAAAGATGTTTTGCACATCAAAAAGGTGAAGACTTAGAGTATTTAGGACTCTGAAAATCGTCTTGAAAAGTCTTAGAAAACCACTTCCCATAGTGGGTTTTAAATAGGAAAACTTTGAGCCTAAAAAATCTCTAACAGATCTGGCCGAATTTATCCCAGTCGGGTCGGTCCGGCTTGGTGGCGGAATGGTCCGATTTGACCGGATCGGTTCTTTTATTAAGAGGCGGATCGGTCCGGATGAGGTCGAATCGGTTCGATTATTTCTGCTTCATCGGTTTTCATTAGATCCGGGGTCTACTGGACCTTGAGCAAGGCGGATCGGTCCGGGTAGAGGGCGGACCGGTCCGGTCCGGTTTTCCCAGAAAAATAAAAACTTTAAAAAGCCTCATTTTGCTTGAAAAAACTTACTTCTAATTTTTATAAAAAACATTTTATAAAAATTTCCCAATACTAAATATGAACTTTAAGGAACGTAAAAATAAAATTTTACCAAGTTCATTCTTGCAGAGGCTATGATGTTGAAGACGCTTTGATATTCGGATCCGTTGATGTAGATGCGATCTTGAGTTTCTTCAACTGTGTAACGGCGTATGACATACAAAATGATAATGGACAAAAATGTCCTTACAAATCTCCCCCTATGTCTATGCCGGTACATACATAAAAAATATCTGAATTATCAACTTATGACCTATACAAATCTACCCTCCATAAACCCTACAGATGGAAAGATACAAATGTTTAAATCTTCATCGTTTGTTCTTCGATCTTCAACAATCATCAAATCTCAAAGCTTTTCTCATCAGGGTGTGCAACATATTGATCTTCAATCTTCATACCTACACACATGAGACAAAGCAAATACCACGTGACATATCGAGTTTGAAAGAGATAAATATGGATACCAATATATGATAAAAACATAAGATACATCTCAAAAACTCCCCCAAAATTCAAACTCCCCCATAATATGATAATTCTTTCTCCCCCTTTTTATGATGTCCCCAAATAGACAAATGAGAATAATGAATCAAATAGGCAAAATCGGGGTGTCACGGTACAAAAAAAATAAGGCATCAAATAATATGGTAAGCGTGCTCTTGCAAGGAGATGCTCAGAAATAAATACACAAACTATTTTTTATTTTTCAAATTTTTCATACAAAGATAGGATACCAATATGAACAAATGTGATACAAAAATCACACCATGGATTTAAACTCAAACAACCAAGTCATGGAAATGGAATGAATGGGTGTGAACACATGCGATAGGTAAATCAACTCAATCAATCATATGTGCACGATGCATATGTGTACCCCTAACGAATGAGCATCAAAAGTATCCTTAGGTGTAAAAAAATTGTTGAATTTAGATGACATCGTCTTATGCAAATCAACAAATCAAAGTCAAAGTGATTTCCACACCAATAACGTCCAAAACTATGTAGCGCATTTTCAAATATCAAGGACGTGCAAACCCGTTTTAATTCTCCAACCAATTACCCTCATATATATTTTCTTTTAGAGGTAATCTAAATTCTCAAACTTTGGAGAATTGGTGGAAAAACCTAAATGGCCCATAATTTGGCATGGATTTCTTTTTATTGCCTTTCAATTTTTTTTCGGGCTCTTTTAACCTCTTTGGACCCCGGATAATAACATTCCTCAATTTTTTAGGTCCAATTTAACGGTGGCTTTTGCGCAAAGGATAGATAATTACCTTTCGCAGTCCCTCCCCGTTTTACAAATAAAGCACACAAACTCACAAAAGGTTTTTATATGCACAATTTCCTTATAAAAATTTATCGCGCTTGGTTCGTTTTAAGGACAGGATTGAAGTGAAAACACCCAACCAACATGTGATAAGACAAGCACAATAATCAAACAAATCCGTGCATGTGTGCAATAAAGGAAACATGAGTCAAACATGTAGGAAGTAACACTTAATTACATCTTAATGACTCCAAACATTATAAAGCACATGGATGAATTGACCTATTGTCTCAAAACACTATCAAATAGTCACATGAAAATAATGGAATGATGTTGTGACTCGATCATCCTAAGTGTTCATCCATAAACGGTGCAAACAAAATACAAAAAATCTTTTTGGATTTTTCAAAATTTTTTGTCAAAATAAAATCTTTTTGTATTTTTCAAAACAAAAATATATACAAAATGATACATACTAGAAATAGGCAAACAATGTCATCATGAAAATCACCCTATGCTAGTAAACAAGTCAAACCTCAATCATTAGGTGCAGAGGGGTTTTCCAAAGGTGGCGACAACTTATGAAAAACCTCCATCAGTTCTTGTGAAGTTTTGACTAAAAACTTAACTTGCTCACCTAAATGTGCAAACTCTCTCATGTAGTCTCCGGGAGCATGTAAATTATCATGTGTGGGTGCATGTGTGCCAGAAACACGTGTAGAAGCAAAACGTGACACATACCCCAACTTAAAGCAAAATTCCCTAAGGTGTCCTCTCTTCTTGCAATGTGAGCAAACATAAATAGGCCTAGGAACACCTCTCTTAAAAACTCTAGGACGCACTTTCCTAATAGGAATGGGACGCCTAGATGGGTTAGGGTGAGACATATGTGAAACTGTCACTAAAGTGGGAACCGGCTCGGGTGCTAATTGGGAAGAAGAAGCACCGTCATGACTTATTCCTAACTTCTCACCTTTACCCTTAAGAACCACCTTTTCAACCTTCTTAGGTGCGTTCTCAAACTTGACTTTGACCTCCCGGGCACGTTCGAGATCACTCTCGAGTTGGGATACACGTGTCGTCAGACTAGACAACGTGTCAGCCAAATCACACTTCTCCTTTCTCAAAACCTCCTTCTCTTTCTCCAAATTTAAAACCCGACGACCTAAATCCCTATTATACCTTTTTGTTTTCAAGGTCTCGGTGTACAACTCTCTAAAATCTTTTTGGAGCTCACTTTCATCTCCACTTTCACTCTCACTTTCTCCCTCACTTGAAGCGCTCAAACCATCACTATCACTTTCGTGTGCACTATTGTGGGACAAGGTGGGTGTGCTCACACGACTAGAAAAAGCTACAAACTTCTCACCACTAGTCTCATCACCCTCACCTTAACTACTACACTAAGTGTGGCGGGCATAGCTACTTTCTTTCCTTTCTTTCTAAGCCACGTAGGACACTCAAACGACTTATGTCCCTTACCCCCACATTCAAAACAAGTGACGTTCTCAAAATCTTCCTCACACTGCTCATCGAATTTATTTTCTTTTTCCCTCTCACCACTTTCTTTGGCCTTTCCTTTCTTTTTATTTTTCTCAAAAAAATTCTTTTTATTGGAAGAATTATTTTTGTTCATGTTGAGAAATTTTTTAAAATTTTTTGCAAACAAGGCCATATCATTAAAATCAAAATCTCCCTCAGAATCGAACTCACAAACTGTTTCTTTATTTTTCTTAAAATGAGTCTTTAAAGCAATGCCTTTATCCTTAGCCTTAATGGTTTTGGGAAACATGTCAATCTCATAGGTTTGAAGATCTCCTACAAGTTCTTCCAACTTAAGTGATTTCAAATTTCCCAAAGAGTTCAAAACAGTGACTTTAGGAATAAAGCATTTTGGGAGAGATCTCAAAATCTTTTTAACGACACGCGTGTTATCAATCATTTCACCCAAATTAAAACATGTGTTAACAATGTCCGACAATCGTGCATAAAAATCATCAAAGCATTCGGACTCAGACATGGTGATAGACTCAAACTGGGTGGCCAAATTTTGTAATTTTGACTCTTTAACTGCGTTCGTACCCTCATGTGTCAATTTCAAAACATCCCAAGCCTCTTTAGACGTGGTGCACGTCATAATTCGGCGAAACTCATCAGGAGAGACAGCTCCAGAAATAACACTCAGACCGCGGGAATTAAAATTGGACAATTTATAATCATCTTCAGTCCAGGCTGACACGGGTTTTAAAGAGGTGATGTTATTAACAGTGACCGTGGGAGGAGTCCAACCATTTTCGCAAAGCAACCAAACACGCTCGTCAATAGATTTTAAAATCGATTTCATACGAGCTTTCCAGTAGGCATAATTAGACCCGTCAAAAATAGGCATCAGATTATATAAGTGCTCCATAGGAAAAAATGCGAATTTTCACAAAACTGATTTTTTTTAAAAAAAAAATCAATATCACACGATTTTGCGAAAAATAGGAATACGCGATAAATTAGCGTAACCTGCTCTGATACCAATTTGAGAACGCGAGAATTACGTGTGATAATTGATTAACTTCGCAACTTTCTAATATAGCACACTTATTTAATTTCAGCCCCTAATCATGCATCTAAAGTGCAAGTGTCAACCCATAAATAAATAAAGCATGTGACACAAAAAATTATGCTGAGACACAGAATTCAGGAAAAAAAAACCCTTTCGGGTAAAACCTTTATTTCGCTATGAATATACAAGCCGCAACTTACAATTACATAGAGAAATCTGCAATGGATCAACGCGCAGCCAACCCACAAAGACACGCAGTCTTGAACTCAGCAAGAGAATACACGCAGCACCCTCCAAGGACACGCAGCTCAAACAACAAAGGTAGAACCGCAGCTCTCCTCAATGACACGCAGCCATAAAACTTTGTAGAGACTCCCTCAACAATGACACGCAGCCCTCTGTTGCAAAGATCTCTCCACAAAGATGAACAATAACAAAGTTTGTGTTCTAGGGTTCCAAAAGATTCACAAAAGTAATTGGGATTTTTGTGTGAATCAAAAAGATGTTTTACACATCAAAAAGGTGAAGACTTAGAGTATTTAGGACTCTAAAAATCGTCTTGAAAAGTCTTCGAAAACCACTTCCCGTAGTGGGTTTTAAATAGGAAAACTTTGAGCCTAAAAAATCTCTAACAGATCTGGCCGAATTTATCCCAGTCGGGTCGGTCCGGCTTGGTGGCGGAATGGTCCGATTTGACCGGATCGGTTCTTTTATTAAGAGGCGGATCGGTCCGGATGAGGTCGAATCGGTTCGATTATTTCTGCTTCATCGGTTTTCATTAGATCCGGGGTCTACTGGACCTTGAGCAAGGCGGATCGGTCCGGGTAGAGGGCGGACCGGTCCGGTCCGGTTTTCCCAGAAAAATAAAAACTTTAAAAAGCCTCATTTTGCTTGAAAAAACTTACTTCTTATTTTTATAAAAAACATTTTATAAAAATTTCCCAATACTAAATATGAACTTTAAGGAACGTAAAAATAAAATTTTACCAAGTTCATTCTTGCAGAGGCTATGATGTTGAAGACGCTTTGATATTCGGATCCGTTGATGTAGATGAAATCTTGAGTTTCTTCAACGGTGTAACGGCGTACGACATACAAAATGATAATGGACAAAAATGTCCTTACAGGGGGTCTGGACTTTGGGCCGCCAGAACTGGGCTACTCGTCCAGGACCATGGTCTTAATTCTGGATACCCACAATTGCCCCTAAGTTTGTTGGGCCATGTTCACGGGCTCAATAAATTTAAATGATTAGCCATAATGGCTTTTTTGCAATTCTTTGAAAGCTGTGAAGTTGATTTTGGCGGCACCCGCTTCGTTTATTGTGCACTATGATTAGCAGAATTTAAAGGTTTGTTGGAATAGCCACTTTTCTACCGTCGCTTCAGTCTTTCTAGCATTCTTCTATTTTCTGTGAGCTCTAGCGCTTCATACCTTTTTCTCTCAATCTCCATTCTCATTGCTTCCTAGTTGTTTGGGCTCGTGCTTCTTCATCGCTTGAATCGATCTTCTATTTTTAAAGTTTCCTGTGCCCTTTCTTTGGACTTTCTCTTTGAGTTTGTAGCTTTTTTAGGGTTTTCCAATGGCGAAGATTGGAAATAGGTCAATCTCTGAATTTAGAAAGTTTTACAACATCCCTGTATGGGTAGATATTGAGTGTTGTGCCTCCCCTCCTAGAAATGTTAGAGATATAGATGATGCCCACTGGATCCACGTCTTGTTGCTTTCCCAGGGGGGACTCAGTTTTCCTCCTAATGATTTATTTTTGCATTTTTTTGGCTATTTTAATATTGTTCATGCATAATGCTCGCCCAATGTGTGGAAAATAGTAAATTGCATACATAGGATAAATCAATTGTATGGCACTAGGTTAGGGCTAGCCGAGGTCTGTTTTTGCTACTCCTTTTCTCGAACTAGCTCCGGTGTCGTTTACCTCAAAGCTAGGAGCCCTGATAGGGTATTGGTAGTAAATCTACCTGATTCCCATTAGGATTACTGGCAAGAAGGTTTCCTTGTTAAAAATTGGCAGTTTTCTCCCCAATTTGAAGGGTCGAGGTCTGAGAGGTTCTCTGTTCCCTTTTATGGGGAGGAATACATAGGTAGACATTGTACTGTTGTTTTGACTTTTGTTGATTTATGATTTTTCTAACTCCTCTTTGCTTTTTCTTCCATAGCGAGGTCAAAGAACTTGGAGCCTGCTCTCAGCGAGGTTCGTATCTCGGAACTAGTTAAGGCTTGGAATATCAGGGAGCCTTTGGGTGACGATAAGCATCTTAGGTCTGCTCCCTTTCTGCTCGAGTACAAGAACATTGGCTCCAGCTTTATAGCAAGGCCTGTGGATAGTATCCCAGAGTTTGATTTATTCGAAGAGACTGTTGCGGGTCTTATCCAGTTGGACGAGGAAGAGAGCAGCTCTGAGAGTGACATTGTAGGAGCTGTAAGTGATTTGAGGGGAGAGAGCTCTAGCAGTAGCAGTTCCTCTGATCGTAGGGAGGTTTCTGTAGCTCAAGGATCATCGAGCACTTCCAGCAGTTCGAGCGAGGAGATGGTTCCTCCAAGGAAGAACTTGATCAGGGATGATGATGATGAGGACCACGTGCTTCTTGCACAAAGGTCAAAGAAGCAAAAATCTAATTCTGGGGATGTGGCTGTGGCTACTGGTTCCCGGTCCTCTGCCCAAGAGTAGGAGAGAAAGAGGAAGGACGAGGAGTAGGTGAGGGAGAGAGAGAGAGAAAAAAGGAAGAAGAGAAGAAGAAGATGGAGGAGAAGAGGAGGGTGGAGGAGAGGAAGAAAAAATAGAACGGGAGAGAGGAGGAGAAGAGGAGGGACGAAGCGAGGACAAAGTCCGGGCAAGCCTTGGTCCCGGTGTTCGCGCTGCTCGAGGGGACTTCTGTAGCAATTTCCCCTCAATTGGCCCCCGTTTTGCTCGAGAGAGCTATCCTCCCAGCTGATCGCCAGTGGGAGGTAGGTAGGGGTGGAAATTCGGGTTAGTCATGTCATTTTTGGGTTGCGTTGATTTTTATTTTAGTATAAGTTTGGGGTAATCCTAAATCTATACAAGCTAATCGGTTCATGTTCGGGTCATTACCGTAAACGGGTTATCGGGTCAAAAATTGACAGCTCTAGAGGTAGGGTCCGATCAATTGTCCCTTCAGGCTAGTCAAAGGCTTGCTCTGGTAAGGTTTTTACCTTTTCTCTTATGTTGTTCTGAATTCTCTCATTTACCTCTTCTAATGCCTTCTTTTTTCTCCAGTTTGTTACTGACTTCGCCGTGCTATATCGTTCACGCGATGAGCTAGTGAAGAGAAACAGCGAGCTGGAGCAAGAGAACTCCGCCCTGAAGCTGAAGGGTAAAGAGCTCGAGGCTAATTTTAAAGCCGTTGATGCTGCTCGGATATCATCGGACTTGGCTCTTACCACTGCCAACAAAGAGAAGGACGCGGCAGTCGATGGTCTGAAGGAGCTGAGACAGGCGTACGACCTGGTTTGCTCGAGAAAACTTACTGTCGTGGAGGAGAACAGGATGCTCTCCGAAGAGCTGAAGAAGAAGGGGTCTGAGGTTGTTACTGCCGAGGAGGACTCGTATAATTCCGGTTGGGCTGCATCATATGAGGATGTTGAAGTTCAGATAGGCTATTGTTAGTGTAAAAAATTAGATCATATCTAATTATTCAATCATAGATAAATAAATGAGATAAAGAATTTTTAAAGTGGTTCAGCCTTATAAGAATGGCCTACGTCCACTGTTATGTTATTGCTGATTGTTTGGGAATTCTCGATTACAAGTTATATCAAGAAATTTCGGTCCCCTTACAATGAGGATTGTACAATGTATTTATAGCCCTGAGGCTGTAATATGAAAGGGTAATATATTAAATTCCCCTTAAGCGTATACATCTGAATGATAAGCATTTAATGAACAGTCAAACTGTTGATTTTCCTGCTATTAATGCTTTGTTCGAGGTGTAGCTCGGACCGCCTAAGCTGCTCGGATCGCCTGTAGTCCTCGGTAATCAAAAGTTCCTCGGTACTCAAAAGTTCCTCGGAGAGTTCTTGTAGGTCGGAGCGTCTAAGTTCCTCGGGGAAGCAGTGTTCCTCGTTGTAGTATGGTTCCTCGGAGCGTCTGAGTTCCTCGGAAGTGCTTATTATTGCCACGTAGATTGCCACGTGTCTTCACTCGATTGAGCCATGTCAGCAGACTAAATTTGGTATCAACAGAAGCCCCCAATGTTTCATAGTTCGAAATTTGAGGAGTGTGGAACATTCTTTCTCGGAATATGGTAGTTTTAAATGATCCTCCTAATTTTTAGGAGTGTTTCCTTTGTATTTATTTTTCCTTCCAAATTCGTAGAATCAGGCTTTTTTGAATTTTTATAACCGCCTCGATATCCGTGTACTTTTTATCCTTCTAGCCGCCGGTAGCATAATCATTTCTTTTTGCAATCATTACTTTTTCCTTTTCCCAAGGCAAAGTATTTAAGCGTCACAGACAATCCCATCATCATCTACTTTTTCAAATTTGTATCTTCGAATTTTCCATTGTCTTACTCTCTTGTGCGTTCATCCTTTCCATCGTTCGTTGTCAATATATCCATTCTTTTTCTGTAAGATCTTCTTCCTTCTTCTTCATTTCCTTCTTTCATTATGGTTTATCCTGTAGAATCGATTGATAAATTTCGCTCTGATTTCTCTATTCCCTCCTAGGTTATTTTGGAAGAGCTTTCTGAGCCTTCAGACTATTTCCGTTTGGCTGAGGGACATTGGTTCCCCAGTCTCTTTGTTGTTGAGTGTGGATTTCCTTTTCCTCCCAACCCTTTATGTCTGGAATTTTATCAATATTTTGACGTTGTTCCTGCAAGAATAGCCCCCAATACATGGAGGATAGTTAATGGTGTTTATAGATTAAATCAAATACATGGAACCCGTATAGGAATTCCTGAAATCATGTTTTGTTATAGATGGGCGGTGGGCGATAATACTTTTTATTTAAAAACTAGGTTTCCAAATTGAGCTTTAGTAGTCAATCTCCCAGATGCCAATAGGGACTATTTTGAGCACGGGAGCGTTATAAAAAATTGGCAACATGCTCCTTTATCTGGAGATGAAGTTTATCAGGGTCCCAGATGCCCTCCCTATGGCAATGGGATAAGTTATTTTTATTTCATTTTACTTATTTTGAAATCATGCTTCTTCTGTGTTTGACAAAATGTGCCACTGATATTTTAATTTTGATTTATTTGCAGTTGATAACAAAAGAAAGTGTCCAAAAGAAGCAGACGTTAACATAAGGCACTTGAAACTTATCTGGAGTTTGCATCAAAGTGTTTCTGATGAGCACATTAGGCCAGCTTCATATCTGCTTCAGTACAAGAGTTACACAACTTCTTTCACTGCTCGTCCGGTGATAAGCGACGCAGAGACAGTACCAGCTTCTACCAGTTCTTCGCCTGAGTCTCACGTTCCTTTAAGTCAAATGATGAAGAAGATAAGACCTCCCACCTTATTCGAGAAACCTGTCTCTGGTGCTGGAGAGGCAAAAAGAAGTAAGATTGACGTCCAAGGAGAGGGGACGAAGAAAATTGATGCACCTTCCTCGGCTGCTCTTGTGAAGGTTGCCGAGAAGCTCCCAGTGGTCCCGAGCAAGTCTGTTGCTCCAGGAGAAGTGATTGTAATATCACCGACCAAAAGTTCTTCCCTGGTCGAAACTATTCCTGTCCCCCCGAGGAAGCTGAAGAAAAGCTCCTCGGTCAATTTGGCTGACACCTTCTCTCAGCCCCCGACTAGTGGAGTTCCCACTTTCGTTCCCCCGAGCTCTGCCATGAGCTCGGTGAAGACTTGGATCATTCTCGAGATCCAAGGTATCGAAGAAAACCTTTCTTGGGACATGTTTACCTCTTTGGCATCTCACCACATTTCTTCTGTAAGTCCTTTTATTTTGAACTTTTCGTCTTTCCCTTGTTATATCTGTCTCTGACTTGATCTTATTTTCTTTTCTCAGTTGGTGAGCTGCTTTAACACAATTTTGAAGAAAGATGAAGCTATTAAAGCTTCAAGCTCCTCGTCTGGTGTAGAGGAAGCTTTGATAGGTTTGGGGCAGTCTCTGAAAGAGTCTCGCCAAAAATATGCTGATGATAAGGCAACTTGGGAGAAGAAGCTTGCCTCCACCGAGCAGGAGAAGGCTCGAGTTATTGAAGTCTCCAAGGGGTTGGAGAAGAAAATAAAGAACTTGGAGGAGAAAAATAAAGAGCTTGAAGGGAAGTTAAAAGACGCTGGAGAGCTTGAGAATAAGCTCAAGGTTGCTGAGGAAGAACTAATCCAACTTCGCGAAGTAAGTCGCCAGAAGGAAGAAATTGAGAATAAACCGAAGACGGCTGAAAGTCTTCTATCCAAGAAGCTTTCCTCGGAGAAGTTAAAAAGGAAAATGGATGTGAAGAAGTCTTTCAGCGCCGGCTGGGATAAGGGGTGGAATAAAGGCTTGGCTGCCATGATGTCGCAAGTTGAATATGGTAGCCTTAAATACTTTAGAGATGGGTGGGTCGCTGCTCTACAGGAGATGAAGGTGGATGAAAATTTCGAACTCTTTCAGCGACACATCCCTGGTCCCCCTCCAACTCTTGAAGACGAAGAAGAGGACGAAGCTACCTCTGAAGAGTCTTCCATGGTGATGGGAGATCAAATTTATCATCCCCCGACTATCCATCCCGTTGACGAGGAACTTTCGCAACTCGCTACTTCCTCCGAGCAACCTCCATCATTTCCCCAGCTATTATCTGCTCCATCCGAGCAACCTACTTCCTCGTCCCAGCCTCCCGAGAAAGTTTTGGGAGACAAGGAAAAGGTGTAGAGTTGTTCGGACTTCTATCTATTTTATTTTTCTTTGACAAATGTAATCCTGAGCCATGTAACTCTGAACCATGTGATATAATAAAACATGAACTTTTGTTTTTGCATACTGTTGTCTCTTCTTCATGCTCTGTTTTGATTATTGATTACTACTTTTTCTTCCTCTACTAGTTTCTGGCCAAGATGGAATTATTATCTGCTCACGATACAAAACTGTTGAGGCAATGCAATGAATACTTTAAGGCTGGTCACACAGATCTGAGTGCAGCACAAATCGTCGACATCCTCGGCCAAGATGCTTCGAAACAAGCAATTGAAGCCTACCAATACTTGAAGTGTCTGCTTGATCGTACAGTGGACAATAATGTAGCTTATTATGACATAATCGAGGATCTTCAAGGCAATCTTGAAGACCTTCAGCACCAATATAAGGAATCAACTGCCCTCTAGCACGAGGGGTACGAGAAGAAGTACCTGCAAATCGTTGCCGACAAGGGATACGAGAAGTGTTTTGCTGCTTACGAAGTGCGGGAGAGAACTCTAAGGGATGAGGTCGAAGAGTTAAGACAAATAGCTGAATTATTAGAGAAAGATAATAACAACCTGCAAAGAGAGTTGTCGCAGTTGAAGTCTGAATCTTCCACTTCAAAAGCCTTGATCCCAGTGACTGATGAGGGATTCTCGTTCTTGGAGGTCGAGAACGCCAACTTGAGGGACGAGTTGGAAACCTTGAAAAGAGCTGGCCCCTCTACATCTTCTCGTCGACGAGAAAGAGCTCCTCGGGGACGAGCAAGAGCTCCTCGGATTCCTGTCGAGGAACAGAGGACTCAATCTTCCTTAGAGAACTAGGCCTTCCAATTAATGGTGAAGAACCAGGCATTGGCTGAAATGTCAAAGAAGATCAGGGACCTGGAAGAGCAGCATTCTACACAAAAGTTTGTCTTGGAGAATAAAGAACTCTTCATCAAAAATCTCCATGAACAGCTAGAAAGATTGACCTATCAATTTCACAAACAGCCCAGGGAGTTCTGGATGGTTGGGTACAATGAGGCTCTCTACCACTTGGACGATCGTATCCAGAATGCCAATAATGAGGGCTACAAACAAGGCTGGTTGAATGCCTTAGGTGTGCTGCAACTGGAACAGGGTCATTACCTGTGGGATTACCATAATCCTGGGCTGCTCGACCTTCCAGTGCCACCATTCAAGCTCAACATGAGTTGGATCCCTGCTTGGGCCATCCCTCAGTGCTTAATTTCCAAGTATCTCGGTGACTATAATCTCCATTATAATGTCGAGATATCTCGTCCTGAGCACCTCCTAGATCGACCATCCGTGATGAATATCAGGATGTTAAAAGATCTTAACTTCACAAATTCTCCTCTTGCTTTAAATGATCCGCCTGCTGGCGAGGAACCTGTTTCAAAAGCAGAGGGGAAAAAACCAATAGAATAGGAATATCGATGTAATAAATTTGTATACATTTCATTATCAATGTAATCTATTTTTGGATTTAATGAAAGACTTTTATTTTTGTTCGCAATCTTAATTGCTATTGTCTTGTAAAATACTTTACATTTGTGCATGTATGTCTGTTAAAAAGATAACAATATTGTGTTGTTTGTTGATCAATTTATTGTCGACTAGCTTGAATTTGTGGTAGTCATTATAAAAAGTTACTAAGTTGTTTCTCGACCAACTTACTAAGTTTTTCTCGACCAACTTATTAAGTTTCTTCTCGATCAACTTAGTAATAATTTTAAAAAGTCACGAGTATCAATAATTTTGCTTGATCATTTTCTTGTATTCATAAAATGTTTCCAACCAACCAAGGTCGGTAAATTTTCCTTTTCGACTAACTACAGTTAGTGAGTTTTTATCCCCGACCAGCCATAGTTAGTGGATTTTTCCTCTACGAGGAGCTTTGGCCCTTTTTGGGATAATTTTACCTCCCGAACAACTTTAGTTGGCGTTTTTAAGAATATATTTACTTCCTAACCAACATAAGTTGGCATTTTTAGGAATATTTTTACTTCCCGAGGAACACAAGTAGTTTTACTTCCCGGAGGAATACAAGTAGCTTTACTTCCCGGAGGAATACAAGTAGCTTTACTTCCCGGAGGAATACAAGTTTTACTTCCCGGAGGAATACAGGTAGCTTTACTTCCCGGAGGAATACAAGTTTTACTTCCCGGGGGAATATAAGTTTTACTTCCCGGAGAAATACAGGTAGCTTTACTTCCCGGAGGAATACAAGTTTTACTTCCCGAAGGAATACAAGTTTTACTTCCCGGAGGAATACATTTATTTCTCGACCAACCTTAGCTGGCGTTTTCAAGAAAAAATTTGAGTAGCCGAGTTTTACCGAGTTTCGCCGAGTAGTGTGTAGCACTAGTATTCCCCGAAAAACTTTCAATAAAAGGAGAGAATATCCATCACTGATAATACATGCGCAGGTGCTCTGCCTTCCATGCATTTTTAAACTCCTCCCCCTCTAAAGTTGCTATTCGGTAAGTTCCTGGTCGAACAACTTCTGTAACTCGATATGGTCCATGCCAGTTTGCCTCTAGTTTGTTGTGCTTTTGAATCACTTTCTTTAGCACATAGTCTCATTCTTTTAGGTCGCACTTCTTCACCCTCTTATTGTAAAATAAAGATGTTCGCTGCTGGTAAGCAGCATTTCTAATGGCTGCTTCTTCTCTAACTTCCTCGAGCATGTCTAAATCCAATCTTCTCATTAAGTCGCTGACAGGGGAATTGAAATTCAGTACCCTGTGTGTTGGGAAGCCCAACTCGACAGGTATAACTACTTCACTTCCAAACGCCAGCATATATGGTGATTCTCCAGTTGCTACTCGGGGATTAGTTCGATAAGCCCACAGTACTGACTGTAACTCGTTGATCTAGTTTGCTTTCGCATCGTCCAGTCTTTTCTTCAAGCCATTCAGCAGCGTTCTGTTTGTCACTTCAGTTTGTCCATTGCTTTGAGGACGGCCTGGTGCTAAGTGGATCTTCAAAACATTTGATTGATGACAATAGGCAGCGAACTCCTCGTTATCAAATTGTGTTCCATGGTCTGTGATGAAGGCATGAGGAAGACCATATCGACAAATGATGTTCTTCCAAATAAATTGGTACACCTTGTCGTACATCATATCAATGAGAGGCTCAGCTTCAACCCATTTAGTAAAATAATCCACTGCGACGATGAGGTACTTAAACCTTTCCCTGGTCGTCGGTAGTGGCCAAACCAAATCTATTCCCCACATGGAAAATGGCCAGGGGAAAGTGATGGGTGTCAACAATGCTTGTGGAGTTCTTCGGATGGAGGAGAAGCGCTGACACTTGTCACATTTTTTAGCATAGGCTATATAATCAGCCCTCATCGTCGGCCAGTAGTATCCCTGATTCATCATTCTTTGCAAAAGTGTCCGACCTGCTACATGGGCTCCACAGGACCCTTCATGGATCTCTTTAATCAATTCTTTCACCTCGGAGGGATGTACACATCTTTACAAACTGACCATAATTCCTAGTCTATATATAATACCATTAGTTAATACATACCGAGCAGCTTTAAACTTCAATTTCTTAGCTGCGAGCTTGTCAATTGGTAATTCTCCCTCCTCAATATATGCCCTGATGGGATCCATCCAAGATGGTCCTAAATTAAGGGTGATAAAGTTCATCGTCAAATCTTCATCTATACTCCGACCATCTAAAACTTCAATTGGGTTTGTTCTTCGTAGCTCGGTACGAGTAGCTGATGCTAATCGAGCTAGGGCGTCTGCTCTCGCATTCTTCATTCTTGGTATTCTGACCAGCTGAATAGCAGTAAATTCTGATTCTAACTCCATCACCTTTGCATGATACTTGATCATTAATTCTCCTTTAGCTGCATATATTACCAACATTTGATTTACGATTAATTGAGAATCACTGAAGACAATAACCTGCTGCGCCTCCATAATTTTTGCCAAATTAAGACCTGCAATCATGGACTCATACTCAGCCTCATTATTTGAAGCTTTGAATTGGAAACGTAGGGCGTATTCCATGTCGACCTCGTACGGAGTGCTCAAAACTATCCCTGCCCCACTGCCTATTGTGCAAGATGAGCCATCTACATATAGCCTCCATATAGGTAACTCATCTTCAAACTTCTGATCTGACAGAGTTCCTCGGTGAAATATTTGTTGCTTCCTTTCATCCTCCCCTGATATTTCTTGCTCTTCGTCGATCATCTTTTCTTTCCCTTTTACCAACCGGAGTTGGTCTGAGCTCAAATTTGATGATCCTGTAACATCCACTTGCCATTTTACCAACCTAAATTGGTCTGAGCTTGTGTTTGATGATCCTGTAACATCCACAAGTTCATCAGCGAGCAGCTTTTGCTCCTCGGGGGTACCAGGATAGGTGAACTCCGCTATAAAATCCGCTACAGCTTGCCCTTTAAGCGATGATCTGGGTTCATTGACTATATCGTATTCTCCGAGCTCTATTTCCCAGTACATCAATCTCCCTGATTTTTTTGGTTTATGAAGGGCTTGCCTCAACGGCATATCAGTATATACGACTATAGTATGAGCCTGGAAGTATGGCCTCATTCTCCTACTCGCCTCAATCAGCGCCAGTGCTAACTTTTTCGGCTTTGGATATCTGATCTCTGCTTCTCGGAAGGCCTTACTTGTATAGTAGATTGGTTTTTGTACTCCATTCTTCACTCTTATCAATGCCGAACTGACTGCATTCTCGAACACTGCCAGATATAAATATAATTTTTCTCCCATCACTGGCCTGGATAACAATGGAGGTGCTCCCAAGTATTTCTTCAAGTCTTGAAAAGCCTTCTCACATTCATCATTCCACTCAAAAGTCTTTCGGAGTGTCTTGAAGAATGGGAGACATCGATCAGTTGCTCGCGATACAAATCTGTTGAGTGCTGCTACTCATCCTGTAAGACTTTGCACCTCTTTCTTCGTCGTTGGAGATCGTAGCCCTAATAGAGCTTTGATCTTTTCAGGATTCGCCTCAATGCCTCGTTGATTAACAATGTACCCGAGAAATGTGCCTTCTCGTACTCCAAATATGCACTTCATCGGGTTCAGCTTCATTTGATATTTATCCAGTTGATCAAAAGTCTGACTTAAGCCAACTAGATGATCGGCAGCTTTCTTGCTCTTTATCAGCATATCGTCAACATAGACTTCCATATTGCAACTGATTTGTTCAGCGAAGACCTTGTTCATCAGCCACTGATATGTCGCACCTGCATTTTTCAAACCAAAAGGCATAACATTATAACAATAAGTTCCCCTAGGGGTAATGAAAGAAGTACTCTCCCTGTCTTTAGGTTTCATTTTAATCTGATTGTAGCCAGAATAAGCATCCATGAAGCTCAGCAGCACGTGTCCCGAGGTAGCATCCACTAGTTGATCAATTCGGGGCAGTGGAAAATGATCCTTTGGGCATGCTTTGTTGAGGTCGGTGAAGTCTACACACATCCTCCATTTTTTATTCTTCTTCACCATCACCATATTTGCTAACCAGTCAGGATATTTAACATCTTCAATAAAGCAGGCTTTCTGGAGCTTCTCGACTTCCTCCTGTATAGCTTGATTCTTCTCGGGGATGAATACTCTTCTTCTTTGCTTCACAGGCTTGATCTTTTTATTCACATTGAGTTCGTGACATAAGAAATTTGGGTCTATCCCAGGCATATCCTTATGACTCCACACAAAAGTTTTCTTTCTTCTTCTAAGGAAAGTTATCAATTCTTGTTTTAGTGAGGTTTCCAACGAAGAACCTACTTGAGTAGTTCGTTCAGGGTGCTTGTCGTCCAGAATGATATTTTCAGTAGATTCCACCACTTGACCATTCACAAGTTGCGACTCATCTCTAGGATCCAATGTTTCAATTTCGGCCCCTTCTTCCACTTGATAAGTAGTAGTCTTTTTCCTTGATTTCTCCAGTTCCTCTTGCTCGACGGATGAATAATAGCATTCCCGAGCTACTTTCTGGTCACCCTTCACAACTCCTACTCCAAAATTTATTGGAAATTTTAGGCACTAATGTACCGCAGATGGTACAGCCTCAAATTTCTTCAATCCTACTCTTCCCATGATGATATTGTATGATGATTGAACATTCTTATCCATCACGAAGAAGAGTATTCTTTCTGTCCGACAAGAAGGCCACGTACCAATGAATATATCCAACTTGATCGTCCCAAGTGGAAATACTTTCTCGCCAGCAAAACTGAGGAGGGGTCTATGATAAGGCTCCAGTTGAGATAGCTTTAGATTTAAACTATCAAAGCACGAGTAGAACATGATGTCTGCCGAGCTACCATTATCTACCAGTACTCTTGAGATCATTACCTCTTTCATCCTCATTTTGATCACCAATGGGTCATCATGAGGATACAAAACTCCTGCGAGGTCGTTCTTTGAAAAACTAATGACCAATTTCTCTTTGTTCACCTTTCTCGGGCGATCCTCCTCAGCTAGATTTATTCGCTGAATGTACAAGCAAGCTTGAGCCTCACAGAGGTAAGCTTTTCTCTCTGCAGTAAGGTCTCTTCCTCCTGCATCTCCACCTGTAATAACATTACAATCAAATGATCCAAAGCGTATTGAAAATACCTCTCGTTCTGGCTGCCTTGGTCTCTTGGGAAGATCGGGGTCGTCATCTGGATCAACTTCATGGTTTCTTTTCTTGTTCTCCTCTGCTCGACGAGGAGATCTAGACCTCTCTCTTGTTCGGTCATTGTTCCTTCTTTCGCTTCCATGATCAATATACTTTGCCAGTTTTCCTCGTCTGATGAGTGTTTCAATCTCATTTTGAAGAGCTATGCAATTTTTGGTCATATGGCCATGATCTTTATGAAACCCGTAATACTTTGCTTTATTCCTCCGATCAGGGTCTGCCTTCATCTTCCCTGGCCAGTTTAACTCCTCGTTGTTCTTGATTTCTTCTAGAACATGGTTGATATCCTTCTTCAAAGGAGTATAATTATCGAATTTCTTCATTACGTCCCATACCGACCTAGTTTTTGAATGTTTGTCATTACCATTGTTCTTATGCTCTTTTTTCTTAGCTTTATCACCTTCCACCTTGGTTTCTTTGGCATCCATATTCTTCTTCGCAGCCATAGCCTCCTCGGTATTCATAATCTTGGACGCTTTTCCCATCAGGTCTGACATGGTTCTCGGTGGATCTTTGGCCAAAGTGGAGTACAACTTGTTGGGCAGTAGTCCACTCATCAAGGCGGTAATCGCTGTCTTCTCCTCATAATCAATGACTTCGAGTTTCTCGTTATTAAAACGAGTTATGTGCTACTCGTTTAACTGGCTTTGCCCCAAAATAGAAATTCCCAATGAATAATTCGGCCAGTTGAAGAAAAGTTGAGATCTTACCCTGAGGAAGATTATTATACCACATTTGAGCAGATCCGATAAGAGTTCTCGAGAATGCTCTGCATCTCATCTCATTTGGAACAGCATAGATGTCGGCTGCAGCTTGGTATTGTTCGATATAAAGGACAGGGTCAGTCTTTCCATCATATTTGGGGGTCACAACAGGTGCTTTGAACTTTGATGGTGTTGGAAATTCTACAATGGCCTGGACAAAAGGTGTTCCTCAAACAAAAGTTCATTGTAGAGGGTTCTTGGCTTTAGCCATTTCCCCTAATCTATCCTCCAGCCTCTGAATAGAGCCTTTCCACGCATTATTTCCTTCCTCGGGCCTGTTGGTTCGAGCAATTGATCGCGTTGAAGTGGCTTCCTAGGATCTATCTTGACGAGCAGCTGGTCGCGACTGGGCAGATCCTTCCCTTAAATCTGATGGTCGTTAAAAACTTCTCGGTGCGACTTTAGGAGGACTTCTACTCCTTCTAGGTCCTAATCGATTGAAAGGTGATGCCCTGCTCAACCTCTCTAGCGCACTAGTCCTTTCTGGAGAGAGAGTAATACGTTGTTCAGTATCTGTGGCTCGCACTGACGAAGTTCATCCAGGTTGATAAGAAAAATCTTCAGATTCCTCAGTGCGATATGAATTGGTATGCCTAGTACGCGAAAAAGATGCACGGGGATTTCTTTGAATACTTCGTGGTCCTGAATGGGTTGGTGCACCTCCATTTAGGGTTTATATGAGTTGTCGCATAGTTTCTTGCATGACGGTCTGGCCCTGAGCCAGATTTGTCATTATTCCAGCCAGATCTGGAATATTTGGCGAAGCAGATGGATTTGGAGGGCTTCCAGCGTTTCGATTGCTAGATTCTGGAATATCAGCCATTTGTGATGGATTGTTTTTGATGAAAAATGATATTACTAGTCGTTTCCCATAGACGGCGCCAATCTGTTGATGTAAAAAATTAGATCATATCTAATTATTCAATCACAGATAACTAAATGAGACAAAGAATTTTTAAAGTGGTTCAGCCTTATAAGAATGGCCTACGTCCACTGTTATGTTATTGCTGATTGTTTGGAAATTCTCGATTACAAGTTATATCAAGAAATTATGGTCCCCTTACAATAAGGATTGTACAATGTATTTATAGCCCTGAGGCTGTAATGCGAAAGGGTAATACATTCAATGTTGTACATGTGAAAGGGTAATATATTAAATGCCCCTTAAGCGTGTACATCTAAATGATAAGCATTTAATGAATAGTCAGACTGTTGATTTTTCTGCTATTAATGCTTTGTTCGAGGTGCAGCTCGGACTGCCTAAGCTGCTCGGACCGCCTGTAGTCCTCGGTAATCAAAAGTTTCTCGGTACTCAAAAGTTCCTCGGAGAGTTCTTGTAGGTCGGAGCGTCTAAGTTCCTCGGGAAAGCAGTGTTCCTCATTGTAGTATGGTTCCTCGGAGCGTCTGAGTTCCTCGAAAGTGCTTGTTGTTGCCACATAGATTACCACGTGTCTTCACTCGATTGAGCCATGTCAGCAGACTAAATTTGGTATCAACAGCTATATTAGTCGTCTGAACTTCAAGAAAGGCTGGAACAAGGCCCTTTTGGCTGCTGGCGTCGACATCGATTCTCCCTTGTTTGACAAGCATGACCCAGGTCCAAAGATAACCGTGGATGAAGTTCCTGCCACAGCTGTTGAAGGCGCTGATCCTGTTCCTCGAGCGACCCCTGCTGACATTTCTCTGGTAGTGAGGATAGAGATTACCCCTGTTGAGGGTGGTGCTCCTGCTGGTGTTGACAAGGGGAGGGGGCCATCGACCTCTGGGCCACCTGAGGTTGTCAACTAGTTATCTACTAGGATTTCTCTGTAATTTTGGTTTTTTTTGTCTGTAAATTTTTTCTTTACTGTTCGATGTAACTGCACTCCTTTATTAATGAAAAGGCTTCATTTTCTACTCGCATTGATTTGTTTCTTTCTCTCCTTTATCTTTCTCTCGCTTGTAGTTAGTTGATGTGGATGATTATATTCCTGCTACTTCCCAATTGGGCAGGACCCTTGGTCCCAATGCGAGTCCCGAAGTTCGCCAGGCCTTCGTTAAGCTTTGCAAATCCCTTTGATCTAGGAATCAGAAGTATAAGGAGCAATCTGAACTTGTGGCCAAGCTGAAGGACAGGCTCCAGGAGATGGAGGAAGTTGGTGCTTCAGTACAAGAGGAGGTCAATGCGCTGAGAAAAAAACTATTAGAGGCCTCCGAGATCAACCAAGTTGGGGAGGTTCTTCAGAAAGAGAATGAGGACTGGAGGAGAGAAGTCTTACGACTTAGGGAGCATGCATCGAGCACTGTTCTAGAAGTATTACAAGGTTCCTCATCATCGCGAACAAGAGTTGGTCATGATGTTACTCCTCCTGTGTCGCGGGGTTCCACTCACCCACCCGTTTTGCAAGCTGGTAGGAGCACCAGGAGCAGAAACAGGGAAGCGGAAGAACTTCGAGATAGGGAAATGGAAGAACTCCGCGGTGATGTTCAGCGAGCATATGTAATTTCTGCTAGGCTTTAAAGGGACGTTACTTAACTGTGGCACCTGTTTAAAAAAGGTCCTCGACAAGTGTGGGCTGATGGCTACGAACAGGGTTGGTCAGATGCTCTAATGAGGTTGTCAGAGTTCGAAGAGCTTTCCTTTGTCAGGGGGTGGCTGAGTGCTTTGAAGGAGCTGTAGGTCCCGAGAAATTCTATGCTCTGGTATCGCCATGAGATTTCTCCCTCTACCCTAATTCCTAACCCCTTTCGGAGGGATGATCGATGGATCCCCATCGATGCCATCCCTCAGCAGTTATTGGAGTCGGATGCGAATGAGGTTGAGGAAGAATTAGCTACTGTTCCTGATGATGGACGAAGAGCTCGAGTGGCTGATTATCTCGCTCAGAGGCCTCACCCCCATTGAAATTTTGCCAGTTATTATTTTTTGTATTTCTGATAATGTAAATGCTTTGGGCGAGCTCATCGAATAAACATGTATCACCATTATTGTAAATGTGATGAATTAATGAAAAGTTTGTGTTTTGGGATATCTTGTCGACTAAACGTGTGCATCATATTCTTCATATTCTTACTGCTTTATAATCTTCTAAGTTTGTTTTGTCATGCAAGTGTCCTCCCAGTCCAGTATAATATCGAGATACCATTGTGCATCACCTTACCTTTTAGTTTGTGTCGTCACACTCCCTTGGGCCTAAGTGGGGCAATTAGCGAGGACACACCTCAGGTTGGATGTTCCATCCGATCAGGATTTTATTCAATCAAAGGAGTTTTGATGACCAGTATAAAACTTGGTCGTATTGCCTAAGGATCCCCTGTAGGGCAATGATAAGAGGTCCTTCGTGTTTCATAACAATGACCTGAGGAGGGATATTGCCCTGCTATAGTGTAGTGATCAATGTGTCTGTTATTTGGAAAAGATGTGCGATAAATGCAGCTGTTACTCATCAGAATGTAACAAAAATAACTTTCATTAATGATAAGGAAAATGAACTTCTAGCTTCATAACAAAAGGATAAAAGAAAAAGATCTAAAAATAGAATCTCTTGAGGTTGGATGCGTTCCATACTCGTGGTATTTCTCTGCCCTCCATCGTTTCCAAGTGATAGGTGCCCTGCAGGTCGTCTCTGGTTACTTTAAAGGGTCCTTCCCAGTTGGGATCTAGCTTATCGTCTGATGGTTTCACTGCGCTGCCCAGGACTTTCCTTAGAACATAGTCCCCAACTCGGAATGCCCTAAGGTTAACGCTTTTGTTGTAGTGCTTCGCGAGCTGTTGCTGGTAGCTCGCTAGTTTTACTAGGGCTAGCTCCCGGCATTCGTTGGCTAGGTCGAGCTCAGCGAGTAATGCTACATCATTATGGCCTTTGTCGACAATGTTGGACCTCATTATCGGTAAACTTGCTTCGAGTGGGATGACTGCCTACATGCCATATGTCAGCGAAAATGGGGTTTCTCCTGTTGCTCACCGAGGAGTGGTCCGATATGCCCATAGGATGTGAGGTAGTTCATTTACCCATGCGCCTTTGGATCGCTCCAATCGCTTCTTCAATCCATCGATAACAGTTTTATTGGAAGCCTTAGCTTGGACATTTCTCTGAGGGTAGGCCACCGAACTGAAGTGGTGTCTGATACCGTATTCGATACAGAAGTTCGGAAAGGAGACACTTTCGAACTGTGTTCCATTGTCGGTGATGATGGTTCTGGGGATTCCAAAGTGAGTGATTATATTCCTACATATGAACCTTATCATATCAGCGTCTTGAATGTTCGCCAGGGCATCTGCCTCGATCCATTTGGTGAAGTAGTCAGTCGTAACCAACAGATATTTGTGATTGCCGGCAGAGGTAGGCAATGGTCCCACGATGTCCATTCCCCATTGGGCGAATGGCCATGGGCTGGAGAGGGACTTTAGGTCGCTGGTGGGTTGGTGGACTATAGGGGCGTGGAGTTGGCATTTCAGGCATTTACGGACATACACTGTAGAGTCCTTTTGCATATATGGTCACCAATAGCCTTCCTTCATTGCTCGAAAGGCTAGAGACCTTCCTCCAGTGTGGCTTCCACAGATTCTTTCGTAAAGCTCGCGTAGCACTTGCTCGACATCCCCTGGGTGGACGCATCGGAGGTAGGGACCGGAGAAGGACTTCTTATACAAGTTTCCTTCTGGGGATAAGTGAAAGCGAGCAGCTTTGACTCTTATCTGGTGGGCGGTCTTCTTATCATCCGGGAGCGTGCCATCCTTTAAATATTCTCTTAAGGGGTCCATCCAGCTGGGGGATGACCCCACCTGGAGTACCTGTTCCACGCTTGGTTGATTGCTGTCTATGCTCGGACAAGTAAGGAAATCGATGGGGATGACTCTTTTTAGGTCGGAGTCAACTGCCGAACTAAGGGCTGCTAAGGCATCAGCATGACTGTTTTGCCCCTTGGAAAACTGCTGGACGTTGATCTCTTTAAATCTTGACATCAGTTTTTTCACTAAGGCGAGGTAGGCTGCCATTCTTTCATTCTTTGCATTGTAATCTCCACTTATCTGATTGGAGACCAGTTGGGAATCGCCGAACACCTGTAAATGTTTTACTCCCAAAGTATGCGCCTTTTGGAGGTCGGCTATTAGGGCTTCATACTCTGCTTCGTTGTTGGAGGCTGCAAATCCAAGCCTGATTCCTTGTTCAAGGATTCTGTTCTCTGGGGTAATGAGGACAATGCCTACCCCTGCCCCCTTTGAGTTGGAGGCTCCATCAACGAACAGTTTCCAGGTTTTTTATTTTGCTGGGTTCTCCTTTTGCCTCGTTGTTTGAGGTTGGTCGGAGGATTCTTCACCCGTGAATTCAGCTATGAAATCAGCAAGGATCTGACCCTTGATAGTTGTCCTTGGTTGAAATTGAATGTCAAATCGACCAAGCTCGACTGACCACTTAGACAGTCTGCTCGACAAATCCGCTTTCCTTAGGACTGCCTTAAGGGGATGCGATGTAAGGACGATGATAGTATGAGCTTCGAAATAATGCTTTAGCTTCCTCGAGGCTATTACTAGTGCAAAGGCGAGCTTTTATAATGGTAGGTACCTTTGCTTGGCGTCCAGTAAGGTCTTGCTCGCGTAGTAAATGGGGTGCTGGATTTCTGCAACCTCATATATTAGCGCAGAGCTGACAGTGTGATTGTACACGGAGAGGTACACGTATAAAGAATCTGTGTGCTATGGTATGACGAGCAGTGGTGGAGAGATTAAGTAAGACTTGAGCTCGACCAATGCTCGCGAGCAATCTGGGCTCCACTCTATCGTTTTGCTACCCTTTAGAAGATGGAAAAAAGGTTTTCACTTCTCAGAGGATTTGGAGATGAAGTGATTTAAGGTAGCGAGCATACCAGTGAGTTTCTGTACATCCCGAATTGTGCGAGGGGGTTGCACCCTGTTGATTGTATCGATCTGGTCTGGGTTAGCCTCTATGCCTCTCTTACTGACCAAGTACCCCAAGAAATTTTCCTGACTGGACACCGAAGGAACACTTGCTCGCGTTAATCTTCATTCGGTACTTCCTGAGGATTTTGAAGGTGTTCTACAGGTCGGAGAGGTGATTTTCCTTCTTCTTACTCTTAACGAGCATGTCGTCGATGTAGACCTCCATTGTGTCTCCCATCTGATCTTTGAACATTTTGGTGACTAGCCGTTGATAGGTTGCTCCCGCATTCTTAAGATCGAAGGGCATGACCTTGTAGCCGTATAACCCAATTGTTGTGATGAGCGTCGTTTTGTCCTGGTCGGGGGCATATAGGGGGATCTGGTGATACCCTGAGTATGCATCCAGGAAACTCATTCGCTCGTGATCTGCGGTGGCGTTTACTAGTTGGTCTATCTTCGAGAGGGGGAAACTATCTTTAGGGAATGCTTTGTTGAGGTCAGTGAAGTCGATGCAAACTCTCCACTTCCCATTGCTCTTCGGAACTACTAGTGGGTTGGATAACCATTTGGGGAATTGTACCTCCCGTATGGATCCTGCATCCAGTAATTTTTCCACTTCTTTTTTAACCGCTTTAGCCTTCTCGGGTGCAGTTCGTCGTGCCTTCTGCGTGATTGGCTTGAATGTGGGGTCGATGTGCAGCTGATGACAGACCATACTAGGATCGATTCCAGGCAGCTCGTATGGTTCGCATGCGAAAACATCTGCGTTGCGCCTCAGTAAGGTTGTCAACTCCTTCTGTTCTTGGTCGGTGAGAGATGCTCCAATCAAGAAGACTTTGTTATTATCACCATCTCCAAACGTAACTTCTACCAAGTTCTCGATGACCCTCTTAGAGGAGAGGATCCTGGTCCCCTCTACTCCAGGTCTCCCATACTTTAATTGCTATTTAGAAGGTGTCAGACCTTCTTCAATTTTCTCGCTGGGCTGCTCGGACTTTTTCTCTGGCTTTGGACGGATGGCTGCTACGAAGCACCTTCTCACCATTACCTGATCACCGTGGATTTCCATTACTCCACGTTTGGTACGTACTTGAGTTTCTGATGGTAGGTCGAAGAAACTGCCTTCATTGCATGAAGCCATCCCCTGCCGAGGATGTCCTGTTATGGTGAGTCGATGTCAACTACCAAAAACTCTATCATCTTGGAGACGTTTCCAACACGTACTGGTAGTACAATATTTCCCAGGGGCATAGTCATTTTTTCAGCGAAGCCAACCAAAGGTACATTAGTTTCCTTTAGGTCGGCGACACTTAACTTAAATTTCCTGAATAGGTCGAGGTACATTACTTCGGACGAGCTTCCTTGATCGACGAGAAGCTTGTCGACGTCAAAATTGGCTATCCTGAGTGTAATGATCAGAGCATTATGATGTGGGGTCCTCACTCCCACCAGATCTTCATTTGTGAAGATAATATGCTTGTTATAGTTGATGTCATCTGCTCATCGATGTTTTCCTGACGGTGATTTTGCTCGATCGGTCTGAAAATCCTGCATTACCACTGTAAGCTTCTTCATCTCCATTCGAGCTAAATTTTCTTGGATCTTCTTGGCATCAGATGCCCCATGAATTACCGCGAACTCATGTTCGGCATCATCTTTGATCACGTTGTCAGGTCTTGCTTCTCTATTGGCAGCTACCTTCTCCGCCTTTTTCTCTACAAACTGGTTGAAATGCCCAGACTGGGCCAGTTCCTCGAGGTGAGACTTTAGAGCTTTGTAATGCTCAATCTTGTGTCCTCCCTCTTTGTGAAAAGCGCACCTCAGCGCATTGTTCCTCTTTAAGGGATCTCCTCCCATTTTCTGGGCCATTTGATGAATGGATCGTTTTTTATTTTCGCGAGAATTTTGTAAATTGGTTCTTTGAAGACGGTGTTGACCGCCTGGAATGCTTTCGACGCATCATTGTTTCCTCCATTCTTGGAGCCATTTTTGCCCCCGTTCTTTCTTCCTTTTTTCTGGTTCTCAACTTTGTCACTTCCCTTAGTAGTGAGTTTATCTCGACCGTTTTCTCCTGTACTGAGGCGGGTGACGTCTTCCACCTTGACATACTTCTCGATGCGAGCCATTAGGTCGTCGATGGTTATGTCTTCCTTCTTCGTCAGGGACTGGTAGAGAAGGGAAGAACTGGGTATCCCAATTTTGAAAGAGGCCACCGCCACTTGCTCCGAGCAGTCCTCGACCTCATTGAATAACTCCCAGTACCTTTTCGTGTAGTCTCAAAGGGTCTCCTGAGGCGTCTTCTTCATTGTCAATAAAGCAGCCATCCTTTTGGCATGGGAGTCACTAGTAATGAAGCGGGTCGTAAAGAGTTAGGCCAGGGATTTGAAACTTCTGATGGATCGGTGGGGGAGTCTTTCGAACCATTTTTGCGCCACATCATGCAAGCTCCAGGGGAAAATACGGCACATCAGTGCATCCCGGTGATTCCAGAGGGTCATGGCCTGTCGGTATTGCCTGACGTGATCGATGGGATCAGTCTTACTGTCACACCCAAAACCCATTATCCATGCTAATCATTTGTTATTAGAATAATTGGATAATAATCTCGAGCCCATTGAAAATTTAATTCCTTTATCAATATTTTTTTTTTGCATAATGAACATAATATTGCTCTTGTGCCATAACGAAGTCAACATCATAGTCATAATTAGAGATTATACAATACTACAATTAACTATGATCAACTAAATCAATATATACAAAGTGTGAGTATATCAAAATCTTCAGTGTGACAACAATAAAATCTCCATACTTAAACCCCCGGCTCTTCTAACGGTGCAACTCTCAAAGTTACCGGTCATATGTTATCCTATTTGGCAGCGTACAAATCTGAAATTGTTAAAATATAAACCGTAAGCATTAAGCTTAGTGAGGTACTCCTTCCGTGCAACAGAATAACAATTCTATATCGAATATGTGGATATAAAATCCGAACAATCCTGCCCGTTGGCAATAATAAATCATGGATCATAAGATCCAAATAATTTTGCCCATTGGCAATAACAAATCCTGGATCATAAGATCCAAATAATTCTACCCGTTGGTAATAACAAATCCTGGATCATAAGATCCAAATAATTCTGCCCGTTGGCAATAACAAATCCTGGATATTTGAATAACCAAACAAATCCTGAATACCGAAGTATTCAAACCAATCCTGGATCATGAGACCCAAACAAATCCTGGATATTTTAATATCCAAACAAATCCTGAATACCGAAGTATTCAAACAAATCCTCTCTTAGAGCTATATTCATATTGATATATGAAACAAATCATAAGTATACTCACCTTGGCAGTTTAACAGGCTTTGCCCTTGCCTTTATCCAGTACTTGTTCAATCGGATCTTCTTCCCTTCCTATCATTCTTAAAATATTAGTATCATCGTAATAATATCAATAATCCAAAGAACGATTTAAACATAATTCAATCCATAAGCATCACATGATTCCATTCAAATCATTTATCACAAGTGAAGTTCCATCTAAATCCATGCTAGCATATTCAATATATCCAAATCATAGACCAAATATAAATTCATTTATTCTTGGAAATTCAATCCTTGTCATATTATTATTCCAATACAAAAGACGGTACATCATTTTAGGTCTCGTAGAGCAAGATATGCTCATTTCTTTACCACATGGCAAATCTGCCCTATAGGCCCTCTTATCATTCATTCAACTTCCACGAATTTCCATAATTTTTCTACATCATAAATTTATGTGATATTTCACCCAACATCAGTAAACATATTGAAAAATACAAAATTAAAGTTTCATAATTTTTAAGGTTTGTTTGCTATGTCAAGCAAAACACCGAACACATGGCGGGCATATTTTCACCCTTAGGGCAGATTTCATACTCGAACTTCAGACTCTCACCAAAGACTCATTTCTTGGTATTTTATCATGATTTTAGGATATTTCATACCTATATGAGTCCAGGTTAATCTCCAATTAGAATCAATCAATTCCAGTAAGTACACGAAAATATATGGAAGTTTGAATAAACAGAGTTTCTAAACAAAGCAATTTTATTCAACTTAACTTAAACTTGCATATATCCATACATATGCACCCAAGCATGAAAGTTCAATAAAAAATCAAGGATTTATATCATATAAATCGTAAATGAAAGAAAAATAGCAAGATTCATGGTTGGAATTACCTTAGGGGCTTTTTCGTAATTTTCTATGAATTTTCTTCAATTTTCCCCTCACTTTTTCTTCCTAACTTCCTAGTTCTCTTTCCTTAAGCTTAAAATCTCTCATAGATGAATTTTTGATGAATAAAGAGGTAATTCTAAGGGTTTAAGGTCGGCCAAAGCCACCACCCTTCCCAACCAATGAGAATAAAACATTTGTTGCCATATTAAGAAAAAATACTACTTAACGGATGGACTACTTTGCCCTTGTTTCGTAATTTTGGGATAACTTCCCACTCGAACCTCCGTTTCACACACCGTTTGTTGTGTTACAACCATAACTCACTTGTCTACAACTATGTAGTTTTCACCTCAAGTCAATTGTTATGTCATAAAGGTCAAAACTAGCCTTAAACATGAACATTCCTACCGAAACCTTCAAAATTTTGTATTTGTAACTAATTCGACATTTCATGCTTTTTGAAGGTAGGATTAGACTAAACATAATAAATTAACATCACGTGTATTAATGACACACTAATCATATCACATAATCTAGGCATGATTTAAGCATAATTAATCATAATTATATTCGGGTTGTCACAATTCTCCCCCCTGTTAGGAAATTTCGTCCTCGAAATTGACATACCTTGGTTGTCCGAATCAAATAAATACGGATAACGCATTTTCATGCTATCCTCACTCTCCCATGTAGCTTCTTCCATGGAATGCCTTCTCCACACAACTTTCACAAGTGGAATCACCTTTGATCTCAATATTTGTTCTTTCCTATCGACGATAGCAAGCGGTTCTTCCACGTAGCTCAAATCTTCCTTCAACTCAATAGGTTGTTCCACCAATACATGTGAAGGGTCTGCTACATACTTTCTTAACATAGAAACATGGAAAACATCATGTAACCGAGATAATTCTGGTGGTAACGCTAACTTGTAGGCAACCATCCCGACTTTCTCAACGATTTCATAAGGTCCAATGTAGCGTGGACTTAATTTCCCTTTCTTTCCAAACCTCATAACTATTTTCCATGGCGATATTCGAAGAAACACATAATCCCCTTTCTGGAATTCCAAATCTTTTCGTCGTTTATCCGCATAACTTTTCTGTCTGCTTTGAGTTGTTCTCATTCTATCTTGAATAATCTTCACTTTTTCAGTGGTGACTTCAATCAATTCTGGACCCTCTATCTTCCTTTCACCAACTTCACCCCAACATATTGGTGTATGACATCGTCTACCGTACAATGCTTCATATGGAGCCATACCAATAGTAGACTGAAAACTATTGTTATATGCAAATTCTATCAAAGGCAAATATTCATCCCAATTACCCTTGAAATCAAGCACACAGGCTCTAAGCATATCTTCTAAAATCTGTATTGTCCTTTCAGACTGCCCATCTGTCTGGGGATGAAAATCCGTACTAAACTTCAAGTTAGTACCCATAGCATACTGCAAGCTATCCCAAAATCTGGATGTAAAAGTAGGGTCCCTATCTAAAACAATAGATACCGGTGCTCCATGCAATCGAATAATTTCATTAACATATAATCTAGCATACCTATCAACTGTATACGTAGTCTTGACTGCTAGAAAGTGAGCGGACTTTGTCAATCTATCCACCACTACCCAAATCGAATCTGACCCCTTCTGATATCGAGGAAGCCCAACCACAAAATCCATCATTACATGATCCCATTTCCATTCCGGTATCGGCAATGGCTGAAGCAGACCAGTAGGCTTCTGATGCTCCACTTTCACTTGCTGACATATAAGGCACCTAGCAACAAAATCAGCTATTTCCTTCTTTATATTATTCCACCAATAATGCTCCTTTAAATCCCTATACATTTTAGTGCTACCAGGATGCATAGTATAAATGGAATTATGAGCCTCATCTAAAATTTCCTCTTTCAATCCACACACATTAGGCACACACAACCGCTGCTTATACAATAAAGTGCCATCATTCACAATACAAAAATCTTCAGACTTACCATCTCGGAGATCTTGTCGTTTCTTCTCAAGAAAAGGATCTTAACTTTGCAAATCACGAATACGGGTAGCTAATAAAGGCCTCACGCTTACATGAGCAAAGAATCTATCCCCATCTACTAGCTGCAATTCTACTCCCATCAATCTCAACTCCATAATATGAGCAACTCTAGCACATCAAATACAAGATAACCTGCCTGAAGCCTTTCTACTCAAAGCATCTGCAACTACATTTGCCTTTCCTGGGTGGTAGTGAATTGTACAATCATAATCTTTAATTAACTCCATCCACCGCCTCTGCCTCAAATTCAACTCCTTCTGAGTAAACAAATACTTAAGGCTTTGATGGTTAGTAAAAATTTCACATACCTCACCATATAGATAATGACGCCACAACTTCAAAGCAAACACAATAGCATCAAGTTCTAAATCATGTGTAGGATAATTATGTTCATGTGTACGCAACTGCCTAGAAGCATAGGCAATAACTTTACCATGCTGCATAAAAACACAACCCAACCCCTGATGTGAAGCATCGGTATAAACAACAAAACCATCTCCACCATGCGGAATAGTAAGAACAGGTGCAGTTACCAACCTCTTTTTCAATTCATCAAAACTATTTTCGCAATCAGAATTCCATTCAAACTTAACATCTTTCCGGGTTAGTTTAGTCATTGGTAAGGCAATCGATGAAAATCCCTTAATAAACCTTCTATATTACCCAGTTAAACCCAGAAAACTCCTCACCTCAGTTACATTATTGGGCCTCTCCCATTTCACAATAGCCTCTACCTTTTTAGGATCAACACATATACCATCTCCAGAAATAACATGGCCTAAAAATACAACTTGTGATAGCCAAAATTCACACTTGCTAAACTTAGCATACAACTTCTTATCTCTCAACAGATTCAAAATAGTTATGAGATGCTTTTCATGTTCAACCATATCATGTGAATAAATCAGAATATCATCAATAAAAACTATCACAAATGAATCAACAAAAGGATGCAGTACCCGGTTCATAAGATCCATAAATACAGCTGGAGCATTAGTCACCCCAAAAGGCATCACCAAAAACTCAAAATGACCATACCGAGTGCGAAAAGCAGTTTTAGAAATATCACTCTCCTTCACCCTCAACTGATGATACCCTGATCGCAAGTCTATTTTTGAAAACACTTTAGCACCCTGTAACTGATCAAACAAATCATCTATACGAGGTAAAGGGTATTTGTTCTTAATTATAGCTTTATTCAGTTGCCTATAATCAATACACAAACGCATGGTACCATCTTTCTTCTTCACAAATAAAACCGGCGCACCCCATGGAGATACACTAGGCTGTATAAACCCCCTATCAAGTAAATCTTGCAACTGAATCTTGAGTTTTTTCAACTCAGCAGGTGCCATTCTATACGGTGCCATAGAAATAGGGGTTGTCCCTGGTGCTAATTCAATACTAAATTCAACTTCTCTTTCTGGAGGTAACCCTGGAAACTCACTAGGAAACACTTCAGGAAAATCCCTTACAATAGGAACATCAACTAATTGTAAAGCTCCCTTCCCAGTGTCAAGAACATATGCAATAAAACCCTTACTCAATAATTTCCTCGTCTGAATAGCTGAAATGATGCAACTGGGAACAATTTTACTTTCCCCCACAAATATAAATTCAGGCTCACCAGGTATATTAAAAACAACTTCCTTACAGAAACAATCCATAGATGCATGATATTTAGATAACCAATCCATTCCCAGAATTATATCAAAATCAGAAATATCCAATGGAAGTAGATCTATAACTGTATCTCTAGCCCCCACAGTTAAAGCACAATCAAGAAAAGCATATTCAGATACAACCATTTCCCCCATAGGCATATAAATACCCAACCCCACATCTAAACGAGTACATGGTCTATTCAGGTATACAGCAAAAGCATAGGACACAAAAGAATGCGTGGAACCAGGATCAATCAAAACATAAGCATTTCTATCAGTAACAGAAAGTGTATCTGTCACCACATCTGGAGTAATCTGAGCTTCTTTCATTGTAAAAACTCGTCCACCTGGCCTGGAACTACTAGCTTGTCCTCTGCCCATACTTTTCACTGTACTACCCGGAGATAACATTATGCTTGCTACTTCACTATGTGCTGCTGGAGTCTCTGCCAATTGCGGAGAATTCTTCTTAATATGCCCCCACTTGATGACAATGGCAGCATTCCAATCCCTTAAGCTTAGGACACTCAGATTTATAATGCCCTTCCTCTTTACAAAAGAAACATGTAACAACTCTTTTCGGTGCCTCACCCTTTCCTGACCTCCTAACCAGACTAGAAGATTCTCCACCCCTAGTATCTCTGCCAAATCTCCCCAGACCTCTACCACTATCTCCACCACCTCTCTGAAATTTATGAGGTTCCATCTTAACACTTCCACCCTCACCTCCCTTAAAGTGAGATGCGTCGAATCTACTCTTTATTAAACTCTCTCTACTTGCCACCCCTTGGTTCATTTGCCTTTCTGCTATCGTGGCTTTGTTTACCAGAGAAGCATAATCTTCTAACTCATAAGTGGCCACTCTATTTTGAATAGGCCAAATCAGTCCATCTTGAAATTTACTACATTTATCTTCTTCCTCCTGCACATACTTGGTAACAAATCTAGACAAAGCAGTAAATTTAGCATCATACTCCCTCACAGACATGTTCCCTTGGGTTAAATTTATAAACTCCCTCAGCTTCTCCCTCCTATAGACCTTAGGGAAATACTTAACATACAAAGCTTTAATAAATTCAGCCCAAGTAATGACATCAGTACCTTCCATCCTTGGCACCAAATGGTTGCTGGCTTCCCACCAATACTTCGCCTCTCCTTTGAGCTTAAACACAGCTAGATTCACTTTCTGGTTATCTGGAACCTTCATAACTGCAAAGATAGTTTCTAGATCCTTGACCCACATCTCGGCTTCTCTAGGTTCAACTGACCTTGTATATTCTGGAGGATTCAATTTCAAAAACTTCTCATGCATGGAATCTTTCATTTCCTTCCTTGCCTCTTTCTCAATCCTGGCCACGGTCTTTGATTCTAGATATCTAGCCTGTTGTTCTGCCATTTGCGCTATATTTCTTTCTTGTTGCTCTGCCATCCTCACCATTGCCTGTGCCATTATTTGCATCTCTGTAGGCTGCTCTTGATCTCTAGCCCTTCCAGCAACACTTTGCTCTACTTCAGTATTCTCTGCACGAGAAGCCACTCCCTCATCTCTATGTTGTCCATTCCCAGGTTCCATATGGAATTATCTGTAATACAACAAAGTTCTAACAACCAATATAAATAGTTTATACTACTAAACTATTGGTTAGTACATAAACAATTCATAAATATCAAATCAACTCAATACTGCAATCTAACCGTCACACACGTCCAGAATTAATAACATGGCTCTGATACCACTAATTGTCACACCCCAAACCCAATATCCATACTAATCATTTGTTATTAGAATAATTGGATAATAATCTCGAGCCCATTGAAAATTTAATTCCTTTATCAATATTTTTTTTTGCATAATGAACATAATATTGTTCTTGTGCCATAACGAAGTCAACATCATAGTCATAATTAGAGATTATACAATACTATGATTAACTATGATCAACTCAATCCATACTAAATCAATATATACAAAGTGTGAGTATATCAAAATCTTCAGTGTGACAACGATAAAATCTCCATACTTAAACCCCCGGCTCTTCTAACGGTGCAACTCTCAAAGTTACCGGTCATATGTTATCCTATTTGGCAGCGTACAAACCTGAAATTGTTAAAATATAAACCGTAAGCATTAAGCTTAGTGAGGTACTCCTTCCCTGCAACAGAATAACAATTCTATATCGAATATGTGGATATAAAATCTGACCAATCTTGCCCACAAGCAATAATAAATCATGGATCATAAGATCCAAATAATTCTGCCCATTGGCAATAACAAATCCTGGATCATAAGATCCAAATAATTCTGCCCGTTGGCAATAACAAATCCTGGATATTTGAATATCCAAACAAATCCTAAATACTGAAGTATTCACACCAATCCTGGATCATGAGACCTAAACAAATCCTGGATATTTTAATATCCAAACAAATCCTGAATACCGAAGTATTCAAATAAATCCTCTCTTAGAGCTATATTCATATTGATATATGAAACAAATCATAAGTACACTCACCTTGGCAGTTTAACTGGCTTTGCCATTGCCTTTATCCAGTACTTGTTCAATCGAATCTTCTTCCATTCCTATCATTCTTAAAATATTAGTATCATCGTAATAATATCAATAATCCAAAGAATGATTTAAACATAATTCAATCCATAAGCATCACATGATTCCATTCAAATCATTTATCACAAGTGAAGTTCCATCCAAATCCATGCTAGCATATTCAACATATCCAAATCATAGACCAAATATAAATTCATTTATTCTTGGAAATTCAATCCTTGTCATATTATTATTCCAACACAAAAGACGGTACATCATTTTAGGTCTCGTAGAGCAAGATATGCTCATTTCTTTACCACATGGCAAATCTGCCCTATAGGCCCTCTTATCATTCATTCAACTTCCACGAATTTCCATAATTTTTCTACATCATAAATTTATGTGATATTTCCCCAACATCAGTAAACATATTGAAAAATACAAAATTAAAGTTTCATAATTTTTAAGGTTCGTTTGCTATGTCAAGCAAAACACCGAACACATGGCGGGCATATTTTCACCCCTAGGGCAGATTTCATACCCGAACTTCAAACTCTCACCAAAGACTCATTTCTTGGTATTTTATTATGATTTTCGGATATGTCATACCTATATGATTCCAGGTTAATCTCCAATTGGAATCAATCAATTCCAGTAAGTACACGAAAATATATGGAAGTTTGAATAAACAGAGTTTCTAAACAAAGCAATTTTAGGGCTTTGTACATTCAACTTAACTTAAAGTTGCATATATCCATACATATGCACCCAAGCATGAAAGTTCAATAAAAAATCAAGGATTTATATCATATAAATTGTAAATGAAAGAAAAATAGCAAGATTCATGGTTGGAATTACCTTAGGGGCTTTTTCGTAATTTTCTATGAATTTTCTTCAATTTTCTCCTCACTTTTTCTTCCTAACTTCCTACTTCTCTTTCCTTAAGATTAAAATCTCTCATAGCTGCATTTTGGATGAATAAAGAGGTAATTATAAGGGTTTAAGGTCGGCCAAAGCCACCACCCTTCCCAACCAATGAGAATAAAACATTTGTTGCCATATTAAGACAAAATACTACTTAACGGATGGACTACTTTGCCCTTGTTTCGTAATTTTGGGATAACTTCCCACTCGAACCTCCGTTTCACACACCGTTTGTTGTGTTAAAACCATAACTCACTTGTATACAACTATGTAGTTTTCACCTCAAGTCAATTGTTATGTCATAAAGGTCAAAACTAGCCTTAAACATGAACATTCCTACCGAAACCTTCAAAATTTTGTATTTGTAACTAATTCGACATTTCATGCTTTTTGAAGGTAGGATTAGACTAAACATAATAAATTAACATCACGTGTATTAATGACACACTAATCATATCACATAATCTAGGCATGATTTAAGCATAATTAATCATAATTATATTCGGGTTGTCACACTTACCGTCATAAATCTTGAACCTTGGAATGGCAAATTTCTTGGGGGCTTCTTCCTCTTCAATTTCCCTCATGAAGGGTGACTTGATATGGGTTTTGAGAGCTCACCTTACGAGCTCTCTGGTTGATCTGGTACCGTGGTGGGCAAGATGTTGGTCCATTTCCCTACGGACCAGATCTCGTATGTTCTCGTTGCTGCGAGCAGGGCTCTGGTAACGGCGAGCTCTTCGCAGTTGCTCGCGAAGGTCGTTATCTGATTCGTCTCCCTCGATCTTTTGAGATCCTCGCCTAGGGCTCCTTCCTCGGCTGCGAGACTTGCTCGCCTGAGGGCTAGGAGTGCGGTATGGACATCTCCTGTTATCAGGACGAAGCTCCCTCTCCAGTCTTTCCAGTATTCTTTTCAGGCGAGCATTCTCAGCCTCGTACCTGCGAGAAGACTCCCTCTGCTCGTGGAGCCTTGCCTCGTATGCATCAATCAACTTGGATATATGTGTGGACCTCGTTGGTCCCTGGCTTTCTTCTGAGGCTGGCCTTTCCAAGCGAGCCCTCTGATATGAACGTCGAACTTCAGACCTAATCCTGCGAGGAGCAGGTGGTTCTTGAATATCCCCTGCCTGGGGGGCGTTACTGCTGTGACCAGACATTTTAAACTCCTTTCTTAGTGTGGGCTCTTCTCAGGGAAAGATGAACGCTTCCCACAGACGGCGCCAATTGTGGTGATATTTATTATGCAACACAAATAAATACAAAATATACAATTACCAAGTAAGAATAAGGAACGTAAAATGACAATCACACAACAAAGGATGTACGTGGTTCAGCAAAGATGTGCGTACATCCACGGTGGTGCAGTCGGTGTTAATTCTATATACTCCGGGGAGTGATTACAGAGAATACAACTTGTCCTTTTGCCCCGGACCTAGGGTTTAATATATACATGTACATTTAGGTGAGTGGGGGTGATGGGTTCCCCCACGTCTTCCATCTCTCCTATAACCTCCCTTTAGGGGAACGTGGGAAGAGACCGGATCAAAATAAGAGGTGGGAGGCCTGGACTTTAGGCCGCCAGAACTGGGCTACTCGTCCAGGCCCATGGTCTTAATTCTGGGTACCCACAAACATCATTCCACATTTTTATTTCATAAAAATGCCCATTACTTATTTTCACGAGAAAATATGCACTATTAAGATTTCCTTAAATTTTTATTCCATAAAATGTCCATCATTTCTTTTTCACTAAAAGTACACTAAAATTACATTTCTTTCATTTTTATTCCATAAAAATGTTTATTTTATCTTTTTCACTAAAGATACACTAAAATGACATTTCTTACATTTTTATTCCATAAAAATATTTATTACTTCTTTTTCACTAATGATACACTAAAATAACATTTCTTATGTTTTTATTCCTAAAAATATTTATTATTTCTTTTTCACTAAAAATGTCATTTTCTAATATTTTTATTTCCATTAAAATATCTAATTTCAGTTTTACTGGGGATCACGCTAAAGTATTATTTTCTACCATTTTTATTTCCTAAAAATGTTTAATTTCAATTGACTAAGAACACATCATTATTTCTCATAATCCTACTCATAATCACACACAACAATAAGACTATAATATTTATCAAATAGGGTCTCAAATACACTAAGAGTATATTACCCACCTAAATGATCTCCAAAGATAGTGGTGGTGATGAAGATGGGTGACTCCCCCACCTCCAAAGGTGGACCTAGAGGGAGTCACAAATGTTACACCCTAAGAGTTCCAAGATTCTCCATAGAAACCCTCTTCAAAACTCCCAATAAATCCCCTATTTATCTTCTTCAAACTCCCACCCAATAGCCCTAATGTATTTTCGTAGATTTATCCTAACCATGGGGGGAATAGGTATTATATGATGTGTGTGCAGCTACTACAACCCAAAGAAATGTTGAGTTCTTTATGAGAGGTGCTAAGAAAATAGCAGTGGAGTATTTTCTATAACCCACGCCTCTCTTTCTCTTATATCTGATTTCGTCTTTCTCTCTCTCTTTCATATGATATAAACCCAAACATCCCACAACGTTCAAGAATCCCATCCACGCTGCCATATCTTCAAAACCCACCACCGAGAGCTCAACAACGCATTCGACATACCTATATGCATTAGAAGTACATCATTCGAATGACGTAGCTCATCGTTAGAATGACAACGTTCTTTCATTTGAAAGACCTTGTGTGTCGTTTAAACGAAGACAAAATTTGGGGTTTGTTTCTTCCATTCACATTTCGCCCCTTTTAATATATACTTATGAAAGAGTTGGCGCTTGCGTTCAATTAAGAAATAATATAATAAATTCCTTTTTAACCCAAATTAACCCTAAGCATGCAACTAGGTGTGATTGAAACAATATGAAATCATGCAATAAATATTCAACACACAAAGTTTAAGGAAAAATCCCCCACAGGGGCAAAACCATTTGTATATCACTATAATTTGTAAAAGACGGTTTACAATCGGATTACAATGAAATACAGGTTGACTAAGAATTACCCCCGGGTATCGGATTCTGTAGTCGCGGCTGGAATATCCCTTTCCAGTAGGGTTGGCGGCTGGAACTATCCCTGTCCAGTAGGGCAGCAATGAAGAGGAAGAAGCGGTCCACTTCAAAAGGTTGAACAGCAGCAATGGTGTTCTTGGGTTACCAAAAGTGATTCACAAATGTATGGAATTTGTTTGAATCAAAGGTATGAATCAATGGACTCAAATACCCTGAAGACTTAAGAGTTATGGAACTCAAAAAATCGTGTGTAAGTCTTATCAAAAACCACCTCTGATCGTGTATTAAATAAGGAACTGTTTGCCCTAGAAAATCTGACCACGATCTGGCAGTGATTATCCTCGCCGGATCGGTCCGGTCGATTAGGCGAATTGGTCCGGTTAAGTCGGATCGGTTCTTTTTCTGAAACCGGATCGGTCTGGTTGACATCGGATCGGTCTGGGAATTTTGCCTTCATCGGTTCGCTATGGATCTGGGGTATACTGGCTTCAACTCAGCAAGCGGATCGGTCCGGTACCTTTAGGCGAATCGGTCCGGATGAACCGGATCGGTTCTTTTATCTGGACCGGATCGGTCCGGCCATCTTCGGATTCTGTTTGATATGAAACTTTGAATTTCTGCAACGGTGTTACGGCTTATGACATACACGAGTAACATGGACAAAATTGTCCTTACAAATCTCCCCCTATGTCTATGCCGGAACAAACATAAAAAATCCGAATTATTAAGTATGAACAATGCCTATACAAATCTACCCTTCCATGAACCCAAAACTGAAAGAGGTACATATGACTAAGGCTGCATCGTTTGTTCTTCAATTCTTCAGGAATCTTCACGCTTTTCTCATCAGGGTGTGTATCATGGGGTTATCAAGGAAGTACCTACACACATGAGATAAAGAAAAAAATACCGAGTGACGTATTGAGTTTGAAAATATATGATAAGCATAAGTCAAATCTCAAAAACTCCCCCAAAATTCAAACTCCCCCAAAATAAGATAATTCTTTCTCCCCCTTTTTATGATGTCCCCAAACAGACAAATAAGAAGAATGAATCAAACAAGCAAAATCGGGGTGACACAAGGCATAAAATCACACCATGAATGAACATAAAACAACCAAGTCGGTGATAGCGTAAATGAATGGGTGTGATCAAAATTCGATAGGAAAATCAAAGCATACAAACATGACATATGTGCACGATGAATATTGGATATTCCTAACGAATGAACTCAAATGCTTCCTTTGGTGTAAAAGATTGGAAATATAAGATATTGACTATATCAAATCTACAAATCAAAGCTCAAAGTGATTTCTACACCAATAACGTCCAAAATGATTTTCATGCTTTTTCAGGACTTTCAAGGAAGTGCAAACCCGTTATCAATCTCCAACCAAACTCCCTCAGATTTATATTTTGAATAGAGGTATACTAAATTCTCAAACTTTGGAGAATTGATGGTGAAAACCTAAATGGCCCATATATGGCATGTATTGCTTTTTACTGCCTTTTCAATTTTTTCGGGCTCTTTTAACCTCTTAGGACCTCGGATATTAAAATTCCTCCATTTTTTAGGTCCTTTGTAACGGTGGCTTTTGCGCAAAGGATAAGAATCAACTTTCGCAGCCCCTCCCCGTTATGAAAATTTACACACAGTCTCACCAAAACGGTTTTTACATGCAATCCAATCTTGTCAAGTTTTATCGCATTTTATACATTGTATAGACAGGATTGAGATGGAAACACTCAAGCCAACATGAGATAGATAAGTGCAATAATCAAATATAGCCGTGCATGTGTGCATTAAAGGATATAGGAGTCAAACATGTAGGAATATATCACTAATTACATCTCAAGGACTCCAATCAATGTTAAGCACATGGATGAAATGATGTAGCGTCTCAAATCTCTACCAAACAGTCACATGGATATATGAAATGAAGGTGTGACTTGGCTATCTTAAATGCTCATCCATAAACGGCAAATCTCGTTTTGAATTATTTCAAAAATTTTATCAAAACAAAATCTTTTTGTGCTTTTTCTCAAAATTTTTCTTAAAGGAAAATCTTTTTGTATTTTTTCAAAAGAAATATAAAAGGCAACTAGAATAAAACAAAACTGTACAACTAAGCAATGGTACATATAAAACAGACTAGCAATAGGAAGCATATGATATGACCATGAAGAAGCATCCTATTCTAGACATAGACCAACCCCTCAGTCAACTGTGCAAATCCCCAAAGACTTACTAAGACTCTCAAATCTAAGGGCATCTAAAGGTTTCGTGAAAATATCGGCTAACTGACGGTCGGTAGGAACAAAACTCAGGGTTATGACCTTCTCCTCAACTAACTGACGTATAAAGTGCTCGCGTAACCTGATGTGCTTTGTGCGCGAATGTTGGACAGGATTGCGGGATATGTGTATCGCGCTCGTGTTATCACAGGAAATGAACATGGTGTCCTGTGAAATCCCATAATCCTCCAACATTTGCTTCATCCACATGAGTTGCGTGCAACAACTCCCGGCGGCGATGTACTCAGCCTCCGCAGTGGACAAAGAGATGGAGTTTTGCTTCTTGCTCAACCAAGAGACAAGATCAGAACCAAAGTAGAAACACCCACCCGAAGTGCTCTTACATCCATTTACGTCCCCGGCCCAATCGGCATCCGAATAGGCGGACAAACGGTCATCGGTATCAAAGTAATACCAAATACCGTATGAGAGAGTCCCACTCACGTATTTGATAATACGTTTTAGAGCAAGTAAGTGTGACTCTTTAGGAAACGCCTGATAATGCGCACAGACTCCAACACTAAAGGCAATGTCGGGACGACTAGCAGTCAAGTAGAGAAGACTGCCTATCATACTCCGATACAAGGTTTGCTCTACGTCCTTGCCTGACATGTCCTTACTAAGCTTGGTAGAAGTACTCATAGGTGTACGTGCATGCTTAGCGGAGTCTAAACCAAATTTCTTCACTAGGTCTCTAGCATACTTGGATTGGGAGATGAACATCCCATCCTCTAGCTGACGAACCTGGAGACCAAGGAAGAATGTAAGCTCACCAACCATGCTCATCTCAAACTCACTTTTCATCTCCTCCTCAAAGTGATGAGCATGCTAGGAGCATGTGGATCCAAAGACTATGTCGTCCACATAGATCTGGGCTACCAAAATAGCACCGTCATCTCTCCTGACGAACAACGTCATATCTACTCCCCCTCTCTTGAAGCCACGAGCTAAGAGATAGGAAGTAAGCCTCTCGTACCAAGCACGGGGTGCTTGCTTCAAACCATACAAGGCTTTCCTCAGATAGCAGACGTGCTCAGGGTGCTGAGGGTCTTCAAACCCTTTTGGTTGTTCCACATAAACCTCTTCCTGTATAATGCCATTCAGAAAGTCGCTCTTGACATCCATCTGGTATACCTTGAAGTGCAGATGACATGCGATGGCGAGCAGAAGACGGACGGACTCAAGCCTCGCAATAGGAGCAAATGTCTCCCCAAAGTCTACTCCCTCTATCTGTGTGTAGCCTTGAGCGACCAACCTAGCCTTATTTCTGATTATGGTACCATTTTCATCCATTTTGTTCTTGAAAATCCACCGGGTACCAATAACATTAGTATCACTAGGTCGGGGGACAAGTTCCCAGACATTGTTCTTCTTAAACTGAAGCAACTCATCCTGCATAGCAGATATCCAGTGTTCATCCTTGAGTGCTTCTTTATGGTTCTTGGGCTCGACTTTGGACGTGTAGCAAAGATGGCTAACAACGTTCTCTAGCTGAACACGAGTCTTGACCCCTAGAGTGGGATCACCAACAATGGCAGAAGGGTCATGACTCTTGCGAACCCAAGCAGGTGTGTCCCCTAACACAGGAATAGGGTCCACAGAGTGTGGGAGAGGAACAGGAAAATCACTGTCAGAACAATCCTCATCCTCGCACTGAAGGTTGGGATCAATAACCGTCGGAGGTTCGTCATCTTGCACAGTGACGTTTATTGATTCCATAACCTTAGAGCTCTTCAGGTTAAAAACCCGGTACGCTCTACTGTTCGATGAATATCCTAGCAATATTCCCTCGTCGCTCCGGGAGTCAAACTTTCCTAATTGCTCTCTATCCCGTAGAATGTAGCATTTACTCCCAAAAACACGAAAATATGCCAAGTTGGGTTTCTTGCCAGTCCACAATTCATAAGGCGTCTTAAGTGTGTGTGGAAGAAGATAAACCCTATTCACCGTGTGGCATGTAGTAGACACTGCCTCTGCCCAAAATCTCCTAGAAACTTTACGACCTAGAAGCATAGATCTAGCCATCTCTTGGATCGTTCTATTCTTCCTCTCAACAATCCCATTTTGCTGAGGAGTTCTCACAGCAGAAAACTCATGTTTGATCCCAAGGCTATCACAGTACAAATGCACTTTTGCTTCCTTAAATTTAGTGCCGTTGTCACTACGTATTCTGTTAATAGTGACCTCGTGTTGATTTTGCAGGACACGGCACTTGGTCGTTAAAAATTCTACAGCATCAGATTTCTCTCTTAGAAAACCTACAATAGAGTATCTAGATAAATCGTCTACCATCACGAGAATGTATCTCATACCACCTAGACTCTCCGTGCAAGTAGGACCCATAAGATCCATGTGAATCAACTCAAGAGCACGGGAGGTGGTAATGGAATTCAACTTCCTATGAGGACTACGAATTTGTTTTCCCAACTGACAGGGTCCACAAATCATGGAAGTTGGCTTTCCAAGAGATGGTAAGCCACGTACTAGGTCCTTTTTGACTAAACGAGTTAAGTCTCTAACGTTCATATGACCTAGACGTTGGTGCCACAGATCCATAGGAGTGATCGTGGCGCTATTGCAGACAAGTGAGGATGTGGGCTCAGTCCTATAGAAGTTATCCTCTATCCTCACCCCTTGCACTAAAAGTTTACCGGCTTGATTATAGACCTTACAAGCTTTCCGGTCAAACTTCACTGCAAAGTTATCGTCGCACAGCTGGCTGATGCTAAGAAGGTTTGCTTTCAAACCTTTGACGTACAGCACGTTCTCTAGCTTTGGAAATCCTGGTAACTCTAATGTACCTCGTCCAACTATGCTAGATTTGCTACCATCTCCAAAGGTGACTCTCCCATCATTATAATCCTCAAGATGGGTAAAATATGAGACATCACCTGTCATGTGTCTGGAGCATCCACTATCAAAATACCACTGAGAGGTATTATGTGCTTTGAGAGCAACATGAACAACAAGGACCTTTTTCTCTTTCTTAGGAACCCAAGAATAAGTACCTTTTTGTATTCCCTTGTGGTTGTTGGTTTTAGCCGGAATGCGGGGCGCATTCATTGATGGTAAGGTCATCCGTCGGAATTCCTCCATCAAACTCTGAGATGTGGCGGCTAGAAACTCAACACACTCTCTCAGACTGGCAAACTCATCAGTCTGATGTGGTGGAGCAAACGTACGTCGTGTCCGACCCAACTTATAGCAATCATCCCTAAGGTGTCCATTTCTTTTGCAATGGGAGCAAAAGGTCACAGTATTAGGAGGACCTTGGTTTGCTTTTCTTGGTCGAACTCTCCTTCTTGGTTTTTTATGACGGCCATAAGGAGTCGTAGTAAACTCAGGAATTGGTCCGGGTGCAATTTGGGATGTGGAGGCACCATCAAAACCTATTCCTTGCCTGTCACCAAAACCTAAAGCAGGACCGAGGAGCATCTTTCCCATCTTTCCAGATCTGTCCTCGATTTGTACCTTGACTTTCCTAGCTCTCTCAAGGTCATGAGTAAGCTGAGCAACAAGGGCTTCAAGTTTCTTCCGAGTCTCCAGGGAGGAATGGAGCTCACTCGTAAGACTAGCCACTTGTTTAGTCAAGTCCGCTTTCTCTTTCTCAAAACTGCTCTCTCTCTCTTTACGCAAATTCTCTTTACTAACCCAGGCAGACTCTCTCTCTCTCATGGCGGTGCAGGTGGAGGACTCTCTCTCTCTCATTTCTCCTAACTCCTCTTCTAACGCGGTGATCCTAAGCACTAGGGCTTTGTTACGCTTTTTAGTTTTAAAAGATTCATTATACAACTCAGCATATGCGCGTTGAAGGTTACTCTCGTCCTCACTACCTTCCTCCTCTCCCTCACTCTCTTCGCTCTCGCTGTCGAGGTGTCCCTGTGAAGTAGCAATCTCATCGTCGTGAGATGCACTAGGAGTACTCACATGACTAGCCATGAATGCGGTGAAGTTACGCTCATGCGGTGGCTCATCTCCCGAGTCCACCGACTCGACCTCACTGTCGTCACTAAGGGTAGCATTTAGGACAGCTTTACCCTTTTCCCTATTCAGACGAGTGGCACACTCAAACGCTCTGTGTCCCTTTCCGTCGCACTCAAAACACCTCTCACTGTCTTTAGGGGGTTCTTTGAAATCTTTCTTTTCAAACTTATTTTTCTGAAAATTCTTTTTATCTTTGAAATTCCCATTTTTCTTAAATTTCAGAATTTTCTTGAAGTTTTTAGCAAATAAGGCCAAATCATCTATGTCAAACTCACATTCAGAATCAGATGTTTCTATCTTTCTAGATGACTCGACTCTCTTTCTTGCCGACCCCTCACTTTTTCTCCTTGGGCTTTAAGGGCAATTCCCTTATCTTTTGGCTTGGCAGATTTAGGAAACATGTCTATTTCATAGGTTTGTAAATCTCCTACTAGTTCTTCCAATTTTAGTGTATTTAAATTACCCAAGGAATTTAGCACAGTGACTTTAGGTATAAAACGCTTAGGAAGGGAACGAAGAATCTTTTTAACAACTCTAGCATTTGGAATATGTTCACCAAGATTATAGCTAGTATTAACAATGTCAGAAAGTCTAGCATAAAATTCATCAAAACATTCATTTTCATGCATGGTGATGGTTTCAAATTGAGTTGTTAAATTTTGCAATTTTGACTCTTTAACGGCATTTGTTCCTTCATGGGTAAGTTGCAAAACATCCCATGCTTCTTTTGACGTGGTGCACGTCATTATGCGTTTGAACTCATCAGGTGTGACAGACCCAGAAATAGCACTTAGACCCTTAGAATTAAAAGATGACCATTTAAATTCTTCATCAGTCCAAGTAATGTCAGGTTTCAAGTTGGTCACATTATCAACAGTCACGGTGGGAGGAGTCCACCCTCGTTCAACCAAAATCCAGACACGTTCGTCAATGGCTTTTAAAGCCGACCTCATACGGGCTTTCCAATAAGCATAATTTGTCCCGTCAAAAATAGGCATTTTATAATATGATTTCTCCATTTGAACACGCTCTTTTCAAAAAATCAATTTATTTCAAAAAAATTGATATCTTAGAAAAATTTTGCGGAAAAAGGAATACGCGATAGATTAGCGTAACCTGCTCTGATACCAATTTGAAAGAGTTGGCGCTTGCGTTCAATTAAGAAATAATATAATAAATTCCTTTTTAACCCAAATTAACCCTAAGCATGCAATTAGGTGTGATTGAAACAATATGAAATTATGCAATAAATATTCAACACACAAAGTTTAAGGAAAAATCCCCCTCAGGGGAAAAACCATTTGTATATCACTATAATTTGTAAAAGACGGTTTACAATCGGATTACAATGAAATACAGGTTGACTAAGAATTACCCTCGGGTATCGGATTCTGTAGTCGCGGCTGGAATATCCCTTTCCAGTAGGGTTGGCGACTGGAACTATCCCTGTCCAGTAGGGCAGCAATGAAGAGGAAGAAGCGGTCCACTTCAAAAGGTTGAACAGCAGCAATGGTGTTCTTGGGTTACCAAAAATGATTCACAAATGTATGGAATTTGTGTGAATCAAAGGTATGAATCAATGGACTCAAATACCATGAAGACTTAAGAGTTATGGAACTCAGAAAATCGTGTGTAAGTCTTATCAAAAACCACCTCTGATCGTGGATTAAATAAGGAACTGTTTGCCCTAGAAAATCTGACCACGATCTGGCAGTGATTATCCTCGCCGGATCGGTCCGGTCGATTAGGCGGATCGGTCCGGTTAAGTCGGATCGGTTCTTTTTCTGAAACCGGATCGATCTGGTTGACATCGGATCGGTCTGGGAATTTTGCCTTCATCGGTTCGCTATGGATCCGGGGTATACTGGCTTCACCTCAGCAAGCGGATCGGTCCGGTACCTTTAGGCGGATCGGTCCGGATGAACCGGATCGGTTATATTATCTGGACCGGATCGGTCCGACCATCTTCGGATTCTGTTTGATATGAAACTTTAAATTTCTGCAACGGTGTTACGGCTTATGACATACACGAGTAACATGGACAAAATTGTCCTTACAACTTATATCCCTTTTATTAATTTTGAAGGCAGTAGAATAAATGGGAGAATCGGACTTTAGTCCTTAACCTTCTTTCTTGATTTTTGCGCATTCACCCCAACTTAGTTTCTAAAATCTTAAGAAGGCTTATATAATTTATAACCTAGGAATTTCATAATCCTCATATAATTCATATAGAGTCCATAATCTAAAAACTTTCTTCAACTCTAATTTATACCTCATCCTGTATAATCCATATATATTATTTAATTAATTTTTCAAGGCGAGATATTAAATTTTTGAATATAAATATCATAAAATAATGGAAAGTATTTTGGAAATGATTTTGAAAAGAAATGGACTTCCCATTTTCATAGAAGGATACTGCAAGCTATGGAGAACTAAAATATTTTTTATTATTCAATTTGTTGATTATTACTTATGGAAAGTGAATAGGGATAAAAACTCGCCCTTTTTATATAGATTGAGTTTTGAAAAGAAGAATTAACTTAATATTAAAGCTTTGAATTCTATATAATGTTGTCTCAAAAAAGGTGTCTCATTTCATGGAAGAAAATTAAGTGTGTAACTTCCTTATAGAGGCATTTATAGAAGATCCTTTAAGATCAAAAGAAAAGAACGTTGGAGAAAAACCCCTAGATTCATTAATACAACCCTTGCAACCTTCTTGTTCACTAAACCAAGAAGAAAAAGTCATTCACAAAAGTTCATCATCCAAAAACAAATCGTAATGTCACCCTTGTGTATAAGTAGAACCAATAAACGGTGAGGTAAATTAAAAACCTTTTAATATTAATTACTTTTCTAAAGAATATGTGATGATTGGCTATGATCACTTAAGTGAACTTTAGGATACATTAGTAATAAGTTATAAAAAACTCATTGAGACCCATGCCTCCATAAAAAATGAAAATAAAGACCTTTATATATCACAAGAAAGTTTTACAAAATAAAATAAGAACTTGATCTTAGAAAATAATGAACTTAACATTAAAATTAACACTTTGACGAAAGAGAAAATAAATACCCTCCTTTTTTGTCAAACAATCTACTAAGAAAACAAGTTGATTTGAGATTATTTTGAAAAAGTTTATCAAAGTAACAAATGGTTCAAGTTACATTATGGAAAACAAAAACAAGAAGAAAAGTAAGGAATGGTTTCTAAAAAGAAAATCAAGGAATTGGAAAGGGAAACCAGAAAATCTAAATACATTAAGCATGATGTCCATTCCATTTTTGCAAAATGAAAAATCATACATCTAAAATGTGATGCCCGACTAAAGTTAGAAAAAAAAATCAATTTTTATTATTTACGAAAATAAGTACCATACAAAATGTTGATTGTGATCTCGTTCGCCTAATGATTATTGCATATATTGTGGTAAAATAATCATATGTTTGATGTTTACAAAAAGGGGGAAATAAAAATTCATGAGTATAAACAAAGTATATCATCATACTCATTCATTAATAAACAACGACCCAAAACTTAAAGGGTACCAAAACTGAGCGTTTGTTCGTCATATTTGTAGGCACTCGAAGAATGCCAAAATGACCATATGCCCAAGAAAGGCAAGAAAAAGATTTGAAAGGTGATATATGGAATGTATCGATAAGATATTCAAATGATGAAAATAACGAAGACACATATTAGTGAGAGATCAAAGGCTTGACAAGGTCCTAAGTATTTATAGGAATCTAGTAATGGGTAACATCTAACCTCAATTGTTAAATGCTTATTGTTTTCCTTTACAACTAAAACTAAAGCACGTGATGCATAGAGCCTTTATTAAATAGTACACCTAAATATCGATCCAATAATCACGATAAAACATGTAAAAAATAAACTTGTTTCATTAAATTAATCAGTGAAGGCTTCATCACGTCTCAACTTATAACCAAATGTTTAGAAAATATCAATAATCTGAAAAATGGTGAGTATGCATTTACACCTTGAATCTCAAAACTTGAAAGTTGAAATATAAAAACAATTAGATGGAACATATTTGTGAAAGATTGTTGAAAAAATGAAATTTGTTGTTAGATCATATATCTAGAAAATATTGGGAAAATATTTGAAGAAAATAATTTGTTATATAATGGATGTTGAAAATGATGAAGATTCGTGTCTTTGAAAAGAAATGTGTGTAGGAAGAAAAAATGATTTTGGAAATGCCTTGGAGAAAGAGAAAAAATTCAAATATAGAAAAATAGTTCTTGAAGAATGAGTGTACAAAAAATAGTCTAAAAGATCCAAACATATTAATGTGGGTGCCTCATTTAACTATCTTAGCCCAAGTGAGTAACCCAATTAAGCTCGATCCAAGATAAGGGAAAATCCAACCCAAAATCTAAGGTCTCGTACATAACTGATTTAGTTATGATTCATTCAACCCCTAAAATCCCTCAAGAGATATTCTAGGGATTATGGGCTAACGTGGAGGTGCCTAATACCCCCGCCATCCGATAATTACATGTATATATTGAACCCCCGGTTCAGGGAAAAAGACACGCAATTGTAATCACTCCCCCTGGAGTAAAGAAAGATATAAAACAGAGAGAACCACCGTGGATGTTGGCCATTTTTACCGAACCACGTATATTTTTTGTCGTGTGTTATTGCAGTTATTTTGTGTTCTTTCTTTATTCTGGTGATCGCATTTGCTTATTATTTGTGTTGAGATTTATTGTCATCACAATTGGCGCCGTCTGTGGGAACCGATTATTCTTCCTTTAAGAAAGTCTTCACCAACAAGAACCCAGAATGTCTGATCACAGCAGTAACACCCCTCAAGCAGGGGAAATTCAAGAGCAACCCATTCCTCAGAGGGTTAGATCTGAAGTTCGGCGCTCAAACCCATGGCCTCGCCCAAAACGACAGGCCTCAGAAGAAAGCCAGGGACCAGGTAGGTCCATGAAAGTTTGCAGGTTGATCGATGCCTATGAGGCCAGGCTCCAAGAGCAGGAGGAAACCATTCGCAAGAAAGAACTGAGAATGCTCACCTCAAGAGAAGATTGGAGAAGATGGAGAGAGAACTCCGTCGCAACACAAGGCAACGTCATTATCTCACCCCTAACCCTCGGGAGAGAAGATCTCGTAGCTGAGGAAGGAGACCAGGACGTCGATCTCAAATAATTGAGGGACATAGGTCAAATAATGACTAGTCCAAGCAACAACAATCAGCTCGTCATTACAGGAGCCTAGGTCGAGGAAACGACGACATACGAAATTTAGTATGAAAAGAAATGGACTAAATTTAGCACATCGGGGTGCCACGTCGACCAGAGAGCTAGCTAGGTGAGCTCTCGGGACCCAGATGAAACCCCCTTTCTCAAAGGAGATAGAGGAAGAATAATCCCTCAAGAAGTTCGCGATGCTTAGATTAAAGATCTACGGTGGAAAGACTGATCCTATCGACCATGTCAGGCTGTATAGGCTAGCCATGACCCTTTGGAATCACAGGGATGCATTAATGTGCAGGATCTTTTCGTCGAGCTTACACGACGTGGCTCAAAAGTGGTTCGAGAGACTACCTCACAGGTTCATCAAGAGCTTCGAGTCCCTGCAAAGCTCTTCATAGCTTGCTTCATTACCAGGATCTCCCACCCAAAGAGGATGGATGCTTTATTGACTATGAAGAAAAATCCTCAGGAGAGCCTCATAGACTACACGAAGAGTACTGAGAACTGTTCAACGAGGTCGAGGACTGCTCAGATCAGGTCGTCGTCATATCCTTTAAGATTGGCTTGCCCAGTTTTTGCCTCTTACACCAGTCCCTCACTAAGAAGGAGGCCACGACCATTGACGACTTAATGGCACATACTAAAAAAACACCAAACTCGAGAACGTGACTCATCTCAATGCAGGGAAAAATGATCGCGCCAAGTTCACCGGCAAGGGCAGTGATAAAACTTAGAATCAAAAGAAATGAAATAAGAATGGGGGTAAGAGCGTCCCTAAGAGTGGAAATAGGATTGATGCCTCGAAAGCATTTCAGGCAGTGAACATAATTTTTAAAGAATCGATCTATAAGATTCTGGCAAAGATCAAGGACGAACCATTCGTTAAGTGGCCCATGAAGATGGGTGGAGACCCCTCAAAGAGGAACAACGCACTAAGACGTAATTTTCACAAAGAGAGAGGACACAAAATTGAGCACTGTAAAGCCCTCAAGTCTCACCTTAAAGAGTTAGATCAAACTGGACACTTGAGTGAATTTGTAAAAAAGAAGGCAGAGAAGGTAGCTGCATATGGAGATCAGAGGCTTGACAACGTGCTTAAGGAAGACGTTGGCCATGAATTCGCAGTAATTCATAGGGCATCCGATCTCAAACAGATTCAAGCAAACACAGCTCGAATGGAAGTCAAGAAGCTTACAACCATGATGCAATCTTTTCAGATCGATCCAGTCAGAATGCAAAAAGGAAAGTGTCGATGAGTAGAGGACATCGACTACAACAAAAACATTGTGTTTATAGATGAGGACTTGGTGGGAGTGATAACCCCACATCATGATGCATTGATCATTACACTCAGGATAGCTAACTATGATGTCGACAGGTTGCTCGTCGACCAAGGTAGCTCAACCGAAGTAATGTACCTCGACTTGTTCAGTAAGTTGAAGTTAAGCATCTTCGACCTAAAGAAATCCATTATTTTTCTAGTTGGCTTCACTGGAAAAGTACCCATCCCTTTGGGAAAGATTATCGTACCTGTAAGAGTAGAAAATATATCCAAAATGGTCGAGTTTCTCATGGTCGATATTGACTCACCCTACCAGGCGATCCTCGATAGAGGATGGATGCACGTGATGAAAGTCATCCCCTCTACCTACCATCAGAAACTCAAATGCGTAATTGAACGAGGAGTGGTGGAGATCCACGTAGATCAGGCGATGGCGAGAAAGTGCTTCATAGTAGCCATCCGCCCCAAGCCAGAGAAGAAGGTTGAGAAAGTTATATAATAACCCGCACTTTTATGGGAAAATTAAATTTAATAATTCAGTGCAATTTGGGAATTTAAGAAATCATCGTGAATAGTAATTTTGAGGTTTTCAAGGATTAAATGATTTTTGATGTGTATTATATTTACTTTTGGGATTAAGTAAATGTGGTTGAGTATTTTAATTATATGTCGCAGCTGGGTAAAGCGACAAAGGATAATATGTTCATGGGAAAACCCACATTGAGATGTATTGGGTTTAATTAGTGGATTTCGGTCAAGTACCTCGAATGGATATTTCAAGTGTGCAGTTGGTTTCGGAATGGACGAGATAGTCAGAATAGAGTATCCGGGAGTAGTGTTTGGATTCCGAGAATTTTGGACCAGTAGGGACTTGTAATTGAGTAAACGAGGCATTTTTGGGTTTAATAAGGGATAAACCCTTTTTCTCTCCTAAAAAAATGAGAGAGTGGGAGAAAGGAAAGAAAAAGAGAAAAGAGAGAGAGTAGAGGAGAGAAAGGAAGAGAGAAAAAAGAAGAAAAGGGAGCATCTGGCTAAACTCCGTGGGATTCGACTTGAGGTCGTCGAATTTTATCCACGAGGCAAGTGTTTACTTGATTTATTTCATTTAGTGTATATATCTCATATTCTAATTGGTAAACTATATAATTTTAGGTTAAAACCCTTGAAATAAATTTGGGTAATTTGAATATGAGTTTACATATTGATGTAATGTAAACTCTTAACGATTTCTAGTGTTAAAATCACGTAAATGGAGTGAAGAAAGGAATTGAAATGGGGGAAATGAGAAAACTAGGGTTTAATGAGTATTTGGGTTCAAATCTATGAAAATTTGTTTAATCCTTCAAATTTATTGTTGTATTAGTTAGAAATCATTGAGTAATTGAATATAATGTTGTTGGTAGAGATTTGAGACCATAAAAATGGAGTTTAGAATTGTTGGTTGGTATTTTAAGGAACTAATTTTTGAGGGACTGGAGTGATCAGTCGACCGCGCCCCTATGGCCGGTCGACCGCGTCAATGAGGAAGGGCCTACTGATTGGTTTGTTAAGCTTAATTTCAAACCTCGGTCGATTGGGGTTCCAGGGACGGTCGACCGGCACTCTGTTTTTAGCCCAAGATTTTGGAGATTGTTATTTCTTCTCCTCTTTGAGTTTAAAGTTAGGGCTTTTAAATTAGAGTATTAAAGAGAGTTACGTTTGAAAGGATTTGAGAAATTGTGAATTGAACATGGGTTATTTAAGAGATTAATTCGGGGTATGGACTTATCGAATGTTTAGGAAATGAGTGACATTTGGAGAACTTATTCGATAAGCATATATGGATATATTTATGTGGATGAAATAGATAAGGGTCATCTGCAATTGGGAAAATCCTATGAGGCGACTAGGATGGAAATTTGGGGTTATAGGCTAAGGATAAGTTAAGGGTATACTTATCATATAGCTATGAATTGGGATATTTGGAGAGTATATAAACCCCTAACAGTGATCAAGGTGTGAGGTATATTTATGTAAGAGAGTACTTAAATATCATTATGAGATTGGAAATTATGGCCATGTATACATTTGAGGAGTGATAAATGTATATATATATATGACGTGATTACAGTATATATGTGATATGATATGAAAATGTATATATATATATGTGTGTGAATGGTATATATATTTATGTGAAGCATACCCCCTCTAATGCTATCATGGGAAGTCGCCTGATGTGGGTGAGGCCCCTAGCTTGAGGACCAAGGAGCGTATAGTCCCCAAGTCATAGAGTCCATTGTTATATTATGTGATTTTTATTAGGAGTGAGACGTGGTGGGTATGTTTCGTCTCATTTTCTAAGAGGAAATATGACCTCTTCCCATACGTTGTGTTTTGGATTTTTACCATGTTGGTGATATTTAGTCCGACCGCTGGTACCCAGGATGGTATGTGAGTAATGCTCTGGAAGATGATAGCATTGAGAGACTGCATCCTCAAGTTATAGCTCGATGGGATGGTTATTATACTTGTGTGTATAGTATATTACCTGTGTATGAGAACAAGAATATATATATCTCTAACGAGAGTAAAGCGATAAAATGAATAAAGATAAATTCTCATTCCGGGAGATTTCATCCGAACTTATATTGTGATATGTATATGAAAGTGAGTATGATAATGTATATATAATTAAATGAGCATGTATATATACGTGGTGTACTGAGGGTCTAATGGATCTTGGAAATTGACACAGCCAAGTAGTAGTGTATCAGGAGGGTTCCTTGTTTGGATTTTGCTTCGCGAGACACCCCACGCATGAACATGGCACAGTTTTGAGACTGGGGAGAAGTTTATCTCTTAGTACTCAGTATCTAGGACTTTTAGAGTTTGGGGGTGACGGGTTAGTTAGGCAGAGTAGCTTGACTAGGATGTTTAGAGGGATACGTTAGGTGTGAACTATTAGAAGAGAGGTGAGGGGTATCTCATGGGAGAGCGATACCAATTTAAGTATAAGATAAATCATGTTTTTAAAACAAATAAAGCATTTATGCACTTGTAAAATATTTTCACAACTCGGGCTCTGACTCGTTTATCTATTTTCCTCTCTTTTGCTATATATATATATATATATAGGTGTCCAGACACAAGGACGCCTGGATGATGATTCCTTCGAGTCAGACGTCTGCTGCAGTAGCTATGGATGCATGCAGGTTTTTTTTAGATGCTTCTATTCTTGCGATGTAGATAGGAATCATTGTAGTATCACTCAGGCCAAAAGCCCAACTGTGTGAATGTTTTAATTGAATAATTTGTTTAAAAAATATTAGTTAATGTAATACCCCGTATTTTTATGGCTTTTAAATTCAAGGATTTATTAAATTTAATTGAGATAAATTAATGTAATATTAATTCAAAAATTTGTTTTAAATATTTACTAGCGTGACGAGAGTTAGTGATTATTGGGAAATTGTCAAATATTACTAAATGAGTAAAGTAATATATAAGATTGCTTTTATAAAAATTGTCACGAGTGAATAAAATGGCGATTATGGAAATTTAAGTCGGAATTTGCCCGTGTCGTGTCAAGACTCAATTATTATTAGTAAAAGTGAATAATTTATAAGTTGCCCGTATGGCCTTTTTGAGTTCCCCAATGTGTCCGAGGGGGTCAATATAGTCAAAATAATGTACCCGAGGGTTTAGTTCGGGTCTCGGGGGGTTTTAAGCCTAATTGGCATCCCGGGAGGGTATTATAGACATTTTACATTTTTGGGCAATTAAACCCACGAATTTCCTACGGATAAATCAGCCTTTAGGAGTTGTCTTCTAGGGTTAACCAACACAAAACCAAAGAACGACCATTAGAGAAGAAGTTGGAGAGCTTTCCAAGCAACCCAAGGTCAAAGACTCATCCGTTTGCACCGCCACCGCCACCAAATCGTAGATCGCGCAATGGGGAACGTAACCATACCTTTTCATCCACGAAATTAGAACCTTGAATTCCAGGCAAGTATCTATCTTGCATTGTTTTTAGTTAATGTCTCACCCATGTTAGTTTAGGATTATCAAGAACATGTTTTATGAAAGAAATTGATAATTTAAAGACTTTAAATCGCATGTTTAGAGAAATTTAATATATTCTGGACATACCCATCACATGTAGAGGATTACCCATGAATTAGTATGAATTTAGAAACAAGAAATCTGGGAAATAATTAGAAGAATGTATGGTTCCTCCAAAATTAGGGTTCTTGAGGATTATGTCAATTTTACCCCATTAATTCGATATCGTTGATGAATTTGAACATGTTTCACGTAGGAAATCAGGTAGTTAGGTATATAGTACCAGTTGTAATGTTGTTTGGGAGTTTGGGAAAAATTGATAGAGGTTTTGACGACTTCTGGTGATGAAACTCGTAGGATAGTATATGCAGAATCTGGGTAATATCTCAGCGATCGATCGATCGACCTTGAATGTCGATCGATCGACCTCTTCTAAATTTTGAAGGTTGTTCTTTATTCTTAATGATTAACCCTGCGTCACTTTGCGGGAACCCTTATACATATTTTATTTACCATAATGGGACTTGTGAAAGACCAGTAGGTTTGTAGGCAAGGTTCGGGTGATACGATTCATATGTGACTTAACCGTGGGGTTTCGGGAATATAAATTTAGTGGGAAATCATGTGTACATTATGGTATATCTTGTGAGGATTAAGGAAGACTTAGACCAGTAGAGTAGTGAGGGTGCACCTACTGATTTTATATCATTTTGAGATGATCCACTTCGAGAGTCGAGAAGTACATAAGGATTTGTTATACATAATAGAATAAAGAGAGTGATTTACTTATATATAAAACTCGAGCGTGATATGTTACGCATGGCTAGAATAATATTTTGGGTCGTGGGTGCACCTAATTTAGAAATGTGAATATTTATATATATATGACTGTGTGATTGTGCATATTATATATCTGTGTAAAAATTATATCCGGGCTAGTTACTATCGCAGGGGTTTCTGCATCGGGACGGTCTTATCTTGATTGGACCTTTCTGGGGGATATTGACGTGTACCCTAGAACATAGTATCCTCGATACAGGCTATCTAAAAATGATAGTCAGATGTTCTAAGAGACGTGAAGGTATGTGCTGACCTCTTAGGATCTGGAACTATGCTTCGCCTCTATTTGTCTGTGTATTGTGTTAATACAGTTCGAGAGTGATTCCGGAGTAGTATTTCCCTTAGTTTGCATGATACGAGGACTTGATAGCAGAGTATGCCAGCACCATAGGTTTTATGTGGGGTGTCGTTAGTATATATATTATATGTGTGACTAATATATATATATATATATATGGGAACTTTCTACTGTGCGTATAAGTAGATAAGTAATGTATAAATGCTTCAATTTTATTATAAGTGTTCGGGAACTTTATAAAGGAAATGAGTTGTTCTAAATAACGTAAGAAATCTTAAAGAGAATGATTTCCTAAAGTAAATATCATAACCTCACCTGATAAAACCTTATGGAGAATAAGTTAGAGAAACTTATGAGATTTATTAGTACGGTAGGCGTGCACACTAGATGAGAGGTGAGAATTTTTAAGAGGGTGTCTCATACTAACATGGTTGTTGCATTAGCCGGTAAGCATTTTAAATACTTGCTAAACTAAATTTTTTAAAATGTTTTACACTCGGGCTCTGACCCGTTTCCTGTCTTTTTCTCTCTCTTGTATATATATATATATATATATATATGTATGTATTACAGGTGCCCATCCACAGAGGCGTCATGCTTAGATTCCTTGGAATGGACGCGCTGCAGCTTATGTGGGAGTTGCAGGTCATTGCTTAGACGACCTCGTTGTTGACTCTACTCTTAATTTAGTTATGATTAGTCAGGGCATGTGTCGCCCGTTTCCCTATTCAGTTGGATTTGTCAGAGATTTATGTTCATTTATTTTCAGTATTTGGTACTCTTTGGAATGTAATTCATGTCAAGATGATTTCATTTGTAGTTTTTAAACTTGGTATTGGTTTATCTGAATGGTTGAATTCTTAGGTGTTTATTACCGTTCTTCATATTTATGTGATTCTTCAACTGTTAATTATTAAAAAGGTTTTTATATCTGGATTTAAATAAAATGTAAATCAGGTTTTAAATTACTTTGACACTTAGCTTAATTATTTAGGGTGTTTAAATTGAAAATTTATTTTTGCGACAGTGATGTTAAGAATGAACCAACCGTTCACCTTGATTTTAATTTATTAAAGGACAGATCACCCGATATTTAATTAGGCGGGGTGTTACGGGTGGTATCAGAGCATCAGGTTCCATTTTCCTTTAGGATCTGTCCGGATTATTTCGTTTATAGCTTAGCGTCTTTGATTTAGAGCCCTAATATTAGGAATGTTGTATTCATCGTTATGCGTTGGGAATTCGTGCTTCTGCGATTTGTTTATGTGAATGATGAACTCATCCAGATTATTTAAATTTTCAGATGGATTGTCAAGAAGAACAATCTAATGCCGTTAGGGGAGTCAATGAGCAAGGTCAGCTCACACCTCAGGTGTCTCCAGAGAGAGTATCAACCGCCAAGTTAGCAGGTATTATGGCACAGGTTGTTACCACTGCGGTCTTACAGTATCAAGAACGCAGCACACAGCTTATAAGGGGGAAAAGATCTATAGAGTATAGTCAATCTGTCATAACTAGAAATAACAAGTGTGCGAAGACACTAAAATCACAACAATAACCTCCTCAAGATCGTAAAAGCTACGAAGGTAACAAATTGTGTAGGGAAACCCAAAAGCGTCGGGGACAACGAAGCCAAGGTCAGAGTGAAGTCACAAAGAGGTGTTTTAAATATGGAATGGACGGTCATGAACGTCGAACTTGGCCAGATCAGACTAGAGAGGAACTCCAACCCAACCAGTGAGAACTTTCAAGACACTGCTATAAGTGTGTTCAAATAGGTCAAAAGTGGAGGGACTGTCCTCAACCAGATGTAATTTTTTTATCAAGATGCTCAATAAGGCTAACAAGGCCAAGGAAAAAGTGGAACTGTACAACCGGACCAAAACCAACAGAGTCACAAAATGAAATAATTTAGAGGTAGATACTTCAATTGCGGCAGGATGGGTCACCGGAGGCAGGATTGCCCAGATAAGAGTAAGATACCCCAGTAGCAGGGGCAGAAACAGCATGAATGTGTGTACGACGTCCAGCATACTGAAATTCAGCAGCCATCATCTGCCATTGATGGTACGTTCTTTCCTTATAGTATTATGGGACACGTTATATTCAATACTGGGGTGTCATACTGTTTTATAGATACTCACTTTGCACGGACCTTAAGATTTTTAGACACTACTGAGAGTGCGGTGTCATGCGTAGACTCATCATTGGGAAAGGGTATTAAATTTTCTTTATACGCCGAGGTGTAGGTATATAGTTTGGTAGTTTTATTTTAACTGCAGTCATACTAGTTTTAGTCATACATGAGCACGACGTCATTATTGGCATGGATTGGCCCGTTGCGTACAGAGCCATGATAAATTGTTTCGATAGGAGTATTATCTTTTCCATTGGGGGGCAGGAGATGTTTTGGTGGTGATGCCTCGCCTAAAGGGAGGACCTTCCACCCATTTGTATTACATAAATGAGGATACCTCTACGGAGATTGTGATTCTCCAGGATTCGATTCCAAACGTTCGTGAGTTTCTGAATGTATTTTAGGAGATAATTGGGTTATGTGTTGAAGTATTTTGTGGAGAGTAAAACCACATGAGTTACAAAAATTCGAAGGGAGAATAAGGGCAAGGGTATGGTGCTTACAAGGGAAATGGTTAATATAATTTCTGATTTGGTTCAGACAGATGCGTTATGTTCGGAAGACCATTAAGTAGCTAAGGCGATGGGCAAAGTAGAAGTATGAGTTTTATCCTCAGAGGATGAAGAGTGCTTTATGTGACACGAGCGAGTAATTATATTTTTGTTTATTGCTAGATTCTCTTGCGAGAAGAATTTAGGGCATATATCTATAGCATTATTATTATATGTATGTTTTCCCTAGTAAAGTGGGATTGTCTTTAGTGTTCTCCACGGAGGACAAATGGGTGCACTATTAGTTATTTATATTCTTTATTGAGAATTCTCGTATTAGTGATGTGATATGAGAGTACGATATTATACTAATTATGGTTTTAAAAAAATGGTTAAAGCAATAGTGCGTAATGATTTCAAGGCTATCGGATTGGTTGCAATAGTGCAGCATGTTTTGTTCTGGCGAGACCTCACCTGCAAGAGGGTCGGACTCGCACTTATATTATCTATTTTAGAGATTTCGAAGGGGATAGTGGTCCTGAGATATTCGATCCCAGTGTGTGTAGGGACTTTGTTGTTGTGATTCAGTATGTATTGGGCCTACTGTTAAGCGAAAAGATTTAACTCATTATTATGTTTATCACTCAGGACTTGGTGTTAGGAAGAGTGCATTGATATATCCATCCTTTAGAGATGTGAGAGTTAAGATTTGTACCCATGTGTTTGGGGACAGGATTTTGAGAACCCCGATTGTATGTATTCGAGGTTTATGGAATGTGATTACCACCAATACTGAACGATTGTACAATTGGAGAAATGTTCTTTATTAAGAGTAATTACGGGAGGAGATGTAACTTTTTTCTGTCAAGAGACAGAATAAAGGGGTACAAGTTATGGACGAAGGGCCTAACGGATTTTGATAACCGACAATGCTAGAAAGTAGTGTATCGAGGGGTTCCTTGTTTGGATTTCTCTTTGCGAGACATCCCACGCATGAAACTTAGCGTAAGGTTGGAAGTAGGAAGATGTTTGGTCATTAGTCTATGAGTTTGGTACCTCGGTCGTAGTAGGAGAAGGTAATTATATCTGTAAATTGGAAGTTAAATTCAGAATTAAGGCCAGTGGAGCCGGTTATGTGGAAAGAAAGCATTGAAATTTTTATCTTATCACCACGAGTTGAGGGGTGGAACGATGATAAGGAAGATTTAAAATTTCAATTTCTAAGGTGATTGAGAGTACCCAAGTGTTATAATTACGTTGTGAGCATAAGGAAAATAAAGAATTGGGTGTTATGTGTGAAGCGTAGGTGATGCTTACGCTAGTATGCACGGTTTATAGGGTGTGGGCATCCTGGTTAGCTGATATTAAAATCCTTTGAGTTGAAGGGACGTGGGAATAGACTTGTGGAATAAATGTTTGTGGGATTAACGTAACGAAGTGGAAGTGGTAGAGTGGATTGGGAGCAGTGTGAAAGACGATAAATCCATATATTTGTGTTCAGAGTAGCACACCGAATCTAGTTGGAAGGCTGTGGGAAGCCATTTAAAAAGGGGTATTCCTTGAGAAGGGTAAAATTCAATTATTATGGAGAACACTCGGAGCGGAGTTGTAATTAGTCAAATATTGAGAGCGACTGACGCGTACAAAGAGTGAGGATGTTAGTATGGTATAAAAGGTTTGGAAGTGCACATCGTGGAGAAAAGTGCATGAGTAGAAACTTTCAGTATACGGAAAGGAAAGAATGGGAGTATCAATGACACTTAATGTGACACATTACAAGTAGAAGTCGATGTCGAGCGGGACATTGTGAGTACTCTCTGCATGCACCACTCATAGATAGAAAACGGTTGGAATAAGAGGATCAACCAAAGAATTTTGTGGCTATCGACAATTCCTGTAATGGAAGAGGCCAGTAAAGTCGGTAAAGTTTCTTGGATGGGTTTCCACCCTCAAGGCAAGATCAAGGGTTCATCCGAACATGTGGAACAAGTCGCCCAAAAAGGAAGTGATTGGTAGTCCTTTGGGGTGATTTACAATATTAACTAGTGTGCCCAGTCTTCTTTTGAAAGGAAGGATCGCGCGGGTACGTGATCCTATATGGTATTATTTTCTGAATCGGGATGAGATTTTTGAATCCCACCTTCAATATGGGATTTTAGGAAGCAGCGAGGATAACGTTTTATTTTGGGTAGGATGTATCACCCATAGCCAGGGAGTAGGCACACGGTGATTAACGATTAGTAGAGACGCGTTAAGGTAATTTTGGAGTCTTGGTGATCATTTAATTTCAACAACAGATATATCTAGCAAGTGAAGTATAATGAGGTAGAGTTTCGTGGAAGCACTCGCACCTGTTTGTCGCGAACGAGGTGTTTATTGAGGTTTTGGTGTGGAAAAACCTTAAATATTCTCCCTCTGTATGTTTAGAGGTGAGCGAATAATCAGAATTTTCGATCTGTCGAGAATAATTCGATGACTAAGGTGGAATTACCACGAACCACTTTAGGCGGCTTAGAATTTTGTAACCAAAAATTGAGATTTAAAGAAATGACAAAATTGGCCAGATGTTCATATAGTTTCTCTTAGCATAGGAGTTTTGTATTTAGAAAAATACGAGTAGTTGACCCGTAGTGAGGTGCGGCCTCCTAACAATATTGATAATGGAAGTCAATGATGTATAGGCTCGTCTTACGCGAATGTCGTCGGTTATGAGCACAATGTGACGTGTCGTTAATGAGAGCGTTTAACAAGCTTACTGTGAGACGGGGGCTATAGTGATTGAGCGCCTTACTTTGTAGATAGTTTGCGTACTAATAAAGTATCCATAATTGTTTTCATAGGTAGGCATAGTATGAAATTTTGGTTCCTCGACCTAAGATACTTACAGATTCTTACGAAGGCACGGCGAACTCGGTTGCTCGCATCGGGACCAAGAATTTTCCTAGTTGAGAGGTAGCAGGAATATATTCCTCGACATCGATGAGCTACAAACCATATAAGTATTGGAGAATAAATAAATCATTACACAAAAGGGAACAAAGTTTCATTTCATTAAAAGAAGGTTCAAAGTACATCAGCAAATATAAAGAATAACAGAAATACAAAGATACAAAAAGTTCCCTAAAGAAGACTAACTGGCAATCTCAGTCTGATTTGAGGACGCTAGTTGCTTCCTCTAATCTGCGATAGTACCAGGTACACCTCCCAAAGATGGATTAGTCCCCATCCCCTAATCAAGGGGAGCATCAGTATAAGTGGTCAGGACAGCTGGAGCACCTTCATTAGCAGCAAGTGGAGGCATCTCATCCACAATAGGCTTTGGGCCAGGGTCGGGCTCGTTAAAGAGGGGGAATCAACATCCACCTCGACAGTGAGCAAGGCCTTATCCCAACCCTTTTTTAAATTGAGACAGCTATTATAGCCAATCTGGCCCTCAGCATCCTCACACACTGCAACCCATCCTGCATTGTACGAGCTCTCCTTGAAGGTGGCAGCCTCAGATTCCACCTTCTTTACATTCCGAGTAACCACCTTGTTCTCCTCAACCACCGCCAGCTTGCTCGAACAGACCAAGTCATAAGACTGCCTCGGCTCCTCGAGCTTCTTGGTCGCTGCCTCTTTTGCCTTGTTAGCCTTGGCCAAGGTAAGGTCGGAAGACTTATAATCAGCAGTAGTAGCCTTTGAATTCTTTTCTAACTCAGCATTCTTCCTCGCCAGCTCATCATTGCTACGATAGAGGACGATGAAGTCAGAAATAAACTACAGAAAGAAAAAGAACATTAGCGAGAGAGACATTAAAAGGAGAGATGTAAAAATAGAAGAGTTAGAAAAAACTTACCAAGTCTAGCCCCTGACTTACCTTCAGGGCTAACTGGTCGATCCTCGTGGCAGACGACCTCTGGTGATCAGCTGGAAAAACTGCTCTCTTGAACACCGTCGGAGACAACTGAGTGGAAAGGGAAACAGAATCCCCCTCAGCCAGGGCAGACACGGGACCAAAGATTTTTGTGTCTTGGTCCTCACTTCTTCTCTCCTTCTCTCTTCCTCTCTCCCCTTCTTCTTTATCTCTTCTTCCTTCTTTCTCTCTCTCTCTTTCACCAACGCCTCCTCTTTTTTCTTCCACTCTTACTCGTGAGCAACATTGTGGGAGCTAGTGGCAATGTCCCCACTCCCAGATTTCTTCTTCTTCAACCTGAAAGTAAGAAATATATTATCTTCATCATCATCCTGGATCAAATTTTTTCTAGGAGGAGCCATAATTTCCTCCCTGGAGCTATCTGAATCCTCTGAGTCCTCCGGAACCTCTGAACCCTCCTCCAAACTGAAAGATTCTTCACCCTTGAGCTCCCCTCATTATAATCACCTTCAGCTCCACCCCCGTCAGCTCCCTTATTCTCTTCACCAGAGTTGTTTTCCTCCTCGTCTAATTGAATTGGGTCAACAGTAACCTCCTCTGTGATATCTAGTTGAGGAATACTATCCACAAGTCGAGCGATGAAGATGGACTCGATGTTCTTGTAATCCAAAAGGAATTGGGCTGATCAGGAATGCTCACCGTCAGCCAAGTATTCCCTGATCTTCCAAGCCTTGACCAGCTCAGCTGCTCAAATCTCTGAAGAGCAGGTTCTTTATCTTCCTTGAAAGAGAAAAAGAAAAAAATATAAGAAAGACAGTACAATAATAAAAAATCGATTAGCAGAACACAAGTTGTGCCTACGTATATATTCCTCCCCATAAAAGAGAATCATAGGTCCCATGTAGCTCTCCCTTTCAGTTTGGGGAGGGAACTGCCAGTTCCTGGTAATAAACCCCTCTTGCCAATAATTTTTGTGGGAATCAAGTAGATTTACTGCCAATACCCTATCAGGACTCCTAGCTTTGAGATAAAGGAGACCAGAGCTCGTTCGAGAGAAAGAATAGCAATAACAAATTTCAGTAAGACCTAGATTGTTGCCATAGAGCTTATTGATCTATGTACACCATTGACAATCTTCCAAACATTTGGAGATCATTATGCAGGAACTATATAGAAATAACTAAAGAAATGCAAAAATAAGCAATTTGGGGGAAAAGTCATACCCCTTGGGACAACATAAGAACATGTATCCAATGACCATACTCAATGTCTCTAACATTATGATGAATATGGGAACATTCAATATCTACCCAGTTTGGAATATTGTAAAACTTCTTAAACTCAGCTATCGACCTATTACCTATTTTTTCCATCAGACAAGAAAAACCCTAGCAGAGATACGAACAGAAAAAGAAAGGAGAAGGAGTTTGAAGAACTTATGAAGTAAGAATCAGCTTGAGACGATGCAAAACCACAAGCAAAGAAGATGGGAAGATAAGAAAGAAGCTCAAAGACGGAAGACGAGACCTAAAAGTGAGAAAGCACAGTAAGAAGTTGGAGAAATTTTGAGAATGCAAAGAAGTTTGAAGCGACGTAAAAAAATGGCTTCTCCAAACTTGTTTAAACCCTCTCAACCATGACACAGAGAACGAAGCAAATCTGCGGCCTAAATATACTCAAGAAATATGCTTCGATCCCCAAAGTGCTACTCAATTCACAAAAATGTCATTAAGGTTGTTATTTAAAATTATTGAGCCCAAATTATGACCCAAAAAATTTAGGCGCAATTATGGGTACGTCGTTTAACGATCCTGGCCCATGTGAGTAGACCGATTAAGCCCAATCTAAGATAAGGGAAAATCCGGCCGAAAATATAAGGTCTCATACATAACTGATTTAGTTATGACCCATTCAACCCCTAAAATCTCTCAAGAGACATTCTAGGCACCTCCACTCTCCGAGAATTATATGTATATATTGAACCCCCAGCTCGGGGCAAAAAACACGCAATGGTAATCACTACCTTGGAGTAAAGAGATATATAAAACAGAGAGCACCACTGTGGACTTAGGCCATTTTTGTCGAACCACGAATATTTTGTGTCGTGTGTGATTACAGTTATTTTGTATTCTTTCTTTATTATGGTGATTGCATTTGCTTATTATTTGTGTTGAGATTTATTATCATCACAATTAATTTTGATGTAATTCATTTGAGTTAATATGTATTGATTAAAATTTCTCACATTGCTCATATAATGTCCCTTACACTTTAAATAACATTTGAAATATCACACTTAAACTCTTGTTTACATTAAACACCCTCGCGTTAGGACTCCCATAAATTTGTTAAAAGTTCATTTCACATGAACTCTTAGACATCCAAAAGTTATGATTTTTCCTAATGGAAAGATATAGTTTTACAAAATCTCTCAAGTTGACATACACATGAAACATGATTAGATATCACAATAATTGCACTTATGACAAATTGTCACATTATACCCACACACATAGGAGATTAAATAAAAATATTGGTATAACTAATTGATTCCACATGACTTCCGCATAACAAATGCTACGTGATTTACATTTTAATTACCTAGGAAATAATCTTGATATTTTCAACACTTGAAGTGTAGCTCAACAAAACTCTTTTTAAAGTTATTCACACTTTCCACAAGGTCACAACATGTGAAAAGAAAAGGTTTGAAATTAAAAATCAGTCTATAACAGATATTTAAACCTCCCTTATCACAAATAGTTGTGGTAGATACATCCAGAGGAATATATTGATAGTGTGCCTCCCATGAACCAAAATAGGAGATAAAATCTATGAAAATGACTTTTTCTTTAGAACAAAACATGAAAACTTATGAACCTTGAAAACGCATAAAATTATGAAGACTTTATGCAAAAAAAAATCATGTTTCATAATTTATGAAAGATTGGAGGAGAAAGACAGCTTTAAAAACAACATAATGTTAGGAAAATGACACATTGGAAAACCTTGAGAAACTTGAAAATCCATTGACCTTGGAGTCACCTTGATTTAAATACATTGGAGGATTATTTGACTATATCTTGCACTTCTCATATATCACTTACACACCCAATCTTCAAATTCTCCAATGACTAGCCTCTTGATATTTTCACATGTGTTTATGATTCGAAAACCTCCATATGTGAAGCATACCATTGGTGAATGTTTTCATACTTCCTTATAATGTGATATCTATGACACATGACACACGAATGTGTGATTTTGTCCAATTGTACTTTAAGCTAATACTTATATTATTACTGTAATATTTCTAAATTGAAATGCTTAATCCAATGACATTGGTGTATAAACGATATTAAAATGTATTAGTGATATGCATTTGTTATGTTTCTCGTATGTTTCACCTCACGAGAATTAATTATTATGTATGCATGTCCATTACTCATGAAAAAAATATGTTATTATGAAAAAAAAATGGAAAACACTAGAATTCATCATTTTAATCCTTGAATATATTTTATCCATGTAAGAAAAATGGCAATCCCACATGAAATATTTTCATGGAAACATCTTAGAATAATGGAGGATATTCCATCAAAAATGAGAAAGGTACACTTGAGGAGATTTTGATATAAGTGCACACATAACTCACTCTACAATTAGGTTATACACATTCATTTGATGATATCTATTTCTTATGAACTATCACTCAATGCAACATTTGTTGAATTCTGTAAATGTTAAAGTTCGATGTGATATTGATTGCTTGTTGGATTCGTAAATTTCCAATTAAACGCTTATTTAATTAGATGCCAAATTTCAATCCAAATTTTATTTAAACCCTAGCACATGCATCTATGTAAATAAACCAATTATGCCATCACACACAAACATAAATTTCTAACACACAAATTTTAGGAAATAATCCTTCGCAAGGGTAAAACCTTTATTTTAATAAATGTAACAACACTTACAAAAATCAGTAATGAATATTCCTCAGAACACTCATATAGGCCGTAACCTAGAATCAGCAATGGATTAACCGCAACAAATCCACAAGAACCATAGCTCTATTTTCAGCAAGGAACACCCTCAAGTCTTTCTAAATGACCGTAGTCGTCAGCCAACAAATCCCTCAAGATCCACTAAGTCAGGAGTAGAGAAATCCTCCCAACAAGAGAAACTCCAGCAAAATTGTATCTTAAGTTGAAAAATGATTCACTAAAGTAACTGCGATGATTTGTGAATCAAAAACAAACTTTTTAAACCTCAAAAAGAAGAAGATAAAAATTCGACAGATTGTAGTTTTCGTGTATCAAAACACTCAGGTCTTCTTGAACAAAATGGACTCGTAAAACTGGTATTTATAAAAAAGTTGAGTCGGCAGGCTCGTTCGAATGAGATTTCAAGGTCACTCGAACGAAAACTGATGTCATTTTATACATGACCGTGCGATCTTCTAATGACCTTAAAATATATAAAACAGTAGGATGTCGTTAGATAAAATCATCTAGCGAGTTTCAAGAGACCCTTCGCATGACATGCAATGTCGTTTGAAGGTGTCATTTGAACGACTTGCTCCTGTCATTTGAACGACATGTATATGTCGTTAGAACGACTCAAACGAAAAATTATTTTCTTAAAAACTCCACCTACAGGTCTTAGAAAAATTATTTTGACTAAATAAAAATGCTCAGGTTGATAAAAACATTTTAAAAAATATCCCAACACTTTAAATGAAACATTAAGGGACTTAAACACAACCTTACCAAAATCAATCTTGTAGAGGCTTGTTGTTTAAGAAATTTGATATTCAAATCGGTCTTGATTCATGTATGATATTTAACTTTCTTATATGGGTGTAATGTAATACGACGTACTCAAATGTAAACGGACTATGTAAAATATGTCCTTATAAATCTCCCCTATGTCTATGCCAGTAAAACTAAAACCAATCTAAATTTTCAAATAAAATGTCCTATATAAATCTAATACCTTCCCATGAACCCAAAAATGAAAAGGTACTAAGAATTTAAGTCTTAAACTTTTCTTCAAAAATCTTCAACTTGAAATCTCGAAATCTCTTTTGTTTTCCTTGTGCTTCCCATTGTGTGCGTTACACATGTCCTCAAAGTACCTACACACAATAAACAAAGCAAATACCTTTGTAACGTATCGAGTTTGATATGAGATAAGAATAAATAAAAACAAAGATAAAATCTCAAATCTCCCCCATAATGCAGAATCTCCCCCATAATTCATAATTCGTTCTCCCCCATAATTCATAAAATCACAAATCTCCCCCAATAAGCACAAAAAAACGACTATGCTCATGCAAGGAAATACTCAAAGGCTTCCACATGCCATTTTTTATTTTTCATTTTTTTCAAAAAAATGCAAAAATAATTTGCAAAACATCACACCATGAATTTACACTAAGATAACCAAATCCTGGATACGGAATGAATGGGTGTGAACAAATTCGATAGTAAGATCAATGAAATCAAACATAATATATGTGCACAATGAATACGGATACTCCTAACGAATGAACTCAAAATCGTCTGTAGGTGTAAAATAGTGTTGAATTTAAATGACATCAACTCAATCTATCAACACATCAAAGTCAAGAATGATTTTCACACCAATAACGTTTAAATCTATGTAATGATTTTTCATGACGTTGTCAGGACGTGCAAACTCGTTTTATTTCCATCCAACCTCCCTCATAAATAATAAACTTTTATTTTTTCAATTGAGGTGATCTAAACTAAATGGCCTTAGCTACTTTTTACAATTACCACACTTTTTAGGCTCTTTTTAACCTCATTGAATCTTGGCTACTTTTTTCAATGCCACACTTTTATTTTGTCCGATTTAAATGGTGGCTTAATCACAAAGGATAAGTGTACCTTTTGTATCCCTTCCCCGTTTTTCACTCATCATTTTTAGATTAAACAAATTCCTCAACGGTAATGGTTCTTATATACACTACTTTCATTGTCAAGTTTTATCGCATTTGGTCCGTTTTAAAGACAAGATTGAGATGAAAACACTTCGACCAAGATGTGATAGACAAGTAAAATAATCAAACAAATTTGTGCAAGTGTGCATTAAAGGAAATTATGAGTCAAATATGTAGGTAGTGATCAACTAAAAACATCTCAATGACTCCACACATTATAAAGCACAAAATGAAATGACGACGCATATCAAAGCACTATCAAATAGTCACATGGATATGGAATGATGTAGTGACTTGGCCATTCTAAATGTACATTCATAAAAGGCGCAAACAAAATACAAAAATCTTTTTGTGTTTTTCCAAAAAAATTATCAAAATAAAATCTTTTGGCTTTTTCAATTTTTTTCTCAAAAAAATAGAAAATCTTTTTGTATTTTTTTTTTAAATTTCAAAAACAAAAATCTTTTTTGTTTTTCAAAAAATATATAAAAAATGGAAAAATTAAATACAAAAGTGGTAAACACTAGAAATAAGAATAAAATATCATCATGAAAATCATCCCGTGCTAGGAAAAAAGTTTAAACCTCAACCATTAGGTGCGAAGGATTTTTCCACTGGTAGTGACATCATATGAAAAAATCCATCAAATCATGTGAATGTTGACGAAAAACTTAACTTGCTCTTGAATATGTTCAAACTCTCTCATGTAATCATTCGGAGTAGGAAAAGTACCATGTGTGTGTGGGTGCGTGTGTGGTAACACGTGGCAAAACTCTATGTGACACACTACCCAACTTAAAATAAAACTCCTTAAAGTGCCCTCTCTTCCTGCAATGGGTGCAAATATACACGGGTGTAGTAACACCTCTCTCAAAACATTTAGGGCGCACTCTCTTATCTGTAATGGGATACCTAGGTGGGTTGGGTCGAGAGACATATAGATCTATCAAAAACTAGGGAACTGACTTGGGTGAAACACAGGAAGTGGATTCACCGTCATGACCTATTCCTAGTCTCTCAACATTACCCAAAGCAGGACTGAGGAGCATCTTTCCTACCTTCTTAGATGTATCCTCTAAAGTAACCTTAACCTCCCGAGCATGTTCGAGATCTCTCTAGTTGTAATGCACGGGCTTCAAGTTCACACTTTTCCAGGACTACAACGATCAACTTCTCACTCAAAGTAACCTTCACCTTCTCTAGTTGACTCACCGACACCTCAAATCCTCTCAAAACTTCAATCTCTCTCTCCAAATCTAACGCCTTAAGACCTAAATTCTTATTCAACTTATTCTTCTTTAAGGTCGGTATACAAATCTCTAAATGCTTGTTGGAGTTCACTTGCACCTTCACTCTCAAACTCACTATCACTCGAACCACTCAAATCATCGTCAGGGCTCTCACATGTACAAGTATCCTCATCATCGTGGGATAAACTAGGTTTGCTCACGTGACTAGCTAAAAAGGTGGCACACATACCATGTGAAGACTCATCCCCAAAATCCTTCACCTCTTCATATTTATCACCTCTCTCTTTGGCCTCTTCTTTCTTTTTATTTTTCTCAAAAAACCTTTTATTAGAAGAATTTTCTTTTGAAAATTTGAGAAACTTTTTTATTTTTTCAGCAATCATGGCCACATCATCAAAATCAAACTCTCCCTCAAACTCGAAATCATAAAAATGCTCTTTCTTCTTCTCTCTCTTCATAGACACTTCCTCACCCTTCCTAGATTGTGCCTTAAGTGCAATCCCTCTATCCTTAGACTTGACGGTATCAGGAAACATGTCAATTTCATAAGTTTGGAGGTATCCTACCAGTTCTTTTAACTTAAGATTGCTCAAATTTCCTAAGGAATTCAACACAGTCGCTTTTGAGATAAAACTTTTAAGCAACGATCTCAAAATCTTTTTAACCCTTCGTGCATCAGGAATGTGTTCACCAAGATCGAAATTAGTGTTGACAATATCAGACAAATGTGCATAAAACTCATCAAAACACTCAGATTCAAGCATGGCAATTGTTTCAAATTGACTAGTTAAATTTAGCAATTTAGACTCTTTAACTGCATTCATGACTTCATGGGTAAGTTGTAATACATCCCATTCTTCTTTTGATGTGGTGCGCATCATGAGAATTAAAAGTGCTCACGAGAATTAAAAGTGCTCCATTTAAATTCAACCTTCGTCCAGTCTGTCACAGGTTTAACATTAGTGACATAATTTGGGGAAGCACCGTGTCGAGCATATTTTAGACTTAAGCAACGTTGTTGCACCTACGTATCCATCTCGTTGATAAATTAAAGTTTGTGTAGTTCATGGGTCCATATGATACGCCGAAAAACTTGGGTTTTGGTGGTTTTGTGCGCGAGGGGTGCCAAATTCGACTAACTGCCTCCGAACGCCCATGCACGGTATGAAACTATAAAAATTCGCTCGTCACTATCGAACCCGTAATGGAGCTCAAGAGGTGAATGGGGGAGAAGAGTTAAGTTTCCTCTCCCTACTTTGCCCCCAAAACCATCACCCATCAAATGAGGGGGGAATCCCTCTTTTATAGCAAAATTCCTCAAGTGGGCTTGACACGTGTCATGTAATCTATGGATTCAAGTGTCCAATATCTATGGTGTCACTTGTCACAGTATATGTGGTGGCATATTTAAATGAACAAAGTAAATCATTAATAAAGTGTTGTCTAGTGTAATTTATCGAATGTGAAGTATACGTAATATATTAAATCGCGCGTAGTAATATCTCAGCCCGTGTAGGGTCCAGATTGTAGTAAGACTTGATAAATCATAAATCAATATTTGATCAAATCTGTGGGGTTAGTTTATTAGAGTGTTGTTGATTAATTTATTTAACCCCACCCTACATTTGCCCCCTCGTAGACATAGTTGATGTGTTGATGCCTCGGTTGAGACATATCAACTATGTGTACGAAATAAATCGTGTGGCCTCTTTCGACTATAAATCATCACATAACTGTGTTCAGTCTGTTATCATGGGTGCATATTCATATGTCATTCACGTATAGTTTTAAGGTTTATCGTTGTAGCCTCTACTTTTCATTTTTGGATGATTATTTTAGGGGTTGGACCCATTCCTCTCAAACGAGCATGTTTCCATAATTTTATTGTGTCTTTAAACATTTTGGATAACAAGCTTGTCAAATATACTGGCCTGAGTAACACTACACCAAAATGACCAAATTGTCACCTTTCAGCCTGCCACCCATATCAATGTCATTGACCGTGATAACAAACACGCATTTTGTGTCACGATCATTGACCTTGACACGACCGTGACAAAGAATTGTCACAGTCAAGGACCTTGACACGACCGTGAGAACTTCTGCAACAAAAGCCCTTTCCCTTTCTTTTTCCCCCCGCCGTTTTCCTCCTTTTTCCAACTCTCTCTCTCTCTACGCTCTCTCTCTCTCTCTCTACTTTCAGGTTAATCTCTCTCTCTCTCTCTCTCTCTCTCTCTCTCTCTCTCTCTCTCTCTCTCTCTTCCATTTATATATATATTTGTGTGTATATATGTGTGTGTGTGTGTGTATATATGTGTGTGTGTGTGTGCGTGTGTGGGAGGTGGGGTAGGGTGGGGGTAGGGGGTAGGGCAGAGCGTTGTTGTGTGTGTGTGTGTGTATATGTGTGGTGGGTGGGGGGTGGGGAGGGGTGGGGCAGGGTGGGGGGCTGTTGTGTGTGTGTGTGTGTGTGTGTGTGTATGTGGTGGGTGGGGGGCAGGGTGGGGGTAGGAGGTGGGGCAGGGGGGCTGTTGTGTGTGTGTGTGTATATGTGTGCTGGGTGGGGGTGGGGAGGAGGGGGGGGCAGGAGGGGGGGTGTTGTGTGTGTGTGTGGTGGGTGGGGGTGGCGAGGGGGGGTAAGGCAAGGTACCATTGTAATTCTCTTAATATCGTGTTTTGATGATTCTATGAGATAATATATATTGTTTCAAGGTTGACTCATTGTAGATAAAAACATTCACATAGTAAGATTAAATTGAATCCATCCATAGATTCTATAATTACATCCACTAAAATATAATTAATAAATGAAACAGTTTTAGATGAAAGTAAATTAATAATTAGTGCCCATTTCATATGAAAGTAGTATTGCCCCTCAGTGTAAATTAGTAAATTAATAATTGTATACATTAATTGTTAATTTAATTGATGAAATGAATTAATTGAGTAGATGAATTAGAAGGAGTACGGGATACACATTTGTTGTTGTCATTGCTATTGGATTATTTTGTTTAGTAAATATTTGGTTGGTTAGTTTTAAAAGTGGCATGACCACTGGATTATTGTCCATATGGGGGTGGTATTTTTCAACTTTTTTTGAAAAATACTTTGTATATCAAACAATATATATATAGTATGATAATTAAATGAAACATACTTGAAATTAAATATAGTGCGCATAGATACTAGCCTTCTAGTTCTTATGCGTACGCATTCAATAGCCCTTGGAACAGTTCGAGAGTCATTACCCCTGTAATGAGATCTCTCAAATTGTCCCGTTTGGACAGTTTGAGACTGTATAATTTCTGTATAATATTCTTAGTGGCTTAAAGTTGTTACTTTTGGAGGAAGTATTGCAGTCGTATCTTAATGTTCTCTGGGTACATACTAGATTGACAAGTGTGACTGTTATTTCAATTGATCAATTAAAATAACACTCACACCTGTCAATCTACGTCGTGTACTTGGAGAACTACGGGGATATGCTGTCGAATTTATTTCAAATCGTAACAATATTCATGAGATGTTAAGTATATTACAGAAAAATACGGTCTTGAATGGGATAGGACCACTCACCCTTTAGAGGATATGGAGGAAATAGAAATTTCTATTATAAATTGAATTTGAATTTGAAATTTAAAAATCGAATATAAATAAGACATAATTAAATGAAACATACTATAAATCTAAGTTTTGTTTACCTTTAATAGGTGATTAGTTGTGGTAGCTGTGATGGGATATCCGAAATACAAAGAGTGGATGGGTGAGACAAATAGAATGGGGGATGTGTTTCACAGAGGTGCTAACGAATTTGTGAAATACGCAAAGAGATGTCATAATGATGAAGAGTTTCCGTGTTCGTGTGCTAGGTGTAAGAATGGTAAGGTGTTTGAGTGGAAAATAGTTGAACTACATTTGTTAAGATCGGGTATGCAAGATAGTTATTGATTTTGGAGTTTTCACGGTGAATTGAAAGTTCCTTTTATCCCCGACTAACCTTCACAACAACCTTCAACAAGTAGGATAGATGTAGAAGGGGACGACGTAGATCATAATATGTTAGAGGATTTAGTTAATGATGCGTTCGAAGTTTATGAAGCATAGGAGAATGAGGTTACTGATGATGTAGAAGATTCAAGTGCTCGTGAAGATAACACGATAAAACTTGATGATGACTACCAAAGTTTAAAATTTAAGGCGACCCAACCGTTATACGCTGGCTATGAGAAAGATCAAACAAATTTACATGCCATGGTTAGTTTGCACAGTTTAAAGACGCAGTACGATTTGTCTGGCAATAGCGTGACGGGAATTCTAAAATGGGTGAAGGGATTATTACCCAAGGTGAATACACTTCCAAATAGCTATCCTGTTATGAAGAACATTTTGAAAGGTTTGGGAATGAAGTATAAATTGATTAATGCTTGTGTGTATGATTGCATACTATACCAAAAGGAGTATGAAAATCTCAATCGTTGTCCGGTATACGATGAATCTAGATATGTCCAATCTACTAGTAAGGAAGGCACAAGCTCAAACTTGCCTCAAAAAGTATTGAAATATTTTCCCGTTGGGCCTAGGGCCTAGATTAAAGCGATTTTTCACAGTACCATGGATTGCAGAGGCAATGACTTGGCATGCTAGGGCAGAAGTAGGGGTAATATCATGCGTCATTCTATTGATTCTACTGCCCGAAGGAGGATGAATTTTGAGTATCCCGATTTTGCTCGAGAACAACGCAACATTAATTGGTTATATCAATAGATGGGTGATGCGATATCAAGGCTTGCTCGTCTAGCCACTGGACCCTTGTTCGTGGTACAAGAGTACAAAAAGTATCGATTGAACGGTTATATTTTCGGCGCTAAAGTGTACGAGGAAAGTACAAATGTACAGAATTCGGGAATTTCATACAAGGCTCTTACTTTCTTTCGAGCGAGCGCAAAAGATAAAAACCTCGTTGAAGCTGAAATGACTTACTATGGTGTAATCCAAAATATATTTGAATTGGATTATATAAGCTTCAAAGAGGTTGTATTTTACTGTGACTGGGTAAGAGTTGAGGATAAAAATGCTTGTAAAGTTGATCCTGTCACCAATTTAATCATGGTTGACTTGTCCAAGTTGAAGAGAAACGACCACATGAGCGATGAGCCGTTTGTCTGTGCATTACAAAAGGTTAAGCAAGTGTTTTATTCGGAGTATATCAACAACGATCCGTGGTTAATTGTCCAACACGCTCCAAGGCGTCTAAATAGTAGTGTGGATGACTTGGTTGCTCCTACCGAATATCGATCCATTTTTTATAATAACTCGAATTTGAAACAATTTTTCAATTTGTAATAAATATTTCAATTTGTACCGAAACATCCTTTTTTAATGCTTTTAATTGATTTGCACTTTATCATTTTCACTCTTGTGTAGTGTGCGTGTGTGGAGAGGATATTAATACATAAATATTCCAACTACATCTAAGTTTTGTTTATACTAATCCATGAATATACGCTTCTTACCTTTAATAGGTGATTAGTACATAGTTATTTGGGGTGCCCTATTTGTGGAGAGGCGACTGAATCTCTTCGTCTGTCCGAACACTAAGAAATGCCATAATCCTATGGAGTTATGCTCTACAAATTCCTCTCGGCCGTTATATAGACAAACATCACCAGTTAAAGTTTTCAATTCCACTTTCCATACCCCACCACTTGGAACCTCTAGCAAAACATGGGAGACCATTAGAAGGTGGAATTGACAACTTCAACTGCTGATTTTTGGCTACACAATGGTTGGAAAGAATTTGCAGAGCATAACTCCATAGGATTATGGCATTTCTTAGTGTTCAGATATGAAGGGAATTATATTTGACACGATTGCCCGGGGTACATTAGTTCGAAGGAGGTTCCATATGAGCTCAAGTTAGATGTTTGGGTGACACTACATGTAATGTCTTTATATTTATATGTCAATTTTGATTTCAATTTCGATTTATATTTATATTTATCTATATTTGAGGGGCGGATACTAATTTTACTTTATTTTATTTCAGGGGACAGGGAGTGACCCTGAGGGTAGGCCACATATGCTCGATACTTATGTGGCTCGTCGAACGAAAAGGGAAGGATAAGGAGGTGTCCCCGAGCGTCGCGATACAAAATCTCTTTTCCAGCTAAATAGTTTATAGATTTGAGATAATTGATGGTGATGTTGTTTCTTCTTAAATAGTTTCTATTTTGAATGTATATTTGCATTATCTCTAGTTTATTTGGATATATGATGTTTGAACAGGTACAACGTTGATATAACAGGTACAAATATACTGCTGGACAGTGGCAGTGGCCATACTGCCCAGAAGATTTTTTTTTAATTCTGCCCAGAATTGTCACGGTCATTGATCGTGACAAATTTTTTAAAAGGGGTTAAGGCTTTGTTACGGTTCTTAACCGTAACTAAACGTATCACGGTCCGGGATCGTGACACGACTGTGATAATTCTTATGAACTTATCACGGTCAATGTCCGTGACACGTCAGTGATAAAAAAAGTTGTCTCGCCCCAAATTATCACGGTCATTGACCTTAACAAGTCCAACTTGTCAAGGTCAATGATCGTGACAATTCGGAAGATTTGGTGTAATGTGACCTCTTGGTGGTTATCTAAGTATAGTGGATCTTTTGCAATCATAAGATCAAAACCTGTCGAGAGTACTCGATCGAGCAACTATTAGTGCTTCGAGTGAACTGGGGTTTTTAAATCGACATATTTTGTAAGTGTGCCCAATTTTATTTAGTCAAGTAACCATAAAGGTCCTTTTAGAACTTTAAGAGTGCCCGAAAATCAGGGTCTTTAAGAGTGCCTAGTAATTTAGAATTGTAGTCTCTCGTAAATAAGTCTTATGCCTAGTAATGTATGGATTTAAGTCTCCCTTAATAGGTTCATGCATGCAAAGTCATATTAGTATTTAAATCTCCGATAACTGAGGGTCAGGCAGGCCAAGTCATATTGGTCTTAAAATCTCCCATAATCGAGGGTCAAATGGGCCAAGTCATATTGGTCTTTGAATCTCCCATAACCGAGGGTCAGACGGGCCAAGTCATATTGGTCTTAAAGTCACCCATAACTAAGGATCAGGCGGGGCAAGTCATATTGGTCTTAAATCTCCCATATCCGAGGGTCAGACGGGCTAAGTCATATTGGTCTTAAAATATCCCATAATCGAGGGTCAGGCGGGCAAAGTCATATTGGTCTTAAATCTCCCATATCCGAGGGTCAAGTGGGCCAAGTCATATTGGTCTTAAATCTCCCATATTCAAGGTTCAGGCGGGCCAAGTCATATTGGTCTTAAAATCTCCCATAACTGAGGGTCAGGCAGGCCAAGTCATATTGGTCTTAAATCTCCCATATTTGAGAATCAAGCGGGACAAGTCATATTGGTCTTAAAATCTCCCATAATCGAGGGCCAGGAGGGCCAAGTCATATTAGTATTAAAATCTCCCATAACCGAAGGTCGGGTGGTCCAAGTCATATTGGTCTTAAATCTCCCATATTCGAGGGTCAGGGGCCAAGTCATATTGGTCTTAAATCTCCCATATCCGAGGGTCGGGGTGGACTAATAATGTAGGACTTTATGAGAACTGTAATGCACCTTGGTGGGTGACTTACCACAATATTGGTAAGGTTTGTGAGAACTATAATGCACCTCGGTGGGCGACTTATCGCAATATTGTTAAGGTTTGTGAGAACTATAATTCACCTCGGTGGGCGACTTACCACAATATTGGTAAGGTTTGTGCAAACTATAATGCACCTCGGTGGGTGACTTACCACAAAACTGGTAAGGTTTGTGTGAACTATGATGCACCTTTGTATCCATGCTTTATTTTGCGGGAAGTTTGTTTGCCCCCATCTCTTTGCTGGAAATAATTTCATATAGTCAGTGCTATATATGAGCCATATTATGGCTATGCTGAACAACTTTGATGTTTCTTTTGGAGATGTTTCATCAATGATGGCCATTCTGGGACCGAATTTGAGTATGCTTATCACCTGTGTTTATGCCTAACTACGAGTGGTACATCATACAGTACTTTTCCCCCTCTTTACTTTGCTTTATCTTTTATCTCAAGATAAAGTAAAGTAAAGAATAAATAAACTATTGGTTACAACACCATCTAAGAGTTGGAAGCATGCAAATACATCTCACGGGGTATTTTACCCCAATGAAAAAGAAAATCTCTTTAGTGTTTGGCTTTGACATTTATAAGGCCTAATGTAATTGCTCAAACTCGATTTGATCACGTGCATTCAATATCTGCAAGGATAAGAAATCATCTTGGTTCTGACACAAAAATCATTAGCAACTTGTGAAGAATATTATAATGCCATATATAATTATGTGGGGTATATCTTGCCCCCTTTATTTTATTTTATGTAAAATAGAATAAAAGAAACTCGGAATCATGAGTCGAGGAATCGTAAACATATTAATATGTGCAACTTCACGATGCGAATTTGAGATGATACAATATACAGTTGATAAAGTGTAGACATATCATGTGGTGAATTGTTTATCTCATGGCCCCACTATTTTAACAAAGATGAGAAAACTTTAAAGGAATTTTAAATCATACATAGAATAATTTAGTTAGTAAGTATGCTGAGTCACCTTGAGGTGAATAATTAATATCAGAATGTAATTTTCATGTAACTAACATCACAATGTGATTATATCATAATTCAACATAAATTTAATACAAGGTAACGTAGAATGTTGCTCCGAGCGACCATTGATGAAGTTTCTCAGAACGTTAGTCAGAGTAATCAAGACTGAGGCAGTTCGAGTCACTATGAATAAGGCAGCTCAAGCTACTAGGGTGAGGCAACTCGAGTCACTAGAATGAGGCAGCTCGAGTCACTAGGATGAGGGCGGCTCGAATCACAAGGATGAGGAAGCCGATTCACTAGGATAAGATAGCTCAAGTCACTATGATGAGGCACCTCGAATCACTAGGATGAGGCATCTCGAGGTACCATGATTGAGAAAATTTCTAAGTTCAAAAAATATTATTATTTGTGACAAGGTTGCTCGAGGGATGTCATTTTTGACGTAGTTACTCAAAAATATTTATTTTGACAGGATTGCTCGAATACATGTTCGTACTAAGTCTTTTAATGGGTATCTTGTGGGATAATATAAAATATTCATAATTTCAATGGTTGTATGACTTCTTCATAAATCTATGTTTTTCTACTCGAGAAATTCAAATTTGTTCGGAGCTAATATTTTGAATAGTACTTTTCAGGTTGTGTAAATAAAGCACCTACAAATTAAATACAATATCATGTGAATCTAATGAAATAGTAATCTTTACCAACTGTTTATTGTCAGTATGCTCGAATAACATATAGTTACCTCGATTACCTTATTATCTCAATGTCATTATTAATATGAAACAAAAGCACCAACTGGGGAGTCCAAATGTACTGTATGTTCATATGAAACTTCCTCGGTGATCGAGGCAGCTCGTACGTTAAGGTTCCTTGGAGATCAAGGCCGGAGATCGAGGTCATTTTGATATCTATTCCACTCAAGGATGTTCGGAGGGTGTTCGAAAAGACCTATTCGGAGAGGTTTTGAGAGATAGTTGTTCATAAATCTCAAATTTGCTCAACGATCCATGGTTTCAATGTTCTCTCGGAATTCAAGGTGGCTCGGAGTTTCCCAGGTGGCTCGGGGTTTAATGGTGCCTTGATTTGGGAAACAAAAATGCTATTGTGACCGAATTTTTTAACGAAATTTGATGGACAAATTGACGTGACGGGATTTTATTGGTTGGTTTTTGGGGTCCATGCTAGTGGGACCTAGAAACCAACCAATTAATGCCCGCCACGTCAGTTTGCCCACCAAAATTCTATCAAAAATTTGGTCACTGTTGAACTACTCTTTGGGAAAACACGAAAGTGGGTCACTTTTTTTGTCATGGGTTGGTTCAAACGGAACTCAACCATGGTTAATCACCAAAGCATAGGATGGGTCAGCCAGAGCACGGTGAATCGCGGTTTCTCAAGCATCAAAACCTCTCTTTTTTTAGTTTAATCAGATTTACCCTAATCCTTTGGTTTTGTTTCCATGATTACGTTAGTTTAGTTTAGATTTATTTTGGTGAATCACAGTTTATAAACCTCAATGTGGTTTAGATGGGTCGAACCAAGGTTAGTTGGGATGAAAAACATGCGTTTTGTAACAGATCGATGATTTGTTGGATTATGGCATCTCGGAGGACACACCGGTGTGATTGTTTTTTGGTTTGTGCTGAGATAAATCTCCCATAGCAGATTAATCATGATACTTCTTGTGTGATTTAATTGGTACCCATTTGGGATTTTGGGAAGGAATGTTCCTGGCGGAAAGGTGGAGAGATATCTCCGAAAAGATGGCCACCCGAAAACAAAGCGCATGGATCCATATTTCAATATTTTGTATTGGAAATCCCAACTCCAATCTTAGAAAATATCTTTACTATATTTTAAACTATTATTATGTACATTTTTACCGTTGTAAATGCATTCCCGCGACAATACATTGTGCGCCTCAAAATTTGTTTGGATCAAATATCTTTTAATTTCGACTCTGATAGAGTATAGTCAATTTAATATAACTGACACGCGCAAATTATTAAAAAATCTTCACCATTTTTTTCGTGGACTACACACAAACAAACAATATCTGTATTTATGTGGCCAAAATTATGGCCAATAAAAACTTTTAACCAAACTAACGATGAAAAATAACAATAATAATTTTTCAACAGAATCATTTGTGCGTATATTTTTTTTTCATTTGAGTATTTCAAAAATTCTGATTGAAGATACATGCTAACAGATTTTATGTGCATTCTAGCAAATATGATTTGTGATATTCATCATAAAAATGATATATAGAATATTTAATATCACGAATCAAGAGTATAAGTAATAATACCTATCTTTGTAGATAATGTTCCATTTTTCACCAAGCTCCACGTATGCGCACGAGGCATTACGCAATCGAAATCACGAATACCACCCCAGCAGGGTCGCCAAATGTAAGATATGAGCGCAGATTTGGGGAAACACCACATCGAGCGTGTTTTAGACTTGAGCAATGTTGTTGCGCCTACGTAAACTCGATTTTCGGTGGTTTGTGGTTTTGGTGCACGAGGGGTGCCAAATCCGGCTAATCGCCTATGAACGCCCATACACCATAATAAAACTATGAAAATTCACTCGTCACTATCGAACATGTGATAGAGCTCAAAGGGTGCATGGGTGAGAAGAGTTAGTCTTCCTCTCCTTACTTTGCCCCCAAGACCATCGCCCATTAAATGAGGGGGGGAAACCCTCTTTTATAGCAAAAGTGCCTCAAGTGGGCTTGACACATGTCATGTAATCTATGGAACCAAGTGTCGAATATCTATGGTTCCACTTATCACAATATATGTGGTGTCATATTTAAATGAACAAATTAAATTACTATTAGAGTATTGTCTAGTGTAATTTATCGAACACGGAGTATACGTAATATATTAAATCGCGTGTAATAATATCTCAGCCCGTCTAGGATCTGGATTGTAGTAAAACTTGACAAATCATAAATCGATATTTGGTCAAATCTGGTGGGTTAGTTTATTAGAGTATTGGTGGTTAATTTATTTAACCTCACTCTACAAGCGGTGACAGTGGGAGGAGTCCACCCAATTTCACAAACAACCCAAACTTGCACATTGATTTCATTTAAGGCAGATTTCATGCGGACTTTCTTATAGGCATAATTAGTACCGTAAAAAACTGGCCACCGATTATATAAGTTTTCAGTCGAAAACACTGCAAAAAAAATTTAAATTAGAATTTAAAAAAATCAATATCACAAAAATTATGCGGAAAAAAAGGATCACTCGATAAATTAGAGAAACCCGCTTTGATATCAATTTGTAAATGTTAAAGTGCGATGTGATATCGATTGCTCGTTGGATTCATAAAATTCTAATTATTTCTTACTACTCCATCCTACTAAGTTGTTACCGATGTAGTAACAGGCTCCTGAAGTACTCTTACTATCATCGATACACCCGGCCCAATCAGCATCGGTGTAACCTACTATAGTACTAGAGGTGTCTTTAGTGTACCAAAGTCCTAAGTTTAGAGTGCCTTTCATGTATTTGATAATTCTTTTAATGCACAAAAGGTGACTCTCTTTGGGATTATTTTGATATCGGGCACACACACAGACAGAGTACATGATGTCAGGACAGGAGGAAGTAAGATAAAGTAATCTTCATATCATACTACGGTACAATGTGGTATCAATAGATTTTCCATTCTCATCTTTGGAAAGTTTGACAGTGGTACTCATAGGAGTCTTAGCTTATTTAGCTATTTCTAGGCCAAACTTCTTAACAATCTCTGAATCATATCTAGATTGCCATAGAAATAATCCTTATGAATTCTGTTTAAATTATAGTCCTAAGAAGAATTGTAGCTCCACCATAAGTGACATTTGGAGTTCTTTGTGCATAATGTCAGAGAAGCTCTTGACCTCTAATGGGGAAGTGGAACCAAAAATGATATCGTCAGCATAAACTTGTGCAATAGTAATGTTGTTGTCAAAATGTTTGACAAACAAGGTTTGGTCATTTCCTCCTCTCCTAAATCCATTGTCTAAAAGGAAGGTGGATAGACGCTCATACCAATATCTAGGAGCTTGTTTTAACCCATAAAGAGATTTCTTAAGACAATAAACATAATTTGGGTGATGAGGGTCAATAAACCCTTTGGGTTGTTCTACATAGGTATCCTCAGTTAAAGTTCCATTAAGGAAGGTTGACTTAACATCCATTTTATATAAAGTGAAATGTAAATGACATGTTATCGTAAAAAGTAAGCGAACAGATTCGAGGCGTGTGACGGGAGCAAAAGTTTCCTCAAAATCTATTCCTTCAATTTGAGAGTAGCCCTGGGCAACTACTCTAGCTTTATTCCTAATAATCCAACGTGTGCAAATAACCCTTTTATTTTCAGGCTTGGGTACAAGATACCAAACATCATTAATGACAAATTGAACAAGTTCTTCTTGTATAGCACTTATCCACAAAGTGTCATTTAAGGCTTCATTTACATTTTTAGGCTCAATAAGAGACACAAAACATGCAAAATGAGCAATGTTACGAAGTTGAGATCTTGTACGAATAGGTTTAATAGGGATACCAACAACACTATATAAAGGATGATCATTAGAAACCCAGTTAGGTACATCAGGGGTCTCAGTTGGTAAATATTCAACTATTTCTGGAGAGTCATAATTTAAAATATTTTCGAACTCATCCACAATAATTGATTCTTTGGTCTTACTTTCTACATTAGTGTCACTTACAACCACATTAATGATTCCATCGTGGTTTTTTTATGAAGATTATAGACATGATAGGCTCTACTATTTGGATAGTATCCTAAAGAGATGACTTTATCACCTCTGGTTTCGAATTTAGACAGATGTTCTCTGTCTTTACAGACATAACAGGTACTACCAAAGGTTCTAAAGTATTTTAGGTTCGATTTCTTTCCATACCAAAGCTCATAGGATGTTTATTTGGTATTCTTCTTTAAGTAGACGCGGTTGATTATATGACAGGCGGTACGAATGGATTCTACCCAAAAATATTTATGCAGATTTTTCGCATAAATCATTACACGGGCCATTTCTTGAAGAGTGGGATTTTTACGCTCAACAATCCCATTTTATTGAGGTGCCTTAGGAGCACTAAATTCATGTTTGTAACCATTATATCCACAATATTCAATGATGCCTGAATCTATGAATTCTCCTCCTCTATCACTACGAATTCTATCTACCTGGGATTCCTTTTCGTTTTCTATACGAACTAAGATTTTCAAAAACTTATGGAAGGTTTCTGATTTATGTTTTAAAAAGTCAACCCAGGTAAATTGAGTGAAGTAATCAACCATAATAAGGATGTAACTGTTGCCACAAAGACTAACAATGCGAGAAGGACCCGTTAGGTCCATATGGATGAGTTCTAGAGGTTTAGTGGATATAACTTCTTTAACTTTCTTATGGGGAGCCTTAATAATTTCGCCTTCTTGACATGGACCACAAATAATGTTTGAAATTGGTTTGATCTTAGGAAGACCTCTAACTATCTCTTGGGAGCATGATTGGCCAAGACTATCATAATTAATGTGACCCAACCTATTATGACTTATCTCATTGACATCCATTCTGTCAATATTACAAAACTATGTACTTGGATTGACTATGTAATGTAATACCCCGTATTTTTATGACTTTTAAATTTTGGAATTTATTTGAGATATTAATTTAATATTAATCCGAAAGTTATTTAAATATTTACTAGCATGATGAGAGTTAGTAATTATTGGAATCTTGTTGTAAATTAAATGATGGGTAAAGTTAGATGTGTAATTAAATTTATTAAAATTATCACGAAAATCTAATTTGATAATTTTGAAAATTTATCGGGACGCGCCTGTGTCATGTCGAGATTAAACTCGCATTTTAAAAAGTGAATAAATTATAAGTCACCCGTATGGTTATTTTGAGTGCGCCAATGTGTCCTGAAGGGTCAAGATAGTCAAAATAATGTACCCGGGGGTGTAGTTTCGGTCTCGGGGCATTTTTAGGCCTAATTAGCATCCAGGAGGGTGTTTTAGACATTTTGTATTTCTGGGCATCGAAACCCACGAATTTTCTAAGGTTATATCAGATGTTAGGGGTTGTCTTCTAGGGTTAACATAATAAAAAACAAAGAACGACCATTGGAGAGGAAGAGGAGAAACTTTCCAAGGAAATCTAGGCCAAGAACTCCACCGTTTGCACCGCCGTCACCGCCAAATTGTAGATCGCGCGGCGAGGAACACAAACACACCAATTTCTTCCACAAATTAGAATCAAATATTTCCAGGCAAGTATCTATCTTGCTTTATTTTAGTTAATGCTTCAATTATATTAGTCTAGGGTTAATTAGAACCAATTTCATGAAAGAAAGCCTATATTTGAGACTATAATTCACATGTTATAGAGGTAATAATCATGTTCTAGAAATCTATTTCACATGTACGGGTTAAACCATGAATTTTCATTTAGTTACGAGTAGAAAATCTCGAAAAGAACGGGAAGAACTAAGTTAAAGAAAAGATTAGGGTTCTTGAGGTTTATATAGATTTTGCCCTTGTCAATTGTTATACTTGATGAAAACTCACATGTTTTACGTAGAAAATTATTTATTTGGGTATATAATCCTTGTAGTATCATTTGTTGAGAGTTTGGGAGTGAAATATGATGATTTGGATGAGTTTGGAATAGGATTCCCGTTACTAGTATTTCTACAGTTTCGCCATAACTGCTTGATCGATCGATCGACCCAAGAGCATCGATCGATCGACCCCTCCTGGAAAACTCATATTCCTCTTTTAAATAGTTATTTTGATTAAAATGAGTAGTAACCTTTGGACCTTATTGCTAGAACATTTTGGGACATAAAGAGGACCAGTAGGACTTAGCAAAAAGGGGAGCATTTAAAGTATGGCGAATTTAAGGCTAACGGGGAGTAATTTATACTTAGGAAAATATGGAAACGTGTAATTAAAAGAGTAACACTCATAAGAAAGCTATGTTAGAAAATAAGAGAGTACCTACTGAATTTATACATTCGGGAATAGAATATTACGAGTGAAATGAGGAAAGTATGGAATAACCTATAATTAAGAATAAAAGATACGAGCCGTTATACGGGATAATCTAGTAATGTGTACTAAGAACGAATATCATAAGTATGGGTCGTGGGCGTACCTAATTTTAGAAATGGGAGTAGTAGTATACATACATATGACTGTGTTTGTGCATATATAATATACGTGTAAAAATCATGCCCGCGCTACTTGTTATCACTGAGGTTACCACGCCGGGACAGTCTTATCTCGATGGGACCTTTATGGGGGATATTGACTTGTACCCTAGAACATAGGAATCCTTGGTACAGTCTATCGGATCGATAGTCAGACGGTCCTAAGAGACGTGAGGGTATGTGATGACCTCTTAGTGACTTGGAACTATGCTTCGCCTCAATTTGTATGTGTGTGTTAATACAGTTCGAGAGTGATTCCGAACTAGTATTTCTCTTAGTACGAGTGATATGGGGACTTGATAGCAAAGTATGCCAGCACCATAAATTTTATGTCGGGTGCCGATAATATATATATATATTATATGAGTGATTAATATATATATATATATAGAGAGAGAGAGAGAGACTTGAAATTGGGAACTTTCTACTGTGACTAAAAGTAGTTAAGTAATGAATAAATATTCCGACTTTATTATAAGTGTTCGAAAAGTTTGAGGCAATACTGAAAGACTTTATAATGAAATGAGATTCATGTGAAAACGTTACCTTCATAAATTAATTATCTTAGCCTAGTAATTATCGACATGAAACCTTATGAGGAATTTAAGATAAGCTAAGTTTGTGCAGATTAATAGTGCGGTAGGTGTGCACATTAGAAGAGAGGTGAGAATTTCTCAAGAGATTGCCGCATACTAATATAATTGTTGCATAAGCCGATAAGTATTTTAAATACTTGTTAAACTAAAATTTTAAACTGTTTTACAATCGGGCTATGACCCGTTTCTTGTTATCTCTTCTGTCTTGTATATATATGTATATATTACAGGTGCCCAGCCACAGGGGCGTCATGCTTAGGATTCTTTGGAAGGAACTTGCTGCAGCTTAGGTGGGAGTTGCAGGCCTTTTGCTTAGACGACTTTATTATTGATTCCACTCTTAGTTCTGTTTTTTCCAGTTTGGAATGTGTCGTCCTTTTTCCTTATTCAGTTGGTTTTGTCATGGATTGAGATTCATTTACTGGGAGTATTTTACTTTGGGATTTGTTACTTTCAGGATGTTTTTCTTTGTAGTTTTAAAGTTGGAATTAGTTATATGAATGATTAAATTTCTTGGATGATCTTTTTCGGTCTAGTTATTTGTGTGACTCTTAAACTGTGAATTATGAAAGGTTTTTATAATTGGCCTAAAAAATGGAAATAATGTTTTAAATAGTTTTAACTCTTAGCTTAATTATTTAGGGTGTTTAAATTGAAAAGTTTCTTTGGCGACAATGATGCTAAGCATGAACCAACCGTTCACCTTGGTTATAATTTAATAAAGGACTGATCACCCGGTATTTAATTAGGCGAGGTGTTACAGGTGGTATCAGAGCATCAGGTTCTATTGTCCTTTAGGATCTGTACGACTTATCTCGTTTCCAGCTTAGCGTCTTTGATTTAGAGCCCTAATATTATGAATGTTGTATTCACCTTTATGCGTTTGAAATTCGTGCTTCTGCGATTTGTCGATGTGAATGTTGAACTTATCCTGATTATTTTAAACTTTCAGATGGACCGTCAAAATGAACAAGCTAATGTCGTTAGGGATGTTAGTGAGCAAGAACAGCTCACACCTCAGGCGTCTTCAAAAAGGGTACCAATTGCCGAATTTTCAAGCATTGTGGCGCAAGCAGTTACCACTGCAATCTTACAGTACCATGATCGCAGTATGCAGCTCAGAAGAGGCAAACTACCTAGAGAGATTAGTCAATTTCATATGACTAGAGTTGACAATTGTGCGAAGACACCAAAATTGCGACAACAAACCCCTCAAGATCAAGACGGCTCTAGAGGTAACCAAATTTACGTATAGGGCAAAAAGCGTCAGGGCCAACAAAGTCGGGGTCAGAATGAAGTCACAAAGAGGTGTTTCAAATGTGGAATGGACGGTCATAAACGTCAATCTTGTCCGAATCAGACTAGAGAGAAACTATAACCCGACCAGCGAGAAATTTCAGGACTCTGCTATAAATGTGTGCAACCGGGTCACAAGTGGAGGGATTATCCTCAACCTGACATCGTTTTTTCGTAAATTTCTCAGCAAGGCCAGCAAGACTAAGGGAAAAGTGAAACTAGTCAATAGCGTAGTGAAGTGAGACAGTTTAGAGGAATGGCCATAGATGTCAGGATTGCCCAGAGAGGAATAGGGCCCCATGGCAGCAGGGCACCCGTAATAAAACACAGAAGCCAGCTCTACCAGCCATCCCAGCAGCCTCAGTTCAGCAGAGGCAATTATAATATGGACGTGTTTATAACGTCCACCAGATAGCAACACCTCAGGCCCCAACCGATATAAAAGGTACGTTCCCTATACTTGGTGTTATGGGTTGATTTTTAATTAGTACTGGGGCACCGCACTGTTTTATAGCTATTCATTTTTCACGGGCCTTAGGACTATTAGTCACGACGACGAGTACAGTGTCGTGCGTAGACTCACCATTTGGGTGAGAGAGTCTTTGATTTTCTTTATTTGAAGGGGTGTAGATATAGAGATTGATATCTTCATTTTTCCTGCGATCAATACTGAGGTTATATATGCATGAGTATAAGGCCGTTATTGGCATGCTAGAGTTTCGGTAGGAGTATTGTCCCCGCCATTTTGCGGTAGGAAAGGTGTTTGGTGGCAAATGCCTCGTCCAGAGGAATGATTTGCCAATGCGATTGGAAAGGTAGAATTATGACTTTTATCCTCGAATGATGAGGCATGTTTCATGTGACACGAGCAAGTCACCATATTTTTTTCCATTGCTAGGTTAACATGTGAAACAAGATTGTGCGTATAGCTATAAACGTTAATATTATGTTGGTATAATTTTTCTTTTCCCTAGTGTAGTGGAATTATCTTTAGTGTTATCCACGGAGGATGAATGTGAGTATTAATAGTGTTATATACATTATTGAGAGTACTCGTTTTAGTAAGTGTGATATGCGAGTATGGTATTTCCTTGGTGACAATTTTATAGATATGGCTAATACAATAGTAGGCAGTTATTTCAAGGCTATCGAAGTGGATGCCTTAGTGCAATCTGATTTATTCTGGAAAGGCCTCACCTATGAGAGACTCGGGACCCCATTTATATTATATATTTAGAGACTCCAAGGGTTATAGTGGCCTGAAGAGTTTAAATCCTGAAATGTTTAGGAACTTTGTTTTCATGGTTCTGTGCGTACTGGGTTTACCATCGAGCAAGAAGGTTTGACTCAGTATCACGTTTAGAGCTCAACACTGAGTGATAGGTAGAGATCATCGATATATCTACCCCTTTAAAGATGTGATAGTTAACAATTAGACTCATATGTTTGGGATCAGGATTTTGAGAGTCCTGATTGTATATGTAGGAGGTTTGCGGATATGGAATTACCACCAATATTGGACGATAGAGGATTGGCGAAATGTTCTTTGTGTATGTGTAATTACGGGAGGTGATGTAACTTTCTATCAAGAGACGGAATAAAGGGGTACATGTTATGGACGGAGGGGGCCTAACAGATTTCAATAACCGACAATGCTAGGTAATAGTGTATCAGGGGGATTCCTTATTTGGATTTTGCTTTGCGAGACATCCCACGCTTGAAACTTAGCGTAAGGTTGGAAGTAGGAAGATGTTTGGTCATAAGTCTATAAGTTTAGTACCTCTGTCGTTGTAGGAGCAGGTAATTATATTTATAACTTGGAAGTTGAATTATGATTTAAGGCCAGTGGAGCCAGTTGGGTGGTAAGAAAACATCGAAAGTTTTGTTGTATCACCACGAGTTGAGGGTGGAACGATGATAAGGAGGATTTAAAAAAAATCAATTTTTAGGGGGATTGAGGGTACCCAAGTGTTGTAACCACATTCTGAACACAAAGAAAATAAAGAGTTAGGATGATTTTTAGTGTGGATTATCTGGGAAAGACTTTTAGTACAAGAAATAAGGCTTGTATTTATTTTGATGTATAGAGCATTAGTTATTTATTTCAGTAGTTATACTTATTCGAGAGAATTATTGTACTTATCTGAAGAGATTGGAGATTAGTAGTTTCTCTTTTGTTGTTGGGGGATTTAGATACTCTATACTTTGTTGCATTGAGAATTTAATTAGTTTTATCAATGATTAGCGCTCTGCTCGCTCTTCCCGGGCAGTCGGGGTGTTATAAAATGTGAGCCACTTGGTTAGATGATATTGAAAACGTCCGAGTTGAAGGGACGTGGGAATGGTCGTGTGGACTATATGTTTATGGGACTACTATAATGAGGTGGAAGTAGTAGAGTGGATTAAGCGTCACATTAATGACGATAATCCATACATACGTGTACGATTTGAATGGCACACCTGAATTTGGTTAGAAGGATGTAGGAAGCCATTTAAAGTGATATTCCTTGAGAAGAATATAATTTAATTATTATGGAGAATACTCATAGCAGAGTTATAATTAGTTAAATATGATTGCGACTTGTGCATACAAAGAGTGACAATTTTAGTAGGGTATACAAGGTCCAGAAGTGAACATCGTAGAGAAAGGTGCACGGGTCGGAACTTTCGGTGTACACTAAGGAAAGAAGGGGAGCATTAAGTATCACATAATATGAGACATTTCTAGGAAGAGTCTATGTTTAGCGGGACATGGATAGTAGTTTATACATACACTACTCATAGATAAAGATCGGTTGGAATAAGAGGATCAACCAGAGAATTGTGTAACTATCAAAAATTCCTATAATGGAAGAGGCCGATAAAGTCGATAAAGTTCTTGGAGGGGCTGCCATGTTCAAGACAAGATCAAGGGTTCATCCGAATATGTGGGACTAGTCGCCCAAGAAGGAAATGGTTGATATTTCTTTGGGGTGATTAACAATATTAACTAGTGTGCCCCAGTCTTCCTTTGAAAGGAAAGATCGCGCCGGTACGTGGTCCTACATGGTATTATTTTTTGAATCGGGAGGAAATTTTTTAATCTCACCTTCAATATGGGATTTCAGGAAGTAGCGGGAATAACGTTTTGTTTTGAGTAGGATGTATCACCCCTCGCCTGGGAGTAGGCGCACGGTGATTAACGATTTGTAGAGCCGCATGAAAGTATTTTTGAATCTTAATGATCATTTCGTTTCCACAAACGGATATAACTAGCAAGGGAATTATGGTATGGTAGATTCCCGTGTAAGCACTCATACCTGTTTGTCCCGAACGAGGTGCTTATTGAGGTTTTGGAGTGGAAAACCCTTAATTATTATCCCTCTATATGTTTAGAGGTGAGCGAAAAAATCAAAACTTTGGATTGGTCAAGTTAGAGTCTGATGACTATAGAGGAATTACCACAACTGTTTTAAGCGACAAGTGTGTTCAGACATTTGTATGGTTTCTCTCAGAATGTGAGTTTTATTGCTAGATAAATACGAGTAATTGTGATGTAGTGAGGTGCGGCCAATGATATTGAAATAATGGGAGTCAATGATGTATAAGCTCACCTCATGCGAATGTTATCGGATAAGGAGCACAAATAGAGGTATCGTTGAGGAGAGTGTTATTCAAGCTCACCGTGATATGGGGGCTATAGTGATAGAATGTCTTACCATATAGATAGTTTGCGTACTAATAAGATACCCATATTTATTCTTACCAAGTATGCTTTATTTTTCGAATTTCGGGACGAAATTCCGTTATTAGGGGGGAAGTATGTAATACCCCGTATTTTTATGACTTTTAAAATTTGGAATTTATTAAATTTAATTTGAGATATTAATTTAATATTAATCCGGAAGTTATTTAAATATTTACTAGCATGATGAGAGTTAGTAATTATTGGAATCTCGTTGTAAATTACTTGATGGGTAAAGTAAGATGTGTAATTAAATTTATTAAAATTATCACGAAAATCTAATTTGATAATTTTGGAAATTTTATCGGGATGCGCCTGTGTTGTGTCGGGATTAAACTCACATTTCAAAAAGTGAATAAATTATAAGTCACCCGTATGGTCATTTTGAGTGCGCCAATATGTCCGGAAGGGTCAAGATAGTCAAAGTAATGTACCCGGGGGTGTAGTTTGGGTCTCGGGATGTTTTTAGGCCTAATTAGCATCCCGGGAGGGCGTTTTAGACATTTTGTATTTTTGGGCATGGAAACCCACGAATTTTCTAAGGTTATATCAGATGTTAGGGGTTGTCTTCTAGGGTTAACATAATCAAAAATAAATAACGTCCATTGGAGAGGAAGAGGAGAAGCTTTCCAAGGAGTTCTAGGCCAATAACTCTACCGTTTGCACGGCCGTCAAAGCCAAATTGAAGATCACACGACGAGGAACACAACCACGCAAATTTCTTCCACAAATTAGAATCAAATATTTCTAGGCAAGTATCTATCTTGCTTAATTTTAGTTAATGCTTCAATTATATTAGTCTAGGGTTGATTAGAACCAATTTCATGAAAGAAAGCCTATATTGGAGACTAGAATTCACATGTTATAGAGGTAATAATCATGTTCTGGAAATCTATTTCACATGTAGAGGTTAAACCATGAATTTTCATTTACTTAGGAGTAGAAAATCTGGAAAAAGAATGGGAAGAACTAAGTTAAAGAAAAGATTAGGGTTCTTGAGGTTTATATAGATTTTGCCCTTGTCAATTGTTATACTTGATGAAAACTCACATGTTCTACATAGAAAATTATTTATTTGGGTATATAATCCTTGTAGTATCATTTGTTGGGAGTTTGGGAGTGAAATATGATGATTTGGATGATTTTGGAATAGGATTCCCGTAACTAGTATTTCTGCAGTTTTGCCATAATTGCTTGATCGATCGATCGACCCACTTCCATCGATCGATCGACCCCTCCTGGAAAACTCATATTCCTCTTTTAAATAGTTATTTCGATTAAAATGAGTAGTAACCTTTGGACCTTATTTCTAGAACATTTTGGGACATAAAGAGGACCAGTAGGACTTAGCAAAAAGGGGAGCATTTAAAGTATGACGAATTTAAGGCTAACGGGGAGTAATTTATACTTAGGAAATTATGGAATCGTGTAATTAAAATAGTAAGACTCGTAAGAAAGCTACGTTAGAAAATAAGAGAGTACCTACTGAATTTATACATTGGGGAATAGAATATTACGAGTGAAATGAGAAAAGTATGGAATAGCCTATAATTAAGAATAAAAGATACGAGCCGTTATACGGGATAATCTAGTAATGTGTACTAAGAACGAGTATCATAAGTATGGATCGTGGACGTGCCTAATTTTAGAAATGGGAATGGTAGTATACATATATATGACTTTGTTTGTTCATATACTATATACGTGTAAAAATCATGCCCGCACTACTTGCTATCACCGAGGTTACCGCGCCGGGACAGTCTTATCTCGATGGGAGCTTTATGGGGGATATTGACTTGTACCCTAGAACATAGGAATCCTTGGTGCAGGCTATCTGATCGATAGTCAGATGGACCTAAGAGACGTGAGGGTATGTGCTGACCTCTTAGTGACTTGGAACTATGCTTCGCCTCAATTTGTATGTGTTTTGTATAAATACAGTTCGAGAGTGATTCCGAACTAGTATTTCCCTTAGTACGAGTGATACGGGGACTTGATAGCAGAGTATGCCAGCACTATAAATTTTATGTGGGGTACCGATAGTATATATATATATATATATATATATATATATATATATATATATATATATATATATATATATATATATATATATATATATATATAAACAGAGAGAGAGAGAGAGAGAGAGACTTGAAATTGGGAACTTTCTACTGTGACTAAAAGTAGTTAAGTAATGAATAAATATTCCGACTTTATTATAAGTGTTTGAAAAGTTTGAGGCAATACTGAAAGACTTTATAATGAAATGAGATTCATGTGAAAACGTGACCTTCAGAAATTAATTATCTTAGCCTAGTAATTTTCGGCATGAAACCTTATAAGGAATTTAAGATAAGCTAAGTTTGTGTTGATTAATAGTGCGGTAGGTGTGCACATTAGAAGAAAGGTGAGAATTTCTCAAGAGAGTGCCGCATACTAATATGATTGTTGCATTAGTCGATAAGCATTTCAAATACTTGCTAAACTAAATTTTTAAACTGTTTTACAATCGGGCTCTGACCCATTTCCTGTTATCTCTTCTCTCTTGTATATATATGTATATATTACAGGTGCCCAGCCACAGGGGCGTCATGCTTAGGATTCTTTGGAAGGAACGTGCTGAAGCTTAGGTGGGGGTTGCAGGCCTTTTTCTTAGACGACTTCATTATTGATTTCACTCTTAGTTATGTTTTATCCAGTTGGGCATGTGTCGCCCTTTTTCATTACTCCATTGGTTTTGTCATGAATTGTGATTCATTTACTGGGAGTATTTTACTTTGAGATTTGTTACTGTCAGGATGTTTTTCTTTATAGTTTTAAAGTTGGAATTAGTTATTTGAATGCTTAAATTACTTGGATGATCTTTTTCGGTCTAGTTATTTGTGTGACTCTTAAACTGTGAATTATGAAAGGTTTTTATAATTGGCCTTAAATAAAAAATGGAAAAAATGTTTTAAATAGTTTTGACACTTGGCTTAATTATTTAGGGTGTTTAAATTGTAAAGTTTATTTGGCGACAGTGATGCTAAGAATGAACCAACCGTTCACCTTGGTTATAATTTAATAAAGGACTGATCACCCGGTATTTAATTAGGCAAGGTTTTACATGTAACAGTTGTCTAGAGTACAGAGTCCTGTAATAATGCAGTCACCTTTTTCATTTCAAATTTTACAATTATTCTTTGAAAAAGTGACAGTATGGTTGGAGTCACAAAACAGTGATATACTTAGCAAATTTGCTTTAAGTCGTTTTTCCAAGAGAACATTCTCAAGAATGGGTAATCCTTCTTCATGGAGTGTTCCTTTACTAATGATCCGGGCTGATACATTATCTCCAAATAAGACTTTTCCTCCAAAGAAGTTAGTTTTGTTTGAGAGTTTGGAATCATCCCCGGTCATATGTTTGGAACATCCTGAGTCTAAATACCATGCAGTTGTAGTGTGTTCAGATCTAAACGCACTGATCACTATGTTTCATTTTAACTGGGGTAATAGATTATCTTTTCTAACCCAGATTGCTCTAGTTTTTAATTTGCGCTTATTAGCTCGTATTTGATAAAACTTGTGAGCTTCTGCCTTTTGTTTAAAAGATTTTTGCGCAATTTTATTGTTGTTATAAATAGTTGGAGCAATTGGTCTAGAATATAATCTAGGATTCCTTCTTGTAGATTATCTTTTAGTATTAGTTCTTTTCCTTCTATTACGATAGTTAGTGTTCTTGTCTGACTTTCTGGAAGCAAAGATGGCGTGTTGAACTCTTGTCCTTGGGAAAGGTATCATTCAAATGTTTGTTTAGGTTTTGGGATCTAGTGTTATTCCTAGGTGGCACAGGGGGAAATGTCGAATCCGCTTGTCGAATAGGAGGGCGGACATATTTGGTCTTTTGTTCAACATTATGCTTAGAGTAGCTTGATTCGCCAATGTCTACAAGTTTCAATAGGTCTTTTGCCACCAGACACAAACTTTATGGTTTTAAAACTTTTAGTTTGTGTCTTAGAATTGGGACAAAATCTTATTCCAGTTCTGTCATCAGACTTAGTTTTGCTTTCAGTCACACAATCTTCAAAACACTTGGAATTATTTTCAAATTTTGCGATTTTTTGAAGATTGTGGATATTTTCTCTTTTGTTTGTTCCAATTCTAACAACTTTCCTTTGTATTTCTTTTCCAGAATTTCATTCTTTTAGTTTCTGTTAAAAAAAATTTGTGTCATTCTCATGAGATAGAGATTGGGTAGTATACTCTTCAGCATTTTGTTTGATCATCAGACTTAAGGTTTTTATCTTCTGAGTAAGATCCTTGATAGTTTTTTCAAGCCTAGTGCTTTTCGTAAGAGTTTTTGTGTACAGTGTGTGAATGTCAGGAAGGTCATCGTTTTCGGAGACACTAAGTGTGAAGAGTGCATTTTCCCCTAGCGGTTCATTTTTAGGACTCACACACCTATTGACATCAATAATAGGAATTTCCTTTTACTCACACACACAGCATTTGAAGCATTATCAACATTCCCAAGCAATAAAGCATATAAACCAGTAGGCATACTATCAGTCATGGTATGATTAGATTCCTCATCATCATTATAGATTATCTTAGCAAAGAATAACATGCAAGGGTCAAAACTGTTAGATTACTCAGGTTCGGCATTTTCAAAATCACTTGAGTCATCCCAAGTCTTTCTTAAATGAGCCCTATTATGTTTGTGTATTTTGTCTAAGTTAACACTACAGTCACTAGCCATGTGTCCTAGCTTTCCACATCTATAACATCCAACATTTTTAAGGTCTTTCTTAGGTCTCTTGTGATTGTCAGACTGGTGTTTGTCTTGTCTTCTCTCATGAGGTCTGTTATTAGATTGGTTTGGGTAAGTAGGCTTGCCTTGTATTTTTGCAATTTTATTTTGAAAGCTCAAAATTTTCTTAAACTGTTTAGACATTTAGGCAATTTGATTATCCAAAGTATCTAAATTGCGGTCCTCATCAGAGTCTAAGTCAATGTTTGGTATGCTAAATTCAGATGTTGTCAACTTAGATGAAAAAATAAGATTAGAAGTAGATTGTCTCTTTTGGGACTGGGTTAATTATTTCTTAAATTCTAGTTCCATTTCCACAGTTCTTAATTTGCTACTACGGAGTTCAGGTGTCAGATTTTGATCATCCATTTCCTCTATTACATATTTTTTGTTATCAAATTTTTATGAAAGTGATCTTATAATTTTAGATACAATTTTCTTTCTATCATAAACAATCCCATTAGCATGCAATTTGGTCATAATGTTTGTCAGTCCAATATAGAAGTCATCAAATGACTCGGTCTCAGTCATGATTAATGAGTTATACTGTTGGATTAGCATTTGAGTTTTAGCAGCTTTAACTCTAGTATCACCCTCATGTGTAGTCACTAGGGTGTCCAAAGCTTCTTTAGAGGTAGAATAGAAAGACATCCTCTTAAATTCGTGTTCATTTATAGATATAAATATAACATTTTTGCCTTTATTGTTATTAAGTGAAACTTGTTTCTCTTCTTTAGTGAATTCACTTAGTAACTTTCTAATCCTCGTATTACTACCTTCAACGGTTGGTTTAGTAGGAAAGGTGTAACCATTTTCAATAACTTCCCAGACATCATCTACCAAATTCCCTTGGATGAATGCCACCATCCTTACCTTCCAGTAGGGGAAGTTGGTTCCATCAAACAGAGGGGGTCTGGACAGGTTACTTGGTCTCTCAAATTTATCGTCCATAATTTGTTTTGCGAAAATAATTTCAGAAGCACATGGTCTTAAAAACTTTTTGAGAAACCAAAGCTCTGATACCAATTGAAAAGGTGCCAGTTAACTTGTTTAATACAAGATTAAACTATATAAATGGCTCCGAACTGTAAGATGAAGAAACTCTTTTCTTAAAACAAATTATAAACAAAAGATGTGTAAAACAGTTATGAACGAGTAATTTCAAGTATAGGTTTACACGTTTTGGAAAATAAAATTTTAAGCAAAATAAACCCACACAACCTCAAGAAGGGGATAGGAGTAAAAGGAAGTGTACATAAGCAATTTTAACGTGGTAAAAACCCCACCCAATTGGGGAAACATCCACGGTGACATCTACACCACAAAAGTAAAAAGTCCACTAAAAATGAGTAACAGATTACAAGCTATATAACAATCAAGACACACAAACAAACCTAATCTAAGTTCAGAAATGTACCAACTCCTCTGGCATGTTTAGACTTATCCTAAGGTTATGATGTTGTAGATGTTCTTCCAGCTTCTTATCTTTACTCCTTTTAGCTTTACGTCGACTCTAACAGTCCAGTATCTCAACATCAACACGTTTCAATGTAGTAGTGTGAAGGTGTATGTGGTGTAGTGATCTAAACTCATGCATGCGAAACACACACACCTAATTACAGGCAGTATGAGAATCAAATTACAAACAGATCTCTCTAGATGCAAAGTTTTCTAAAATCAGCTAGTCAAATAAGTCATACTTTGGATCTTTCAAATAATCGCAGATCAAGAAGGAATCTTGCTATACAAACTAGCCAAGGTCTTATGCACTTTCTTTGTTTTGAAAATAGTAAATGAAAGTGAAAACCCCAATCAAGATCTCAAAACTAAATCTACGTTTAACAGTTTGAGTAAGTTGAAATCAGAAAGGGTATTCTTGGTTTAGGGTTTGAAAACAACATTTATTTTGAAAATAACCAACAAAGAATAGATTTCTCGAAACAAGAAATCAGATCTAGCAAACAACTAAGTGATATGTATCACAGAGATCAAATCTCATATTTCTATATATGAAGAAATAGAAACTTAATCAACATGATTAAATTGACAAAGAGATATTAGACAGTAGAGGAAAAACTTCTCAAATCATGAACTATAAACACTCAGAAAAAGGTTTTCTGGTTTGGATTTGGTATGAAGTTTGAATTAGGGTTTGTAAAAACTGCACGAACTCTCTCTCTCTCTAACTCTTTCTCTCTCTACTCTATCTCTATCTCTTTTCTCTGAGAGGAAAAAAATGACCAAATGTTACAAAATTGAAGACGAGGTCTCCTTTTATACTGAGAGTAGAAGGCTCTAGAAGATCGAAGCGAAATGAATGATCAGGATTCTTTCGAAGTCAATCTAAGGGCTACCAAGCCACCGCATTTAAAATAGATTTGATTGGTTCAAAATCAAACACGGGGATTATAACAAAACACATGCAGATCATTGATTAAGAAGATCCAATAGTGCACAGTGAGTATTAAGAATGTGAGTATAAGAAAACACACATCAGGCAGTTGTAAAGACAACACTCGTAAGGCAGCGATCGAGTGAAAAAAAGCATGTTTTAGAAGATTTAGAAATACAACTCGCACCCACAATATTCTCAAGCGCTTTCGAATTGTACCCAACCAGAATTTATGCCATAAAAATAATTTATAAATCTAACCCCAAAGGTTTTTAATCCGCAATTTTAACTCCAAAAAAATCATTTTAAATTCTTAAAAATTATTTAAAAAATTCCCAAAAATAGTAAAAAATCAATTTCAAGGGAATTAACTCACACACAACCAAATATGGTATGATATAATGTATGTATGAAATCCTAGTGTGTTGTGTTGGTGACCTACCTTTAAGAACTTATAGAGTAATTAAATAAAGAGTCTCAGGTTATTTGGTAACTCGGGATAGGACTCAAATTTTGTCATAATTTCCAAACTAGATGAGCAGCTATATAGTATAGACTTAAGTAAGTCAAGGATATAGGGTGCTTCAAGGTCTCACCAAGACTAGGGTGACCTTCTCAAGAGGGGTCTTGGAAATGGAGTTGCGGTGCCATAATATTTTTTTGATACTATTACCCAAATACTTGTTATTATTGGGGAGCTTGGTAGAGATTGTCTCATGAGGGAAATCCTTCACACAATTTTGAATTAAGAGGACCTACCTTCACATGATTTTGAATTAAGAGGACCTACCTCTTCTAGAGGGTAAACCAAGAACGAGTGAAGGAAGGCATGTAATCTCGAGAGGGCACAAATGAACCCCCCAGATGGATGATTTTAGGAACCACCCCCTAAAAAGTAAAGTTGGAAAAGCCTCCAGATATAGCTCATAGGGGGTGCTTGAAGTATAGGAAGGTGAATGAACACCTCAGTCATAGCCAAATTGCCTTATCACCCTCTCAGAGTGGTAGAACTCCACACCCTGGTCCAAATCAGTTAAAGAAGGCAAAAGCATAACAACTACCTAGATGTGGGAGCATGTGAAAACAAACTCAGCGTCTGCAGGGTAATAAAAGGTACCTTTAGTGGATGAGAAGGACCCCTAAGTGAAAATTCCACCCACTCTCTTGCAGTAAGGCCTGAAACAGAACTCATCAACATTATCTATAAAAGTCCATAAAGAGGCCTTAAGGATCTTCTTGTGCCACTTCGCATCACAAGTAACCTCGGTGTGGTAGGCTCTTACCTCTGAGGCAAAGTTAGAAAATCTCTCAAACAGAAAAGATATAAGGATGAAGGTGTTAGTGAAGTTAATGGAATTATGCTTCTCACAAGATCGTTCAACATATACATGAGCATGATCTATCCAAGTATATAAGGCATCCAATATTAGAGCTGCAAGGGGGACTACCCTCCCTCGAGCAAGTCTCACAGCTAGCTTGAAAAGAAGTTCACGAAGGGTGTCATCTGGTCTCCTTAGAAACAAGAACCTACTAAGTAAAGTAAAAAAAAGGTTGCCAAGTGCAAGGGGGAGTTAATTTTTGTTCCCTCTTGACTTCTTAAGGCCCTGCTCAAACTCTCACCCTTAGGTAGTTGCTCGAAGTCCTTGAACAAGTATCTTTGCCATTTAGTAAAGGAGTGCTTGGTCTCACCAGTTTTATTAATGGCAATATATTTTGTACACTCACCCAGGGCTAAGTAGATCTTCCCCGCCATCATCTCCTTAACCTCATCCTCGAAACCATTAGTAAGCACATGTCTTCCCAAGTAGGCCAGGGTGAGCGGCTCGTAGATATCTTCCATGGTAATAGTAAACTCACCCCAGCTAGTGACAAAGATATGTGAATCCTTAATCCAATGAGAAGACAATAAAGGAAAGGTGATGCCACGTTTGGAAATCGAGCAAGACTTTAGGCTATTAATAGTAGTGGTAAGGCATAGCCCCTCGATAACAACCTTATGCGAGGAGGTGGCCAAGACATAGTCCACCCTAAGGCCCCACTCTTCTGGGCACCACCACCAACCTTGACCTTAATCTTATAATGGGGAAAATCACCCATGTCCACTCGCACCCTAAGAATTAAATTATGTAAAGCAATAGGAAGGTTAGAGGACTCACTCAAACCCGCACGGGGTTTCTTGTTTATCTTAGCTACGAACTCCATCTCGAAATTGGCGAGGGAGGACATGAAGGTATCTTTAGTACCAAAATAAGGAGCAAGATGATAGAGGCCAAAATCCCTCTTGGAGCGAGTGGCTAAGTACTCCTTATAAGATTTGAAGTAGGTTATGGATGAGGGTCCCTGTTGGAGGTGATATCAATAGATGAACCACCCAAGTCAGTGGTGTGGTGGAATCCAAAATAGCAGAGGTGATAGTGGTGACTTCGGTGGCCAAAATCATAGAGACGATGATGGAAATAGGCACCCTACCCACTAGCACCTCGCTAGTGGTGGTGGAAATAGTGGAAATGGGGTACACAGAGGAAGAATAAGAAACTTTTGGTGCAAATGAAGGAAGAAGACGATGGTTAGAGGCGGTGGTAATGGAGGGACTATTCTCTATCTCTCTCTCTCTCTCTATCTCTCTCTCTCTCTCTCTCTCTCTCTAAAAATCTCAGTTTGAATGAAATGAAGAAGTAAAAGAGAAGAGGGTTTTAAAAGAGCCTTTTATACCCAATTAGGCCTGCATGCTCCTGCCAATCAAAAGGGGAGCAAATAATTCCCCAAATGATGGGATGCCCATTCTTTCTTCAATACGCATCACCTCGAGACCTTCAATGTGGACTGATGTGATAGACCTATTTAATGCCAACAATGTCATGATGAGATTAAAATAAATCATTTATATACCATGAGATAGTGAATTATTGCGTACAAAACCCTTTGGTCTACCCAACTCAAAGTTTTTTGTACAGGGGGACTAATGTAGAGGGGTGTTCATGCATTTAAGAAAAGCACATGGTGTGAGCAGGCCCACATGAAGGGGTGCCTCTACCCAAAATTATCAATAAAAGTTTTAAAGCGAGGGGGCCTAGTCCCACATTTGAAGCTGCAGAAAAAAGGTAATAGAGAGGGGGTTCTCATCACGAGAAACCTCCTTCAAAAAATTCTTAGACCAAAAGTTAAAGTCCAATTGGATGAAGAGGGTCACCACGAGGGGGCCCTCATTACAAATGACAAACCATAAAAATGAAGCAAGGATGAGGAGGACCCACCATGAGCAACCCCTCGTCCTAAGACACAAACCATAAAGAAAGTTGAACAAGGGTGAGGAGGTATCATCATAAGAAGCCACTCATCCCAAGGCTAAAGCCACAGATAATTGGCTTGAACGAGGAGGGCTCACCACGAGTAGTCCCTCGTCCCAAGACTTAATCCACAGACTCACTACGAGCAGCCTCTCTAAATAAGTTTGAGGCCATAGAAAGAGGCCAAGGTATGGGGACTCATTATGAGCAACCCTCTTTGCCCCAATTCACATATCACATAAATAGATGAAGGGTGGGGAGGTCCACCTAAAGTGGCCCCTCTGCCTCAAATGAACTAAAATGAAAAAAGACACAGGGCGAGGAGGTCCACTTAGAGTGGCCTCCTCCCCAAGTTTTGTTACCCAAAAAAATAACAAAGTACTAATATTTTACTTTCTTGTACACGTAGCCTTGTTGAGAAATCAAGGCTAAAAAAGGCCATTTGGGATCTCTTAGGAGTTTTGACTTGGCGACTGAGGAACGAGGTTTGTTGAGCAAGCTCAACAAATTAGCACTTTAAGATTGAGATAATACTAGTAGAGAGACCCTAAGGACCACTCGAGTCCTTATACAACTCATATTTAGTCATAACTGAAGTGAATAACCAACATATAAGAAATGAACTTTTTACAAAATGATTTTAGAGAGGGTGATCCTCAAGGCCACTCTCAAGTTTACAAAGTTTGTACTATAAGTTATCATTTCAAAGGATATTTACCAAATCAAATATTTTGTCTCAATTAGGAGACATATTTGCTTTTTTACTTTGGTTTACACCAGGTGTCATCTGTCATAAGGGATAGGCGGCTGCAGACCTAGTAGGGACAAAAGGTACATTACAGACCTTGTCCCTTTAAAATTTTCCTCTAGATTTTGGCACCTAAAATACCCAAACTAGCCTCATGTTCACCTATAAACAGGACCATCAGTGAGTTCAAATCACAGATTATAAACTCAAGTCATACCGTTACTCTGTCAAAATTGCACCAGACCCTTAGTATTCTATCCCTGCTCTTTCTCTCTCTAAGTGTTGAGTTCTTGTTTCTTCACTCCCACCCTAACAACCATCTTTCCCAGGAGATTTTTTTCTTAAAGTTACTATTATTATTTGTGAAGTTCATCTTCTTACAGGGAGTGGTTCTAGCTTTGACTCCATTTTTACCAGAAAAGGAAGGTTTTACCAAGAGTTTCTCTAGAAATATTTGAAGATCTTAGAGGCAGAGTCTATTTAAGTGGGTCACGCCTCACCCATTCTAGTTTCTTATCAGACCCCAGCCACACTACCCTCTTACAGTATGAGAGCGTTAAAAAGGTGACCTGAAGTATTATGCCACAATATAGCAGGCCCGAATAGAACCCAATCACCCCAGCAAGGGTGAAAAATCTGGCCGAAGGCGAGATATTTATCCTCCAACCCTATATAGGGATAAGAGGGAGGTGCACTACAAAAGAGATATGGAAAATCGTAGACAATTGGATTTGGGTTCGAAAGGGGAAGGTAGCAAATACAAATACTCTAAATCAAAGGACGATCGTAGATCCTATCGATTACAAGCAAAATCCACCATCATATCTGTAGGAGGGTGGTTGTACTAGATCTGGTGAGACATAATCCACTCCTGCAGATGTTATCTTTAAGGTCACTATGGTCTCAAGGCAGCTGAAGAAGAAAAACTATATATTTTTTGTAACAAAAGAGTTTCTATAAATGATATTTAATAAGACAAATGATTAGCTACAACTTTTCAATAACAATATTAAGAGAGAAAAAAGGATCACTGTGGAGGTGATGGCTGTAGGAAGAGAAGATATAGACACTTCAGCTACCAAGGAGAGAGAGGGGAGATAATACTTTTTGGGTTGATTTTGACAGAGTAATAGTTCTAACTTGAGTTTTCTCTATGTTCTTGACCTTACCCAAGGGTCTTATTTATTGGTATATACTAGGGTTGATGTGTCATTTAGGTGCCAAAATAAGGCACTCTTATAGACAACCTCAACAATGCACCTTTTGCCTTTGGTGTCTGTTAGTCGCCTGTCCCCTCTGACAGGCAACACATGGTGCATACCAAAGTCAAAAAGAAAATATGTAGGCTAATAGTTCCAAAACAAGTGATTTCAAAAATATCTTTTCAAAACAGTAACTTGGTGAAAAAACTTTTGTAAAACTTGCGAGTGGCCTTGAGATCCCCTCGCCAATAGTCATTTTAAAATTCTTTTGTAGCATCCCCTTGGCTACTCACTCATTTAACTAAGTGTGGGATGTGTGAGTGCTTGAGTGACCCCCTGGGTCTCTGCTTATTAATATTCTCTCTTTTCTTAGGTATTAAAATGATTTGTCCTTGACTGTACCCAACAAACCTTGTCTCTTATCCACTAGACCAAAACTCCTTAGAGATCGCAACTGGCCTCCTCGAGCCATGTTTTCTCGATCAAGGCTACCTTCGTAAAATAATAATAACGTCAATAACTATTTATCAATAATGATTGTTTGACTGTGATCATCCCTTTTATCTTTTGGGTCTGCTCATCTATTTTCTTCATCGTTTTGGGTTGCTTGTTGAGCACCATTATTTTCCATTTAGTTTTTATTTCTCTCTTTTAGGCTTGCTCATTGTAAACCCTGTCACCCATCAATCTGTCTTGGGTTCCTTCCTCTTTGGGGTCTGCTTGCTGTGGACCCCCTCGCCAATACTCATATTTTGTCTTTATTTACATCTTGGGTTTACTCATTGTGGACACCCTCACTGAACTCATATTTTGTATTTTCTCTATATCTTGGGTCTACTCACTATGACCCCCCTCGCCAAACTCCTATTTTGTCTCTTTTCATTTGGGTCTGCTCGTTGTGGACCCCCTCACCAAATCAATCATTTTGGCTTCTTTCTATAATTGAGCCACTTGTTATTTACCCTCCCGTCAAATCAATCATTTTTGGCTTCTTTCTGTAATTAGGCCACTCGTGTGGTAACCCCCTCGCCTGTTCTTGTACCCACTCGTCCGTGAGCCCCCTCGCCATATTGGGTCTTCTTATGGGCAGTTGAGTGTATACATCTCTACATTATCCCCCTCGTGCTAAATTATTTATGTTAGTCAAACCAAAGAGTTTTTCACGAAGTAATCATTACCATTTTCTTAAAATTTGAAGGGTTTATTAGTCACTTCATTACACTATTTGGCATTAAATGTTGTTGTCACTTCAATCTTCATTTATTATCTCGGGAAGATACATGTCTTCTTGGGAACATACATCTCATCATTTGGGTAATCATTTTATTCCTTTCGAGCCGTCAAACCTACGAACCCCTCTTAGGTATAAAAACTCATTTAAAAAATGTCGACATTTTACCTTTGTTATTTGTAAGTTTTACTTCCAGAACTTTTAGAGAGAGAAATAGTTCGTCTTCCCCAAACCTCTATTTCCCCATAATATTTTCCTTCAAAACCTCTACTATGTCACTGGCGTCTTCTTCTAAGGTTTCTTCTGTCATCATCTCTACTGCTACCAATGAGATTCTCATTTCTTTGATGCATATTCAGGTGATGGTTTCCACCGTCCTTGCCATTGGTGTTATCACCATGGACACCACCATCGTTTCTTCCACCGCCCTTGTTAGTGGGTCTGTTGGTGCCACTTCCACCACCACCGCTCTCTCTAAGACACAAAAGGAGTTTTTGGAAAATCGTTCAAGAAAGGGACTTTAGCTTATACTACCTAGCCCCCTATTTTGGGGAATATGACACCTTCATAAAAGTTCACAAGATGTTTGAGGAAGAGTTCGTGACCAAACTAAGTGAGAAACCCTTCTTAGGTTTTATTGAATCTATTGATCTCCCCATTATTTTGGCTGATAGTACTTTGCGAGTTCGGTGGATATCGGTTATTTTTCCTACTCAAACACAAATATGGAACTCTACGGAGGTGCCCCTGATGAGTGGGACTTCTGGGTGGACTACGTTCTAATTGAACCTACTCACAAGGCTTTCATCGAGCAACTGGGTTTGATGAGAACCCATGATAGCTCAAAGTCTTTCACTATTACCAAACACTACATCACTCTCAACCTCGTAGCCTCTGGCTGGATTATTGACTCACACACTTTCATCACTAGCTGGGGTGAATTTTCTATCACCTTGGAAGATATTTGGGAGTTAACTGGCCTCCCTCTCTTAGGAAGTCATGTGTTCACGGATGGCTATAAAGATGACGTGGAGAAAGAAATGTACGACGAGATTTATAGAGTATTATTTAACTATTCTTGCTATGTTTCTATCAACACAATATGATCCATTATACATTCCTGTGCTAAGTGGCAAAGATACTGGTTTAGGAACTTTGTGCCTCTCCTAAAAGAAGGTAGTTCGAACAGGGCACCCAAAATCCAGGATGGTCCCAAGATAATGTATCCTTCTCATTTAGTATCTTTCTTTGTCACTTTCTTAGGTAGGTTTTTTCCAAGGCAGACCAAACGACTCCCCTTGTGAGTTGTTATTTCTCCTCACAGCTAAGATTTCTCAAGGGAGGATTGTTACCCTTGGAGAACTTACACTTGGTTGGATCATCTCCATGTGGATATGGAATTATCCCGTGGTTATTATAATGTGACCAACTTTGCAAATTCCTTCATTTTGATGCCCTATTTTTTCGAGAGGTTTCCTAACTTTGGCTTAGAGGTTTGTTAGTTACATTATAATGCTTCTTGAATCACTAAATGGAACAAGAAATATCCCAAGAAAGCTTTGGGTCCTCTGATTAACAATATTGATGAATTTTATTTCACCCCTACTGCAAGAGAGTGGGTCTTCTCATGGGGCTTCTTTACAGCTTCTCCTGGAAACTTTTATCGTCCTCCAGAATTGGAGTCTGTGGTAGACTATCCTCATATTTCTGTCATGGGTATGGTATTCCTTACTTGCCCCCATCACTTACTGAACTTGGGCAGGGAGTTTAATTTTTATCATTCAGAGAGGGTGAGAAGACAATTTGGGTATGACCAAGGAGTTTACACCCACATCTACCCCTCTAGTACTCAGCCCGCTGAATTATATTTAGAGGCATATTCCAGTTTTACTTTTGAGGGGATGCTCTAAAGGACTGATTACTCTGGTGGATTTTTTATACCTTCTCGTGACCAGGATTGTCCTCACATCGAACAACTTGGAGAGGGTTAGGAAACCTTCTAAGAACGATGCCAGGACAAGATTTCTCTAATTAAATCAAATGTTGTAACCACCTCTGAACCCAAGTGTTAATGTAAAAATTAGACTTGATCTAATTTTCTAATCACAGATAAAATATGCAATGATAAATAAAGAAAGATATTTTTAAAGTGGTTCAGCTATGGAAGAAAGCCTATGTCCACTGTTATTTTATTGATGTTTGTGCTTACAGAAAACTAGGTATTCTAGTAGATAAGAATATCCCAGATCCATTCGACCCTACCTTTGATGAAAGGGATACAATGTATTTATAGTGACCTGGCGGTCAAGGGTTGGAATATCAAAGGATGAAATTCTTTTATATAATTAAGCATTTACATCTTTACATAATAACGGTGACGATTGGTAGTATAAATCATGTGTAGTATGACCCTTGGTATGATGATGCTTCGCTATCATGTTGGTTGGCCTTCTTTGTGTTGGTTAGCTTTCCATATGTTGGTCGGCATTCCACGTATTGGTCGGCAGATTTACTTCTTGCTACCTAGGACTTTGGCCACGTAAGTGGACACGTGTTTAATTCTGATTGGTCACGTAGGTGGATAATTTTTTACATTAACAGAAGCCCTCAATGTTCCATTCTTGGCGCTTGTGTGAAAGTATGGAGCATTTGATTCTATAAATACCTCGGAATGCTTAGTCGACAACCAACCTCTCACACTTGTAAAATTTAATGGCACTATTTGTAAATGGCATTTTTGCAAAAAAAAAATTGAATTTTAGCGAACCGCCAAAGGGCAAATGAGTATTTTTAACCTTCTGATTCACGAACCCGTCGAAATGTCAATCGTTGGTACATTTAATCATTTTATTCGCTATTTTTTAGGCAACCTATAAAAGGCGGGAGCTTTTTTAAGTTCTTCCTTACCCCCCAAATTTTCAAACTGTAGCAGATATCTTTGAGCATATGTGTGATTATTTGCCATCTTTCCTCCTTTTCTTTTGACAATTCTTGCTGAATCCTTAATCTTCTGTAAGAATTCTTTTTTTTCCTCATTTTCGTCTTTTGAACCATGGTTTATATAGTTGACGATGAGTCTTTAGAAGAATTTAGGGCAAAGCATAAAATTCCATCTTGGGTCGAATTAGAAGTCCCTCATGGCCCTTTAGATGTATATTCCTTGGATGAAGGTCACTAGATTCCTACTTTGTTTATAGCAGAGCGTGGTTTTTCTTTTCTCCCAAACCCTTTTCTTCTTCATTTTGCCAATATTTTGACGTTGTTCCAACATGAGTGCCTCCCAACACCTGGAGAATTGTTAATGGTTTAAATAGATTGAACGAACTCTATGGGACCCATATTGGGATTTCAGAGATTATGTTCTGCTATGAATGGTCCATTGCAGGGGAAAATACATATTATTTGAAAACTAGAGCTGCTACTAGAGCTTTAGTCTTGAATCTGACTCACTCTAACAAAAATTATTATAATCATGCTTTAGTAGTTAAAAATTGGCAACATGCCCCCCTTGATGGTAGAATAGCCTAGTATGGTCCTAGATGCCTTCAATCAGGGAATGAGATAGGTTGTTATTTCAATTTTTGATCTTCTTTTCTGATGTGTACTAAATACCATTGCTTGTTGCTTTGTTGTAGAGGAGTGTAAGAGAAAGTCTCCCAAGTTGGGTGAATTTAATTTGGAATAACTCAAATTCTTGTGGGGCCTGAACCAAAGAACACGAGAGGATCACCCCCAATCAGCATCTACCTTGTTGGAATATAAGACCTCCATCACTTCCTTCGTAGCTCGACTAACAGTTAGCATTCCATCAATTATAATTGACTTGGATAAATACCCCGTATCTACTTCCTCTGCCAGTGAATCTGCTGGGGTTGTTGCGGAAGTCGATACTTCCACCTCTCTTGACTCCAATCTTCAACTTGTTGTCAGTATGGGCAAGAGAAAAATCCCCCACCTTTTATAAGACGACTTAGCAATAGGGCCAAGAAACCAGTTGATACAACTGCTTAAAAGAAGAAGAATGATGTTGGCAAAAATCTCCCAGCTAACAAGGGTGATGAATCTACTTTGAAGAGATTGAGAAGGGGTCCTACTGATAAACAGGTTGAAAAGGTTGTTGATGCTGATCAACAGGGTTTGGCTGACATGGTTCCACCTGTTACTGGAAAATCTGTAGCCTTTAGTCCTAGCTTAGCTAGGAAGTTGATCAAGTGTGGCACACTTTTTGACCATAGAGCTGCTGCTGCTTCAATGTCCCGATCTCAACTATTAACAAGGGATTCTCAAAGCCTGGACTTGGTAAGTTTTCATTTTTTACATTGGACGAATACTATTCATGTGATTTTAATTTTGTATTAATTTGAATTTTTCTTGCAGTTATTGGTTGACTATAACCAAATGCTAGATAAGGACGATCAACTACGTTCTTCCTTGAAAGAAGTAGAAGAAGCCTTTGAAGGTCTGAGGAAATCTTTGCTAGAATCCCAACAGGCTCTGAAAACTGAGAAAAAGGCCTAGGAGGATAAACTCAAAACTTTTGAAGAAGCTCGGCAGAAGGTTGATAATGCTTTGGTTGCGAATAACTCGACAGTTACTAAAGCTGAGCACAAGGCAAAGGCTGCTGAAGGTCAAGTAGCCAAGCTGACCACAGACCTTTCTGCCGAGAAGTTCAAGAGGAAGAAGGCTAGGGAATATTCCTTCAATAGGGGTTGGGATAAAGTTATCTCTGCTACTTCTTCTCAAGTTGGGTATGCCAAGATAAAAAATTAAGAAAGGTTGGTCGGCGGCATTGAAGGAAATTAGTAGTGCTAAAGATTCAGAACTCTTCCTCAGGTATGATCCAGGTCCCCCACCTAACCTTGATGATGGGATTAAAGATGAAGCTAGTTCAAGGGAATATTCCTTGGTCGTTGGCTCTACTGTCCCTCTTGTTGACCAAGGAAATACTTCAGTTATCCCTCCTATTGAGCAAGAGATCCCTGTTGTGGAGAATGATTAAAAGAAGGTGTAGACTTGCTCGACTTCTTGTATTTCGCACCTTTTTTGGATCTTCTTTTTGTTTTCTTCTAATGTACTTTATAATTATCCTTTATTAATAAAAAAAACTCTTTTTCCAATTGCCTTGTTATCTTTTCATTTTTTTGTTGTTGTTAATCAATTGTTGGTTTATCCTTCTAATTTTTGGCTAAGATGGAGCAAATTTCTTCCACTGATTCTGACTTACTTAAGCGCTGCAATAATCTGTTTAAGGCCAGTTATTTGGACTTGGCTGATGAAGAGTTAACAGACTTTCACGGCGCATATGCTTTTGATCAGGCCAATGATGACTACACTTATCTTAAGTTTTTTCTTGATCGGGTTGTGTCCAACAATGTTGCGTACTTTAAGATGATTGAAGATATTTATGCAGAGCATAATGAAAGCAAGGCTCTTCTGCATGCCGACTACGAAGCTAAGTATAAGGCCTTGAGTGAAGGTTGGGGTTTTAAGGAGAAACTAAAAAAATATGCCTCTGCATTCAGGAAGAAGGAGTTCTTACTGAATCGTGAAGTTAATGAAGCGATAGAGATTGCTAAACTTCTGGAAGAGAAAAATAATAGGCTGAGTGATGAACTTGGGGCCTTAAAACAGTCTTCTATTGTTGTTGCCGATGAAGGTGCCTCTTTTCTGGAGGAGGAAAATGCCAAATTGATCGAAGAACTTGAAGTATTGACAAAATCCAAATCTGCATCATCTTCAAGACAAAGAGCTAGCTGACCAACTGTAGAAGAAACTAAGACCAAGAAAACTTTAGTTAATCAAGCTTCCCAATTGAAGATGAAGAGTCAAGTCATTACCGATTTATTCAGAAGATTGGAAGCTAAAGATAAAGCCTTTGTCGACTAATCCTCTCAGTTAAGGGTGGAGGATGAAGTTTTGAAGAAGCTTCAACATTAAGTTGAAAGATTAACTTTCCAATTTTATAAACAACGCAGAAATGTATGGATGGATGGCTACAATGAAGCTTTGAGCCATATAGATGACCACCTTACTCAAACTCATCGTGAAGGTTATAAATGGGGGTGGATTAACTACTTGACTATAATGAAGGTTGATCAAGATAGAAAACTATGGTATTAGCATAATCCCAGTTCATTAGACTGCCAATAGCCTCCGTTCAAGTTGGATGTCAACTGGATTCCTATTGAGTCGATTCCCTAATGCTTGATATTAAAATATTTAGGGGATTATGAGTTATACGATGAACTTGAAATAGTTCAACCTCCTCATCTGACCAACAGGCCGAGCAATAACAATAAAATGATGCTTCAGGATTTTAACTTTATCAATTCTCCTTATACGTTGGATGATCCTCTTGCTTGTATGGAAAAAGTGTAATTATCTTCCAAAGCTGAGGGAAAACGTCCAGTGGAACGACCATCTTGTACTTTGTAATTCATTTGAATGTAATACAGTTTTTATGAATAAATTGTGCTTATTTTTGTCAACTTATGATTATTTTAATCATTCAGTTAACTTGTGATTATAATGTCATTATTTCTACAAATACACTTAGATATATCTATCCAAATTTAATATTAGTTTCTAATTGTTATGCCAGTGATTCCACTAATGCACTTAGATATCTTGATCCAAATTTAGCATTAGTTATCAGTGGTTACCAAGTGTATGAGGAATGTACGCTTATATTTCAGTATCTAGGAATTTTTACATGTCTTCCTATATTTAACTTAGTTGGGTAAAACTTTTTTATAACTTTTTTAGTTTTATACGAAGTTTTACACTTCTTGTTCTTGACTTGTTTATACAAAATCATACATAAAGTAATCAACCTCTTGTTCGGGATTTGATTTTTATGAAGTCATACATGAAGTAAATTATTATTTCCAACCAACTGTTGAGGATTTATAATCCTATTATGACTTGGTCGGTTATTATTTTTCTTATTATCGACTAAGTGCTAAGGGTTGTAATCCTGTTTTGACCTGCCCGAAAGTTGTTTGTGTTTTGGGGGATCTTATATCATCACCATACTCCGAAAAAAATGAAGAAACTGAAGTCAACTTTTTATTAATATTAAAATAAAATCAAGAGAGATATAATAATGGACATCTTTTGAATACTGATGATACTTCCAAAGATATTCAGCATGCTAAGAATTTTATAAATCTTCACTCTTTAAAGTTTTTATTCGATATATCCCTGGTCGGATGATAGCTGAGATGCGGTATGGTCCATGCCAGTTAGCCTAGAGCTTGTTATTATTCTTTGATAACTTTCTTAAGAATATAATCACCCTCTTTCAAGTTAGTCAGCCTGGCCCTTTTATTATAAAAATGAGCAGTGCGATGTTGGTAGGCAGCATTTCTCAGAATTGCATTTTCTCGTACCTCCTCTAACATGTTGAGATCTAATCACCTCATCAAGTCACTAACTGGGGAATTAAAGTTTAGTACCCTATGAGTAGGTAGGTAGATCTCAGCTAATACCATTACTTCAGTCCAAAACGTGAGCATATAAGATGTTTCTCCAGTTGCCATTCTCGACGTAGTTCTATACGCCCAAAGAACAGAGTGTAGCTCGTTAACCCAGTTGCCCTTGGCAGCATCAAGTCTCCTTTCAGTCCATTCAATAAAATTTTGTTAGTCACTTCTGTTTGATTATTATTTTGAGGATAGCCTAGTGTAGAATACAGCTTCTAGATTTTGGACTGGGCATAGTATGCTTCAAAATCCTCGTTATCGAACTGGGTGCCATGATCTGTGATGAACACATATGGTAAATGATATCGATAAATGATATTATTCCAGATGAACTTATACACCTTCTCATAAGGCATATCAATCAATGGCTCTGCTTCCACCCATTTAGTGAATTAATCCACAACAACAACTAAGTATTTGAACCCACCTTTGGTGTTCGACAGTGGGCCGACCAAGTCAATTCCCCATATAACAAACGGACAAAGTGATGTTATTGGTGTTAAAGCAGCATTAGGTGTTTTATGAACGCTAGAGAATCTCTGGCACTTATCACACTTTCTTGCAAAGGTTGTACAATCAGCTTTCATTGTCTTCCAGTAATATCCCTTAGTGCCGATACGTTGGAGCAATGATCTTCTAGCTAAATGAGCTCCATAGGATCCTTCATGCACTTCTTTGATCAAATCTTCCACCTCCATTGGATGAACACAACGCTGCATGAAGATCGTCAATCCCCTTTTGTATAAAACTCCTTTGTCCAACACATACCTTACTGATTTATATCGAAGATTCTTTACCTCTTTAGGATAGGGTGGTAGGGTTCCATATTCAATATAAGCTTTGATGGGATCCATCTAGGAAGGTCCCAGATCTATAGCAATGAAACTAACCATCAATTCTTCATCAATACTTCGATTAGCCAGGAGCTCGATTGGGATTGTTCTTCGGAGCTCAATTCTTATTACTGATGCTAGCCGAGAAGTGCATTTGTTCGAGCATTATCTATTATTGGGATTCTATTCATTCGGCTGGTTGGAAATTTGGCAATGAATTCCATGGCCTTGGCAATATACCTCGTCATCAATTCTCCTTTGGCTCCATATAAAATCAGTATTTGGTTAACAACCAGCTGTAAATCACTATACGCCACTACTTGCTCGGTGCCTAATGAATGAACTAAGTTTAGCCTAACTATCAAGGCTTCGTATTCTACCTCGTGTTTGATGCTTTGAACTGAAACCTGAGAGCATACTCATTATCAATATTATCAGGAGTATTAAGTATTATACCTGCTCCACTGTCGGCAGAACATGAAGATCCATCCATGTATAAATTCCATAATGGAACATCGTCATCGAAGCTTTCTACAATTAATGATCCATGTTGGACTATCTTCATACTCTCTTCTGCATATTTTTGGACCATTTCTTAATTTCTGGACGATTTAGGTTAGTCGGTAGCTACTTCGACTTTCTTTTTAAGTGAGCTCTCTTCTTTTGAAGTCTGCTCGGCATGCAAGCTCTGTTGGTCGGGAACCTCTGGATAAGTAAATTCAGTAATGAAATCTGTTAAAGCTTGGCCTTTTAATGAAGATTTGGGTTTATAGACAATGTCATACTATCCCAATTCTACTTCCCAATACATCAATCTTCTTGACTTCTTAGGTTTATAGAGAGCTTACCGAAAAGGCAGATAAGTATAAAAAAATATGGTGTGTGCTTGAAAATAAGGCTTCATACATCTAGAGCCTCAATAAGTGTTAGGATTCATTTTTCCAAATATGGGTACCTGATTTTAGCTCCTCTGGACACTTTGCTTGTACAGTAGACTGGTTTTTGAATTGCATTGTCATGTCTGACTAATGTCAAGCTCACTACTGATTCAGAAACGGCTAAGTATAAGTATAATTTCTCTCATAAAACTGGTCAGTAGAGCAATGGTGGTGATCCAAGATACTTCTTTATCTCCTAGAATGCTTCTTCACATTCTGCATTCAACTCAAAAGTTTTTCTCAACACTTTGAAAATGGCAAGCACATATCTGTTGCTCGAGACACAAATCTGTTTAAGGCTGTAACTCTTCCAGTGAGCATTTGTACGTTCTTGCAAGTCGGCGACTACATTTCGATCAAATCTTTTATTTTTATTGGATGGGCTTAAATTCCCCTTTGATTAACTATGAAGCCGGGGAACATCACTTCTTGTACTCCAAACACACAGTTGGTCGGATTTAGCTTCATCTGGTGCTTTTCCAATTGATCAAAAGTTTGACTTAGGTCGGCGATATGATTTGAAGCGTTTTTTCTCTTCGTCAATATGTCATCCATATAAACTCTATATTTTTTTCCTATCTGTTCTTCGAAGACCTTGTTCACTAACCTTTGATACGTTGCACCTGTATTTTTTAGACCAAAAGGCATTACATTATAGCAATAAGTTCCTCGAGGGGTAATGAAGGTTGTACTTTCCTTGTCTTCAGGTTTCATTTTTATCTAGTTATAACCAGAATAGGAATCCATAAAGCTTAAAAGCTCATGTCCTGATGTAGCATCCACCAGCTGATCATTCTGGGTAAGGGAAAATGGTCATTTGGGTATGCCTTATTCAAATCAGTGAAATCTATGCACAACTTCCATTTATCATTCTTCTTTTTTACTATTACAACATTGGCCAACCAGTCTGGATACTTCATATCTTCAATAAACTGAGCTTTTTGTAGCTTTTTTACTCCTCTTGGATAGCTTGATTCTTTTCAGGACTAAAAACCCGACGTCTCTACTTGATCGACTTAGCATCCTTACTGACGTTGAGCTCGTAATAGGGGAAATTGGGATAAATCCCAGGCATATCATCATGACTTCAAGCAAATACATGTCTCTGTTACCTCAGAAATATAATTAACTCTTGTTTAAGTATGTGATCCAATGTTGAGCCAATTTGTGTAGTCCTTTCTGGTTTTTCATAATCCAAAATGATGTTTTTAGTGGCTTCCATAATATTTCCTTTGACCAACTCTGTTTCATCTCATGGATCTAAGGTTTCAACCTCAAATTCACCATTAGGCTCAGTAGTATCCACCTGATAAGTTGTAGTCTTTTTTTTTCAATTCAATCAGATCTTCTTGTTCGGATGATGAGTAGTAACACTCTTTAGCCACCTTTTGGTCGCCTACCCCAAAATGAGTTAAAAACTTTAAGCACTGATGGACTGTCAATGGTACGACTTTAAAATTCTTCAATCCTACCCTACCGAGGATCACATTATAGGCATATTGAACGTTCTTATCCATTATGAAGAAACATATTTTCTCTGTGCGACTTACTTGCCAAGTGTCGATCAACACTTCTAGCTTGATTGTTCCCAAAAGGTAAACTTTTTCTCCAGAAAATCCTATTAATGGCTTATAATAGGGTTCCAACTGGCTGAGCTTCAAGTCCAAACTCTGAAAGCAAGAATAAAATATAATATCAGCTAAACTCCCATTATCAATCAAAACATTGGTAATGATAATATCCTGGATTCTGAATTTGACAACCAATGGGTCATCATGGGGATAAAGTACCCAGATAGATCATTTTTTGAAAACCCAATCACCAATTTATCTTTGTTGACTTTCCTTGGTTGATCATCTTTATTCAGATTAATCATTTGGATATATAAGAGCAAGCCTGGGATTCATTCAAGTAAGCTTTCCTTACAGTAGTGTGATCACCTCCTACTGCATCGCCACTTGTAATTATATGACACTCAAACGAACCAAAGCTGATCATAGCTACCTCACGTTCTAGTTTCTTGGGCTTTTTCAGCAGGTTTGGATCCTTATCATAATCAACTTCATGATTTCTCTTCCCGTCATCTCTAGGCTTGTGTACAGAATTTGACCTTCTTCTAGGTTCTTAACCATCTCCCCGATCAACAATTTTATTGAGTTTTTCTCGGCGGATGAGGGATTCAATCTCATTTGGCAAAGCGATGCACTTATTCGTTGTATGACTATGATCCTTATGGAATTCATAATATTTGGATCTATCCCTCTTGTTAGGAGGCGCCCTTAACTTCTCAGGCCATCATAAATCCTCATTATGATTGATTTCTTCCAAGATATGGTGAATGCTAACACTCAATGGAGCGTAGTTTCCATACTTTTTAAGCTTGTCTTATTTCTTCGGCCTTTACTCCTTTTACTCATTTTTCCTTCTTTTCAAGCTTCGTGTCAGGCTTCATGGCCGGTATCTATTTTGCATCCATAGCTTCCTCGGCATTCATTATTTTTGTTGCCTTTGCCATGAGTTCAACCATAGTTTTGGGAGGATCTTTAGCCAAAGTATAATATAGTTTCTCTGAAAGCAAGCCACTCATAAAAGCAGTGATGGATGTTTTCTCCTCATAATCAATCACCTCCAACTTTTCATTGGTAAAGCGTGTGAAGTATTCCCTGGTATTTTCCCCCACTTACTGCCTTACACTTAGAAGATGGGCTACTCTTTTTACGAGCTTAGCTCTAAAACAGAAGTTGCTAATGAATAGCTCGACAAGTTTATTGAAGGTGGAAATTTGTCCTTGGGGGAGGCTATTATACCATATTTGGGTTGAACCTGTAATGGTACTTGAAAAAGCTTTGCAGCTCATTTCATCCGGGACTGAATAAATATCAACTGCAACCTGATATTGTAAGATATGGAGAATCGGATCAGTCTTACCGTCATATTTGAGAGTAACCATAGGAGCTTTAAATTTTGATGGAGTAAAAAAATCCACAATTGCCTAACCAAACGGGGATTCTTTAATAAAAATTCGATGCAAAGGATTATTGGCTTTCGCCATTTCTCGTAACCGATCTTCTAACCTCTCGATTAACCCTTTCCAGGACGGATTTCCTACCTCAGATTTATGCGAAGCAGCTCGACTCTACCGACTATGTGTCTGCGCTGAACTCTCCTCCTGAGAGGTTTGCTCGGCACGTACAGATCGTCAGGCGCTTGATCTTGATATGACTGAGAACTCACGTTGGTCGGTTGGATATTGAGTGTTCCTAGATAATACCCTATGAGGATTTTTATATGCTCGCAACCCCAAAAGATCAAAGGGAGAAGCTTTGATTAGCCTTTCTAAGATGATTAGGCATAAATTCTTCCCATTTATCCCCTTAATTTAAAGGCTTTTATCGCTCTGCAAAGTGTAAATCGAGTGGATTTATCTCATATCACTGCTATTGACATTTTCTAATTAGTACGCCAAGTTTCATGTATCTCCTATCTATTTTGTAGGTATTCAATGCACACAAGGAATGAGAGAATCAAAAATAAAAGTCGAAGACCTCGCGCCTACAAGTGCTTAGGAAGAATCGACAACCTAATCCGAGCTCCGGATCAAAAGTTACAAGTCTTCAAAAATTACAAAGAGGAAAAGTTCCTGAAAAGATAGAACCGAACCGAAGGGCTTGAAAAACCAACCAATCCTATCCTGGGAAAACTTTTTGTGAAGCACGAAGAGATGGAACCGAACCAAAGAGGAAATAAACGAACTGAACCGGTTCAGGGAAAAACTTCTGTCAAAGATGGAACCGAACCGAATCACCTTAACATGATCGGTTCAGGTATCGAAGATTTGGATTTATCAACTTACAAATAAGAGTCTTTTATGGATGAAACTCTTAGAAATTCGTAGAGTATAAATTTTAAACACCTCCCAGACATTGAGGAAGCTTCTAATTCGTTAGAGAAGCATTGTAATTAATTTAGAGAAGACAACAACAAGAAACCCTAGTTTATTCCAGTTTTGCAATTCAAGTAATATTATTTCAATTCTTGCTTTCATTATCGCAATATTTATTTCTTTAGTGAGTAATTTCATTCTTCTCCACCTTCAGTTGTTAGTAAAAATGTTTTCTTTCATTCAAAACAAGTTTTATTCTAGTTTTAATATGCTCAGCTAAGTTTTCAAGGGTTGGGGTGCATGAACCCCACCCGATGTAATTCATGATAGTGGAAATAGAAGTTGGAATTAAAATCTTAAATGAATTGTATCGTAGTAATACGATACCGCTTTAATTCATCCTTTGCTTATGTACCGTGCGGGCTACGATCCCTCATATATTAATACTTAGGAGCATTAAAAAATCGGATTCATTTAAAGTTTTAATTTTGAATCTAGTATCCTACGAAGTGAATTACTAGGGTGTGGGGTATTGTAACCCGACCTATCTTTCTCATTTCATAGTTAAAATTTTCAGTCAAATCATCATTAGTCCTTTAGTTAATTAGAGTAATTGCATTTCATTTATTCATAGTTTCGTTAATTACTCAGCTTCATATTTGCATCTAGCTATAGTCATCTCATAATCCAAATCACCTTTTCATTCTTTTTAAGGTCAAAGTTAGGTTACCTTCATCTTCCCAATGTCGTTAACACTTCGTCATCATGTTTCCCTGAGGATCTATACCTGACTTATCGAATTATTACTTGAGCGACAGACTTGCACTTGAGCTTAAATAGCATGCACACTAGACACATTTGTGGTCGCGTTAAGTTTTTGGCACCGTTGCCGGGGATTTAGGTAGACTTAGGTTAGATCAAGTCAATCTAAAACTTTGACCAAGAAAATCCAAAAACATATAAACAAAAAAAAAATCATCTCTCAAAAGCCTTTGATGCAAAATCTTGACCATACTCAGACTCCTCACAATACTCCAACCAGAATCCACAAAAATCCAATCGTTGAGTACAACTCTGAAAGCCCCCCACACACACCTCGCGTTCCACAATTCTGGTTTCCAATTCCTACTCCTGAGCACTCTATCAGTAGCTACACCCTGAGTCAAACTTCGAGTCACACATATAGGACACCGAGTGAGTACACAGAGTCATTTGAAGAGAGTGCGAGTGCGATGTATGACGGAGCGAGTTTCAGTACTGGAGAGGGAGATCTCCCCTATCGTCCGATGAAAGACTTACTTTTTCCAGAGCGGACTGTCACCCTTGGTTGCATTTTACTTCCGTATACTACCGATCAGTTCCACTTTCGCAATGGGATGATACATATTCTCCCTGCATGGATTCAGAGAAACCATATCTGCATACTCATGAGTTCGAAGAGGCATGCGACACATTTGGTGATCAAACTTGCACGCAAGATGTCGTTCGCCTAAAGATTTTTCCTTTTTCCTTTTTCCTTAAAGGATAAAGCCAAGACCTGGTTATGGTCTCTACCCCCAAACTCCATTACTTCCTGGAGAGATATGCAGTCTAAGTTTGTCTCAAAATTCTATCTGCATCACAAGACCAACTCTTCCAAGACTCAAATCCAAACTTTTCGACAACACGATAATGAGTTTTTTTATAGATATTGGTAACGTTTCCAAGAGTTAGTAAGCGCATGCCCCCATCATGGTTTTGACAAACGCATAGTGATATCTTTCTTCCATAATGGGTTGACAATAGCATCTAAATAACTTGTGAAAATGATGTGTGAAAGACCCTTTTTGGATTTAAACTCATGCGATGCCGAGGCCCATCTTAAGTATGTCGCGGAGACTACTCAAGCATGGGACACATCTGATCCCAACCAAGCTCGACCTAGACAACCATCTATCAATCAGACTACATTCGGTCTATACTAATTGGATAACAATACCTTAATAGACCATCGATTCGATCAGTTTCAGAGAGATGAAAGAGTGGTTTAATGGTCGGTTGAGAAATATCTCCGGATCCAGCAATGGTTCAAAAGAAAAAAGTGTGTGCTATCTGTGAGGCGGGCCACTCCATAAAGGTGTGCCCGATGATTTATGCCTACAAGGCCATGCATATTGAGTAGGTGGATGCTATACGAGGATTCAAAGGGAATTTTAATGCCCCGCATGGGAACTCTTACAACCCTTCGTGGAGGAACCATCCTGGTTTCAACTATGGACAACCATAAGCTGTGATGAACCCACATTCACATGTTATCCCACCTCCTCATTACCAACAAGAACCACCACCTCCATCCCCATATGTAGCTCTACCGCAGAGGAGCCTCGAGGATACAATGAACCAATTCATGAATTCTCAAGGTGCAAATAATGCTCGATATGAACGCTTGTTCGTCAAAATAAATGCAAACATCTCCAAGATGCAGTCCTCATTGAGCATACAAGAGAAGGGAAAGTTTCCTTTCCAAGGTCAAAGACCTCCCCAAGGTCAACCTAGTGTTAGCTCCACCTCTACCGAACAGTAGGAGCACTGCCAAGCGATAACCACTCTTGGTAGTGGAAGAGTGGAAGAGTTGTTGATTTATCACCTCCCCCACACGACATTTCAAAAGACAAGGAGAATTTTCCTGGAACAAAAGAGGCAGAAGATATCTCCTTGAAGGAAAGTGAAAAGGAAAACACTAGTGAGCTCGAGGTAGTTGTCAAACCACCCTCCGCTATGCTATTTCCTCAAAGATTGGTTCCTGCCCATAAAAGGACCATAAGTGAAGAAGTGCTAGAAGTGATTAAGAATGTGAAGTTGAACTTACCTTTCCTCGATGTAATAAGGCAAATTCCATCTTATGCTAAAGTCATAAAAGATTTATTGACAGTTAAGAGGAGGATAAAGGTAAAGAAGAACATGTTTCTAGCACAAAATGTGAGATCCATCCTTCTTAATGATCACCCACCTAAATATAAAGATCCCGATGCACCCACCATTTCCTGCACCATTGGAGAGAACAAATTCGAAAAAGCCTTACTCGATTTTGGGGCAAGTGTCAACATCCTCTCTTATTCGATTTATAGGAAACTTGACCAGGGTGATCTTAAGACCACAAAGATCACTCTCTAGTTAGCAGATCGGACCGTGAAGATACCAAGGGTTATAGTTGAGGACGTGATAGTCCAAGTAGACACTTTCTACTTCCCAGTAGATTTTGTTATTTGGGACACGGATCCCTCCTTCGCTTCAAAAAATCATGTTCCCATCATACTTGGACGTCCATTCTTAGCTACGGCTAACGCAGTGATCAATACTAGAAATTGGCAGATGCAACTCACTTTTGGGAATATGAGTTTAGAAACAAACATCTTCAACATAGCCCAACAAGCAGGGGAAGAAGATGATCTTTACGCAGTGCGCTTCATTGAGGAGATTGTAGAAAGCACTTTGAGGAAAATTACTGTCGAGACACCTTAGAAGCTTTCCTATCTTCTAGTCATGAGAGTGAGGAAGACTACACCGAGTTTGAGAGGGAGATAGAGGAGTTGAGAGGCTTACTCGATGAGAGAGCGTCGAACGACTAGGCGAGATATGTCAATTGGGTTTTTCGATTCGAAGAGTTACCACCGAGGGAGGCACGCATGGTGACCTCTAGCGACACATTCACGACTCTCAAATTGAAGAAACTACCATCAAATGTTAAATATGCTTTCCTAGGTGAAAGTGAGACATTTCCTGTTATTGTCTCCTCTAGCTTAGATGAAGAGCAGGCGGGTAAATTATTAAAGATTTTGAGGAAGCACTAAGGTGCTTTTAGTTAGTGTATAGCTGATTTAAAGGGGATAAGCTCTCTAATTTTCACCCATAAGATTCACCTCGAGGAGGACGTTAAGCTTTCGAGAGAAATGCAAAGACGGTTAAAACCCATAATGAAAGATGTGGTGATGGCTGAAATTATAAAATTATTGGATGTCGGGATTATTTACCCAATCTCGGATAACAAGTGGGTGAGTCCCATTCAAGTTGTCCCGAAAAAGTCGGGCATGACTGTGATTGAAAATGCCAAGGGAGAGTTAGTTCCCAACGTACCACCACTAAATGGTGCATTTGCATTGATTACTGGAAACTCAATGCGGGAACTAGGAAAGACCATTTTTCCTTACCATTTATTGATCAAATGCTTGAAAGAGTAGTAGGACACTCTTATTATTGCTTCTTAGATGGTTATTCCGGATATAACCAAATTGAGGTAGATATACTTGATCAAGATAAAACAACCTTCACTTGTCCCTTTGGAACATTTGCCTACAAACATATGCCATTTGGCTTGTGTAATGCACCGACAACCTTTCAAAGGTGCATGTTGAGCTTATTCAGTGACATGGTTGAGAGAGGGATAGAGGTCTTTATAGATGACTTCAGTATTTTTGGCACTTCCTTCGATTTATGTTCAGCCAACCTTGAGCAGCTACTAGCCCGATGTGTGGAAAAGAACTTAGTGCTGAATTGAGAAAAATGCCATTTCATGGTAACCGAGGGTATAGTTCTTGGCCACATCATGTCATCCAAAGGGGTCGAGGTTGATCGAGCAAAAATAGATGTCATAGCTGACTTACCCCACTTATTGCTGAAAGACGCGCACTCCTTCTTGGTCCACGCGGGGTTTTATCGAAGGTTCATTAAGGAATTTAACGCCATCGCTAGACCCTTAAGCAATCTTCTTATGAAGAATACCCATTTGAGTGGACGGAAGCATGCCAAAGCACTTTTGAGAAACTGAAAAACATGCTTGTGTCCTCTCCCATTATGCAAGATCCGGATTGGTCCTTACCGTTTGAGCTTATGTGTGATGCTAGCGATTATGCGATAGGGGTTGTTTTGGGCCAAAAAAAAGATAATAAGGCTCATGTCATCTACTATGCTAGCCGGACCCTAACCGGACCATAACTCAATTACTCCACCACGGAGAAGGAGTTGCTAGCAGTAGTATTTTCTCTTGACAAGTTTCGGTCCTATCATATCGGTTCCCCCATCACCTGTTTCACCGACCACGTGGCTTTAAAATATTTACTTACGAAGAAAGACGCAAAGTCGTGCCTCATAAGGTGGATCCTACTCTTACAAGAGTTTAATCTCTCCATTAAAGACAAAAAATGAGTAGAAAACATCATTGCTGATCACTTATCACAGCTTTCATTCGACGTACCTAGTGATCCTATACCCATAGACGAATATTTTCCGGATGAGCAGCTCTTTGCCACCTCTTCTTTGCCCTGGTTTGTGGATATAGTGAACTATCTTGTCACGGGAGACGTCCCTCCCGTTTGGACATCGCAAGATAAGAAGAGGTATATCACTTGATCGCGCATTTTTTTCTATGATGATCCATTCCTTTTTAAATATTGCACGGATCAAATCATCCGACGATGTGTACCGGATGACGAAATTCCAAAAGTCATCCAATTTTGTCATTCGGAAGCATGTGGAGGCCATTTTTCTGTGAAAAAAATAGCCACTAAAATTCTCCAATGCGGTTTATATTGGCCCACAATGTTCCGGGATGTTAATAATTATTGCAAATCTTGCGACAAGTGTCAACGGATGGGAGCGATTACCCGACGAAACATGATGCCATTAACCTCGATTCTCATCATTGAGATTTTTTATTGCTGGGGTATTGACTTCATGGGCCCTTTTCCCCCGTCCTTTGGATACCTATACATCTTAGTCACGGTAGACTATGTTTCTAAATGGGTAGAAGCTATAGATACCAAGACTAATGACAATAAAGTGGTGATAAAGTTCCTACACGAACACATACTTTCTCGCTTCGGTGCACCTAAAGCGATAATCAGTGATAACGGCACACACTTTTGCAGCAAGCCGTTTGAAAGACTTATGAAAAAGTATGGTGTCATTCATAAGGTTGGAACGACATATCACCCACAAAAGAATGGGCAGGCCGAGTTGGCTAATCGTGAAATCAAGCACATACTTGAGAAGATCGTCAATCTAGATCGGAAAGATTGGTTCCTTCGATTGAACGATTCGCTATGGGCTACCGTACCGCTTACAAGAACCCATTCGGAATATCCCCATTCCTCTTTGTGTATGGAAAACCTTACCATCTTCCCATTGAGTTAGAGAACAAAGTGTATTGGGCCATTAAGAGATTAAATTATGATATGGACAAAGTCGGTGAAGATTGAAAGCTTCAACTAAATGAGTTAGAGGAGATACGCAATGATGTGTATGAGAATGCCAAGATTGCAAAAGCCCGGATAAAACTAGCACATGATAATATTATTCGACGAAAAGAGTTTCAACCGGGATAAAAGGTACTCCTCTACAACTCTCGACTTCATCTATTTCCGGGTAAATTGCGGTCTCGATGGACCGGTCCCTTCGTTGTGAGAAACATTTTTCCTCATGGAGCAGTAGAATTAGAAGATCCAAAAGGGAGGAACGCATTCAAAGTCAATGGACAGCGCCTAAAGCTATATATTGAGGCGTGCGTAGAAGAGATCGACATTATTTATTTGTCGAACCCCATTTACGGGGTAGAGTGAGCTTTAACTGAGAGGTCGTCGCACCCCCGACGCATATGGGGTGATTTCTTTTGTATAGTAGCTGTGCGTAGGTAGAATAGTTAGAGTTCGTAGGTAAGTTACGAGAGGGTAGGGTTCGGATTAGGCACGCACTTCGTAAGGGCGTCAAGGAAGTCCCCGTGTGAGAATAAGTAAGAAAGTGTCCAGAAATTCGAGGGTGCGAGACTTTATTTTCAGTATTTTGAGTGGAGAGAGTTCTGCCTGAGGAGAACCGAACCGAATCCCCTTAACCGGATTATGATAAATCGAAAAATAAAAATCCAAGAACCGAATCGGTTCTCCCCTGTACCAGATCGATTCCGATTTTGTAGTTTTTCCTCTTCTCGAGATACCTTCCCCCTTCCCCAATCCCTCCATTTCCCTCCTTTCACACCCTTCATTCCCTCCAAATGTCCTTCCCTTCTTTCCCTCCAAATTCTTCCCCCCAACCCCCCTCCCACCTATAGATTCCACCTCTACCCTACCATTCCTCTACACCTCCATCACATATTCCATCTCTTGACCTTTATCTCCCATTTCACCCACACCCAGAATATCCCATGGCAAATCCCTGTCTGCCCCCAAAATACATGTCTACCGAGGTCCTTCCTAACGGTAACGGGGAATACCGCTCTCACATGGAGCGCATTTGGTGTGAATTTTTTTCAGCATATCTCACCAACTTCACATCGAGCATGTAATTAACTGGGACGAGATGCCCTGCTCAGTCACCACTATTTTCAGTCGGCAGGGGTGGATGCAATATCTTGCCGAACCACACAATGTCGAGTGGGCCGACGAGGTCCGATCTTTTTATGGCTCTCTCATCCCCACGGGCGAGTTTGAGGGCCAAGCTTTTGTAGACATCCACCCCATCCCTTTCTCCTGGGCTATTCTGTCCCGCAAACTTTCTTCCAAGGGAGTCCCAAACTCGTACGTCTTTGATTACCCCGTCAATGCCCCCACCATCCCGAAATAGCCATGCATCGACCGTCTCGCCCCTAACGAGATTTGGTAAAGGGGCACCTTCCCCGTGGGACACCTCAATAATAAAGCGCGCATTATATTTCATATTGTTTGTGCAAACTTTCTTCAAACCACAAATGACTCGACGATACGCCCTCGCCAAGCTACCCTTGTCTACCACCTTTTTTATCCTAACTTCACTATCAATCTTGCCCGCGTGTTATACACTGATATTTTTTATGCGGCCTTGGAGAAAAAAGGTGCAGTGCCCTCCCATATGCCCGTCTCATCACCTTCATCCTTGTCGATCCCGGTATCCAGCTACCTCGAGCCTCTCCACGCCTCCAGGAGCCCATTGGGAAAGCATCACGCAATAGGAGTGCCCAACAAAGGGCAGCCCTTCGAGCAGCATGGGAAGTGGTTGATGTAGATGAAGATGAGGTGATCAATGTTGAAGAGCAAGAGGTTGAGGATGTCGTGATGGGTGGGGCAGATGAACAAGAGTACGACGAAGATGACGACTCAAATTTTGAGCCAGTGGGTGCAGACTTTGATAGGCGCCTTTCGGCGGTGGAAACACGGTGTTGATACCAAATTTAATCTTCTGACATGGCCCAATTGAATGAAGACGCGTGGTAATCTACGTGGCAACAACAAACACTTCCGAGGAACTCAGACGCTCCAAGGAACCATACTACAACGAGGAACATTGCTTCCCCGAGGAGCTCCGAGGAACAAGAACTCTACGAGGAAATTTTGAGTACCGAGGAACTCTTGAATACCGAGCAGCTTAGGCGGTCCGAGCTGTACCTCGAACAAAGCATTAATAGCAGGATGACCAACAGTTTGACTGTTCATTAAATGCTTATTATTCAGATGCATACGCTTAAGGGGCATTTAATATATTACCCTTTCACATGTACAGCATTGAATGTATTACCCTTTCACATTACAGCTTCAGGGCTATAAATACATTGTACAATCCTCATTGTAAGGGACCGGAATTTCTTGATTGAACTTTTAATCGAAAATTCCCAAACAGTCATCAATAGCAGAAACAGTGGACGTAAGCCATTCTTATAAGGCAGACCCCCTTTAAACTTCTTTGTCTTATTTATTTTATCTGTGATTAAATAATTAGAGATAATCTAATTTTTTACATCAACAGATTGGCGCCGTCTGTGGGAAACGACAGGTAATATCATTTTTCATCAAAAACAATCCATCACAAATGGCTGATATTCTAGAATCCAGCAATCGAAAGGCTGAAAGCTCTCCAAATCCATCTGATCGGCCAAATATTCCAGATCTGGATGGAATAATGACAAATTTGGCTCAGGGCCAGACTGTCATGCAAGAAACTATGCTACAACTCATACAAACCCTCCATGGCGGTGCACCAACCCATTCAGGACCACGAAGTATTCAAAGAAATACCCGTGCATCTTCTTCACGTACTAGGCGCACCAATTCATATCACAATGAGAAGTCTGAAGATTTTTCTTATCAACCTGGACGAACTTCGTCAGTGCGAGCCACAGATACTGAACAACGTATCACTCTCTCTTTATAAAGGACTAGGGCGCTAGAGAGATTAATCAAGGTATCACCTTTTGGTCGATTAGGACCTAGAAGGAGTAGAAGTCCTCCAAAAGTCGCATCGAGAAGTTTTCGACGACCATCAAATTTAAGGGAAGGATCTGCCCAGTTGCGACCAGCTTCTCGTCAAGATAGATCCCAGGAATCCACATCAACGCGATCAGTTGCTCGAACCAACAGGACCGAGGAAGGAAATGAAGCATGGAAAAGCTCTATTCAGAGGCTGGAGGATAGATTGGGGAAATGGCTAAAGCCAAGAACCCTCTACAATGAACTTTTATTCGAGGAACACCTTTTGTCCAGGCCATTGTAGATTTTCCAACATCATCAAAGTTCAAAGCACCTGTTGTGACCCCCAAATATGATGTTATGATGAAAAGACAGACCCTGTCCTTCATATAGAACAATACCAAGCTGCAGCCGACATCTATGCTGTTCCAGATGAGATGAGATGCAGATCATTCTCGAGAACTCTTACCGGATCTGCTCAAGTGTGGTATAATAATCTTCCTCGGGGTAAGATTTTAACTTTTCTTCAACTGGCCGAATTATTCATTGGGAATTTCTATTTTGGGGCAAAGCCAGTTAAACGAGTAGCACATTTGCTAAGTATTAGACAAAAAGCTAGAGAGAGTACCAGAGATTATATAACTCATTTTAATAACGAGAAACTCGAAGTCATTGATTATGAGGAGAAGACAACGATTACCGCCTTGATGAGTGGACTACTGCCCAACAAGTTGTACTACACTTTGGCCAAAGATCCACCGAGAACCATGTCAGACCTGATGGAAAAAGCGTCCAAGATTATGAATGCCGAGGAGGCTATGGCTGCGAAAAAGAATATGGATGCCAAAGAAACCAAGGTGGAAGGTGATAAAACTAAGAAAAAAGAGCATAAGAACAATGGTAATGACAAACATTCAAAAACTAGTTCGGTATGGGACGTAATGAAGAAATTCGATAATTATACTCCTTTGAAGAAGGATATCAACCATATTCTAGAAGAAATCAAGAACAACGAGGAGTTAAACTGGCCAGGGAAGATGAAGGCAGACCCTGATCGGAGGAATAAAGCAAAGTATTGCGAGTTTCATAAAGATCATGGCCATATGACCAAAAATTGCATAGCTCTTCAGAATGAGATTGAAACACTCATCAGACGAGGAAAACTGGCAAAGTATATTGATCATGGAAGCGAAAGAAGGAACAATGACCGAACAAGAGAAAGGTATAGATCTCCTCGTCGAGCAGAGGAGAACAAGAAAAGAAACCATGAAGTTGATCCAGATGAAGACCCCGATCTTCCCAAGAGACCAAGGCAGCCAGAACGAGAGGTATTTTCAATACGCTTTGGGTCATTTGATTGTAATGTTATTACAGGTGGAGATGCAGGAGGAAGAGACCTTACTGCAGAGAGAAAAGCTTACCTCTGTGAGGCTCAAGCTTGCTTGTACATTCAACGAATAAATCTAGCTGAGGAGGATCGCCCGAGAAAGGTGAACAAAGAGAAATTGGTCATTGGTTTTTCAAAGAACGACCTCGCAGGAGTTTTGTATCCTCATGATGACCCATTGGTGATCAAAATGAGGATGAAAGAGGTAATGATCTCAAGAGTACTGGTAGACAATGGTAGCTCGGTAGACATCATGTTCTACTCGTGCTTTGACAGTTTAAATCTAAAGCTATCTCAACTGGAGCCTTATCATAGACCCCTCCTCGGTTTTGCTGGCGAGAAAGTATTTCCACTTGGGACGATCAAGTTGGATATATTCATTGGTACGTGGCCTGCTTATCGGACAGAAAGAATACGCTTCTTCGTGATGTATAAGAATGTTCAATCATCATACAATATCATCATGGGAAGAGTAGGATTGAAGAAATTTGAGGCTGTACCATCTACGGTACATTAGTGCCTAAAATTTCCAATAAATTTTGGAGTAGGAGTTGTGAAAGGTGACCAGAAAGTAGCTCGGGAATGCTATTATTCATCCGCTGAGCAAGAGGAACTGGAGGAATCAAGGAAAAAGACTACTACTTATCAAGTGGAAGAAGGGGAAGAAATTGAAACATTGGATCCTAGAGATGAGTCGTAACTCGTGAAGGGTCAAGTGGTGGAAGCTACTAAAAACATCATTCTGGACGACGAGCACCCTGAACGAACTACTCAAGTAGGTTCGTCATTGGAAGCCTCACTAAAATAGGAATTGATAACTTTCCTTAGAAGCAGAAAGCAAACTTTTGCATGGAGTCATGAGGATATGCCTGGGATAGACCCAAATTTCTTATGTCACGAACTCAATGTGAATAAGGAGATCAAGCCTGTGAAGCAAAGAAGAAGAGTATTTAGCCCCGAGAAGAATCAAGTTATACAGGAGGAAGTCGAGAAGCTCCAGAAAGCCTGCTTTATTAAAGATGTTAAATATCCTGACTGGTTAGCAAATGTGGTGATGGTGAAGAAGAAGAACAACAAATAGAGGATGTGTGTAGACTTCACCGACCTCAACAAAGCATGCCCAAAGGATCACTTTTTGCTGCCCCGAATTGATCAACCCTACAAGAAAAATGAGTATTTGAGACGGTAAAAAACCGTCCCTAAAAGTACAAAAACCGTCCCTAAAGAGTATTAGGGACGGTTTTTGCAACGGCAAAAATCTGTCCCTTATACTAGGCGTCCTAAATATTTTAGGGACGGATTTTACCGTCCTAAATTTTAATTCATGAACACTCTACATTTGACATTAGGGACGGATTTTACCGTCCCAAATAGTGTTCCCGCGAAAAAATCCCCGCTCCCGCCAATAGTATTAGGGACGGATAAACCGTCCCTAATACTACTGAGATTCTAGCAACCCAATTAGGGACGGTAAAAACCGTCCCTAAAGGTAATTTCAGTTGATGCAAAAATGAGTATTAGGGACGGTAAAAACCGTCCCAAAAGGTATTCTCAATTAATACAAATAAGTATTAGGGACGGTTTATAACCGTCCCAATTAATAAATAAAAAATTATCATAAATAGTTATATTATTATATGTTTTATGTTGCAATAATAATTAACGTCTAATATGCATTATAAATCAAATCATCCGATCAAAAACACAGTATATCGACCACATTCATTGAAGCACGTATCCAATAACAATTTCTTCCATTAAACTGCATTCAAGTCGAAATATTTAAATGAGTACAAAATCATACTAATTAATAAGATATACAACTATCAAAAAAATATCATCCCTAAATTAAGATGATAAATATGGTTGTCACGCTTCAAAAACTTCTTTTAGTGTCGCATATAGTAGACACTCAAAATATTATTAGTAAAATAAAATATCCAAATATATTAGTTAATCGTACCACCAACTTTTTACAAATTTTAAAAAAAATTGACAAAATCTCCTTTGTTTATACATGAAAACCAACCTTTTTAATCAATAAAAAACCCGAATAACTATAAGAATCTCGCATATCAACGATTCTTTATAATTTTTAAAAAAATTCGACAAAATCTCTTTTGTTTATACATGAAAACCAACCTGTTTAATGAACACAAAGGGCCGCACGACCATAAAAAAATTGAAAAATCTCCCAAATCAACAATTCATTACAATTTTTAAAAAAATTCGGCAGAGTCTCCTTTGTTTATACATGAAAACCAACCTGTTTAATCAACACAAAAGCCCGCACGGCCAGTAAAAAAAAAAAAAGCAATCTCGCATATCAACAACAATAATAAATAAACAATTTACCTGTCGCAAACCATTGCTTCGTTCATGTGTTTCACGCGAATAAAATATACCCCTAAAATGTTAACCTGCAAAAAAATATAAGAAACAAAACAAAAAAGTTAGTTTTACTTGTTTTGCAATTTTTAACCCTTAAAAACTTGTGATCAATATTCACTCATTTTTAGTTCCTACGTAACAAACCAACATTTTTTAACAATACTAGTGTTAATGGAAGAAATTTTTAGTTCCTACGTAACAATTTTTAGTTCCTACGTAAATTTTTAGTTCCTACTCATTTTAACATTTTTTAACAATGTTTAGTTCCTACGTAACAAACCAACTTGAACTAATGTTTTACTAATCCCAGACAGAAGATGTTAAAATACTAGTGTGCTAAAATATATGTTTGTTTCAAGTGCAAACCAATCGTTATGCAGTATATATATGCATATATATACTGGTATATATGCATATATATACAGTTATATATATGCATATATAACAATATATATATATATATATATATCAAGGTTCTAAAAAACGCGGGGCGTGATCGAGGCGTGGAGGCCAAGCCTTAAGCCTTTGAAGCCTAGGCGGGCCTTGGCGTCAAAAGGCGTTTAGGCCTTCTTAATATATTTTAATATTTTTTAACCATAACAAGACTATTAAAAAACTAAAATTGTACATATCATAAAAATATGTCTGAATATTTACAAATTAAAGTACTATTTGATTATTTTGGATGAGATAATGGTCTGGTTTGTAAAAAAATTCTTTAAAAGACGATATTATTTCACTAAAGCATGGTTCTTTTTAGAAAAAAATGCGCCTTAAGGGTTTTACCAAGAATAAGGCGTGAAAAACTTAAGGCGATGCGTTTCTCCCAAGCCTCAAGCCTAGGCGTGCCTAGGCGGAGCCTAGGCGGGTTTTTTAGAACAGTGATATATATATGCAGTTATATGCAGTTATATACATGCATATATAATGTATATATACTGCATATATATACTAGTATATATACTGCATATATATGCATATATAACAGTATATATATGCATATATATGCAGTTATATACATGCATATATATGCAGTTATATACATGCATATATATACTAGTATATATACTGCATATGTATGCATATATATACCAGTATATATACTGTATATTATACTGCATATATATACTATATATACAGTATATATACTAGTATATATATATGCATATATATATATATGCATATATATAATGTATATATACTCGTATATATACTAGTATATGTATATATACTCGTATATATACTAGTATATGCAGTATATATATGCATACCGGTAGGAGTGAGGGAACTCCTCCGTTTTTAGGTTGACGAGAAACTTTTATTTTCGAAAAAAGCATAAAGCTCGGTATTTTCGTAAAGAAGGGACGAGCGACAAGTGCCTCGCCCTAATCGGTATTTTCACAAGTTTACGTCGTACACTCCAACCGGGAGCCCCGGGACTACGCCGTATGTTCCTACGAGTCACATTGGTCCCGTACGAGGTGTTCGTGACTCTTACGGGATCGTTTTAAGGCTGTTTTACGTTTTCACCCTTCGATGGCATGTTTTTATGCTTAAGTCTATTTTTTTACAAATTTACGTCGTACACTCAAACCGGGAGTCCCGTGACTACGCGGTCGGTTCCTACGAGTCACATTGGTCCCATGCGAGGTGTTCGTGACTCTTACGGGACCGTTTTAAGGTTGTTTTACGTTTTCACCCTTCGATGGCATGTTTTTATGCTTAAGTCTATTTTTTTGCAAATTTACGTCGTACACTCCAACCGGGAGCCTCGGGACTACGCCGTTTGTTCCTACGAGGCACATTGGTCCCGTACGAGGTATTCATGACTCTTACGAGACCGTTTTAAGGCTGTTTTACGATTTCACCCTTCGATGGCATGTTTTTATGCTTAAGTATTTTTTTTGCAAATTTACGTCGTACACTCCAATCGGGAGCCCCGTGCCTACGCGATCGATTCCTACGAGTCCCATTGGTCCCGTACGAGGTGTTCGTGACTCTTACGGGCCGTTTTAAGGCTGTTTTACGTTTTCACCCTTCGATGGCATGTTTTTATGCTTAAGTCTATTTTTTTGCAAATTTACATCGTAAACTCAAACCGGGAGTCCCGTGCCTACGCGATCGGTTCCTACGAGTCACATTGGTCCCGTGCGAGGTGTTCGTGACTCTTACGGGACCGTTTTGGGTTTGTTTTACGTTTTAACCCTTCGATGACATGTTTTTATGCTTTAAGTCTATTTTTTGCAAATTTACGGCATACACTCAAACCGGGAGTCCCGTGCCTACGCGATCGATTTCGACGAGTCACATTGGTCCCATGCGAGGTGTTCGTGACTCTTACGGAACCGTTTTAAGGCTGTTTTACGTTTTCACCATTCGATGGCATGTTTTTATGCTTAAGTTTATTTTTTTGCAAATTTACGTCGTACACTCCAATCGGGAGCCTCGGGACTACGCCGTCTGTTCTTACGAGTCACATTGGTCCCGTGCGAGGTGTTCGTGGCTCTTACGGGAACGTTTTAAGGCTGTTTTACATTTTCACCATTCGATGGCATGTTTTTATGCTTAAGGCTAATTTTTTGCAACTTTACGTCGTACACTCAAACCCGGAGTCCCGTGCCTACGCGGTCGGTTCCTACGAGTCACATTGGTCCCGTGCGAGGTGATCGTGATTCTTACGGGACCGTTTTGGGTTTGTTTTACATTTTCACCCTTCGATGGCATGTTTTTATGCTTAAGTTTATTTTTTTGCAAATTTACGTCGTACACTGCAACCGGGAGCCTCGGGACTACGACGTCTGTTCTTACGAGTCACATTGGTCCCGTGCGAGGTGTTCGTGGCTCTTACGGGACCGTTTTAAGGCTGTTTTACGTTTTCACAATTCGATGGCATGTTTTTATGCTTAAGGCTAATTTTTTGCAACTTTAGGTCGTACACTCAAACCGGGAGTCCCGTGCCTACGCGGTCAGTTCCTACGAGTCACATTGGTCCCATCCGAGGTGTTCGTGACTCTTACGGGACCATTTTGGGTTTGTTTTACGTTTTAACCCTTCGATGACATGTTTTTATGCTTTAAGTCTACTTTTTGCAAATTTACGTCGTACAATCAAACCGGGAGTCCCGTGCCTACGCGATCGGTTCCTATGAGTCACATTGGTCCCATGCGAGGTGTTTGTGACTCTTACGGGACCTTTTTAAGGCTGTTTTATGTTTTCACCATTCGATGGCATGTTTTTATGCTTAAGTTTATTTTTTTGCAAATTTACGTCGTACACTCCAACCGGGAGCCTCGGGACTACGCCGTTTGTTCTTATAAGTCACATTGGTCCAGTGCAAGGTGTTCGTGGCTCTTACGGGACTGTTTTAAGGCTGTTTTACGTTTTCACAATTCGATGGCATGTTTTTATGCTTAAGGCTAATTTTTTGCAACTTTACGTCGTACACTCAAACCGGGAGTCCCGTGCCTACGCGGTCGGTTCCTACGATTCACATTGGTCCCGTGCGAGGTGATCGTGACTCTTACGGGACCGTTTTGGGTTTGTTTTATGTTTTCACCCTTCGATGGCATATTTTTATGCTTAAGTTTATTTTTTTGCAAATTTACGTCGTACACTCCAACCGGGAGCCTCGGGACTACGTCGTTTGTTCTTACGAGTCACATTGGTCCCATGAGAGGTGTTCGTGGCTCTTACGGGACTGTTTTAAGGCTGTTTTACGTTTTCACCATTCGATGGCATGTTTTTATGCTTAAGGCTAATTTTTTGCAACTTTACGTCGTACACTCAAACCGGGAGTCCCGTGCCTATGCGGTCGGTTCCTACGAGTCACATTGGTCCCGTGCGAGGTGATCGTGACTCTTACGGGACCGTTTTGGGTTTGTTTTACGTTTTCACCCTTCGATGGCATGTTTTTATGCTTAAGTTTATTTTTTTGCAAATTTACGTCGTACACTCCAACCGGGAGCCTCGGGACTACGCCGTCTATTCTTACGAGTCACATTGGTCCCGTGCGAGGTGTTCGTGGCTCTTACGGGACCGTTTTAAGACTGTTTTACGTTTTCACCATTCGATGGCATGTTTTTATACTTAAGGCTAATTTTTTGCAACTTTACGTCGTACACTCAAACCGGGAGTCCCGTGCCTACGCGGTCGGTTCCTACGAGTCACATTGGTCCCGTGCGAGGTGATCGTGACTCTTACGGGACCGTTTTGGGTTTGTTTTACGTTTTTACCCTTCGATGGCATGTTTTTATGCTTCAGTTTATTTTTTTGTAAATTTACGTCGTACACTCCAACCGGGAGCCTCGGGACTACGTCGTCTGTTCTTACGAGTCACATTGGTCCCGTGCGAGGTGTTCGTGGCTCTTACGGGACCGTTTTAAGGCTATTTTACGTTTTCACAATTCGATGGCATGTTGTTATGCTTAAGGCTAATTTTTTGTAACTTTACGTCGTACACTCAAACTGGGAGTCCCGTGCCTACGCGGTCGGTTCCTACGAGTCACATTGGTTCCGTGCGAGGTGATCGTGACTCTTACGTGTCCGTTTTGGGTTTGTTTTATATTTTCACCCTTCGATGGCATGTTTTTATGCTTTAAGTCTATTTTTTGTAAATTTACGTCGTACACTCAAACCGGGAGTCCCGTTCCTACGCGATCGTTTCCTACGAGTCACATTGGTCCCGTGCGAGGTGTTCGTGACTCTTACGGGACCGTTTTAAGGCTGTTTTACGTTTTCACCATTCGATGGCATGTTTTTATGCTTAAGTTTATTTTTTTGCAAATTTACGTCGTACACTCCAACCGGGAGCCTCGGGACTACGCCGTCTGTTCTTACGAGTCACATTGGTCCCGTGCGAGGTGTTCATGGCTCTTACGGGACCGTTTTAAGGCTGTTTTACGTTTTCACAATTCGATGGCATGTTTTTATGCTTAAGGCTAATTTTTTGCAAGTTTACGTCGTACACTCAAACCGGGAGTCCCGTGCCTACTCGGTCGGTTCCTACGAGTCACATTGGTCCCGTCCGAGGTGTTCGTGACTCTTATGGGACCGTTTCGGGTTTTTTTTACGTTTTAACCCTTCGATGACATGTTTTTATGCTTTAAGTCTATTTTTTGCAAATTTACGTCGTACACCCAAACCGGGAGTCCCGTGCCTACGCGATCGGTTCCGACGAGTCACATTGGTCCCGTGCGAGGTGTTCGTGACTCTTACGGGACCGTTTTAAGGCTGTTTTACGTTTTCACCATTCGATGGCATGTTTTTATGCTTAAGTTTATTTTTTAGCAAATTTACGTCGTACACTCCAACCGGGAGCCTCGGGACTACGCCGTATGTTCTTACGAGTCACATTGGTCCCGTGCGAGGTGTTCGTGACTCTTACGGGACCATTTTAAGGCTATTTTACGTTTTCACCATTCGATGGCATGTTTTTATGCTCAAGTCTAATTTTTTGCAACTTTACGGCGTACACTCAAACTGGGAGCCTCGGGACTACGCCGTTTGTTCTTACGAGTCACATTGGTCGCGTGCGAGGTGTTAGTGACTCTTACGGGACCGTTTTAAGGCTGTTTTACGTTTTTACCATCGATGGCATGTTTTTATGCTTAAGGCTAATTTTTTGCAACTTTACGTCGTACACTCAAATCGGGAGTCTCGTGCCTAAGCGGTCGGTTCCTACGATTCACATTGGTCCCGTGCGAGGTGATCGTGACTCTTACGGGACCGTTTTGGGTTTGTTTTACGTTTTCACCCTTCGATGGCATGTTTTTATGCTTAAGTTTATTTTTTGCAAATTTATGTCGTACACTCCAACCGGGAGCCTCGGGACTACGTCGTCGGTTCTTACGAGTCACATTGGTCCCGTGCGAGGTGTTCGTGACTCTTACGGGACCGTTTTAAGGCTGTTTTACGTTTTCACCATTCGATGACATGTTTTTATGCTTAAGTCTAATTTTTTGCAACTTTACGACGTACACTCAAACCGGGAGCCCCGTGACTACGCCGTTTGTTCTTACGAGTCACATTGGTCCCGTGCGAGGTGTTCGTGACTCTTACGGGACCGTTTTAAGGCTGTTTTACGCTTTAACCCTTCGATGCCATGTTTTTATGCTTTAAGTCTATTTTTTGCAAATTTACGTTGTACACTCAAACCGGGAGCCCCGTGACTACGCGGTCGGTTCCTACGAGTCACATTAGTCCCGTGCGAGTTATTCGTGACTCTTACGGGACCGTTTTGTGGATGTTTTACATATTCACCCATCGATGGCATGTTTTTATGCTTATGTACTCCCCCCCCCCCCCCCCCCCCCACACACACACACAGGAAGTGACAAGAAACAAATGCGCCAATTGTCTTTGTACAATTTAGTATTCCTATCCAAAATAATTTCTTTCTGATAATTGGATAACGATGAGAAATGAGGATACCTGTTCCCTACAGCTGAACATTGGAAGTACTCGGGGAATCATTTGGTGGTATTGGGAATCCAGCATTTTGTATCATACGAAACAATTTGTTGGTGGTCTCTTTCAACTCTTGAATCTCTTCACGATGACGAGTCTCTCCCTCCTCAATTCTCTTTTGCAACCTTTCGATCTCGCTCTCGTAAAAGTGAGAAGGCATGGACCTTACAGATGGCGGTCGAATACCAACTCCCCTACATAATGCACGTCCATGTCCGTCACGACCAATAACATCCTCAAAGATTTTATCTCTCACTTTCGGGTCATTCTGTTGTTCTTCTTCTATCGCATTCAACTGTCTTTGTATACTTTCCTACAAATTAAGAAAAGAGTTTTAAACAGTGTGCAATAACATAAAACATTTATTGCAATATTTTTTACATTAGGTAACAAGGATGGACATTAAAATATAATACCTCTATACCAGCCGCTCCATCCTCCATATTATACGTCTTATCCTTCAACCTTCGAGTCTCTCTATACACACTAAGCTTGTCGATAGGCAAGTCGGCTTTTTTCATCTATTATTTTTTAAGTAAGATAAGAAAAAAAACATATTACGTTCATAATAGTAATGATGAAATTCAACATTATGGTCCTCAAACTAAAAGCATAAAAGAATATGTAAGGAATATAAAATATGATGTTAACCTTTTCTACAACTTGAGGAATTGACGTCCTCCCAATCCTAGGGTGGGCACAAAGGTTTGCCCTATTTTCGGCGTTTTTGGCCGCCACTTGCTATATAAAGAGTTAAATCATGTTACAATTTTGATACATATAAACAATCAACAAAAACAAATAGAAAGTAATTCTACATATGTCATACCACGGTTTCTTTTTCACCCCAATAAGACACTAATTTAGGCCATATATCGGGATCAACTTGGAGAGGTACATTTTCAAGTCGATCTGTGTCATTGTCATATGCCTCATAATAGTCCTTTTTTATACGATACTTAAAGCGCCTCCAAGCATTGTCCAGCATTTGAAAACAAATTGGCTTAAATCCTTCAGGGGCATTTGTATTGCGCTACAAACAAAAGAATATAAATAAATTATAAATAGATCATTTGATTGACGTACTAACTGAGCATTTTAAAATATTCAAACTTATATTCGCAATGATAGACAAGTATCCCAAACTATATCGATGTACTATCCCAAACTATAAATAGATCATTTGATTGACGTACTATCCCAAACTATATCGAGATTTTTCTTCAATACTCTTCTCCAAACGATAAAGCACTGACCCGACAATTAATAGTTCATCAGTCAAATGCATGGGCAAATGTTCCATCACATCAAAAAATCCTGGAGGGAATATCTTCTCTAGACTGCATAAAGTAAGAGCCATACGGTCTTCAAATTTCTCCAAGTCAGCTAAAGTATTTACACTTGAGCATAGTATCACAAAGGAAATACTTAATTCAATTAAAGCTTTGACAACATGCTTTGGCAATACCATACGTACATCTATCGGGAGTAGTTGTTGCATTAGAATGTGATTGTCATGACTCTTAAGTCCCCAAATGCTTCTCTCTTGAGGGTGCACACATCGTGAAATATTCGAAGAATAACCATCTGGAACTTTGAGATTCAACAACACTTTCAAGAATATATCTTTCTCTTTGTTGCTCATCGTAAAATCTGCTGGGGACACATACTGTTGATTTGCTCCTCGCGGTTGAGGATGTAGCACGCGCCTAATACTCATCTCTTTGAGGTCTTTGCGAGCATTTAAATTATCCTTTGTTTTCCCTTTGATGCCCAACAATGTAAAAAGAATATTGTCACAAAAATTCTTCTTAATATGCATGACATCAAGATTATGGCGAATCAAATTATGCTCCCAATATTGCAAATCAAAAAAGATACTTTTCTTCTTCCAATTCAGTCTTTTTTCGAAATATTACCTTTAGTTTTTTTTGCAAGCTCAATTTCCTTTTGGTCTCTTATCATTCTTTTCAGCACGTCTTCTTTCTTATATTCAGTTACAACGTCAAGCTCATTTAATTGTTGTAGAACTTGTGATCCAGTTAGTTTCAATGGTGGTGGCCTCATATCAACCTTGCCATTAAATGTAACTTTTTCTTTCCGAAATTTATGTCGCATTGGTAAGAATCGACGATGACCCCAATAATAGTACTTACGACCGTTATTCAATCGTATAGCTTGATGGTCCTTATTGCAACAAGGACAAGCAAATTCACCTTTTGTGCTCCATCCTGATAACATGGCATAACCAGGAAAATCGCTAATTGTCCATAACAACGCCGCATGTAACTGAAAAAATTATTTCACTGATTCATCATAAGTACGTACCCCATTAGCCCATAACTCTTTCAACTCATCAATTAGTGGTTGTAAATATACATCAATTTTATTACCGGTCCCTTTCGGTCCGTCAATAAGAACAGACAAAATTAAGTGGGGTTGTCTCATACACAACCATGGGGGCAAGTTTAATATCATTAGCACAATAGGCCAAGTACTATGAGCAATGCTCATTTTACCAAACAGATTGAATCCATCAGTTGCTAGTGCAAGTCTAACATTGCGGCAATCACTCGCAAAAGATGGATTTCGCTCATCAAATGTCTTCCATGCAAGGGAGTCAGCAGGATGCCTCAACACGCCATCATCGATTCGTTCATCAGCATGCCATTTCATTAGTGGAGCAGTATGCGATGACCAATACAATCGTTGTAATATCGGTTTCAAAGGAAAATACCTTACCTTTTTCGCTGCTACTTTTGTACCCTCACCACTATCAAATTCATTTTTGAACCTAGGTTCCCCATAAATTTTGCATTTCTCAAGATTCTCGCTCTCATTTCGAAACAACATACAACTCTTAGGACATGCATCCCACGTTTCATACTTAAATCCTAAATCTTTTGTCAATTTATTAGCTTGATAAAAGGATTTGAGAATCTTGGCTTTCGGGAACACCTTCTGCAAGAATAACATCAACATCGTAAAAGAACGATTTGTCCATCCATTTAGTTGTTTCAAGTGCAATAATTCAACAACAAATGACAACTCGTTAATGTCCTTAGGACAATTCTCATGCAACTCACTTTGTGCCTCTTTTAAAAGTCTAAAATATTCTGGGAGGTCTGCGTCGAGCACGACATGATCTTCGATGTTAGGTTCTTCATCATTGCCCATATTTTCCTCTCTACATGGAATCCCCCTTCCTTCTTGAACCATTGCTATCATGCTTGCCCCCGAGTTCAAATCAGCTAATACATTATCAACAACCATACCATCGCTCCAACTATTTACGTTGATATTAAAATCACCCAATGGTTCCCCATGATAAATCCAATTCTTGTAACTCTTTTCAAAACCATACATCTCTATGTGATTCCTCACAGTTTGTGAGTTATAGTAGACACGATTAACACAAGTACTACATGGGCATTTGATGCTAGAAGTAAGAATATCCTTGTTTCTATATGCAAAATCAATAAAGATTTGAACTCCATCGGCGTACGCCTTTGTGGTCCTATCTCCTCCGATCCAACTCTTATCCATATTGATCTTATTGAACCCCTATTACAAATTGAAAAAAAGATTTATAAATATATACAAAATTGCATTTGAATATCATTTGTTCGTGTCAATGTTCTAAAAGTGTCTGTATCAATGTTATAAACATGAATTCCTAATTAAACATGGATGGAGTATAAAGCAACAATAATCTGGAAAAAAAATGAAATTCTTCGTTCTCATTTGGCACATGGGATTTAGAAAATTATAAAAACTATAAATTTTGTAGCTAGAATCCGTTTGACATTTTCGGATTTGGATGGGATCCGATAGTCAGACACGGATTAGTACATTGGCAATCGAATCCGAATTTGTTAACAATCCGGTAGTCCGATCCGGTAATCCAATATGATTTTTGTTTTTTATTTTTTAAATCTGGTTTGCTATAAATAATAAAAAATCTGTTTTACACTTATTGATGTTAAATGCATAAAAAGCCCTAACTAGTATGTTAAAATATGTAAAGAGATCACTAAACAAAACTGTAAAAAATGCCTAAACTACTATGATAACAATCTAAACAAATCCCTAACAAATGTCTAAACAAATCAATACAGATAATGTATATGTGTGTGTGTCTATATATATATATATATATATATTGCAGAAGGGATTAATACCTGTGCGCAGGGGAGAGGCGGAGGCAAAGGGGGAGAGGAGGAGGCGGAGGGGTGGAGCTGGGGTAGGGCAGGGGAGAGGCGGAGGAGGCGGAGGGGTGGAGCGGGGCTAGGGCAGGGGAGAGGCGGAGGAGTGGAGCGGGGCTAGGGCAGGGGAGAGGCGGCGGGCAGAGAGAGCGCGAGAGAGCATGAAGGGGGTAGGGAGTCCAAAACGTAGAAAGTGCCAATTTTTGAAATAAGTGGGGGGAAAATTAGGGAAAACATTAAAAGGGTCAAATGTAACCGTCCCTTTTGCCCAAAAAAGTGGGGGGAAAATAAAAAATAATTTATACCAAAAGAGACGGATTTTAAAATCGTCTTTTTTGGTATCTTAAAAGGAACGGTTAAAACAATCCGTCCCAAATACTCATTTGGAAAAATTAAAAATTATTTTTTATTAACTGGGATGGAATTTAAAACCGTCCCTTTTGCTATATCAAAAGGGACGGATTTTACAAACCGTCCCTTTTGATATAGCAAAAGGGATGGTTTTAAATTCCGTCCCTTAAAATAACCCGGGAAAAATTAGCGCTAAAAAACCGTATATGCTTTAAGGGACGGTTTTAATTACCGTCATTTTTGAGAAATACCAAAAGGGACGGTTTTTAAAAAACCGTCCCTTTTGTTACTATCAAAAAGGACGGTAATTAAAACCGTCCCTTCTGGTATAGTATTAGGGACAAAAGGACACGGTCGTCCCTAATACTCCCGTCCCTAATATTCATTTTTCTTGTAGTGCAACTAGTGGATGCTACCTCGGGACACGAGCTGCTAAGCTTCATGGATGCTTATTCTGGCTACAATCAGATTAAAATGAAACCTGAAGACAGGGAGAGTACTTCTTTCATTACCCCTAGGGAAACTTATTGTTATAATGTTATGCCTTTTGGTTTGAAAAATGCAGGTGCGACATATCAGCGGCTGATGAACAAGGTCTTTGCTGAACAAATCAGTTGCAATATGGAAGTCTATGTTGACGATATGCTGACAAAGAGCAAGAAAGTTGCTGATCATCTAATTGACTTAAGCCAGACTTTTGATTAACTGGATAAATATCAAATGAAGCTGAACCCGACGAAGTGCATATTTGGAGTACGAGAAGGCATGTTTCTCGGGTACATTGTCAATCAACGAGGCATTGAAGCAAATCCTGAAAAGATCAAAGCTCTACTAAGGCTACAATCTCCAATGACAAAGAGAAAGGTGCAAAGTCTTACAGGACGAGTAGCAGCACTCAATAGATTTGTATCGCGAGCAACTGATCGATGTCTCCTATTCTTCAAGACACTCTGAAAGACTTTTGAGTCGAATGATGAATGTGAGAAGGCTTTTCAAGACTTGAAGAAATACTTGGGAGCACCTCCACTGTTATCCAGGACATTGATGGGAGAGAAATTATATTTGTATCTGGCAGTGTCCGAGAATGCAGTCAGTTCGGCATTGATAAGAGTGGAGAATGGAGTACAAAAACCGATCTACTACACAAGTAAGGCCTTCCGAGGAGCAGAGATCAGATATCCAAAGCTGGAAAAGTTAGCACTGGCACTGATTGAGACGAGTAGGATAATGATGCCACACTTCCAAGCTCATACTATAGTCGTATATACTGATATGCCGTTGAGGTAAGCCCTTCATAAACCAGAAAAATCAGGGAGATTGATGTACTGGGAAATAGAACTTGGTGAATATGATATAGTTTATGAACCCAGATCATCGCTAAAAGGGCAAGCTGTAGCAAATTTTATAGCAGAGTTCACCTATCCTGATACCCCCAAGGAGCAAAAATTGCTCGCTGATCAACCTGTGGATGTTATAGGATCATCAAACACAAGCTTAGACCAACTTAGGTTCGTAAAAGGGAAAGTGGATGTTACAGGATTATCAAATTTGAGCTCAGACCAATTCAGGTTGGTAAAAGGGCAAGAAAAGATGATCGATGAAGAGCAAGAAATATCAGGGGAGGATGAAAGGAAGCAACAAATATTTCACCGAGGAACTCTGTTAGATCAGAAATTTGAAGACGAGTTACCTATATGGAGGCTATATATAGATGGCTCATCTTACATAACAGGCAGTGGGGCAGGGATCTTTTTGAATAGCCCGGACGAGGTCGACATGGAATACGCCCTACGATTCAAATTCAAAGCTTCCAATAATGAGTCTGAGTATGAGGCCATGATTGCAGGTCTTAATTTGGCAAAAATTATGGAGGCGCAACAGCTTATTGTCTTTAGCGATTCTCAATTGATCGTAAATCAAATGTTGGGAATATATGCAGCCAAAGGAGAATTAATGATCAAATATCAGGCGAAGGTGATGGAGTTGGTATCATAATTTGTTGCTATTCAGTTGGTCAGAATACCAAGAATGGAGAATACGAGAGCAGACGCCCTAGATCGATTAGCACCAGCTACTCGTACCGAGCTATGAAGAATAATCCCAATTGAAGTTTTAGTTGGTCGGAGTATAGATAAAGATCTGGCGACGAACATTATTACCCTAGATTTAGGATCATCATGGATGGATCCCATCAGGGCATATATTGAGACATGAGAATTACCAATTGATAAGCTTGCAGCCAAGAAACTGAAGTTCAAGGCTGCTCGTTATGTACTGACTAATAGCATCCTATACAGACGAGGAATGATAGCAGGTTTACAAAGATGTGTGCATCCCACCGAGGTGAAAGATTTGATTGAAGAGGTCCATGAAGGGTCCTGCGGAGCCCATGTAGCAGGTCGGACACTTTTGCAAAGAATGATGACTCAGGGATACTACTGGCCGACGATAAGGGTTGATTGTATAGCCTATGCCAAGAAATGTGACAAGTGCCAACGCTTTTCCTCCATCCGAAGAACTCCACAAGCATTGTTGACACCCATCACTTACCCTTGGCCATTTTCCATGTGGGGAATAGATTTGGTCGGGCCACTGCCAACGACCAGAGGAAGATTCAAATACCTCGTCGTCACAGTGGATTATTTTACTAAGTGGGTTGAAGCTGAGCCTCTCATTGATATGATGTACGACAAGGTGTACCAATTTATTTGGAAGAACATCATTTGTCGATATGGTCTTCCTCATGCTTTCATCACAGACCATGGAACACAATTTGACAACGAGGAGTTCGCTGCCTATTGTCATCAATCAAACATTTTAATGATCCACTCAGCACCAGGCCATCCTCAAAGCAATGGACAAACTGAAGTGATAAACAGAACGCTGCTAAATGGCTTAAAGAAAAGACTAAGTAACGCGAAAGCAAATTGGATCAACGAGCTAAAATCAGTACTATGGGCTTACCGAACTACTCACCGAGTAGCAACAGGGGAATCTCCATATATGCTAGCGTTTGGAAGTGAAGCTGTTATACCTGCCGAGTTGGGCCTCCTAACACACAGGGTACTGAATTTCAATTCCCCTGTCAGCGACTTAATGAGAAGATTAGATTTAGACATGCTCGAGGAAGTTAGAGAAGATGCAACCATTAGAAATGCTGCTTACCAGCAGCGAACAACTTTGTTCTACAACAAGAGAGTGAAGAAGTGCGACCTGAAAGAAGGAGACTATGTGCTGAAGAAAGTAATTCAAAAGCACAACAAACTGGAGGCAAACTGGCATGGACCATACCGAGTTACAGAAGTTGTTCGATAAGGAACTTACCGAATAACAACTTTAGAAGGGGAGGAGTTTAAGAATGCATGGAACGCAGAGCACCTGCACAAGTATGATCAATAATGGATATTCTCTCCTTTTATTGAAAGTTTTTCGGGGAATATTAGTGCTACACACTACTCGGCAAAGCTCAGAGCTCAAACTACTCAAATTTATTCTCGAAAACGCCAACTAAGGTTGGTCGAGAAACAAATGTATTCCTCCGGGAAGTAAAACTTGTATTCCTCCGGGAAGTAAAACTTGTATTCCTCCGGGAAGTAAAGCTACTTGTATTCCTCTGGGAAGTAAAGCTACTTGTATTCCTCCGGAAAGTAAAACTTGTATTCCTCTGGGAAGTAAAGCTACTTGTATTCCTCCGAGAATTAAAACATGTATTCCTCCGGGAAGTAAAGCTACTTGTATTCCTCCGGGAAGTAAAACTTGTATTCCTACGGGAAGTAAAACTATGTGTTCCTCGGGAAGTAAAAATATTCCTAAAAATGTCAACTTATGTTGGTTAGGAAGTAAATATATTCTTAAAAACGCCAACTAAAGTTGGTCGGGAGGTAAAATTATTCCAAAAAGTGCCAAAGCTCCTCGTAGAGGAAAAATCCACTAACTATGGCTGGTAGGGGATAAAAACCCACTAACTGTAGTTAGTCGAAAAGGAAAATTTATCGACCTTGGTTGGTCGGAAACATTTTATGAATACGAGAAAATAATCAAGCAAAATTATTGATACTCGTGACTTTTTAAAATTATTACTAAGTTGGTCGAGAAACAACTTAGTAAGTTGGTCGAGGAACAACTTAGTAACTTTTTAAAATGATTACCACAAATTCAAGCTAGTCGACAATAAGTTGATCGACAAATAATACAATATTGTTATCTTTTTAACAGATACACATGCACAGATGTAAAGTGTTACAAAACAATGGCAATTAAGATTGCGAACAAAAATGAAAGTCTTTCATTAAATCCAAAAATAAATTACATTGAGAATGAAATGTATACAAATTTATTACATCAATATTCCTATTCTATTGGTTTCTTCCCCTTTGCTTTTGAAACAGGTTCCTCGCCAGCAGGCGGATAATTTAAAGCAAGAGGAGAATTTATGAAGTTAAGATCTTTTAACATCCTGATATTCATCACGGATGGTCGATCTAAGAGATGCTCAGTACGAGATATCTCGACATTAGAATGGAGATTGTAGTCGCCGAGATACTTGGAAATTAAGCACTAAGGGATGGCCCGAGCAGGGATCCAACTCATGTCGAGCTTGAATGGTGGCACTGGAAGGTCAAGCAGCCCAGGATTATGGTAATCCCATAGGTAATGACCCTATTTCAGTTGCAGTACACCTAAGGCATTCAACCATCCCTGTTTGTAGCCCTCATTATTGGCATTCTGGATACGATCGTCCAAGTGGTAGAGAGCCTCGTTGTACCCAGCCATCCAGAACTCCCTGGACTGTTTGTGGAATTGATATGTCAATCTTTCTAGCTGTTCGTGGAGATTTTTGATAAAGAGTTCTTTATTCTCCAAGACAGACTTTTGTGTAGAATGATGCTCTTCCAGGTCCCTGATCTTCTTTGACATTTTAGCCAACGCCTAGTTCTTCGCCATTAATTGGAAGGCCTGATTCTCTAAGGCAGATTGAGTCCTCTATTCCTGGACAGGAATTCGAGCAGCTCTTTCTCATCCCCGAGGAGCTCTTGTTCATCCACGAGAAGATGTAGAAGGGCCAGATTTTTTTAAGGTTTCCAACTCATCCCTCAAGTTGGCGTTCTCGACCTCCAAGAACGAGAATCCCTCATCAGTCACTGGGATCAAGGCTTTTGAAGTGTAAGCTGCAGACTTCAACTGCGACAACTCTCTTTGTAGGTTGTTATTCTCTTGATCTAATAATTCAGCTATTTATCTACACTCTTCGACCTCAGCCCTCAGTGTTCTCTCCCGCACGTCGTAAGCAGCAAAACGCTTCTCGTATCCCTTGTCGACAACGATTTGCTGGTACTTCTTCTGGTACCCCTTATGAAAGAGGGCAGTGGATTCCTTATATTGTTGTTGAAGGTCTTCAAGAGTGCCTTGGAGATCCTCAATCATGTCATAATAAGCTACATTATTGGCCACCGCACGATCAAGCAGACACTTCAAATATTGGTAGGCCTCAATAGCCTGTTCCGAAGCATCTTGGGTGAGGATGTCGATGATTTGTGCTGCACTCAGATCTGTGTGACCAGCCTTAAAATACTCATTGCATTGTCGTAACAGCTTAGTATCATGAGCAGACAGTAATTCCATCCTGACCAGAAACTAGTAGAGGAAGAAAAAGCAGTAATCAATAATCAAAACAGAGCATGAAGAGGAGACAACAGTATGCAAAAACAAAAGTTCAAGTTTTATTATATCACAAGGTTCAGAGTTACATGGTTCGGGATTACATTTGTCAAAGAAAAATAAAATAGATAGAAGTCCTAACAACTCTACACCTTTTCCTTGTCTCCCAAAACTTTCTCGGGAGGCTGGGACGAGGAGGTAGGTTGCTCGGATGGAGCAGATAGTAGCTGGGGAACTGCTGGAGGTTGTTCGGAGGAAGTAGCGAGCTACTGAAGTTCCTCGTTAGCAGGCTGGATGGCTGGGGGGTGATCTCCCAACACCATGGAAGAATCTTCAGAGGCAACTTCGTCCTCTTCTTCGTCTTCAGGAGTTGGAGGGGGACCAGGGATGTGTCGCTGAAAAAGTTCAGAGTTTTCATCAACCTTCATCTCCTGTAGAGAAGCGACCCACCCATCTCTAAAGTATTTAAGGCTGCCATATTCTACTTGAGACATTATGGCAGCCAAGCCTTTGTTCCACCCCTTGTCCCAGCCGGCGCTGAAAGACTTCTTCACAGCCATTTTCCTCTTTAACTTCTCAGAGGAAAGCTTCTCGGTCGGAAGACTTTCAGCAGTCTTCAGTTTATTCTCAACTTCTTCCTTCTGGCGACTTACTTCGCGAAGTTGGATTAGTTCTTCCTCAGCAACCTTGAGCTTATCCTCAAGCTCTCCAGCATCTTTTAGCTTCCCTTCAAGCTCTTTATTTTTCTCCTCCAAGTTCTTTATTTTCTTATCCAAACCCTTGGAGATTTCAACAACTTGAGCCTTCTCCTTCTCGACGGAGGTAAGTTTCTTCTCCCAAGCAGCCTTGTCAGCATCGTACTTCTGACGAGAATCTTTCAAAGACTGCCTCACGCCCATCAGAGCTTCCTCCACACCAGATGAGGAGCTTGAAGCTTTAATAGCTTCATCTTTCTTCAAAATTGTGTTAAAGCAGCTCACCAACTGTGAAAAGAAAATGAAAGCAAGTCATAGACAGATATAAAAGGAAAGATGAAAAGTTCAAAATAATAAGACTTACAGAAGCAATGTGACGAGCTGCTAGTGTAGTAACAGTGTCCCGAGGAAGGTTCTCTTCAATACCTTGGATCTAGGGAATGATCCAAGTCTTCACCGAGCTCATGGCAGAGCTCGGGGGAACGAAAGTGGGAACTCCACTAGTCGGGGACTAAGAGACGGTGTCTGCCAAATTGACCGAGGAGCTTTTCTTCAGCTTCCTCGGGGGAACATGAATAGTTTCGACCAAGGAAGAACTCTTGGTCGGTGATATTACAATCACTTCTCCTAAAGCAACAGACTTGCTCGGGACCACTGGGAGCTTCTCGGCAACCTTCACAGGAGCAGCCGAGGAAGGTGCATCAATTTTCTTCGTCCCCTCTCCTGGTACGTCAATCTTACTTCTTTTTGCCTCTCTAGCACCAGAGGCAGGTTTCTCCAAAAGGGTGGGAGGTCTTCTTTTCTTCATCCTTTCACTTAAAGGAACGTGTGACTCAGGTGAAGAACTGGTAGAAGCTGATACTGGTTCTACTTCACTTACTATCGAACGAGCAGTAAAAGAAGTGGTGTAGCTCTTGTACTGCAGCAAATATGAAGCTGATCTAATGTGCTCGTCGGCAACAGTCTGATGCAGACTCCAGATAAGTTTTAAGTGCCTTATATTAACGTCTGCCTCCTTTGGACACTTTCTTTTGCTGTCAACTGCAAATAAATCAAAATTGCAATATCAGTGGCACATTTTGTCAAACACAGAAGAAGCATGATTTCAAAATAGATAAAATGAAATAAAAATAACCTATCCCATTGCCATAGGTAGGGCATCTGGGACCCTGATAAACTTCATCTCCAGATAAAGGAGCATGTTGCCAATTTTTTATAACAACCCCGTGCTCAAAATAGTCCCTATTGGCTTCCGGGAGATTGACCACTAAAGCTCTATTTAGAAACCTAGTTTTTAAATAAAAAGTATTATCGCCCACCGCCCATCTATAACAAAACATGATTTCAGGAATTCCTATACGGGTTCCATGTATTTGATTTAATCTATAAACACCATTAACTATTCTCCATGTGTTGGGGGCTATTCGTGCAGGAACCACGTAAAAGTATTGACAGAATTCCAGACATAGAGGGTTTAGGGGAAAAGAAAATCCACACTCAGTAACAAAGAGACTGGGGAACCAATGTCCCTCAGCCAAACGAAAATAGTCTGAAGGCTCAGAAAGTTCTTCCAAAATAACCCAGGAGGGAATAGAGAAATCAGAGCGAAATTTATCAATCGATTCTATAGGATAAACCATGATGAAAGAAGAAGGAAGAAGATCTTACAGAAAAAGAGTGGATCTGTTGGCAACGAACAATGGAAAGGATGAACGCACAAGAGAGTAAGACAATGGAAAATTCGAAGATACAAATTTGAAAAAGTAGAAGACGATGGGATTGTCTGTAACGCTTAAATACTCTGCCTCGGGAAAAGGAAAAAGTAATGATTGCAAAAAGAAACGATTACGCTACCGGCGGCTAGAAGGACAAAAAGTACTCGGAGATCGAGGCGGTTATAAAAATTCAAAAAAGCCTGATTCTACGAATTTGGAAGGAAAAATAAATACAAAGGAAACAGTCCTAAAAATCAGGAGGACCATTTAAAACTACCATATTCCGAGAAAGAATGTAATACACTCCTCAAATTTTGAACTATGAAACATTGGGGGCTTCTGTTTATACCAAATTTAATCTGCTGACATGGCCCAATTGAATGAAGACGCGTGGCAATCTACGTGGAAACAACAAACACTTCCAAGGAACTCAGACGCTCCGAGGAACCATACTACAACAAGGAACATTGCTTCCCCAAGGAGCTCCGAGGAATAAGAACTCTACGAGGAACTTTTGAGTACCGAGGAACTCTTGAATACCGAGCAGCTTAGGCGGTCCGAGCTGCACCTCGAATAAAGCATTAATATCAGGATGACCAACAGTTTGACTGTTCATTAAATGCTTATCATTCAGATGCATACGCTTAAGGGGCATTTAATATATTACCCTTTCACATGTACAACATTGAATGTATTACCCTTTCACATTACAGCCTCAGGGCTATAAATACATTGTACAATCCTCATTGTAAGGGACCGAAATTTCTTGATTGAACTTGTAATCGAGAATTCCCAAACAGTCATCAATAGCAGAAACAGTGGACGTAGGCCATTCTTATAAGGCTGAATCACTTTAAAACTTCCGTGTCTCATTTATTTTATCTGTGATTAAATAATTAGAGATAATCTAATTTTTTACATCAACACACGGTTTGATGACTTCCTCACATAATATCAATGGGATCAAGAGGCCTAGCAAAGGGATACGCGCATGATGCATCGTCTCCAAGCCCACTTGTACGAGCTCAACTTCGGTGGACCCCCTCCAACCTTATTCTATGACCCGTATGATCCCAGCGCGCTCGGACTCTCCAATCATCCTCCCAAGTGAAGCCCATTTCTACTGTTGCTGTTTGTTTTTGTTGGATAGTGTCGTGTTGGTTGTTTAAAAATATTGGTTGTGTGTTTCTCCCCTCTCCCCTGTAAACAGGTTCGCAGCATCTATAAAAATCTGCATTTCTTTTTATTTGTTCATTTTATTTATTCGCACTTTTCATTCATTTTGAGTTAGATTTTTGCCCTTTTTGCTTGAGGACAATGCAAAAGTCTAAGTTAGGGGGATCACAAGTGCGTTTTTCTAAAACTTCACAAATTTGCAAAAAATACCCAGAAATTTTAAAAAAATTGAAAATTTTGAAAAATAAATAAAAATTGGAATTCAAAATTTTCAAAAATATCATTAAAATTTGGTTTAAAGTCTCAAATTGTAAAAACACAATACACAAAGCCGAAATTGACCCAAAATGGAAATTGAGCGAACGTAGATGACTTAACGAATACATGTGGAGATTAACAAACCCGGTGAGATTCGAGCCTTTCATTATTGAGAATTTATAAATCAATCCGAGTTAATTGTTAATTCAATGTTCATTTTAGCGTTTTAATAAGTCGTCGAGGATCTCAATTCTTTCACCTTGATCGGTTATGGAAGACGTGTGTGATATTGCCTTAAAAAACGTGCCAAGTAAATCTCTAAACTAAATTAATCTCGAGACGGATATGATAACGCAATTAGTATTTTGGACAATGAATTAGGCCCTCAGTTGTTTACCCAAAAATATTGGCTAGAAAAAGTAGTGAAAAATTATCCATTTTGTAAACCAAAATTGAGCCAAAGAAATTTTCCCCTTTCGTTTGACAACCCGAAGAACCCCACATTGGCCTGGATTTTGTGAAAATTGATAATCCCAGAAATTAAGTCCGAAAAGTGCATAAAAAGGGGCAAGAAAAGAATAGATATGCTCAACAAAAATAGTAAGAAAAGAAAAGCGTGGAAAATAGAAAAAAATAAAAAAAGAAGAAAAATAAAATAAAATTTGAGCAAAAGCCCAGAAAAGCACTAATGGACATCTTAAGAATAATTTCCAATTCTGAAGTTCCCAACCATTCCCATATTACCCAATACACCTTTAACCCGAAAAAGTCCTAACCGAGTCCAAATTGCAAAATTGGTTACCGCGTGGAGAGCTAAAACACAAAAAGATAAGAAAAGAGATTAAAGATATGAATTAGAGGCAGTGTTCCCATTTTCTTATAACCGTAATCCGATGATGAGATCCAGTTACCATAAATTTCCGTCCTCTATTTGTGTGCGTGAGCTTGGTTCCAATACATTTATTCTTATAAATTGCGCATACCGAGAGAACATAGTCACATTCCGAGTGATTCATTTTTTAGAGCAGTCCGTGAGATTTTGAAATCAAAATGAATTTTGGGATAAGTAACGTAATGGTCAATTGGTGGAAATTCGCGATTAAATTTCTGGCTTCGCACACACGCACTATGATTTGAGACTCTTGAACATGAATTGATGATGACTATTTTCTGAAAAAGTTTGAGTTATACAATTTTTGCGTATTTTAAGTTTTCTTTGAGTCAAATTTTATGGGTATATTCGCTGCAAACCCTCACGAGACACAACTCGTCCTACTAAGGTAACCTAGGGATTTAAAGGCTTATTGAATACGCTAAATGCAATCGCTTGCCCGCAAAAGAGGTATTTTTTCCCATTTTAGAGTTGGACCATGTGTTTGATTCTTTTGCATTGCTCTGGACGATTAAAGTTCTAAGTTAGGGGGGTTTTGATTAGGCATAAATTCTTCCCATCTATCCCTTTAATTTAGAGGCTTTTAGCGCTCTGCAAAGTGTAGATCAAGTGGATTTATCTCATATCACTGCTATTGACATTTTCTAATTAGTACGCCAAGTTTCGTGTATCTCCTATCTGTTTTGCAGGTATTCAGTGCACACAAGGAAGGAGAGAATCAAAATAAAAGTCGAAGACCTCGCGCCTACAAGTGTTTAGGAAGAATCGACATCCTAATCCGAGCTCCGAATCAAAAGTTACAATTCTTCAAAAATTATAAAGGGGATAGTTCCTGAAAAGATGGAACCGAACCGAATGGCTTGAAAAACAAATCGATCCTATCCTGGGAAAACTTTATGCGAAGCACGGAGAGATGGAACCGAATCGAATTACCCTAACAGGATCGGTTCGGGTATCAAAGATTTGGATTTATCCACTTGAAAAATAAGAGTCTTGTACGGTTAAAACTCTTAGAAATTCGTAGAGTATAAATTTTAAACACCTCCCAGACATTGAGGAGGCTTCTAATTCATTATAGAAGCACTGTAATTAATTTAGAGAAGACAACAACAAGAAACCCTAGTTTGATTCCAGTTTTACAATTCATGTAATATTATTTCAATTCTTGCTTTCATTATCGCAATAGTTATTTCTTTAATGAGTAATTTCATTCTTCTCCACCTTCAGTTGTTAGTAAAAATGTTTTCTTTCATTTAAAACATGTTTTATTCTAGTTTTAATATGTCCGGCTAAGTTTTCAAGGGTTAGGGTGCATGAACCCCACCCGATGTAATTCATGATAGTGGAAATAAAAGTTGGAATTAAAATCTTAGATGAATTATATCGTAGTAATACGATACCGTTTTAATTCATCCTTTGCTTATGTACTGTGCGGGCTACGATCCCTCATATATGTAATACTTTTGAGCATTAAAAAGTCGGATTCATTTAAAGTTTTAATTTTGAATCTAGTATCCTACGAAGTGAATTACTAGGGTGTGGGGTATTGTAACCCGACCTATCTTTCTCATTTCATAGTTAAAATTTTCAGTCAAATCACCATTAGTCCTTTAGTTAATTAGAGTAATTGCATTTCATTTATTCATAGTTTCGTTAATTACCCAGCTTTATATTTGCATCTAGTTGTAGTCATCTCACAATCCAAATCACCTTTTCGTTCTTTTTAGGGTCAAAGTTAGGTTACCTTTGTCTTTCCAACGTCGTTACGACTTCGTCGTCCTGTTTCCCTGAGGATCGATACCCGACTTTTCGGATTATTACTTGAGTGACAGGCTTGCACTTGAGCCTAAATAGCACGCACACTAGACACATTTGTGGTCGCGTCATAAGACACTTGGCTTTTCAGGAGAAAAATAATGGATATCATAGGGTTCTGTGTACCTGAGTGATGAACATATTCCTGGACAATAAGAGGTGTCTCGTGAAGACCTGGAATAACCATGTTTGATAGATCTTAGAGGTGGAGGCGATATTTTTTTTTCTAGACGAGGGATCCACTTGTAGTGACTGAGCCAACTGCCTCACCATTTCCTACATGGCTACTTGTCCTCTGGAAATACTAGGCTAGATTCTAGCTAGATCTATTGCCATAGGCGGAGCAGATGGAACAAGCAGATTGCCTTCAATTCTGAGACTGGACTCAAGGTCAGTCATCATGCTTTGAACAAGAATATGTAAGAGTGAGAACATCAATATGAAAACTCTTCCTACAGACGGTGCCAATCTGTTGATGTAAAAAACTAGACTTGATCTAATTTTTTAATCACAGATAAAATATGCAATAATAAATAAAGAAATAGATTTTTAAAGTGATTCAGCTATAGAAGAAAGCCTACATCCACTGTTATTTTATTGATATTTGTGGTTACAAAAAAATAGGTATTGTAGTAGATAAGAATATCTTAGATTTCGTTCAACCCTCCCTTTGATGAAAGGGATACAAGTTGTTTATAGTGACTTGGAGGTTAAGGGTTGGAATATCAAGGAATATAATACTTTTATATAATTAAGCATTTACATCTTTACATAATAATTGTGACGACTGGTTGTATAAACCACATGTAGTGTGACCCTTGGTATGATGACGCTTCGCTATCATATTCGTCGACCTTCTTTGTGTTAGTCGGCATTCCATATGTTGGTCGTCATTCCATGTATTGGTTGGAATATTTACTTCTTATTGACTAGGACTTTGGCCACGTAGGTGGACACATGTTCACTTCTGATTGGTCCACGTAGGTGGATAATTTTGGGCATTAACACCAAGGTTCGTAACTCATCAAGGAATGAATTGCGATAAAAAAACTAAAAAGCCTTAAAAATGAGAAACCCTAGGCCAACCAACTCAATGGACACCTAAATATGCACAATTCTCCAATCAAACACCAACAATAAGCAAATCTAACAGAAAATAGGTAAAAGAAGATGGAATCGCGTGGAAATTTGTAAAAAAATCCAGAAAACCCTAAGAAACAAAAAGATAGATAAACATCGTACCTAAAATCCTTAGATATTGAAGGCGACTCTGATAGTGCTTAATCTCTGTCGATAAATGAAAGAAAGCTGGAAAGTCTCTCTGATGTTTTTTAAATTAAAATATAGTTGGAGACGAAAGAAAACAGGAAGATCTTGTCAGAAATGTAAGGGTTTGAAAACACAAAAAGTTTTTCTCTATCTAAAGCAATAGCGTGAAGGAATTGAGTTTGGAAAGTTGGAAATTATTTAAAATTTGGGTTTTACACCTTCAAGGCAATAATCATTACCCTTATTAATACAGAACATGAAATCATGACTGAGGGAAAGAATTGATGCTTCGCAGACTGACACAGTCTGCCCCAAGCACACACGTCATAATCACGCTTGACATACTCCCCAACGCTTAACACGTGTCAAGTTTAACATTTTGAGAAAAATCCTAGAGTCAATCTGCTCGGTGCGCACTGAGAAATCCCAAAGATGACTAGGATTTAGGAAGCCGACAAACATTATTCAGTTAACACGTCACTCATTCAATTCACCTATAAACTTCTTATGAGAACTAACACTTGAGAGAACCTGCTACCAATTCCAATAATGAGTAATGTCTTTAAGGGGTTTTGTTATACCATAAATATGGAACACCTCGCGGGACATTTAGAAGACAACATATGGCCTCGTCCACAGTAGCAAGGAGGTCGACTCAACAATGAATCTGGTCGGCCATAACTATGAGGTTGGCCAGATAGTCCCAGTAGTCCATCTTAACACTTTCAGTTCACCGTTAACTAATGCCATTAGTTAGCATCGTTTGCCCAAGCATGTACCATGTGATAGGATGACGTCAGCAACAGTCACATCACTCACATATAAGGGAGATATATAAATATTCTCCTCTATGTGCGTGTAACAAATTCATGATTATTCCCACCATTTGTTTATAAATTGTGTACCTACCTAACCTATAAAGGCACGCCACCCGTCACTCTCTTCTAATAACCTATAAATAACACACACACCCTCACTTTTAGGGGATTAAGATATTTTTCAATATCATTATGCTATTTAAATCCAGAGTGAACTTGAGAGCTTGTATTCAGTCCTCATTTATGGCTTTTGCCCATTAAATCTATCCAATCATCACTAGCACCTGTGGACATAGGCACCTCTTTGGGTCGAACCACGTAAATCTGGTTTCATTCTCTTTCTCTCAACTCTATCTACTGTTTGCTCTAGATTAGTATTTTTATGATTATATCTCTTTATTTGTTATTATTAATAATTGGTGTATATCAGCTAAGACCAAGTTTATATTTTAGTTTTAAACGACAACATGTTAAGTATGGTATGATAACATATGAAGAAAAATGTGGTAAAAAGTGGATTTTAAAATAGTTTATAAGTTGTGAAATTTTATAATATTAAGTGTTGATTTTTTAGATGAAGACACCACCATTGTGTCAATATTTATTACTTTCATAGGAATAAGTGAAACATGGTATGCAAGAATTTTTTTTAATGTTATTAAGAATTTCGGAATATAAGAATCTATGTTTTATGATATATTTTCATGTGCAAATGTATTATTTAATGAAAAGAAATAATTGGCAATGAGAGATTGGTATTATAAGTATAAATGAGTAAATGTGTTATTAGTTAACATGATATTGTTAAAATGTGGGTTTTCATAAGAATATTGGTAAATCTTTTCTAAATTGTCTCAAAGTGTATGTGGATAAAACTCTAATATATCAAAAATGGTATAAATGTGTTAATATTTTTAGGATTGTGTTAATCCCAAAGGAGGTGCTAATTTGGAATAAAAGGCTGAGTGGGCAAAATTACATGTAAAACAGGATAATTATTAGTTTACTAAATAAACCCGAAGAAGGGTAAATTTGTGACTTTTGCCTTAAATATGATATTTTGACAATTAGAGACTTTGTTACACAAGATATTGAAACAAGCACAAATACGAAGATAATGGTCATTGATGTAAAATGGAAGAATAAACTTAATTTGATAAAAAAAAATGTTTCCTAAATGTTTTAAATTAAATAACACGGACTAATGGGTAAAAATATATTCAAGTGTGTAACAAATGTGACAAGGTGGTATGTGCCTTGTGTTTTGTCCTTCGGACGGGGAAAGTGTTTAAAGGGTACCTTATGGAAATAAAATGAAGGACAATATGCTGACTATTTTTTATAACAACCATGGATCAATTGCAAATAAATAGACTTAATGTAAGTGAGAAAGTTTTCACAATGGTGTACCGAAAAAATTTAAGAAGGACCCGAAGCTCTAAGAAAGTAACAATTATGGCATTTATGACAGGCGATGAAAGTTCGTAAACATAAATGGGACACGGTTAAATCCAAATGGAATTAAATGAAAAGATTTGGAATTAATAAATTTTGAAAAAGGTAAACGGTTAATAACGATATATGGCCATGATATTTCGAGTTTTGAATGGCATATGGTAGAATAATGAGTAAACATGCAAATGAGATAATTGATAAATCCGTGCTCTAACAAATAAAATAATATAGCGAGTTAATATGATAAGGTGTTGGTAACATTAAAGGTCAAAGGAAACTAAGTAATGAAGAACTGTGATTTAGGTGTTTGAATAATCCATAGTGGTTATAAGCCCGAGCTTACATATAAGTGTGAATGAATCTTTTATACACCGGATGCGTGTGCTGGAATACTATTTAAAAAATTCCATGGAAGTGGTGATTTAAAAGTGAAATTGAGGTTTTTCAATAAAAACCAGATAAATGATAAAGGAGCAACAAGGGAATATAATTTTTCGCATATTAATCGTGTAGATTAATGTATTAAAGGAACCTTTTTGTAATTAAATGTTAAAGCACAGAATGTAAAGGATAACCACTTTTAACCCAAATTAAAGGAAATATATTTTTTTTTATAAAACATGGTTAATGCTTAAATTGTGTAGTTATTGCATGTACATTAGAGCTAGTATATGATATTGCACCCGTTCCTTCTGCTGTTTGTTTCTATATTGCATTGTTGTTGGAAACCGCACTAGGCATTGACTTACCCAATTCCATTTGTTATAACAAGTTAGTCGATATTCCGTCTTTTGAAAGTGTTTCACAGGTAAGTGTCGCTTATTATTTACTCTAGTAGCTCTAATTACACGAACCCTAGGATATTGCCTAACGGATTCCACACTTGTTATTATTGTATTTATATGCCTCGAAAATAGAATTCATGTTTACTCGATAAATATAATTAATTAAAATGGACTAGAGATACTATTTAGATTGTTTGACATACGCAACTGAATCGGATTGGGTTGACCCACGGGTGACCCTTAAATTCGAGTCCGGGCGTTATACCAATATGTGGCTTTGGCTTGGTAATCATTGCAATATTTCTTGCTGGTCGTGCGGACTTTTTGAACGTGCCATCTCTTGTCTCATTCATCAAATGAATTTTGTATTCTCGAGCAATCCTTCTACATAGATTTGTAACAACTTTGCCTCTGATGTTTCTTCATGCACGTTGAAAGATATTTGTAGGAAGCGTTTAATTATATCACATCAACTTCACTGAGTTTTTGAATCTCTTAAGCCAAGTGTCTTAGGTTATACGTTTCTTCAACCACAAAGAAATTCTGAAGAAGCTGACTATGCATCTCTTGCCATATAGTGACGTTATTTGGTGCTAAGTGAGAGTACCATGTGTAAGCATTTTTCGTTAGGGTCTTTAAGAACTCCCCCACCCCAAGTTTTTGTCATTGCAGTGAGCTCCGAGGTACTCTACAGATCTCCTAATATTCTCTTTAAGGTTTTCACCCTTACCATTAAATTTGATATACTTCAGTGGAATGTACCCCTCAGGATATGACAATAACCATCAAGACTTTCTTAAAATGGGTACAATTCCTTGTAAAGAGAGGAATAATTCGTTTATTTTTACGAGAGAAGTTTTTTTTTCAACTTCCTCAAGAGTAACCTTTTGAGGGAGGTTCCTCTACTTTATCTTTCTTGGATGGAGAAGGTGATGGCGAGTGAGAAGGTGGTTGTTCGACCACAATCACATTTGCTATAAAGATGTTTCTTTTTGCGCATTCATTCCCATATTAGGAGTGACCAAGGGCGTTACACCAACTTGACCTAAGCAAGACATATCAGCGTTGTGCTACTTCAGATTTTCAAAAAATATTCCGTTTTTAAGGATTAAAAATCAGTTAACCCAGAAAATAACAAAAAAAATTGAAGTTGGTGGAAATAGATAGAAATATGGAGGTGGAAATGAAAGGAATTCGAAAATGAAGTGGAATTCCATCAATAAAGAATACATTTCCGGTTACTTTTTGTTCTCTCCCCGGTCTGCTCCTTCAATTACCCGCTCTTTCATAGTCTCAAAGGCCCCTCCTTGTCCTCTCTCTCACTACGACTTTTTGACCTCCGCCCCATAAACACCCAAACACCGTATTATTCATCAACTAACAAATGGCAAGACGAACCCTACCCATCCTAAAACAACTATACACCCGAACCCGATCACACCCACACCCTCTCCCAGGCTTAACTTCGAGATCCGTCACCTACATGCCCCGGCCGGGAGACGGTACTCCACGACCGGTGACCTTAATCCCCGGTGACGGGATCGGACCTCTCGTGACAGGCGCTGTCGAACAAGTGATGGAAGCAATGCACGCGCCGGTTTATTTCGAGCGGTTCGAATCTCACGGCGATATGAAGATGGTCCCTCCGGAGGTAATGGAATCGATAAAAAAGAATAAAGTTTGTTTAAAAGGAGGTTTGATTACTCCAGTTGGTGGTGGTGTGAGCTCTTTGAATGTTCAGTTGAGGAAAGAGCTTGATCTGTTTGCCTCGCTTGTTAATTGTGTCAATTTTCCTGGCTTGCCTACGAGGCACCAGAATGTCGATATTGTTGTCGTTAGGGAGAATACGGAAGGGGAGTATGCTGGCCTTGAGCACGAGGTTGTTCCTGGTGTGGTTGAAAGCCTTAAGGTAATACATACATATATTTAAAACCTATTTTCGCCATTGGCTTCAATTTTAAGCACAGGGTAAAACCGGTTTTAACCCATTTTGATGCTTGGAGTTTGTGTTACAAGGGAAAGAGATGGTTCTTATATATGGGCAAGTCTTGCTGATCAAAATCTAAAAGATATTGCACTCTATATTCATTACCTAAACTATAATCATATTCATAAACTATTAATATTGCTAATTCTTCCCCTTCCCCAAATAATATCCGGCCGGCCCTAAGGGCCCACTTCTACGACCGCACCAACAACAGGTAAAATTGAGATTAAGATGGATTTTTGGCGAAAACTATTAGCTGTGCATTTGATAGTATATATGAAGATCTTAGGCCTTTATGAGGTTGTCTCGAAAATGCTTTTGATCATGTGAACTTTTCGATCATCTTGACATTTTGAATTAAATGAACTTATGTGTTATCTTATTTTGTTTTTGTTCTTACGATCTTCAAGTTTTGCGAGTGTTCTTTTGGTGCTTAAAAAGGACCAAGAGAATAGATGTTAATCCTCACATCCTAAGAAATTAGTAAATCCAGAAAACACGGAGGAAGATAGAAACCCGGTTGATCATATATATGATCTCTTGCATAAATTCTATTTGCCTCATAGTGCAGAGCCAAGGGATAATAATATTATTCAGTATTCTGCAACTGAACTTGAGAGTGCCTCATAATGCAGAGCCAAGGGATAATAATATTATTCAGTATTCTGCAACTGAACTTGAGAGGGCGGGAATCAAGTTCAAAGCCGGTGGAAAGGATTTTTTAGTGAATTTAGATTAACTTGTTTATTTTCTTGGTCAAGCCGCTGGAGAGGCTTTTGTAATGTGAATTATGATGAAAATATTATCCTGGAAGCGTTTAGTCGGCATTCTCCGAATCCTGAATTTGTGTTTTCAGCATGAAGGCACGCCGTATCTGTGCATAACACAAGTCTGCAAATTTATCTAGTCAAATCCGCGAATCTTCACGTTTTGACTTTTGGACTTACACTATGAGGCCACGTGTCCACTCAAAAATAAATGAGAGCCTAAAGAGAAGTCGGTCTTTATAAATCCATCTCCCAAATGAACCTTACTATAATTTTCATGATCCGGATCGAGCAATGTTTTAAATCGCGGTCGTGTAGGTTGTCGCATTTTGGTTCCGAAATCGCGTCGCGATTCGCGCAAGCAATTCGTGAATTCCATATTTTTAATTTGAAAAACATGTAAAAAATATAAATAAATAAATAAGTTCAAACAATAACTCCAAATCATTTCAAATATAGTCATGAAGACATAAATTACTACAATATTTAAAACACAATAATAGGAACATATTGTTCCAAACATAGGACCATATTGTTCCAAAAATCTAAAAATGATGAAGTTTCATAAATAAATTAACGACAAATAACATCAAAAGTAGTCTGTATCGTCCAAGATAATATCATCATCTTGGTTAAGGGTATCTATGTCTGGAAATCGTGCACTATCAAAGATCATCGGAGCAACTCCTTCAAAGATATCAATCTCCACATCTTCATCAACGGGATCCAATCTTACTTCTTTCCCTTTACCCCCACCTAGTATGGTAAAAACAATATTACAAATTAATAGGGTGATAACTAGAAATTTTGTATATATTAAGTTTGTTATACTTACTTGAACATTCACCCACTTTACGCTTGTTTGAAGTCGGAGAAGAATCAATATCAATAATTGGGACTTCACTCTCTAAAGCACTATCAACGATTTCGGGTGACAAACTCACAATAAGATCTCCTGGGAGCAACTCATCATCATAAAGCCATGAAGTATCTTTAGGTAGGACGGGGTCTTCTCTCTCCGTGATCCATTCATCATCGGACCCAATTTCATCACCAATAATTGGATCAATCTTGTCTCTCCTCCTAATACTTCTCTCGATTAGCTTAAGATTATATTTGACATAGACCAACGCATTCAACACCTGGTGTTCAAGCCTATTCCTCTTTTTTGTTTGTATCTACAAGTAATTAGGAAATAAATATAAATATTGGAGGACAAAAATTAAATTAAACATGTATAATTATAAGCAATAAAATTAACAAATGTAAAAAACCAATACCACCGCAAAAGTACTCCAATTTCGTTTGCATCCCGATGTACTACAAGTAAGACCTAGTACACGAACGACATAATTCGTAAGCTCGGGTGTCTTACTCCTGAAACGTATCCATCATTGGGCTATAAAACCAAGAGAATCAATGAATAAATTTTGTAACAATGTTAGTTTATTTGAATATGTAAAAACTAAATAAGTAATACCCGAGGAACGGTGCATTCTTGATTTTGTAGTCATTGGACATCCAAAATCGCCTTGTTGATTGTCGTCCAATTGGATATCGGCTTTTAAACGGTCGGTGGAGTTCAACATCCTATCCATGCAAGCATAAAGTCCATCTTCCACTTCATCACAATTAGAAAATCTCTCTTCGTAACGCAATTGTGGATTCAAATAATATCCCGCCGCATGTAATGGATGATGGAGTTGTGGTGTGCACCTTGCATCAATTTTTCACCAAATCGGCATATATTTTCTTTCAACATCCCCACAATTGAATTTGATTGTTTCTTTTGCCCTATGCACCAATTCATATATATATCCCATGGCCGGTCTCTCCTTGGAATCAACCTCCCTCAACACACTAACAAGCGGGACAACACTCTTAACACAAAATGCCACGTGGGACCAAAAATCAAGATCATTCAACACCAACCTCTTCACTATTTTTCTCTTCTTCCTTTTTTGCTTGAGAATATTCAGTCCACAATTGGGAAGCAAACGTAATTTCAAGTGATTTTTTTGTTTGTAAAGACTTTGGAGTGAGAAATGCGGTGGCAAATCTTGTTATGGCCGGAGGAAGAAGCTCTTTCCCTTTCGTATGTTCCCTCATCAAATAAAGAGGCCTCGAATGACCATAAATAAATTTAGTCACTCGCTTTGCTTTTTCAATTATGTCCTTAAAAATCTTCAACTCCCCTATATCCTCCAACATAAAATCTATACAATGTGGGGCACAAGGGGTCCACCATAAATGGGTCCACTTCTCTTCAAGCCTCTTTCCCGCATTCTTGCAATTACTAGCATTATTCGTGATAATTTGAATCACATTGTCCGCACCTATTCAACAACAATATCAACAAGATAATTAAATATCAACTCTCCATTCTTAATTGTGTTATAAACATCAATGGATTTTAGAAAGAAAGTACCCGCAGGGCTATTTACAAGAAAATTTATAAGAGCCCTACTTTTATCATCCGTCCACCCATCCGACATAATTGTGCAACCGTGAGTTCTCCACATATTTTCATGGGTTTTCAAAAGATGATTAATATCATAAACTTCTTCTTTAAGAATCCATGTTCTCAATTCATGCATAGAAGGAGGCTTAAACTCGGGGCCATATTTAGCAATTGCATCGATAGCGGGTTTAAAGTGAACATCATTCACACAATTAAAAGGAAGAGCAGCTGAATAGGTCCAACGGCCAAATTTACGACAAGCATCAATTCTAAGGTCTTTTTAGAAAGTGGAATTAAGTGTAATTTGTTTGGGTTCACGATTAACAAACTTATCCAATGCACCCTTAGTGGCATTAATATAACTACCACTACCAACACCTCCACCACTTGCACCTTCACCCTCATTCTCAAAATTTGTCGATTGTCTACTTCCACTCTCAGGACCCTTTGCAATCTCAAATAGCAATGTACTTTATTTGGCTTTTTTGTCACTATGTTTTTAATCCTTCAATAACTATATGTTTAACATCTTCTAGAACTTGTTTGCACACTAGAACACCGGTGTGGGTACTAGCCAAATGATATTTTGGACGTGTAATACCACCTTTTGACCTATGATGACAATACCTACAAAAAAACTCCACTTTCCCCTTCCTTTTCATATGCATATTTCCACCCAAAATCTTTTTTTGTAGACATTATTTTGACAACCAACTGAAATTTCAAAAACAATAGCAAAAAAGCACTTGAGATAATTTTTTTTTGACAAACATAAAAATAAAAATAAAAACTGTCTAAATACTTACCAAAGTAAATCAGGGCTGCCAAAGTTTGGTCGGAGCTGCCAAAGTGTTAAACGGAGCTGCCAAATTGTGAATCGGGCTGCCAAAGTTTTTTTTTTTGGGTTTTCAGGTCGGAGCAGTAAATCAGACCAAGGTGGTAGTTTTTTTTCCCAGATCGGGTTAATAAAGTGGAAGGAATCAATGCTTTATTTTTTTTAACCTTTCTACTTACTAAAATGACGCCGTTTTGGTAAGTTAAAGGGTTTAAAAAAAACAAATTGCGTGGCTGTTGCGCCTGTTTGCACACGATTGCGCACTATCACGCACTTTGGCGCCAAATTGCGCTCAATAGCACTCAATCGTGCACGCAACAGAAACATCCAGAATAGCAGACATAGCGTAGCTTTTTTTCTTCGCAAAATGCAAAAGCGCGCTTTTAAAAACACGGAGATTGAGCAATAATCGAAAAAATCAAATGAATCCATATAAAATCTTTGCTAGATTCTTTATTTTGGGTTGGTTAAATAGAAAAAAGGCCATTCATTTAAAATGGGAAGGTCATTTTGTATGTATTGAGCCATTGGCCACAAGCTACTTAATTCTTATTCTTAGCACAAGTTTAGTTTGATTTCATACTTGACAAATACTCTAAAGCAACATTAAGAACTATAATACTATAATTACTAGTAAAGTTATTCACAATTAAGAAATGGTATACTTTATTACTTTAAGTCTAATATTAGAATTCTAATACATTTGTATGAATGCATATGTGCTGACATCAACATCATCGTTTTGGAACTGAACTTAGTCCTTGGTATATTTAGATTAGGTACTTTCATTCTCCTGCATCCTCTAGTGGATTCTCTTCACAAGTTGGTTGCTTAGATTCTTAATATTGATTTAGGTGATGGTAATCTCACATTTATGTGAATATTGTGCTTTCAACCTGCATTCATTTGTTGGATACTTGATTGAAGTTTGACTTGAAAGTTAATCAAACTTTAAACATATAACTTAGTTGGATTTAACTAAACCCGACCCACATAGACTTATAAAAAAAAATAATAGATAAATGAAATCAGTTCAAGCTGAAGCTTGGGTTGGGATTGTGAAAGGTTTGGATGAATGCCTCAACTAACTGCCACACATACATACACGCACACAAACATGTTCCCATTTCCCATTAGCTTGTTGTGGCATAATACAAGTGATGAATAATTCAAACTCATGGGTAAGCGCTTACGGTTGTATTAAAAGCTCATTTGGTACGAGAGCGAAGTCAAGGGTTTAAGTCGCGGGATTGACAACCTATTCAGGTGGGAGAATGATGCAGGAGCATATTTTAATCTGAATGGTCTGAGGTTCGCTAGGCTTGGCTCCACGGGGCAGACTCACCTCTTGTATACAGGGAGTCAAGTTGCGTCTCTATTAACAACTATATTATTTGGGACAACAGTAGCTGCTCGACCCATCAATTGGTATCAGTGCTTAGTTGCTCCACCTGTTGTTGTTGTTGTGTAGGAAATTGTAAACAAAGCAACAATGGCGCCGACGAAAAAGGCTCACGCTGCAATCAAGCTTCGCATCACCCGATTGGAGGAGCAAGTCGACGCGATTTTGGTCAAGTTAGAGTCTCTCACGGCTGCTATTACCCCTGCTTATCAACTACCACCACCAATTTAAGTTTCTGCCACCACACCCAAAACTCTGTTCACCATTCTACCATCATCCCAGCTAATGTCCACCCTGACCCCCCTTAAAATCCAGTTTCAAAATAGATGAGGGGAAGACACAGAAGGAAAGGGTGAAATCCACCTTGAGCGTTGGCTTGAAGAGAGAGAAGCAACGAACAAGAAAAAGGCTGAATCCAAAATTTCCATGTCGGTTCCACCTTGGCACCATTCTTAGAGCTCCGACGACATCTGACAGTAGCCCATCTAACAGGAGATAGCACAGGGAGGCTGAACCTAGGGTTCCATAACCCTAACCTTGTCTTTGACGCAGGATGAACGAGATAGAGGAGATGAAGAGAAGAGAGAGAGAGGAGATCGCAGAAGAACAGAGAAAGAAATGGAAAAGGAGAGGAGAAAAGAAAGGAAATTGAAAGAGAGAACATGCAGATCGAGAACAAGAGAAATCGAGAGAGACAAGGCATTATCGGAGTCATGTTGCCGGGGAGGAGTGGCCTGCGGCAGTTGTTGTGCTTAGCGGCTGTAGTTCAAACCTCTAGCTGTGATGAAGATGAGAGGTTTTAGGTTGGGCTTGTTTAACTTAAGTGAACTGGGTCTTTATTTTTCTTTAAGCAAGCTGTTGTTTGGGCCTAATTTCTCGGCTCTTCTTTTTCTAATAATTTGTTTTCTTTAAAAGTCTTGGGTTGGGAAAGGGTTATAAAGAAAATATGGCCCAATATAAATACCAGAATAATTAATAGGGGTCTGCATATCTCCAGAATTCATACACGTGTCCTCAAATTTTGAAAGCTCGAGGACGAGCTTGGTTTTAAGTGGGGGAGTGATGTGAATTTTATTTCGGGGAATTTTTCGTTTTTTTTATATTCGATTTTTAGGTGTAGGTATTAGGATATTGATTGCCAGTTTAGTACTTTTTGTAAGAAGGGTATTCTAGATTATGTGACATCAATGGGGGGACCATCTTTAGTGATGTCATCCATGACAGCACATGGACGATGGAAATATGCTCCCTAGAACCCACTCTTTATCCCTATATATAATGTAATCCCCATTTCGGGCAAATTAATTAATATTATTGACGTAAATTACATGTTAAAAGGCTCCTACAATATCTAAACACCACTTTAGAGAGATAAACACTCTTTTCTATTTCAAAAATTCAAGTCTACCTCAAATGAGGCTCACAAGTGGGTATTTAAAGGGGAGGAGTAGCTTAGGGTTCAAGCTAAGGTCCTAATTACAAAAATGCCATTACTACTCCTTACCCTTAAATATTAAAACAAAACAAAAGAAAATACTATAATAAAAATAAAGAAAAATAATAAAAAAGAAATAAAACTACTAATATGCTCAAAAATGACAAAAATGACCTGGATTCATATCAATCTCCACTCTTTGAAAAGAGTTCGTCCTCGAACTCAAAGGGGAAGATCAACGGAATCACCCTTCAAGACGGTGATCAAGGCGTGCCGGGGGAGCTCCTCGGACGCGTCTCAATAGTTAGGTGGATGATCCATCACCAATAATGCATGGCGTCGTGGGAGAGAGCAATCAAAAGCACAGTGCCCAACATTGTCACAATTGTTGCACCAGAAGGTAGGAGGTCCTGGATGTGGAACAGCGGGAGTAGCAGAATTAGGAACTGAAGATGGCACTGGAGGGGGAGCTGGGACAGAAATCGGTGTAAGCGGAGCCCATGAGAGCTGTGGGCGCTGTGTGGTAAGCCTCGACCTTGACCGCGTACTCGACCGCCTTCAGGAAGATCGGTATCTCCCTCAGATCGAGATCGTGCTGGATATGCGGTTGCAACCCTAATATATAGCGGCTGATCCGTTAATCCTTCGTCTCGGGAAGACGAGCTCTGCTGCACAGAAGTTGAAACTGCTCCGTATACTCCATTACCTATAAGGTGTTTTGGCTGAGACATTGAACGCGAGAAAAGAGGTCGCACTCGTAAGTAGGTGGGATGAAGGGCGCCTGGAGAGCAGCCTTCAGTTTAGGCCAAGTCTGAATAGGAGGCAATCCGCCTGTCGTGCGGCGGTAACAAAGGCCGTTCCACCAAACTCGGGCAAATCCCTGGAATTTGGTGGCTGCGAGGAGAACACATGAGCGGCCTTGAATCCGCTTGTATTCAAAAACTCTCTCCATCGAAACTAACCAATCAACCATGGCATCTGGAGAGAATCCCCCGTTAAACATGGGCACGCCTATGCGGATATCCCCGCGGAGTCTCCGGGAAAGCAGCTGAAGGGCCATAGATAGTGGATCCTCGTCTTGATGAGCATCTAGACCCATCGCATCACCTGACACAGGCGAAACATCAGCATGAGGGAGTGGCATCTGTGCAGGCTGTGGATGAAGGGTCTCTGGCCATGCTGGGGCACGGGAGGTGCTGGAGGAACGTGGGGATAGTGAGGGCACGTGCCTATCAAGTGGCCATGTTCGCCGTAATAGAAATAGTGCCCGTTTCGAAGTGGAGCATGTCGGTGGACATTGGGTTGGAGTGGAGGTACCTACTCCAGAACACTAGGCTGGCTATCCCCGAATCTGAATGTAGTAGTGAAAGGGCGTCGTGGGAGGATGTATGATGCAAAGGTGGAGGGTTAGGGTGTGTGGCTAGCCGAGAGTCAAGGAGAATGGTGGGGTCGTGTGGGTTGTGTGAACCAGGGTTGGGAGTCCCAAAATGATGGCCCGGGATTTCGGGGTACTCAAACAATCCGAAGGGGTGCGGAGATGACTCAGGTGGATCGGTAGGTGGGTAAACAGGCTTGGGGGTTGAAATGAGGTGGAGGCATCGAAAAAATTAGGTGGGTATGGGAATGGGTATGGGTATGGTAGGAGCTGGTTTTGACTAGGGTGTGGGTCGGATTGATAAGGGTTGGGAGAGAAATCAACTCGACTGGGGTTTAATGGGTTACCGAGTGGATTGGGGGCTTTTTCGGCAGCCCGGGGGTAGGGGCTGTTGTCGGAGGCGGGGTGAGGGACTAAGGATGGGGTGGCGGTGGTATTCGCAGCGGGTTGGAGTGACTCCGGAGCCTGCCCCGGATCAGAAGCAGGTCGAGAGGGGGATGTTTTGGGATTGGCAGGACCGGGACTAGGTTTTAGTGGGTCAGCGGGTATGGGGTTGTTGCCGGAGGTTGGGCGACTGGGGTAGGGGGGATTGGGGCAGCGGGGTGGGGTGGATAATGGTTTTGGGGTCTGATAGCAGCGGGTAAGGCTTGAGGGGAGGTGGTTGTGGGGGATTGTTGTTTCATAGAGAGGAGTTGAAGGAGTGCGTCAAATTTCTTGTTGAAATCTAGGGCTTGTTGATCCATTTTGTGGCCTAGCTCTTGCCTCGACTCTTGAATTTCACCATGTTGTTTGGATTTTTTGGGAGCTATTGTGAGTAGCGTACGATTTGATAACAAAAATACACCGATACACCAACACCAATGTGGAGCGACACCCGCTCTGATACCAATTTGACGTAAACTACACGCTAAAAGGCTCCTACAAATATCTAAACACCACTTTAGAGAGAAACACTCGTTTCTATTTCAAAAATTCAAGTCTACCCCAAATGAGGCTTACAAGTGGGTATTTATAGGGGAGGAGTAGCTTAGGCTCCAAGCGAAGGCCCTAATTATAAAAATGCCATTACTACTCCTTGCCCTTAAATACTGAAACGAAACAAAAAAAATACTAAAACAAGAATAAAGAAAAATAGTAAAAAAGAAATAAAACTACTAATATGCCCCAAAATGAAAAAATGACGTCGATTCACATCAATTAATATTAATATTATAGACGTTTTTGAGAGTGTCTCAATGTTTAAGTGTGTTTTGTTTGAATGCCATTGATACCATTTACGTCACAGACGCTCTCTATTGTTTACTGCAGGCGAACAACCCTGCATGCGTGAAGTAGAGTTAGACTCTTTTAGGAATGTAATAGTTGTGCTTTTTTTTTTTTTTTTTGGTTTAAAATAAAGTGTGATGGAGATAATCTAATCTTTGTGCTAATGTTCTACTCCATGAAAGAAAAAGATTTGTTCTGACGGAGCTTTTTTTTTTAAATTTTTTTTTTTTTTTATAAATTGATTCTGAGTTTGGGTATAATTAATGAGTTACTTATTTATTATGTCAGCTTTAAACTGGTAAGTAAAGGGTTGCATTTAGTAGGACATGACTTTAGACATAGCTGAATGGTAAAACATGAATCACAACCACAAGAAGTTAAGATTAGCTTTTATGTGTAATCATGAAGAATGTTATTTATGTATGTAAATGTCCTATGATGTGAGGATATCCTTCATCTTTAGTCACATCATTATTTACAAAAACTCAAACAAAACAACCACTTCATGTAAACCTTTTATGAGTAGTCTTGGAAATATTCTATCTTATGTTCACCTGTAAAACTATAATTTGAATTATGTTTTCGTTGAAATCTCTTTGAAAGTTTCTAACGAGTCTGGGAAGTACGTCTGTTTTTGATCCAGACACTAATCTTTGTGCTAATGTTCTACTCCATGAAAGAAAAAGATTTGTTCAGGCGGAGCTTTGATTGTTATTATTTACTTATTGATTCTGTGTTTGGGAATAATTAATAAGTTATTTATTTTTTATGTCAGCTTTAACTAGTAAGTAAAGGGTTCCATTTAGTAGGACATGATCCTAGACATTGCTGAATGGTAAAACATGACTAGTAAGTTAAGGGTTCCATTTAGTAGGACATGATCCTAGACATAGCTGAATGGTAAAACATGAATCACAACCACAAGAAGTTAAGATTAGCTTTTATTGAGTAGTGTAATCATGAAGAATGTTATTTTTGCATGTATATGTCTTAAGATGTGAGGACATCCTTCATCTTTAGTCACATATCATTATTTACAAAAACTCAAAAAAACAACCACTTCATGTAAGCCTTTTATGAACAGTCTTGGAAATTGTCTATCTTATGTTCACCTGTTTGAAAGTTTCTAACGAGTCTTGGAAGTACGTCTGTTTCTGATCCAGCCATTTTGCTAGGTGATAACAAAGTTTTGCTCAGAACGTATTGCAAAATATGCATTTGAGTATGCTTACCTCAACAACCGAAAGAAAGTGACAGCTGTGCACAAAGCCAATATTATGAAGCTTGCAGATGGTCTTTTCTTAGAATCCTGCCGGGAGGTTGCAAGCAGCTATCCCAGTATCAAGTACAATGAGATAATTGTGGACAACTGCTGCATGCAACTTGTTTCCAAGCCAGAACAATTTGATGTTATGGTATGTGAATGCACACTTCATCAGATTTAGTCATCCCCTTGTCTGTTTTCTCTTGATGTTGCTGAATTATAAAATATTTGTTTTGATGTTCTTTAATTGGAGGGTAGTCTGAGGGATATTGTGATGTTTGGTTAAATTGGGAATTCACGCCGTTTTGGTATTATTACATTTTGAAAACTTTCCCTCTTGGATCACTATGAATCTACATATTACGCGAGAAGTTATGATTTGCTTACGTGGACAATATTAAATTTGAATGCTTTTCTTCATTATGAGAGGAAAGAGATCCTTAGTGATATGTGTAACATCCCTTTCTACAAGCAACTGAGGAACGATGATCCATGTTTTGTAGGTGACTCCTAATCTATATGGGAATCTGGTGGCGAACACGGCAGCTGGTATTGCTGGAGGAACTGGTGTCATGCCAGGAGGTATCACCGAACATTAACTCACAAATTCTCATTACAAATATATGTAACTTATAAATGTCCAGCTTTGCTTGAGCCAAACCCCTCACCCAATGTTGGTCATAGGGATGGACTGAATATAGACTCAATTTGTTACTTCCTCCTTCCCAAATTAAGATTCCTATTTTCCTTTTATTGTTATCAAGGTTCTAAAAAACGCGGGGCGTGATTGAGGCGTGGAGGCCAAGCTTTAAGCCTTAGAAGCCTAGGCGGGCCTAAGCGTAAAAAGGCGTGAAAAGGCGTTTAGGCCTTCTTAATATATTTTAATATTTTTTAACCATAATAAGGCTATTAAAATACAAAAATTGCACATATCATAAAAATATGTCTGAATATATGCAAATTAAAATACTATTTGATTATTTTGGATGAGATAATGGTCCGATTTGTAAATAAATTCTTTAAAAGGTGACATCGTTTCACTAAAGCATTGTTATTTTCAGAAAAAAGTGCGCCTTAAGGGTTTTATCAAGAATAAGGCGTGAAAAGCGTAAGGCGAGGCGTTTCTCCCAAGCCTTAAGCCTAGGCGTGCCTAGACGGAGCCTAGGCGGGTTTTTTAGAACAGTGATTGTTATATTACTTATAAAAATGGAAAAAAGTCGTATTTTTCTTTTTATAGGTCCCAATTATGAGTCCACTTCGAACTTGTATCAAATTTTATTATATTCAAGGAGGAAGTTTAAACTTTGGCCATCAATGGGTAATTTAAATAAGTTTCGACTTTGAAATGTGGACTCATGATTCGAGGAAACGGGAGTAATTTTATGGAGTATAGGCTTGAACCCACAATTTATTTTTGGCGGCCTGATCTTTAATATCAATGTCCCATATCTTTTATTCTGACATAAAAGTGCAAAGTAAAAGGTTACATCCAGTTTATATATATATATATATATAGAGAGAGAGAGAGAGAGAGAGGTTCTTAAGTGAGCCAAAATAATGAACTTTTTAATGAACCTAATAAGACATTAAAAATAACCCTTAATTCCTTGTTGTAATTGATCCGCACCAGCAGCAACGGACACGTGTGTTTTTTAATATTACAAACACACCTTACCACCCCCCCACCCCCACCCATTTTCTACCCATCCTACCTGCTCCATCTTAGATCCACAATAAGCCACTGAAATTACCCATCTCATTTTGCTGGCATTTATGTATGGGATTCCACATGTATCTTCAAAGGCTTGGGTTGAAAGAAAAGCACGATTCAGCAAGGGCATAAGTGCCCCTTTGGTACACAGCAAGAATATCTGATCATATAAAAGAAATGATTGTTTTTTTTAAACACTTTCAAGTATATATTCTTGGACTTGCATTATCAAGCTTTCTGAACCTACCTCCTCTCTGGATTCTTTTTACGATACCCATGCGAGTTGCTGTCAGTACTAAAACATAAAAAAAAAGGGTTTTGAATGTTACTAGGACGTGTACAGGAAACTGATCTCAATTGGGCAGGCACGAAAAGACATAATTATTGAAGGGGATCAAAAGAAGAGGTAGTTTACGAGGCTATCAATTCAACGTCTCTACCTTTAAGCCACAATAGGCAGATGGGGGGTGGGGGGTAAGGTTTGTCATGTGTGTGTGTGCGTATATTAAAGAATACGCGTGTCCGTTGCCGCTGGCGCGAACCAATTACAACAAGTTATTTTTTAATGTCTTATTAGGTTCATTAAAAAGTTCATTATTTTGGTTCACTCAAGAACCTCTCTCTCTCTCTCTCTCTCTATATATATATATATATATATATAACATATTTATATTTTATCTTTGCCTTCATAATGCTTAGCTTATTTTCAACATTGGTTTGGCTAATAAGCAGAGTTGATAGTTTAATTACTTATTAGTGCCTGATCGGGGTTTATGTCGACACCAGGCAATGTGGGGGCTGATCATGCCATTTTTGAGCAAGGTGCTTCAGCAGGAAATGTTGGAAACGATAATTTACTGGAGCAAAAGATGGCAAATCCAATTGCTTTGCTTCTCTCATCTGCTATGATGTTGAGACATCTGCAGTTCCCTTCGTTTGCTGACCGACTGGAGACAGCGGTGAAGCGCGTAATTTCAGAGGGCAAAATCCGTACAAAAGATCTTGGTGGGCACAGCACCACACAAGAAGTTGTTGATGCTGTCATTGCAAATCTCGACTAAATTAGGGAAATAACCTTCCTGCTTCTTGGCCCAGCCTATGAAACCGAGATTCTTACACATGCATCCTTGTAATGGATTTTCTATGTATTTTTTTTTCTCTGAGATTAGCAGCATTTCAGAGAATGATTCTTTGGAATACATATTTGTTTGTTTTGTTTTGTTTTGTTTGTTGAGTTAGGAGTACTCAATAAAATCCAACTTAGGGTTTACTTGTTTATGTTGTTTATAATTATCAGAATTTTAAGATCTGGAAAGATATGGAACTGGATCGAAATAGTGAATAATAAATCGAATGCACAAGTGTGCTGTCAATTGATTTTGATGCATGAACATGAGAATATTGGTCAGGATGTTCTTCTCCCTGCTGTAGATTATTGATGAAATATATGTTGGATGCCCAAGTGTGCTGTCAATTGATTTTGATGCATGAACATGAGAATATTGGTCAGGACGTTCTTCTCCCTGCTGTAGATTATTGATGAAATACATGTTGGATGATATCAACTTAAAATAGACCCTCTTGTTCATCTTCTTAAAGCGATTCATGGTATATGTGTATTCAACCTGACAAATTTCTAAAGGCACGTGTAGGACTGCAAAAGAATCGAGCTGGCTGTGAATAACTTGAACTTGGTAAATCTCGTTTAAATAATTGAGCTCGGCCCGTTTAGCACGTAAGCGAGTTTGATTTAACCCCACAAAATTGAGTTGGTCGATCTTGGCTCGTTCTTTAAGCAAAACGAACCAAGCTTGATCTCAAGCTCGATAACGATGGGCTCGAGCTTGAGGCATGTGTAGACTCCAATCCGAATGACCAGGACACGAGAGACAAAGGGAATTGCACATCTATGGAGATCAGACTCATGACATGCTTCAATATACGATCATTACTTGTTCTATTGCTATACTAATTCCGGGGTTAGAATTTTCTCCATTTTCGCTTTTGACCTAATCCACAAAGCAGTACTAATTTAGGAGGCTTGAAAAAGGTATGTTACAAGAGCTTCATGAATTTCTGAAGTATCGATACTTAGGGTCAATACCTCATTGTTGAGGGAGGGCAACCTAACAAGAAATTTTGTTTCCTGGGACCCAATTTTCTAGACAAAAGCTCCTTCCCTGTGTTGGATGATTAAGAAAACGACTATTTTTTATTTATTTATTTTGGATTAAAAGTGTATTATCATCCATTATGAATTTAAAAAAAAATCAAATTAATAGTGAGGCTATCTCCAAGGTAATTAACCTATTTGCAAAATACTATTTTCGCTCCCTCACTTGAGATTTTGACTTCTAAAGCATGGAGCAAATTAATGATGTTTTCTTGGGGAAGTAAAATTGGCTGCAAAAATTGCTTCCCTTGGAGTTGCATTCGTATAGTTGGCGTGATTTTTAGTTATTTCTGTTATTTATAATTCTAATTTTATTTAAGTTCAATTTGAATCTATTTCTTGTTAAGTGGTAAATTCAGAGAATGAAACAAAAAGATAGTATTCGACAAATAATATGCATCAAAATCAATATATTGAAATGCAAGAATATAAAACAATTGTTCGTGTTATGATGTTTAATAAAAAAGAAGTAAATAATCCCTTGTGGGGACAAAACCATGACGACCCAATTTTCGATAGCCCAAATAGGCTCAGCACGCTGCCCCAGTCAAATTCAACGTTGCATGGATACACACAAGAGTATATCACGTGGATAATTGAAGACTCATTTGGTTACCTACATTCTCGGAGGAGATAAACAGGAATCACCAGTGAGCCAATAAGAAGTTAGGGGAGTTCGTGTATAACTCACCCACTTTTTACTACTATATATATAACCCTCACTCTGGGACAATGTGACGTGTAATTCTGAGCCTTTGACGAACTAATAGAAACTGAGAAACCCCTATGTGGACATAGGCAGTTGTCCAACCACGTAAATATTGTGTGTTGCATCTGTTATTTTACTCTTTCACTCCTTTTTCTCTTTAGAAATATTTAATTGTGATTTCTTGCACTCACAATTGGAGCCGTCTCTGGATACGATTCTCTTTTTTAGAAAGTAATTTGGAACGAAAGAGTAAACGCAATGTCTCATCGCTCAAACAGTGCACCCCTTGCTGGCAATGTACAAGTCGATCTAGCCCCCTTAGAGTCGGATCTGAGGGTCAACAAAACAAAATTCCTAGATTTCGTCCAGAAGAGCAATTTTCTAAGTTGAGCAATGAACAACCTAGATCAACACAGATCTCACAGCTGGTTGACCCTTATGAAAAACTACTCCACCAGCAAGAGGAGGTAACTCTCCTTCACATGGATGGGAACGCACATCTCCAGTGATGATTGGAGAAAATCGAGAAAGAACATCATGAGGGAAACTGCAAACGCCGTGGTCAGACCCCTAGCTCTTAGGTGAGCAAAACTTGCAACCGAGGAAGGAGTACTGGCCGCAAGCATGACCATTCAGAGCACTGGAGTCGTTCGATGAGATGAAATTGGGATGAAGAACGTCACAAGCAAGATATAAGAATTTTGGTCTGAAGAAAGGCAGACCAACACCTATCATATCTTGGAACTAGATCCACAAAAGAGCTGGCGGGAAGGGCCCTCATCACGCATATGGAGTCCCCCTTCTCAAGGGAAATCGAGGAGGAGGAGCTCCCAAAGAAGTTCATGGTCCCAAAGTTCAAGATATATAATGGAAAGACTGATCCCATAGATCATGTTCGACATTACATCCAAGAAATGACTCTATGGAACAACAACAACAACGCGCTCATGTGCCGAATAATCCCATTCAGCCTAGGAGATGTCACCCATAAGTGGTTTGAAAGGCTGCCCCACAGGACGATCAAAAGCTTCAAGTCCCTTTTAGAAGCAGTCATGCCCGATTTTATAACTAACAACTTGCATCCGAAGAGGATGGTCTCTCTCCTCACCATGAGAAAGAAACTATAAGAGACATTACGAGAATATGCCAAATGCTACTGAAAAACCTTCAACGAGGTGGAAGATTGCTTGGAGCAGGTGGGCGTAGCATCATTTAAGATTGGTTTGCTCCTTAGCTCCATGTTGCACCAATCTCTCACCAAGAAGGAAGCAGACACGATCAACGATCTCATGTCGCGGATTGAGAAGTACGCCAAGGTGCCAGGAGAAATTTGTCGCACAAAGGCGAATGAAGGAAACAACAAGGAAAATACCCCATAGAAGCGGAGCAAAAATCAGAATGGAGGAGGCAATAATGGGGGCAAGGAGGACTCATCTAAGGCGTTCCAAGCCGTTAACACATTTTTTAAGAAACTCATTTACAAGTTCATAGGGAAGATCAAGGACCAGTAATTCCTCAAGTGGCCGAAGAAGATGGGAGGTGATCCGATCAAGAGGAACAACGCATTTAGGTGCGTCTACCACAAAGAGAATGGACACAATACAGAGAATTGCAAGGCCCTAAAGTTCCATCTGGAGGAGTTGGCCCAGGCGGGGCATCTGAACGAATATATTGAGAAGAAAGTTGACCAGGTCGCCATCAACGGTGACCCAAAACTAGATAATGTGCTAAACGACGAAGAAGGGCACAAATTTACCTTTATTCATGGGGCCTCTGACCCCTAGAAGATACAGGGCAACACAGTTTGGATGGAACTGAAAAAGGTCAAAGCAGTAATGGAGGCCTTCCAGATTGATTCCGCCAAAATCCAAGTTGGAAAACGCAGACGACTAGAAGATGTTGATTACAACAAGCACATAATCTTCATGAAAGATGATTTGATCGGGGGAAGGAAAACATACCAGGATGCCCTAGTTGTTAAACGAAAATGTACTTAACCCCTTATTATCTGTTTAATTAATTTAATTGTAATTAATGTACATTTTAGTTTAATGTAGTATATTGATTTTGATGATTCCAAACATTCATAATATATATATATATATATATGCTCTTGTGCGGACTAGTCCGCATTTTAAAAGTACGGACCGAACACATGTCACCCGACGATGAGCCTAGAAAATATAGGCTAAATTATAGGCACGCTCTCTCTCTTTTCTGGGCTCACCGCCCGATAACACATGTCCGGTCCACATTCTTAAAATGCGGACTAGTCTGCACAAGAGCATTACTATATATATATATATATATATATATATATATATATATATATATATATATATATATATATATATATATATATATATATATATATATATTTCACACATATATACAAGTTACACATCTTAATATTATACTTCTTATATTTTTCCGAATTATTTTTAAGCTCTGTTTCGTTTGCATGGTAGGCTCCAAATATGTGTTTTGTGCAGATTTTGTCTAAATATACATCTATCTATCGATATTATTATTATTAGACTCAATTGGTTAAGAACCATTAGTTGACACGTTGATATTGCCACCTGTTTGGACCTTACTTGTTAGGTCTGTTTTTTTAATTATCTTAGAATTATTTGGTGCCCATTCATTATTTATATATTTGGCTGGAACGATCTATGTGTATACGATTAGAGCATCCGCAGTTATGTGCATTGGCGAAAGGTAAGTTAACCTGCGTATATGCCCTTTTACCTTTTGCCCAAATGGGCAGCATGCAATGGGGGGATTCCTACAAACTTCTATAGTTCGTAGGCACTTCTTACGGACAAATGAAGTTTGTAGAAAGTTCTTACGAACTACAGAAGTTCGTAAGAAGTAAACGGTCATAAAATGGTAAAATTTTCCTCCGTGTATTTATTCACAAACCTTTTCCAATTCCTTTTATCAATTCCTCTTCCTCAGTTCTCTGCATCTAACTTCCTCTTCCTCCAGAACCTCAGTTCTCTTCATCTTCTTCGCTATTAATTCCTCCATCTTCTTCTCTTTATTTCCTAAAACTTTTTACATATTTCTCACCAAAACAGTCCCATATAGTCTCTAAATAAATCAGTCCCAAACTTTCTGCATATTTCCCCTAAATTTCTTCATATACTCTAAAAAATCATCCTATATAATCCCCAAATTATTTTCAAATCAATCCCAAATTAGATTTATAGAATCCTCCAAATTAGATTAATACCATGGAATTAGGTAGAAAATGGAAACAATACATTAATATCGGGAAATAAAAAAAATACGGGTCGACTTCAACAATAATTCCCACTCCTTCCGCACCGATTGACCCATCAAATCCCGTAATTGGCAACTATACCCGTATTTATGACGGAGTATCACACGCGTCGGACGGAGAAACTCCGATCATAAACGAAAATAAATTCGAATTTCGTGGGAATTGGGCAGAGCCAATGAAATTGTACAAATTGATCGAAGAGAAAAAACCGGATATCAAAGCAATTATCGACAGTGCCGGTTTTATGTTGAATTTTTTTTCTATGGTGACGCCCAATTCCGATCAATGTATTGCGACGACGATGATCGAGCGTTGATGGGACACGACGCATACCTTCTAACTACCATACATCGAGCTTGCCTTCACTTTGCTCGACTTCACAATGCTTTCCGGTAATAATTTTTTTTATTTCATTGTACTTATATTCATAATTATTTCAAAATGTGAAAGTAATATATTGTACTTAAATTCATAATTAATTGTTTGAAATATATTTTATGGTAATTATATTCATAATTATTTAAATATATGACAAAAAAATTTAATTATGTACCGGCATTCTGATTGTTTCAATATATGAAAATAATTATTTAAATTCATAATTGTTTCAATATGTGAAAATAATTTGTTTTACTTAAATTCATAATTAATTGTTTGAAATATATTTTACGGTTTTTATATTCATAATTATATAAATATATGACAAAAATTTTAAATTATGTACCGGCATTCCTATTGTTTCAATATATGAAAATAATTAGTTGTACTTAAATTCAAAATTAATTGTTTGAAATATATTTTATGGTATTTATATTCCTAATTATTTAAATATATGACAAAAATTTTAAATTATGTACAGGCATTCCGATTGGACAAGGACAACCCATTCAAAATCTACGAATTGAATAATATACCAATTTGGGTAATACCATAAATGAATTTTTCTCCAAAATTCATATACAGAGATTTACCGGTGCGGAAATTTCAGTTTCTGACCTTAAAAAATATATAATTTTTTTTGTTAAGGTTGAACCTTTACCAGATTATATGTCCCCAATCATAACTCGGGCATTTCGATTCTATGTATTCGGGAGTGTATTTTTTTCAAATGTCACTCCACTTCCGACCTCGGCTATTTACATTATCTGGAGGATATTCCTGCCATCAGCACATACGACTGGGGTTCGGCGATTTATGCCCGTATTATATGATCTTTGGACAAAGCCAGTCGACGATAGTTGACTAGCATTGAATGCATGTGGAAAATACTCGAGGTATATTTTCGTTTCATCTATTGATGAGTGTATTATTTTGTATATTTTATACCCAAATTTATAGTTTGTTAGTCCCATTTTAGTGTATTTAAGAAGTTCTTAGGACTATTTTATTAAAAAGAGAACAAAATGCGAAAAATGATTGAATTCATATTGAAAATGGCAATTTTAAGTAAAAAATGGGCACTTCGATAATTTTATAATATTCTTGTGCTAATTTGTGAAAAAAGTTGCCTAGTGAAATTTTTGCAGATAATGATGGAATTTGGTGCAAATTGATGATCAATTCAAAAAAGGCGTGAAAAAGCTAATTTTTATGGTCGTTCGAAAAAAGCTACTTTTTACACTTCGGAAATTTTTATTCTCCGATTTGGACGAAACTCGGCATGCGTGTTCAGCAAGAAAAGATAAGAGTTTTCGAGTGCGGGAAAATTTCGTCCCTTATCACAATCCAAAGATTAAAGAGGTATAGAGATAGCTACCAACACCATTCGGCTAATAAAAAAGAGTCCCACCGCAACTCAAATACCTCATCAGTTGTCCTATAAAAAGGACCCTTGGGCTCATAATTTCGTAGACAATTAGAGAGGAGTTTCGTGGAGGATTTCGGGGAGAAACTTTAAGTGATTGTAATCAATTTGAGGGACAAGTTTTTATCATTTTTTTAGAGGATTAAAGATTGTTGTGAGATAACTATTTGTAAGTTTGGTTTATTAATGAAGATCTCTACTCATTCTTGCAATTTCTCTTTCATTATGGTAGCTTGATTCTTATATTAGGAGTATGGTGAAGTTTATCATAGTTAGCTAATATTGTGACGTTAATTGTATCGTTGTTTATTCCCTACTTGTTTTAATTGTTATTAAAGATTCGGTATTCATTTTAAAGCGACACGAGAGTGTGTTTTAGAACCTTCAAGATTGTTTTCTCAAATCAAGTTTTGAGATTTAAAAATAGTAATTTTTGATGGATTATGCTTGTACTTTGATTGTTTTGATAGTCCAGGCTTAAGTACATTTGCGAATTTTAAAACTTGTATTTTCTAAGGGAATAGGGATTTTAGCCGTCTATTAGAGACGTTAAAAATATTATGATCATAACCGTCATATTTTCCGAATTAAACGCGGCGAGAGTCGGTTTAATTTGAGTTATAAAAAGGGAATGACAACATTAAATTAGTGTGCAATATTAGTTACGTCATAAATGGACCCCGAATCCTAATTATTTCCTAATTGTTTGCAAATATCTTGTGTTATTCTCATTTATCATAGTTGCTTTTATTTAGTGTAGTTCATAATCATTCTCTATCCTATTTAGTCTAGTTGGACAGTCACAATTAATTTGAATGAAAAATTGACAAATCTCTGTGGGTTCGACCCGTACTTACACTCGTTATTCTATAATCGCCCATGCAGTTGCGGTATTTTATAAAATTGACCGCTAGTTTTTGGCGCCGTTGCCGGGGATTTGACAATTTTTTTTTAAAAGTTGTGACTTTCGGACTAGTTTATTTTACTTTTTGCACTTATAAAAAAACTCTTAACGAGGCTAGAATTAAAAGCTACTCCAACGCGAACTTGTCAAATCGATTCCGTTTCACTTTGTCTAGGATTGGTGTTTTTTAATGAGTCTTCGTACCGACCACCTACCTGGAGGTGAAATCGGAATTTGAGGAGACAACCGTAGTTGGCCGTCTTTCAAATTTTCCCTTGCCAAAGAGTAGGAGTTATCCAATATAAATAAATAAATTTATGTGTTGTAAATTGCAATGGGTGATCCTCATATTGTTATCCCGTCATTTTTCTCATATTCCTCAATGGATCCTGTGGACGTGTTTTTATAAAATACTTAAAATCTAGATGACTACGTATGTCAAATTAATTCAGATGGGCCAGTAGTGATTTTAAAAATTAAAGAAGGTATGGATGAGACTCCAACCCATGTAATATATATTGGTCCACCAAAGTGTATCAATTGGAGAGAGGTGAACAAACGGTATAATGATGCTATTTCTAAAAATAATCATGAATTAATTGGGGATAATCAATTTTGTGAGGAGAAAAATTGACAATCTTGACACGTGTAATACTTGTGATGATTTGGATGTTTGTCAAGATTTTTCTCCTAATTTAATTGGGCAAAATGGTGCTTCTTTTTATATGTGGAAAAATTTATTTGAGGATTCGTCATCCAATTTTAGTGATACTTCAAGTATTTATGACAGTTCTCCTGTTTTTGATCAAAAAAGTGTATCACCCAGTGATACATCTTCTTTCCACGCTTTTCATAAAATCTCACATTTGGGAGTGGAGTATGCATCCGCAATTTTACGTAACTATTTTTAAAAAAAGGATAATAAATATTTGGATCCTTATTGCAATTTATTACCTCCATGTGATGCATCGACATATGATTCATGCGATTCAAATTTATTTATTATTGATGATGTCGGTGCTCACCATTATGACCATGAATTTAAGATTGAAATTTGTGTTATGAGGTCATGCTCTCAAATTTATGATATTTTGGCACTTAGTGCTATAAAATTTATTAATTGGAATGACCCACAACTATTTCGATTATTAATTTATGGTGATGATGGTAATTGCCATGTGTTTGGATATAATTTGTGTATTTTTTTTTCTTTTTGTTATTTTTTAGTTAACATGTATCATCATTCTACTTCTTTACTTTATTTTCTTTGTCCATATTTTTATTTAAGCATACATTGTGGATAATGTAAAATTTAGGTTGGAGGTAAGGATGATATTTTTGATTTTTTTTTTATAAAAAATTCAAAAAGATTTTCAATATAATTGAATTCTGAAACGATTTCTTAATATAGAATTGATTCATGGATCTCTCAACTTATCAAATTTTTACACATTCGCCGAATAATATGATCGAAAATGGATATTCTGGCGAAAGTTAATATGCTTCACGATTAAATGTGAAGATTTTAGCTCAGTGAGCCATTCATCGTTTTAGGAGATTTAAATCAATCCGAGTTAAAATAGCTCAAACTTTCCTTCAGTGATAAATTCGTTGATGATCTCAATTTCTTTATATTGTTCGATTATTGAAAACAGATAGTCAAAATGTGAGTCTTAAGCACTAGAAGTCTTAGGGAGTCGTCTTGAGACACAAATTAACTGAATAAAACTTGAGAAATGAGATTAGGCCATCGTTTGAAAGCCCAAAATTAAGCCTAAATCCAACATTTTTACATTATTCCGTTGCAAGCCCATTTGAGCCAAAAAGAAAATATGTCTTTTGCGAAAAATCATTGTCCTACCTAACTCCAACTGGGAGTTTGAAGCCCATAAAAAGAAGTCATACGCATTATCTGAGAATACTGGGGTAAAATTACGGTTGAAAAAAAGGCCAAAAAAAAAGTTCGCAAAAGAATGATGTGTCGAAAAAATGGGGAAGAAAGAAAGAAAGAAAAAAAGATGATGAAAAATGTGATTTGAAAAGAAAAAGGAAAGAGAAAAGAAAAATGGAGGTGAGAAAAAGTACTTGAAAGTCAAAATACAGAAAAACCTCTATATTCTCAGAAATTTTAAATTAAAAAAAAATCATTCTTTCTAGCGAAACCCGAGCCTACAATACAACCAAAGAAAGTCCTAATCGATCTCAAGGGAATTTAGTTATAGTGTGGAGAGAAGATGAATAGGATCTATTGCACGATTAAACATTTTTAACAAGTAATCTATTTTCCATTCATGTGATCATATTCATCAATTATAAAAAAATAAAAATCCATTTTTGATCATGTATATGTGAAATTTGTTCATATAAATTTACTCTCTTATTCACATATACCGAGAGAAAATTACCCATTTCCGAGTCTTCGATTGTGAGTGCATCCGGTGAGATTTTGAAATCAAAACGAACTTTTGGATAAAAAACGTAATGATTAAATCTTTTGAAATTGACGGTTATATTCGCTATGCTCACGGACACGGTAAGTTGAGATTGAAAAGTGAAGTTCTACTATATTTATGAAGTTTGCGTTCAAACTTGGTTATATTACTTTTGAGTCTTTTGTATTGAGTCAAGTTTTTTGAATTTCGTGTGTATATTCACTGCAAACCCTCACGAGATAAAACTCGTCCACTAGGGTAACCTAGTGATTTAACGGCTTGTTGCACATGCTAAGTGCAATCGTGATTCCTACGAAAGTGAGTTAGATTTTAATTTTTAGTTTTGCTCGAGGACTAACAAAGTTTAGGTTTGGGGGTATTTGATAAGTGCATTATTTTGTATATTTTATACCCAAATTTATACTTTGTTAGTCCCATTTTAGTGTATTTAATAAGTTCTTAGGACTATTTTATTAAAAAGAGGAAACAATGCGAAAATGATTGAATTCAAATTAAATTCTTAGGACTAATTTTTATGGTCGTTCGAAAAAAGTGTATCAATTGCCATGTGTTTGTATATAATTAATATTGGTCCATCAAAGTGTATCAATTGGAGAGAGGTGAACAAACGGTATAATGATGCTATTTCTAAAAATAATCATGAATTAATTGGGGATAGTCAATTTTGTGAGGAGAAAAATTGACAATTTTGACACGTGTAATACTTGTAATGATTTGGATGTTTGTCAAGATTTTTCTCCTAATTCAATTTGGCAAAATGCAGCTTCTTTTTATATGTTGGAAAATTTATTTAAGGATTCGTCATCCGATTATTGTGATACTTCAAGTATTTATGACAGTCCTCCTATTTTTGATGAAAAAAATGTATCACCTAGTGATACATCTTTTTCCCACGCTTTTCATAAAATCTCACATTTAGGAGTGGAGTATGCATCCCCAATTTTACGTGACTATTTTTGAAAAAGGGATAATAAACATTTGGATCCTTATTGCAATTTATTACCTCCATGTGATGCATCGACATATGATTCATGCGATTCAAATTTATTTATAATTGATGATGTCGGTGCTCACCATTATGACCATGGATTTAAGATTGAAATTTGTGTTATGCGGTCATGCTCTCAAATTTATGATATTTTGGCACTTAGTGCTATAAAGTTTATCAATTGGAATGACCCACAACTATTTTGATTATTAATTTATGGTGATGATGGTAATTGCCATGTGTTTGTATATAATTTGTGTATTTTTTTTTTATTTTTTTTATTTTTTAGTTAACATGTATCATCATTCTACTTCTTTACTTTATTTTCTTTGTCCATATTTTTATTTAAGCATACATTGTGGATAATGTAAAATTTAGGTTGGAGGTAAGGATGATATTTTTGAATTTTTTTTTTATAAAAAATTCAAAAAGATTTTCAATATAATTGAATTTTGAAACGATTTCTTAATATAGAATTGATTCATGGATCTCTCAACTTATCAAATTTTTACACATTAGCCGAATAATATGATCGAAAATGGATATTGAGGCGAAAGTTAATATGCTTCACGAATAAATGTGGAGGTTTTAGCTTAGTGAGATATTGTGCCATTCATCATTTTAGAGATATTTAAATCAATCCGAGTTAAAATAGCTCAAACTTTCCTTCAGTGATAAATTCGTTGATGATCTCAAATTCCTTGTTTTGTTCGATTATTGAAAACAGAAAGTCAAAATGTGAGTCTTAAGCACTAGAAGTCTTTGTGAGTCATCTTGAGACACAAATTAACTGAACGAAACTTGAAAAATGAGATTAGGCCATCGTTTGAAAGCCCAAAATTAAGCTTAAAATCCAACCTTTTTACATTATTCCGTTGCAAGCCCATTTGAGCCAAAAAGAAAATATGTCTTTTGTTGAAAACCATTGTCCTACCTAACTCCAACTGGGAGTTTGAAGCCCATAAAAAGAAGTCATAGGCATTATCTGAGAATACCGGGGTAAAATTACGATTGAAAAAAAGGCAAAAAAAAAAGTTCGCAAAAGAATGATGTGTTTAAAAAATGGGAAGAACGAAAGAAAGAAAAAAAGAGGATGAAAATGTGAGTTGAAAAGGAAAAGGAAAGAGAAAAGAAAAATGGAGGTGAGAAAAAGTGCTTGAAAGACAAAATACCAAAAAACCTCTGTATTCTCAGAAATTTTGAATTCGAAAAAAAACCATTCTTTCTACCGAAGTCCGAGCCTACAATACCACCAAAGAAAGTCCTAATCGATCTCAAGGGAATTTAGTTATAGTGTGGTGAGAAGATGAATAGGATCTATTGCGCGATTCAACATTTTTAACAAGTAATTGATTTTCCATTCATGAGATCATATTCATCAATTATAAAAAAAACAAAAATCCATTTTTGATCATGTATATGTGAAATTTATTCATATAAACTTACTCTTTTATTCACATATATCGAGAGAAAATAACCCATTTCCGAGTGTTCGATTGTGAGTGCATCCCGCGAGATTTTGAAATCTAAATGAACTTTCGAATAAGAAATGTAACAATTAAATCTTTTGAAATGGACGGTTATATTGGCTATGCTCACGCACACGATAAGTTGAGATTGAAAAGTGAAGTTCTACTATATTTATGAAGTTTGCGTTCAAACATGGTTATATTACTTTTGAGTCTTTTGTATTGAGTCAAGTTTTTTGAATTTTGTGGGTATATTCACTTCAAACCTTCACGAGACAAAACTCGTCCACTAGGGTAACCTAGGGATTTAACGGCTTGTTGCACATGCTAAGTGCAATCGTGATTCCTACGAAAGTGAGTTAGATTTTAATTTTTAGTTTTGCTCGAGGACTAACAAAGTTTAGGTTTGGGGGTATTTGATAAGTGCATTATTTTGTATATTTTATACCCAAATTTATACTTTGTTAGTCCCATTTTAGTGTATTTAATAAGTTCTTAGGACTATTTTATTAAAAAGAGGAAAAAATGCGAAAATGATTGAATTCATATTGAAAATGGCAATTTTAAGTAAAAAATTGGCACTTCGATAATTTTATAATATTCTTGTGCTAATTTGTGAAAAAAGTTGCCTAGTGAAATATTTGCAGATAATGATGGAATTTGGTGCAAATTGATGATCAATTCAAAAAAGGCGCGAAAAAGCTAATTTTTATGGTCGTTGGAAAAAAGTTATTTTTTACACTTCGGAAATTTTTATTCTCCGATTTGGACGAAACTCGGCATGCGTGTTCAGCAAGAAAAGGTAAGAGTTTTCGAGTGCGGGAAAATTTCGTCCCTTATCACGATCCAAAGATTAAAGTGGTATAGAGATAGCTACCAACACCATTCGGCTAATAAAAAAGAGTCCCACCGCAACTCAAATACCTCATCAGTTGTCCTATAAAAAGGACCCTTGGGCTCATAATTTCGTAGACAATTAGAGAGGAGTTTCGTGGAGAATTTCGGGGAGAAACTTTAAGTGATTGTAATCAATTTGAGGGACTAGTTTTTATCATTTTTTTTAGAGGATTAAAGATTGTTGTGAGATAACTATTAGTAAGTTTGGTTTATTAATGAAGATCTCTACCCATTCTTGCAATTGCTCTTTCATTATGGTAGCTTGATTCTTATATTAGGAGTATGGTGAAGTTTATCATAGTTAGCTAATATTGTGACGTTAATTGTATCGTTGTTTATTCCCTACTTGTTTTAATTGTTATTAAAGATTCGGTATTCATTTTAAAGCGACATGAGAGTGTGTTTTAGAACCTTCAAGATTGTTTTCTCAAATCAAGTTTTGAGATTTAAAAATAGTAATTTTTCATGGATTATGCTTGCACTTTGATTGTTTTGATAGTCCATGCTTAAGTACATTTGCGAATTTTAAAACTTGTATTTTTTAAGGGAATAGGGATTTTAGCCGTCTATTAGAGACGTTAAAAATATTATGATCATAACCGTAATATTTTCCGAATTAAACGTGGCGAGAGTCAGTTTAATTTGAGTTATAAAAAGGGAATGACAACATTAAATTAGTATGCAATATTAGTTACGTGATAAATGGACCCCGAATCCTAATCATTTCCTAATTTTTTGCAAATATCTTGTGTTATTCTCATTTATCGTAGTTGCTTTTATTTAGTGTAGTTCATAATCATTCTCTATCCTATTTAGTCTAGTTGGACAGTCACAATTAATTTGAATGAAAAATTAACAAATCTCTGTGGGTTCGACCCGTACTTACACTGGTTATTCTATAATCGCCCGTGCAGTTGCGGTATTTTATAAAATTGACAACTAGTTTTTGGCGCCGTTGCCGGGGATTTGACAATTTTTTTTTAAAAGTTGTGACTTCCGGACTAGTTTATTTTACTTTTTGCACTTATAAAAAAACTCTTAACGAGGCTAGAATTAAAAGCTACTCCAACGCGAACTTGTCAAATCGATTCCGTTTCACCTTGTCTAGGATTGGTGTTTTTTAGTGAGTCTTCGTGCCGACCACCTACCTGGAGGTGAAATCGGAATTTGAGGAGACAACCGTAGTTGGTCGTCTTTTAAATTTTCCCTTGTCAAAGAGTAGGAGCTATCCAAAATAAATAAATAAATTCATGTGATATAAATTGCAATGGGTGATCCTCATATTGTTATACCGTCATCTTTCTCATATTCCTCAATGGGTCCTGTGGACGTGTTTTTACAAAATACTTAAAATATTGATGACTACATATTACAATTTAATTCAGATGGGTCAGTAGTCATTTTAAAAATTAAAAAAGGTATGGATGAGACTCCCACCCATGTAATTACTATTGGTCCACCAAAGTGTATCAATTGGAGAGAAGTGAATAAATGGTATAATGATGCTATTTCTAAAAATAATCATGAATTAATTGGGGATAAGCTATTTTGTGAGGAGAAAAATTGACAATCTTGACACGTGTAATACTTGTGATGATTTGGATGTTTGTCAAGATTTTTCTCCTAATTTAATTGGGGAAAATGCTGCTTCTTTTTATATGTGGAAAAATTTATTTGAGGATTCGTCATCCGATTTATTGATACTTCAAGTATTTATGACAGTCCTCCTGTTTTTGATGAAAAAAGTGTATCACCCAGTGATACATCTTCTTTCCACGCTTTTCATAAAATCTCACATTTATGAGTGGAGTGTGCATTCCCAATTTTACGTGACTATTTTTGAAAAAGGGAAAATAAATATTTGGATCCTTATTGAAATTTATTACCTCCATGTGATGCATCGACAAGTAGGGTTGTGCAAAAAAATCGATCGAACCGAAAACCGAACCGAACCAAAACCGGCGTTTTTTTTAGCCCGGTTCGGTTTGCGGTTTAAGGATTTAAAAAACCGACAATATCGGTTCGGTTGTCGGTTTAGACAAAGAAAAAACCGATTCGAACCGAACCGAACCGACATCAATATTATATATTAAAAAACCCTTAAATATCTTTTATTTTTATATCCAAACACCATTAACTAACCTCCAAAACCGACCAAAACCGAAAATCGACCTACAAAAAATCGACAAAAACTAAAAATCGGTTAAAACCGAACCGAAACCGAACCGAAACGATGTGAACCGAAACCGGCGGTTTTTTCATCGTCGGTTCGGTTTCGGTCTGATTTTTTCCAAAACCGAACCGATCGGTTCGGTCTGAATTGCGGTCCAAAACCGAACCGAACCGACCCGTGCACACCCCTATCGACAAGTGATTCATGCGATTCAAATTTATTTATTATTGATGATGTCGGTGCTCAAAATTATGACCATCGATTTAAGATTGAAATTTGTGTTATCCGATCATGCTTTGGCACTTAGTGTTATAAATTTTATTAATTGGAATGACCCAAAACTATTTCGATTATGAATTTATGGTGATGATGGTAATTGCCATGTGTTTGTATATAATTTGTGTATTGTTTTTTCTTTTTGTTATTTTTTAGTTAACATGTATCATCATTTTACTTCTTTACTTTATTTTCTTTGTCCATATTTTTATTTGAGCATACATTGAGGACAATGTAATATTTAGGTTTGGGGGTAAGGTTGATATTTAAAAAAAAAAAGAAAAAATTCAAAATGATTTTCAATATAATTGAATTTTGAAACGATTTCTTAATACAAAATTGATTCATGGATCTCTCAACTTATCAAATTTTTACACATTAGCCGAATAATATGATCGAAAATGGATATTGAGGCGAAAGTTAATATGCTTCACGAATAAATGTGGAGATTTTAGCTCAGTGAGATATTGTGCCATTCATCGTTTTAGAGAGATTTAAATCAATCCGAGTTAAAATAGCTCAAACTTTCCTTCAGTGATAAATTCGTTGATGTTCTCAAATTCTTTGTTTTGTTCGATTATTGAAAACAGAAAGTCAAAATGTGAGTCTTAAGCACTAGAAGTCTTAGGGAGTCGTCTTGAGACACAAATTAACTGAACGAAACTTGAGAAATGAGATTAGGCCATCGTTTGAAAGCCCAAAATTAAGCCTAAAATCCAACCTTTTTACATTAATTCATTGCAAACCCATTTGAGCCAAAAAGAAAATATGTCTTTTGTTGAAAACCATTGTCCTACCTAACTCCAACTGGGAGTTTGAAGCCCATAAAAAGAAGTCATAGGCATTATCTGAGAATACTGGGGTAAAATTACGGTTGAAAAAAAGGCCAAAAAAAGTTCGCAAAAGAATGATGTGTTGAAAAAAGGGGAAGAAAGAAAGAAAGAAAAAAAGATGATGAAAAATGTGAGTTGAAAAGAAAAAGGAAAGAGAAAAGAAAAATGGAGGTGAGAAAAAGTGCTTGAAAGACAAAATACCGAAAAACCTCTATATTCTCAGAAATTTTGAATTAAAAAAAAACCCATTCAACCCGAGCCTACAATACAACCAAAGAGAGTCCTAATCGATTTCAAGGGAATTTAGTTATAGTGTGGAGAGAAGATAAATAGGATATATTGCGCGATTCAACATTTTTAACAAGTAATCGGTTTTCCATTCATGAGATCATATTCATCAATTATAAAAAAATAAAAATCCATTTTTGATCATGTATATGTGAAATTTGTTCATATAAATTTACTCTTTTATTCACATATACCGAGAGAAAAGAACCCTTTCCCGAGTGTTCGATTGTGAGTGCATCCCGTGAGATTTTGAAATCAAAACGATCTTTCGAATAAGAAATGTAACCGTTAAATCTTTTGAAATGGACGGTTATATTGGCTATGCTCACGCACACAATAAGTTGAGATTGAAAAGTGAAGTTCTACTATATTTACGAAGTTTGCGTTCAAACTTGGGTATATTACTTTTGAGTCTTTTGTATTGAGTCAAGTTTTTTGAATTTTGTGGGTATATTCACTGCAAACCCTCACGAGACAAAACTCGTCCACTAGGGTAACCTAGGGATTTAACAGCTTGTTGCACATGCTAAGTGCAATCGTGATTCCTACGAAAGTGAGTTAGATTTTAATTTTTAGTTTTGCTCGAGGACTAGCAAAGTTTAGGTTTGGGGGTATTTTATGAGTGCATTATTTTGTATATTTTATACCCAAATTTATACTTTGTTAGTCCCATTTTAGTGTATTTAATATGTTGTTTGGACTATTTTATTAGAAAGAGGAAAAAATGCGAAAATGATTGAATTCATATTGAAAATGGCAATTTTAAGTAAAAAATGGGCACTTAGATAATTTTATAATATTCTTGTGCTAATTTGTGAAAAAAGTTACCTAGTGAATTTTTTGCAGATAATGGTGAAATTTGGTGCAAATTGATGATCAATTCAAAAAAAGCGCAAAAAAGCTGATTTTTATTGTCATTCGAAAAAAGCTGTTTTTTACACTTCGAAAATTTTTATTATCCTATATGGACGAAACTCGACATGCGTGTTCAGCAGGAAAAGATAAGAGTTTTTGAGTGGGGGAAAATTCCGTCCCTTACACGATCCAAAAGATTAAAGAGGTGGAGAGATAGCTACCAACACCATTCGGCCAATCAAAAAGAGTCCCACCGCAACTCAAATACCTCACCACTTGTCCTATAAAAAGGACCCTTGGGCTCATAACTTCATAGACAATTAGAGAGGAGTTTCGTGAAGGATTTCGGGGAGCAACTTTGAGTGATTGTAATCAATTTGAGGGCCAAGTTTTTATCATTTTTTTTAGAGGATTGAAGATTGTTGTGAGATAACTATTTGTAAGTTTGATTTATTAATGAAGATCTCTACTCATTCTTGCAATTACTCCTTCATTATGGTAGCTCGGTTCTTATATTAGGAGTAGGGTGAAGTTTGTCATAGTTAGCTAATATTGTCACGTTAATTTTATCGTATTTATTCTCTACTTGTTTTAATTGTTATTAAAGATTCGGTGTTCATTTTAAAGCGAAACGAGAGTGTGTTTTAGAACCTTCAAGATTGTTTTCTCAAATCAAGTTTTGAGATTCAAAAATAGTAATTTTTGATGGATTATGCTTGCACTTTGATTATTTTGATAGTCCATGCTTAAATACATTTGCGAAATTTAAAACTTGTATTTTCTAAGGGAATAGGGATTATAGCCGTCTATTAGAGACCTTAAAAATATTATGATCATAACCGTCATATTTTTCGTATTAAACGCGGCGAGAGTCGATTTAATTTGAGTTATAAAAAGGAAATGACAACATTAAATTAGTGTGTAATATTAGTTACGTGATAAATGGACCCCGAATCCTAATTATTTCCTAATTGTTTACACATATCTTGTGTTACTCTCATTTATCGTAGTTGCTTTTATTTAGTGTAGTTCATAATCATTCTCTATCCTATGTAGTCTAGTTGGACAGTCACAATTAATTTGAATGAAAAATTGACAAATCTATGTGGGTTCGACCCGTACTTACACTCGCTATTCTATAATATCCTGTGCACTTGCGGTATTTTATAAAATTGACAACAAGTTTTTGGCGCCGTTGCCGGGGATTTGACAATTTTTTTTAAAAGTTGTGACTTTCGGACTAGTTTATTTTTCTTTTTGCACTTAAAAAAAACTCTTAACGAGGCTAGAATTAAAAGCTAATCCAACGCGAACTTGTCAAATCGATTCCGTTTCTCTGAATCTAGGATTGGTGGTTTTTAATGAGTCTTCGTACCGACCACCTTCCTGGAGGTGAAATCGAAATTTGAAGTGACAACCGTAGTTGGTCTTCTTTTAAATTTTCCCTTGTCAAAGAGTAGGAGCTATCCAAAACAAATAAATAAATTCTTGTGTTGTAAATTACAATGGGTGATCCTTATATTGTTATCCCGTCATCTTTCTCATATTCCTCAATGGATCCTGTGGGCGTGTTTTTACAAAATACATAAAATCTAGATGAGTACATATTTCAATTTAATTCAGATGGGTCAGTAGTCATTTTAAAAATTAAAGAAGGTATGGATGAGACTCCAACACATGTAATTACTATTGGTCCACCAAAGTGTATCAATTGGAGAGAGGTGAACAAACGGTATAATGATGTTATTTCTAAAAATAATCATGAATTCATTGGGGATAATCAATTTTGTGAGGAGAAAAATTGACAATCTTAACACGTGCTACTTGTGATGATTTGGATGTTTGTTAAGATTTTTCTCCTAATTAAATTGGAAAAAATGCTGCATCTTTTCATAAGTTGGAAAATTTATTTGAGGATTCGTCATCCGATTTTAAGGATACTTCAAGTATTTATGACAGTCCTCCTATTTTTGATGAAAAAAGTGTATCACCCAGTGATACATCTTCCCACGCTTTTCATAGAATCTCACATTTAGGAGTGGTGTATGCATCCCCAATTTTACGTGACTATTTTTGAAAAAGGGATAATAAATATTTGGATCCTTATTGCAATTTATTACCTCCATGTGATGAATCGACATATGATTCATGCGATTCAAATTTATTTATTATTGATGATGTCGGTGCTCACCATTATTACCATGGATTTAAGATTGAAATTTGTGTTATGCGGTCATGCTCTCAAATTTATGATATTTTGGCACTTAGTTCTATAAAGTTTATTAATTGGAATGACCGACAACTATTTCGATTATTAATTTATGGTGATGATGGTAATTTCGATGTGTTTGTATATAATTTGTGTATTTTTTTTTCTTTTTGTTATTTTTTAGTTAACATGTATCGTCATTTTACTTCTTTACTTTATTTTCTTCGTCCATATTTTTATTTAAGCATACATTGAGGACAATGTAAAATTTAGGTTTGGGGGCAAGGATGATATTTTTGAAAAAAAAATTAGAAAAAATTTAAAAAGATTTTCAGTGTAATTGAGTTTTGAAACGATTTCTTAATATAGAATTGATTCATGGATCTCTCAACTTATCAAATTTTTACACATTAGCCGAATAATATGATCGAAAAAGGATATTGAGGAGAAAATTAATATGCTTCACGAATAAATGTTGAGATTTTAGCTCAGTGAGATATTGTGCCATTCATCGTTTTAGAGAGATTTAAATCAATCCGAGTTAAAATAGCTGAAAGTTTCCTTCAGTGATAAATTCGTTGATAATCTCAAATTCTTTGTTTTGTTCGATTATTGAAAATAGAAAGTCAAAATGTGAGTCTTAAGCACTAGAAGTCTTAGTGAGTCATCTTGAGACACAAATTAACTGAACGAAACTTGAGAAATGAGATTAGGCCATCGTTTGAAAGCCCAAAGTTAAGCCTAAAATCCAACCTTTTTACATTATTCCGTTGCAAGCCCATTTGAGTCAAAAAGAAAATATGTCTTTTGTTGAAAACCATTGTCCTACCTAACTCCAACTGGGAGCTTGAAACCCATAAAAAGAAGTCATACGCATTATCTGAGAATACTGGGGTAAAATTACCGTTGAAAGAAAGGCAAAAAAAAAAGTTCGCAAAAGAATTATGTGTCGAAAAAAAGGGGAAGAAAGAAAGAAAGAAAAAAAGATATTGAAAAATGTGAGTTGAAAAGAAAAAGGAAAGAGAAAAGAAAAATGGAGGTGAGAAAAAGTGCTTGAAAGTCAAAATACCGAAAAACCTCTATATTCTCAGAAATTTTGAATTAAAAAAAAACCATTCTTTCTAGCGAAACCCGAGCCTACAATACAACCAAAGAAAGTCCTAATCGATCTAAAGGGAATTCAGTTATAGTATGGAGAGAAGATGAATAGGATCTATTGCGCGATTCAACATTTTTAACAAGTAATCGATTTTCCATTCATGAGATCATATTCATCAATTATAAAAAAGCAAAAATCCATTTTTGATCATGTATATGTGAAATTTGTTCATATAAATTTACTCTTTTATTCACATATACCGAGAGAAAATAACCCATTTCCGAGTGTTCGATTGTGAGTGCATCCCGTGAGATTTTGAAATCTAAATGAACTTTCGAATAAGAAATGTAACAATTAAATCTTTTGAAATGGACGGTTATATTGGCTATGCTCACGCACACGATAAGTTGAGATTGAAAAGTGAAGTTCTACTATATTTATGAAGTTTGCGTTCAAACATGGTTATATTAATTTTGAGTCTTTTGTATTGAGTCAAGTTTTTTAAATTTTGTGAGTATATTCACTGCAAACCCTCACGAGACAAAACTCGTTCACTAGGGTAACCTAGGGGTTTAACGGCTTGTTGCACATGCTAAGTGCAATCGTGATTCCTACGAAAGTGAGTTAGATTTTAATTTTTAGTTTTGCTCGAGGACTAGCAAAGTTTAGGTTTGGGGGTATTTGATGACTGCATTATTTTGTATATTTTATACCCAAATTTATACTTTGTTAGTCCCATTTTAGTGTATTTAATAAGTTCTTAGGTCTATTTTATTAAAAAGAGGAAAAAATGCAAAAATGATTGAATTCATATTGAAAATGGCAATTTTAAGTAAAAAATGGGCACTTCGATAATTTTATAATATTCTTGTGCTTATTTGTGAAAAAAGTTGCCTAGTGAAATTTTTGCAGATAATGATGGAATTTGGGACAAATTGATGATCAATTCAAAAAAGGCGCGAAAAAGCTAATTTTTACTGTCGTTCGAAAAAAGCTATTTTTTACACTTTGGAAATTTTTATTCTCCGATTTGGACGAAACTCGGCATGTGTGTTCAGCAAGAAAAGATAAGAGTTTTCGAGTGGGGAGAAATTTCGTCCCTTATCACGATCCAAAGATTAAAGAGGTATGGGATAGCTACCAACACCATTCGACCAATTAAAAAGAGTCCCACCGCAACTCAAATACCTCACCGGTTGTCCTATAAAAAGGACCCTTGGGCTCATAATTTCGTAGACAATTAGAGAGAAGTTTCGTGGAGAATTTCGGGGAGCAACTTTGAGTGATTGTAATCAATTTGAGGGCCAAGTTTTTATCATTTTTTTAGAGGATTGAAGATTGTTGTGAGAGAACTATTTGTAAGTTTAGTTTATTAATGAAGATCTCTACTCATTCTTGCAATTACTCTTTCATTTTGGTAGCTTGATTCTTATATTAGGAGTAGGGTGAAGTTTATCATAGTTAGCTAATATTATCACGTTAATTTTATCGTTGTTTATTCCTTAATTGTTTTAAATTTTATTAATGATTCGGTATTCATTTTAAAGCGGCACGAGAGTGTGTTTTAGAACCTTCAAGATTGTTTTCTCAAATCAAGTTTTGAGATTTAAAAATAGTAATTTTTGATGGATTATGCTTGCACTTTGATTGTTTTGATAATCCATGAGTACATTTGCGAATTTTAAAACTTGTATTTTCTAAGGGAATATGGATTTTAGCCGTGTATTAGATACGTTAAAAATATTATGATCATAACCGTCATATTTTCCGAATTAAACGCGACGAGAGTCGGTTTAATTTGAGTTATAAAAAGGGAATGACAACATTAAATTACTGTGCAATATTAGTTACGTGATAAATGCACCCCGAATCCTAATTATTTCCTAATTGTTTATAAATATGTTGTGTTACTCTCATTTATCGTAGTTGATTTTATTTAGTGTAGTTCATAATCATTCTCTATCACATGTAGTCTAGTTGGACAGTCACAATTAATTTGAATGAAAAATTGACAAATCTTTGTGGGTTCGACCCGTACTTACACTCTCTATTCTATAATAGCCCGTGCACTTGCGGTATTTTATAAAATTAACAACACTTTTTTAACCCCATATATGAAATTTATGTTTCATTACAATATGTGTCAACTTATTCTAATGAATTAAATTTATTGATAAATTTTACAGTATTTACATCACGAGTACATGGCCACGGCATGTCCTGTTCTCGTCGATCCGTCCATCGATGCGTGGACCCTCATGTTTCGTTGGTCGAGGGGGAACAAAAAGAAAGTCAAGGGAACACAACGATTTAAAATCAAGCAGTCAACATCAGCTTGAGATGCTGTCACCCAAGTCCATTATATAGCAACCATATGAGACTTCTGCCTACCGTGACTCTGTTGTCATCTTATATGCTCATGAGATATCGGGGTTACGAATGATTTTTTGGGATCCCTTATTTAAGAGTTTTTGGTACTTGGGTGATCGGGCCATCTGACAATTGACTGGGCGGATAGATATAGAAGACGACCCACCATCGAGTTTGTGTTGTGTCTCAGAACACGATTTTCAAGCAGCTGCTGCCCAAAATTGGCCTCTCACAAATCTACACATAAGATATGTGTCCCAAGAAGAGTATAAAGCCTATTGGAAGGCAGTAGAACTCGGACCATTACTACCGCCGATTGCCAGATATGTTAATGTAGATTTGATTGGAGTTGGTTCAGTGGCACCTTCGACGTTGCGAATCCCACGAGCACCAGCACCGACAAATAAACCGCATGTGTATGAGACACAGTTCTCCGTGGGTGGTTCTATGCACGTCCAACCACCGAGGCAGAATTGGACGGTTGACGTCGGCCTACCGGAGGGGGCTTCATATACTATAGATGTCCCGAGACCTGAGTTTTCAACCAACGCACCTCCAGCTCAATCTTTGACGTAGTAGAATGGTGTGAGTCCTACATCGAAGCAGCAGATAACATTCCAGGTCTCCGTCATTTAATATTACACAAGACACGTTGGCGAGAGGATTAACCTAAAGCATGTAATGACCGCATTGAGGAGTTGGAGCGTAGATTAGCACGTTTTACTATGCCTAGTCATGGGTTTGAGGAGGGTGGTACTAGTTCTAGTCGTCCGAGTGTTTACAGACCACACCTAGCCCCACCCTCTGACCCGGTCCCGACATATGAGTCGCAACAAGCTTGGGTTATTTATTTGGGTCTGACCCTTACACGGGTTAACATGTAGATTTAGGTGCGGATTATGAGTTTGGCCCCGGGCGCCAATGATGTATAATGTTATGAATAAATTTTGTATTGTTGTCTCAATTTAATTATGATGATAAATGTTATGATCTATAATGTCTCAGATTTATGAAAAATGTTATGATGTATAATATCTCATATTTTTTTTCATTTATTACATATGGAATGATGACAACCAAGTTATTACACTGTTATTTACTTTATTAATCTTATAAAATATATGGCACTCAAAATATATGGTAAAAAATTATAAATATATGGTAAAATATATGGCACTAAAAATATATGGTAATAAATTAATCATCACAACAATTATTCCGATTGGACTTTATCATTTATTAGTATTGAAATAATGACTTAAGTAGTACAAACACTAATACATATTTGGTAAAATATATGGCACTCAGAATATATGGTAATAAAATAATCATCACAACAATTATTCCGAAATAAATTTATCATTTATTAGTATTGAAATAATGACTTAAGTAGTACAAACACTAGTACATGATCGAAATGATTATTACTCGAACAAAATGCAAATAGAGGTTTCCCAGGAATGCTAGACAGCATTGATTGCATGCACTGACATTGGAAAAACTTCCCCACAGCTTGGCACGCTCAATATAGTGGACGCAAAGAGTCACCTACTATAATCCTTGAAGCGGTTGCCTCGTACGACCTCTGGATTTGGAAATCGTTCTTCGGTGTGCCTGGTTCTTACAACGATTTAAATGTCTTGCACCGGTATAACGTCTTCCAGGAATTGTGCAATGGTAGGGAAGCTCCCATTAATTACACTGTTAATGGAAATTCATACGACATGGGGTACTACCTTGGTGATGGAATTTATCCTCCCTACGCTAAAATAGTTAAAACATTTAGGAACCAACAAGGGATTACACAAAAATAGAAATTATTTTGTAAGTACCAAGAAGCGTGTAGAAAAGATGTTGAACGTGCTTTTGGTGTACTATAAGCCCGATTCGCTTTTGTTCCGAAACCTTGTAAATTATGGCATAGGCATCACTATCAACCATAATGAAATCTTGCATTATAATGCACAATATGATTAGTGACGATGAACGTAAAAACTTTCCATGGAAAAATGAATACGAACAGAATGATGTAACACCTCATATTTTGAGGGTCTAAACTAATTTGTACGACTACCTCACGTGGGATGCAAAGATAAGGGATGCAACTAAACATCAACAGTTACGGAATGATTTAGTGGAGCACATTCTGAACACCCACGGTGATGAAATGGTGGGTTGAAGAATTTAACGTATTTATGATATTAATTGTGGCTATTCGGTTTATTAGTTACATTTTCAACTCGTAATTGTACGATTTTTAATTTGTAATTGTACGACTATTGTATTGAAAATAAAATTAATAAACAGTACTGACATTACATATATTTAAATGTTGACATTGGATTTATTAAAATGCAAACTAGGTCACTGTACATATACTGAAAGTAAATGACGAAAATCCAATGTCAACATTTAAATATATGTAATGTCAGTACTGTTTATTAATTTTAGTTTCAATACAATAGTCGTACAATACAATAGTCATTAATAAATACTACTAGTCATTAATTGAACCGCTTGGACTTGACGTAGGGTTAGAGGACCCGATATAGTTCGATTGTTAATCGGAAATCACAGCTTCGGGGGCAGCTACCATCGATGTTAGGTCGTTGAACCTTTTATAATGAAACTACTTTTGTATATCATTCATAATGTTCATATCTAGCTCCATGATGTACGACTTCTCTCGGCCTAGGCGCACGAGATGATCTTGTTTTTTGGTGATCTGATCTTGTTTTTTGGGGAGTTGATCAACTCGCTTCATCTCGATGAACGCATCCATTTGAGAGTCAAATTTAAGGGCACGATTATTCTTCCACTCCTTCTTGCTTTTAAACATTGCATTGAAGTCTTCGCAATGTTTGAGTACCGCCGTGTTACAATCCAAGTTATCAGAACGCGCTCATTGACGTGCACGTTGTTTCTCACCCTTCCTGCCCGGGGGTCTATCCAGTACATCTCGTACCCTCGGAGTGTCATATTTGCGTACAGGTGTAGGGATATCGTCGTTCCCCGCTGTGTTTTCTAAGTCAAATTTTGGTAAATCTTTTAAAATTTGATAGCAGTTATCGAACGTGAAATGTTTATTGGTTTCAGCGCGGTAGGCGTCGCGTGCATCAGTAACCTCTTGGAACTCGTTTGTCCCGCTTCCCATATTCTTGAGTTGGTGAGAAAGCTTTGCCATATATATCATTATTTGATGCGATGTATGATTATAACGTGTTGATAACATGGATCTCGTACGAGTAATTGTAATCCCATGCGTGACGTTATACTCATCTTTCACGGTGTCCCAAAATGTGCCCGATGATATCGAGTTTCCTTCAATACTTCGGGCTATATATTTAGCATAAATGGTACGTAGTACTTTGTCCTCAAAAGGAGTCATATTAGGTTGTCGAGTTGTACCGGAACTAATCGGTTGAGAGGAAGACATATTTTCTGTAGAAATAAAATATATTAAGAATGAAAATAAGGAAATCACTCGGAGGAAATTATACTCTCAAAATTTATAAAGGGTGAGAATGAAAATTTGTGAGGAGGGTGGGATGTATTTATAAACAAACTCTACCAACGGCCGTTAAATTAACCAGCAGTAAAAACAACTTCCTGCAAACGTTTTTTGTTCGTAGGAATTCTTACGAGCTTCTGAAGTTTGTAGGAACTTCTTACGAACAAAAGAAGTTCGTAGGAAGTTGCTACGAAGATCAGAAGTTCGTAAGAATCTCTTAGTGAATCACTAGCCATCCAGTAACTTTGCAAATCCTTTACCTTTTCTTCTACCAACTTTTCCAATTACCTCTCACCAGTGTATGTCTCTCAATTTGTAACTTTGCAAATTTCTTTGTCCAAACTCCCCACCATTGTGGATGCTCTTAGGAGACTCAGTATGCTGTTGCTTTTAAACAACTTGGCAAATTATGGCATTATATGCTTCAGCTATTTTTTTTATTTGTTATATATGTTCTTATATATATAAATAATTTTTTTAAACCATCAAAATTATTTGGTTGATATGTTTTATCTAGTCAAAACTCTTTGGGTAGATTATCCATACCTGTTCGTTCCTTTTTCTTGAACCCCGGAATTCTACGAATTATATTGCTTTCTCTATATGTTAACATATATTTCACATTGGACCACACATGCTTTATAATTTTTCCTTTATTGGACCGCGTGTTCAACTGTCTCGAACATTACTATTTTCTACGTGCCTTCATTTTTATTTATATAGATACTTTTATTTTTTTATACGGACTAGTTGGACAAAACTATTTTATATATTATACACCACTATACTTATGCTCTCAATTTTAAGAAGGTGGAAGCCAATGTGATGGGAAGTTAAATGCCTTTAGCAATTTTGTTAAAAAACAAATCTCTTGGACCCCGCGTAAAACCAATATATATATATATATATATATATAAATTGTTGTTATCTCTATATGGGAAGTTACCTAGCCCATGCCATTAAATAAAGACTATATATATTTTTATCTCATAAGCTATTTCTCATATCAGACCAATCTCGAGCAGTGCACACCAAATCTCAGATTGTGTAATCCTACCAAATGATGTTGATAATTTTCAGTCTAAAATGAACCAGATACAATATATTTTCTACAGTATATATATATATATATATATATATATATATATATTGTCTTGGACAAAGTTTGATTAGATATATCATCAAATAGAGTACTCCTCTTTCTCTCTTTGGTGCTACAACATTTTTTTTTACAAAAATTCTATCATATTCTCTACTCATATAAAGAGCCTCAACTTTGGGAAGTCAATCTTTATCCAAAAATGATACAGAAATACACCTACCATTTTCATGTCTCAACAGTTATATTTTTATTTTGAGAAGACAAATGAGATTTCAGAAGATCAATGTTCAGGCTATCTTCATCTCAATAATCAGGAGCACTTAATGCTAACAAGCATTGTGTCTAACAACTAGTTTTTGGGATTGCTATTTAAGCATTCAAGAGCTGCATTGAAGACTATGAGACTAGAACATATGAGACCAAGAACAAGACATTTGAAAATTTATTGAAGAGCATTTGAATTTATTATTCTACTACATCATTCAAAGGGAGCAATTGATTTTATTCTCCTACTTCAAGAGAAGACTAGAGCCTACATAAATATCATTTATTGATGTCTCATTGGAGAAGAAACTCAAATTACAAATTGTATTTTAAGGAGTTTCATTATTTAACCTTGTACTACAAATTTAGATTCATTTGAAGCTTTGGTGAAGCTTCGGTTGTAACAGTGATTGGTTCCTACCCGCAAGTGGGTCACGAAATTTGAAGCTTGGAGTTAGCTTACAAATGATTGTACGCGGTGGTTTGATTCTACCCGCAAATGGATCATGTTTATTAAAGCGCAAAGAAGATGGGGACTCTAGGCGCGTGGACGTAGGACGAGATTTGACTGAACCACGTTAAATTTCGGTGTCGTTTAATTTCCGCACTTTATTTATTTATTTAATTGTGATTGTTTATTTTTATATTTTCAGCACTCATATTTGCAAATAATTTAAATCCGAAATTTAGTAAAATTATTTTAAGATTAAAATAATTATTTTTAAATTAAATAATCAGTTTAAGAATATCACTTAATATTAAATACGAAAATTCTTTATATATTTATTGAGTGTTAAAATCTATAAATTTAACTTGTTTCAATTTATTTATAGTATTTAGTTGATATTCGTTGTTTTAATCACTTAAGATTTATTAATCTAAAATTTGGATTAAGTGCATTAAATTAAATATTTTTTGAAACTTTAATTTAATCCAAAAAGTTTGCAAAATCCCAATTCACCCCCTTCTTGGTTGTTTTTCTGAGAAACAATTGGTATCAGAGCAAGTGCTCTAATTATTTTTGGATTTAACAATTCTAGAGTTGAAGATCATGGCAAACTTTTCTTTATTTATTTTAAATGCTGCACTCTATATTTTTATTATTTGTATGCTTAAATGTTTGAATACTTGTAGTCTTTCATTATTTCATTTTGTGAGAAGAAAACGGACAAGTTGTCAACCTTGTGTTTCAAGCTTTATTTCAAAGAAGGACTTCAATGAAAGCTTGTATTTTGATGCACTAAATGAAGATATATTAAATCCTCGTTGATTTGCTTATATTGATGAATCAAGTAGTGAAGAGACAAATATTCTTTATCTCACAGCAAATGACAATGAGGAGGTACACTCTAACCTTGAATCCTATAGTGATAATGATGATGATATTGTTGATGATTATGAGTGTGGGTACCCAGAATTAATACCATGGGCCTAGACGAGTAGCCCAATTCTAGCGGCCCAAAGTCTAGGTTCCCCACTTCTTATTTTGATGCAGTCTCTTCCCACGTTACCTTGAAGGGAAGTTATGGGAAGGATGGAAGACGTGGGGAAACCATCACCCCCACTCACCTAAATGTACATGTATATATTAAACCCTAGGTCCGAGGCAAGTTGTATTCTCTGTAATTACTCTCCAGAGTATATAGAAATAATATCGACTGTTCCTTGTTCTTACTTGGTGAATGCTTTTTTCTTATTTATTTGTGTTGCATAATAATTGTCACCACAATTGGCGCCGTCTGTGGGAAGCGTTCATTTTTCCCTGAGAAGAGCCCACACCAAGAAAGGAGTTTAAGATGTCTGGTCACAGCAGCAATGCCCCTCAAGCGGGGGATATTCAAGAACCACCTGCTCCTCGCAGGATTAGGTCTGAAGTTCGACGTTCAGATCAGAGGGCTCGCTTGGAAAGGCCAGCCTCAGAAGAAAGCCAGGGACCATTAAGGTCCACACAGATATCCAGATTGATTGATGCGTATGAGGCAAGGCTCCACGAGCAGAGGGAGTCTTCTCGCAGATACGAAGCTGAGAATGCTCGCTTGAAAAGGAAACTAGAAAGAGTGGAGAGTGAGCTTCATCCTGATAACAGGAGACATCCATACCGCACTCCTAGCCCTCAGGCGAGCAAATCTCGCAGCCGAGGAAGGAGCCCAAGGCGAGGATTTCAAAAGGTCGAGGGAGACGAATTAGATGACGACCTCCGTGAACAGCTACGAACAACTCAACGTTACCAGAGCCCTGCTCGAAGCAACAAGAACATACGAGATCTGGTCCGTAGGGAAATGGACCAACACCCTGCCCACCACGGTGCCAGATCAAGCAGAGAACTCGCAAGGCAAGCTCTCAAAACACAGATGAAGTCACCCTTCATGAGGGAAATCGAAGAGGAAGAAGCCCCCAAATAATCTGCTATTCTAAGGTTCAAGATTTATGACGGTAAGACTGATCCCATCGATCACGTCAGGCAATACCGACAGGCCATGGCCCTCTGGAATCACCGGGATGCACTGATGTGCCGTATTTTCCCCTCAAGCTTGCATGATGTGGCGCATAAATGGTTCGAAAGACTCCTCCACCGATCCATTCGAAGTTTCAAATCCCTGGCCGAACTCTTTACGGCCCGCTTCATTACTAGTAGCTCCCATCCTAAAAGGATGTACGCCTTGTTGACAATGAAGAAGACGCCTCAGGAGACCCTCCGAGACTATGCAAAAAGGTACTGGTAGTTGTTCAATGAGGTCGAGGACTGCTCGGAGCAAGTGGCGGTGGCCTCCTTCAAAATTGGGCTACCCAGTTCTTCCCTTCTCTACCAGTCTCTGACGAAGAAGGAAGCCATAACCATCGACGACCTAATGGCTCGCATCGAGAAGTATGCCAAGGTGGAAGATGTCACCTACCCCAGTACAGGGGAAAACGGTCGAGCTAAACTCACTACTAAGGGAAGTGACAAAATCGAGAATCAGAAAAAAGGAGGAAAGAACGGGGGCAAAAATGGCTCCAAGAACGGAGGGAACCATGACGCATCGAAAGCATTCCAGGCGGTCAACACCGTCTTCAAAGAACCAATTTACAAAATTCTCGCGAAGATCAAATATGAGACATTCATCAAGTGGCCCAAGAAAATGGGAGGAGATCCCTCGAAGAGGAACAATGCGTTAAGATACGCTTTTCACAAAGAGGTAAGACATAAGACCGAGCACTGCAAAGCTCTAAAGTCTCACCTCGAGGAGTTGGCCCAGTCTGGGCATTTGAACGAGTTTGTGGAAAAGAGGGCAGAAAGAGTGGCTGCCAATAAAGAGGCGAGACCTGACAATGTGCTGAAAGATGATACCGGACATGAATTTGCAGTAATCCACGAAGCATCTGACGTCAAGCAGATACAAGGAAACTCAGCTCGAATGGAAATGAAAAAACTTACAGCGGTAATGCAGGCTTTCCAAATCGACCCAGCAAAATCACAGTCAGGAAAGCGTCGACGAGCAGAGGACATCAACTATAACAAGCATATTATTTTCACGGATGAAGATCTGGTGGGAGTAAGGACCCCACATCATGATTCCCTGGTCATTACACTCAGGATAGCCAACTGTGACGTCGACAAGCTGCTCGTCAATCAAGGAAGCTCGTCCGAAGTAATGTACCTCGACCTATTCAGGAAATTGAAGTTAAGCGTCGCCGACCCAAAAGAAGCTACTGTTCCTTTAGTTGGCTTCGCTGGGAAAATAACTATTCCCCTAGGCAAGGTTGTATTACCGATGCGCGCTGGAAATGTTTCCAAGATGATCGAGTTTTTGGTAGTTGACATCGATTCGCCATATCAGGCCATCCTCGGCAAGGGATGTCTTCATGCGATGAAGGCAGTCCCCTCGACCTACCATCAGAAGCTCAAGTATGTAACTGTTCTAGGAGTAATAGAGATCCACGGCGACCAAGCGATGACGAGGAGGTGCTTCATAGCAGCCATCCGACCAAAGCCAGAGAAGAAGGCCGGACAACCCAGCGAGAAAGTTGAAGAAGGTGTGATACCTTCCAAATAGCAATTAAAGTACGGAAGACCCGGAGTAGAGGAGATGAGGCTCCCCCGCTCCGAACGTGTCATCGAGGACCTGGTAGAAATTACATTTGAAGATGGCAACAGTAATAGAGTCTTCTTGATTAGAGCATCTCTCACCGACTAAGAACGGAAGGAGTTAACAACCTTGCTAAGGCGCAACGTAGATGTTTTCGCATGGGAACCATACGAATTGTCTGGAATCGACCCTGGTGTGGTCTGTCATCAGCTGCACATCGACCCCACATTCAAGTCAATCACCCAAAAGGCACGGCGAACTGCGCCCAAGAAGGCTAAAGCGGTCGAAAAGGAAGTAAAAAAACTGTTGGATGCAGGATCCATACAGGAAGTACAATTCCCCAAGTGGTTGTCCAACCTAGTAGTAGTTCCGAAGAATAATGGGAAATGGAGTGTTTTCATCGACTTCACTGACCTCAACAGAGCATGCCCTAAGGATAGTTTTCCCCTCCCAAAAATAGACCAACTAGTAGACGCCACTGTAGCTCACGAGCGAATGAGTTTCCTGGACGCGTACTCAGGGTATCACCAGATCCCCTTGTATGCCCCAGACCAAGACAAAATGACGTTCATCACAACAGTTGGATTATATTGCTACAAGGTCATGCCCTTTGGGCTCAAGAATGCAGGGGTAACCTATCAGCGGCTGGTCACTAAAATGTTCAAGGATCAAATGGGAGACACCATGGAGGTCTACATCGATGATATGCTCGTTAAAAGCAGGAAGAAAGAAAATCACCTCTCGGACCTGTCGAACACCTTCGAAATCCTCAGAAAGTACCGGATGAAACTTAATGCGAGCAAGTGTTCCTTCGGTGTCCGGTCAGGAAAATTTCTTGGATACTTGGTCAGTAACAGAGGCATAGAAGCTAATCCAGATCAGATCGATGCAATCAACAGGGTGCAAGCCCCTCGCACAATCTGGGACGTGCAGAAGCTCACTGGAATGCTCGCAGCCTTAAATCGCTTCATCTCCAAATCCTCCGAGAAGTGCAAGCCTTTTTTCCAGCTTCTAAAGGGAAGTAAACCGATAGAGTGGAGCCCAGATTGCTCGCGAGCATTGGACGATCTCAAGTCCTACTTAAGCACTCCACCGCTGCTTGTCATACCACAACAAACGGATTCTTTGTACCTGTACCTCTCCGTATCCAATCACACTATCAGCTCTGCGCTAATATGCGAGGTTGCAGGAATCCAACACCCCATTTATTACGCAAGCAAGACCTTATTAGACGCCGAGCAAAGGTACCTGCCATTGGAGAAGCTCGCCTTTGCACTAGTAATAGCCTCGAGGAAGCTGAAGCATTATTTTGAAGCTCATACTATCACCGTCCTTACATCGCATCCCCTTAAGGCTGTCCTAAGGAAAGCGGATTTGTCGGGCAGATTGTCTAAGTGGTCAGTCGATCTCAGTCGGTTTGACATACAATTTCAACCAAGGACAGCTATCAAGGGTCAGATCCTTGCTAATTTCATAGCCGAGTTCACAGGCGAAGAACTCTCCGACCAACCTCAACCAACAAGGCAAGTGAAGAACCAGGCATCAGAGGAAACCTGGAAAGTATTCGTTGATGGAGCCTCCAACTCAAAGGGGGCAGGGGTAGGCGTTGTTCTCATCACTCCAGAAAACCCAATCCTTGAGCAAGGAATCAGGCTTGGATTTGTAGCCTCCAACAACAAAGTAGAGTACGAAGCCCTAATAGCCGGTCTCCAAAAGGCGCAAACTCAAGGAGCAAAACGTTTACAGGTGTTCGGCGATTCTCAACTAGTCTCCAATCAGATAAGTGGAGATTACAATGCAAAGGATGAAAGAATGGCATCCTACCTCGCCTTAGTGAAAAAACTAATGACAAGCTTTGAAGAGATCAATATCCAGCAGTTTCCGAGGGGGCAAAACAGTCATACTGATGCCTTAGCAACCTTGAGTTCGGCAGTTGACTCTGACCTAAAAAGGATCATCCCCATCGATTTCCTCATTTGTCCGAGCATTAACTACAACAGCAAACTACCAAACGTGGAACAGATACTCCAGGTGGGGTCAGCCCCCAGCTGGATGGACCCCTTAAGGGACTATTTAAAGGATGGCACGCTCCTAGATGACAAGAAAATTGCCCACCAGATAAGAGTCAAAGCTGCTCTGAAAACGTTATAAGCAATGATGTATCCCCGGGTTTTAATTTTCACAATTAAACACAATTATAATTTCCTTTTAAACTAAATCTCGATGCGGAAGCGTAAAAGGTGATGGGATGGTTCAACTTAAACAAACAAATTACCAAAGTTTTAATTTTCTTAAAATTCAACACAAGTGAAATTAACTTAAACACACACAATAATTAATTTTCACTTAAACCAATGTTAATTCAATTCAAGCCCTAGAATTTGCCTAAGTCATAATTATCCATATTCCGAAGTTAGGCCAAACCAAATTTTAGCAAATGACTTGAATAAACCAAATTTACCCAATATTTAATTTAAGTCCAAATTAAATTGAGTGTGATAATTAAACCGAATTTTATCTTGAAATTATCCTAAGCATGCATTCTAAATTATTGTGCAAGATAAAATAAACCAATCACACTACACCGCGATGTACGAGGAAAAACCTAAGACGGAAAAAAACCTCGGACGGCCCTAGCCACAAATTCACTAGATACGGAATTACAAGTACAAGACAAAAGACTTACAACACACGACTCGATCCCTCTCAAGCCCCGATGCTTCTTCTCGTAGAAACCTCTTCATAGCGAATAACCTTGGAACACCACCTCGGTCTCGGAATCCACCGATAGGACTTTCTATGGTCACCGTCACCCGTACATGAAGCCTTTCTTCACGTGGGTAAAATAAACAAACTTCTCTTCAATTCGGTGTAGAGAAAACCGGTGCCAAACTCCAAGCAATTGATATGTATATAAGAACTTGGAATAAACACAATTGGGTGTTAACTAGAGTGATGAAGGATTTTCTCTTTGAAAATTAGCACTTAAAACATGAACATTTTCCTAAACCAATATTGCTCTCAAACCACTCTCTAAGAGATGAGATAGAATGGAAATAATTATGGAAAAGTTAAGTTGGAAAATGCTCTTCCCGCACATGATAAAGTCTGAAAAAGTTGGTTAAAAACTAAGTGGGGAAGTGGGTGAAAAACTGCCAAAAAACTGCCAAAAACTGTTCCCGCCTGGCATCTCGTTTGAACGAAATCTCGTTCGAACGAGACTTCTAACGACGCTCCAGTATGGACTCGTTAGAAACTCGTTGGAAATCTCGTTAGAACGAACAATATCGTTCGAACGACATTTCGAACGACGGACCAGTATACCTTAGTGGGAACTCGTTGGCAAACTCGTTCGAACGACATCTAGTTCGAACGAAAAAACTCGTTCGAACGACATATCGAACGAACTTCCGGAATTTTGGAAAATTCGATTTTAGCCTAGGAAACTTTATAAACTTATTTTAAAGTTTTATTTATTTCTTTCTGAAAATTAAAACACAGTTTTTATAAAACCTAACACCCAATAAAACTTGTTCCAAGATACTATATATATAATATTGAATTCATACCTTGGGAGTATGGAACCATAGTTGATGACGTATAAACGAGGCACGCAAACTGGCATAGTTGATAAAGCTTTATGCTTTTTGCCGCTACGTCTTCAACCAACACTTCATAGGCTTGAGAGTATTACAGTTACACACTATCCTATGAATAAATATTTTTGTCCGGAATTGAGCGAACACAATACATGGACTCAATTGGAAATTTGTGTCCTTATCCACAGGAGGCGACTTGTATAAGAAATCCTTCTCCGCTCCCTACCTTAGATGCGTCCACCCAGGTGATGTCGAGCAAGTGCTACATGAGCTTCACGAAGGAATCTGTGGAAGTCATGTCGGAGGAAGGTCTCTAGCCTTTCGAGCAATGAAGGAACGCTATTGGTGGCCATATATGCAAAAGAACTCCGCAGTATATGTTCGCAAATGCCTAAAATTCCAAATCCACGCTCTTATGGCCCACCAACCCACCAGCGACCTAAAGTCCCTGTCCAGCCCATGGCCCTTCGCCCAATGGGGAATGGACATCGTGGGACCACTACCCACCGCTGCCGAAAATCGCAAATATCTGTTGGTTGCGACTGACTACTTCACCAAATGGATCGAGGCAGAACCCCTGGTGAACATTCGGGATGCCGATATGATAAGGTTCATATGGAGGAATATAATCACTCGATTTGGAATTCCTAGAACCATCATCACCGATAATGGAACACAATTCGAAAGTGGCCCCTTTCAGGACTTCTGTAACGAACACGGGATCAGGCACCACTTTAGTTCGGTGGCCTACCCTTAGAGCAATGGCCAAGCTGAAGCTTCCAACAAAACTGTGATCGATGGATTGAAGAAGCGATTAGAGCGAGCCAAAGGCGCATGGGTAACGGAGCTACCCCATATCCTATGGGCGTACCGAACCACTCCCCAGCGAGCAACAGGAGAAACCCCATTTTCGCTGACATATGGCATGGAAGCAGTCATCCCACTAGAAGCGGGTTTGCCAACAATGAGATCCAACCTTGTTGACCAAGGCCAGAATGATGAGGCATTGCTCGCCGAACTCGACCTAGCCTACAAGCACTGAGAACTTGCCCTAGTGAAGCTAGCAAGCTATCAGCAACAGCTCGCAAAGCACTACAACAAAAGGGTTTACCCGAGAACATTCCAAGTTGGGGACTATGTTCTAAGGAAAGTCCTGGGCAGCACAGTGAAGTCTTCAGATGGCAAGCTAGGCCCAAACTGGGAAGGACCCTTTAAGATAACTAAAGACGATCTACAAGGCGCCTATCACTTGGAAACGATGGAGGGAAGAGAAATACCACAAGCATGGAACGCAGCTAATCTCAAGAAATTCTATTTTTAGATCTTTTTTGTATTCTTTTGTTATGAAAATAGAAGTTCATTTCCCTTATTACTAATGAAAGCTACTTATTCGTTCACTCTGATTGGTAACAACTGCATTTATCGCACATCTTTTCCAAATAACAGGCACATTGATCACTATAGCAGGGAAATAACCCTCCTCAGGTCATCGTCATAAAACACGAGAGACCTCTTAGCATTGCCCCTGGCAATATATGAAGCCCTACAGGGGATCCTTAGGCAATACGACCAAATTCTATACTGGTCATCAAACCTACTTCGATTGAGTAAAATCCTGATCGGATGAAGACATCCAACACCAGGTGTGTCCTCGCCAACTGCCCCACTTAGGCCTAAGGGAGTGTGACGACACAACCTAAAAGGTAAAGTGGAGCACAATGGTATCTTGGTATTATACTGGACTGGGGGGACACTTGAATGATAAAACAAAAAAGATTATAGAGCAGCAAGAATATGAAAAGTAGGATGCACATGTTTAGTCGACAAAATTGCCCAAAACACAAACTTTTCATTAATCCATCATACTTACAACAATGGTAATACATGTTTAGTCGGCGAGCTCGCCTAAAGCATTTACATTATAAAAAATACAAAAAAAATAACAACTGGCAAAATCTCAATGGGGTGGAAGCCTACGAGCAAGATAATCAGCCACTCGAGCTCTTCGTCCATCATCAGGAGCAGGAGCTAACTCCTCCACAACCTCATTCGCATCCGACTCCAGTAATTACCGAGGAATAGCATCGATGGGGATCCATCGATCATCCCTTCGGAATGGGTTAGGCATCAGGGTAGAGGAAGACATCTCATGACGATACCATAGCACTGAGTTCCTCGGGACTTGCAGCTCCTTCAAGGCACTTAGCCACCCCCTGATAAAAGAAATCTCCTCAAACTCAGACAGCCTTGTTGGAGCATCCGACCAGCCTTGATCATAACCGTCAACCCACGCTTGCCGAGGGCCTTTCTTGAACAAGTGTCGCAACCGAGTAACGTCCCTTTAAAGCCCAACAACGATTACATATGCTCGCTGAAAATCACCGCGGAGTTCTTCCATTTCCCTATCGCGAAGTTCTTCTGCTTCCCTGTTTCTGCTCCTGGTGCTCCTACCAGCTCTCAGAAAGGGAGGGCGAGTGGGACTTCGCGACATAGGAGGAGTAACATTATGACCAGCTCTAGTTCGCAATGATGAGGAGCCTTGCAATACTGCTCGAACAGTGCTCGGCGCATGCTCCCTGAGTCGTAAGACTTCTCTCCTCAAGTCTTCATTCTCCTGCTGAAGAACCTCCCCTACTTGGTTGATCTCGGAGACCTCTAATAGTTTTATCCTCAGCACATTGACCTTCTCTTGTACTGAAGCACCAGTGTCCTCCATCTCCTGGAGCCTGTCCTTCAGCTTGGCCACGAGCTCAGATTGCTCCTTATACTTATGATTTCTAGACCTAAGGGACTTGCAAAGCTTAACGAAGGCCTGGCGAACTTCGGGACTCGCATTGGGACCAAGGGTCCTACCCAACTGGGAAGTAGCAGGAATGTAATCATCCACATCAACTAACTACAAGCGAGAGAAAGAAAAAGGAGAGAAAGGGACAAATCAGTACAAGCAGAAATGAAGCCTTTTTCATTAATAAAAATTAAAATTACATCGAACTGAAAAAAGAAAGTTTACAGATTGAAAAAAATAAAAATACAAAGCAATCCTATCAGATAACTAATTAGCAACCTCAGGTGGCCCAGAGGTTGATGTCCCTGTCCCCTTATCAGCATTAACAGGAGCACTGCCCTCGGCAGGGGTGGTCTCTGTCACCTCAATAGGAGAAACATCAGCAGGGGACGCCTGAGGAGCAGGATCAGAGCCTTCAACGGCTGGGGCAGGGACCTCATCTACGACCGACCTCGACCCTGGGTGGTGCTCGTAAAAAAAAAGAGATGAAACATCCACTCCATCAGTAATGAGAGCCTTGTTCCATCCTTTCTTGAAGTTCAGGCGACTAATATAGCCTATCTGAACTTCAGCATCCTCATATGCTGCAGCCAAGCCAGAATTGTAAGAGTCTTCCTTGGCGATAACAGCCTCGGACTCCTTCTTTAGCTCTTCAGAGAGAACCCTATTCTCATCAAAGACTGTAAGTTTTCTCGAGCAAACCAACTCATACGCCTGCCTTAGCTCCTCCAGATCTTGGACTGCAGCGTCCTTCTCCTTGTTGGCAGTGGCAAGTGCCAAGTCGGATGAAATTCGAGAAGCTTCAATGGCTTTGAGGTTGGCCTCGAGCTCTTTACCCTTCAGCTTCAGGGCAGAGTTCTCTTGCTGGAGCTCACTATTCTTCTTCACCAGCTCATCTCGTGAACGATACAGCACGGCGAAGTCAGTAACAAACTACAGAAAAGAGAAGGCATTAGAAGTGGAAAATTAGGGAAGTCATAAAAACATAAGAGAAAAAGGGAAAAACCTTACCAGAGCAAGCCTCTGACTAGCCTGAAGGGCCAAGTGCTCTGACCCTACTGCCCTGTGGTGATCAACCGGAAGGACAACTCTCTCAAGCAGAGCCGGGGCCAGTTGGGGAGAAATTGACACGGAGGCCCCCTCGGGCAGAGCAGACACTGGGACTAAGGCCTGCCCGACCTTCGTCCTCGCTTTAGCCCTCCTTTTTCTCCTCCTCTTTCTCGCTCTCTTTCCTCGTCCTCTCCTCCACCTTCCGCTTCTCCTCCATTTTCTTCATCTCTTCTTCCTTTTTCCTCTCTCTCTCTCTTTCACCTGCTCCTCTTCCTTCCTCTTCCTCTCCTGCTCCTGAGCAGAAGACCGGGAACCAGTAGCCACATCCCCCGAGGTAGATTTATGTTTCTTTGACCTTTGAGTAAGGAGCATATGGTCTTCATCATCATCATCCCGGATCAGGTTCTTCCGGGGTGGAACCATCCCTTCACTCGAACTACTGGAAGTGCTCGACGACCCTCGAGCTTCAGAAACCTCCCTGCGATCAGAGTAGCTGCTACTGCTAGAGCTCTCTCCCCGAAAATCACTTACAGCTCCTATAATGTCACTCTCAGAACTTCCCTCTTCCTCGTCCAATTGGATAGGACTTGCAGCAGTCTCTTCAGGTGAACTAAACTCTAGGATACTATCCACGGGCCTTGCTATGAAGCTGGAGCCAATGTTCTTGTACTTAAGCAGGAAGACAGCAGACCTGGGATGCTCGCCGTCGCCTAAAGGTTCTCGGATGTTCCAAGCCTTTATCAATTCTGAAAGACGGACCTCGCTGAGTGCAGGATCCAAGTTCTTCGACCTCGCTGTGAAAGAAAAAACAAAGAATAGTTAGAAAGATCACAAATTAACAAAAGTCGAAACAACATTACAATATCTACCTATGTATTCCTCCCCATAAAAGGGAACAGAGAACCTCTCAGACCTCGACCCTTCAAGTTGGGGAGAAAACTGCCAATTTCTAACAAGGAAACCCTCTTGCCAGTAGTCCTTATGGGAGTCAGGTAGATTTACTACCAATACCCTGTCAGGGCTCCTGGCTTTGAGGTAAAGGATACCAGAACTAGTCCGAGAAAAGGAGTAGCAAAAACAAATTTCGGCGAGCCCTAACCTAGTTCCATACAATTGATTTATCCTATTTACGCCATTTACTATTTTCCCCACATTGGGCAAGCATTGTGCAGGAACAATGATGATGCTTGGATTTAGCACCACCGGATAAGTGATAGTGAGCTCAAACAGTAGCAGCTATAGCAGTCATTGAGATGTATAAGTATGTAGAAGGGGATGAGTATAAGAGGAACTAAGACAATGATGTATAGTGGTTCAGCCAATTTGGCCTACATCCACTGTGAGTGTGTGATCCACTAAGTATGGGCACTAATGGCCTTGGATACAATGCACATAGCTCTCTCTCTCTCTCTACTGTGTGTACAAGCAGAGTTTTAGCTAGGGCTACAGTTAATGGATCGATCCCCTGTAGGGTTGTAGGTGACAAGTATATATAGGTCTTGTGGGGTGTAGTGTACCCCCCAAGTATGCATGGTGCATGTGAGTGATGATCTAGCCAACCCCCTGTTGCCACCTGTAGATGTCAAATGATGACATAATATTCCCTCACGTGAGGGTGTGATTTGGTTATAACGGTCTTCCACGTGTCATATGAGCCTCACGCGCACTGTTCCACGCGTCTCCCAAACCACGCGCTGTCATGATGTCACCCTCGGCCTATGAGATGAGGCCGAGGGCAAAACATCTCCCGATAGTGAGACTGGGCCAATTCTGGCCTCGTACTGTCGTCCCCTCGTACTGTCATCTGGAGCCTGGTAGAGGGTCGGCCCCTCGTACTGTCGTCTGAAGCCTGGTGGAGGGTCGGCCCCTCGTACTGTTGTCTGGTCTGGTAGAGGGTCGGCCCCTCGTACTGTCGTCTGAAGCCTGGTGGAGGGTCGGCCCCTCGTACTGTTATCTGGAGTCTGGTGATGAAGGGTTGGCCCCTCGTACTGTCGTCTGATGGGTCATCCGTTTGGGGGCAATCTTCAGCCAGGCCGAGGATATAAACGGGTATATCAATCACCCCCCAGCCCTTAGCCATAGGTGCTGTTTGAGATGGCTGAGGGATAGTGTTTTAAATGAGATGCATGTACGATCAGTTAGATGAGTGACACCTGGGCAGATACTCATTGCTATTTCAGTTTCCAAGGTCATGGCGGCTGCGCAGTGCACTTGGGGCCTTGTGCCCTAATTATACCTTTCTTGGTAAACGGGTCCACTCATTACCAAAGTATTTAAGAGATTTTCAAACTCTCTCTCCCCTTATTCTTCTTCTTCGCGCCTAAGCATTCTCTCTCTAAAAACTTATCAGCTTCCATCGCCATTTGCAGCCTTCAAACCTTCAGGCCTAGCAGCGTTCTTGTTCTCTCCTCATCAGGTAACCTCTTTCATCCAGCGCTTTCTTTTGCCTTCATTTCTATTTGTTTTTTAGGGTCGTAGGTCTGCACTTTCCTTGAGTTGCCCCATAGCTTTTTCCGGCGTCCTCTCCGGTCACTGGTTCTTGAATCGTTCTTGACGAAAACCTTTGAGTTCTTTGTTTAATCCAAAAGTCAAACCTGGTCAATTCCCCACTTGTTTGTAGCTAAATTAGTCAAGTCTAGTGTAATTTCTCCAAGTGTAGAGTCTTCCCTTTAATGCTTAGGAGGCTTTACAGCTTAGTGTCTGAATTCCCATCCTTGAGAGAGAAGCTCTTTGCCGAGATCAGGCAAATAGAGGAAGAGGAAGAGAGGAGACGAGGGGACGACCCTAATTGGGTACGACCCATCTTTCCCATTCCTCTTGCCACCATAAGACCATCTGAACCCTCTGAGTCTTGTGGGTCGTCATCTCGTCCAGTCGAGACTCACAAACCAAGTGAGATGGACGAGAGAGCATCCTCGCCAACTGGTGCTGGAACTTCTGGTAGGAGGGACACATCTGACCTTAGCCCAGGCCGAGAGGCCGAGGGTACGACCCCCTCTGAGGCTGTCCCTGTGACAACCCTGTCCCCCCAATGCCTTCCAAGTGGCTTTTCCTCAGGGTCCTCCTGCAGGTGATGAGGGGGAGAGATCTGAGGACGAGGACGATGATACAGATGATGAGGTTGATACCTCCCACGCCTCGTCCTTTATCTCCTCTGTTAGGGATCGAGACCTCCTGATATGGAGGCATATTTATGGAGTGCCCTCCGGGGTAACTATGAGGGTTCCCTCTGAGGCTGAGAGGGTTTTTGATTGCCAAGAGGGAGAGGTTGCAGTCTACGAACAAATGTTCAAGGTTGGAGTCAGGCTCCCTCTGCACCCTGCCATTACAGATATTCTGGTTGCCCTCGGCATTTCCCCCTCTCAACTTCCTCCCAACTCTTGGAGGACGATCTTGGGCTATATTTCCTTGTGGAAGAATGCCTTTACCGACGAGCCCTCGGCTGACCTATTTCTGGGCTGCTACAACATCACCTCCTCGTCTAAGCAGCCTGGATATTATCACTTGGGGGCAAGGAGGTCTGAGAAGAAACTCCTCCATGTGGCACAAACTTCCAACCATGATTGGAAGAAGAGGTTTTTCTTTATCTCCGGGGAGTGGTAGCCCGTTGCCGATGTTCCGAGGGTCCTCAGAAAATGGTCGAACCCCTTAATGAAGGCCAGGTCAGACCCTGGACTTAGTCTGGAGGAGAAAGACATCATAGATTATCTGAGAGGACGAGGGCAAGAGGGTGAGCTTGCAAAATTCGAAGACTTGATGACCCATCGGTTCCTTAAAGAAGCTGGTCTGAGGGTCGGCCCTCTGACAGAACTATGTGAGTTATACTGAACATTTTCCATTCTTTACTTATTTTTGAAGTGTTCTCTCTTAATCTCTGAATTTTTCTGACATGTCGTCCTCTTATCAGATCGTCCTGCAGGTACACCAGACTATCTTTGGGAAATGACAGCTCCCAGCTTACTATCTGGATTGGCCAAGAAGAAGGGGAAGGAGCCTCAGCAGGCTCCGAGGAAGACAAAGGCCGCTGGGCCGACAGTGGTGGAGCCGACCACTGATAGTAACAAAAGGAAGGAGCCTGAGGGCCCAGTTGAGCCTCGGCCTGATTCTCGGACGAGGGCCAAAGTCGACGCCTCTGAGGGGACGACCTCTTCGTCCAGCATGGGGGCCTTCTGGTCTCAAAATCTGGCCCATCTGAGGGCCGACCCCTCGTCACTGATCACGAACTTAAGGGCTGCCAAGGCCTCGATGTTCTCTGCACCGTCGGCCTCTGACTTCGAGTTCTTAGCAAAGATGCCTCCTGCTAAAGTGTACGACTATGGTCTGCACTCCCTTGCTCAGGTATTGGTCTTGACCTACCTCTTTAATTCCATTTTTTTCAATAAACTGTTCCCTCGGCCCCTCTTGATATTTGTTCATTTTCCTTGCAGTCTGTTTGTGCCCTTACCTCAGCCACCAAATGGATGGCCGAGAATCAGATGAAGTTCCATGAGGCCGAAAGGGCTATTCAGCATGAGGCTGTCTTGCAGACAGAGCTTGATACTGCGAAGACTGAGCTTGATACTGCGAGGGTTGAGCTTGAGAGTGCTAGGACCGAGCATGCTAGGGTCCTAGATGAGCTGATGAGGCAGCACGAGGCCGACCTGCAAGCCAAGGACTTGATCATCAAGGATAGGGATGAGGCTTTACTGAACATGGAAGTCAAGCACAAGACTGATATGGAAGCAGCCATCAAGGAAGCTGAGGCCGATGCTGTTGAGGCTTATAAGACTTCAGATGAATTTCAGGGCTTCGGCCTTGAGTATCTGGAAAGGGGGATCAGGACGGCCTGCTGATGGGTCATCCTCAAATTCGGTGATGTCGTCTGGTCGGTTCGTCCTTCACTGGAGGGTGTTCAACTGGACGACCCCCTAATTGCTGAGGCCCTCAACCAAGTGGAATCCCAAGTTCAGGTCGAGGGGGTCGGCATTTCTGAAGATCACCCTGTTCTGGTTATTGAGGAGACCGTTCCTATAGATGTAGAGGCCTTGCCCTCTGATGTCATCCCATAGGGTGGCTGCCTGTAGCCCATACCCTTCTAGTGTATTTTTGTGCTTTGTATTGTAAAACACTTGAAATATTTTCTCTTTTATCAATACCATCGTCTCTTCTTCTACTGCCTTCCATATTTACTGCTTTTATGGTTTGCTCTTTGTTGGTTTGCTGTCTTTTTGTTGATGATGCTACTAACCCCTCCCTCGTCTTTTTTGAGGACCAATGTGGGGTCGTCCCCTCATGTGGCCTCATTATAGCCGAGGGTTTAAGTAACCAAATTAATGGTTTTGAATAAAGTCTACCCTCGTCTTTCTTGAGAACAGTAGTGGGGTCGTCCCCTCCACTGGTCCTCATTATAGCCGAGGGTTCAAGTAACCAATTTAATGATTTTTAACAAAGTCTACCCTCGTCTTTCTTGAGAACAGTGGTGGGGTCGTCCCCTCCACTAGTCCTCATTATAGCCGAGGGTTCAAGTAACCAATTTAATGGTTTTTAACAGTCTACCCTCGTCTTTCTTGAGGACAGTGGTGGGGTCGTCCCCTCCACTGTCCCTCATTATAGCCGAGGGTTCAACTTACCAAATTAATGGTTTTTAACAGTCTACCCTCGTCTTTCTTGAGGACAGTGGTGGGGTCGTCCCCTCCACTGACCCTCATTATAGCCTAGGGTTCAAGTAACCAATTTAATGATTTTTAATTAAAGTCTACCCTCATCTTTCTTGAGAACAGTGGTGGGGTCGTCCCCTCCACTAGTCCTCATTATAGCCGAGGGTTCAACTTACCAAATTAATGGTTTTTAACAAAGTCTACCCTCGTCTTTCTTGAGGACAGTGGTGGGGTCGTCCCCTCCACTGACCCTCATTATAGCCGAGGATTCAAGTAACCAATTTAATGATTTTTAATTAAAGTCTACCCTCGTCTTTCTTGAGAACAGTGGTGGGGTCGTCCCCTCCACTGGTCCTCATTATAGCCGAGGGTTCAACTTATCAAATTAATGATTTTTAACAAAGTCTACCCTCGTCTTTCTTGAGGACAGTGGTGGGGTCGTCCCCTCCACTGACCCTCATTATAGCCGAGGGTTCAAGTAACCAATTTAATGATTTTTAATTAAAGTCTACCCTCGTCTTTCTTGAGAACAGTGGTGGGGTCGTCCCCTCCACTGGTCCTCATTATAGCCGAGGGTTCAACTTACCAAATTAATGGTTTTTAACAAAGTCTACCCTCGTCTTTCTTGAGGACAGTGGTGGGGTCGTCCCCTCCACTGGTCCTCATTATAGCCGAGGGTTCAACTTACCAATTTAATGGTTTTTAACAGTATACCCTCGTCTTTCTTGAGAACAGTGGTGGGGTCGTCCCCTCCACTGGTCCTCATTATAGCCGAGGGTTCAACTTACCAAATTAATGGTTTTCTGTAGATTTTTCCATGCGTACTAGAACTGATAACCACTGGATGAGGGGAAACACTGATATTTCTCATTAATTTTCCCAAGTGTTCTGTTGGAGCAACTCTCATTACAATTATGGCCTTTCAAGACCTTACAACACTACTGATAGTATTTCTTCAAATGATCTGCATTCCAGGGGTTGGAAAAAGGTTCCCCTTCTAGGTTTTCTAGTCTATAGGTCCCTGGGACAACTTCATCGATGACCCTATATGGGCCATGCCAATTAGGATGGAGCTTGTTGGGCTTTTGCCAAGCCTTCTTGAGAACCAAGTCTCCTACTGCTATAGGTCTCTGTTTCACCCTCTGATTATAAAACCTTGCGGTCCTCTGCTGGTAGGAAGCCTGCCTTATCTCAGCGTCCTCCCTCCTTTCCCCAGTCAGGTCCAAGTCAAGTTTCCTTTCTTCCGCGTTTCCCTGGGGGTCGTACATTTGGACCCTATGAGTAGGAAACTCGACTTCGGTGGGGATGACGGCTTCTGATCCATAAGCTATCATGAATGGGGTCTCCCCGGTAGAGGTCCTCGCTGTCGTCCTGTACACCCACAACACGGCATATAACTCCTCGACCCATCTCCCTTTTGCCTCCTCAAGCCTCTTCTTAATCCCATCTAGGATTGTCCTGTTCGTAACTTCGGTTTGACCATTAGCCTGAGGTCGGCCTGGGGTAGAGAAAAATTGTTTGATACTTACCCTCTCACAGTACTTCTGCAGAGAGGCATTCTTGAACTGAGTCCCGTTATCCGAGATGAGGGTGTTGGGTAGACCGTATCTGCATATCACGTTTTTCCAGATGAACTGAAAGGTCTTCTGCTTTGTAATCGTGATCATTGGTTCGGCCTCTACCCACTTTGAAAAGTAGTCAATCGCTACAATGAGGAACTGATAGTTATTGACTGCCCTCGGTAAGGGTCCTACCAGGTCAATCCCCCACACTGCGAACGGCCATGGGGATGTAATGGAGGTAAGAGGCTGATGGGGCTGGTGAGGGATGGTGGCAAATTTTTGGCATTTATCACATTTCTTTACATATGCTGCGACATCTTTCCCCAAGGTCGGCCACCAGTAGCCCTGGGTGATCACCCTCTTCGCTGAGGATCTTCCCCCAATGTGGCTTGAGCACGACCCTTCATGCACATCTTGCAAAATGGAAGGGACTTCTGAGGGATGCACACACCTAAGTAAGGGGAGCAAGAACCCCTTTTTGTACAAGGTGTCTCCGATGACAGTGAATTTTGCAGCCCTGTACCTCAGCTTCTTCCTTTCTTGCCGTGCCTCTGGCATCTCACCCTCTTTAATGTATCTGATCAGAGGGTCCATCCACGAAGCTTCTTGAGAAACATTTAGGCAATTGCCAAGTGTTCCCTCAGCGCCCTCAATAGTTGGCTGAAGCAAAATTTCCACTGGGACCGTCCTCCTGATGTCTGCCCTAGTCGCCGAGGCCAATCTCGCAAGGGCATCAGCACGGCCGTTGTCTAGCCTAGGTATCCTCTTTAATTTTACTTCTCTGAAGCCTTTCAGTAGTGACCTCACCTTCTCGAGGTATCTAGCCATTCTCTCGTCCTTAGCCTCGTAGGCCCCTAGTATCTGATTCACCACTAGCCTTGAATTACTATGGACCAGAATCTGGTCGACACTAAGAGACTTGGCCAAGGAGAGGCCTGCTACTAAGGCCTCATATTCGGCCTCGTTGTTGGAGGCTTTGAAGTTGAACCTCAGGGCGTATTCGACGTCTATGCCATCGGGTGCTGACAGTATCAGTCCAGCCCCACTTCTGCTTCCCTCTTCGTTTTCAGTTGCTTTCCTTCTAGCGGTGCTTGTCTTAGCCCTATCTGCGGGTGTGTCAGCGGGTCTATCTTCTGTATCCGTCTTCCCGAGAGTCTCACTCTCGGCCTTATCATCTTCCCAAGTGAACTCAGCCACGAAGTCTGCCAATGCCTGCCCCTTAATGGCCGTCCTAGGCTGATACACAATGTCAAACTCCCCCAGCTCTATAGCCCAGGCCAACAACCTACCTAATTTTTCTGGCTTGTGTAGGACCTGCCTAAGAGGAGTGTCGGTGAGGATGACCATTGTATGGGACTGGAAGTACGACTTCATCTTCCTCGAGGCATGGATCAAGGCGTAGGCCAACTTCTCCATCCTCGGGTATCTTTGCTCTGCCCCCTGGAGTGCCTTGCTGTTAAAATACATAGGCTTCTGTATTCCGTCTTCGTCTCTCACAATGGCTGCGCGATGGCCGACTCTGAGACGGCGAGGTACACGTAAAGTCGTTCACCCTGCACGGGTCGTGACAGCAGCAAGGGAGACCCTAAGTATGATTTTAGATCCTTGAAAGCCTCATCACACTCTTCACTCCATTCAAAGGCCTTCCTGAGGATCTTGAAGAATGGCAGACACCTGTCTGTGGCCCTTGACATAAATCTGTTCAGGGCAGCCACTCTCCCTGTGAGCCTCTGAACGTCTTTAATGGACTTGGGGGTCTTCATCTCAATAAGGGCCTTTATCTTTTCAGGATTGGCCTCGATGCCTCTTTGGTTGACAATGAACCCCAAGAACTTCCCTGCCCCGACCCCGAAGACACATTTGGCCGGGTTAAGCTTCATTTGGTATTTGTCCATCGTATTAAAGGTCCTCTCCAGGTCTGCCACATGATCCTCTGCCTTCAAACTCTTGGTCAGCATGTCATCCACGTAGACCTCCATGGACTTCCCAATTTGGTCTTCGAACATTTTGTTTACGAGGCGCTGGTACGTTGCCCCCGCATTTTTTAGACCAAAGGGCATGACCCTATAGCAGTATGTCCCCTTGTCAGTGATGAAGGCATTCCTCTCCGAGTCTTCAGGGTTCATGAAGATCTGGTTATACCCTGAGTAGGCATCCATAAAACTCATGAGCTCATGGCCTGCGGTAGCGTCTACCATCTGGTCAATGCGGGGGAGAGGGAAGCTGTCTTTGTGGCAGTGCTTGTTGAGATCTGTGAAGTCCACACACATTCGCCACTTCCTGTTGGCCTTTGGGACAATGACTGCATTGGACAACCATTCAGGGTAGATGAACTCTCTGATAAATTCAGCGTCTTCTAATTTTTTGACCTCATCCCTGATGACCTCGTACTTCTCTCTAGAGTAAATCCTCCTCTTCTGCTTTACCGGCTTCACTCCCTCTACCACATTGAGCTTGTGGCACATGATTTCAGGGTCGATCCCCGGCATATCTACATGACTCCACGCGAAGACGCTTCATCTTCTCCTCAACAGTTTGATGAGGTCTTCCTTGATATTGGGCTTCAGAGACTTGCCAATTTGGACGGTTTTTCCCGGGTCATCCTCATCGAGGATGATGGGTTCTACCTCCTCGGCGGCCTCTCCTTTTTGAGCTTCGTCTCATCCCTGGGGTCTAGGGTATCAATGTTGTAAGTGGTTGTAGCCTTCTTGTGTGCCTCCCTTTCTTCAGCGGAGTTGTAGTAGCATTCTCTCGCTACTGTCTGGTCTCCCTGAACTTCCCTCACCCCGTAAGGGGTTGGAAATTTGATCATCTGATGGACCGTGGACGGCACGGCTTCAAACCCCTTGAGGGCCACACGCCCCAGTATGATGTTGTAGGCCGAAAATACCTGCTCATCCATCACAAAGAAACTGACCTTCTTGGTGATCCATCTCGGCCACTCGTCCCCCATCCTCACATCGGCCTCATATACCCCAAGGGGGTGAACCTTTTCCCCACTGAACCCAATCAATGGATGATGGTAGGGGACGAGTCTAGCACGGCTGAGACCCAAGGCTTTGAAGCATGGCCAAAACATCACATCTGCAGAACTACCCCCATCTACCAAGATCCTCGGCACTTCGCATCCGTGCTCCCTGGTAGTGATGACGAGAGGGTCATCGTGTGGGGCCAAGAGGTCTCTGAAGTCCATTCTTGAAAATCCCACTATCAGTGTGTCCATATCAACCTTCTTCATTTTTTCTGACTTGAGCTCCAGGGAAGTCGCGTGTACCGTCTTCGTCACTGCCTTGGCCTCAGCCACACGGGCCTTCCTGTCGGTGACCTCAGACCCTCCTCCTGCAAGACCCCCGGAGATCATTCCCACTCCGAGCGAGATCGTATTAAGCCTCTTGACAGGGCCGTGGTCGTCTCTCGGCTGGAGGTCAGGGTCGTCCTCATCATCAGAGGGGTCGTCCCCTCTTTTTTGAGGACCTTCTCTGCATGCGTCGCCTCGCTTCTTTCTGGGGTCATCCCCTCGGCCCCTCTTGAAGGCGCCTTTGTCGACGTACTTTCTGAGCTTCCCTTCCTTCAGCATCTTCTCAATCTCGTCTTTCAGAGCAAAGCATTTATCCGTTACGTGGCTGTGGTCTTGGTGAAATTCACACCACAGGTTCTTATTCCTCTTGCCGGGGGCTTCCCTCAGCTTCTCAGGCCACTTCAGCGACCGGTCACTCTTTATCTCATTCAGAATCTGTTCACAGCTGACCGTCAGAGGAGTGTACCCAGCGAACTTGTCATCCGCGGATCTCTTCTTCCCCTCTTTGTTCTTCTTGGGGTATTTACTCCCACTTGCACCTCCTCTTTCGTCCTCATATTTTGCAGCCATCGCCTCTTCGGCGTTCATCACCTTTCCTGCTGTCGACAACAGCTCGGCCATCGTCCTCGGAGGGTCTTCAGCAAGCTTCCATAACAGCTTCCCCTTTTGGAGTCCTCCAATCAGGGCTGTCATAGCTATGCTCTCCTCATAGTCTTCCACCTCCAGCTTCTCCTTATTGAATCTGGCTATATAGTCCCTCAGACTCTCACTCTTCCCCTGGTTAACATAGAGCAGGTGGGTGGTCTTCTTCTGTGGCCTCACCCCAAAGCAGAAATTATGGATGAACAGGTCTGCCAACTGCTTAAAGTTTCCAATGGAATTTTTTGGAAGAGACGTGTACCAGACATGCGCAGCCCCTGTCAGGGTACCAGAGAAAGCACGACACCTCATCTCATCTGAGATAGAGTATATGTCTGCCGCCGACTGATACATCTCCACGTGGTGGACGGGGTTGGTGCTCCCGTCATACCTTGGGGTGACCATAGGTGGCTTGAACTTTGACGGCGTGGGGAAGTTGACTATCTTTGCCACAAAGGGTGAGCCTATGGTGTATCCCTTCTGAAGAGGGTCTCGGCTCTTCAATATATCACCAATCTTATCCTCTAACCGCTGGATTGAGTCATTCCAGGGCCTCACAGGGTCGGCCTGGCCGATGTTATCCCCTGCTGCCTCTCCGAGGTGGACGGAGGGTTCTGCTGCATCAGGCCTGTGTCGACTGTTCACTTCCCTTTGGCCGTCGTCCCGTCCTCGGGGTCGGCCATCTACTGCCTCCCTCCTGGACCTCACAGCACTTCTTGACCTGGACAATTGTTCCCGCAGGTCATTTACTGGGCCTAGCCTCTCAAAGGCCGACCCCCTGCTCAAGCGATCAAAAGCAGAGCCCCTCGGGCGGTCATCAGGGTTGGGTCTCCCGCACTTTCCTCTGCTGTCCTGGAGGGGTCGCACAGTGTTGTTGGAGACCTCGTAAGGTTCCCAGCACTCTATAGGAGCCTCCTGTCCCTCCAGATCTCCATACCTATCCTCAGGGCAAGGGTTTTCTTGCCTCCCCAGGCGTAGACGCCGGGGGTCAGCAACATCCCTACGCCGCTGAGGGGGTGGCAGGTCTTTGCGTGGTGCCTGGGGTGGTCCCCTGGCCTCATGCTGCCCTGGAGCTGCTGCCGGGGTAATCATCTCAGGCGAAACCCCTGGTGCTCTTAGTATGTTCTGGCTTAGAGCTGTGAACTGCTCCTGCATCATCCGCTGGCTTGCTGCCAGAGACTTTAGGGCTGCCGCCACATCAGCCATCTCAGACTGAGGCGGCGGCTGACTGGAACTGGGTCTTCCCCCCTCATCCGGCGGGGGAAGTGGTGGTGGTGGCATCTCAGGTGCCATGGGCTTGAGCTATGAAAAATTGAACTGAAGAAAATACTGGTGAGCTTAGGAACCTTAGTGGGTCTCTTTCAATGGTGAAACACCTCCTCCCAGGGGGAGTGTTGGTTCACCACCAGAGTGCCCAGTGAGGTCAAGCTGTACAAAGGAAGAGATGTCTTCTCGTTCCCACAGACGGCGCCAAACTGATGATGCTTGGATTTAGCACCACCGGATAAGTGATAGTGAGCTCAAACAGTAGCAGCTATGGCAGTCATTGAGATGTATAAGTATGTAGAAGGGGATGAGTATAAGAGGAACTAAGACAATGATGTATAGTGGTTCAGCCAATTTGGCCTACATCCACTGTGAGTGTGTGATCCACTAAGTATGGGCACTAATGGCCTTGGATACAATGCACATAGCTCTCTCTCTCTCTCTCTCTCTACTGTGTGTACAAGCAGAGTTTTAGCTAGGGCTATAGTTAATGGATCGATCCCCTGTAGGGTTGTAGGTGACAAGTATATATAGGTCTTGGGGGGTGTAGTGTACCCCCCAAGTATGCATGGTGCATGTGAGTGATGATCTAGCCAACCCCCTGTTGCCACCTGTAGATGCCAAATGATGACATAATATTCCCTCACGTGAGGGTGTGATTTGGTTATAACGGTCTTCCACGTGTCATATGAGCCTCACGCGCACTGTTCCACGCGTCTCCCAAACCACGCGCTGTCATGATGTCACCCTCGGCCTATGAGCCGAGGCCGAGGGCAAAACATCTCCCGGTAGTGAGAGTCGGCCAATTCTGGCCTCGTACTGTCGTCCCCTCGTACTGTCGTCTGGAGCCTGGTAGAGGGTCGGCCCCTCGTACTGTCGTCTGAAGCCTGGTGGAGGGTCGGCCCCTCGTACTGTTGTCTGGTCTGGTAGAGGGTCGGCCCCTCGTACTGTCGTCTGAAGCCTGGTGGAGGGTCGGCCCTTCGTACTGTTATCTGGAGTCTGGTGATGAAGGGTCGGCCCCTCGTATTGTCGTCTGATGGGTCATCCGTTTGGGGGCAATCTTCAGCCAGGCCGAGGATATAAACGGGTATATCAATCAATATTAAAATAGCCAAAGAAATGCAAAAACAAGTCATTGGGAGGAAAAGTGAGTCCCCCTTGGGAAAGCAACAGAACATGGATCCAGTGGGCATCATCTATCTCCCTAATATTTCTAGGAGGGGAGGAACATCACTCAATATCTACCCACTCAGGAATATTGTAAAACTCCCTAAACTCGGAAACCGACCTATGCCCAATCTTCGCCATTGGAAAACCCTAGAAAACTACAAACTTAAAGAGAAAGCACAGATAAAAAGTACAGGAAACTTACAAGATAGAAGATCAATTCGAACGATGAAGAAGCGCGAGCCCAAACGACGAGAAAGCAACGAGAATAGAGGTTGAGAGAAGAAGATACGAAGTGCTAGAACTCACAAGGAATGAGAAAGTGCTGGAAAAATTGAAACAACGATAGAAAAGTACCTAATCCAAGAAACCTTCAAGTTCTGCTAATCATAGTGCACAAGATACGAAGCGGGTGCCGCCAAAACCAGCTTCACAGTTTCCGAAGAATTGCAAAAGAGCCATTATGGTTAATCATTTAAATTTATTGAGCCCATGAACATGGCCCAACAAACTTAGGGGCAATTGTGGGTACCCATAATTAATACCATGGGCCTAAACGAGTAGCCCAATTCTAGCGGTCCAAAGTCTAGGCCCCCCACTTCTTATTTTGATGCAGTCTCTTCCCACGTTCCCTTGAAGGTAAGTTATGGGAAGGATGGAAGACGTGGGGAAACCATCACCCCCACTCACCTAAATGTACATGTATATATTAAACCCTAGGTCCGGGGCAAAGGGACAAGTTATATTCTCTGTAATTACTCTCCCGAGTATATAGAAATAATATCGACTGCACCACCGTGGACGTAGGCACATCTTTGCTGAACCACGTACATCCTTTGTTGTGTGATTGTCATTTTATATTCCTTATTCTTACTTGGTGAATGCTTTTTTCTTATTTATTTGTGTTGCACAATAATTGTCACCACAATGAGGAGTTGCAAAATGTTTTTAATGAATTATGTGATAATTTTAATGAACTTAAAAATAAATATGTTGATCTTAAAATCTCATTAATTACTTTCAAGAAAATGTGATTTGTACCTAAAATAAATTAATGAGTTGAAATTAGAAAATCATTATTTAAGAAAAGAAGTTGATAGTTTGAAATTAGAAAATATTAGTAGCATATCTTTTGAGAAACTTGAACTAGAAAATTTAGAGTTGAAAAAGAAAGTTGACATATTATTACTTGTCTTTTCAAATTTTTTTAATGGTATAAATAATTTGGACAAGTTATTAAGAGACCAAAGATGAACTTTTGATAAAGCTGGACTTGGTTACAATACTAATGAAAATGATAAAAGCTTTCAAAACTACTCTAACCATAAGGGAACTCATTGTGTACATTGTGGTAGACATACTCATTTTTCAGATCTTTGTCCATATAAGTTTAAGATGAAAAAATTAGCTTGGGTTCCTAAAGGAACTATCATGTATACTAACCCCTATGGACCTAACACATTTTGGGTACCAAAAGAGAAAATGTTCAAAGTTGTGTAAATTACATGATGAGATGGGATGTGGGTTTTCAAGGCGTATGATTTGGTATAATTACATATTTAAAGTATTATTGCCTAATGTTGAAAATGCCACACTTGAGGAAAAGTTCATGAACATATCATTAGTATTAGTAAGGTGGTAAGGAACACTTATGTTGAATTATAAATATCATATATATATATATATATATATATATATATATATATATATATATATATATATATATATATATATTGATGATATGATCTTAATTCATATTATTCCATGCTTAGAATGTTTGTTAAGCATATGAGTTTGTTCTTGATGATTTAGTCTTCATATGTATATTTATACATTTATTACTCTTTGATGATTTTATGTTATAAGTCATACACTTGACTTTAATGTTAGAATTTTGAGATGAAAATTCATACTTGTTCTAGTTATATATTTCTTGATAATAATATTGGATTAATTAATGACTTTATTGTATATTATATTGAAATGAAAATGTAATTTATAATTTTTCTTGTGATATGTGCTACACATTGATATTTATCAATGATTTTGCTATATAAACATATTATGGCATGTTATATGACTAGCTCCGTTTATTTGAATATTAATAATTTTCATTAAGAATATTTTTGGAAGAAAGTAACACTTGTGATATTTGTGCTTGATTTGAAAAATAAAATGATTATTGAAATTGTTATTATTTGTGAATATATTGAGATTTGTTGAAATGATTTTATGGAAGTATATGTTGAAAATAATTTATCTCATGAGAAAGATGCACCACATTTGTTATTTGGATATATGCCGTCATTGGTATCCCTTGGGGGGAGATAAATGTTGATTGAAAATTACTTGTTAGAAAAAATGCTTGATCATGGAATTTGATGCATTATTATGGATATTGCATTATTGTTGATAATTTCAAGGATTTTATACTCTTATCTTGAAATTGACAAAGCATGAATAAAATGACAAATTCTTATCGCTATATATATGCCGTTATATTTTAACTCATGTTATGTGCTTTATTCAAATTATTTGAAAACATTGAGTTGTGAAATTTTTTCACCATTATGTGCTTGAAATTATCGATTTTATTATTTTGGTGACTTATGCGCAATTTGATCATATTCATGTCTATCGAAGATTCAAATACACGCTATGAGAAAATTTATAACGAATATGTGCGTATTGAAAATTTCCTGATATTTATATTTGCCTCTTATGATTTATGGTTAGATCCCATGCACAAATTATTTTTGATAGGAGGAGATTCGCTTTTTACCCGTCGACACTCAATTTATATGAAAAATCTTTTTGATAATATCAAAGGGGGAGAAATATTTATGATTCACTAATTGTGCTTAATTTATTCATTTTATGGATCATTGTAAATCATTATTTGTCATCATAAAAAAGGGAAAGACTATTAAACGAAAATATAATTAACCCCTTATTTACTTTTTAATTAATTTAATTGTAATTTATGTACATTTTAGTTTAATGTAATATATTGATTTTGACGATTCCAAACATTCATATATATATAATAAAAAATATTATTTTCAACTGATTTTTTTCACAGGGGCACATTGAAATATCATGAGCCCATATAAAAAATATCATTTCAAAATTAATTTTTTTACTATTTTAAAAAATGGGTATATTGCTAGGTATGTTGCTAGGAGGTATGTTGGAGAGCCCGACTCTCTCTCTCTCTCTCTCTCTCTATATATATATATATATATATATATATGTATATATGTATATATATATATGTATATATATATATACACACATATGTTGGAAATTGGACTTAGAAAAAGCTGTCCAGATTTTCTGGACAGAATTTTGAGCAACTTTGAGCTCAAATTTAGGTGGGATCCACACTACGATAATTGTGGGACAATATATGAACGCGTTCTCCTCCGCAAGGAGATTAACGTAGTATTTCACATGTTCAATTTCATTAAGTTATGAATGATAAATATATCCCCAAAGTGACTCACAAAGTAATGAAAGTTAATGAATTGGGTATGTTTTAACTCTTGTCCTACATTGGAAGAGTAGTGGAAAAATGATGAGTTAATAAAACCCAAATGATGGACTAAGGTTTGGATGCTTTGGGGTATCCCAACTCTTTGAAGGGGAGATGAACTAAACTATGCTCGGGTTGACTTTCGGTAGACATAACAATATATTGCATAATTATTTTAGTCATAATAGTTCACTATTTATTTATATGCTATCTTCTATAAATTTTTACTACTTTATATAGTTTCTTATATAACTATTTCATATATTCATTATATGTTTTATACAGTTAATATATTTGTTACATACTATATAATATCTGTATATCTATATATTTATATATAAACATATGATTTAATAAACTGTAGAAATTTACTTATATATATATGTTTGTTCCACACATATTTACAAGTTACGCATCTTAATATTATACTCCTTATATTTTGTCCGAATTATTTTTAAGCTCTGTTTCGTTTGTATGGTAGGCTCCACGCTATTAATATGTGTTTTGAGTAGATTTTGTCTAAATATACATCTATCTAAATATATTATTATTATTATTAGACTTAATTGGTTAGGAACCACTAGTTGACACGTTGAAATTGCCATAGTTTGGACCTTACCTGTTAGGTCTGGTTTATAATTACCTTAGAATTATATGGTCCTCTTTCATTATTGATATATTTGACTGGAACGATCTATTTGTATACCATCAGGAGACTTAGTATGGTGTTGCTCTTAAACAACTTGGTAACCTATGGCATTATATGCCTTAGCTGTTTTTTTATTCGTTATATACGTTCTTATATATATAAACACAAATTTTTAAACCATAAAACTTAATTGGTTGATATGTTTTATCTGATCAAAACTCTTTGGGTAGATTAGCCATATATGTTCGTTCCTTTTTCTTAGCGCATCCGTAATAGTGTGAATCGGCGAAAGGTAGGTGGAGGCGCATGTGTGTGATTTACCTTTCGCCCAAATGGGCAGCAAGTAGTGGGGGAGATCCTACGAACTTCTATAGTTCGTAGGAACTTCTTACTGACAAATGAAGTCCGTAGGAAGTTCTTACGAACTATAGAAGTTCGTAAGAACTTAACGGTCACATTTAAACGGTAACATTCCTCCGTTTATATATTCAGAACCTTCATCATTCTTCTCCATTCTTCTTCATTGTTCTGCATCCGTTTATGTTTATTCAGTTGATCTTCTTTCTTTCTCCATCTCCATCTTCTCCATTTTCATAGCAGTCTCATATAATTCAGTCCAAACTTTTTATATATTTTTCCTAAATTTATTCATATACTCTCAAAAATCATTCCATTTATTCCCAAAAATAATTTCAAATCAGTCCCAATTTAGATATAGAAAATCCTCCAAATCAGATCTTGTCAACACGATGGAATTAGGTAGAAAATGGAAGAAATATAGTAATATCGGGAAATCGAAAAAACACGGGTCGACTTCAACGACAATTCTCGATTCTTCCACGCCGATTCAATCGTCGAATCCCGTAATTGACAACTATACCCGTATTTACGACGGAGTATCACACGCGTCGAACGACGAAACTCCGATAATAAACGAAAATAAATTCGATTTTCGAGAGAATTGGGTGGCGCTAATGAAATTGTACAAATTGATTCAAGAGAGAAAACTAGATATCAAAACAATTATCGACAGTGTCGATTTTATGTCGAATTTATTTTCTATGGTGATGTCCAATTCCGATCAATATATTGTGACGGCGATGATCGAACGTTGGTGGGACACGACACATACCTTCCAACTACCATATGTCGAACTTGCGTTAACTCCGCTGGGCTTCACAATGCTTTTCGGTAATAACTTATGGCTTATTTCGTTCTACTTATATTCATAATTGTTTCAAAATGTGAAAATAATTTGTTGTACTTAAATTCATAATTAATTGTTTGAAATATATTTTTAGGTAATTATATTCATAATTATTTCAACATATGACAAAAAAAAATGAAAAATATACCCGCATTCCGATTGTGTCAATATATGAAAATAATTATTTATATTCACTTAATGTTTCAATATGTGAAAATAATTAGTTGTAGTGAAATTCATAATTGATTGTTTGAAATATATATTATGGTTATCATATTCATAATTATTTCAATATATGACAAAAAAAATTAAAAAATATATGAAAACAATTATTTATATTCACTTAATGTTTAAATATGTGAAAATAAATTGTTGTACTTAAATTTATAATTGATTGTTTGAAATATATATTATGGTTATCATATTCATAGTTATTTAAATATATGACAAAATTTTAAATATATGTACCGGTATCATAATTGTTTCAAAATGTGAAAATAATATGTTGTACTTAAATTCGTAATTAATTGTTTGAAATATATTTTTAGGTAATTATATTCATAATTATTTAAATATAAGACAACAAAACTCGAAAAATATTTCCCGCATTCCGATTGTGTCAATATCTGAAAATAATTATTTATATTCACTTAATGTTTCAATATGTGAAAATAATTAGTTGTACTTAAATTCATAATTGATTGATTGAAATATATATTATGGTTATCATATTCATAATTATTTCAATATATGACAAAAAAATTGAAAAATATACCCGCATTCCGATTGTGTCAATATATGAAAATAATTATTTATATTCACTTAATGTTTCAATATGTGAAAATAATTAGTTGTACTTAAATTCATAATTGATTGTTTCAAATATAGATTATGGTTATCATATTCATAATTATTTCAATATATGACAAAAAAAATGAAAAATATGCCCGCATTTCGATTGTGTCAATATATGAAAATAATTATTTATATTCACTTAATGTTTCAATATGTGAAAATAATTAGTTGTACTTAAATTCATAATTGATTGTTTATAATATATATTATGGTTATCATATTCATAATTATTTCAATATATGACAAAAAAATTGAAAAATATACCCGCATTCCGATTGTGTCAATATATGAAAATAATTATTTATATTCACTTAATGTTTAAATATGTGAAAATAATTGTTGTACTTAAATTCATAATTGATTGTTTGAAATATATATTATGGTTATCATATTCATAGTTATTTAAATATATGACAAAATTTTAAATATATGTACCGGCATCATAATTGTTTCAAAATGTGAAAATAATATGTTGTACTTAAATTCATAATTAATTGTTTGAAATATATTTTTAGGTAATTATATTCATAATTATTTAAATATATGACAACAAAACTCGAAAAATGCTTCCCTCATTTCGATTGTGTCAATATATGAAAATAATTATTTATATTCACTTAATGTTTCAATATGTGAAAATAATTAGTTCTACTTAAATTCATAATTGATTGTTTAAAATATATTTTTAGGTAATTATATTCATAATTATTTCAATATATGACAAAAAAATTGAAAAATATACCCACATTCCGATTGTGTCAATATATGAAAATAATTATTTATATTCACTTAATGTTTAAATATGTGAAAATAAATTGTTGTAATTAAATTCATAATTGATTGTTTGAAATATATATTATGGTTATCATATTCATAGTTATTTTAATATATGACAAAATTTTAAATATATGTACCGGCATCATAATTGTTTCAAAATGTGAAAATAATATGTTGTACTTAAATTCATAATTAATTGTTTGAAATATATTTTTAGGTAATTATATTCATAATTATATAAATATATGACAACAAAACTCGAAAAATGTTTCCCGCATTCCGATTGTGATAATATATGAAAATAATTATTTATATTCACTTAATGTTTCAATATGTGAAAATAATTAGTTCTACTTAAATTCATAATTGATTGTTTGAAATATATTTTTAGGTAATTATATTCATAATTATTTCAATATATGACAAAAAAATTGAAAAATATACCCGCATTCCGATTGTGTCAATATATGAAAATAATTATTTATATTCACTTAATGTTTCAATATGTGAAAATAAATAGCTGTACTTAAATTCATAATTGATTGTTTGAAATATATATTATGGTTTTCATATTCATAGTTACTTAAATATACGCCAAATTTTAAATATATGTACCGGCATCATAATTATTTCTAAATGTGAAAATAATATGTTGGTACTTAAATTCATAATTAATTGTTTGAAATTTATTTTTAGGTAATTATGTTCATAATTATTTCAATATATGACAAAAATATTGAAAAATGTACCTGCATTACGATTGTGTGAATATATGAAAATAATTATTTATATTCATAATTGTTTCAATATGTGAAAATAATTAGTTGTACTTAAATTCATAGTTGATTTTTTGAAATATATTTTATGGTATTTATATTCAAAATTATTTTAATATATGACAAAATTTTAAACCTTCGTGCAGGCATTCCAATTGGACAAGGACGACCCATTCAAAATCTACGAATTGAACAATATACAAATTTTGTTAATACCATAAAAGAATTTTTCCGAGAAATTCATATACAGAGATTTACTGGTGCGGGAATTCCAGTTTCAGACCTAAAAAAATACATAGAAAATTTTGTCAAGGTTGAACCTTTACCAGATTATATGTCCCCAATCATAGCTCGGGCATTTTGGTTTTATGTATTGGGGAGTGTATTTTTTCCAAATGCTCACTCCACTTCCGACCTCGGCTATTTACATTATCTGGAGGAAATTCCTGCCATCGGCACATACGACTGGGGTTCGACTATTTATGCCCGTATTTTATGATCTTTGGACAAAGCCAGTCGACGATCGTTGACTAGCGTTGAATGCATGTGGCAAATACTCGAGGTATATTTTCGTTTCATCTTATTTATTAAATTTATGTTTCATTACAATATATGTCAACTTATTCTAATGAATTAAATTTATTGACAAATTTTGCAGTATTTACATCACGAGTACATGGCCACGACATGTCCTATTCTCGTCGATCCGTCCATCTATGCGTGGCCCCGCATATTTTGTTGGTCGAGGGGGAACAGAAAGAAAGTAAAGGGAGCATAGCGGTTTAACATCTCAAGCAGTCAACATCAGCTTGAGATGCGGTCACCCGAGTCCATTATATGGCAGTCATACGAGACTTCTGCCTACCGTGACTCTGATGTCATCTTATATGCTCGTGAGATATCGGGGTTACGGATGATTTTTTGGGATCCCTTATTTAAGGGTTTTTGGTACTTGGGTGATCGGGCCATCCGGTAATTGACTGGGCGGATATGTATAACAGACAACCCACCATCAAGTTTGTGTTGTGCCTCAGAACACGATTTTCAAGCAGATGCAGCCCAAAATTGGCCTATCGCAAATCAATACGTAAGAGATGTGTCACAAGAAGAGTATAATGCATATTGGAAGGCAGTTACACTCGGGCCATTACTACCGCCGATTGCCAGATATGTTAATGTAAATTTGATTGGAGTTGGTTCAGTGGCACCTTCGACATTGCGAATCCCGCAAGCACCAGCACCGACAAATGATCCGCATGTGTATGAGACACAATTCTCTATGGGTGGTTCTACGCACATCCAACCAACGAGGCATAATTGGACGGTTGACGTAGGCCTACCGGAGGGGGCTTCATATATACTATAGATGTGTCGAGACTTGAGTTTTCAACCAACGCACCTCCGACTCAATCTTTGACGCAGTTATAATGGCGTCAGTCCTACGTCGAGGCAGCAGATAACATTTGAGGTCTACGTCATTTAATATTACATGAGACACGTTAGCGAGTGGATCAACTCAAAGCACGTGATGATCGCATTGATGAGTTGGAGCGTAGACTAGCACGTTTTACTATGCCTAGTCGTGGGTTTGAGGAGGGTGGTACTAGTTCTAGTCGTCCGAGCGTTTACAGACCACACCTAGCTCCACCCTCTGACCCGGTCCCGACATATGAGGCGCAACAAGGTTGGGGTAATTTATTTGGGTCTGACCCTTACACGGGTTCACATGCAGATTTAGGTGCTGATTTTGAGTTCGGCCCGGGGCGCCAGTGATGTATAATGTACAATTGAAAAATGTTAAGAATAAATTTTGTATTGTTGTCTCAATTTAATTGTGATGATAAGTGTTACGATGTATAATTTCTCATATTTATGACTAATGTTATGATGTATAATGTCTCATATTTATTTTCATTTATTACACATAGAATGATGACAAACAATTATTACGATTGCTCTGATATCATTTATTATTAGTATTGAAATATTGACTTAAGTAGTAAAAATAATAATACATGATAAAAATGATTATTAGGAGTATGTGTTCAAACGCTTAGGTCGAACCTAGTAGAAGTACAACAATATGGTTTCCCATTGCGCACTAAACATTTAGGTAAGTAAGATCGTTGCATATCGGAATCAACATATTCTTCGTTGTAGTTTGATATATTTGGTTCGTACTCTTCCCCATCATTTTCATATTTGCATTCCGAAAAGTAATCATAACCGGAATTGGTGTAGTCGGAAATATCGTTATCTGATGCTAACGTAGAGTCGTTATATATGTTAATTAATTGTTCTTGAATGTGGCGACCTGATAGCATCGCATGTTGTGCTTTGTGATAACGTTGTAGGCCCCTCTCCATCTGCCATATCTCTTCCTCCAATCAATCAAGACAAAACATATCTGCTTCTTCGGGATACGATATTGGCCAAAGTGCGGTAGCACGATTTTTTGGCACGGATATGTGATGGTAATGGCAAAGCACCTCCAGGTCACACCTTTCATCATATTTATCTGGCCATGAGAGGTGTTCCCAAGGATACACAACTCCGTCTTCAGGTTCCGAATTGAGAGAGATTATGAATATATGACCAAAGTCATTCAGAAAACGTCAAGAAGTATCAATTGGATATGTTTGGAAAATTATTTTTTCCCATACCAATCGTTACCAGCAATATCTGTGTAAGAGCCATTGTAAATGGATGAATAGTAGGGAGATGTAGCCATTTTTGAAATATAAGACAATGGTAGATAAAAAATTGTTGCAATCCTTCTAATTTATTTATAGGTAATTTTAAACCTTCGAAGATATAATTTTATTTTACAATGATATAAAATATTTATAATAATACAAAGGCACACATACCAATGTAAAAGATAAATTATAGAAAGGCACACATACCAAGGCACACATAAAGCTGAAAAATTATCACGTAGTAATTTTATAATTTTATAAATTATAAAAAGGCACATATAAAGGCACAATAATAACATGAAGACGATTGAAGTTACCACATAGTAACTTTCTAAATTAACTATACAACATATTGATTTCCTGAACAACCTAAACCCAAAATGAAGCACACTTACCAATAGCACTGATAATATCTGTAGCACACTTACCAAGATCATACAGTATATTTACATACGAAAAGGACACATATATTATTGACGCTGAACGAGCGCACAGATCTAGATAAATTTGTATTGCACACTTACCAATAGGACACAGAAATTAACATTTTACCTATATTATCTGTAGCACACTAATCTGTAGCATAGTTACATGTAGCACACTTACCTATATAAGATTTTACCTATAATTATAAATACACGTGTACCGTAAAACTATACAGGTAGAGTATAATATTTCATCTACATCTAAATTAATTTATTTATAGGTAATGTTAAACCTTCGAAGATATAATTTTATTTTACAATGATAAAAAATATTTATAATAATACAAAGGCACACATACCAATGGAAAAGATAAATTATAGAAAGGCACACATACCAAGGCACACATAAAGCTGAAAAATTATCACGTAGTAATTTTATAATTTTATAAATTATAAAAAGGCACATATAAAGGCACAATAATAACATGCAGACGATTGAAGTTACCACAATAAATTATAAAATGTTAATTTTTGTGTCCTATATAGCACAGTTACATGTAGCACACTTACCTATATAAGATTTTACCTATAATTATAAATACCTGTGTACCATAAAACTATACAGGTAGAGTATAATATTTCATCTACATCTAAATTAATTTGTAACCATATTATATCATGGACTCCTCTAGTTCTAGCGATGAGGGACGGAATATTTTGCTCCAATATGCACAATTTAATGAAGGTGGATCATCCGATGATTCAGACGAGGAAATAATTATTATGAGATTACCCGGTGGTGTGCTGAAAAAAATATAATTCGCGATGGGAAAGAACTCGAAACGAGACGTCGAGTGAATCGTAGGAGAGAAAGGGGACATGCAACAATATGGGAAGATTACTTTGGGGAAGATAAGGTATATAACGAGTATTTTTTTCGAAGGAGATTCATGATGCGGTATAGTGTTTTCAATCGCATCCTTGAATCTGTTTGCCTTTATGATAACTACTTTGTTCAGAAGAATTATGCTTGCGGTCGTCAAGGTTTAAGCTCTCATCAGAAAGTGTTGGGGGCAATTCGACTGTTAGCTAATGGGGGTTCCCATGACGTGTGGTTTGAGCAGTACGCTATGAGTGAAACCACTCTATTAGAAACTGTTATTAGATTTACAGAGGCAATTGTACGAATTTTCGGTCCCCAGTACGGCAGAAATCCGACACACGACGACGTTACAAGGTTACTCGAACAAAATGCAAATAGAGGTTTCCCAGGAATGCTAGGCAGCATAGATTGCATGCATTAGCGTTGGAAAAATTATCCAACAGCATGGCACGCTCAATATAGTGGTCGTAAAGAGTCACCAACTATAATCCTTGAAGCGGTTGCCTCCTACGATCTTTGGATTTGGAAATCATTATTTGGTGTGCCTGGTTCTTGCAATGATTTGAATGTCTTGCACCGATCTAATGTCTTTCAAGAATTGTGTAATGGGATGGCAGCTCCCGTTAATTACAATGTTAACGGAAATTCTTACGACATGGGCTACTACCTTGGAGATGGCATTTACCCTCCATACGCTTCAATAGTAAAAATATTTAGGAACCAAAATGGTATTACAAAAAAACAGAAATTATTTTGCAAGTACCAAGAAGCGTGCAGAAAAGATGTTGAACGTGCGTTTGGTGTATTACAAGCTTGATTCGCTTTTGTTCGGGAACCTTGTAAATTATGGAATAGGGCGTCACTATCAATCATTATGAAATCCTGCATTATAATGCATAATATGATTATTGACGATGAACGTAGAGATTGTCCATGGCAAAATGAGTACGAATACAATGATGAAACACCTGTAATTATGAGGGGCCAAACTAATTTCTACGACTACCTCATATGGGACGCTAAGATAAGAGACGTAACTAAACATCAACAGTTACGAAATGATTTGGTAGAGCACATTTGGAACACCCACGGTGATGAAATGGTCGGTTGATGAATTTATTGTATTTTTTATTTTAACCATGGTTAAATGTTTTGTTTGTTCCATTTTCAATTTGTATTTGTAGGATTGTTGTAGTGATCATATACCTGTTATTCTATATAAAATAATGGTTTAACCGACAATATTATATAAGCGGAAAATTATTAAACAATACTCACATTTCATCTATTTAAGGGTGGCATTTCATTTATTAAGATGGATAGTGAATCACTCTCCATATACCGAAAAAAAAAGAAATACAATTATGAGGGTTCAATACATCATTTAAAAACACTACTAGTCATTAATTGAACCGCTTGGACCAGATGACCCGACAGAGTTCGATTGCAACTGAGATATTGCAGCTTCGATCGCAGCAACTATCGCTGTTAGGTCATTGAACCTTTTAAAATGAAATTGTTTTTGTATTTCATTCATATGGGTCATATCCAGCTCCATGATGTATGATTGCTCTCGTCCTAGGTGCACGAGCTGATCCTGCTTTTTGGTAAGTTGATAAGCTCGCTTCATCTGAATGAACGCATCCATTTGAGAGTCAAATTTAAGGACACGATTATTCTTCCACTCTTGCTTGCTTTTAAACATTGCATTGAAGTCTTCGCAATGTTTAAGTACTGCCGTGTTACAATCCAAGCTGTCAGAACGCGCTCGTTGACGTGCACGTTGTTTCTCACCCTTCCTGCCTGGGGGTCTATCTGGTATGTCTCGTACCCCCGGAGTATCATCTTCACGTACAGGTATAGGGCTGTCGTCGTTCCCCGCTGTATTTTCCAAGTTAAATTTTGATAAATCTTTTAAAATTTGATAGCAGTTATCGAACGTAAAATGTTTGTTGGTTTCGACACGATACGCGTCACGTGCATTAGTAACCGCTTGGAATTCGTTCGTCCCGCTTCCCATATTCTTCATTTGGTGAGAAATCTTTGCAATATATAGCATTATTTGATGCGATATATGATTATAACGTGTTGATAGCATGGATCTCGTACGAGTAATTTTAATTCCATGCGTGACGTTATACTCATCTTTCACAGTGTCCCAAATTGTACCCGATGATATTGAGTTTCCTTCAATACTTCGAGATGTATATTTTGCATAAATGGTACATAATACTTCATCCTCAAAAGGAGTCATATTTGGTTGTCTAGATGTACTGAAAATAATCGGTTGAGAGGAAGACATATTTTGTATAGAAATAAAATATATTTAGAATGAAAATAAGAAAATGGAACAGAAGACTCTAAAAATTTATAAAGGGTCATAATAATAAATTGTGAGAAACTTGGCCCCTATTTATAAACAAGAGTCCCAAAAGAGGCCCCAAACGGTGTTAGATTTTACAGCAGTAAAAAGGGTTTCCTGCGAACTTCTTTTGTTCGTAGGAATTCTTACGAGCTTCTGAAGTTCGTAGGAGCTTCCTACGAATAAAAGAAGTTCGTAAGAACTTCTTACGGACAAAAGAAGTTCGTAGGAAGTTCCTACGACCATCGAAAGTTCGTAAGAAGTTTTTACTGATTCCGCATACAACCGGTAACTTTACAAATCCCTTACCTTTCCTCTCTCCATTTTATCCTACTGCCTATCCCCATTGTACGTCTTCAAATTGGTAATTTCACCATTTTTTTTGTCCAAACTCTCCACCATTGTGGATGCTCTTAGGCCCCGCAATTCTACCAATTATATTGCTTTCTCTTTGTGTTGACAAATATTTCACATTGGACCACGCATGCTTTATAATTTTTTCTTTATTGGATCGCGTGTTCAATTGTCTCGAATAGTACTATTTTCTATATGCCGTCATTTTTATTTATATATATATATTTATATTTTTTAGTACGGATAAGTTGGTTGGACGAAACTATGTTATATATAATACGTCACTATACTTATGCTCTCAATTTCAAGAAGGTGGAAGCCAACGTGATGGGAAGTTAAATGCCTTGAGCAATTTTTGTTGGAATATAAATCTCTTGGACCCCGTGTAAAACCAATGTCAGTAAACAATCTTTTTTGCAGCAACATGTTGTCCGGTCATATCAACTTTGAATGAAATCTTATATATATAAACAATTTGAAGCACCTTATACTCTTGACTCACTTGAGTCTATATTGTATAAGTGTTCATCTAGTTTGGAAATTGTGACAAAATTATGTCTAACCTAGAATCCAAAGAACCTCAAAGCTTGCATTTCTATTTCATCTTTGATTAAAGGGACCTAGACCTAATTACCAACACTCACACACAGTAGAATGAATAATTTACATGTCATATTGCATATTAGTGTGTGTACATATATTGAGTGTGTTTAAATCCCCAATATTATTTTTAAATATTTTTTGGGATTTTTTAAAACATTTTAAAAATAAGGTTTTATTAATAAAACTTGGTTTTAAAAGGTTATGGGGTAAATTTGTTATTTTAGAATGTTGGTTTAATTGTCTCAAAGTTGGTTTGGGTAGAAACCAAAAGCGGCAGAGACTTCAGGGTTTACATTGTAATTACTTTAGACGCGCGTTTTATCTCGCCTCATATGCCAACATGTGTTAGCTTCTGATTGGTGAGAAGTGTGTTTCCTTGCTGAGACAAATCGAGTGATCATTTTCATCCCTTGGATCGTTCTTATCAACGTTCTGCATGTCTTCCATCATAATCCCTGTGATCCCCTTTGAACCAATCAGGAGAGCTTTAACCACCACATATCGTATGCCCTTGGATCTAAGTCAATTGAACTTGACTATATCTGGTCCCTTGATTTCAATCCTTATTCTCGAACCTTCCCAGCCTCTTATAAAAAGGCTCTTACTCTCAGCATTAGAAGACTTTTGCCATTTCGTCATTTGAGAGAAAAGAAAGAGAGAGTAGAGAGAGAGAGAAGAGAGAAACCAGAAGAGAGAGAAGAGTTAGAAACCCTAACCCTAACCCTAAATCGTCTACACAGTTCAAACCAAATATAAACCTTCAAACCTCTATACTTTACCAAACACAACCTTGAGTGTTTGAGTGTTTTAAAAGATGATTTGAGAGTTGGTTTGTTGGTGTAACCTCTTCTTCTTTGGATCTTGTTTCCAACTTAATCATTTTCTTAGATCTGTTGTTCTTGTATATAAAAATTTTCAGATCTGAGTTTTTTATGATATATTACACTTAGTTTGCATGTTTGTTTCTCAGCTTGAGAAATATTTTGTTGATTCATTTTCTGTAAATGTTTTTAACTTTGAAATCAACAAAAATGTTTTCTGTTTCTAGTTCTCTTAAAACTAAACCTTTGACCTAGTTTGGAATCACACTTGGAGGTTTTCAATCTCGAAAATCTTTTCAAAACTCTGAGATTGATTAAGATCTTGACTGTCTTCTAAGCAAGATATCCGTGGATTCTGGGATTGATTTAAAGGTCAAACAGGTTCAAAGTTTTGTGAGAAGAGAGAAAAAGAAAAATCACAGCATATATACTTATATGTAATTTGCTAGGACTGTTTGTACTTAATAAGTGTGAGTGTGTGCATGCATGTGTTAGAGAGCACCTCCACAAACACTTTCACACTACAACACGAAAAGTGTTGGTAATAAGATCTTGAGAAAAAAGAGTCGACGTAAAGAGCTTGAACAAATTGGAGTTAACAAACTGAGAGGACAACATCAACAATCAGAACTGCAGAGAAGTTATAAGGACACCAGAGGGTACATTCCTAAACTTATATAGGTCTGAGTTGTATGCATGTTTGTTATATAGTTTGTAACTGTTAAATTTGTTTATAGTGGATTTTTGTTTTACTCCATAGAGGGAGTCGTGGATGTTTCCTCCATTGGTGAGGTTTTACCACGTAAAAATCTTGTACTTAATCTTCCTACATCTTCTCATCTCATTCTTGGTTGTACTGGGTTTAAAAGCTTGTTTAAAACTGTTTAATAAACCTGTTATTCAAATCTTGAATAGATCTCGTACATACTGTATTAATAAACACATCTTGTGTTCAAATAGGTTTGTTTTTTCAAGAAAAGAGTTTCCTCAAAAAACAGCTCGGATTTACTTAAATAGTTTATTTTTAATAAACGACTTTAGTAACAGAATTTCAATTGGTATCAGAGTTTGGTAAACTTCTTTTAAAAAGATCCTGTGTTTCTGAAATTGTTTTCTGAAAATCAAATATAGACGAGAAAAATGAAAGATTTGGTAACTTGACCAGACCTCCTATCTTTGATGGAACCAATTTTGCTTACTGGAAAGTAAGGATGATTGCTTTCATTCAAGGAACTCTGGGAGATGATGTCTGGGACATTATTGAAAATGGTTACACTTTTCTTACAAAACCAGCCACTGAAGGAAGTAATGAGAGGGTTAAGAAAGTTTTAAGTGAGTTCACACAAGAAGAGAAACAAGTTTCTCGCAACAATAACAAAGGAAAGAATGCTATATTTATGTCTATAAATGAACATGAGTTCAAAAGAATCTCATCCTGTACCACTTCTAAGGAAGCTTGGGACACTTTAGTTACTGCTCATAAAGGTGACACTAGAGTTAAGGGTGCTAAAACTCAAATGCTCATACAACAGTATAATTCTTTAATTATGTCTGAGACTGAGTCATTTGATGACTTCTATATGAACCTGACTGATATTGTGACAAAGCTACATGCTAATGGGATAACATATGACAGACAAGAAATTGTGTCTAAAATTCTAAGATCATTACCACAGAAATTTGATAACAAAAGATATGCTATTGAGGAAATGTGTGATATCAATCTCACTCCTGAACTACTCAGTAGTAAATTAAGAACTGTGGAAATGGAACTGGAATTTAAGAAACAATTAACCCAGTCCCATAGGAAATAGACTAGTTCCAATCTAAGCTTCTCTTCTAAATTGATTAAGCCTGAGTTTTATACTTCCAATGATTATTCTGATGAGGAATGCGATATAGAGAGTTTGGACAATCAGATTGCCTTAATGTCACAACAGTTTAAGAAAATCATTAAATTTAGAAACAACATGGGAAATAAACAAGGCAAGTACAATTATCCAACTCCTTTCAATCACAGACCTCATGAGAAAAGCCATGACAAAAATCACAAGGACTCTCACACTAGACCTAACGGAAACCTTAAGAAGACAGAATGCTATAGATGTGGTAAACTAGGACACATTGCACAAGACTGTAGAGTTAACTTGAACACTCAAAACAAACACACTAGAGCCAACATTTGCAAAACATGGGATGATTCAAGTGAATCTGAAAATGAGGAACCTGAGTCATCTGATGTTTTTGACCCTTGCATGTCTTTCTTTGCTAAGATTATCTATAATGATGATATGCTTGTGTTTGTTAATGAGGATGAATATAGTAATTCTACTTCTGATGTTTTGAATACCGCTGTTACTGGTTTAGATGCTTTGATTACTGAGAATATTGCTATCTGTTCCTCGGGGTGTGTGAGTCAAAGGGAAAGCAATAATGACGACGTCAATGGGTGTGTGAGTACAAAGAATGAAGCCCTAGGGGTCATTTCACACACTACACTTAGTGACTCGGACAATGAAGACCTCCTAGATATTCACACCCTATATGCTAAAACTCTCAAGAAAAGCACTAGACTAGAAAAGATTGTGAAAGATCTCACTAAGAAGTTAGAAAATCTAAGCCTAATGGTTAAACTGAATGCTGAAGAATATACTACCCAATGTCTAACTCATGAAAGTGAAATTAAAATGTTTGATGAAAAACTCAGAAATTTGGCTGAAACAAATGAAATTCTGGAGAAAAAGTACAAAGGGACATTGTTAGAATTGGAACAAACTAAAGAAAAGACAGCAACTGTTTTCAAAAAATTTACAAAATTTGAAAATAATTCAAACTGTTTTGATGAATTTGTTGCTGAATCAAAAACCAATTTTGATGATCGAACTGGAATAGGGTTTGGCCCCAATTTGAAGACACAAACAAAATCTTTTGAACCTATCAAGTTTGTGTCAGGAGGCAAAAGGCCTATTGAAACATGCCCAGACTTTCATTCTCTAAAAACTGAGTTTGATTCAAAACATCAAAATTTTAACATTGGGGAATCAAGTTTCTCTAAACATGAAAGTTCACCTAAGGCTAAATACGTCTGCCCCTTTATTTGGAAGAGTGAGTCTGCGTTCAAGACTGTCCCACCTAGGAATAGAGTTCAACCTCAAAACTTCTCAAAACCTTTGTTTAGAGACTTTCCTAAGGAGACCCCAATTTTGAGCAATCTTTACTGCTCCTATTGCGACATATACGGTCATTCTTTTGACGATTTCTATGATGGGAGATTAGTTAAACCTGTCTATAATCCTCATATCTATCAGAACTTTAACTATTCTAGAAGGAGCCGCAATAATTATATACTTCCTAGACAACCAGATAAAAACTCTAATTATAGAAAGAGAAAGACCAAACCTAAAATAACATTTCCTAGAAGGATTCCTAAGCACTTTCCTAAACAAAATGCTCATGTTTTTCATAAAACTCAAAATCATGCACAAAACATTTTTCAACAAAAATCGAATGCTCGCAGATTTTATCAGTTGAGAGCTAATAAGCGCAAAATGAAAACTAGAGCTATTTAGGTTGGAAAAGATGATATATTACCTCAGATGAAGTGTAACATAGTTATTACTGCTTTAAAAGCTGAACACACATCATCTGGTTGGTATTTAAACTCTGGATGTTCTAAGCACATGACTGGGGATTATACTAAACTTTTAAACAAAACCAGCTTTGCTGGTGGAAAAGTTATTTTTGGTGATGGTGTATCATCTCAAATCATAGGCAAAGGAACTCTCCAAGAAGATGGACTTCATGTTCTTGAAAATGTCCTTCTAGTTAAAGGTCTTAAGGCAAATCTACTTAGTATATCGCAATTTTGTGACTGAGATCATACTGTTACCTTTTCAAAGAACAATTGCAAAATTTTAAATAAAAAAGGTGAATCATAATTACAGGATTCAGGACTCCCGACAATTGTTATACTGTCATGAACAAATCTAAAATCTGTAATGTTGCCAGAATGGATGACAACGAGATATGGCATAATAGAATGGGTCATATAAATTACGATAACCTCAGTAGACTGACCTCTCAAGAAATAGTTAGAGGAGTTCCTAAAATCAAACCCATTCCTAATATTGTCTGCGGTTCTTGTCAGGAAGGTAAAATTGTTAAGGCACCTCATAAGAAAGTTAATGATGTTCTTACCTCTAATCCCTTGGAGCTCATCCATATGGACCTAATGGGTCCCTCCCAAACTGTTAGTCTTTGTGGACACAGTTATATTTTAGTTATGGTTGATGACTTCACCAGATTTACTTGGGTAGCCTTTTTAAAAAAAAAGTCTGACACTTTTCAAACTTTTTTAAAAATACTTATTCGGATTGAAAATGAAAAGGACACTCAAGTAAATAGAATCCGTAGTGATAGAGGTGGAGAATTCAAAGACACTGGTATTATTGAATACTGTGACTATAATGGTTACAAACATGAATTCAGTGCTCCTAAGACTCCTCAAAAAATGGAATCGCTGAGAGAAAGAATCGTACCCTTCAAGAGATGGCACGTGTTATGTTACATGCCAAGAATTTACCTAAATACTTTTGGGTAGAATCTATTCGTACTTCATGTCACATCATAAATAGGGTCTATCTTAGAAAGACTTCCAAACAAACTCCTTACGAACTTTGGTATAAGAAAAAGCCCAATCTTAAGTACCTTAGAACTTTTGGTAGTACGTGTTATGTATGCAAAGATAGGGAACACTTGTCCAAATTTGAGAGCCGAGGAGATAAAGCTATATTGTTAGGATACTCACCTAAAAGTAGAGCCTATCGAGTGTATAATCTTCGCACTAAAACCTTGATAGAATCCATAAATGTAATTGTGAGTGACACTACTGTAGAGAGTAAGACTGGTGAATCAACTATTGAGGAAGAGCCTACAAATATTTTAGAAAATAACTCTCCTGAAATAGATGATTCATTACCAATTGAGACACCTGAAGTACCTAACTGGGTTTCTAAGGATCATCCCATAAATAACGTAGTTGGTAACCCTAGTGAGCCAGTGCGTACAAGATCCCAACTAAGAAACTATGCACATTATGCATGTTTTTTTTCCCTTGTGGAACCAAAGAATTTAAATAAGGCATTGAATGACTCTCACTGGATTTCTTCTATGGAGGAGGAACTTCTTCAATTTGTCATTCATGATGTTTGGTATCTTGTTCCTCGTCCTGATCACAAAAAGGTTATTGGCACACGTTGGATTTTTAAAAATAAGTCTGATGAAAGTGGGATAATCATTAGAAATAAAGCTAGATTAGTTGCTCAAGGATACTCTCAAATTGAAGGAATAGATTTTAACGAGACCTTTTCTCCTGTTACTCGGTTAGAATCTGTTCGTCTGCTCTTTGCTATAGCTTACCACATGCATTTTACACTTTACCAAATGGATGTCAAATCTGCATTCCTTAATGGAATATTGACTGAAGAGACCTATGTAGAACAACCTAAAGGGTTCATGGACCCTCAATATCCAAATCATGTATTTCGTCTTAAAAAGGCTCTGTATGGCCTTAAACAAGCACGTAGATCTTGGTATGAGCGTCTTTCCAGTTTCCTCTTAGATAAAGGTTTCAAAAGAGGTGGAAATGATCAAACTCTTTTTGTCAAACATTTTGACAAACACATCATTATTGCTCAAGTTTATGTTGACGATATTATCTTTGGATCAACTTCTCCCTCAGAAGTAAAATCCTTCTCTGAAACTATGCATAAGGAATTTCAAATGTCCCTTATGGGGGAGTTACAATTCTTCTTAGGCCTTCAAGTCAAATAAAATTCAGAAGGATTATTTGTATCGCAATCTAAGTACGCTTTAGAGATAGTAAAGAAATTTGGCCTCGAGAGTGCTAAAGATGCTAAAACGCCCATGAGTACTACGATAAAACTATCCAAAGACGAAACTGGAAAATCCGTAGATCCTACTCTATATCGTAGTATGATAGGAACCTTACTATATCTTACTGCCTCGCGTCCTGATATTATGTATGCTGTGTGTGTATGTGCTCGTTATCAAAATAACCCTAAAGAGAGCCATTTGAATGCTGTCAAACGTATCATTAAATATGTAAAAGGCACTCTGAATCTAGGACTTTGGTACACTAATGACACACCAAGCACTATAATTGGGTACACTGATGCTGACTAGGCTGGGTGTACTGATGATAGTAAAAGCACATCAGGAGCATGTTATTATATAGGTAATAACTTGGTAGGATGGAGTAGTAAGAAACAAAACTGCACATCACTCTCGACAGCCAAATCTGAATACATAGCCGCTGGCAGCTGTTGTGCTCAATTACTGTGGCTTACACAAATGCTAAATGATTATGGTATTCAAGAAAACCAATTGCATCTCTATTGTGATAATCAAAGTGTGATTAATATTTCTAAAAACCCTGTTCAACACTCGCGAACAAAACACATTAAAATAAGACATCATTTTATACGCGAATTGGTTGAAACTAAGGAATTAGAAATCAATTATCTTCCTACTGATCTACAACTTGCAGATATGTTTACCAAACCGTTAGATTACAATCGATTTATTTCTTTGCGTAAATCTATTGGTATGGTGTGTGCTGATTAATCTCTTTGTTTTTTTCCCTTTGTCCATTTGAGACAAAATGGGGGAGAAATTTGAGTCTCTAATGATTCTTTATATATGCTAAACAACTTGATCCTAGTGATTCATTGCAGGTGTTTGTACAGCTTTACTCAACAGTTGTAATAGGGTATTCAATTGTAAATAGTTGAGTTATGTACTTTTATTTTTTAGGATTTGGGTAGATAGAATCTTTGCAGGAATAGGTTTTTCTTATCTTTTGTCGCCCTACGAGTCCTAGTTGACTCAAAGGAGATTTTGTCTCATATTTCCAAAGGGGGAGATTGAAGCACCTTATACTCTTGACTCACTTGAGTCTATATTGTATAAGTGTTCATCTAGTTTGGAAATTGTGAAAAAATTATGTCTAAATCCAAAGAACCTCAGAGCTTGCATTTCTATGTCATATTTGATTGAAAGGACCTAGACCTAATTACCAACACTCACACACAGTAGAATGAATCATTTACATGTCATATTGCATATTAGTGTGTGTACATATGTTGAGTGTGTTTAAATCCCCAATATTGTTTTTAAATATTTTTTGGGATTTTTTAAAACATTTTAAAAATAAGGTTTTATTAATAAAACTTGGTTTTAAAAGGTTATGGGGTAAATTTGCTATTTTAGAATGTTGGTTTAATTGTCTCAAGGTTGGTTTGGGTAGAAACCAAAAGCGGCAGAGACTTCAGGGTTTACATTGTAATTACTTTAGACGCGCGTTTTATCTCGCCTCATATGCCAACATGTGTTAGCTTCTGATTGGTGAGAAGTGTGTTTCCTTGCTGAGACAAATCGAGTGATCATTTTCATCCCTTGGATCGTTCTTATCAACGTTCTTCATGTCTTCCATCATAATCCCTGTGATCCCCTTTGAACCAATCAGGAGAGCTTTAACCACCACATATCGTATGCCCTTGGATCTAAGTTAATTGAACTTGACTAAATCTGGTCCCTTGATTTCAATCCTTATTCTCGAACCTTCCCAGCCTCTTATAAAAAGGCTCTTACTCTCAGCATTAGAAGACTTTTGCCATTTCGTCATTTGAGAGAAAAGAAAGAGAGAGTAGAGAGAGAGAGAAGAGAGAAACCAGAAGAGAGAGAAAGAGTTAAAAACCCTAACCCTAACCCTAAATCGTCTACACAGTTCAAACCAAATATAAACCTTCAAACCTCTATACTTTACCAAACACAACCTTGAGTGTTTGAGTGTTTTAAAAGATGATTTGAGAGTTGGTTTGTTGGTGTAACCTCTTCTTCTTTGGATCTTGTTTCCAACTTAATCATTTTCTTAGATCTGTTGTTCTTGTATATAAAAATTTTCAGATCTGAGTTTTTTATGATATATTACACTTAGTTTGCATGTTTGTTTCTCAGCTTGAGAAATATTTTGTTGATTCATTTTCTGTAAATGTTTTTAACTTTGAAATCAACAAAAATGTTTTCTGTTTCTAGTTCTCTTAAAACTAAACCTTTGACCTAGTTTGGAATCACACTTGGAGGTTTTCAATCTCGAAAATCTTTTCAAAACTCTGAGATTGATTAAGATCTTGACTGTCTTCTAAGCAAGATATCCGTGGATTCTGGGATTGATTTAAAGGTCAAACAGGTTCAAAGTTTTGTGAGAAGAGAGAAAAAGAAAAATCACAGCATATAGACTTATATGTAATTTGCTAGGACTGTTTGTACTTAATAAGTGTGAGTGTGTGCATGCATGTGTTAGAGAGCACCTCCACAAACACTTTCACACTACAACACGAAAAGTGTTGGTAATAAGATCTTAAGAAAAAAGAGTCGACGTAAAGAGCTTGAACAAATTGGAGTTAACAAACTGAGAGGACAACATCAACAATCAGAACTGCAGAGAAGTTATAAGGACACCAGAGGGTACATTCCTAAACTTATATTGGTCTGAGTTGTATGCATGTTTGTTATATAGTTTGTAACTGTTAAATTTGTTTATAGTGGATTTTTGTTTTACTCCGTAGAGGGAGTCGTGGATGTTTCCTCAATTGGTGAGGTTTTACCACGTAAAAATCTTGTACTTAATCTTCCTACATCTTCTCATCTCATTATTGGTTGTGCTAGGTTTAAAAGCTTGTTTAAAACTGTTTAATAAACCTGTTATTCAAATCTTGAATAGATCTCGTACATACTGTTTTGTTGAAGACATCTTGTGTTCAAATAGTTTTGTTTTTTCAAGAAAAGAGTTTCCTCAAAAAACAGCTCGGAGTTACTTAAATAGTTTATTTTTAATAAATGACTTTAGTAAGAGAATTTCACAATTGTTATCTCTGTATGAGAAGTTACCTAGACCCGCCCCATGAAATAAAAACTATATATATTTTTATCTCATCAGCTCTTTCTTATATCAGACCAATCTCGAGCAGCACACAACCTCCTATCAAATGATGTTGATAATTTTCAATCTAAAACGAATCAGATACATTTTCTACAATATTTGTTTTATCAAATGATATATATATACAGTCCTACTCTTGTGTGAATCAGTCCGCATTTTAAGAGTGTGGACCGAACATGTGTCACCTGACGGTGAACCCAGAAAAGAGAGAGAATGTGCCTATAATTTAGGCGATAATTTCTAAGCGCACCGTTAGGTGACACATGTCCAGTCCGCATTCTTAAAGTGCGGACGAATCCACACAAGAGCATTATTATATATATATATATATATAGAGGGAGGCTCACCTACATCATGCTTTATACATCACCCATGCATCACGCCTAATTTCAAGCCCTAAAAAACTTTTTTTTTTTAAAATTTTATATTTCTCCCATGAAATTAACCTTCCAATCAACCCATATGAAAAAAATTAGGTCAAAATACATTTTGTAGCTATTTTAAAAAAATCCACAAAAAACTGCTAAAAATACCTTATTTTTAAGGGTCTGCGCCAGCAGTTTTTTGTGGATTTTTTAAAAATAGCTAAAAAATGTATTTTGACCTAATTTTTTGTATATGGGTTGATTGGAAGGTTAATTTCAAGGGAAAAATATAAAATTTGAAAAAACATTTTCTAGGGCCTAGAATTAGGTGTGATGTACGGTGTGATGTATAGTGCATGATGTAGGTGAGCCTTCCTCTCTCTCTCTCTCTATATATATATATATATATATATATATTATTTATCTTGGACAGAGTTTGATCAGATATATCATCAAATAGACTACTCTTTCTCTCTTTGGTGCTACTAATTTTATTTTGCAGAAATTCTACCATCTTATCTACTCATATAAAGAGTCACTACTTTGGGAGGTCAATCTTTTCCTAACAATGATACATAATTACACATACCATTTTCATGTCACAACAGTTATATTTTTATTTTGAGAAGACAAATGAGATTTTAGAAGATCAATATTCAGGCTATCTTCATCAGAAAATCAAGAGCTTTTAATGCTAACAAGCGTTGTGTCTAACATCTAGTTTTTGGAATTGCTATTTAAGTATTAAAGTGCTTATTTGAACACTATAAGACTAGAACATTTGAGACCAATAGCAAGACACTTGAAAGTTTATTGAAGAGCATTTGAATTTATAATTCTGCTACATCATTCAAAGTGAGCAATTAGTTTTATTCTGCTCATTCAAGAGAAGACTAGCGCCCACATCAATATTATTTATTGAAGTCTCATTGAAGAAGAAACTCAGATTATAAATTGTATTTAAAAAGTTTTATTATTGTACCTTGTACTACAAATTCAGATTCTTTTGAAGCTTTGATAAAGCTTCGGCTGTAACGATGATTGATTCTTACCCGCAAGTGGGTCACGGGGTTTGAAGCTAGGAGTTAGCTTGCAAATGATTGTACGAGGTGGGTTGATTATACTCGAAAGTAGATAAGGTTTAGTTAAGCGCAAAGGAGACGGGGGCTCTAGGCGCGTGGATGTAGATCGGGATTTGATTGAACCACGTTAAATTTCGGTGTCGTTTAATTTTCGCACTTTATATTTATTTATTTGCTTGTGCTTGTTTATTTTTATATTTTCAGCACTCATATTTGCAAATAATTAAAATCCAAAAATTAGTAAAGTTATTTTAAGATTAAAATAATTATTTTTGAATTAAATAATTAATTTCAGAATATCAATTAATATTAAATTAAAAAATTCTTTATATATTTATTAGCTGTTAAAATCTGTAAATTTAACTTGTTATAATTTATTTGTAGTATTTAGTTGATATTCATTGTTTTAATCACTTAAGATTTATTAATCTGAAAATTGAATCCCGTCCATTAAAATTAAATATTTTCTGAAATTTAATTTAACCCGAAAAGTTTGCAAAATTCCAATTCACCCCCTCTTGGGCATGTTTCTGGGCAACACTAGTAATTACTCTCAGGATTGAAAACTGGATGTGGATAAGCTAATAGTGAATCAAGGTAGTTCTTCGAAGGTGATGTACCTAGAGCTTTTTCACAAGCTCAATCTCATGATTACAGACTTGAAGGAAATCATCGTTCCACTGATCTGCTTTACTGGAAAGACGACCATGCCATTGGGAAAGGTAGTCCTATCTGTAAGGGTAGGAAACATCTTTAAACTCATTGAGTTTTTGATGGTAGACATTGACTCGCCTTATCACGCCATCCTCGGGAGAGTGTGGATGCACGCCATGAGGGTAGTACCCTCCACTTACCATAAAAAACTCAAATGCATTATAGGGCGGGAAATAATGGAGACCGGAGGCGATCAGGCACTGCTTGGAAATGCTACTTCGCTGCCATTAGGCCTAAGCAAGAGAAGAAGAAAGAAGAGTAAGTCATGCTAGAAACATCTCAGAATGGAGCCACTCCATCCAAATAGCAACTAAAGTATGGAAAGCCAGGGGTAGAAGATATAAGGATTGACTCGCAGACATAATTATGAAGAAATTGAAAGAGCTAGTTTTTGATGAAAGACGACCAGAGAGGAAGTTTCTAATTGACATAACTTTGTCCGACCAAGAAAGGAAGGATGTAATTACTTTTCTAACATAAAACCTAGATGTTTTCGCGTGGGAACCATATGACATGACTGGGATTGATCCCAGAGTCACATGCCATCAATTCCAGGTTGACCCAGCATTTCCATCGATCATCCAGAAGGCTCACCGCACTGTCCCAAAGAAGGCCAAGACAGTGGAAAATGAGGTAGGAAAACTTTTGGAGGCCAGGTCCATCAGAGAAGTTCAATTCCCAAAATGGCTCATAAACTTGGCGGTGGTCCGAAAGATCAATGGGTGGTCGGAGAGTTTGTGTAGACTTCACTGACGTCAATAAATCTTGTCTGAAATATAGTTTCCCTCTACTAAAAATATATCAATTGGTCGACGCCACAATAGTCCATGAGTGGATGAGTTTCCTAGATGCCTACTCGGGGAACCACCATATCCCACTGTTCGGCCTCGACCAATATAAGACTTCATTTATCACTCCACTGGGCTTATACTGTTATCAAGTCATGCCTTTTGGAATAAAAAATACTAGAGTCACATATAAAAAATTGGTTACTAATATGTTCAGAGAGTAAATATGAGAGACGATGGAGGTACACATTGACGATACGCTCGTCAAAAGTAGTCACAAAGACGATCATCTGAAGTACTTAGAGAAAAATTTTGGAATCCTTAAGCACTACCATATTAAGCTCAATGCGATAAATGCTCATTTGGGTTCTAGTCCGAAAAGTTCCTTGGCTACCTGGTCACTAAAAAGGGGATTGAGGTAAACCCTGACCAGATAGTTACGATTAATAACTTTCAGTCGCTAAAGACGTTATGAGAAATTCAAAATCTAATTGGGATTCTGGAAGCTTTGAACCGTTTCATCTCTAAGTCATCTGAGCATTTCATAATATTCTTTTAATAGCTAAATAAGGAGAGGGGACTCATCTGGAACAACAAATGCTCAAAAGTCCTAAAAAATCAAGTTTTACTTGAGAAAACCTCCTTTGTTAGCCATTCCATAGGGGAATCTCTACCTCTACCTAGAAGTTTCAAGCCATGCAGATAGTTCAACCTTGGTTTGTAAGAAATAAGGAGGATAATTCCTCGTTTACTATGTCAACAAGACGCTTCTAGATGCTGAGCAGCACTGCCTCCCATTGGAGAAACTAGCCAACTTATTGGTCATCGCGTCCCGAAAGTTAAAGCATTACTTTGAGGCCCATTTCATCACAATCATCATCTCTTTCCCCATTAAATATATTCATCGTGAGGCCGACCTATCCAGACGCATGTCCAAATGGTCAATCGAACTTGGGGGCATAATAGCTACGCCAATGCCTTAACAGTTCTATGCTCAGTGGTGGTCTCAAATCTAAGTAGAATAATTGAAGTGGAATTCCTTAACAAACCTAGAATTATGAAGACAGTGGTCCTCGAGCACCTTCTCGTCGTGGAAGAGGGTCCGAGCTAGATGGATTTGATAATTTCTTATATGCAGAACGATACCTAGCTGGCCGACAAAAAATAATCTCATCACGTCAGGGTAAAAGTTGCACGATTCTACCTCGATCCTGGGGGGAAAGTCTATAAAAGATCCTTTACAGGTCCTTTCATTCATTGCGTAAATCTAAAAGATGTTGACCAAGTTCTGTAGGAACTACACGATGGGATTTATTGGAGCCACGTAAGAGGAAAAACTTTTGCTTTTAGATCAATCAAAGAAGGAACTGGTGGCCATACATGAAGAAAGACGCAAATACTTGCGCCTAGAAGTGCGAAAAATGCCAAAATTTTTTCCCATACTTCACCAACCAGCCAAAAACTTAAAGCCACTAACTAGCTCGTGGCCATCGCCTAGTGGGGGCTGAATATTATAGGGCCACTCCCAATTATTCCAGGAAATCACAAGTACTTACTGATCAGCACAGATTATTTCACAAAGTGGATTGAAGCAGAGTCACAGACAAACATTAATGACCCTAATATGATCAGGTTCATCTCAAGCAACATCATAACACGCTTTGGGGTTCCCAGGACAATAATAACAAACAACTATACATAGTTTAAAAGCAAACATTCCCAAGGTTTTCGCAGTGATCGTGGAATCAAATACCATTTCAATTCTATTACTTAACCCCAAAGCAATGGCTAAGAAGAGGCTTCCAAAAAAATGATGCTTGACGGCTTAAAAAAAGGTTGAAAGAGAAAAAGGATCTTGGATGGATGAACTTACCATATTCTCTGGGCATATCATACTACACCATGGAGGCCAACTGGGGAAACGTCCTTTGCTCTAACTTATTGGATAGAAGCCATAATCCCCCTCAAAGCTCATCTGCGAATCATAAAGTCCACTATTGGCCAGTAAGATTTGAATGATGAAGCTATGAGCGCTGAACCTGACCTAACAGAAGAACGATGGGAAATGCCATGATAAAACTGGCCTCCTACCAATAGTAGTTAGCCAAGCAGTAAAACAAGGGTGTCAGTTCGAAAAAATTCCATATCAGTGACTATGTCCTCAGAAAAGTCCTCGGCAGTGCTAAAAAACCTTCGAACGATAAGTTAGGAACTAACTGGGAGGGACCATTTAAGGTGTTCAGAGACGACCTGTAGGGAGCCTATCATTTGGAAACAATAGAGGACATGGAGATACAAATTTTTATCTCAGAGCTTATGATGCTTTCAGTTTGATTTAACACTTTTAATAAAAGCCAAGTTGATTCAGTTTATTTCTTAACATTATTCCAAAATGGCAGGCTTACATTTTAAATTAACATCGATTAACATTACCTTAGCTTAATTATAATTGTGAATTGGTTAATTATAATTAAACCTAAGGTCTCCAGGTCTTCGTCATGAAAATACAAAGACCTCATGAATTTCCCAAGCAAATAAAAGACCTACGGGGGATCCCTAGGCATTGAACAAACCCTACTTTGGTTGGATAGAATCCTTAATGGGTGGATGGCCCTTAAACCGGGTGCATTTTTATCATAGTCTGTTCTAGGCCTAAGGTAGTGTGACAACAAAACCTAAAATGTAGTATTAGAATATAAAACACATGCTCAACATAAGGGAACATAAAATGCAAAAGGATGATTTTAAATAAATAACTTGTTACAAAAAGTCATATGTGACAAAAATATCATTTACAATAGTAAAAGTGAAAAATAAGATGATCTGCATAATGTTATGATAGGCTGGCGAGAATAATAACAATGGATCTTCGTCGATTATCGTCAGGATTTGGTCAAAATTCATCACCTCTCTCATGGGAGGATAAGTATCTCTTGGCTAGTTGAAGAGGAACAACGTCTAAAGGAACTCATCTTTCCTCGCTGCCAAAGGGAGGATGTCGATAAGACGGGCAATCAACTTGTACATATACCAAAGTTGAGAGTCTTTAGGAACCTTCAACACCCGTAAGGCATTCAACCAACCTGTTTATGTGCTACACTATTTGCCTCATCTAACCTAATAGGGGTATCCATCCAACCTTCCTTACAACCAGTAGACCATACTTATTGGGGACCCATTCTGAATAGATAGCACAACTTAACAATATCACGTGGCTAAGGCCCATCACTATAACACGAGATCTTCGACCGGTGTCCTCTATTTCATCGAGATGCTTCTTAAGATCATTATTCTCAACTTGGAGGATGCCCCCAACATCTACAATGTCCTTTTACCCAACTAGCCGGGCCTTCAAGGAATTCACCTCCTCCTCCATAAGGGTGCCTACGTCCTCTAAGTCTTTCACATCGTATTTTAACTTGGTCACTAAATAAAACTAGTATTTGTAGCCACTGGTCATCTTTCAGGGCCTTGTGAATAGAGACAAAAGCTCAGCGAGCTTAGGCACTTGCATCCAGACCAAGGAGGATGTCAAGGTTGCTAGCAAAAGAAGGAATGTACTGGCAACATTTGCATACTATAAAAAGTAAGAACAAAGGAGGAAGATTCAACAATAATTTAGGAAGAAATTGAAATTCACAAACAACTTTCATTGATAATACTCAAAATGGGAAACGCCCTTACAAACTGAAACCAAGGGGAAAGTACAAGAGCATATAAATTGATCTTCCTTAACTATGTTTCCTTGCTCGTCACCTGCTCTTTGGTCTTTGGGGCCTTGCCTTTGGTAGCTGAATCAGTGGTCTGGTTGGCCGGGGCATCTATTATGGCCTCAAATCAGTCTTTGGTGAAGAAACAGGGTGATGCTTGCCAAAGAGTTTTGAGTCATCTGGGACATTCATCCTCACTAAAGCAGCATCCCAACCCTTCTTGATGTTGATTTTTTGATGAAGGGCAATTGGCGTATTGCATCCTCAAAGGCCTCAATATATCCCTTGTCATAATTGGCCTCCTTGGCCGAAGATAGGTCTTTGCATTCTTTCTTCAAACGATTAGACTTAGCCTTCAACTAATCGGTGGCGACCTTTAACTGATCGTGATTGCTCCTTAGTGTGCACATGACATCATTGGTGAATTTATTCTCTTCACCATAAGCCTTCTTAATAGAAGTGAGGGCTTCCTGGGAATTTTACAAATCCACCACTAGATCATCATTTACTCTGGACTGATCCAAAAGGCTATCCATGATAAAGACAAAATCTGCCACAAATTGCAAACAAGTAAATAAGAAACATGTTAAGAACATAAAAAAGGCATCCAACCACTTTAGAGTAGAGCAAAAAGAATTTTTGTCTTACTAGGGATAGCGCCTAAGCGGCGTGGGATGAAAGCTGATCATATGACAACTATTTGATCTCCTAGTGATTTGTAGCGATAACTGCCCTCTTCGACAGGCCATAGGCCAGTGAGGGGTTTTTGGCCACTAAAATCACCTATGAAGTCCTCACAGATGAGGAGGTGTAACCTTTATCGGAAGGTTGCAGAGGCATGGACGTTTTCTCTTTTTTTATTTTTCTCTCGAAATGTTAAGTCCGAGTTGGTGGTCGAAGGGCCTTCTTGCTCAATCCTCTTCATGAACTTGGTCTTAGGGGAGGTGTCACTGATATCATCATTAATTATATAATTCTTTTCTTGGAGGCCATTGAATCTTCTTCATCTGCAGGAATGGACTCGAAGTCTATAGATCCACAAGAAGAGGAGAAATAATCTTACTCACTTGGTGAAGGGAGTGGAAGATTAAGATTACTATCTAGTGGACGAGCTATGAAGATGCCATTGAAGTTCTTATACTCAAGCAAGAGAGATGCAGATCCAGGATGGTCACTACCTTGAAACAATGATTATCTCAAATTCGAGACTTTCATCAGGTCTTCCTTATTGATGTGGGCAAGATAAGGCTCTTTCTTTTTTGATCGAGATGCTCAGATAAAAAGACAAAATATTATCATTCACCACACAATCAAGAGAAAATTAAAGGAAGGCATAAAAGAAAATTATTAACCTATGTCACTCCCCCATTCTGGGCACAGAGACCCATGGTACTGTTCTCCCTCTAGAAGATAAGGATGTTGCCTATTACGAGCAATAAAACCTTGATCATAATATCCCTTATTGGAATTAGGAAGGTTAACTACCAGTACCCTGTCAGCCTTCCTCACCTTCTGGTATAAAATACCATTCATTGTGTGAGACCAGGAATAACAAAACCTAATTTTTGGTCCCATATAGTTCATTAATTCTATTAACCCCATTGATAATTCTCCATGTATTGGGAGCACACTGGGCAATAATAACAACAAAAAAATCATAAAATTCTGAAAAAGTTGGTTTGGGAGAAACATTATTTTCCCCTGAACCATTGAAAGAGTGTGTATCCAATGGCCACCATTAATTGCAATATAATTTCTGGGCATAGGGGACATTCGATTATAATCCAAGAAGGAATTGAATAAGTTTTTCTAAAATCCTCCAAGTTCTTCCCGTTCACAGTATCAATGATTTTTATAAAATAGGAGAGGAAAATAAGAATACACAAAAAATATAAGTAGGAAGAATGATAAAGATGGGAAAGCAATAGGAGAGAAAGATGACTTACAGAATGAACTAAGAGAACATGAGCTTCAGAGACTTTTTGAGAAAGAATATAAGGCACAATGGTGGTATAGAGTTTGAAACAAGTGAGGATCGAGTTCTAAGAGCTCAATCATAAGGAACAACACTCATGATTGGTTTTGGCGGTACATTTTTTTCATGGACCAACGTACCCCTATCAATTTAAATTAATCACGAGTGTGTCCGAGCATGATTCTTAGGCTTTGGTTTAACATTGGGCCAACAATGAATGTAAAAATCTTTGGCCCATCGTTAACAGAGAATTTAAGTGGCAATTGTGGGGGCAAAACCATAAGGGCCTGATTTTTGACAGCCTAAATAGGCCCAACACGCTGCTCTAGTCAAATTCAATGTTGCATGGATAAACACGAGTATATCATGTGGATAAATGAAGACTCATTTGGTTACCTATTTTCTCAAAGGAAATAAACTAGAATCACCAATGAGCCAATGAGAAGCTAGGTGAGTTATTATATTACTCACCTACTTTTTACTATAATAAATACAACCCTCAGCCTGGGGCAATGAGGCATGTAATTCTGAACCTCTAACGAATTAATAAAAATTGAGAAACCCCTCCGTGGATGGAGGCAGTTACCGAATCATGAAAATATTACGTGTTGCACCTAATATTTTACTCTTTCATTCCTTTTTCTCTTTAGAAATATTTAATTGTGATTTCTTACACTTACACCCCTGTAAGATTTTGAATATCCTAGTCACTATTTTTTAATCGATAACCTTCCCTCTCGTACTTTCAGCCCATATCATTTTAATCCAAATGTGCTTACGGTTCTAACATAATGGATAAATAAACAATAATAACCTTTTAAACATTAGTAATTTACATCAAATTAACCTTATCTCATATATGTACAACATATTTATGTTGTCAAACACCTAAATACAAGCAACCAAAAACATACACACCAATAATTACGTCCACTGATTACGTCAGTTGGATTCTCATAATACCACTGACCTCATCCCTCCCCACACCACCCCACCCAACAAACGCAAACAATAACCTTCTCTATCGATTTTTCTCTCCTATGACATCCTCTCTCCCTCTCCGCACCTCTCTTCTATCTTCTCCCATTCCATAAGGATTTTGAATAGTTGAATCAATTTGGTTCAAATTTAGGATTAGGTTTTAATTGTTTCTAATAGATGTTGGAAGGTTTAGAGAGTTGAATCAATTTAAAAATTTAAATTTGTTTGGTTTGGTTTAGTTTTGGTTTGAACAATTAAATCGATTTGAATATTTGAACCGTTGAAGTGATTTGAAGCTTGTTAAATAAATTTTTGGAGATTTGAACAATTGAGTCAATTTGGTTGAGTTTTAGGACAATTTGAAATTTGATTTTCTTTTTGGCTTTTTATTTGTGTAATGGTGGTGGTGGTTTGAGTTTGGCTGCTTTGTTCTTATGCGATCATTTTGAGGGTTTAGAAGTGGTGGTGTAATTTTTATGGAGCAGCATTAGCGACGGTGGTCACGAGTTAAAAGTAATGGAAATATGATGGATTGTTAAATAATTGTTAAAATGAATTATGGATTAAATATATTGAAGGGTAGTTTAGTCATTGAATAAAATAGTAGTTGACATGTGCAAGTCACATGCCTCAGCTATGTTAATTTGGATGAAATCTTAATGGAACTGGGTTAAATTGAAACGGTTTGAAAGTACAAGGGAGCAAGTTGATGTGTAAAAAAGTATAGAATAGTGACTTGAAATTTTATTAGGAAGTTTGGTGTAATTTATTGATAAAAATATTAAAAACACACTAGGATGCATTTCCAAGGCTATTATGTCACGGTCTATATCGTCTAGGAAGGGCTGAGGACTCTAGCTGGTATTGAGTGTCTTACACTATGTTGTACCAATGCAGGAGGACACCACGCTCCATTCGGATCGTATCAAGATCAATACGTGGGGAAGCAAGATCCTACCTAGCCTACCTTAGTGCATGCAACATATGTCGTAGATGGCGGTGTCGATCTTGCATCCGATGTTACATCCTTCTATCAGACTATGATTTATCAGGACCTCTTGACACAATTGACTTTGGTATTTTTCCTATATTAATGACATAAGTTAATGAATTTGAAATAGTAATGTAGTATAAGTAAAATGTGATCATACAAACATATAAAATTTTACCTGCGATAGTGGGTACAAATTCAACATAATACCTAAGATGTGTTCAACTAAATTCTTAGGTCTGTGTGTTCATGGTGGATTGGTACATCAACATATATGTATAGAAAGAAAGTAAAAGACATGAGATATAAAAAGAGGACACATGTGTTTAAGTGGTTCGGCCTTGGCCTACGTTCACTGTGAAAAGTGAGGAGTGTTTCATATAAACATGGGTTGGAAGCCATTGCAGGATTATAGGTTCTCTACCTTTCTCCCTCTATAATTATAATTTAGCAATATAACAATAGATCAATAATAATTGATACGTTGAGAAGATTGTGTAATGGGTCTTTTATAGCGTTGGGGGTGCGGAATGTCACCCATAACATGCAACCTACATGCATGAGGTAGGCAAGACAACGGGAGAGCGACAGTTGTATATCACATGTGTAATCCATAATGAAAAATTATTCCCCTCATGTGGGGCTGATTTGCTGCAACAGTTTTGGCCACATGTTCCATCACTGTCCAGATTACGTGTTCCACACGAGTTGTTGGTGTCAGTGCTATAAGGTCTCGTCTTGGTCGAGACTACTGGTGTAGGTTTTAATAAGGACGAAGCTAAGACTGATGTTTGATCCCTATTAAAAATGATCGGTGATTGATTTCTCAAAACGGTGAAGGTGTATGAGGCCGTAATGTAAGTCCAATAGTGACCTCTATCATTGGTGACGAATGTCGTCGGGAGGGGGTCTCTAAGGCTGAGACCACTTAATTAAAACCGCTGAGATATGGGGTACACAATAGGACGAGCCTAAGTTAAACTGGGAAAGGGCATGTTACTAGGTTGATTCTCATCTAGATGAGGTCGTACTTATGTTTATCAATCACCCTAGACCTTAGTCTTCAATGCTATTGGGAGGCTGAGGTGTAAAGTCATCTGTTGTCTTGCAATTAGATGTACCCTCAGTTTCAGAGTATATCTCTATGATTTGAGTGGACTAGCGTGATGTCAAAGGCACCATTTCATAGTCTAGCAAAAGTGTTGTTTTAACGTCCTAGGTATACACCCGTCACTCCATGGTTGACATGGCATGTTGTCCAAGTAGTGACGGCGATAAGTGAGTTTTTGGGCCTTGTGCCCTAGTGATTTCCTTTGGAAATCATGCTCCACTTAATCTATTTTAAATACCACAATTCTTCTTTCTCTCTCCTTTTTCCTTTATTCTTTAATTTTTGGGCGATTACAACCAGATTCTCTCTCTCTCTCTCTCTCTCTCTCTCTCTCTCATTTTCCAGTGATATTACTCCGCTTTTCTTTCTCCTTTCCGGCGCTTTCTAGTTTAGGTAGCTTCATTTCTTCCCCTTTAGTTAATATATTAGCGCCTTTTTTGGTATATCATCTTCATTTTTTTCGGTAGCTTGTTTGGTTTTCCTACCACCTCTTCTGGTGGTGCTAGGGTAAAGCTAGGAGTTTTAAGGTTGCACTTGGGTTACATTTGGCCTTGCAGTTGGGAGTTTGAAAAAGTTAGGCTTTTAGACACTGTTAAGCCATCTAGTGAGCTTTTCGGCATAGTTTTCTGACGAAGTTTCTTATTTTCTTGATTTGTTCAAGTTAAAATCATTTCAACTTCTTTTGTAGATTTATAAGTCAACTGTGGTCAAATACCACTTTAGTTTTTCATGTATCGAAGACTGTACGAGCTAGGAGAGAATTTTCCTTATCTGAGAGAGTGAATATTACGAGAAACCCTTAAGTCCGAGTCCGAGGCCGAGGTTAATAAAAAGGCAAAAGTCGAGTCGATACTTCCATTAAATACTGTACCCTTGTCTGTTGTTCATCCCCCTTTGATCTTAACTTAATCCACTTTGGCCGAGCCTAGGATTATAATTTCCTTCAGTGATTTTATGTGTAGTGCATCATCTCGGGATTCTTTATCCACTTATTCCTCACGTTATAGCCCTGATCACATTCCAAAACCTTCTAACTATCGACAGAGAGATGGGACTAACACCTTCGAGGAAGCCATGGGTGTTCCGAACAATCGATTGAACGATAGTGGAATAGCTAAAACCAGCAACCATGGTCATCCCATGATGTCGGTTCATCAATAAGGCCATCATCAGCCTGATGTTCTACATATCTTTGATGATGAGTCTCTGGTTGAGGTGGAATACCATGTGCCACCAATGGCTATCCCATTTCGACTATAACAGAAGCCGAGTTTGCGAGTTAAGACCGTCGGGGATAGGTTCCTGCCATTGAAGTGGAGAATAACTCTGAAGACGAGGAAGAAAATGAACTTTACATAAGTTACACCTGGTCCATTTCGAGTGATGTCTGGGAAACTAACTTAATCCTTTGGAGGAACTTGTACGATGTAAAGTTTTCAATTAGGATGAGAGTACCCTTGGAGGGTTAGAGGGATTTTAGCATCCAGGTTGAGGGTGAAGTTGTCATGTATGACTAGAAGTTTAGAATTGGCTTACGTCTATTGATTTATCTTAATATAAGGGACATCATTGCTTGTCTCGGCCTTTTCGCTGCCTTTTTTTAGAGGAATAAGACCCCAGATTTATTAAATAAAATGGTAGAAAAGCCCTACCAAGGTGGCCTTACAAGAGATAGAGAAAATAAGAATCAAAGAAAAATTTAAAAAATCTAAACAATTAATGAATAAGAGAAATTGCTTGGAGCCCCAAGAGATCCATCTTGTATAGAACTTTAGACTTTGAAGGGAGATCTTGAACATTTGAGAAGCAGGAAAAACATTAGGAATGATTTCCATCAGTGGAAAGACTGGCAGCTACTGAATTCGAAATTCTCTAAATTAGAGAATAGGAGATAGAGATTTCTTTTTGAAAGTCTCTAATAGCTTTGATAGCTTCTATAAAGTACCAAGGAGGTTTCTTTATATGACCTTTGAGAATAGCAAAAAGAAATTTGTTATCAGTTTCAAGAACCACTGATTTAATTTGGAGCCTTATGAAAGCTTGGAGGCCTGATATTATGGTAGAGCATTCAGCTGTAGCATTGGTGACATTCTCTTTATTGCTTGAGAAAGCTTGAATCAAAATCCCATTATAATCTCTTAGAATACCTCTGGAGCCTAATTGATCTAACTTCCCTGTGCCTGCACCAGCAGAATTAAGCTTGACTTCCCCTACACGAGGCTTATTCCATTTGGAAATTAAAGGAATTAGGGGTTTGGTTTTCAATTTTGAGAGCTTGAAGTGTTGATAGACAAAATCAAATTGAGAAGGTTTGGATCTGAACTTCAAGTTGCTGCAGCAGGATCTAACAAGATCAGAGACTTGATTGATGATTTTTGTAAAGTCCATACCAATACCTTCATACCTAGATAAGTTTCTGCATTTCCAAAGCTCCCACAAAATAACACCAGGCATGATAATCAAAAGAGTTTGGAGGAAATCTTGCACTGGTTTTTTTAACCACCAAGACATCAACAAATGATGGAAAGAGGATAAAGATATATGGATACTAAACATTTTTGAAAAATGATTCCAAACAGTTAAGGCAATTGGACCTGAAATAAATAAGTGATCAAAAGTTTCAGAAGAAGACTTGCAGTAGTTACACCTTGACACCATGAGTATACCCTTATCCTGGATACATTCATCTAATATGATGATTTTATGATAGCACTTCCACAAGAAAATGGAAATTCTTTGAGGAAATACAGTATTCCAAATAACCTTGCAAATAAAAGATGTGGGGTTAGCCTTTCTGATCAAATGCCAAGCAGAGTTTGTTGAGAAATTTCCATCATTTGTATGAATCCAGACTTTAGTCCCCTCAACTTCAGTAGAAATAGCTTCTGCAATAAGTTGAACAGACTTAAACCTTTTGTAGGTCTATGATCCACCAATTCGAGGCCTGTTTGAATATTTGTTGAGGAAAAAAGAAGACCATAGGCTAGGCATAGAAGAGATATTACACCAAATCTTCAATCTAAATGTATCAATAAGGTCTGGAAGATGTTTAAACCCCAAGCCACCTTCTTCTACAGGGAAACACATCTTAGGCCACTTCAACCAATGAGGTCTATTCCCAAAATCTTTCGAAGAGCCCCACAAGAAATTACTGAACAGAGTTTGGGTGATTTTGATTGTTTTTGGAGCAGGTTTTAAGGTTGCAAGACTATGAACAGGAATAGAGGATAGGATAGAATTAATTAAGGCTCTCCTACTAGAAAAATTCAAAAAATTAGATTTCCAGGAGGAGATTTTAGTTCTAATCTTCTGAATAATGGGCTCAAAGTAGGAGTGTTTACTTCTACCATAGTAGAGGGGACAACCAAGGTAGAAAATAGGAATCTTTTTGAAATTGAGGTTTATGGCTTTTGAAATGGCTCTGATTCTATAACTTGGAACTGAATGATGCATTGCAAAACTGCTTTTGGAGAAGTTAATGCATTGGCGAGACGCTTTTTCAAATCTTTTAAGGAATGAAATTAAATGATTGAGGCAATGAAGGGATTCATTATAAAAGATAATTGTGTCATCAACAAAGCTAAGGTTACTAATGATTGGGCTGTATCTCGGTAAGGAGTAGCTTTTAACAAGACCTTTTAAAATCAAGTTTCAGATCCCTTTGTTAAGAATTTCAGCAACTAGAACAAATAAACATGGGGATAAAGGGTCTCCTTGCTTTATACCTCTCGATGATTTAAAGAAACCTGCACTTTGACCATTAATGAGAGTTGAGAACCAATTATTCGAGATACACCTCCAGATTCTATCAATCCAAATTTCAGAAAATCCAAATTTCCTGAGAGTTTTGAGGAGGAACATCCATGAAACTCCATCGTAGGCTTTAGACATATCAAGATTGATGATAACATTTGATCCATGACATTTTTTCCTAATGCAATGCATGAGTTCTTAAGCCAGGAGGATATTGTCAGAGATGTTTCTGCCTTTGATGAATCCAGCTTGAGAATTGCCAATGATGTGAGGAAGAATTAATCCAAGTCTGGAAGCAAGAATTTTTGTAATGATCTTAAAGAAAAAATTACATAGACTAATTGGTCTATAGTCTGCACATGAATTTGGGTTACTGGATTTAGGAATGATCATGATATTGGTGCTAGTCTAACTCTTGGGAATCTCACCACTTGCAAAAAGAAGTGAATAACTTGGATAATGTCAGTTTTAATAATATCCCAAATTTTTTTGTAAAAAAACATCATGAAATCCATCAGGGCCTGCACAACTATCCTCATTGAGATTTTGAATGGCCTCCCAAATTTCTTCTTCTTCAAGAAATTCATCTAACATCAAAGTATGTTCAGGAGATATTCTGATGTCAATGGATTTAATCATTTCATCTTCATCTTCAATAGGTACTGATTGAAAAATATTCTGAAAATAACTGATAAATTCAGCTTTAATATCCTCCTCTTTGTTTAACCAGACACCATCTACATTTTTTACCTTATGGATCATTTGGTGAAGCCTTCTAGCCTTGACTGAAGCATGAAATAGTTTAGAATTAGAGTCCCCCTCTAGAAGCCATTTGCCTCTCAATTTTTGATTCGAGAAAGATTATTTTTTTTTTAAAGATTCAAGGAGTTTTGCTTTGGATATATTCATATTTTCTCTATGAGAAGGAGTAGGATCTTCTTCATAAATGGTTTCATAAATTAAGGCCCCATCTTCCAATTTTATAATTTTTTCAAAGATATTTTTAAAAGTATCTATGTTCCAAGAACTAAGCCAACCGTTTAGTCTATGTAATTTAGAGGATAAACATCTCAGAGGGTTACCTTGAACTGGGAGTCTCCATGATTCCTCAATCACTCTTCTGATATCTTTGTGGTTACACCACATATTCTGAAACTTAAAAGGCTTGGGGGAAGAGTCTAATTTAGTTTGTATAGAAAAGAGGAGTGGACAATGATCTGAGCAAGTTTTATTTTGATGAGAGAGTTTGAAATTTGGTAAACTGTTAAACCATTCTATTGAAGCCAACCCCCCATCCAATTTTTAACAAATTTTGTCAAAATCTCTAAAGTTATGCCAAGTGAATTGAGATCCAATAGAGGAAAACTTCAAGCCTATTACATTTAGCATAAACTATGGAGAGGAAAACTTCAGTTGGCAAATGAGGGTGAGAAATCTGCAACACAATAGCCTGTTCTCCATTAAGGATTGTTTCACATTTAACCCCATACCTCCATAAAAACCAGATTTTATTATTGGAGTTAAAAGTGCAGCCTTCAAAGTTGGTGATTCTCCTTAAGTCTTCAATCTTATCCTCTGAAATTTTAGGTTCTAGAAGGGCTATAAATGGGAGATTGTGGTTCTTGATAAGATTTTTGATTCTTCTTTTAGAGGGTTTATTAGATAACCCTCTAACATTATGAACTTAATCATTGGTGGGGAGATGGATTAAAAGCTTTTGAATACTTTAAAGAGGCTATAGTCAGCCTTTTAAACATATAATCAAAGTTTTTGGCAGTATCTGCTTTGGGACACATCTTATTTTTGGCTATAGAGGGATTTATGTCTGATGAAATGTTCTCCACAGTAGATGGGGGATTATGGATAGAAGGTTTCAGTTTTCTCCCAATATCTTTGGAGAATAATAACAATTCTTCAATAAAGGGGGTACCTGCTGCACAGTTTTCTTCAATGTTAGGTAGAGATAAAGGTTTGAGTATAACATATTTATATTTGGCTGGGAGAATAGTTCCTTTAGGAGAGAGCATAAGAAATTCCATTATAGCCAAGTCTTGATTTTTAAATTATACATTCTGGATCTGTTGGCAGAAGCTCTGCATTTGATCTGCAATTTTTGGATTTTCAATAGAGATGATGGGATTCTCATTATAAGAGATGGTATTGGTGTTATGAACAGGAGTTGGGGGGTTGGTTCTATGATGATGTTGGGGAAGGTTAACTTGGTTTGGGTTCTTAAAATTGGCTGGGGATTGATTAGATTGGTTATAGATAGTAACTTCCGCTAAGGTATGAGAATTGGACAGATCAGGATTAGGAAAAGTTTTCGAAGTTTCTCCTTTGGTGCGTTGGGAGCTTAAAGGAAGATGATTGGAGATAGGTTTTAAGGTAAATTTTTATTTTGGAAGGGGGGCTTTAGGTTGGTTGTTGGATGGTTTAGCAATGGGCTTCTGTGAAGGATTGGGCTTATGATGGATAATTTCATTGTTTTTGAAAGGCTTAGAGAGCAGACAATTGGTTTTATCATGGCCAACTTTAAAACAATCAGTGTAGTAATTGGAAAGAACCTCATATTCAATACTTTGCCAGAAGCCATCCTCTCCACAAGCAATCTAAAGACGATCAGTCCTTGGTTTAAGCAGATCAACCTCAACACAGAATCTATCCAAGCTAGGTCTGTTAACAGATTCAATGGAGCTGTCAAGCTTTAAAGGCTTTCCAACTACTTGGGCAATGGAAAAGAGAGAAGATTTTGCGAAAAAATGAATTGGGAGAGATGGAAAGGAAGTCCAAATTGGGACTATGGAGCTTTCCCTTTCAGGTTTAAAATCTGGAGTCCACTTGAATGTTCTCATAGGTCGTCTACCTATATACCATTGACTGCTCAACTAAAGTCTTGTGAAATATTCTTCATGGAATAATCTGATGATGACATGTTTTTGATCCAATAATCCAACAGTGAATGAGGCTTTCAGGTTCATGGTGGGCGACCATGTGAAAATTTCTCCATTATTGAATACTTATATGGTTCTGCCAGTTTACGAATATCATCATGGGAAAAGGATATAGAAGGCTCACCTTTGAAAGAAGAAACATCTTTAAGTTGGATTTGATCAGGTTCCTGAGAATTCTTAAGTATATCAGCAAAGGATTTGGTCCAAACAGGCATAGGATCTGGTGGTTTTGGATCAGGATGGGTAGGGTTTGGGGTGGAGGTTTCCATGCAACCCCCCAATGCTTGGAGGACTCTGCCTAGAGCTGTCCATCTCTGGAAGATAACACACGAGGCCGATCTTCCAATAGATATATTTTGCGCCTCCTATACCAATTGCACAACCTAGGTCGCACCGTGCTACTTTCATTTTATGGCTCAGCATTTAGACAAGAAACTTGTTCACATAAACCAAACTTCCAACCACGAGTGGAAGTCTCGGTATTTCTTTGTATTTAGCGATTATGAGTTCGACAGTAATGTCCCTTTTGGCTTCGATGAGCCAAGGGTTCCTCATAAATGGGCCAATGTATCCATGTAGGCCAAATTAGACCCGATCTTAGCATAGATTCTAGGACGATCATCAACCTTCTGCGCATCTTCGATGAGGATAAGGGCTTATTGTCTTTGAGGAACTAATGGATCCTGAGCTGCTCACCAACATTGGGTTGGGAGTTGAACCCTTTACTGAACTGTGTAAGTTTTATAAATTTTTAACTTTAATGTCATCTTCTTGTTGTTTATATAAGACAATACTAATTTACTTATCTTGTTTGTAGACTGTCCAGAGGATTTTTTGACGAACTGTGGGAGATGTCAGATCCAATTCACCTGTAATATCTTGGCTTGCCTTACTGGAAAGATGAAATCACCGGCTCAACCTTGACAAAAGACCACAACTGTCGATTCTATGGTCGTCGAGGGGTCCAAAAAGAGGAAAGGGGTACTAGAGGGTTATTCCATAAACCCTCACCCTCAATAAAATAAGAAGAAAGTTTCCGCTCGATGGATGACCCATGATCCCATCATATTAATCAAGGATGATACAACTGCTGCTACTTGCCATGCTCAACTGAGCGTGATCGCCGACTCTCTATTCAACAGTCAACTTAGGTCCTGAGAGGCTCTTACCACGATTGTCCCTAAGTGTGACAATCGGTATTTTGATTCCCAAGAGCCCTCTCAAGTCTTCAACTTTTCCTTGCACAGGGACACCCATGTAACAATTATTTCCTATTCTGTTGCATTTGATTATTTTTTTATCCAAGTATTGCGTCGTCTTTTCTAACTAAGATTCTCATCATGCAGTCTGTCATCGCCCTTCAAAACATCCAACTGCGGGCTAGAGAAACTGACCATATGGTCAAGGTAAGTGAGAAAGACTTGTCTAAGAATACCAATCTGAAGAGTGAAGGTTGATTACGACAATAAGGCCGCTGAGAAAAGGGAGAGGCACAAAGAGTGTCTGCGGTCTGTGAGGGACGACCTTCAGGAAAAAAGTAATGATTTGAATGAGAAGATGAAGGAGATGTCCAAGACCAAGGATGCAAATATCAAGGCAGAAGTTGAGAAGGTTTTCTCAGACTTTAAAGAGTCTGATGAGTTCACAAACTATGCTATTCAGTACATGGAGAAGGGCGCTAAGACTGCCTGCTGTCGAGTCTCTAATAAATGCCCAAACTTAGTATTTTTTGACACCCAACTTGCTGAAGTTCTCTTGTCTTTCAGCCTTACCGACCCTGAGAGCGTGGAGGTATTGAATCAGGTGCAAGTCAAGGCAGAGCTTACTGTTATCCTACCCGGCCATAGTCACTGATCCAGAAGTGACTAAGGGAGCATCAGGTGATCAGGAAAGCAACACTGCTAATGATCCTGAAACTCTCTCCGTGCCCTCAGAGACTGAGCGTACTACAAACGACAATCAAAATTTCATTTCTCTGTAGGGTGATAGCTATGGTCTTAATACCCTTTTTGTTCTACAACGTTGTCCCTCAAATAATATTATCTTTAAACACTGATGGTATGTAATAATTCTTCAATTTATGCTACTATGAACAATTTTAATGTCATCTCTATTGCATGGAATGGTTGAATGTCATGGATGATTTTTACAAGTTCACCATCGTCTTGAATAGATGTATTATTGAATAAATGGAATGTTTTATCTGTTGAGACAATCACTTACTCTGAGCTAGCCTTTTTCACCAATTATTGATGTATGAACATGCCATTTTAATTATTAGAAAAAATCATTTTTTACCCTCACCACTTAATGTGATGTTCGGGAGTTGTCCCCCCTCTCAGCACTATTTAAACGTATATGTGGGAGCTAAGACTCCTCAATCCTTCTCGTATTGCCGAGCGAGAGAGTTACCAGTTAATTTACCATGATAAATGATGTTGCACATAACAATACTTATATGATTTTTTACCCTGACCACTTAAAGCGATGTAAGGGAGTTGTCCCCCTCTCGGCATTATTGGAAGGATATGTGGGAGCCGAGACTCCTCAATTGTTCTCGTATTCCAAGGGTAAGTTACCAGTTAATTCACAATGATAAATGATGTTGCACATAACCATACTTAAATGATTTTTTATCCTCACCACTTAAAGTGATGTTAGGGAGTTGCCCCCCTCTTGACGCTATTGGAAGGATATGTGGGAGACGAGACTCCTCATTCGTTCTCGTATTCCGAGAGAGTGTTACTAATTAATTGACCATAATAAATGATGTTTCATATAACCATACTGAAATGATTTCTTACCCTCACCACTTAAAGCGATGTTAGAGAGTTGTCCCCATCTCGGTGCTATTGGAAGGATATGTGGGATCCGAGACTCCTTAATCGTTCTCGTATCGCTGAGGTGGAGTTATTAGTTAATTCACTATAATAAATGATCAGGTGGAGTTATTAGTTATTTCACCATAATAAATGATGTTGAACATAACCATACTTAAATGATTTTTTACCCTCACCATTTAAAGAGATGTTAGGGAGTTGTCCCCCTCTCGACGCTATTGAAATGATATGCGGGAAGCGAGACTCCTCAATCGTTCTCATCTACTTGAGAGAGAGTTACCAATTAATTCAACATAATAAATAATGTTTCTCATAATCATACTTAATTGATTTTTTATACTCACCACTTAAAGCATTATTGTGGAGTTGTCCCCCTCTGGGCGGTATTAGAAAAATATGTAGGAGCCGAGACTCCTCAATCGTTCTCGTATTGCCAAGGGGAATTAGCAGTTAATTCACCATAATAAATGATGTTGCACATAACCATACCTAAATTATTTTTTACCCTCAACACTTGAAGTGATGTTAGGGAGTTGTCCCCCTCTCAGCACTATTAGAAGGATATGTAGGAGCTGAGAGTCCTCAATCGTTCTTGTATCGCGGAGAGAGAGTTACCAATTAATTCACCATAATAAATGATGTTTTATACTTAGGTGTCGTACAAACCAAGCAAGGAAAAGCATGATACAAAAGGAGTATGAGGCAACGGTTGCTTTTTTCTCATTATAATTCTTCATCCATATATATCCAAATACAACTTTAAAGCATACTATTGGGCATAATTTACATAACAACATTAGAAGCGACATATTGGACTTTAGAACCACTGATATCGACAGACTACTGATAATATCTCTTTAGGCGATTCGCATTCCAGGGGTTGGAGAATGGCTCGCTTTTAAGATTTTCTAGCTGTAGCGTACCCGATATGTCTTCTTCTGTTACCCTATAAGTCTCCTGCCAATTCGGATGTAGATTATTAGTTTTTTCTTAACCATTTTTGGATGAGATCTCCTATGGTTATAAGCCGAGACTCACTACTAGAAAAATCACAATTAAGGACAACTAATTTCCTATCCCAAAAGCCCATTTGCTGTCCCCAATAGTATTTAGGACAATCATAAGGATAGGAAGAGCTATCCTATCAGGTGGGCGTCATAAAAGGCTAAAAGTACATGTTTTTAGGACAGCAGAAGCTGTCCTTTTAGCTTTGTCTTTTTAAATCCAAATACTTCTAAATGTTTATAAGGACAGATGTTTCCGTCCTTTAAAATGGATTATTAGGGACAAAAGTAGCTGTCCCAAATAGATTTTGGAGCATAAAATGTGGCGCCAAATTAATATGTTAAAAGAAGGTTATAGTTATCTTAAAAGATAAATATATATTTTTTATAAATTAATAAAAATTGTAGTTCTTCAAAAATTGAGGGAATCTCTAATACAATAACAGTAAATTAAAAAACAAAAATGCAAAGTCATATTATACCGAAATATAACCTTTGGATTAATAACAAAATCAAATAGTATCTAATCACACTTCACAAAAATAAACACCACCACATATTTTCAAACCGTCATTTCCAATTCCATGTTAGTTACATCCATGACTTAATAACAATCCATAGTAAAAAAAAAAGACCCTTTGTAGAAAAAAGTTGATCATTTGTAGTCAATCGTGGGTATTAGAAGTATCAACTGGTGGTGGTGGTGGTCTTAGTGGGATGCCTGCCTTTCGTATTGTACAAAAGATTTCAATCCTCGCTTCTACTAGAGTTTCCCTCTTGGCCCTCGTGACTCCTTATTGTATTTTATTTTCCAAATTGGCACTCACCATATCAATTTCTTCTTGATGACTATTCTCTCCGAAATTGAAGTTCCCACAACTCTATGGTGGGAACAAAGATGTTCGATTAATGACATTCATATCCGCGACTCGCTGCAAGAGAAAATAAATAATGTTAATGATATTTCAATTACTTGTCATTGTTTTTAAATACTCTTTAAGTTGGTCCTTTTCAAATACTTTATTATTTTTTAGAAAATTTCGACAGAGCTTCCTTTGTTTTTACATGTAATCTAACCTGCTTAATCATCAATAATCAACCACCACTATATAAAATCCCCCCCTCCATTTACCCCCAAAAATGTAGAAACCCAATATATACATACCAATATCACCAACTTTAGAAATCCATGAGGCAACTATTTAATAAGATCCAATGAAAGTTATTTACCAGCAAAGTAAGATAGATGACAAGCTCCAATTTTAGAGGCTTTGTAGGATCATGAGGACTGCAAGGTACAATGACAATCCAACTGTAAAGTGAACTTTAGTCAGTATAATCACAGATTGATTAGTTAACTTCCCTAAACATATCGTGAACTTACTGACATCATAATAATCATTTTTACCCTCAAAACATCGCTATGTTCCTCTCCTACATTACATATTGTTCAGACTATTAGAAAATTCTAAACCCCTAGATCACTTGAGGTTAATCCCTTCTTATTCAACCACTACATTTACAAACTTACAAGGACCATCTAAGCTTACACTCTAAACACAAAAGCATATACTCTATAAATGCCAGTTAAATAAGTAAACATGACTTGTCTGTATAATCGTTACTTATGGTCCTCCTTTGGTTTCAGGAACATTGCAAAGATCTATGCTAATATGAAAATAAAAAACAATCAGATACTATGTCACAATGACAGTGTTGTCCATGAATGCAATGCCCCATTGGACAGGGAAGAAAGAAACAAGAAATAAGAATGTGTTAAAATTTAGAATATCTCGAAATAAGCACTCCGAATTCGAAAATGGAAGAAATTCAAATTCTCTTTGCCAAGTGATATGAACATGTTCTCTATAAAAGAATGCATCATTAGAAACAACATTAGGTTGGATTGTTAGAACACCTATAAGAAACGCTCCAGTACAAGCGTTACTAGGAATTTCTAGGGAGGATTTAAGTTCTAAAGATGTTTAAAAGATTTAAGTTCTGAGACTACTATCACTGATTTTGATGTCTGTAGAGTAGGTGGTCACGAACTCAAAACACCAGAATATTTAAAATTTCACAAAACACATTTTTAAAGAAATTTATATAAAGAAATTGGTAAACTGTTAAATTAATTAAGGACATTGGCACCACCATAATATTATTTTTAAGTCACGTTTTGAAACTTTATTGACATTTTTCAATTGTACCAATATTATGTTCAATGTCAGTCCTCATATTATAGTGAAATTCTGTTACTAAAGCCGTTTAATAAAATTAAACTATTTAAGTAACTCCGAACAATTTTTTGAAGAAACTTTTTTCTTAAAAACCAAAACTATTTGAACACAAGATGTGTTTAATAAAAGTATGTACGAGATCTATTCAAGATTTGATCAACAGGTTTATAAAACAGTTTAAACAAACTTTAAACTCAGCACAACCAAGAATGAGATGAGAAGATGTAGGAAGATTAAGAATAAGATTTTTACGTGGTAAAACCTCACCCAACCGAGGAAACATCCACGACTCCCTCTACGGAGTAAAACAAAAATTCCACTATAAACAAATTTTAACAGATACAAACTATATAACAAACATGCATACAACTCAGACCTATATAAGTTTAGGAATGTACCCTCTGGTGTCCTTATAACTTCTCTGCAGTTCTGATTATTGATGTTGTTCTCCCAGTTTGTTAACTTCCAATTTGTTCAAGCTCTTTACGTCGACTCTTATTCACAAGATCTTATTACCAACACTTTTCGTGTGGTAGGGTGAAAGTGTTTGTGGAGGTGCTCTCTAACACATGCATGCGCACACACACACACACATTTATTATGTACAATCAGTCCTAACAAATTACATATAAGACTATATGCAGTGACTTTTCTATTTCTCTCTTCTCACAAAACTTAACCTTTTTGACCTTTAAAGCAATCCCAGAATCCACGGCTATCTTGCTCAAAAGACGTATCAAGATCTTAATCAATCTCTGTTTTTGAAAAGATTTGTGAGATTGAAAACCACAAAGTGTGATTCCAAACTAGGTTAAAGGTCTTATTTCAAGAGAAGTAGAAACATAAAACATTATTGTTGATTTCAAAGTTAAAAACATTTACAGAAAGAAAATCAACAATATATTTCTCAAGCTGAGAAATAAAAAATGCAAACTAAGTGTAATATACCATGAAGAACTCAGATCTGAAATTTCTATATACCAGAAAAATAGATCTAAGAAAATGATTAAGTTGGAAACAAGATCTAAAGAACAAAGAGGTTACAACAACAAACCAACTCTCAAATCACCTCTCAAACACTCAAACACTCAAGGTTGTGTTTGGGAAAATACATGGGTTTGAAGGTTTATATTTGGTTTGAACTGTTTGGACGATTTAGGGTTAGCTTTTCTAACTCTTTCTCTCTCTTCTGGTTTCTCTCTTTTCTCTCTTTTCTTTCTTTTCTCTCTACTCTCTTTACTCTCTTTTTTTCTCTCAAAGGACGAAATGGCCAAAAGTCTCTGAAGGCTGAGAGTAGGAGCCTTTTTATAGGAGGCTGAGAAGGTTCGAGAATGGGGATTGAAATCAAGGGATCAGATTTAGTCAAGATCAATTGACTTGGATCCAATGGTTCACGATAAGCGGTGATTAAAGTTCACCTGATTGGTTCTTAAGGGATTCACATGGATTAGGAAATGAGACATGCAGATCGTTGATAAAAACGATCCAAGGGATGAAAATAATCACTGGTTTGGTCTCAGCAAAGAAACACACTTTCCACCAATCAGAAGACAACACATGTTGGCATATAAGACGAGATAAAACGCGCGTCTAAAGTTAATTAAAATCACACCCTGAAGTCTCTGCCGCTTTCGGATTCTACCCATGGTAACTTTAGGCCAATAAAACCAACAATATGAAATAGCAGATTGACCTCACAAACTTTTAAAACCAAGTTTTAATTAATTAAACCTTATTTTTAAAAAGTTCATAAAATCCCAAAAAATATTTAAAAACCAATATTAGGGATTTAAACACACTCAACATATGTACACACATTAATATGCAATATGAGATGTATATGTACACACATTAATAAGCAATATGAGATGTATATGATCCATTCTACTGTGTGTGAGTGTTGGTAATGAGGTCTAGATCACTTCAAATAATGATGAAATAGTAGTGCAAGCTCTGAGGTTCTTTGGATTCTAGGTTAGACATAATTTTGTCACAATTTCCAAACTAGATGAACACTTATACAATATAGACTCAAGTGAGTCAAGAGTATAAGGTGCTTCATATAGTACCATGTGGCACCTAGCTATAGAGTGCATACCCTTAATTAAAGGCAATAATTCCATCAATTAAGAGGATGCATCATTATATTGATAAATACGATATAAAATAAATAACGTGAAAAATAAATGGTATTGCACATAATTAAATAGGTACATTCACATTCTAATGCAGTGTGACAAATATGTAAAATAAATTCTTAACTTTGGACGCTCTATCGACACTTCTATACAAATTCTTAAGTACTTAGAACCCTCAAACTCTTCTTCACATCCCAAAAACATTATCAAGCCACTCTCACAATAAAAAAATACAACATATGTATACCTGATTTTCAAAACATTAGTTTAGAGGGATGAGAGTATACCTGATTTAGAGAGATGAGAGTATACCTGATTTTCAAAATTGTATAAATACAAAAATTTTCACCAAATCAGTACCTACAAAACTAAAACACAAAATATGAAAACCAAAAAGAGAAACACAAAAAAGGATTTGATATAACATGAAAATAGATATCCCTATAGACACAAATGCACGAGTATTAAGGAAAATTGATGAGTTGATCAACGAAAGGCTTCGTTTGATATAAGATGACTTTAAACATATAAATTACCCAACGGGCAGAAAGAGATTAAAGTAACAATAACTCTTACAATAATAACACTCACATGGGAGGTGTTTTAAGGCACTCAAAAATGATTATTAAGCTCCCCCATCTCCAGCGCCTATAATTATGACTAGAAGGGGGAACATACACATATAAAAACTATAATCCATAAAGAAACAGACATTTTAGCAAACAATTGGTGGAAAATAAAAAGAATGGGATATATAAGCACATCAATTCAATGGAATGAATTATTTCATGCCCGAACAATCAAATTATGAAATCATTTAACTGTATAAACCAACTTCAATTATATTTTCAAAATACAATCCAAATATTTTTTAAGAAATTTAATCATCGTAGAGGATCTATATAGGTCAAAAAGATACATATCCAATTTGTAACTTCATAACCACACTTAACTACTTCAATGGATGATAAATGATATGTCAACCCAACCGAAAAGCAATGGTTCATGGAAAAATCAAGCTACCCTATAAAATTAAAGAAAATTGAAGTTACACTCATAAATTGTAGTTTTCAGAGATATATCTATTTGCAAACATGATTCAAATTCATAAAAAATTGGCATACATTCATCAAAGCTTGACATCCATCAATTTTTACCTGATGATAACTCTTGAAAATAACACGAACTGCTATAAGTGGCTGAAATGTCATCCATAAATATATACCCACATCGGAGAATAAATTAACACAAATTTCATATATATTAATAACGAGAAACAATCCTCAATCTCCGGGATGGTCGATGTCAAACCTTCAATTAAGCCCTAAAACATATTTTAAATCAAGCCCTAAAACATGTATATAGTGTATATATACAGAGATGTTAAGAAATTGATTGAAAGCACACAAACATACTTACGATTTTGAGTTTCTAGAGCTTTGATTGATGGTGGAATTGGATTGAGGGAGAGAGGATTTGGTGGAATCCATAAGTGAGTGGGGGTTGAGGGACTACGAGGTGTCGAGGAGAGAGGAGTAGAACGGGATGAAAAATAGGGTTGATATTAATGAAAGTTGGAAGATAAAAATTAGAGGGAAATGAAATAGTTTAAAGGACAACATTCTACGTCCTTTTAGAGTTTTATTTTAAGGGACAACATTTTGCGCTGTCCTTTTAGAGTTATTATAAGGGACACTACATTTTTAAGTGTCCCTAAAACTATATATCTTATGGTATAAAGGACGGAAAAAAAATTGCTGTCCTTTTAGACTATTATAAAGGACAACCAAATTTTGCTGTCCCTTATACGTTATTTAAAAGGACAACTTAAAAGCTATCCATAATGCTTGTGTCCTTAATTGTCATTTTTCTAGTAGTGTTTTGTTATAGAATCTGGCTGTTCTCTGTTGATATGCCGATTGCCTCACTACGACATCTTCTTATCTTTCTTCGAGCATATCCTAATCTAGTCTTCTTTCTTCCAAGTTGGCCTCTGGATCGTAAGTTTGGACCCTATGAGTTGGGAGTCCGAGCTATGTTGGGATGACTGCCTCAAATCCATAGGCCAACAAGAATGGTGTCTCTCCCGTCGAAGTTATCTCAATAGATCTGTAGGCCCATAAGACTCTATGTAGCCCGTCAGTCCACTTCCACTTCACATTTTCAAAATTTTTCTTTATTCCATCTAAGATGGTCCTGTTTGTGACCTCTGTTTGGCCGTTGTCTTGAGGTGGACGGGTGAGGAAAATAACTGTTTGATGTGTACAATACGCCTTTATAGATTTGTTCTTAAATTGTTTGCCATTATCTGATATCATAGTGTTGGGTAGGCCATATCAACAGATGATATTTTTCCATGTTAATTTTAATGCTTCATTTCAGTGATGGTCATCATTACCTCAACCTCCACCCATTTATAGAGATAATCAATTGCTACAATTAGATACCTATAATTCCATGTTGCCCTGGGAAGACAGCCGACCAAGTTTATCCCCCAAATAATGAACTACCATAGGGCTGTGATAGAAGAGAGTGGTTAATGTGGATGATGAAAGATGCTCGCTAAGCATTGGCACTTGTCACATTTTTTCACATACTCCACTGAGTCTTTAGCAAGTGTTGATCAAGAATACCCGTAGTGACGATTCTCTTAACAAGAGATTATTCTGTCTCTGATGATTCTCTTAGTAAGAGATTATTCTATCTCTTGGAAATATCCTTTATTCACATCTCGAAGAATATACTCTGTCACTGATGGATGCAAACATTAAAGTAATGGGGGTTGGAAACCTCTTTTATAAAGGACGTCACCTGTGGTGGTGAACTTTCTCTCCCAGTACCTAATCTTTTTCCTCTCGGCTTTTGACTCTGGCAGTTTCCCATCTCTAATGTACTCAATTATAGTGTCCATCCAGGAATCCCCCAGATTTAAGTCGAGATAAAAATTCAGACTGCTCTCGTCCCCTTTAATGACCGGCTTTAGCAATATTTCAACAAGTATATAATGCATGATCACTGTTCGGGTTGTAAATGTGAGTCTCGCCAATGCATTAGCTTTGCTATTTTTCAATCTCGGTATCTTCTTTGCTTTAACTTCATTAAAACTTGTTAACATTTTCCTCACTCTGGCTAAGTACTTGGCCATCTTTTCATATTTTGCCTCGTATATTTCTATTACCTGATTGACGACCAATTGAGAGTCAATGTAAGCTATTATGTAGTCGACATTAAGTTCCTTAGCCAAGGATAGGCCTGCTAGCAAGGCCTCATACTCGACCTCATTATTTGATGCTTTAAAAATAAATTGCAAAGGGTATTCCATTTCTATCATATTAGTGGCTCACAGTATCAAACGTACCCCACTGCCAGTTTCACAAGACGAACCGTCAACAAACAAGCTCCAAAGGGGTCCTCCTTTTGTGAAAGGTCCCTCATCTAATATCCCTTTCTTAATAAAAATAACCTTGCTCTAAGATTTGGTCTGTAGTATCGACATGTACCTCCTCAGCCACTACCTCTCTTTTGATGTATGATGGCCTTTCGACCTCTTCTTCTACTTTATCATCATCACCCGTAACCCGGGTAAATTTGGCTATGAAGTTTGCTAATGCTTTACTTTTGATTGCAATCCTTGTATGGTAAATGATGTCAAACTCGCCTAACTCCATTGACCAAGCCATTAGCCAACCCGATTTCTCGAGTTTATGAATGACTTGCCTCAGAGGAGTGTCGGTTAGCACCACTATAGTTTATGTCGGGAAATAAGGATTCATTTTCCTTGAGGCATGTATCAAGGCATACACTAAATTTTCCATCTTTGGATAGTTTAGCTTTGCCCCTTGTAAAGCTTTGCTGTTGAAGTAAATAGGATTCTAGACTCCATTATCATTTTTAACTACTGTACTAAACGTTGACTCCGAGATGTCCAAGAATAAGAATGACTTCTATCATTGCACAAGCCGAGAGAATAGCATGGGAGAGATGAGGTAAAACTTTAACTCCTGAAAGGCCTTTTCACATTCCTCATCCCAAATGAAAGCCTTTCTTAAGGTTTTGAAAAATGGCAAATACTTTCGGTCGCTCGAGAAACAAAATGATTGAGGGCATCCACTCATCCTCTTGGTCTCTAAACATCCTTGAGGGTCCAACGTTTGCATGTCTATTAGTGCTTTAATCTTGTCTGGGTTTGCCTCAATCCCCCTTTGATTCACTATAAAATCAAGAAATTTCCCTGTGCCAACCTCGAAGACGCGCTTTGCTGGATTCAACTTCATTTTGTATTTATCCATTGTGTTAAAAGTTCGTTCCAAATCATTTACGTGAATTTTGGCTTTAAATATATTTGTCAACATATTGTCTTCATATACCTCCATTATTTTTATAATCTGATCTTCGAACATTTATTGACCAACCTCTGATAGGTTGTTTGGAAGGCATTACTTTATAATAGTAGGTTCCTTTATCAATGATAAAGGAAGTCTTCTCAGCATCTTTTTTGTGGATAAAAATATGATTATACCCTGAGTATGCATCCATAAACCTCATGATCTCATGTTTGACCATGTCGTTAACCATCTGGCCAATTCGTGGTAAAGAAAAGCTGTCTTTTGGGCAGGATTTGTTCAGGTCCCTGAAATCAACACACATCCTCCATTTCCTATTTTGTTTTGGCACAATGACGATATTGGAGAGCCAATCTAGGTATTGGACCTCTCTAATGAAGTCTGATATATGTAACTTTTTAACCTCGTCTTAGATCACCTCATATCTATCTCTGGCAAAGGTTTGGCGCTTCTTCTTTATCGGATTGGTACTCTTATCTATATTGAGTCGATGGCAGATAATATCCCCATAGCTCCATGCAAATATACTCTGCTATTTTTTAGGATCTTTATCAATTCTTTCTTCACTTTATCTTTTAAGGACGAATTTATTTGGACGGTTTATTCTAGCTCGTCCTCATTGAGGACGATGGTTTCTACCTCCTCGGCGGGTTCCCCCTTTTAAGCTTTTACTCATCCCTTGGATCAAGGGTGCCAATATTATATGATGTTGTCATCTTTTTATAAGCCTCTTTCTCCCCGTCCGAGGTGAAATAACATTCTCGGGCTTCCACTTGGTCACCTCGTACTTCCCCTACTCCATAAGGGGTTAGGAATTTTAGAATCTGGTGCATAGTGGATGGTACGATCTGAAACTATTTTAGTGCCATTCTCCCTAAAATAATTTTATACGTTGAGAAGACTTGCTCGTCCATCACGAAGAAGGTAACTTTTTTAGTTAGGCACCTCTTCCAGGTGCCCATATAAACATCCATATCATATAATCCCAGAGGAAGGACCTTTTCTCCATCGAATTCGATCAGGGGTTGATGGTATGGGACCAATATATTATTTCTTAGTTTGAGGTGCTTGAAATAATACCGAACATTACATCGATCAATCCGCCCCTGTCAACCAAAATACAAGCCACGTCATGGCCGTGGACTCGCATACTAATGATAAGAGGGTCATCATTTTTAGCCAATATTCATTTTAAGTCCATCCTTGAAAATCCTACAACTAAACTATCCATGTCAAACTTTTTTAGCTTGCTCGGCTTTTCTTCAGCTTCGGTGGAATTAACCTCAACCCTCGTAGGGGCTGCCTTTCCTTCAACCACATGAGTCTTTCTATCTGTCGATTTAGTGCCTCCATCAGCTAGTTCGCCACATATCATATTGACATAAAAGAAAATCATACACAAATCTCTTTTTGATGGAAGGTTTGGATCATCTCCACCACTGTCGTTTGACTCTTCCTCGTTCTTGTTTGCTTGCATTTCTTTTTTTGGATTATTATCCCTTCCTCCATTGAATCTTTTCCTACTCCCATCTCGACCGCCCCTTTTAGCAACATATTTTCTGAGCTTTTCTTGCTTTAATAATTTTTAAATCTCATCCTTGAGGGATCGGTATACATCTGTTGTGTGGCCATGATCTTGATGGAACTCTCATCAATTACTCTTGTCTCTCTTGTGGGGTGGAGAATTTAGCTTCTTAGGCTACTCGAGTTCCCTATCGTCTTTAATTTCCTCCAAAAGCTTTGGGCTTACTGTTAATGGGGGTATACTTGACAAATTTATTACCATTTGACCTCTTCTTCCCCTCTTTACCTTTTCCTTTGGTTAGACTTGTTATTACTACCTCCTTTACATCTCCCCTCTTGGCTGCTATGGCCTCCTCCGCATTCATGATTCTCCCCGGCCATAACTAAAAGTTCTATCATGGTTTTTGGAGGATCCTCTGAGAGGTTCATGGGAGTTTTCCTAGTTGTAGTCTACTAATGAGGGATATCATTGCAATGCTCTCATCATAGTCCTTTAACTAATTTCTCCTTATTTCAGCGAGAAATGACTCCTTCAGAGAATCATTCTTTCCTTGCTTAACATTCAAGAGGTGTGTCACAAGATTTAGTGGCTTCATGCTAAAGAAAAAGTTATGGATAAACTTCTTTACCAGTCTTTTGAAATTCTCTATAGAGCCTTGTGACAGGCCGTTGTACCATACATGCATCGTGCCTGTGAGAGTACTTAAAAAATCTTGGCACCTCATCTTGTCAGGTGTTAAATAAATATCGATATCCGACTGATACATTTCAATGTGATGCACGGGATTTATGCTCCCATGATACCTTGGTGTTATGCTCAACGGTTTGAACTTGGCAGGGGTAAGATAACTTATAATCCTCGATACGAACGGTGATCCTTCCATGTACCCTGAACGGATGGGGTCTCGAATTTTTATCAGATTACCAATCTTATCGTCTAGCCTCTATATGGAACTATTTTAGGGTTTTTCCTATACCACTATGTTGTCCTTATCCTCCTAAATCACAATTGCCTCAGGGACCGTCTTTCGATCGATAGTTCTCTGCCGACTATTAACCTCCATGTGATCCTCCCTTTCTCGATCCTGTCTCAATCTTTCGTCTTCACGATAACCATTTCTCCTCATGCCACCAACACTATGAGAGCAAGATTATCGATCTTGTCCTTCCTCATCTCTAAAGGCCGATCCTATGCTCAGCCTATTAAATAATGATCCTCTCTTTTGGCTCCTGAAAGTATGATTGATGCTCTTATCTTGGTAGGTTTGGGCCCATGATGCTCTAGGATGGTAAGTTTATGAAATTTCGTACCACTCTCAATAGTCTTCCTTGTCACAGGCTTGGTCATCTGGCATCCTTGAACTTTCTTTCAAAGGTGGAAACACCATGTATGGGTAACATCCCTCCGCATATGGTGGCATTATGCCTCTTTGGATTGGGTTGTGGGGGTGGTCCCCCTACCATTGTATCTTCCACATCTTTGGCCATCGAAGTTATGATATTCGTCGTTTAATCATTAAGAATCCTACCCATCACGCTTTGACTGAAGGCCATAACTTGCTGTTGCATTTGTTATTGGCTCGCCACAAGGGATCTCAGCATTGCCTCCACATCATCCATCTCAGACTGTTGAGGCAGTTGGTTAGAGATAGCCCCGACACTGCATGACTAATCGGTTGCCATCTCAGGTAGAGATTATCCAATCAACAAATAATAAAAATAGATAAAATAATAGAAAAGCTGGAATGAGATGAACTTTAAAGAGATTAACAAACACTTAATTTAAGCTCTTTCAATGGTGATTCAGCTCTAGCAGCAGTGGATCTGGATCACCACCAGAGGCAAGAGGTAGAGTGCCTAAGCTAAGAATAAGAAGAAGGAGTCTCTTACCACAGATGACACTAAAAATGATGATAAGAAATATCACCCTGATATGTGTTCAACTCAATTCATAGTTTGTGTGTTCATGATGGATTGATACACCAACATATATGTACAGAAAGCAAGTGGAAGAGATAAGAGATAAAAAGAGGACACATGTGTTTAGGTGGTTCGACCTTGGCCTACGTCCATTGTGCAAAGTGAGGAGTGTGTTCATATAATATTGGGCTGGAAGCCATTGTAGAATTTCAAGTTCCCTACCTTTATCTCTCTATAATTACAATTTATCAGTATAACAGTAGGTCAATAATGATCGATCTGTTTCTAAGACGATGTAACGGATCTTTTATAGTGTTGGGGGTGCAAGTGTCCCCCCAGCATGCAGCCTGTGCTCATAAGGTAGGCGAGCCAATGGGAGAGATACAACTGTATATGACATGTATAATCCATGATGATCAAATATTCCCCTCACGTGGGGATTATTTGCTGCAACGGTTTTGTCCATGTGTTCCATCATTGTCCAATTCAGGTGTTTTACACGAGTTGTTGGTGCCGGCGTTATCAGGTCTTGGCTTGTCCGAGACTGCTGGTGCAACTTTTAATGAGGACGATACTGAGACCAACATTTGATCCTTATTAAAAATGACCGATGATGGATCTCTGGGCCTGGTGAAGGTGTATGAGGCCGTAATATGAGTCTAATAGTGACCTTTATGATCGGCAGTAAATTTCATCGGGAGGGTGTCTCAGAGGCTGAGACAAATTGATTAGAAAGGAACCTGAGGTAAACTGGGAGGGGGCATGTTTCTAGGTTGAGTCTCATCTAGACGAGGTCATACTTATGTATATCAGTAATATAGTATAAGTAAAATGTGATCATACTAACATATAAAATTTTACCTATGATAGCAGGTACAAATTAAGCATAATACCTTGGGTAATCTCTAAGGGATACTAGGTCAATGGGAGGTAATCTTCAGTCCTTTACACACTAACCAAACGTTTCCCCCATGGACTCACATCAACATTATGTGGATGTGGCATGACAGTAGGGTACTCTCCGAGGGCATGGTGAGGTTCCTTAGCTTATGGGATCTATAGTTTGGATCATATGGAATCGACACGCATAGGATCAACATTGGTCGCTCCATACACCAATGGTACCAATGGCTTCCTTTCGTAACCCCATCCCCACGTGACATAATCTAGATGCATTAACAAACTTAAAATTCTTGGGTACGCATTATTTTTAAGAAATGGTTATTTTGGAATTTCATTAATAGAGATAATTACACAAAAATTATCAAAATATAAAAGAGGGACTAGATTTATAAACATAAATAAAAGGGGATATGAATGCAAAAAATAGGGACTAATTCTGTAAGAGAAAAGATGATTGTCTAATAACCATAAACGATAATATTATATGGATTGAACCTTAATTTTCTATAACAAATATTATTATACGGCATGAACCGGAATCCTCTTTATAATATACTCTAAATATAGTAAAAAAATTCTTGGTTTATTCTCTTTAGGGAGGGTTTTCGTTTGAGAATTTAATATAATGAAATGGTTTACCAACATGGAGAGAACCATGGTCATTGTGGTATCAAAAAATATGACAATTAATGTTTTACGAAGAACAATCACAATCAAGCAAGAAAGCAGCTAATCACACACATAACACAACTATGTACGTGTTTCGGTAACTTGCCTACGTCCACGTAGACGTCTATTATTTTATTAAGTATCTCTCAATATGCTTGGTTACATGCCCTAGGCCAGGGGTTACAATTTATAGATGTAGAATCTAAGTTGTTCAAGTAACTTCACGATGACCATGATGATCCATAAATCCCTTGAATATCTCCATGAGATTATAGGGGATTGATGGTCAAGCGCGAACTGTGCTTCGTGTAATACTCAAATCGTTGTTATTGGTTCGGCGACTCAATGCAAAAAACCTAAGCTACTACTACACTTGCGAGGCAAGTACATCGGTAAGTTGGGTATCGTAAGAAATCCATAGGGAGTGATTGAATTTTACTTTTTAATTGATTTAGAACTTCAAAAATAAAAGTGTAAAAGGTGATGGGTAGAAATGGTGAAAAAGGAAAAATAAGAAGTTAACGCTAAATTACAACTAATTATTAAAATGAGAGTCGGGATCGCGTACCCTCCATGGGATAAAAAACTAATAATTAGAATTTCGGTTCGAAAATATTTAACCGAGAATTTTTAGTTAATCATAAATATCACACATGAAGGGATTTAAACCTAAAAATGCGAGATAAAACATTTAATAAAAAATGGTCACACGCGTCTTAAATTTGGATTATCGCTATAAACACTAACGTTGCATGGCAAAGAAAGTTAAACGCATAATAAATCAATTTTAACATGCGAGGTTTCCATTAAATACAATTTTACACAAAACCTAATTTTCAGAGCTCGACGCCCATCAATGGCTGACACACAACCCAAACCCTATTTAACTACTCACTACACAAGATTAAACTAATTAAACAACTAATTAACTAATTAAAGCAAGAAATAAATTAATTAAACTAATTTATCTAGGCATGAAAAGTAAGGAATAAGCAATAAATAAGCTAAAACAAGTTGAATAAATGAGGAAGAAGATGAATAGTGCTTACAACAATCCAAATGGTACAAACCCTAGGAGAGAGAAGTTCTACCCAACAAATCCCCTCTTCTAACCTAAAATGAATTATATGAAGTTTGAAAAATGATCCCCTAACTTAATAGAATGTTTAAATATATATACCCAACCAAAAACCAACTTAAAAAAAATGAAATTTGCGGACTTTCACCCGAATCGATTCGCAAGGTGCGAATCGATTCGCACATGACAGTGCTGAATTCTCAGCTTTGTCCAACTTTACGGAAAATGCCATAACTTCTTCGTTATAAATTGGACTTAGGCACGGTCAGAAGCTACACGAAGATAAACCAGAGGGATACAACATACAAGAAGATATTAGGCCAAAAGCCAAATTATGAAATGACTAAAATGCCCTTGAATGTGACCTTGAGTGTGATTTTGAAGATAAAACCATCTTAAAAATGCCATAACTCCCTCATTATACATCGGAATCATACACCGTCGGCGGCCACGCGAAGAGAAATCAAAGGTCTTAACCTTTCGTAAAGAGTTTAGGATAAAAATATAAATGTTGAAATTACTAAAATACCCCCGAAACTGCAATAATCAACGGAACTTTTCGAAAAAGTGATCAAACTTCACACTAAGCACCGAAATACCTACAAAAACTTAATTATAACTCATATAGCATGTTAACATATAAAACAAAGGTTTTCTGGTTAAAGAGCATAAATATAAGAATTAAGGTACCCAAGGGGACTAAAATGCATAAGTATAAGGGGTGAAACATACAATATTCGTGTCGAATCACACCCCCTAACTTACACATTGCTAGTCCCTAGAAATGAAATACAAAGCTAAAAGAACTACAAGAAAACCACAAAAAGGAAATATGTAAAAAAGGGATAAATGCCACTTTCGCAGGCAAACGATTGCATTTAGCATATTCAATAAGCCATTAAAACCCTAGGTTACCCTAGTGGACGAGTGTCATCTCGTGAGGGTTTTTCGGGATAAAACTCACAAACATCAAATTATTTCCTCAAAATATGGCCAACCCAACATGCGACAAACTCAACAACAATGAAAAAGATTTCAAACATGTTATTAGCCTATTGAACGAATCCAACTAAAGTCCGTTGTTATTAACAGGTTGAATGCACCTCATAGAATTGAAACTTTAAAAGTGGGAGGGGGGAGAGCACATGCATAGTATGATTTGGCAAAAACTTATATAAACCGAATAAGCATTAAAGCATGCATATATTCAATCCTCACGGGCATTACACTCATCAAACGAATTCACTCGAAATAGGGAGGTAACACACAGAACATGTGGTTATAAAGAGTAAATGTAAATGTAAACTAGGCCGCTCACATGTAACAGATGAACAACACTATATAGGACATAAAAACTATAATCTCAATGAAATATACCGCTCATTAAAGGAGGCAAAATGTATTTTCAAAAATTATCAAAACTATTATGACTTTTAAATTGAACTCACCCTAAGATCACATAGGACTTGTATAGGGTTGTAATGTAGGCTAGGCTAGGGTACGAAATGAAAGAAATGTATGTACGGATTCAAAGTGTTCGGGGATGAAAACTCGGGATAATGGGAAATTGCGGGCAATTTCAAAATTGGACAAATAACATCCATAATCAAGCATTAGATATGAAATTTGGAGATTAACACGGATTATTGAACACTATATACAACATATACAAACTTTCTCTTTCTTTTCTGTTCTTTTTTTTTTCCTCATGTTTTTTCTCTTTTCTTTTACTTTTTTTGTGCCTTTTCTTTTCTTTTCTTTTCTCACTCTTTTTATGCTCAAATTGCAACCACAAAACATGAACATAATTCAATCCCAAGCAACATTCCAAACAAAGGTATGGAAGGTAATATGTATGGTTTTAAACTCCAATGTGTAGTTGGTTATGGGATTTTAGGTAATGAAATGAAAGGGTAATATTTAGGCTCAAAGGGGTTGACTAGGGAAAGATATAAGGTTAGGTTAAGGCTAATATGGGTGATATAACAAATATTACCTATGATCATTTAATAAAGTTTACGCAATTTTTGAGTCAAAAGAATAAATGAAAATCATGATCAAGTAACACATTTCAATATATAAACTCAATTAATGAACTATCAATGAAAGAATAGAGAGATTACCGATGAATTCAACGTTTTCAAATGAGGAAAGAATAGTGTATACACTCACAAATGACGGAAGTTACAAAGCTTACTCGGTGTAAGTATACACAATGCAACAAAAGATTACCGAGTTATAAAAATCTTAAACCAAATCAATGGAACAAGAAAAGCGCATGTGCTCATGGGTTAAAGTTTGATTCATGAAGTTATTCACAATATCAATAATTTGAGGACTAAAGTCTAATAACTTTTAAAATCGAGAACATGCATCGTTGAGTTGTCTATTGGATCGAGCAATTATTGAAATTTATCATTGGAAACAAAGGCAAAATGCGTAACAAAGGAGAAAAAAGAAAGAAAATATTATTGAAAATTTTCAATTTTTCATAAAAAGACATACTTAGTAATTAACATGTAAGAAAATCAGTGGACTACACATAATATGGATAGAATGTCCTACGCCCCTAACTTAAATGTTTCATTGTCCTCAATGTGCATTAAGAACACAACACAAAAACAGGAAAATAATGATATTACCCAAAATTGGAGCGATCTCCATAAGCACGAGCCCAATTAAATCTACAAAACAAGTTAGTACCGAGCATAGCAAAAACAAATAACAAAAAGTTAACTAATTACACTGGACTAAATTAAAAGGAAAGAGAAAAAAGAAAGAAAGAAAATTAAAAAGATAACTATGTACAACGTAATATTTAGCCTTCACACTAACTATACTCTAGAAGTCTAAATAGTTGAGGATCCACCAAAAATGGGATTTGGCTTTGAAAGATCAACGGTGGACCCTCCAAAGCAAACATTCCTCCCCAAAAATAATAATTCCGTTTGAAAAATGGAAGGCATGTGTAAGGCGTAAGAAATGAACCATCATCAATTAAAAGTTTGAGAGGGATGATGGGGGGTTTGGATTTTAAGGGAGGCAAGACTACATTAATCTCAAAAAAATTAAAATCACATCCCCAAGGTTCTTCAATTAGAAGGGGAGGTGGGGCTAGTGCAAGTGAATAACCCATAAGATGAAGAATTTTAAAATAACAATCTCGTTCAAGAATAGGGTCAAAGTCCTCAAGACTTTCAACCGATTCTTGTGATAAACTTAATTGTTCGGGAATAGTAGGGAATAAAGGAAAGGAAGGACCATTAACCTCAATAAAATCGAAAGAATTAATAAGAGTATGGAATTCGAAAGTGCTAACACTTGGATCACTCTCAATTATTTCGTCATTAACAAGAGGTGGTGAAACGGAAGTTTCAACCTCAACCCGGTTTTGTGAAGAAATGATCTCATCGATCATGGCATCATTTGCCAAAAACCAAGCTTAAAAACTTTTGGATTGGTTATTGATTTCCTTAATCATTAACTTATAATCAAACTGACAAGACGACATTTCATCTTCTTGTACGGGTTGCTCATAGCTAACGGATTCCCCACTTTCCAAATTCTCCTCACGTGGCAATGCGGGATACTTACGTACTCTTAAATTTCACGCTCAATGCGCTCATCTTCGATAATTTGTAGGCATTATCTCATTGTTTTGGGAGTATAACTTGGAAGAAAATTCTCATAACAATTAAGGTTATCTAAAGCATAATAGCGACACATTTCATAATAGGCTAATTCAATTGAGCGACAAGCGCCAAAATTTCAATTTCTCAAAAAAATATAGCACAAGTAAAAAAGAAAGGATAAAATAAAGCATACAAATATGAAAGAAAAATACTACGAAATAATAAAACAATTACAATCTAAAACACAACTCCCCGGCAACGTCGTCATTTTGGTCGAGCGTAAATCGTGCATCGTGTAATATGAAAATCGTTATTATTGGTTCGACGACTCAATGCAAAAAACCTAAGCTACTACTACACTTGCGAGGCAAGCACATCGGTAAGTCGGGTATCGTAAGAAATCCACAGGGAGTGATTGAGATTTATATTTTAATGGCTTTAGAACTTCAAAAATAAAAGTATAAAAGGTGATGGGTTGAAATGGTGAAAAAGGAAAAATAAGAAGTTAACGCTAAATTACAACTAATTATTAAAATGAGAGTCGGGATCGCGTACCTGTCATTGGATAAACAACTAATAATTAGAATTTCGATTCGAAAACATTTAACCGAGCGTTTTTAGTTAATCATAAACATCACACATGAAGGGATTTTAACCCAAAAATGTGAGATAAAACATTTAATAAAAAATGTTCACACGCGTCTTAAATTCGAATTGTCGTTATAAACATTAACGTTGCATGACAAAGAAAGTTAAATGCATAGTAAACTAATTTTAACACGCGAGGTTTTAATTAAATGCAATTTTACACAAAACCTAATTTTCGGAGCTCGACGCCCATCAATGGCTGACACACAACCCAAACCCTATTTAACTACTCACTACACATGATTAAACTAATTAAATAACTAATTAACTAATTAAAGGAAGAAATAAATAAATTAAACTAATTTATCTAGGCATGGAAAGTAAGGAAAAAGAAAGAAATAATGTAAAACAAGTTGAATAAATGAGGAAGAAGACGAATAGTGCTTACAACAATCCAAATGGCACAAACCCTTGGAGAGAGAAGCTCCACCCAACAAATCCCCTCTTCTAACCTAAAATGAATTACATGAAGTCTAAAAAATGATTCCCCAAATTAATAGAATGTTTACATATATATACCCAACTAAAAACCAACTTAAAAAATAAAATTTGCGGACTTTCACCTGAATCGATATCGATTCGTAAGGTGCGAATCGATTCGCACCTGACAGTGCTGAATTCTTAGCTTTTTCCAAGTTTACGAAAAATATCGTAACTTCTTCGTTATAACTCGAAATTAGGCACGGTCAGAGGCTGCGCAAAGATAACTCAGAGAGATACAACATCCAAGAAGACATTTGGCCTAAAAACCAAATTATGATATGACTAAAATGCTCTTGAATGTGACCTTGAGTGTGATTTTGAAGATAAAACCATCCTAAACATGCCATAACTCCCTCATTATACATCGGAATAATGCACCGTTAGTGGCCACGCGAAGAGAAATCAGAGGGATTAAACTTTCTTGAAGAGTTCAGGGTAAAAATCAGAATGCTAAAATTACTAAAATTCCCCCGAAGCTGCAATAATCAATGGAACTTTTCCGAAAAGCGACCAAACTTCACACTAAGCACCGAAATACCTACAAAAGCTCAATTATACCTCATATAGCATGTTAACATTTAAAACGGAGGTTTTCTAGTTAACGAGCATAAATATAGGAATTAAGGTACCCAATGGGGCTAAAATGCATAAGTATATGGAGTGAAACATACAATATTCGTGCCAAATCAATTGACTTAGTTTTGGGGTGGTGTGGACTGCACATACTCGTATTTTATTTCCATTATATGAGGCCGGGGAACTCTTTAAATTTGTTGGGCCAGTTTGATCGTTGTTGTGGGATAAGAATAAAATTAGTCCCCACAATTGCCCCTAAAATCTTTGGGCCATTGCTTGGGCCGATAGATTTTACATGTGGCTAAGGATGTAGCTCCGTCAGTTATATACTCGTAATTTGCTAAAACAAAGAGGGTGTGATCATCTTTCTGTAAGATATTAAAGTGCCAAATTTTTCTCGAGAAGTGTAAATCATCATCCGAGTGTTCGAAACTACTTTGTCAAAAACTTAATTGTCAATTCATCGTCTCTGTTCATTTTTGTGCATACTGGGTCCTTAGGCTTCATTCCTTACGTTTTCTCTTCAAAATCAAGACTTTCTTCATCTTTCCAAGCCTCCTCATTATCTCGTATGTTTCATCTTTCTCCTTCTAGTTTCCTTTCTTCTGTTCATCGATCTTCTACTCTAGCTAGGGTTTTTGTGTTTTTCTCATGGCGATACTTGATAATAAGTCTTTGCTTGAGTTTAGTAAGTGTTACAATATTCCTAATTGGGTGGAGATAGAGTGAACATCAGTCCCCAAAAATGTTCGCGACCTAGAAGACGATCACTGGAACCATGTTCAGTTAGTTTCACAAGGGGGTTTAACGTTTCCTCCTAATCCTCTATTTTTATATTTTTTTCCAATACTTAAACGTAGTCCCTACTCAATGTTCTCCGAATGTGTGGACAATTGTAAATGGACTCCATAGAATAAATCATTTCTATGTTAGGAACTTAGGGCTAGCTGAAGTCTGCTATTGTTATACTTTCTCTCGCACCAGTGGGGTTTTCTATACCTGAAAGAAAGAAGTCCCGATAGGGTGTTGGTAGTAAACCTACCTGATTCCCATAAAGACTATTGGTCTGAAGGTTTTATTTCCAGAAATTGGCAATATCCTCCTTAATCAGGGGGCGTAAGGTACAAGGGACCTCGGATCCCTACCTTTGGGGAGGAGTACATAGGTCGTTATTATCATCTCTTCTTTTTTTGTTTATTTACCAACTTCTGTGTACTTTACTTCTGACATTTCCTTCTCTTTCTTCTAGAGGCAAAGCCAAGAATCAAGAGCCCAATCCTTACGAAATTCGAGCTGCTGAACTTCTGAAAGCTTGGAGGATGAGAGATACTATTGCTGAAGGGGAACATCCTCGGTCTGCTGCATTCTTGCTGGAATATAGGAATATTACTTCCAGCTTTATTGCTCATCCAGTAGATAAAATCCCTCATCTAGAGGTTCCAGGAGAAGTAGTTGGTGGTACCTCTGAACCTATTGAGGTAGAGGACGAGGAAGAAAGTAACTCGGGGGAAGATCTAGTATAAGGCAGTGAAGAGGGGAGTGATGAAGGCAAGAGTGGTGAGGAAGAGTCCAGCGATGAATATATGGCCCCTCTAAGGAGAAGAAACTTGATCCAGGATGATGATGATGACGATCTGCTATCCAACAGGATGAATTTCCTCAAACAGAAGGTTGGAGACTTTATTGGTAATTCCAAGATGGTGGCTCAGGAGAATAAGGTGTAGAGAAAGAAGAGAGAAGGGGAGGAGAAGAGAGAGAGAGAGAAAGAGAGAGAGAAAGAGAGAAGAAGAGAAAAATAAAGAAGGGGAAAAAATAAGGGCATAATCCTCAAAGGCCTCGATAGTGCCCTCTGTTGTTGTTGTTAAGGGGGCCTCGGTGGCTGCTGCTCCTCAACTGGCCCCTCTACTACTGGGGAAAGCAGTGCTCGCGATTGACCGTAAGTTCTCCTCGAGCATGGGGGGAGACTAGTTAACCCTTAAGTCTACCCAAGGTCTTGCTTTCGTGATTACTTTTTTTCCTATACTTCTTTGTTCTATATTTTCCTCTAACATATCGTGCTTATCCTATGTTTCGATGTTTTACAGTTTGTCTCCAACTATACCGTGTTGCTTCATGGTCGAGCTGTGTTATCGAGGAGAAACTCAGAACTGGATGAAGCCTGAAGTCTTTTGAGAAAGCTCTAGCCGATGCAAAGGCTTCTTTTGATAAGGAGAGGGAAAAGTCTGCTAAGGAGCTGTCCGACCTCCGCGAAGCTTGTAGTGTCATGATTGCAGACAAACTGGCAGCGACAGAGGTAAATATAGGGATGGTCGAGGATGTGGAGCAGCTGAAGGAGGAAGCAACAAACATTTGAGAAAGAGAATATAATAAAGGTTGTGATGTAGCGTATGACGACACCGAATAACAAAATTGCTTATCTTCGGTGAGCATGCTTAAAAAACGGCTGCGATCAAGCCTTGATCACTATTGGGGTTGGTTCTATCTCCCCCTTTTCTCCCAGTATCATCCTAGTCGCAATCCTGTTGATGAGTCTCCTTCTGCCCAACCATATGCTCAGGATGTCATGGAGCCTATCACACCTGCCGTTGGAGCTACACTAGTCAATCCAGAGGGGGTAATTATCCAAGCTAAAGGAGCTACCCTAGGTTCTCATGAAGGTGAGGTTCCTATCGACCAAGATGATGGAAAGGGTCCCTCCACATCTAACCAGGTTAAGGCCTCCTAAGAATATTGGCTCTGCTATTGTTTTTGTTAATCTTTTATACTTTTTTGCTTCTTTCCTTCACTTGTACTAGCCTGTGCCTTTTGATTTAATGAAAAGTCAACTTTATATTTCATTAATGATCCTTGCTACTCTTATTGCTTATTTGGTTGGCTGTAGCTCATTGATTTAGATGATTATATTCCTGCTAACTCCCGTCTAGGCCAGGTTCTTGGTCCTAACATAAGCGCTCAAGTGCGCCAAGCTTTTGTTAGGATCTGTAAGTCTCTAAGGGAAAGAAACCAAGATTATAAAAATCAATCTGAGGTAGTCGCTAGGCTTAAGGATAAGCTCGAGGAGATAGAGGGAATTGGTGCATCTGTGAAGGAGGAGATGGACGCCTTGAAGGAAAAACTCCTTGATGCATTTGAAATCAACCAGGTGGGGGAGTTATTGAAAAGAGAAAATGATGCTATAAGAAGATAAATTACTCATCTCAGAGAAAATACTCCATTTGGTCCTCCCTTGGTGCTACAAGGATCCTCATCATCAGCTGCAGTTGCTCAAACTGACAATCAGGCTTCCAGAAGGGAGATTACCGAGCTAAAACAAGATGTTCAATGAGCTTATGTGATTGCTGCTGGTATTCAAGGGATGTCACACAATTGAGACATTTATTTTAAAAGGGTCCTCGACAGGTTTGGGCTGATGGTTATGACCAAGGTTGGATAGATTCCCCAGTAAGACTGAAAGAGGTCGAAGAACTTGCCTTTGCTAGGGGATGGTTGAACGTTCTTAAGGAATTGAAATTTCCTAAGGAATCCACCCTATGGTATAAATATCAGACCGTTCGCTCATCTGCTCTGCGAAATCCCTTCTCGAGGGATGACCGTGGGATCCCAATAGATGTTATTCCTATACAGCTTCTAGATCCATTCCCAGATAGAAATGAAGAAGACTTAGTTCCTCATCCTGATGATGGTTGGAGAGATCGAGTAGAGGACTACCTTGATCGTCGTGCTGGGCCATCGTAGGTCTTTAAGTATTTCTTAGTCTTTTGATGTAAATGTAATCATATGATTCTTAATGAGAGATACAACTGATTATTTATGTCTTGAGCATTTGCTGACTAAACATGTATTAAACTTATTTGTTGATTTACTTGGCATTAATGTTTGACCAAGAAAGTACTTGATAAATCTGATCATAGTATGAATGATTAGTATAATTTTTTTAATCATTTTGGTCTTTTTAACCGACTATATGATGTTGAGTTTTTATTGTCTCGTGTTTGAACACTCTCTCAGTCCAATATGCCTTATCCGTATCATTTCGTCCACTTTACCTTTTAGGTTATGTCATCACACTTTCATAGGCCTAAGTAGGGCAATGTAGAGAATGCACATGGTTAATGGGACATCTGCCCGAGCAGGATTTTTCAGCCAACCTTGAGTTGGATTTATTGCCTAAGGATCCCCTGTAGGTATTTTTATTATTGTCGGAGCAATGCAGGAGGCCAATTATGTTTTCAATAAAGACTTGAGGAAGGTTAATCGTAAACCTTAATTTATATCTATTTTAGTTTTGAATAAAATAAGTATGGCACATTATTGCAACCATAGGAGCTTTATTCCTTGACTAGAGCAAGTTGATCAACCTGGTGTAATCCCGAAACTTTGCTATGTTTTTAGGGGGGCATATTGCTTAGAAAGGATGCATATTGAGGTTTGATCAAGAGACATTAAACAACCAAGATGTTTAGAATGTGCGGGCTAATCGACCTTTATTAACTAAAATGGTAAATAAAAGGCAACATTAGTTTATAAATGTAAATTCGCCTAAACTAATGATGCTGAAAAATAAAAGATATAGAAGTCTAAAAGTAGAACTTCTTAAGGTTGGCTGCATTCTAGGCCCTTGGTATCTCGCTTCACTCCAGTATTTCTAAGTTATATGCTCCTTATAAGTCGTCCCTTATTATCTTGAAAGGTCCCTCCTAATTTGGTCCCAGTTTTCCATCTAATGGTCTTACAGCACCGTCGAGGACTTTCCTTAGGACGTAATCCCCTACTAAAATTTTTCTCAAATTGACTTTTTGATTGTATTGTTTGGCCAGCTGCTGTTGGTAAGATGCTAACTTAACTTGTGCCAGTTGTCGCCTCTTATCAACTAAGTCAAGTTCAGTGAGTAATGCTTCATCATTGAGGCCTTGGTCGACCAGGGTGGTCCTAATAGTAGGGAGTCCCGCTTCCCGTGGGATGACTGTCTCCATTCCATAGGTGAGCTCAAAGGGGGTTTCTCCCATTGTTCTCCTGGGAGTTATACGATAAGCCCATAAAACGTTAGGTAACTCGTCTACCCAGGCACCTTTTTCTCTTTCCAGCCATTTTTCAGTCCGTCGATCATTGTCTTGTTGAAAGCTTCGGCTTGCTCGTTGCTTTGTGGGTACGCTACAAAACTAAAGTGGTGCTTGATGCCATGCTTGTCAAAAAAGCTTTGATAGAATCCACTTTCGAACTGCATGCCATTGTTAGTAATGATCGTCCTTGGTGTCCCAAAGTGGGTGATGATGTTCTTCCATATGAACCTCGTCATATCGGAGTCCCATATGTTCGCGAGTGGTTCTGCCTCTACCCATTTGGTGAAATAGTCAGTTTTGACCAACAGGTAATCATAATTTCCAGATGTGGTAGGCAGAGGCCGTACAATACCAAAGCCCCACTGGGTAAAAGTCCATGGACTGGTCAATGACTTGAGGTCACTATCAGGTTAGTGGACCATAGGGGAGTGATTCTGGCACTTTTGAAACTTGCGAACGTAAATTTCAGCATCCTTCTGCATGTACGACCACCAGTATCCTTCCTTGATTGCTCAGAAAGCCAATGATCTTCCTCCTTTATGACTCCCACAAATGCCTTCATGAAGTTCACTGAGAACCTTCTCGACATCTTTGGGGTGATGCACTGGAGCTAGGGTCAGTGTGATATTTTCTATAGAGTTTTCCTTCAGGAGATAAGTGAAAGAGAGCAGCCTTAACTCTTAGCTGGTGTGCCGATCTCTTATCGCCTGGCAGTGTGTCACTCCGTAGATAAGTTATGATTGGATCCATCCAACTGGGTGCCTTTTATATGTGGAGGACTTGCTCTACGACTGATTGGTTGATGCTTGGTTGCGCGAGGATTTCTATCTGAATGGTTCTCCTTAAATCGGAGTCAGTGGCGGAGCTTAGAGCTTCTAGGGCATCGACATGACTGTTCTGCCCCCGGGGAACTACTGAACATTAACTCTATCAAAATTTTCCATAAGTCACTTTACAATAGTGAGGTAAGCTTCCATATTTTCATCCTTAGTGCTGATGTCTCACCTTATCTGCTTGGACACTATCTTTGAATCACCAAATACCCGAAGGCATTTTGCCCCCAATAATTGTGCTTTGCGCAGGTTGACGATCAATGCTTCATATTCTGCTTTGTTATTGGAGGCTTCAAATCCTAGCCTGATCCCTTGTTCAAGCACAATCTTCTTTGAGGTAACCAATATAATGCCTACTACTGCCCCCCGGAGTTAAAGGCCCCGTCAATGTAAAGGGTCCAGTCGAAGGTTTTTTCCTTTTTTTTGCAGGTTGCTCCATTTCTAACTGGGCAGTAGGCTGATTCCCTATAAACTCAACGATAAAATCGGCTCGAATTTGCCCCTTAATTGCTATTCTTGGTTGAAAGTGGATATCAAATCTTCCAAGCTCTACCAACCATTTTAATAGTCGACTGGAGAGATCAGCTTTTCTTAGAATAACTTTGAGGGGATGTGAGGTGATCACGATTATGGAATAAGCCTCAAAGTAATGCCTTATCTTCCTTGAGGCTACCACTAAGGCATAGGCGAGCTTCTCCAGTGGCAAATAACATTTCTCGACGTTCGGAAGCATTTTACTTGCATAGTAGATCAGGTGTTGGCCTCTTTCCTTCTCGCATACCAAGGCGGAGCTCACATCGTGGTCTAATATGGCAAGATAGAGGTATAAAGGGTCACCCTCACTTGGGATCACTAGCTAGGGTGGCTTGTTGAGGTAGGACTTGAGTTCTTCCAAGTTTTTGGAGAAATCATTGTGCCATACTAGGTCCTTATCTTTCTTTAAAAGTTGGAAAAACGGTCGACAACGCTCCGAAGACTTAGAGATGAAGCGGTTGGGTGAGACAAGCATGATAGTAAACTTCTGGACATATCTAATTATCTGAGGGGCTAGACTTTTTTGATGGCGTCGATCTAATCAGGGTTTATTTTAATCTCTCTTTTGCTGACCAGTTATCATAGGAACTTTCCAGACTGGACACCGAACGAATAGTTGCTAGCTTTAGGTTTCATCCTGTATTTCTTGAGGATCTCAAAGGTTCTTGCTAGGTCTAAGAGATAGTCTCCCTTGAGTTTACTTTTGATGAGAATGTCGTCGATGTATATCTTTATTTTTTCTCCCATTTGTTTATTAAACATCCTGATGACTAGTCGCTGATAAGTCGCTCTTGCATTCTTGAGGCCGAACAACATGACTTTGTAATAATATAACCCAATAGGCGTTATTAAGGAGGTTTTATCTTATTCTGGATCATAAAGTGGGATCTGGTGGTATCCGAAGTAAGCATCCAGAAAGCTCATTCTTTCATGCATTGCAGTGGCATCGACCAGTTGATCTATCTTTAGGAGAGGAAAACTGTCTTTCGATTAGGCCCTGTTGAGGTCGGTAAAGTCAATACATATTCTCTAGCTTCCATTACTTTTGGGTACTATGACTAGTTTGGATATCCATTTGGGTAATTGAACTTCTCAAACGAAACCTGCGTCCAGTAATTTTCCTACCTCTTTCTCTACCGCCTTCTCCTTTTTTAGGGCTGTTCGGTGAGCCTTTTAAGTGACAGGTTTAAAAGCTGGGTCAACCTACAGTTGATGGCATGCAATTGTGGGATCTATGCCATATAACTCGTATGGTTCTGAAGCAAAAACATCCAGATTGCTCTGGAGAAACGTGGTGAGCTCCTTCTTTTCTTGGTCGGTGAGAGTGGCTCTGATCAGAAACCTCCTTTCAGGTAAATTGACTTCAGTTGCAACCTGTTCTAGGATTTCGACGACCCTATTCATGGGGTGGACCCTGGTTTCCTCCACCCCTGGTCGGCCGTACCGCAATTTTTATTTTGAAGGCAATACGCCTTCTTGGGCTTCCTCCTGGACTTTCCACTCGTCTTTATTCTTCTTGTGCTTGGGACGAATAGTTGCGATAAAGCATTTTCTAGCTAAAGCTTGGTCGCTATGGATCTCGAACACCCTCCGATCTGTTATGCACTTGAGTTTCTGATGATATGAGGATGGAACGACCTTCATGGAAAGGAACCAGCCCCTACCCAGAATGGCATGATAGGGGGATTTGATATCTACTACCAAAAACTCGATCATCTTCAAAATACTTCCTCCCTTGACCGACTGGGCTATCTTGCCCAGTGGCATGGTTATCTTTCCTGCAAAGTCGACCAGCGAAACGATGGCCTCTTTGAGGTGGGCGATATTTAACTTTAATTTATGGAATAAGTCTAGGTACATCATTTCGAAAGAGATACCTTGGTCAACGAGCAACCTGTCGATGTCTCAATTAGCTATCCCGAGTGTGATGACCAATGAGTCATGATGAGGGGTTCTCACCCTAACTAACTCGTCTTTAGTAAACCCCATGTGTTTGCTGTAGTCGACATCTTATGGTCACCGATGCTTCCTGGCCTGAGTCTTGGTGGGGTCTATATGAAAGTCTTGCATAATGGCAACAAGCTTCTTAACTTCCATCCGAATAGCGTTTCCTTGTACTTGCTTGAGGTCTGATGCCCTATGAATTACCGTGAACTCGTGGCCTATCTCGTCCTCGAGAATGTTTTCTGGCTTTTAGTCGCCATTGGCTGTGACATTGTTTTCCTTCTTGTCTATGAACTAGTTAAGATGACCAGCCTGGCCCAGCTCCTCGAGATAGAATTTGAGGGCTTTGCAGTGTTCAGTCCTGTGACTGCCTTCTTTATGGAACGCACACCTCAGTGGCACTTCGTTGGATCTCCTCTCATATTCTTGGACCACTTTAAAAATGTCTCGTCCTTGATCTTGGTGAGGTTTTTTTATATCGATTCCTTGAAGACTGTGTTAACAGCCTAAAACGCTTTTGAGGGGTCATTCTTGTTGCCATTTTTGGTGCCATTCCTGCCCCCATTTTTGTTTCCTTTTTCTGGGAATCATTCTTTTCTGTCCTTTTGTTCATCTTCACAGAACCATTGTCCCCTGAATTAAGATGGATCACATCTTCGACTTTGGTGTATATTTCAATATAGGCCATTAGGTCGTTAATGGAATTGGCCTCCTTCTTAGTTACAGATTGGTGATATGACACAAATATTGCGTATTTCACCCGTTAACCTACACGTTATTAATCCCCTTGGGTATCTTAATCCCTATACTTATGCTCGTTAACCATACAACCTAGTATTTCTATATATACATGCTTTGCAGGGGTTAATTAAGATTTTGTAGGTATTTTGATGCTTAGTATGAAGTTCGGACACTTTCCGGAAAAGTTTTGTCGACTTTTGCAACTTCGGGGGTATTTTACTAATTTCATCATTTGGGTTTGAATCTCGAACTCTTCACGGAGTTGAAGACCTTTTATTTCTCTTCACGTGGCCGCCGACGGTGCATGATTCCGATGTATAATGAGGGAGTTACAACATTTTTAGGATGATTTAATCTTCAAAATCAGACTCAAGGTCACATTCAAGGGAATTTTAGTCATTTCATAATTTAGTTTTTTGGCCTATTGTCTTCTTAAATGTTGTATCCCTCTGAGTTATCTTCACATAGCCTCTGACAGTGCCTCATTCTGAGTTATAATGAAGAAATGACGACATTTTTCGTGAAGTTGGACAAAGCGGAGAATTGCAGACCAGTAGGTGCTAAATCGATTCGGACACCCCAAATAGATTCTGCAAAATCGATTCGGACACTCCAAATTGATTCGGGTTGGATCAGTGTGATCAGTTGCCTTTTCCAAATCTATTCGAACACCCCAAATGGAGTCAGAAACTCCAAATGGATTCAGTCCTGCAGATATTTTTTATTTCTTCTTAATTACAAATTTGCCATTTTAGGGTTTTGTATAAATAAAATTTCTCTTCACTTTGAAGAGATATCTGACATTTTACATTAGATTTAGGGTTTTTAAGGGAGCTTATCCCTACTCCACCATTTTGGGTGTTTTTCCTATTTTTATGTATCTAAGTTTACTATTCCTTTGTCTTCCTTAATATATTAGTTGTTTTACCTTATTTCCTTGCTTTGTAGCTAGTATCCATGCTTTGTAGTTAGTTTAATTCTTGTTATTTATTATTTTTTTAGCTTAGTTGTAGTTTAATTAATGTCGTGCCCCTATATAAATAGTGTCAGGTTTGTGTTCTGCCATTAATGGGTTGGAGCTCTGAAAATTAGGTTTCGTGTAAAATTGCGTTTAATTCAAACCGCATGTATTAAAGTTGGATTGTTATGCGTTTAAATTTATTTGTCACGCAACTTTAGTGTTTATAGCGACAATCCGAATTTAATTCGCGTGTGACCATTTTTGATTAAATGCTTATTCAAGCAGCTTTGGGTTAAATTCCTTCTTGAGTGAAGTTTATGCTTACTTGAAAATCCTTGATTAAATTGCTTTCGAGCCTTAACTCTAATTAGTATCTATTTCGATCCGTGTGGTGGAATGCGATCCCGATCCTCGCTTTACTTTTGTGTAGCGTAACTTATTCTTTTCTTTTGTCACCACAACCAACCATCACCTTTTCTTTTTATTTATTTTACACTTTTATTCCTGAAGTAATTAAACAATTAAAATATAAAATTCAATCACTCCCTGTGGATTTCTTACGATACCTGACTTACCGCTGTGCTTACCTCACAAGTGTGGTAGTAGCTTAGGTTTTTGCATGTAGAGCGGGAGCCGAAATCAACGACAGTGTCCCTACACAAACACTCGGTTCCCCTCGCATAAATTGGTGCAGTAAAGAAGTACTTGGCAGATCGATTTTGAAGGACGCTATGACTCAATCTTATTGAAAATCTCCCAGTATTTCTTGCCAAACTCCCCGAGGTTCTCCTTTGGTTTTTTCTTCATTGTGAGCAGTGCATCCATTCGCTTGGGGTAAGAGCTGCTGGTTATGAAATGAGCTGTGAATAATTCAGCTAGAGCCTTAAATCTCTTGTCAGACTTATGTGGTAGCCTCTCGAACCATTTTTGGGATACGTTATTTAAGCTAGAAGGGAAGATGCAACACATCATCGCGTTGTTATGGCTCCACAAGGTCATGGCCTGCCTATACTATCGAACATGATCAATAGGGTCAGTTTTCCTATCATAGATCTTGAATATAGGGATTACGAATTTCTTGGGGGGACCTCTTCTTCTATTACCCTTGAAAAAGTGTACTTCGTCTGGGTGTTAAGACCTCTTCTGGATAGCTCTCGTGTGGATCTAGCCTCTCAGTGGGCTGGGTACTGATTTATCTCCATATGGACCAAACTCTCGATTTCATCATTCTGTTGACTAGGACTCCCACGGCATCGAGCTGGCTGTAATTGTTCTGAACGACCATCCTCTGACCTGTTCTTCTCAACTCTCCCTTGGTCACGCAAAGGGCTCCTTCCTCGACTGTGAGACTCATTCATCTGAAGGCTAAGAGTCCGATCATAGCATCATCTTGTATTTCTGTGGAAATCACTATCCATTCTTTCCAGTCGCCTTTTTAGGCGAGAATTCTCCTTTTCTTGGTTCTAGTGGCTTCTTCTTGCTCTCGAAGTCTGGCCTCATAGGCGTCGACCAACTTGGAAATCTGTGTGGGACTTGGTGGTCCATGACTCTCTTCAGAAGGCTGCCTTTGCTGGCAAAGCCTTGGATTTGGTTGGAGGATTTCAGACCTCACCCTGGTAGGAGCAGGTTCATCCTGAACATCACCGACTCAAGGGATGTTACTACCGTGGTGAAACATTGAGGGCTTTTAATTAGTGAGTGTTTTCATTGGAATAACACTCGTTCCCACAGACGGTACCATTTTTGGTATAAAAAATATCACAATTAAGGTTCTACGAAGAACAATCACAATCAAACAAGAAAGCACATAATCACACACACAACACAACTATGTACGTGGTTCGGTAACTTTCCTACATCCACGAAGAGGTCTACTATTTTATTAGGTATCTCTCAATATGCTTGGTTACATGCCCTTATGCCCCAGGCCAGGGTTTACAATTTATAGATGTAGAATCTTAGTTGTTCAAGTAACTCCACGATGCCCAAGATGATCCATGAATCCCTTGAATATCTCCACGAGATTATAGACGATTGACTTGGTTTTGGGGCGGTGTGGAATGCACATACTCATAGCCTATTTCCATGATATGATGTCGGGGAAACTCTTTAAATTTGTTGGGCCTGCTCGACTGTTCTTGTGGGCTAAGAATAAAATTGGTCCCCACGGTCATATACAACATATATATAGAAAAATAATCAATAGTTCAGGAGGGTTTGGTGTAATTTATCCAATAATCAATGAAATAAAGTCCAACATATTCTCCCCCATCATCACATTGGAAAATATTAACTTTGTCATTGAATTGAGTTTCAATCATCTTGAGAAAATACAAGAAAACTCTTAGAAAATCATATTTGTGTTTCGATGGATTTAACCATGGAAACATTGTGCAATAATCAACAAATATGATATCGTATCTAATTGGTTGAGAAAATGGTGCATGTGTAGGGCCCCTAATGTTACTATGAATTTTATCATAAGGAAGTGGAGATAATCTATCATTAATACTGAAAGGAAGTTTATAACTTTTTAAATCGACAATTAGAACAACCAAATATTTATTTTTTCCAGTCACTAACATTTGAACAATTATTCTTGTGAAGACTAAAGATAAACTTGGATATGGGATGTCCAAGTATTTGATGCCAAAGGTGATCAAGTGACTATCTTTTTGAAACTATTAATAATGTTGTAATGCCTCCAAAATGTCTATCTGCAAGTGTGTAAAGGCTTTTCCTTTAGACCCTAGAGCTAGTAGCTTGTGTGTCCTTTTGTCACTAATAATGGAACTCCTATGTAAGGTAAGATTTCCAATAGAGTCTTTTGTACGTATTGGCTTATTCCAATGGTCAAAACAGGTAGGTTATAGGAGTGTGAACATTTGTTACTCAAGACTATAAATCGATACACGCAAACTACTATACCGGATTCGACGTGTTTGAATATACTTCACAATTCTTGAGATCGAAAGGTATATACAGTTTTATGATCAAAATTATCTTTATTGTAATTGGATATTTTCCTGAGGCCTTTTTTCTTCATTTGAAAAATGTTTTAAAATAAATAATTTATTTTTAGGCCGTTCTAACCAGAATACTGTCTTGTTCTAATGAGATGCAAATATCATTCAAATGACATTCTCGGGAGATGCAATTCTTGTTCTAACACACTTTAATCGACATTCCAACTAGATTCCACTATTTCATGTTCCCACTCTCATTGGAAGCTCTTTAGAAGGCTGTTCAAACAAATTTGCAATGTCGTTTGAACGACTTTTTCTTACGTTCGAACGAGATGCATAAAGTCATTCGAATGACCCTAGTCTCGTTTGAACGAGCGAAACTAATTTTTAGAAAGATCTTTTAACTTATTCAAAATGACCATTCTCTAAAATATTAGGTTTTGCATCCATTAGAGAACAACATTTTGCAGGAAAAACGTTTTCAAGCCTCCATCTTGTAACTATTTTCCAAATCCAAATATCCAAATACTAGATTGACTTTATTTGTAATATTTCAAGATCAAATCCTTGAACTTTATCATATATTCTTTCGTGTGGTGGATTCCACACAAACTGCTGATGGTAGAGGCTATCAAAGGAGTCCGAGGCATGGAGTTTCTATAAAGCTGACGTTGGATGACGCATTGCTATACATGAAGGTAAAAGATATTTATCCGCATGGGCTTGAGGAGTCAAGTGTTATAAGTTGTTTGAGTATTTTTTTATATACATTCTCTATAGTGAATTTTGTCTAAGCCTAACCGTCTGAGGTTTTTCCGAGTTGGGTGTTCCTCGTACATTATCGTCTTGTGTGATTGTGCTTGTTATTTATCACAAGACTTATCTTGCAAGTCAACCTATTAATTGGGCGAATCGATATTAAAATTGGTAATAACGTGACTTTCATGCATAGGAAGGATTAGTCTATCTGCTTGCTTTTTGGGTTACTTGAGGTTTATTTTTCCATGTTTGAAAATCGGTCTTTCACAGTAAGGGAAAACTTTGTATTGGGTTACGTTTGTAATGTATATTGGAAAATTTGTAATATTAATTGCATTTCGTTTCGACAAAATCGTTTAATTCATATGTTAGGTTTGTGTTCAGTTTATCCTTCAAGACTACACATATTTGAATACATGGAGCAACATGAGTTAAAGCGACATCAACTGTCATTTCGAGTTTCATCTTCATCCACGAGACCTTAGGAAATGTATATTTGGTGTATTATGTTGATTCTCGGATTCTGTTTTGGGTGTTAAAGTTTTTAAAATTTATTGAGACTATTTTTTGAAAAATATTTTTCAAAGAAAAACATTTGTTCTTTGGAAAATTGTTCAAACGAACGAGGTTTTTCACTGTCATAAGTTTCAGTGTCTCGTTCAAACGAGTTTGTTATCTCGTTAAAATAAGATGAGGGTTTTCATTCTAACGAGGAACAAATGTACATCGAATGATACCATTATGCCTAGGGATATTATTTTTTCTTGAAGCTCAAACTAATGAGTTTAGGTTTCTTATTCGAACGACTTATTTTCGTTCAAAACAAATTTTCTATCTCATTCGAATGACCATTTTCGACGAATGAGATGCTTCATTTTTTGCGCTGTTGCCTTTTCATATTTCTTCTATATATACTAGGGTTGTCAAGTGTAGACACCACATTTTAGGATCCCCTAAGTCTCTCCTTAGGTTCCTAGCTCCTCCCCAATTCACTACAAAACCTAGGTTATACTCCTAGTACCAATCTAAAGGCCACCGAGCGCTCCCGAGCTCCGTTTGACTCGGTTCAACTCCACCGTCAGAGAAAAAGCTCAATGAATCTTATAAGGGATCTGAATTCCCTTTCCAACGGTCCACTCTGTGAATGAATCGGTACAACGGTTTGGATGAACATACCATTTTACTATTGAAAATTGATTTGGAGTCCATCGGGGGATCCTGGGCCCCGATTTGACCCCAATCAACTCCAACGTCAAAGAAAAATCTCAATGAATCCTCAAAGGGCACTGAAACCCCTTTCCAATGATCCGAACCATGTATGAAATGGCATGATCATTCAACCCCGTGCACGATTCTAACTTACGATTTTGACGAATGATCCATTACCGTTTGACAATATCCCGTCCACAGGACCGATGAGCGCTTTTGAGCTCCATTTGACCCAAAGTCAACTCTCGGACCCAGGAGCGGCCCAAAGTACTCTTAAAGGTCTCTGAATTACCATTCTAACGGCATTCCCCGTGCACAATTTGGTTTATGAATTGCGTTCTACGACTATTTTTTTAGAAAAATCTACACGAGACTGCCGATTGGCTAGTCCATTTCCCGGACAATCGACAGTGTGTCTAGGGTAACCTGCCAATTGACAGGTCTAGGGATATGCCGATCGGTATCCCCCTACCTTATAAACAGAGGGCATGAGATCACTCTCAAGACACCTCAGATCCATCGATATTAGTGATCTCAGCAACATTCTCTTATAATCAGCGAAGTTTTCTTATCTGAAATTCCTTCTCACATTTCATTCCCATTATTTTTATACCCAATTTAGCAAAATCTCCTTCTCTCTCATCCAATATTCATCCCAACATTCAAGGGAGCACATCAAGGATCAAGATCTAGCCTCAGTTCTCCAAAGAAGGTCCAAATATTTTCCCATCTCATTAAATTTCTCTATTTTCGCATTAGTTACATAAGTTATAATCTAGTTTTTGGTTTAGTTCATACACATTAACATCTCATCCTTTATTAGTTATATTGCACATACTTTATTTTCTATAAAAAATCCAAAACATAGAAAAAGAGGGTTACACCATTAGATTCCAACGGGATCATCCACCACAATTTCTCAAAACTAAAAATACATTTTCTACACACTCACATATAATAAACCCCCATTTGAATATATGGGATAAACCCCACCCTTAGTCCGCATGCGAACTACGTGGACTTTGATGCCTTTATAGGATACGTAGGCATTTCGAGCTAAAACCCGAGACTCGAGTCCAATTTTCCAATTTCCTCATTCTCGCATTTTGCGTCCTTTTTATTTATACATTATTGAATATATATCATATTAGTGATTTATATCTGCATTTTATCTAAAAAAATATTATTGTTTCATTATAATGATCAATATCTCGATAAACGCATACATCGTATTTTCTAACTGTTTTTTTGGGAACATTCCTATGGATAATCTCATTCTATCTTTTCCATGATATGGGTTGAACTATTTTGATATCCATCTATATATCCATGCACACACACTTCATGGAGAAATTAAGGAAAATAGTAACACAAGCCCATGAGAGATCGAAAGGGCGGGATGGGTGCCTAACACCTTCCCATTCTGTAACTTAGTCCCCTAACGTCTGAAGTATTGGTTTTGTAAGCATCAATTTTTATTTGATGCCGCTCTCTTGAGGCGGAGACACGTTCTTTTGCCTATTTTGTGCAAAATGGGCTGGTGACTCCATCTCTTGATACTACCCCATATCAAAGACGACCGAAGCACTCCTATAAAAGGGCGCGAGACCTTCTCCTCCTCTCCGAGTGCGCGATCGCGAGTGTCGGAACCCCGATATGGGAAGAAAGAGCCAATGAGGGATGGCCACACCAAGGATATTTCATGTTTAAGGATTTTAAAAACTTCTTTACAAAGAAAAAACCTAAGACTCTCTTAACCCTATTTACACCTTAAGTTTGAGATCCAAGTATCAAGATAATATGCTTGTTTGATATCTCAAGTTTCTTATACCAAGATCATTTACTCTACATTATTTGAGTGTTTATGTGGCACGATGGATTCCATGTGACTACGTTAACGGTTTGTTGCTATAGATCGGTGGACACTGAGATGCGTGAAAAACGTGTTATGAAGATCGTGGGTGGATTTTTGCGGTGTTGCTATAAAGAAGGTCCAACTAGTGAAGACTGCATCAGTCTTGAAGGCATTGAGTTGTTAGAATCTAGTTTGTTTGCCACTATTGTATAAATCCAATATCATAGTGAATTTGCATAGGCTAGGCCGTTCAAGTTTTTTCCTGCTGTGGTTTTTCCTCGTAAATCATGGTGTTGTGTGATTGATTTATTTTATTCTTGTTATTCACCTAAATTCATGTTTTAGGCAAGATAAAATTGGTTTAGTTTACACAACGTATGTTTAAATGGTGCTTGAATTAAAATTGGACTAGTTCCTCACTGAATTAATTTAATTGAAATTAAAACCTAAAATTTGGTAACCCTTACACTATCAAAAACCCACACCATCAAATTTAAAATTGCATCCTTGATGAATTGTCTAAATGAAATTATATTCTTTATAAGGTCATGGACCACCACAACTTCTTTCAATTGTAATTATAAACTTAATGCTTGAGTTACCACATGTGAAATAGGTGACTGTGAACCATCACCAATAACTATATTATCTTTCTCACTATAAGGTGTAAGATGAGATATTATACCTATAGAATGTATCATGTGTGAAGTGTCACTAGACTCGACATAAATATTATGATCAATCACACCTAAGTAATTTCTGGTAGTTAAATATTGAGGCGCACCACCAAACATATTGATATGAGAAATCCCATATATAGTAGAAGGCGAGAGGAGTGTGATTAATTCTTACCTAAATTTGACATGGTTGAGTGTGATTGTCCTTCTTCAAAAATGAATTTAGGTTGTTTTGGCCTTTCCTATGGAGTAGTTGAGAATTGTTGATGTTGATTTCCACGTGAATAATTATTACTGTCTTTATTGATGTGGTGGGCTTGGGATACATTTTTAAAGACACTGCCCCTTAAAGAAATCTAAGATTGAGGGAATCTTCATTTTAATTCATTGTAATTTGGTGATCTTATTGATGAAAATATCATATTTTATGTCATTTATGGATTCACTATTAGTTTTTCAATTGTTTCTCTTCTCTAAAAGTCAAACCTCTTAGGTAATTAATTACTTGTCAAAGTAAGATGAGGTGATTTTTCCATCATAACAATGCAAATTGTCTTCTATTTTGACCCTAATCCTTTCAAAAAACTAATTACGTTATCATCATTATCTAATGGTTTGTGTATGGCTATTAATCGATCACATAAACATTTGGATTACTATAAATAGTCATCAAAAGTCCTTTTATCTTAAGGAAGGACTCGTGGGATGATTTAATGAGAATAAAAGTGTAGTAATTGAATTGCCTATTTTAATTGACATTCCTTATTCTTTGTTGCTTGGAAGTTATTTTCTTGAAGACAATACATGCTTCCTTCACAGTATTGCAATTAATCACCATTTTGTTGTGTTTTACCCCTAGGGGGACTCGAGAGTTCTTGTCTCTCGGTCCGCCATTTTCTATTATTACCGGGTTTCAGTCTGTGGATTAATTACCCCTGGAAGTTATTCGACACCATATCCTATTTTTATTGCAAGCCCCTATTTATACCTAAGTCTACTTATTCATGTGAGGGGTTTTTGTTTTTTTAGAGTCGCTAGTTTATTTTACATAAAAACAAACACTATGGTATGATCAAAATATTATTGTTGTGGTCTAGGGAACGGGGTTGCGAATGGGAAAGGTATTAGGAACCCCACTTGTTCTTTATGACTCCCAATATCTATATTTATTACCGTTATTTACATTAGTGATTATTTGTTAGTCTATTTTTGAACATGTTGAGAGACCTTAATTTGAAAATCCCTTAAAACATAAATATATGCTTAGGTATAAAATGGTGTTAGTGGGAGGTGTAGGAATGCCACTTAAACTGGTGTGGGTACACAAGAATGCTTGCTTGTGAATGTGTATTTATATAACTGGTAGCCGTAAGTATATATATAAGGATACGAGGAAGATTGTCTTGTGTAATGAGAATCCGTTAAGAGTTTGTATATGTACGTATGAGAAGTTATGACTTGAGGTGGTTTGATATCTCGTTTGAGGGGTGAAAGGGAGTTAATTGGTAATATAAAGTATGGGTGCATCTCTGTTATTATAATATATCAAGAGATATATTGTCGACGCTTTTGCTCACGAGAAGGACTCGGTATTGCACTTATGTACCCACGTAACCATAAGATTAAAGGCTACATAGTTCAGTTATTACGGTGAGACATGGAAGCATTGAAACATGATGTGTATGCAAGTGTGAGGACTTGTCTTGATAAGGAGAGAAGCTATCTATAAGACAAATGGCAGCTTCGATGGAGGTTTAGAATGAGAGTAGAGCTTAATGCACCGACAAAGGCATATTTTATTATGATTATCAGGTGATCACTATCCAGGTGTTATTGAACCTTCGAACTAGTTTAGAGGTGTGAAATGTGTGGGTATATTTAGGATTGAAGTGGAACATAAGTCATAGATAAAGGTATATGTATTCCTTATCGACATGGATAAAAACTCGGAGGTGTCGTAGAACCTCAGGTTTATCCGAAATGATAGATATCATCACTTCATTTGAAAAAGGGAGCTTCGACTATATATGAAGGCGTCCCTAATAGATAATATGCCATGAGACGTATTATAAGGCTTGGGCTGCGAGTTTGTCGTGGTATTGAAGCTACATACCTAAGAGGACTTGGGATAAAATTCAATGTAGTTCCATCTAACGAGACATATTTACGAGTTTAGGCGACGTGATACAAGGTATACAATATACATCATTGTGGTATTTATGGAGCCTAGTCCTTATTCTAAAATTTCCATTATGAGTTAGAGTAATGTTAAAAATACGTTAATCAAAGATAGTCTTTTTTATAAGTATTCAAGAAAAATCCATGTTAGAGGTTGTCACCGTTGGGACGAGCTTTATTCATTCGGAGAAGAGGTGAGAGCATTCTGATTTTAGTTTTTTGTTTGAGCAAAGTTTTGGAGTAACTTGCTTCACTGACAATTTCCTGAAAACATTTTTGATAAGTTTGTTTTTAGGTCATACTTAGTCATATGAGTTGATTAGAATTTATTTAACATGTAAGTATCTCATTTCAACTTATTAGACAAAGATGATGGGGCCAAAATCAGGATTTAAAATATAAACATTGTAAAGTATATACTTGGTCCCCTAACTGAGGCGGGGCTAAGGGATTTAAATATATATGGACAATTTATATCATATTATATATTTGTGGTAAAGACCCAATATTTTTCACAAATTTTGTTTACCCTTGTAGCGTAAGTTGAATTTTTCTCAAAGTGGTGACCCTTATGAGGTGGCACCATTGGGCAGAGCTTCATTTGGAAGAGCCAACTTTCACGGGGTGCACGTAGAACTCTGCTTCTAGAAGGGAGAGACTTTTTTTGAAGTCCGAATTGCACTCAGGATTTCTGACAGAACTCGAGACTCAAAGATGCTCATTGTTGAAGAAAGTTAGAAAACTGAATCAATGTTGAGTTTTGGGATCCTTTTTAAGGTTGGTAGGGGGACATTTTTATAGGGACTGATTTGGGTCTTTTAACCGAACAGTTAAAGCACTGATTAACTGAACGATATCATGTGTACGATGGTTTAGGGGTGGGAAGGACACATATAGGGTTGGTCAGTTTTGAATACGGAAAGGTATCCTCCTCCATTAACCGATTAATGGAGGAGATATGGTAATGATTACCTAGATATTTAGCCGTTCGATTAAAGGACTTACTCTAGATGATTTTTGGTTTTTTCTTGGTTATTAGGGGAGTTTTTACTTTTTCCCCCAAACCTTTTTAGGGGCTAGTTTTAAAACATGAATTTTATCCTTATGATTTTATGGTGGTCTTGTTTCTAGCCCTTTGGATTATATGAGGGTGAGTCGCAGAAAGACTCAAGCCCTGATTACGAATTAATGTGTCCATAATGGCGGTTGACTAAGAGGGTGCCCAACATATACTATTCATCAAAATTAGGAGGGAAATAGGTTTGGTTATTTGGGATGGGTGTGTATGTGGGAAAAATGGGAAGTTATATAAAACCTAAGGTAAAGTAGGATTTTCTAAAATACGTGGGGCCTTTAACTGTTCGATTAAAGTGTGGGAGAAGTATTGGATGTTTAACCATTTAGTTAATTACGCCATTTAACCGTTCGGTGAAAGGATATGGAACGAAGTGATGAAATTTTAAAGAGTTTAACCATTTATTTAAAGGATTCATATCGTTTAACCATTCGATTAATTTATCAAAATCATTTAACCGTTTGGTTAATTGATTCAAATTCTAAAAAGTATAAGAGGTCTTCCCCTATAGCGATATCTTATTCCTTTTAACTTTATATCTTCTTCTCTTTCTCCCTCTTCTCTCATAGATTGAGTTTTGCTCCTAGTTGTGAGTTCTTTTCTTGGAGGTATTCGAGTTTCAAGATACTATTGACCATAAGTAGCCTTCTTTGGGTGGTGATGCTGAGATTTAGGATATAGACCTTAATCAGGATGGAGTGGCTTCCATATAGGGTAGTGTAGGTCAAGAAGGGGAGGGTGGACCAGCGGGGGCAGTGCAGTGTTCCCTAGTGTTTCTCATGTGTCCCACGGGTAACTAGGGTGGGGGTGGCCTAACAGGGTGAGGTTGTGGTGTCGGCTGCGTGGGTGACTTATGACTCTCCTCTTTTAGAGGATGAGGCATATAGTGAGGTCCTTCTTCCTGAGTGTGATCATCATTGGGCGCTAAGGGTACACCCCGCGAGTATCCCACATGTATATTCCTATTTAATTTTATATATTCATGTTTCACCGCATGCTAGGCTTGTGTTGTATTATTATAATAATCTCCTTATGTCTAAAATACTTGATACTTTCGAGAAGAATGTGACTATGACGGGATAAATATGGCTGTGATGAATTCACACCTGGACCTCCCTTTAAAATAAAGAGAAAAAAGAAAATATGATGATGATGATAATACAAGACTAGGAAAGGAAAAATGGTAGTATTAGTATTACTAGTAAAGAAAAACATGTGAAATAAATAAGTGAATGAGATATAGATGAAGAGAGCCAATATAAAATGAAGAGAGACAATATATAATGATGAACTAGTCGGGCGAGTCGCATGTCACATGTGTACCCTTTAAATGATAATAATAATAATAATATGGGAGAAAACTCTAAGGGCTCTAGGATTACCTCATGACTGTTTGACCTTCTTAGTTAGCGGATATAAAAGTAGATTAAGTGTGAATTTACGATAATTAAAACATCATGAGGGAGAAAGGAACGATGGGGTTAGGGGGTTAGAATTACCTCACAACTGGTTAACCTTATTAGTTAACGGGAACTGAATATAGGTAGCTTAAGTGTGAATGCATGATAATTAAAACAGCAAGAGGGAGAAAGTTCTATGGGGTTTAAGATTACCTCATAACTAATTAAATTTCTTAGTTAACGAGAACCAAAGATATGTAGCTTAAGTGTGAACATATGGTAATTAAAACATTAAGAGGGAAAAAGCTTCGGGGGTTTAGGATTACCTCACGATTATTTAACCTTCTTAGTGAGTGGGAACCGAAGATAGATAGCTTAAGTGTGAGCGTACAATAATTAAAACAATAAGAGGGAGAAAGCTCCGGGAGGATTTAGGATAACCTCAAGACTGATTAACCTTCTTAGTTACTAGGAATCAAAGATATGGATATTAAGTGTGAACGTATAATTATTAAAACACCAAGAGGGAGAAAGACTCGATGGTGTTTAGGATTACCTCATGACTGATTAACCTTTATAGTTAGAGGGAATCGAATATAGGTATCTTAAGTGTGAACGTATGGTAATTAAAACACCGAGAGAGAGAAATCTCCCAGAGCATTAAGATTACCTCATGATTGATTAACCTTATTATTTAGAGGGAGTTGAAGATAGGTATCTTAAAGGTGAATGCAAAGTAATTAAAAAACCAAGAGGGAGAAGGCTCTAGAGGGGGTTTAGAATTACGTCACGAATGATTAACCTTCTTAGTTAGAGGGAACTGAAGTTAGGTATATTAATAATGAATGCACAGTAACTGAAAAACTAATAAGGAAAAAGATCTTGGGGGTTTAGGATTACTTCATGACTGATTAACCTTCGTAGTTAGTAGGAATTAAAGATAGGCAGCTTAAATGTGAATGTACGGTAATTAAAACACCAAGAAGGAGAAAGCTCTGGGGGGAGTTTAGGATTACCCCACATTATACTAACCTTCTTAGTAAGCAAAAACCAAAGATAGGTATTAAGTATGAATGTACGATAATCAAATCACTAAGAGGGAGAAATCTCCAGGGGGTTTATGATTAATTTATGACTGATTAACCTTCCCAGTTTACAGGAACCGAAGATAGGAAACTTAAGCGTGAATGTACTGTAATTAAAATACGAAGGAGGAGAAAGCTTCGAGGGGCTTAGGGTATCCTAGTTTTTGATTTTGGTTTTAGCAAAGATTCTATATATTCGAACCCCTTCCTATTTTAGGTCTCATAGGGGGCTAGACATAGAAATACGATATTCCGATGGCGTTTATTGAAATATGAGATTTTCTATTTTAGGTCGTGTAGGGAATGAAATTGGTTTGAAGTGAAAGGCTTCCTATTTTAGGCTACATAGGGGATTGAATTTTTTTTAAAGCACAAGACTTCCTATTTTAGGTTACGTGGAGGACCAAATTGATTTGAGGACAGGTCTTCTTATTTTAGGCCATGCAAGGGACCGAGTTTGTTTAAAGCACATGGACTCCTAATTTAGTTCGCGTAGGGGACCAAATTGATTTAAAGCATAGGAATTATTATTTTAGTTCAAGTAAGGGATCGAATGGGAGGAGATAACTACTTTGATTTTTCTCAGGTGAGGCATTAGCTTTGTTTGCTCAAGTAGAGCTCGAGGCTATCGTGGGATGCTTAGAGGAGTCTGAGCCTTTGTTTAAATTATCTCGGGTAGAGTGTGACCTAAGGGGTCTGAAGCCATGATTGGGGTCTTTTGTAAGAGTCTTATAAGATGATCATAGGTGTTTAAGGCTTTAATGAGAGGTTTTCTCGAGTGGAGTCTGAGGTGTTGGGTGAGTTGCTCGAGGAAGTCCCAAGCTTTGGTTGGGTTTGCTGAGAGGAATGAGGTGCTCAGGGTAATGTGAGGATTTTTTTTCTTGGGTGCAGTCTGAGGATTTAGAGAGGTATGATCAGAGGAGTCCTAGGATTTATAGGGGATTTCTCGATCGATTTCCAAGACTTAAGTAGGTGCACAGGGTAATGTGAGGCTTTTTCTTCTCAGGTTGAGGTTAAGGATTTAGCGAGGTTTGTTCAGATGATTCTGCGGCTTTGTAGTGGTTTTATCATGTAGTGTCCAAGACTTAATAGAGGTTCTTAAGGATGAGTAAGAATTTTACTTCTTCGATAGGGGTACGAGGCTTTAAAGAGGTTTGCTTAGAGGAGTCTGATCCTCTTTAAGGGTTTGCTCATGGAGTGTCTGAGGCTCAAGTGAACTGCTAAGGGACGAGTGAGGCTTTTCAGGGGTTTCTTAAGCAGTGTCCGAGGTTTAAGTGAGGTGCTCACTATAATTTGAGGCTTTTGTTTAATCAGGTTGAGTCTGAGGCTTTAGAGATTTTGCCTTACAGGAGTCTGAGGAGTTGGTTAAAAGTTTTCTTGGGTGGAGTTTATGGCTTTGGAGGGTTATCTTAGAGGATTTTGAGGCTTTTGATTGGCTCTAGTGGAGTTTGATCCTTTGGAGGGTTTGACTAAGAGGATTTTGGGGTTTCAGTTAAGAGTTTGGTGGGGTGGAGTTTGAGGCTTTGGCAAGATTTGTTTAGAAGAGTCTGAGGCTTTATGATGGTTTGATCAAACTGTGTATGAGGCTTAAATAAGGCATTCATGGATGAGTGAGGCTTTTATTTGATCGAGTGGCGTTCGAGGCTTTAAAGAGGTTTGCTGCTCAGAGGAGTCTGAAGTTTTTCTCGGGTTTTCTCAGGTAGTATTCGAGGCATGAGTGAGGTGTTCAAGGATGAGTGGGGCTTTTGTTTTCTCAGGTGGAGTTCGAGGCTCTAGAGAGGTATGCCTAAAGGAGTATGAGACTTTGTAATTGTTTTTTCAGGTGGAGTCCGAGGTTAAGTGAGGTTCTCAGGGATGAGTGAGATTTTTATTGGCTCAGGTGGAGTACGAGACTTTTAGAAAGGTTTTGTCAAAGTAGTCTCAGGCTTTTAGGGATTTTCTCAGGTGGTGTATGAGGCTTAAGTGAGATGCTCATGGATGAATAGGGATTTTGTTTCCTCGGGTGGAATCCGAGGCTTTAACGAGGGTTGTTCAGAGGAGTCTAAGGATTTTCATGCATTTTATAAAGAAGTGTCCAAGGATTAAATGAGGTGCTCGGGGATGAGTGAGTCTTTTAAGGGTTTTCTCAGGCGATATTTGTGACTTAAGAGAGTTTCTTAGATTAGTATGAGACCTTAGTTTGCTCGGGTTGATATAGGGGCTTAGGAGGGTTTGGCTCAGAGGAGTCCAAGGATTTAATTAAGAGTTTTCTCTAATGGTGTCCGATGCTTTAGATAGGTTGACTCAGAGGATTATGAGGATTTTAATTGGGTTAAGTGGAGTTTGAGTCTTTGGAGGGTGTGTCTCAGAGTAGTTTGATGCTTTGATTAAAAGTTTGCGTGGGTGGAGTTTTAGTTTTTGGCTAAGTGCTCAATATAGGGATTCATTTTCGTTGGAGACAATGGATGCATGTTGTGGGGATATAGGTAATCAATGATTGATGCGTGTCTAATATGTTTAATAGGGGAGGCAGTGTATTTTATACACTGTTCTAAAAAACCCGCCTAGGCTCCGCCTAGGCACGCCTAGGCTTGAGGCTTGGGAGAAACGCCTCGCCTTATGCTTTTCACGCCTTATTCTTGGTAAAACCCTTCAGGCGCACTTTTTTCTAAAAACAACAATGATTTAGTGAAACGATGTCGCCTTTTAAAGAATTTGTTTACAAATCAGACCATTATCTCATCCAAAATAATCAAATAGTATTTTAATTTGCATATATTTAGACATATTTTTATGATATGTGCAATTTTTGTATTTTAATAGCCTTGTCATGGTTAAAAAATATTAAAATATATTAAGAAGGCCTAAACGCCTTTTCACGCACGCTTAGGCCCGCCTAGGCTTCTAAGGCTTAAGGCTTGGCCTCCACGCCTCAATCACGCCCCGCGTTTCTTAGAACCTTGATTTTATACAAAGGAAATGCAAAAGGTGGTTGTTCTTCAGGACGCAAATGGGCTTCTGTGGTAAAGGGCGCTTTTGAGAAGTCCATGAGATGATTTATCTTCAATAGTTTTTCATTATTTTTATTTTCGCATTAGGAGTCACCAACCACCTTTTTAACACAAAAAGTACTCATGTGATGTGATGAATGCCTGATTTTGTATGTGTTATGCCAAAATATAGGCATTATTATGCTTATTGTTTTATAAATAATGAACTTTTAGAGTCATTTTAATAATTTGAAAGAAAAATGCAAGTTTGAAAAGAATTTGAGTTAAAAATGAAATTTTAAAAACTCCATGGGTAAACTCATAATTTCAAAAATATCATAGGTTTAAAAATAATTTTATAATATTTATATAGGCAAAATAAAGTTTCATACGAAATTTGATTGAATTCTGAGTTAAAATGAGCAAGATATGACTTTCATGGGTTAACATGTGAAATCGGGTGTTAAAAGGGAAAAATTTATAAATCGTCAAAATTATATTTTTATTTAAAAAAATGTTTACTTGAATTATTTTTATACTTGCAGGTTCCGTGGGAGTTTTTACAATATAGTAGTTACACTGCTAACACAACTTTACTAAATGATTTTTATAAATTCCATTGAGTGTCCGTTGAGACCGTGCTATAGCTTTTCGTAAAGGTCTTTCAAAGATTCACAAATTTAAGGTTTGGGAAAAAATGAGGTTTTGAAATTTTGAGGGTCGAAAATGCGATTAAAGCTGGTGCTGTGAATATTGACATGAATATTAATGAAAATTGGGGATAATAATTACAAAAATGACTTCCCAATTGTTTCCAACTCTTCTCAAGATCCCATGAGATATTTACTAACCCAAATACAATTAATTAAAAAGGTTTCATCCCAAGCCGAATGCCTCACCTCATGGCTTATAAAAAGACCTTTGGACTCACCATTTCACGCATAATATTTGGAGAACAAATTTTCAATGATCGTATTCAATTTGAGAGGAGAGTTTTTATCATTTTGAGAGAATTGAAGATTATTTTGAGATAATTCTTAATAAGTTTGATTTATTAATAGAGATTTTTACTTATTCTTGAAATTTATTTTTGTCTTTCAGTATGGTAGCTTGATTCTTCTAATTGGATTAGGGTGAAGTTTATCATAGTAGCTAATATTATCACATTAATTTAATTGTTGTTTATTCCCTACTGGTTTGAATTTTTATAAAAAATTTGGTATTCTTTTTAAAATGACACGAGAGTGAATTTCATAACCTTCGAATTGTTTTTGTCAAATCAAGTTTTGATATTTAAAAATACTACTTTTTGATGGAGTATGCTTTCATTTTGATTGTTTTGATAGTCCATACTTATATTTGTGAACTGTAAAACTTGTATTTTCTAAGGGAATAGAGATTTTAGCCATCTATTAGAGATGTTAAAAATATTTTGAACATAAACATTATATCTTTCAAATTAAATGCGATGAGAGTCAATTTAATTTGAGTTATAAAAAGATAGTGCCAACATTAAAATAGTGTGCAATATCAGTGACGTGATAAATGGACCCCAAATCCTAATTCTTTTCATATTATTTTTAACTCTCGTCTGTTACTATCATATTTATGCATTTTCTTTGGTTCTGTTTAGTTTAAATTGTAGTCTTTATTCTCTACCCTATTTAGTCTAGTTGGACAATTTTAATTATTTTAAACATTAAAATTGACAAATGTTTGTGGGTTCGACCCGTATTATCTATAAGTTATACTATTATTAGCCCGGGCACTTACGACAATTTTAATTTGACAATAAGTTTTTGGCACCATTGTCGTGAATATGTTCAATTTTAGTCATACTAACTCGCGGGCTTATGTTAGGTATGATTCACTAAAATTGAATTTATTGGTGTGAAACTTACATGTAGTGTACTGTGCCATAATTTTTAGTCCTTGTGTAGTGTCTTTTGCAATCCCCAATGAGTAGCCCTTTGTGTTTTTATCACTCACTAAACTATCAACTGACTACATTGTTCATTACAGGTTTTTAAAGGTATATGCGCATGAATTTGCAATCATTACACCAAAGTACTAATTTTCCTCTTCTATTATTTAATGCATGATTATTAGGTATGTTTTGAGCCCTGGAAATTTGGAAGTTTATAGTATTAAGATATCTCATGTCTTGATTTATTCGACATATCTTCATGCTATAACTAATTGTTGCATATTTATCCCATATGGAGTATTCGAAAGTACTGAATGGGCAGTGAACTATATGTTCCTTCATATGTATAACTAATTGTCGCATGCTTAGTGAAATGATGGTAAGGCCCTATTACATAAAAATCCATCTCAAAGTGTTTGATGAAATATCAAAGGGGATCTCATTGGAAATAATTTATTATTTGGATCTTTGTTTTGTATTTAGCGGCAATAATGATGATGTGTTTCATGTTTAAGAGTTCATAAGGTAACAACCTAACGAGGAACGCTATTAGTGTAGGACTAATTATCTTGGCATAGATTTGAAAACAATGTTTTCAATAATATTATATTTCTGCTGATAGAAAAACAAAACAAAAAATAGAATGTCATATTTGTTATAGTTTTATCATGTCATGACATGATAAAACTATAGCAAATAAATCTCTCTATTGCAACTGTAAATGATATGCTAATTGATCTACACCATTTTATTGATGTAAAACCCATTTTATTTATCTACAGTTGCAATAGAGTGATCTACAATTGATCACTGTAGATAAATGTCATTTGATTGCAACTATAAATGGTGTAGATCAATGCCATTTTATTATTGTAGATCAATAAAATCCAACACCATTTTATTGCTGTAGATGAATAAAATGGCCTTTAGATCAATAAAATGGTGTAGATCACTCTGTTGTAACTGTAGATCAATTTATTTCAAGAGTCATCGTAAATAAATAAAGTGTCAATTAGCATGTTATTTCAACTTTATTGAAACTGTAAATAAATAAATTGTCAATTAGCATGTCACTTAGAATGATGTCATTTCAACTCTATTGCAACTGTAAATATCAAATCAATCACTATATTACAACTGTAGATCAATAAAATGGTGTAGATCAATAAAATAGCTTTTAGGTTCACATTTTATTACTTTAGATCAATGTCTGTTATGGTATTTGAGGATGTTATATTTGTATTTTAGATTCTCTCTTATGCAGTGTTTAGTTACTATCCGTTTTCTCCTTGCACAAATGTATGGTCTGATTCTTATGCAGTGTTTGCGTATTTATTCCACTATGCAGACTGAGTGCACTACAAAATCTCTATGCTGGAACTATCGCGAACCTGTCCACATGGTCGGAAGCTGTCCAAATGAGGGCATCTACCACACCTGCGGTAAGATCGAGAACCGTGCTAAAGGCTATTCAGTTCCCCCACAGGCACCTGGTGACCTGAGACTCTGCAACAACTGCTACAAGTAATTGCATATGGCAGCTGACTGTACCAATGACAAGGCTTGGAAGAACTGTAGGAAGACGGGTCACCTTGCCCACGATTGCACAAGACACGTGATGTATCTAAATCCCTACACAAGACACGTGGATGTTAGAGATGTACCCTTTATAAATCTGTTTTTTGGCAAGATGAAAGTTGAAGAAATTTGGTAAGTTTATCGGCACATTCTTAATTTTTTTCCCAAAAGTTATGAAAATGCTTTAATTATGTGCATACCGTAGGGGCATTAAATGACGAAATAATTTTCATAAATTAACGTATGGACATTTGAATACACAGTTGGTTAAGAAAGATCTGCTGCACTCCATTTGGTATATGACTAATAGAAAAAAAAGAATTTTTTTCTCATTTTTCTTAGAAAAGGTGTTAATGTTCATCGATGCAACAGTTGAGAAGAAGTAGGTTAACATACCAGATGTAGCAGAGCAGAGCATGGCAGTGGAAAGTCAGTGGGGTCGGGGGTGTTTAATGCTGAATGCTGACTAAGATGTTGCAGAGCCAACCTCTCACTCTCGAGACTATAAATACCTCACGCTCATTGGTGATTAGTCATACACACAAATCTGTTTAAGGGCTCACTGAAAAATTTGTTTTAGGGCCCACTGACAAATCTATTTTCCTCTCTCTCACCACTATAATTTGGCGGGGATGGCACTACATTCATTAAGCACTAACGACTTCGCAGCATTTTGGGAGACTGAGTTAGACGATAACCATGTATCTCATCTCCACACGTTTAAACGACGTAAGATGGAGGTGATTCAGGCTTCAATTCCATAAGGAGAAACAAGAAAAACATTAGAAGCATATGTGGTGAATGATATACGTGTGCATCCTGGTGTTTTAGGAGGAATGTGTATATGATGTGGGCAAAAGGTGGATGATCAATCTGGCATTGCATTTGGGTATATACGCAAGTATTTAAGGCTTGCTAATGATGAAATTGCTCGATACGTGACGGAGACTTCAAGAATTTATTACGACATACAAAGCTTCATTTGGTTCTTGATCTAGATCAGACACTGCTTAATTCAACCCGATTTGTGGATATTACACCCAAAGAAGAATACTTAAAGAACCAAACAGATTCTTTGCAAGATGCATTAAATGGCAGCAGCCTATTCAGATTGAAATTTATATATTCAGGATTCTAAGTTTGTAAGATTAATTTGTAAAACTTTACTCACATTTTTTGCGTCAGATATTGCATAAATAAAATTCCATGTGTTGGATATTCAAGTTGTTTTATATTTCATCCTTGCAATCGGTTTGGAATTTTAGGTACTTATTGGGTTTATATATGCTGCCATATATTAATTAATATACAGTTAGGATACGTGTCTTAAAACACCGCCAAAATACTAATTACATTTTGAGTTTGAATGAGTTAAAAATTTAGATTTATACTTATGATATCCCAATTATTTTTCAAGTGGATTAGGCAGTATAAAAATTGCGCACATGAGTTCTTATATAAAGATTGGATGAGGCTCACTTTAAAAATGGGTTTGCTAGGGAAAAATATGATAGTGCCATCGACACTGGTACGAGTGTGTTATGATAGTGCCATCGACACAGGTTTGTGCATGTGTAGCAATAGGTGCGAGGAAGTGGGTACTACTGGGTAGAGGGTAAGCGTGGGGAGTTATGGTATATGGGGTTCGGGGTTATCTAGATTTGACAATGGTAGGGGAAGTAGCAGGTGGGATCAGGACAGTGGGTTGGGAAACAAGGGTGTTTGGTGTGTGCATGTGTTGGGGTCAAAGTGATTGGATCCGTGTGTGTTTTACGATTCAGGTAGGGAGGAGATGAGTTAATGCACACGGGTTGGGGTTGTATGATTTCAGAGAGGCTATGGTGGTTTTATGGGTTCGTGAGGTTGGGATTTGATTGGTTTTCAAAATTATCAGCGTGCCTTCAGGCACGGGCATACCCTAGTGTATATATATATATATATATATTGATATGCTATTGGGTATGATTTCTACATCTAAAATTTTATCCCTTCTTTGGTACCCAATTTCATATACATATATGTGTATATATATATACATTTTTTGGGGGGCTATATTATTTATCCTTATTATTTTTGTGTTGCCCCTATTTAAGTTGAATTTCATGAACATTATCATTTTTCTTTAAATTATTTTTTTTTGATAATTTCGTGGAATTTCACTAAATTATTTTTTATTTTCTATTTTATTTTGTTTTAGTTTTATATCTAACGAAGGATGGGATTGTTGCTGATTGGTTTGTTGGTTTGTTGGTGTGTTTTGCGGTTTGGATGTTTTCTTTGTTTGGGTAGGTTATAGTTTAGCCCCTTTTTAGCATGGCCCCTCGTAGCCGTCACACCCGTCGCATTAGCGACTCTCCCGAGGAACATTCTTCCTCCTCTTCTTCATCCTCATCCGATGAGGACAATAGTGTCACTGCGTCCATCCCTGATCTTAAACTGCGTTAGGGGATGCTCTCCAGCTATACATAATACCATACACAAGGTTTTTCAACTAGGGCCATTGTCCGTGAAAAACTTGTCCATCTCACATATCTAGCAGGCACCACCGTTCACTCCTGGATATCTGACTTAGGGTGTCACCCCTTGTTCCCCCTCACTGACACAATCTTTTTCGACGTTATTCGGGAATTTTATTCTGATATGTATGTTCGGGAGGATCATATTTTCTCTCGTGTGAGAGGTCGGGAGATCATTGTTAGTCCCGACTCCATAGCTCGTCTCATCTCTTTACCCCGTGTTAATAATCCATCCTACCCTTGGGCTCCCGCTTCTCGTTATGACCCTACTTTAATTATGAGCACCATGTGTAGGATTACCCAACCCGACACTATTATAATTTTTCATAAAAAAATACATCCTGATTTTACGGACCTCAATTGGATTATTTGTGCTTGTCTCATTCCACGTGCAAACTCAACAGTCTCATTCCACGTGCAAACTCAACCCAAATGATAAAAATACACGTGGACCTCATGTTTTCCATTAGTATTAAGGCTGCCATTGACCTCCCTGCCTTCGTTTATCTTGTCATTAAATATGTTAGAATCCTTTCCTCCCATCCCGCTAGATAAGCCCTCCCCTTTGCCGTTATTATTACCCGTTTTTGTCTTACCGCCAGCTGCCCTCGTCTTTCCACCGATGTCCCGGTGACCCGCTACTAAACCATTGATATGTACTCTATTGGTAGGTCTGGTGGTCACTTACCCCCCGATACTCCTCAACTCACTCCCTCTCAATCCGCATCTTCTCAATCCCCCACTTCCTCCACTCCTTCCCCTAGTAGGCCTATACCCTCTCGTGCCATCCCTAGACCATCTTCTTCTCATGCTCTCGCACCCATTGAATCAGAGGATATTAGGTTTTTGTGTTCACAGGTGGAGCAAATTCAAGAAGACATGCGTAAAAATCGGGCTATGTTGCAGGAGCTTTTGATTACTATGAAGCAAGATAGGGAGGCTAAGGATCGCCGCGAGGAGGCTCAAGCACGCAGGGATGAAGCTCAAGCATGTCGGGATTCTATGCTTCTTGAGCACCTTGAGGCGATCCATCACATGGAGATGCGCCGTGGAGATGGCTCCTCTGGCACCGGGTCCCTTCCTGATGATTCACCAAATGATGCCCCTACTACTTGATTTCATTTCTGTTTAAATTTATTTCTTTTGTACTTGTGAGGACGAGCGGAACATCTGTATTTACATTTTCTCACTTGTAGCTACTTATTTGCTTTGGTTACATTCTCTTTATTAATGTATGGATATTTGGTTTTTCCATTTATGTTTAATGCGATCTCTCTTGTTTCTTCAAATGTTGCACATATGTTTCTTGGATTGTGTTGCCTATTTTTCTATTGATTTCATTTTAACCATGCAAGCTACACGATCCCTTTGTTTTTCCGGACAAAAATGGGGAGAAACATTGATAGGGGGAGTTTATAATTTAGGGGGAGTTAATTAAAATTTAACATATGTCATACTCATGATAATTAAATTGCTTTATATTCTTTATATTCTCATGACTAGTTAACGCGTGATTTGTATTCTCTATTTCCCTATACGTTTTATGAATTTGTTGTTTCATGTGTGTAGGATACATCACCTACTTTTCGCAGCACACCGTCAATCGCGTTACTTAGTCTGTCTTTTTATTTGGGTTTTTGGGATAGGCTTTAGAATTGGCTTGGCGGTTGGCTTAGCAAATTCAGTCTTTTTGTTTATTTTTTATTATTTTTCTTTGTCCCGGAAGAGCCAAAGGGGGAGATTTGTAAGGACAAATTTACAATCGAGTCATTTGTAGTATTGGCTACATTCCATTGGACAAAATGCATTTGGGTCATTCCTCATCAAGCTTCATACAACCTTAGAGAATCGAGCATCCAAAGTTCACACGACATCAATATGCACTTCAAGTCCGTTCTCCTAAAAAGGTTTATGACCAAAACCATTTTTATATGTTGGAGTAATTTTCATAAAAAAATAACTTTCATAAAAACCTTTTTTTTAAAAATTAATTTGAACTCTGTTTCAATGAAAAAGGAAAAATCGTTCGAAATCCTTCCAGGTTGTTCGAACGACCTGGATCTAACGACATTGCCCAAACTACACTAGTAACTCGTTAGAAATTTCGTTTGAACGAGATTTCTAACGACTTATCTAACTTTACACTGGACTATCATTAGATAACTCGTTCGAACGAGATCTGTCAGTTTTGAAATTTTTTTTAAACTGTTTTCCTACATTTATTTTATATAACTGTCATGGTCCACTAATTTTCTAGTTTTAAAAAATGGATGAAAATTAGTTATTTTTAGCAAGGGAGTTTTTACATATTTTTTAGAGCAAAAATTTCACATCTTCCCTTTTTGGTAAAAATCCTTCTCCAACACAACTTAACCTTTGAACCAAAACCCCATGCCATCAACTTGAAATTCAACAAGCAAACTTGCGGTGGATTTCTGCATTCAAGCTTAGTGGAGATGGTAGTTTGGGCTTCGGTGGATACTGCGACACGAGTAGTGTCGAGCAACGCGTTGGAGCTTCGCGTACTACAAATTCGGAGGTAGAGGACGTCGTCAGCATGTCTTGATTGAGTCAAAGTCTATAAGTCTTTTGAGTCCTTTGTAAAACCTATTTGTAGTGGATTTGTCAAGGCCCAGCCGTTCGAGGTTTTTTCCATTTGGGCTTTCCTCGTACGTCGGCGCGTTGTGAACCTAGATGTATGCATAGAATAAAAAGGATAAAATTGGATAATTTTATATCACGTAATCAAGTTATCAATACCATCACTTTAACTGTTAATTGTTTATGCTAACCTTTAAATTTGCAAAAGCAATTAAAATTGCAATATATCTCTACTTGGCAAATTTTTAATAGCGTTGTGTGTGTGTATTCTACGGAATAATCTAAGTACATATAACCTTATAACTTCAGTGTTGTACATATTCACGCAAGCACCCGTTGTATTTTATTACATATTCACATAAACATGTGTTAGTTAACTTGTATTGTATTATTATATATTCACGCAAGCATGCGTTTGTTAACTTTTATTACATATTGGTGAAATATTTATTTCTGAAAATCTAAACAAGTTTAAAAAATGTACATGTTGTTTTGGGATGCAGAAAAATAAGTTAATTTTTTTTTCATTTGGTCACGGTCCAAAACCGTGACCACATATATTTTTTCAAAATTTAAATAAATTCGTTGTCACGCTCTAGAACTGTGTCCATAGATTTATTTTAATATAAAAAATATATATGGTCACTATTTTGGATCATGATCAAATATTTTTTTGAAATAAAAAATAGGGGGTCACGGCTTTTGACCGTGAACAACCGTAATCCCACCGTGGTATTGTGGTCAAGGCTTTGGAAAGTGACCCACATTCTCCCCCCTCTGGGTCACGGGATTGAATTGTGACCCGTCATGGTATCATGGTCATGGATTTGGATCGTGAACCAGGTTCTCCCCTATGGATCACGAATATCGACCGTGACCCCTAATTTGTCACACTTAATATTATTATGGGTGCAGACCATGACCCATAGTGTTGGCCACGAGTAAAACCCATGACAATTGATGATATATGGTGTAGTGTATACATACACTCCCCTCCCTAAGGGTGAAGAATATTATAGGATAAAGTTCCCCCAAGAGGGGAAGGGATTAGGTTAGGTTACAATCATGCCTTTGCTTTACATTTTTCTTTTCATTTGATTGATTATGAATAATTTTTCTCTATTTTGACATCTAACACCAAGAAAAAACCTCCTCATGATCAAGAAGTGAATTTTTCCGATCTTCGCAAGGTTTGGTCGCTTCAGTAAAATATTGGAACTAGTGACCACCCTAAGTCGACAACATTTCTTCTCGGGTATAAGAGTTTGACTACCTCCTTTTTTGTGAAGAGAGCCGAATAGACTCTGATCATACCAATTACCCTGGAAGACCCAAAAAGCCTCCACCTCCGAAGATTCCAATGAGGAGTAGGAGGGAACATCTTCTTCCTTCGAGTCTCTACACATTTTATCAATCCTCAAAAGAAAGGTTGTGAACTTGATTGTTGCCACCCTGATCCTAAAGTCTTATCCCACTCACCTAGAAAGAAAAGATAAAGAGCCGGCTTAGCCATCAAATTAGAAAAGTTAAGTGGGGGTCCTACCAACACCTTGGATATTGGGGATTCTCCCACTAAGTACATGGATCCCCCTCTAAGAAGATGAAGAAGGATCATGTATCTCCTCTCCCACTTGTTGCTATGAGGAAAAATATTATTGATAAGGGAAAGGATGTTGCCTATTCCATTATTGCTCACTCTAATCTATCTCGAGGATTGATGTGGTTAGAAATCTTTCCTACTAATAGGTAGTTACTGCTTAACTAATGATCGTTTCATGGAATGCGCCGAATAAAACCTCTCCCTCATAAGTTTCATCTTCATACATATTTTTTCCTTTTTTTGGGTTTAATCTTATTTGTAACTTAATAACTTTTTCTCATGCTCTGTAGTTTCTAGTTGGATATGACTAGTTATTGGAGAGAAATATTGCATTAAATAAGTCCTCCCAGGATATAGAGGTGTACTTTGGTGAGCTGAACAAGGCTTTGATGGCTGCTCGTGCAGTTGGTGTTGTTTATGCGGATAAGAATGAGAAGCTTGACCAAAAGGTCAAGAGTTTGGAGGTTGAGAAAGCTAACTTCCTTAAGAAGATCAATGAGTCTATCACCTTGGTCGCTGCTTCCCAAAAGGCCATGGAGGATGCTAAGAAGGATCAGGCTAAAGTTGAGAATGCTAAGACCAATACTGACAAGGAGAAGGCCAAGGCTAAGAGGGCACTTGCTGGAGCTACACAGGGTAAGTTTGATGTCTATACCCACGACTGGGAAAAGTCCTTTGTCAAATACCAAAAGCCTATCAGATACCTACGGAAGGTAATTTTCAAGAGTGTTTGCGATGGGTCCCTTACCAAGTTAAGTGTCGTCGAGGACACTGAGCTTTTTCAGGATCACAAAGTGGGTTCCCCTCCTCGAGTCGATGAGAAAAATGATGATAATAAGGAAGAGGGGATGTTCATTGAACAGTCTACTAGTTTTGAGTCTTTCTATGACGGTGCTGATTAATAGTAGGTAAGAGCTTACCAGGGCGCTTAGAAGGCTAAGGATATCCATGGGGCTTCCAAGATTGTTTAACAAGTCATATCTCATCAAGACATTGAGAAAGCAAAAGACATCCACGATATTGACTAGGATTTTGAAAAGCCTAAGGGAGAGGTGAACCCAATAGATGATATAGCCTATTTTCAAGATGTCGAGAAGAAAAATGTAGGGGAAAAAGTAACTTGCAGTTTAGGAAATATTATACTCATTTATTTTCAATCTGTGATGTAGGTGTGTTCCCCATTTTCTCCTTTAATGAAATTCAAGTTTATTTTAAGTTTATTCGTTCATTTATTTGCAGTACTCTATGTATTTTTTTTAGTCGAGCTCAAATGACCGACCACCTATCTCTTTTTAGTTTGAAACAAGACTTCCAATATTTGTTGCTACTCAACACAATTTGAAGGAAAGATGTGGGATACTCCTTATTGTCGATTATAATGACGCTGATGATATCGATGATATATTGGGCTATGATGTCTCCTTATGAGCAAAATAGGACTACTTGGATCTTTGTTGACTTTTACATTAGGCTATGGAGAACAATGCAGCCTATCATTGCATGATTGTGCCACTCAAGCCAATCATAATGAATCATTAGCCAATATGAGGGATTATTTTGACAAGGACTTGGCTGAGCTGGCTAGAGAAAAGGGATTTGATTGGAAGATGGAGGATATTTGGTATGCAAATGGAAGGAAGAGCTTTATACTACTGGACGACCTTATAGGAGTGAGAAAAGTAACTGTAATCCTTCAAGGAGTAGAATAATGATTTGGTATATAATCTTGGATGGGTCATCAAGTCCCAACCAGATAAGTAATCTAGGGAAATAACTTCCTTCCTTGAACACGAGAATGACCAGATTAGAAAATAAATGGAGAAAGCCTGAAAGTTCTTGTGCGATAAGGATGATACCATCAAAACTTTTTCTACATCTAATAAAAAAGAGAGTGGTACACTGGGGACGGAGATGGATAAGACGAAGAAGTCTTTGCACGATAGAGGGGCGACCATTAAGATCTTGTTATAGAAACTTGATAGCCTAAGATTTTAATTCTATAAGAATCCTTAAGAAGTGTGGATAGGTTTATATGATAAGGCTTTTCTTAACCTAGATGATGATTTGAGTAATGCTCATAATGTTACCTATAAGAATGGTTAGATCAATGCCTTGTAGGTTGAGAAGTGTCGAAGGATTCCAAATTATGGTACTCGTACAATCCTGGTTTTATTGACTATTGGAATCCTCCTTATCAACTTAATGCTTCATGGATCCAAACAAATTCCATTCCTATTAGTTTGAAAAGGAAGTACCTGGGCGACTACAGTCGTGATGGTGATGATATGCTTTACCGACTGCCAAACTTGATCAACAGGGTGACACCCAGGGGCCCTAGAGAATTGGGGACTTGTCTAAGATCATTCGAACTTCTACATTTGATGTTCCACTTGCTGGGGTTAGAGCTTCACAGGATGAATCGATGTGGTTGCCCAACTAATCCAACTATACTTACTTCTTAATTGTAAATTATTTTCCTTTTCAATTTTCTTATAATAAATTTGAGTATTAATGGATTTTTTTACATTACGATATCCTTTATGCGTTTGGTACCTAATCTTACCTTTTAGGTGAAATTATCACATCAAACTTAGTCTTAGATCCCAAAAAGAAAAAAATACACCTATTTGTGGGGTTGTCTGCCACCTATGATTTTTTAGACCTAGTTTGACCTAGGTGCCTAGGATTTCCCGATAGGCATTTCATTGGCCGTGAGTAATTATTTCATGTTTTGATAATCATAAAAAAATTAGGTTTGGTTGGTTATTGGTCGGTCAGCCAGTCAGTTAATTAGTGATAGTCTTTTGTCGACCAGTTAATCAGTTTTTGAAGAAGAAATTTAAAATAGAAGTGTCCCTGCTCGGGGACGAAATAGTGGTCTTTTCCCGACCAGTCAATCTGTTTTGGACAAGACATGTTAAAATAAGATAATCATCAAGGTGATAGATAATATGTCAAACATAATCTATTTGACAAATTGATCGCTTTTATTACATACACATTTCCTGCCACTTTGAACAATGTAAAGCGATAAATTCTGACATACTGAAATATTTGCGACAAATATAAAGAAGTGCCTAAATAATTAAAAATTAAAATGAATTTAAGATTAAAAGTACAACCTTTTGAGGTTGTATGCATTCCAAACTTGGGGAACTTCCCTGCCCTCCATTGTTACTAAGTGGTAGTCTCCATGCAAGTCATCTTTGATGACTTTGAATGGACCTTCCTAGCTAGGCCCGAGTTTTTTGTATGAGGGCTTTATTTCATCGCCCATAATCTTCCTCAACACGTAGTCCCCGATCTTGAAGCTCCTAACGTTGATCCTCTGTTATATTGATTGGCCAACTATTGATAGCAGACAAGATTTATAAGGGATAGGTCTCTCCTCGTCAGCTTCATTATTGAGATCTTGGTTAACTAGGGAGGAATTAATGGTTGGGAAGCCTGTTTCTAATGGAATGATAACCTCCATTCCATAGGTTAGGGAAAAAGGTGTTTCCTCTATGCCCAAAGAATGTGGGGGATCTGATCAACCCATGTGACCTTAAATATTTCTAACATCTTCCTCATTCCATTGAGGACCATTTTGTTGGAATCTTCTTCTTGTCCATTTCTCTGGGGTAGGCCACCGAACTATAATAATTCCTGATATTGTGCTCTCGTAAAAACTCGGGAGGAGACTCCTATCAAACTGAGTCTCATTGTCTGTTATGATGATCCGAGGAATACCAAAATGACTTATGATATTTTTCTAGATGAATTTATTCATGTTGATGTTTCGAATGTTTTCCAGTGATTCTCCTTTCACCCATTTAGACAAATCAACTATGCCGACTCTTGCTACTAGATGCAAGGGATAGTGGACCAAAAATGTTCAATCCCTATTTCGTAAAATGCCAAGGGCTTGTGAGGAACTTGAGGTTGTTGGTGGGATGATGCACTAAAGGCAATAAGAGTTGGTAGTTTTTAAAATTTTAAAGGTGGATGACCACATCTTGCTACATGTACGACCAACATTACTATTTTTTATAGAACTGAATGCTAGAGATCGACGTCTTGCATGGCTTCCACATATCGCTTAATGAAATTCATAGAGGGTCTATTCGATATAATTTTGTTGAACAAATTGAAGATATGGTCCTGAATAGGAGCACCTAGGGGTGTTCAAAAAACCGACTGGACCGACGGACCGAACCGAACCGAGCCAAACCGACCCTTTTTTTTCGGTCTTTTTTCTTAATCGGTCTGGTCTCGGTTTATTTTTTTGGTGGACCGACCTAGTCGGTCCGGTCCACGGTTTACAGTTTCAAAAACCCTGTTAGGACCGACCCGGACCGAATGTATATAAAATAATATATTTTTACATATATATGTATATATATAAGATAAATAAATAGTAAAAGTACATATTTCAATATTTGATTAGTTTAAATTATAGTTTAATCCAATAGTAGGTTTGTTTTAATCGCAAATTTTGATATTTTTTAGTTTTTAATGTTTGAAAAAAATAGACTCGGGTATATTTGTACTATTATAAATGATGTAATTCATTAATGTGAGGACCGACGGGTTAGACCGGACTGACCCTATAAAAAACCGAACCGATTAGGGTCGGTTAACCGACATTATCGGTCCGGTCTCGGTTCATTTTTTTAGAGGACCGACCAAATCGGTCCGGTCCAAAAAAAACCTTAAAACCGAACCGGACCGGACCGCGAACACCCCTAGGAGCACCGATAAAGCTTTTGGTCTGCCAATGAGCAACTTTAACCAATATCTTATATGCTTCCTTCTTATCATTAGGGAAGACATCTTCCCTTAGGTATCGCACTATCGAATCCATCCAGCTTGGGGAGTTATCATTCCTAATGAAATGGATGTAGCAGTCGCTCATTGGAAACCTAAAGTCTTTACTTGATCCAGGATACGTGATGTAAATTCCATTATGTCAGGATCTAATAAACTACTACGGCCATAACCTACTCGAAAAGTTTCGCTTCATTAATGCTGGTCTGATCATGGTATTCTTCTTGATTTGCTCGCTTCAAATATGTCTTCATAACTGAAGTAGGTGTGGGTAATGCGCCTGTATGACTACCATTTCCTCTCGAGAAATTATGTACTTGAACATGCATAAACTGAGTGATTAGAAACTGGGATGTTTCAAGGTATGGAGTCATGCGCTCATTTCTAACATTATTTCCCTGGATATCTGGTTCGATACCAACATTAAGTCATACAAGACATCTATGTGATGAGCTCCTAGGATGAGTGCCTTCTTCAAGCCGCTGATCAACCCTTCATACCCTGCCTTATTGTTAGAGGCTACAAATCCCAAACGTATTACGTTCTGGAGGATAGTTTTCTTTAGGTAAACTAATACTATCCCCAATACTACCTCCTTAAAATTGGAGGCTCCATCGATATAAAAGGTCCATATTTCCCCTTTATCGCTGGGTTTTTTAATATTTTCCTCATTTTTATGCTAACCTCCACTAGTGACTGCTAGAACCTGCCACTTTATAGAGGTCCTTGGCTGGAACTGGATATCGAACCTCCCTCATTCCACCGACCACTTAGACATTCGTCTAGACAATTATGTGTTTTGGATCATTTTCTTTAGAGGGAAGGAGGTCAAAAGAATGATCATCTGCACCTCAAAGTAGTGCTTTGGCTTGCGGTAGGCTATCATCAGGGAGTATGAAAATTTTCCAATGGGAGCTATCTTTTTTTAGTATAGAGAAAGGTCTTGATCGCATAATATAAAAGAGTTTTATTCATTTTCTTCTCACAAACTAGAGTCGTGCTAACTACATAATTGGACACTGCTAGTTATACATTCAAGGCTCCCTCTTCATCAGGTTTTATTAGTAGCGATGGTGAGTACATATACTTCTTCACTTATTTGATTGCATGGGTGAATATGACATTCCATATCTCCTTCATCTCTTTCCTCAGTACTTAAAAGAAAGGTCAGAACTTATATTAAGGTCTTAATACGAACCTTTTGAGTGCGGCGAGCATACCAGTCAACTTTTGCACCTTGCGTACAGTTCTTGGAGGTCACACCTTTATTATTGCATCAATCAGGTCGGGGTTCGTCTCAATACCCCTCTGGCTGACCAGATCGAAGGAACTTTCTGATTGGACCCCAAAGGAGAATTGACATTCATTCAACCTCATTATATAATATCAAAGGACTTCAAAGGTCCTTATTAGGTTTGCAAGGTGATTCTCATTTTTCTTGCTCTTCATGAGCATATCATCTATATACACATCTATTGTCTCTCCCAATTGATGCTTGATCATAATAATCACAATACTCTAATACATTAACCCAAAATTCTTTAATTCGAATGACATTGCAATGCATCAGTATAGTTCTAACGTGTTAATGAAAGAAGTCTTCCCCTGGTCAGGGACGAATAGTGGAACTAGTGGTACCCTAAGTATGTGTTAAGGAAGCTCATCCTCTAGTGGTTGGCAGTCGTGTCAACCAACTGATCTATCTTATGCAAAGAAAAACTATCCTTTGGTCATGCCTTGTTATAGCAGTGAAGTCTATATAAACTCTCCACTTACCACTGCTCTTCTTCATGACCACATAATTTGATTACAATTTGGGGAATTGAACTTCCTTGTTGGACCGTGCCGCCAAAATTTTCCCTACTTCCTCCTCTATTTCCCTCTCTTTCTCAGGGGAAGTTCTTCTCTCCTTTTAAGTTAATACTTGGCATATCATACGTTTTCCAAGAGAAAGTATCTTAATTATCTTGTAGGAAGAAACTAGTTCTTTGTTCTCTTTTTTAGTAAGATTGCCTAAGATAAATAATTTATTCTCAGGTTAATTTCTATCAAAGATCACCTCTTGGATAGGATCCATAACTCGATCGATAAGGGAAACCCTTTTTTCCTTAACACTAGATCTCCCGTAATTTAGTTGCTACTTGGAGGCAACAAAACCCTCTACTGGTTCCACAATTTTCTTTTTCTTCTTCTTTTTTTTTGGTTGGATGGAGGCTATGAAGAACTGTTGAGCTAAGGCCTTATTCCCTCTGATCGCTGTGATCACATTCTAAGTGATGCACTGTTAATTCCAATGGTATGTGGGTGATATAACCCTCATGTCATGCAACCACCCTCTGCCAAGTAATGCATTATAGGGGGAGTCTATGTCTTCCATGAGGAAATCGATAAGTTTGGATATACCTCCTACTCGAACTAGGAGAACAACCTTTCAAAAGAGAAAGGTTATCCTTCTAATAAAGCCCACCAGGGGCTCAATATATTCTTATAGGTATTTTGCCTTCGGATTTAATTTATTGAATATTTTGCGGTACATCACCTCTAAGGAAATCCATTGATTCTCCAGTTGCTTGTCCACATCCCGTATGGAAACTCTGAGAGTGATTACCAGGAAACCATGATGGGGAGTCCTCACTCAGACCAAATCATCACCAATTAACACTATATTCTTAGAATAATCTATCTCCCCAAGTCCCCGATGTTTGCTCGTAATGTGCTTGGCCGAGTCGATCTGGAATGCCTCCATTACCATTGTGAACTTCTTGACCTCCATTCCCAGGGCATTCCCTTTGATTTTATTTAGTTTTGAGGCCCAATGAATTATTGTGAACTCATGGACCAAGTATTTATCTATGACATCGTAAAAGATCTTGTAAATCAGCTCAATAAAGACGGTGTTGATGGCCTTAAAGACCTTATTTAGAAATATGTTCTTAGTTCCATTTTGCTTCCCATTTTGCTTTACCCCCTTTTACTTGTACCATCTTTACCTTCATTTTTAGGTTGTTTCGGACGATCGTCCTCTTAAACAACTTTATCCACCGTATCTTCTAATTTTGCATACTTAGCAATCCTCTCCATGAGGTCATCAATTATAATAGCCTCCCTCTTGGTGAGGGATTGATGATGCATTTAGTAGCTCGACATTAAATTCTTGAAAGAAGCCATTGTGACCTAATTGGTATAGTCTTCCACTTTATTATACTCCTTTAAGTACTTCCTGGCATATTTTCGGAATGTTTCTCAAATCTTCTTTTTCATCATAAGAGGAAAATCCATTTAGTTGGGATGGATACTTCTTGTAATGAATCAAACAGTAAAATCCTTGATGAGTTTCTTAAAGTAAGTGATTGACTGGTGTGGTAACTTCTTGAACTACTTTTAATCAAATTCTCCAAGTCTAAAGGTAAATATGTGACATATTAAACTTTCGTTGTTGTTCCATAGAGTCATGGGCTGGATATATTGTCTAAAATGATCAATGGGATATCTCTTCCCATTGTAAATCTTGAACCATGGAGTGGTAAATTTCTTGAGAGGTTCAAAATCTTCAATGGACATTGAAATGTGATTTCATCTAACTAACAGGGGCTCATTTAGCGAGATCATTGGTCATTCTATATCCCTTTCTTAAATAGATCACAAAGATCCTTTTCTCCTCATCGCTCTTTAGAGTGGGATCTTCATGATGGAGACCTCCTATGATAAGAATCTTCCTTATGTCGTGGGGAAATCCTCCCTCGACTATGAACTCTCCTCGTCCGAGGACTAGGAGTAACTAACATGTGGGTACTCTTATACCTTATCCTTCTAAGCATCTTTCCAGCCAATCTAAACGTCATTGGAGCACAATATTTTTCTCATGGTGATATCTTGTAGAAGTATTATCGTCTTTAAGGCACTTTTCATAGTTACCGAAGGTCCTTGAGATTTGTTTATATCATTGGGGATCATCACTCTCAACTATCCTCTCTTATTGAGGGCGATAACATGTATCAGAACATTGGTAATTATGTCCATCTGGGATTTGACGGTTTTACCACCCAAAAAATGCATGCGGGGATAAGGGAAGAAAATCCTCTTTCCTCCATTCGCACGATATTTTCGGGCTACCATGGACATAAATTAGCCATTGACAAGGAGTGTAAAATATAAAGAATGGAGTCAACATTCTATTTTGATAAAAACATATAAAAGATATAGCCGTCCCTGAAGATACGACATCAACGGACAAACTGATGCATATGAAACCAAATCAATCATGAGTTTAGGGACTAAGTTGTGGAATGGGGAAGGTGTTAGGATTCCATGTCACCCTTTCAGCCTCTCGCGAGATATGATAATATTCTCCTTTTTTCTTCAATATTCACTTTGTGTGCTAGCAGCACTCCGGATCACAATCTATAGCAAAGAATGGAATACGAACATCTCACTGGTTGATAAAAATATAATAAAGAGGACATCCTATGCTATATTTAATATGTCAAATTGTAATCCATTATGAGGAAATGGATATGCATGCATGACGGGATTGTGAAAACGAAAGAGAATAAAAATTTGAATAGATAGTATAATTTGAGCAATACACCAAATCATGATCACGAGGTTGCTAAGAACATATAAACTATTATATATATATATATATATATATATATTTATGTACATATGATATAATAAAAGTGAGAATGAATAAAGTGAAAAAATAAGAAAAGAGGACTCGAATATATACAAAAACACGAGTTGCCTACGTAGGTGAAAATGTCATCAAAGTCCATATAGTTTGAAAACACATAAGGGTGGGATTTAACCCATTAACCCCAAACTAGAATCTCCTTATTTTTAGTTTGTTGAAAAATGTGCACAAGTAGATGTGCACAAGTGGAAAAACCATAGGAAAAGGGGAGGAAAATTCCAATTTGGAGTATAACGATTAAACCCATTTTGGGGGGGATTTATGAAATTATATTTTTTGTACATAAGTAATAAAAAAGGATTTTTAAGGGTGGGAAATTAAAACTAAATTAAAAGATGTTTTAAGAGTAATTAAGTGCGATAAATGACACAAGCTAAATGAGCTAGAAAATGATAGAATTAGACCTTTTATGAAGCTTTGCTCCTAATTTTTGAAATGATGTAGGCTGATTTTTTATGGTGCTGAAGTGCTGGTGAAATGGATAGAAAATGTGGGTCCTGTAAGAGAACTAAAAATATCCTCCTCATATCCGTTTGATCTGTCGACGAAAAGAGCTTGTGATCAAATCCCATCCAAGACTCCAATATAGTCATCGTATCTCTGTCCTCCGATGTGGTAACCGACTACCACCACTGAAGAGCTACCCCGACTAGATTAAACGTAGCTAATATCTGCTTTTGAGTGTCGTTGTACTCAACCATATATAAAAGCCTCTGGATATCCTTCTTCTATTGGCTAGCTGCTACAACATCAGAAGGGCCTCTCTGACTCTCTCCTAAACCGACGAGACTGGGTGAGTCTGAATTGATGCTACCACTGGCGGCTGTGGCTGTGCGAGGGGAAAGTATTATGCTAGGGCCTTTATAGCTCCATTAACTACCTGGGCTACTATATCTATGACCTCTACTACGGTCACAGTTCCCTGAGTGGCCTGTAGCTCTGACTGAGCGTCCTCCTCTACGGACCTCGTCGCTGCACGTGCTGGTTTACCTCTCTGGGCATGTGGCATCTGAAACCAAATCGAAATTATATGAAATTCACTTTAAAATATACAGAAACAGAAGAATGTAAATGCAAAATATGAATCAACAGTCCTAAGAATATGACACTATATCAAATAAATGCAACGCTAACAAGGTAGCAAGTTCACATGGATCCTAAGGACACTAGAACCTGATGCTCTAATGCCAAATGTGATAACCCACCTATTCTAATACCAGGTGGTCAATCCTCTACTCAAATAAAATATGAAACCAGTCTGGTTTCATTCTCATCATCACTGTTGCAACAAGAAATATAAACCTAATATGAATAAAAAACATACAACCAAATGAAAATAATAAATCACCATGCATAAATAATAAATGTGAACCGAATAAACCATCATTCACGGACAATAAACATCTATATGAATAAAACTTGTAAATGAAATAACATCCTGATATAAATAAAGTCCTATCAAAACTACGGGCAATACGCCCAACATGATAACTTGAATAACAAAATCCCTATTTAGATAGAAAGAGCTGAGGTGATCAAGTCAAATCCTGTAGCATTGACAGCTCATGCAATAACAAGAAAGGATATATCCTTGATGTCCCTGCTGCTGCTATTGCTGCACACCTAGGGTTTTTAAAAGATAATAAGAAAATAAATTTTCCCATAGGACAAAGCCCTAAAAGTTTGAAAATATATTGAAAATAATTAAATATTTTAAATCGATAAAACACGTAGTGTATTACTTTCATAATTAATTAACCGGTCACACTCACTTGAGATAAAACCTCGCCTCTCATCTACAGTGCGCATTGACGCATTCATTTTTATTATCCTAATCACATTACCTAGTTTAACTAGGGAAATAATTGCTATCCAAGCCCAATCCTATTAATAGTTACCAATTAGCTATGTGTATATTACCCTCACTAGGTACATGTTGATAAACAATATCGTAGAGACACACGTGCTATAGATAAATATCCCCACAATAAATATAACATAGCTACACTTGTGCTATAAATATATTTATGAACTGTATCGTATAAACATACATATATATAGCTCGCTATATATGTGTAACCATATCCCCAAATCATGGAACTCATGGATACATCCCTCGTGTGCTATCAGGCTCCTGGCATCACGCATCAAATTGAGCCACCGGGTCAAAATCTTACACTGAACCCAAACGTAGAAATATATAATAGAGACGATAATAAACATACGTCTAGGGGTCGCGATCATACCACTTTGTACCCAACAGGTCTCCAAACCAATACCTATCCTCACACATGGATAGTGGTCATGAAACACTATTATGACCTGGGTAATCAATTGAATACCTGCTAGTCAATGCTAAGGTGGATTGCTCCTACGCGCAACCTCCTAACGGTAGCCCTACCGAGTAGGTATGTTCAATATAAACACATAGAAGTCACACACACACACACACACACACACACACACACACACATATATATATATAAGTTCCCCAATACGTATATATATAATACTGACCTCGTATATAATCCCTCAACGTACACATCTCCCAAATCCTGAAGTCGGAACCAACTTCCTGATTTTATATCTAAATTTTTGCTCACTTGAATTTCCAGTTCTCCTCACCCGTTTGCATCTATCCTTTGGCTTATCACACATACCAAACCCTGAAAAGCATTCCCCAATAGTCCCACTCTACCCCGAAAGCCCCCACGGTCATCCCCTAAGCTCTAACAGGTTAAAACAACACACGAAAGAATCTGGGTAGGCCAACAAACCGAACCAATTCTGTTGGAAAATTGAAATGGTTCGATCAAGCGAACCAGTTCGCTCCCCTAGCGAATCAGTTCGGTCAACTGGGATGCCTGCCATATTCTTCCTCGGGTTTTTGTCCTCCAAACCCTACAATGGAGGTCTTAAGCCTCCCCAAACATAAAATTAACATCCTATATCATTATACAAACATCCCGAAAGTATTATAAAATAGAATTAACCCCGAATCGATCATCAAATCCCTATAATTCTAAATCAAACATCAATTCATCAAACCCAAAATTTACCCAATTTGAGTTTGCATTATTTCATCCATATTAACAATGTTCTACATGCTCATCATTGTAAACCAATATTTAATTACAAAGTTTCTACAGAATCATTGACAATTAACTATCAATTCTAATCAGATATTATTTATGATGTACAACTCTAACTTACTTTACCAAACTTTCAACCTTTAAACATCTAAATCACATATTTTATCCCAATTAAGTATGAGGTAATTAACTACATCAACATGAAATTTAAAGCAAGTAACTACTTGTCTTAAAGATCTAAATTCGAAGTCTTGACTGGTGGGATGGATTGAATATGTAGATAGCCTCTTCTCTTCTCTTATCCAAGTCTTTCTCTCCCTTTTTTTCTTCTTCCTTCTGTTCTCTTAATGTCTTTATCAAGCTCAATTGTGTACAATGTTAAAGGTAGGCTGCCATCCACTTTTCCTTACCCTTAAGTACCTCCCGATTACACCCTAATCCCATTTTCCCATTAAACCCTATGGGTAAAAAAGACCACTGTACCCGTATACGGGTCTTGATATGTCCAAAAAGCCCCCGAACCCAATCATATCACCCGGTTGCCTATTTTGGACTATTTAAACCCATTTTGAATCATTGGTGCACTCAAAAAATCATCCGTGTCACCTAATTATAAATACACCTATATCTCATTAATTGAGCCTGATACGTGCGTACACTAAGCATTGCTCATAAAATATATTAATCCACTGATGTAACTCATCGACATAGTATAATAAACCATTGCTTTTCACTCATACACAACATATAATAAATCACAACTCTATTTTCTTATCACACGCAAGTAAAAAAAAAAAATAATAATAATAATAATAATAATAATAATAATAAACAGTATTCCTTATCTCGCAAATTAATATTTACAAAAACCCAATTTAATTTCTCCTAATTAAATTAATAATTATAAGCACAAGAAAATTAAATAATCATTAAAGTACGAGGTATTAGAGAATAAATGCATTTGTTTGTTGTAAAATAGTTATATTTATATGTATTGCTTTGATATTATTAGAAACATGATGGGCAAAACCTAGGTTTGAATAATTTGTTTGATATTTGTTTATGCGTAAATATATGTAGTTGTATTTAAATGTATATATGTGATATTGTTAGAAAAATAATGGGTAAAAGCTAGGTTTGAAAATTCTTACAATGTCAATATTTTTGTTTATTTGTTGTAAATATAATCATTTTGGTTAAAGTGGGTTTAAATTTGTGGTTTTATTTAAACCTATGTTTATTTAAACTAAGATTTTAAAAGGGGTTCATTTTGGTATGTATACAAGACTTAGGGTTCCAACCTAGTTTTTAAAAATTAGATTCAATTAAGGTTATAAATACATACAAATTGTCTCTACTGGAAATCTATCCTTACAAGTTTGACACAATGACTTCCTTCTTCTTTTAAAATTAACTTGGGATTTTTTTGGTACTTTTCTATCCATTTATTTTTCAAATTTTTTGAGAAATATTTTATTGAAAGGAGTATATATATGTACATTATTATTATCATTGGTTTAGACAAGTAAAAGTGTGGAATATTGTAGGTTTGGAAGAGGTAGTTTGAAAAAGGTTAGCGTAACTCAATTTGTTAATGTATATGAAGTATTAGATGCTACTTTGGCCAAACAATTAATTAAAGTTATTAATTACAGGTTTGGACACTCGTACACTTGGTTTGTAGGACTTCAAAATTCAAGAAAAGTGAAGACAAAGTAAAAATGTTGAATATTGTAGGTTTGGTAGAGGTAGTCCGAACAAGTTTAGCGTAACTCAAGATGTTAATGTATATTAAGTATTAGTTACTACTTTGACCAAATATTAATTAGAGTTATTAATTACAGGTTTAGACACTCGTACACTTGGTTTGTAGGACTTTAAAATTCAAGAAAAGTGTAGACTTTGAAGACTCGTACACTTGGGTCGGGCATTTGGTTATTTGCAGGTTAATACACTCATACACTATAATGTCTTATTGTCTAAAATGTATGTGAATTACTTCAAAAACTATAAGATTTCAGCTTTAAAATTGGAAAATGGGGGTGAAAATGTAAAATAACAAGAAAATAACCTAAAATGAAACCAAGCACCTCACATGGAACTAATATAAATTGTAGAAACAACTCATGCAGTCATGGGGCTTATGGGTTGAGACTTTGATCTAAATTTGAAAAAACTAAGCTTTTAGCTTGAAAATTGGGCATTAGGGGTGACAACATAAAATAAAAGAAAAAAAAGACCAAAAAAGTACCAATCACTTCACACAGGACTAATGTGACTTATAAAAACAACACATGTAGTCATGGGCTCACGGGTTGAGAGTTCAATCTAAATTTGAACAACTTTAGAGTTTCGCTTAAAAATTAGGCGTTGGGTGGTGAAAACATAAAATAAAAAGAAAATAGTCCAGAAAAAAGCTCGCGCACCTCATATGGGACTATTATGACTTGTAAAAAAATAACATGTTTAGTCACGGGTCTCACGAGTTGAGATTTCTATGTAAATTTTAAAAACCCTAAGCTTTTAGCCTGAAATTTGGTCATAGGTGTGTGAAAACGTAAAATAATAAGAAACATCCAGGAAAGAGGTTTGAGCACCTCACACTAAAATAATGTAACTTGTAGAAACAACTCGTGAAGTCATGGAGCTCACGGGTTGAGAGTTTGATCCAAATTTAAAAACCCTTAAACTTTTGGCATTGAGGATTCCATATTGTAATATGTAATTTGTAATATGTAGTTTGAAACATTAGTTTATTGTTCGTTAACTTCAATGTTGGTTGTTATATTAAAATAATCGCGTGAGTATTTCCATTTGATTTATATTATATAATATGCTACTAAAGCCTATTTTTTTTTGCAAAATATGACTTCATCAAGCCATAAGACCCTGAGAAAAACGGGGGTGATGAAGGATCTTCTAAAAATAAGCCCATCAAGTTCATCAAGTATGGGAACGTAGTTGAAGACAAGCCTATTCTATAGATGAGGAACTTGAGTTATTGAAATTAGTAATTGGTCCTATGCACATAGATTGAAGGATCGTGCCTAGGGAGTTGAAGAGGGCCATTTGGGGGGACCTTAAGATGTATGAAAATGTCAATACTTCTATTAAATATTTTACTTTCATATATGATTTTATTATTGTGTTTTTTAATGTTAATTCACTAACTATATTACATTATATGTTTGTTAGACAACAATAATTCAACTTGCCCCGAAAGCGCGGGACAATGTATTGGTGGGTGCAGGCAGGCAATGGAAGACATGGAAAAAGAACCCGCGTGCAAATTATTTCAGCAAGGATCGAGAGTTCGTTCTTGTTCATAGGGACACCAACCCAAAGAATGATATAATCACATTGGTGAACTCGAATAGGTTTGTGGACAATGAGGCGTTTGAGAGACAGTTTTCCTCCCATGGCTCGGGGAGTAATAACCCGTCAAATAAGGTGGATGTGAATTACTCCAAGCTAACATCTTACTCGGGGTAGAGCATAGGATGATAAGTAAATTGATTTATATCATATTTTGTTTAGTTGTATGTAAATTAGTTTAATTGGGTCAATTTTTTTTTAATATGGTCTCATTTTGAAAGAGTTTGGGAGTGGCTCGAGGAAAAGCCAAATAAGATAGAGTCTAATATAAAGATTCAGAACGTAGAAGGGGGAACCAATTATTCTACAATCACTCATACCGTCATAAGTTATAATTGAAATTATATTGTCAATGTCAAACTATTATTTAATATTTTTTAAAAGTTAATAATGTATTTTTATATTGTTTCAAAGGAGGCTAAAGGAGGTTCACAACACCTAGAGTGATGTCTATAACTCATCTGTGAGTACAGATGAACAGAGCCAAGTGCTGGTCCAAGATACAAAAGTTTATACTTGGGGTGTCAGCTCCCGGATAGAAAAGTCAAAACTAATGGGTGTTGTTTGTAGTAATAGTCATTTGTCATCAAAGTTCTACACGTACAAATCAGACATGGACTCAAAATTAGAAAGTCTCCAACAAACGATGAAACACATGTTCGAATGGGTCAAATGCGCAGTCACCAATAAAGGGAAGGCAAGGCGAAGGATAAGGGAAAGGGAAAGGAGAAGGTGGATGAGGGGACCACTACTCCATCCCCGTTACCAACTCCATTCAACTCATCATTCCCATACGCTATATACTATACCCACAAGTCAACTATCCAGACTCCATTTGATCCAGCTAGGGAGAGAGTATATATCCTTAACACGTGTAGAGACAACCCAATTCCCAAGGGAATGGAGGATATGAGCAATATTCCCGAAACCATGGTACACAACCGTCACTAAAATTTTGATTCCTAGTTTCAGGCCATGGAGATTATTATGGGTAAAGAGGACGAGGCATTGTGATTGGAAGATCAAGTCGTTGTCCGACATATTAATGGAACGTTAGGGGCATACATCGTTTGACTGAGTTTTCTCCTGAAGCCATACTAATTTTTTTTGTAGAATGTTATATTTGATAAAATAAAGTGGATGTAATTAAACATGTGATGTATTAATGTAATTAACTTGAAACATTAATTTGGTTTGATATATGATGTTGGTGTTTGTTGGTTTTGATTTCATTTCTATGTTGTATTATATTATTGAATTTATTTATGCTAAGCAAAAACAAGACTGTTTTAAACATGTTTATTGTTGGGAAGTAGCTATTGATCAACATTTTTTTTCATTTCCTACAGTGTTGTCACGGTCCTTGACCTTGACAAATCACTGTCGTCATGGTCCTTGACCGTGACAAAACTGGAAATATAGGCCGTGTGCACGGACTTAATTTGTATCCGTACGCACGATTTATCATACATTTTACATTGCCTATATCCCTAAGCATGATCAAAGTTAATCGTGCGCACGACTTGACATATATTTGAAAGATCCTGTCATGATCATAGATGATGACAAGACCAATTTTTGTCATGGTCAATGACTGTGACAAACCTTTTATTATCAGGGTCAAGGACCATGACATGACCATGAAAAGGATGGATCACCCCAAGTTAATAGTGAGATGAAAAATGTGGAAATGACCGTTCTGGCCATCCAGGGTCCGATTCCCTCTAGCGCGTGCATATATGGGGTGTCAGTCATCATCACATGGAGGATAATGTAAAGAGATAGAGTTGCCAGCCTATTTTACTCAAAACAAGCAAAAGAATGTTGTTGACTTAAGAGAAAGACATTGATGTTAAACTGATGCAAGCGAAACCAAGTAGTTCAAGGGTATGGAGACTAAGTTACGAAATGGGAAGGTGTTAGGTAGCAATTCCACCCTTTCGATCTCTCATGGGGTAATGTTAACCTTCTCTTTTTTAGACTTTGTAACATGTGTACACAAGTGTATAGTATAAACTGATGGGACAATGGAATCTTTCAACTCGTGTAATGAAAGGGAGGGAGTGAATTCAACCATAGGAGTGTTCCCGAAAATAATTAACAAACAAAGTATGATATAAGTGTTCGCTGAATCACAAATTGCTATGAAAGAGGAAATTTTCACGTTGGGCGAGACACATGTATATAGGAGTATAAAACTCACAAAATATATATAATAAGATATAAAAGAAGTATATGAACATGAAAAAGGGAGGACTCGAATCTCGTGATTGGCCCAATATACATACGTAACCCAAGGGGCATTAAAGTCCATGTAGTTTAAAAATAGCATGAGCATGGGGTTCAACCCATAAATCCAAATGTGGGATTTCTCTTATGTATGTGTAGAGAAAATGTGTTTTTAGAGTAACAATGTGAAATGGATGATCCCTCCTTTTTTTTTCTTTTTGTTTTTTTATGAAAATAGATTATGTGCAATACTATTAAGAAAGAGTAGATATTAATGGATGTGATGTAATGAAACAAAAGTATAAAAGTAGAAATAAGATAAGTAACACTAAAAGAAAGAATAGAGAAATGGATGGATAAGTAGACCTCCTTATGAATGCTGGTTGTTGATCTTGAGATGCTAATATAATGATCTTGAAATGGCATGAAAGTGGTATAAAGAGGCGAGATAGATTACCAAGTGAGGTAAGAAAGCGATGGAAGGAAATATGTGAAAATGGACATTTTAGGAAAAAGGAAAGGATCTGAATTTGAGAGGAATGTTTTCTGACTTTCTGAAAGCGGTTCATTCTATCCCTTTTAAGGTGGGGTCATTGCCCCTATTTATAAGGTTAAGGGGGTGCTAATAGACATGGGGCTTGAACTACCTATCTGAAGTGGTCTACCTTGCTAGATAAGGAAAAGTACACCCTGCCAATAGGCAGTGTGTCTGGGGTGCCTATAGACAGTTTGGAACATTTTTTTAGAAAAATGGGCATAAAATGCAAATAGTAAGTCCGAATCACGCATGGAGAAATCCGTTGTAAAGGGAATTTAGATCTCTTTAAGAATCCTTTGAGTCACTCCTGGGTCCGGGAGTAGACCGAAGCCAAATGGGGATCAAAAGTTTCAGATGGTCCCTAGACGGGAGGTTTTTTAGAGGACAACGGATCGTTCGTCCGAACTATAAGGCCAGTTCATGCATGGGGTGTACCATTTGAAAGAAGATTTAGTCCCCTTAGATATTTCATTAAGCTTTTCTCATTTCAAAAAGTTGACCAAGGTCAAATAGGGCCCAAAAGCACCCGATGATCCTTTAGAGTAAAACAGATTGCTCATCTGAACCATAAAGCCGATTCGTGCACGTGATGAAATGTTGGAAAGGGTATTCAGATCCATTTGAAGATTCATTAAGCTTCACTCAAGTGGAGATTTTATCGGAGTCAAAGGGGGCTCGAAAGAGCCCCGAGGCCTCCAAATTAACTTTCGAAGTAAAATGGACTATTCGTTCGAATCATAAGGCCAATTCGTGCATGGGAGGGACCATTGGAAAGATAATTTAGAGCCCTTCGAATATTCATTGAGTTTTTTCTCAGGCAAGAGAGTTGACTAGAGTCGAACGGGGCTCGAGAGTGCCCAATGGCATTTAGATCGGTACTCGAAGTATGCCCTAGGGTTTACGATGAACAAGTGAGTGATAGGGACCAAAAAAGGTGCTTTGGGAGTCTTAAGATAGGGTGTATACATAGCCCCTCAACGGGTAAGTTTGGAACAAGTGAAGGCCATAGAATGATAGACACCACATCGATATTGGGGAGGAGGATTGAGGTCAATTCTATGAACCTGAAATCGATTCAGATGGTCAAGGTCAATTATGTGAACTTAGAGAATGGCAACCAATTATATGGGTTGAGGTTAATTCTGATGACCTAAATTTATAGCGTTTGATTCTATGGGCCGAGGTCAATTCTGAGGACCTAAAGTCACGATGATCGATTCTACAAGCCGAGGTAAATTATGAGGATATTGAGTTATAGCGACCGATTTTTAGGGCCTAGATCAATTTTGAGTACCTAAAGTCGTGATTATCGATTCTGTGGGTTGAGTTTAATTCTGAGTACCTAAAGTTGTAACGACAAATTCAATGGGTCGAGGTTAATTCTACAGACCTAAATTTGTAGCGACCTATTCTGTGGATCGAGGTCAATTTTGAGGACCTAACGTTATGGCTACTAATTCTATGGGTCAAGGTCAATTTTGAGGAGTTAAAGTTGTGACGATCGATTCTGCGGGTCGAGGTCAATTTCGAGGACCAAAAGTTATGATGATTGATTATGCGGGTCGAGGTCAATTTTAAGGACCTAAAGTTATAGTGATCGATTCTACGGGTCGAGGTTAATTCTGATGACCTTTAGTTGTAGCGACAAATTTTGTGGGTCGAGATCAATTCTAAGGCCTTGAGTTGTGACAACCAATTATGTGGGTTGAGGTTAAGTGTGAGAATCTAACGTTGTGATTTATGGGGAGTAGTTCTAATAAGGAATTTGTTAACCTACGATTCCAATGGGATTGTATAGACAGTGGTTCCTACTGTGGAAGGCACAAATGATTTTCTTGCATCTTACGATTCCGCTGGGGAATTGGTTGATTTGCGATTTTCGTTGGGGAAAGTGTAGTAGGTTTGGATATGGGCATACCATTGGTTTTGCTGGGAAATATGTTGACGATAAAAGTGTTTTGTTAATATGGCTAGGGATTTTGTAAGTTTTTATGGGGCATAGTGCTCTAAAAATGATTTTCTCAGGGAAAATATTATTCTGTATTTTCAGGGATTTTTGGAAAATTTTGGGAATTGTTCGAGCAATTTTTTATTTTTTTTACATTTTTGGTATAGATTTTAAAGGGGATTGTCGATAGGCAGGTCTAGAAAGTTTCCTATCAACATAGGGCACATAATCCTCGGCTTAATCCGAAAGAGGGAAAGGTAGTTACTGACTGGCATGGTTAAGGGTTTGCCGATCGGCATGCCCTTTAGCCATCTATATAAAGGGGACAACCCCTCTTCATTTTTTACACCTTCAAATGTTTAAAACTCTTGCTTTCTCTCTCTAAGAGTCATTTATAAGCCCTTATTTCTTCAATACTCCAAATGGTTATCACTTCAAGCAATTTTAATAACAAAAATTGGCTGACTATTGACGATTGGGCTGGCCTAGAGTGGTAGTTTGTGACACCCCTTGCGTTGGGCAATAAGAATGTCTTTGACTCGTTCGAGCCAGTTGCTAATGAGCGTACCTTTTTGCACGAGCTTGCGCACCATCGTTCATCCAAGGTGAAGAACCCTAATGGCTATGTAAGTATGGTGACTTTTGGTTTTGCACTCAATTTTTCTCTTTTCTCTTCTAGTGTTAGTGAAGGCATTTCTTTTATTTTTTTATAGACTGACATAGCTCCTTCGAGCATTTGGTTTGAGGGGAGGATAGAGGTAAAGGATGTTTATGACAAGCTTCTTAGGGTTGTACGCTAGATGGTATTATATGTCAAGTTTGGCCTATTGGCGAAGGCATTGGATGAGATGTCACATTTTACTCCAGTGTTGTGTGTTCTTGTAGAGAGATAGTGGGACACTACCCACATACTCCATTTGGGGTTTAGGGAGATGACGGTTATTCCCATTGATGTCCAATAACTAATGGGGCTGTATTACAAGGGGTTTCAGATCGTGGTGGACTTCACTCTCAGGGTTACACTGAAAACAGTGCAGGCGACTTTATGAGACGTGGGTAGAATTATTTCAGGAGATTTAATCTAGATTTCTGCTTTGAAGGAGGTACTCTTAAAGAGGAGGATTGATGTGATGAATAGGTGGCATGTGATACAAATAACCCGTCTATTTATTTTGCTTTTACTTAGGGGATTCTTGGTGACGACGAGTGGTGGCGTCATTCATTTATGTGTTTTTCCATATTTGAGGATTTTATCGAAAGTGCCTATGTACGACTAGGGGAGCTTCACTTTGGTGTCCCTTTATTCTTCCCTAGATAAATTCAACCGGTGCTACTGATAGACTTTTACAGGGTCCATATATCTTTTGGAGGTAATCTTAGGTTTATTTTCCTTTATTTTCTCCTAATCCTTCTTTTTTATCCTTTTTTTTATTTCTTGTTTTCTTGCAGACGTGGTTCTACGAGGTGATAGGGTGCAATGTGTGGTTAGTGTCCCTAAAGGATGATGATTTAGGGGACTTCTATCTGATGTTCTAGTGTGAAAGTCCAACCAGCAGTCGAACCAACCCTTGTCCCTGAAGGACGTGCGGAGGATCTTAAATGACCTGACGAGCAATCAGGTTATTTTTTTCCTTTTCTTGATTTTTTAGGGCATACTTATTTCTTGTGTAGATATTGATTCTTTTCTAGGGATATAGGTGTGCTTAACCTTTGCGGGGTATCTTCGTGGGATACGAGGGTTACTGGCATGCACACACAAGTGCGACGACTGATGGAAAACGAGTTTAGGTACGTCTGGTACCTATGAGAGAAGGTGGCAAGGCAGATAGTGGAAGAGGATGTGGTGGTTCCACAGTTGCTGCCCCTATTTATATGAGGCTAATGAGGGAGATGTCGGATGAGGCAAGGGAGGCAAAGATGATAGGCGATCCATACACGCATTATACGGATACGATGGCAAGTTACGATTATTTGGACTTCGTAACCAGTTAGTTGATGCCCTCATGTATTTATGATGTGGTAAACATGCATCCACACGCTACTGGTTTGGGTAAGGGTACCAGTGTACCAGTGGGATCGGCCCACAACATAGAAAGTGGTGTGGCAACAGCGACAGAGGAGGCTTTGCTCATTCAGGTCACTCCTCCTTCTTATAATTTTTAGATGATCAGTGGGGAGTCGTTGAGCGTGCCCCCACCGTCCTCATGCGTCGATAGCCTGGTTGATAGGACTTTTTGATGTGGCTCTCTGGACTGACATATACTTATCTTCTTTTCTCTTTTTCACATATTGTTTTATTCTTCCTTGCTCTTTACTGACTAGATCGTCTTTTATTTTTTTATTTTCTTTGCAGTTTATGCGGGTGTCGACCAAATGGTTGCGAGACATCAAGGATTGGATGGCCTCTATAACTGCTTATGTGAAGAGGTCAATCACTTCCTATATGGTACATTTGGCTACTACTGAGGAGAGTTTTGGTTCTGGGAGCAGAGGGTCCACTACCCATCGTAGGGGGAAGCGTGTGTACTGCGGGGACTGAAGGTCTGATTGGAGAGGTTATAAGAGAGAGGGGGATTCGACAGAGTCCTATTGTATTTTCTTCTTTTTTTCTTTTGATTTTTTTCCTTATACTGGAAAAGATGTAATGCTACCAGAATATATATGAAAAATTAATTTCTTTTTTGTTATTTTTCTGTCTTTAGTGGCTTAATCTACACGCACTTAATTTTTTGCTGAGATCGTTTTACTTTGTGAAAATATTGTTAGGAAAACATTTATTCTATTAAAAAAATGAGTAATGAAAAGGAATAACCCGGGGATTAACTTCTAAAAGTAAGGATTTTTCGATTTTGGGAAAAAGAGGAAAATAGCATCTTTCTAAAATAGGGGGCTACCGATCAGCATATCCCTTATCTTTCCTATCAACATAAGGATCAAGTAAAATCACTCTGGTTTTGACTGCACTTTTGCATGATTATGGTACTCTGTAAGGTAGAGAGTTAAATGGACTTTCGGATGATTTGTTTTTCTGCATGGGTTTTGGATATAAAAGGAGAGTTGGGGGATGTGTTCTTTTCACCACCAATCTTATTTATTCTTTTGTGTATTTCTTTCTCTTTCTCAAATTTCCCCCCAATGTCCGAATAATTCTCTTCCTAACTGGAAGGTTTAAAGGCCATGTGTCTCTATAATGTCAAGTACGACACTTTTAGCTTGCGTCGAGTTTCTGTATGGCGCAATCGGGCTATAGACTAAAATTTACTGGCAGTGGCGGTACAATTCTGGTACACCGAGGATCATGTCTTCCGATTTGGCCTGGATGAGGCCTTCCCTACTTATGAGGAGTTTTTAGCGATCTTCGGTATCAACCCCGATGTTATGGAGGCTATGCCTGATTTGTCCCATTCTCCTCAAGTATATTTGGCTGAGTTACTCCATAACTCTCCTTCGATAACTCGACCGCTGGTCCACGGAGGGAATATGGTTCTTCAGATAGTTATACACTCGGTGCATCAGAGGGGCTTTGCTAATATTGTCTTTACTGGAGCTGTTGCTTTGGGCCAAATTGCGAGGCTATTATTGGTGACAAAAGAGTTGATGGCTGATCCCTAAGTGACATCGGTAGTGGAGTGGGTGTCTTACCATTGTAGTCCTGTGGCGGTACTGCTGGCGGAGACCCTGAACACTCTTAATGCTTGGAAGGAGGGACATTTTGATTTTAGAGGGGAATTCTGGTGATGATGTTCATGTGGATTTCTGAGAGGTTTTGTCTGGCAACTGTACTACCTGTTGGGTGTGCCTAACTTTTTCATCCGGCCTTTATTCAGTTTTGACCCTTTAATAGAGAGCTGGGTTAATTGGTTCATGGACCACAAGGCTCGGTGCCCTTTCTAGTATGTGTCATGGTTAGGGACTTACAAATCTTTTTGTAGCTACGAGAATACCCATATGTGCGTCCGGTTGTCCTTTGGTAGATTTTATTTTTATTTTTTCACGCCAAGTGGGGTGGGAACAAATAGTGCCTCCTCTCATAACGAATGTTTTCTTGGTGGAGGACATGATTGAATCTTTACGGATGATATTGAGACCTTTGTGTCAGTGTCGTCGACCATCTACCCATCCATCAAAATCTGTGGGAAGGCCTTGGCATGAGTCTAGGGACTACATGATATGGTCATGGAAGCGAGTAGTGGGGAATATTATGGAGGAAGATATTGGGAAAAGGAGGCTTGTTGCCTTTGATACCATGGAGTAGGGAGTTCTGGTTTCGACCAAACTTGTCGAGGCGTACTGCTTCATGGAGCACATACGGAGTGTTTACCAGGAATGAGAAACCTGGGGTCCCAGAGAATACTAGACAATAGGGGGTACCCCAGTAGGTGTTCTGATAGATGTGAGGTATCCCTAGAGGGAAATCGAGATATGATCGGCCCGGTCTCTTCAACTTTCAATCATATTGGTGATGACAGTTTTAACAATTTTGTTGGCGGCTTCGATATCGCCATTGGTTTGGGGTTGATAAGGAGAAGACTTATGTCCCTAAATTTTATACCCCTCGACTAGTTTTCTGACCTCGGTTTCGAAGTGTAGTCCATTATTGAATAACAACTCCTGAAGTATCTCCTATTCGTAAATGATATTCTTTTTGATGAACTTAGCCTCTTTTTTGGCATTCAACACTGCATATGACTCAGTTTCGACCCATTTAGTGAAGTATTTAATGGCGAACAGAATGGACTTATGAATGTTAGAAGATTTTGGAGTGAACTTCCCTATGATGTCTATGCCCCAGGTGGAGAAGGGTCAGGGAGACGTCATGTTGTATAATTCTCGGGGAGGTAAGTGTTGTTGATTAGCAAACTGTTGGCATTTGAGGTATCTTCGAACATATGCAGTGAAATCTTGGGCCATTATAGTCCAATAGTACCCTTGACGGATAATCTTGTTGGTAATCATGTGACCATTATCTCCTCAAAGGCACCAAAAAGGTTCATAGCATGGTGACAGCTTCATAAGTGCACATTTGGGGGCCCGCTGCCACCGAACTTCTCAATGTCTAGCATCTTAAACTTCTCTGACAGTCTAGCTTTGGGATAAGGAGACATATTGGTGTAATCAATGTAATTACAAGATATTTTGACTTGGTCTAGCTTCTTTGATAGGAGTTTGAGGTCTTCCTTGACCTTATTTAGTTCCTCTTCTTTAGGATCCACATGTACCGATAGGTTAGCCTTTGGCTGTGCAAGGTTTGGGATCGAGATTTGAGCAAGTGGAGGCCCGTTTGCAGGCGTGTCGCATGAAACATATGGGTATTATTATAGAAATAAATAGGATCGAGGGTAGGTGGACCCATAGCACAAGGAAATAAGATCTCGGGATTATGAGCTTTAGGAGTCTGGGCTTGATGTCGTTGCATCTCTTAGACATCGATTTGAAGTTTTTCCATCTTCGCGCTGAGCTAGGGTAAGATGGCCATAAGATCTGGATAGACATTTGGTGGTTGATTGATGTTCTCCATGAAGATATTTTGGATATAGATCCAAAATTCGGTTGAAGAAGCATAAGAAGCAGTGGAGCTTCAAGGCTATTTGGCGGATGATTGAAGCCAATAGGGAGCCAAGACAAGGTCGGGTATGCGATCGACCTGAGAGGGAAAATGGCTCGAATTTATTTTTAAAAGAAATGGGGAAATTTTTTGGTACTTTTGAAAAAAAAAGGGAAATTATTTTTGTATATTTGGAAGAAGGAGAAAAAGTTTTTTGTATTTTTGATTTTTGAAAAGGAGGAAAATAGAGGGGAATCTCAGCATGATTATTATTATTATTATTATTATTATTATTATTATTATTATTATTATTATTATTATTATTATTATTATTATTATTATTATTATTATTATTATTATTATTATTATTATTATTATTATTATTATTATTATTATTATTATTATTATTATTATTATTATTATTATTATTATTATTATTATTATTATTAGGTTCTTACTTGTATTAGGTTTGCTTATATGAAAAAAAATGTTGGACATGACCCGATCTTGGGAAAATAGGGTTTAAATATATAAGACACGGTTTGATTTGTTTTCAGGCTAACGGATAGGGTCTTGTTTTTAAAAAAGGCGAAATAGCACAAAAATCCGAGTAGTATGCCGACCTCGAATTTCCACATAGTTTCGTTTGGTAACCATCAAACTAATTATAAATGCCCTAAGGTTGACACCTATATTAGGTTTATGCACTTGTTGGGTTCATGGAAGGGTACCCCTTGGCATGACTTCCACGATATACCTCTTGTCTATAAGGGTAATTGTTCGTGTGGACAAGCCATTTGATATACCTGAGTGTACATGAATAGCCTCACTATATAACTCGTGAGGACGATATGTGTGAGAGAGAATTTGATATACTCGACATATGTGAATGAGTTCCCTACTATATACATCCCGTTGTGAGTTTGGTCAAGTGATACGATGCGGGGCAACCATTGGACATTCGTTGAAGGTACGAGGCCAATGGAAGGTAAGATTCATATCGCTTAGGAAAACCACGTCCCAGTGATGCCGGTACCCATCACAACGTGATCCCCAGTTCAGGATAAAATTTGGGTCAATATTGCTATGCTCTGGTAATGTAGTATGGAAAAATGCATGAGTCTTAATTAGTATCTTATGGCGAGATATTTTTTTATTTGCATGCTAAGTAAAGGGAGTACAACCACCATGAGAGAGAATATACAAGTATCATGAAAAGTAAGGCTACCATGGAGCATGAAGACTATACTAAGCGTGGTGATAGTTAAGAATGTGAATATACAAGTAAGTGAGATATATGTGTAAAAAGAATGACATGGAAATAGCGTGAGTGATCATGTGAACATATACAAGTGAATGTGTGTTCTAGTGAGCCTAAGCATGGATCGACTATAAGTGGTGTGTGATATGAGCACGGAGATATATACAAGTGAGATAAGTGTGGATATGTGTTGGTGAAAATAAGCATGGATAATCTACAAGTGTTTCGTGGAGCATTTGAGTAACATTAAAACTACATATAAGTGTAAGTGGTGAAGTGATCATGGAGAATATATACAAGCGTTTGAAGTAAGCATGTACAAGTGAGTGAAAAGTGACATATACATGAGAAGAGAGCATAGTGGAGATACACATGAGATAGGCATATAAATGAAATAATTAAAGAACCAAAGAGAACATACAAGTGGGAGCATATGTACCCATGTAGAAAAGCATGAGAGTAAAGAATAACACCCATGTAGAAATATATTCTAGTCCTCTAATAAAATTCCCCAGCACAGTCGCCATTGTGGCCATTCGGGGTTGGATTCCCTTCGACATGCGTGAATACGGAGTGTTGAGCATCGCCATGTGGGGGATAATGTAAAGAGATAGAGTTGTCAACCTATTTTGCTCAAAACATGTAAGAGAATCTTGTTGCCTCAACAAACTGGCATCAAGGTCAAACTGATGCATGCAAAACCAAGTAGTTTGAGAGTCTGGTGACTAAGTTACAAAATGGAAAGGTGTTAGGCACCCATTTCACCCTTTTGGTATCTCATGGGCTAATGTTAATCTTTTCCTTTTTAGACTCCATGACGTGTGTGTACATGTGTATAGTATAAACTGATCGGAGATTGAAATCATTCAACTCGCGTCATGGAAGGGACGGAGTGAGTTTATCTATAGGAGTGTTCCCAAAAATAATTGATAAAAACTATGATATAAGTGTTTGCCATATCATAAATCACTATGAAATAGCCAATGTCCACGTCGGGCAAGACACGAGTATATAGTAGTGTAAAAGTCACAATATATATATATATATATATATCAGTGTTCTAAAAAACGCGCCTAGGCGGCGCCAAGGCGCGCCTAGGCGCGAGGCTTTTTAGATACGCCAAGTTTTGGCCCTAGGCGTGGATCAAGGCGTGGTCAACAATGGTCAACGTTTTTTGGGGCAAGGCGTGAAAAAACGTGCGTTTTGGGGGGGTAAGGCGTGAAAAAACGCGAGTTTTTTAGAAGTAAGGCGTGAAAAGATGAAATTTTTTTATTTTTTTTTTATATTTTAAAAAAATAGTATTTTAATTTACAAATATTTAGACATATTTTTAAGGTATATACCAATTTAGTATTTTAAATAGCCTTGTCATAGTAAAAAAATATTAAAATATATTAAAAAATGCCTAAACGCCTTTTGACGCCTTTTTACGCCAAGGCCCGCCTAGGCTTGTAAGGCTTAAGGTTTGGCCTCCACGCCTTGGTCACGCCCCGCGTTTTTTAGAACCTTGATATATATATATATATATATATATATATATATATATATATATATATATATATATATATATATATATATATATAAGCATATGAACATGAAGCATGGAGGACTCGAATCTCGGGATCGACCCAACAAGACTACATAGCCCAAGGGGCATCAAAGTCCACATAGTTCGAAAATACCATAAGGGTGGGGTTCATCCCATAAATCAAAATGTGGGATTTCTCTGATGTGTGTGTAGAGAAATTGTGTTTTAAGAGTGGGAATGTGAAATGAAAATACCGCTTTTGGAATTCACGGATGAGATCTCTTTTTCTTCTTTTTTGGGTTTTTTCTATGAAAATAGATTATGTGCAATATTACTAATAAAGAGTAGAGATTAATGTAAGTGATATACTGAAACAAAAGTATAAAAGTTGAAATAAAATAAGTAACACTAAAAGGAAAGACTAGAGAAATGGATGAAGAAGTAGACGTCCTTATGAATGCTTATTGCTGATCATGAGATGCTAATATGCTGATATTGAAATGGTGTATAAGTAGTGTGAAAAGGAGGGGTAGATTACCAAGTGAGGTGAGAAAGTGATGGAAGGAAATGTGTGAAAATGGACGTTTTAGGAAAGGGAAAGCCTCTGAATTCGAGGGGAATGTTTTCTGACTTTTTGAGAGAGGTCCCTTATGTCCCTTTTAAGGTGAGGTCATGGACCCTATTTATTGGGTTAAGGGGGTGACGATCGGTATGGAGCTTGACTTACCTATCGGCAATGAGTCTGCCTTGCTGGGCAAGGAAAAGTACACTCCGCTGATAGGCAGGGTGCCTATAGGTAGTCCAGAGCATTTTTTTATGGAAAATGGGGATAAAATGCTAACCGTAAGTCCAAATCAGCCATGAGCTGAATCGTTGAAAAGGAAATTTAGAGCCATTTAAGAATCCATGGGTCCACTCCCAGGTCCATAAGTTGACCAAAGTCAAATGGGGCTCCAAAGTGCCCGATGGTCTCCAGACGTGAGGTTTTTCAGGGGAAAATAGATCGTTTCTTCGAACCGTAAGGTCTATTCACATATGGAGTGGACTGTTGGAAAGGTAATTCATCACCATTAAAGATTTCATTGAGATTCACTAGGTTTGAAGAGTTAACCAAGGTTAAAGGGACTTGAAATCTCCCTTTAGAGTAAAAGTGACAATTCATCTGAACCATAAAGCTAATTCGCGCACGGGACGGACCGTTGCAAAGGGGATTAAGAGTACTTAGATGATTTATTAAGATTTTCTCAAGCTGGAGAGTTGATCGAGTCGAACGGGGCTCAAAAGAGCCCCAAGGTCTCAAGATAAACTTTTGGAGTAAAATGGACCGTTCGTCCTAACCTTAAGGCCGATTCACGCACTAAACGAACCGTTGGAAAGGGCATTCAGATCCCTTGAGTAAACTGGAGTCAAGTAGGGCATGGGATCACCCAATAGCCTCTGATGAACAGGTGAGTGCTAGGGACCTAAGGAGGTACTTAGGTGGTCATAGGATTGGGTGTATACAACTATGACAAAAGGAGTTTTTATCACGGCCCATTACCGTGACATGAATCGTTGTCTCCCCTGGAATTGTCATGGTCCGTAATCGTTAAAACATTTATTTTTGAGTGTCATTAAACAATTACAAAAGGGCTAGAACAGTGTAGCGATATATATATACATATAACACAATCATGTTGTCCAACATACCTATGAACATTTTTCATGGAATTAGGCATTACTTCATCTCAAAGCGTATCCCGAGAGCAATGGTCAAACTAAGGCTTCCAATAAGACACTGATCGATGGACTAAAGAAATGCCTGGAACGAGCCAAAGGATCTTGGGCGAATGAATTTCCCCACATCCTCTGGGCCTATCACACTACCCCAAGGTGAGAAACTGGGGAAACACCCTTTGCACTCACATATGGAATGGAAGCAGTTATCCCGCTTGAAGATGGTTTCCCTACCATGAGGTCTACATTGGTCAACCAAGGCCACAATGATGAAGCATTACTCAGTGAACTTTACTTAGATGATGAACGACAAGAATTGGCTCAAGTTAAACTAGCATCCTACTAGAAACAATTAGCTAACAGTACAACCAGAAAGATAATCCGAGGAAATTTCAAGTTGGGGACTATGTCCTGAGGAAAGTCCTTGGCAGTGCTGTGAAACCATCAGATGGAAAACTGGGACCAAACTGGGAAGTACCTTTCAAGGTAGTGAGGGATGACTTACAAGGAGACCATCACTTGGACACGCTAGAGGGCAGGGAGATACCAAGGGCTTGGATTGAGCCCAACCTGAAGAAATTATACTTCTAAACTTCTCTATCAATGCACCATTAGTTTAGGAAAAATTTTATTTTACAAACTAATGTTGCTCTTTGTTTATGACTTTTATTAATAAAGCTCGATTGGCCTTGGAATTCTACATGTATTGGTTGTCTCGAATATGTTTTGTTATATGCACCCTTTCCAAGTTATAGACTCCACTCTTTTTATGAGTATAATAGAATTCCTAGATTACAGTAAGGTTAACTTACTTCAGTCAAAGGATATTTTGAACCAACCTCTCATGGTTGCAGTACAATGGTTAGGACTATCCTAACTAAACTTGTTCAAAGCATAATTAGAAGGGTTGACAGGAAATAACCCTCCTTAGGCCTTTATTCCAAAACACAATTGGCCTCCTAGGTTGCTCCGATAATAAATAAAGACCTACATGGTATCCTTAGGCAATACGACCAACTCATGTTGGTCGCCAACGTAGTTTGGCTTCAGAATCCTACTTGGGTGGATTACCCATTAATCAGGTGTATTATTGCCATTGCTCTACTTAGGCCTAAGGTAGGGTGACGACTCGACCTAAAAGGTAAAGTGGGCGGAATGGAATGGCTAAGGCAAACTGGACTAGGGGAATGCTCAATTGAAATTAAACTCTAAATGGAATTTAGTCGGCTGAAGTGCCGAAATAACTAGAGTTTATTAGTAAGTCGAAAGCAAGCAACACATGTTTAGTCGTCCTATGCCCAAAAAATAAATATTTTGTTTCTTACTAAGAATTACATAGTTACATGCACAACAGTAATGAAATATATCAACCCTATGCAAATCCAGGTCATTGGGCAAGGTAGTCCGCTACTCGAGCTCTTTGACCATCATCAGTGTGAGGGGAAAATCTCTCCACAACCTCCTCCGAGCTTATTTCCAGCAGATACCTTAGAATAGCATCTATAGGGATCCAGTGATCATCCCTTTGAAAGAAATTTTTCTCCAAGATTAAGGGAGTGATCTCATGCCTATACCATAGGGGAGTTTTTTTAGGGACCATCAACTCCTTGAGGGAACTTGACCACCCTCTAATAAAGGCCATCTCCTCCATTTCTTTCAGCTTTGTGGGCATCTATCCAGCCTTGGTCATAGCCGCCAGCCCACACCTTCTAAGGACCCTTTCGAAATAAATGCCGTAGACTTGTGACGTCTCTTTGTAGTCTGACAACAATTACATACGCTCATCAAACGTCCCCCTTCAGCTCGATAATATCCCTCTGAGAACTACCGTCATCTCTCCTAACTTGTCGCGTGGATGACAATGAGGAACCTTCAATAACTCGGGGATCACTACTTGGAGCATTTTCCTTAAGGCGCACAATCTCCCTCCTTAAAGCATCATTTTCCTACTGTAGAACCTCCCCAACCTGATTGATCTCGAATGCGTCCAATAGCTTAGCTTTTAGAGCATCCTCCTCTTCTTGAACGGAGGCACTAACCTCCTCCATCTCTGCAAGCCTATCCTTCTATCTAGGTGCTACTTCAAACTGATCTTTGTATTCTTGGTTCCTTACCCTATAAATCTTGATAAAAGCTTGATGAACTTGGCCGCTTACATTTGTACCAATGATTTGGCTTAGACGAGAGGTGGCAGGAATATACTCATTGAGATCGACAAACTATAAGACATCGAACACACAAAACCCATATATCAGTGAATACAAAAATAGAATTTCTTTATTTTATTGAAAAATGGTACTGGCCAGGTACAGATACATCAGATGACAAAAGGAAAGAACAAAAATACACAAGTAAAATAAAAAGCCTAGAAGTCTACTGGGCGACCTTAACTTGCTCGGTGGAGGCTGGCTCCTTCCTCTTGTCAGCGGTAGCCTTTCTTATCTCATCCCTAAGTACACCTCCCTTGGTCGGGGCAAGATTCACTCCCTAGTCGCCAGTGGGGACATCATCAGCAGGAGCAGCAGGTTTCACAGTAGTCCGAGCAGCAGGGACTTCTTCGTCAATAATCGACTTGGGACCAGGTTATGATCGCCGAACAGAGAGGAGTCGACAACAACTAAGGCTCGATCCCAACCTTTCTTAAAGTTTGATCGACTGATGTAGTTAATCTGTTTTCGACATCTTCATATGCTGCCTCCCAGCCCTTATTGTAGCCACTCTCTCTCATATTAGCCACCTACATTTCCAGGCTCTTCACCTTCTCATCAAGCCTTTTATTTTCATCTGTGATGGCCAATTTTCTCGCCACGACTAGCTCATAGGCCTCATAGAGTTCCTTCAGCTCCTTGGCCACTTCAACCCTCTCCTTGACAAAAGAATCCTCAGCCTCTGTGAGAGCCTTCTCGGAGGACTTCTGGGCCTCTTGGGCAGTCTTCAGACTCTCCTAGAGCTCAGAGTTCCTCCTCGCCAGCTCATTTCGATTGCGATAAAGGATGGTATAGTCAGACACAAACTACAGGAAGAGACAAAAGTTAGTAAATAAAGCGCGAAGAAAGTACAAGTCAAATAAATAGAAAAAAGGGAATTAGCCTTACCAAAGCAATCCCTTGATCTGCTTTCAGGGCCGACTAGTCAAGATCCATGTTCGAAGACCGCTAATGGTCCGCCATGATCACAGCTGATAAGCACCTAAAACGTTACATTTTATCCCCCGAATAGATGTATTTTAGTTGCTAATTCTCGATAACAATGGTCTTATGCGCGTAAATGTTTAATATGAAGGCTTAATTGCATTTCCGATTGAAAAAGAATTATTTCGAGGCAAATGTGAATCAAATGGAGCAAATTTCCCATTCCTGTAACCTCACTCGATCCTAAACCTGTCCCCAAACCTTCACCCGAGCCCGTGTGTGTTTAGTTTGTATTTTTTATATTTTTTAGATTTTTAGTTTGCGTCGTTTCTATTTTTAGAGTTTATTTTTTATTTATTTAGTATTTTCTAGGTTTTGTTTTCAATTTTTCAATTTTATTTTTATTAGTATAATCTTATTTTATTTAGATTCTTATTACTTTTTAGTTTTTATTAGGATTAGTTTTTTTTAGGATTTCATTTATTTTTAGATTTATTAGATTTTACATTCTTTTTAGGATTTTAGTTTCGGTTTAATAGATATTTATTTTTATTTTCATTTCATTTTTGTTTCATTTTTAATTGAGTCTTTATTTTATTTTTAGAGTAAGAATTTAATTTTTAGATTTTTGGTTTTAGTAGTTTTATTTTTATTAGTTAGTGTTAATTTTTTAGGCGTCCAAATTAAACACACACACACACACACACACATAACCTATACCCTCAAACACACATACCCAAACACACCTTAGTTGCCTACACTACAAACACACCTAACTAACTTCACTCACCCTCACCCTATCTCCCTACATCCTCACACACTAAATCACTCCCAACATCATCTTCTACACTCATACTCTCTCTCCTTAAATCCTCCATTAACAATATCTCTTACCACCATAACCAAATACCCCATTTCAACCTCCACCCATTTCCCAACTTCTAACTCCCGTGGTCAAACCCGAGAACTGACACCTATTGCTACTTGCACTTACCCCACTCTTCGACCAACAACCCAGCTCTGGCAACCTCAAAAATCCCACAACCCGCGACCTCAAAAACTCCATATACCCGATCCAACCCGACTTCCTTCCACTCCCTCTATCTCCATCCAAACCCGTTGGCAATCCAAACCGAACCGCGACCCCCTGTACCAGCCACGGGACCCGAAACTAACAAACCCAACTTTGACTCAAAACCACCTTACCCATTTCTAAGTCAACGACTTCTCACCTTCTTAAAACAAGAACAAAACCAAAATAAAACATATCTCCCACATGTGCCTAATAAACCCACTTATCCCCTTTTACCCAAAATTCCCCACAACTATCAATTTGAACCCAACATCCCAAATTGCCCTTCACCCAAAACTGATTTTAATCCTCTTATTCACATGACCTCACACCTCTCAAACCTGAAGTGCACACACCCCATGCTCTTGCACTCCCAATACCAAATTTACACCCATGCTCCATGTGCCTACTATATAAGATGGAAGACCCCATTTGAAGAAGGATCTCAAATTTAATTTTTAAGTTTTGTGTGATAAAATTCTCTCCACCCCTCTATGTTGAGTATTTGCATTTTTAGTAAATTTCTCAATATAGAAGTGTGTAGTGAAATATATCTCTAGGATGAATTCCACCCCACCCATCTATAATGAATTTTTTCATTTTTAGCAATTATTTCAAAGTAGATTGATGTAGTTGAATTCATCCATTATGTAAGCTTTTTACCATCAATTTGTAGGGGGAATTCTAGAGAGATATAATTAGAGTAGAAAATCAATTAGGTAGAACATTTTGTAAATAGTTTTATTTTATTTTTTTTATAGATTAGTGAGTGATAAATTAGTGAGAAATTCAATTGAGTGTATTTTTATTATTAAAAATAATTTGGAGGCTCGAGTTGAATGGATGGTGTGCAAATTCAAGGATTGAAGTCCAATTTCACTCAAAGAGATTTGGTTTGATTGTTCTTCTCTTCTATTTCATTTTATTAGCCTTTGATTGTTTGTTTATAATGTTTGATATTATGTTAGGCTAAACCCCCTTTCAAGGGGTGGGGTGAACCTTTATTTGATGATTATTTTAATTTAATTAGTTTGATTACTTGAAAATTCCCTATGAATATTAATTTTGATCCCTCGTCCTTAAATTTACCCCTCGAGAGAGGGTAAATGATTTTCGAGAGAAAATCAAAATTCTAAGTTATAATACCCATTTTAGATTCGAACTAGATATAGGAGTTTCTTAAGTGTGGTATTATTACTTGAATTTCAACTCTAAAATTCATTTTCTAGATTTACATAAATTTTGATAAATCGATCATAGCGGGTGATTAATTAAAAGGAGTGTAGATCTATTTTATAGAGTTGTGGGTTAAACTTAATTTTCTAAAAGGTTACTATTGAAATTACACTTGCAATGAGAGTTGATATGAAATTTTGGTATTAATTTGAGAAAATTTGAATAATGAAATTAATTAGTTAGTTAAGCTAAATTTGTGGTGTAGTCCCACTCCTTGATTGTTCTCACATTTATTTACCTCACTTTATCTCTTATTTTTGTGTTAGACTTTATTTTTCATTTCAGTCACTTTTTAGTTTGTCATTTGATCTTCCTTTTAGTTTAGTTTAGTTTCACCTCACCTCACCAAATTGTTTTAATATTGAAAAAGCTAAAAAAAAAAGAAAAAGAAATAATCCCAAAAAGAAAATAAAAATTGAATTACAATTGATTTTGTCTCTAGATTACCCCCTTGATGTGGATTGACATCCTTAATTACTGCTCTACACTAGTTTTATTATCATTTTTGTAGGTAATTGAGGTTTTAATTAGAGGAGATTTTCAAGCAATGACGAAAAATATACTGAAAAGTTTCTTTATCAAATGGCGTCGTTGCCATTCTTGGGAGCGTGAAGCACTCGAAATTTGATTTCAACTTGTAGTTGATTTACTTTTCGCACTTTATTATTTTTTGTACCATTTTTATATCTTTAAAAGGCTTGTATTAGGATTTTTATCCTTGGCTTGTATTGCGGTACTTAGAGACACCAAATTATTTTTCATTTTAATTTGTAATAATTAATTGCGAAGAAAAGCGTGATAGGGAAATCGGACAAAGTAGAGAGAGGGCATCCAAAGGCGAGGAAACGAAGCCTCTCTACCTTCGGTAGGACTCCTGGGGCTGACTGAGATTGGCGTGATCTCCCCCCGATCGACCCAAATTTTTCGGCACCCCACGGCCTAAAAACCGTGGGAGGTACATTTCTAAACCCTCACGCCTCTCCTGTTAGCGAGTCAATTCTTTTGTGTGCTTTGCGTGCTCTTGTGTGATTAAGGCAAGGATGATGATGATATGTGTGTGTGTGTGTGTGTGTGTGTCTCTCTCTCTCTACACACACACACACACATATCATCTTCATCCTTGCCTTAATCCCATCATATGGGATTGGCCACATGGATTCGCCTTTTCCATTATGATATATTATATGCAATATTATCATTCAAGTTTAATTCCTTAAGATCTCTCCTAATAATTACCTTCCACGATAGCTTAGGGCGACGTATTTCTCTTTGACCCTCTATTTTCAACAATCTCCCTCTTGTTATAGGGGAATCTACTGGTCTACGCAATACATGTCCGTACCACCTAAGTCTAATTTCTATTAACTTAACGCTAATGGGAGCTACTCCTAACTTTTCTCTCACGTATTAGTTTTTAATTTTGTCATTTCTAGTAATTCCTATCATCCACCAGATCATCCTCATCTCACTAAAATAACTTCGTTCATGTTTTTTCTTTAACGCCTAACACTCCGCTCCATATAAGGTCACTGGCCTAACAACTATCGCATAAAATTTTCCTTTTAATTTATTAGTTGTCCTCTTATCGCATAACACCCCACTCGATTGTCTTCATTTCATCCAACCAGTTGATATTCTACTCGTAACATCCTCATAAATATCCCCATTACTTTATAACATTGAATCTAGATAACGAAATATATTAGTTTGGTTTATCACTTTTTCTTCAATCTTTAACATCATATTACTCGACACCTCATTATTAAACTTACATTCCATAAGTTCCGTTTTATTTCTACTGATTTTTAGCCCCTTAGACACTATGAATTTTCTCCAAGTATCTACTCTCATCGTTAAGCCCTACTTTGAAGTGTCTAATAAAACTATATCATCCGCAAACAACATACACCATGGGACATCTTCTTGTATGTCCTTAGTAATCTCATCCAAAACTACGGCAAATAAATAAGGGCTTAAGGCCGATCCTTGATGAAAATCCACTTTAATCGTAAAGTCATTAGTTTCTCCATATATAGTCCTTACTCTAGTCTTTGTGTGATCATACATATCTTCAATAATTTTAATATAACTCATAGGGATTCTCTTCCTCCTTAAAACCCACCAAATTATATCCCTAGGTACTCTATCACAAGCCTAATCTAAATCTATAAAGACCATATATAAATTTATATTTTTATGTATATCCCTAGATATTGGAGATGTGTGCTGGTGAAGAATATCAGACTATAACACCCCATATTTTTTTTATAATATTAAATAATTATGGGATTTATTATTATTGTTGGATTAATTAAATTAAAATGTGAGAAATTAATTATTAATTAATCTGGATTAAAATAAATATTAACTAGCGTGCCAAGGGTTAATACTTATTATTGAGAATTATTAAATATTACTGTGTGATACGTAATATGGAATTATAAAATTTTATAAATTATCGAGAGTGGAAAATACGACAGTTTGGTATATTAAGTCATGACGTGCGTGTGAGTCGTGTCGGGACTTATTTAATGGACTAAAGAAGTAAATTATTTTTAAGTAACTCGTATGGTCATTTCGAGTGTTCCATTGAGTCCGAAAGGGTTGAGATAGTCAGAAAACTCTACTCGAATATTTTATTTGGACTCCGGAATATTTTTAGGCCTAACCGGCACCTCGTAGGGGTATGTTTTATCTTTTGAAGTTTTGGGAAATTATTATGGACAAAAATTAGATAATTAAAGATGAGTGTACGTGGGTGAGAAAGAGTCTGTCAGTTTCTAAACCATCAAGTGATAGATAGATAGATAAATAGATAGATAGATAGATAGAGAGATAGAGAGAGAGAGAGAGAGAACCACATAGGAAGAAGGAAAGTCCATAGGTGTTCTTGGTGCAAAACTCAAGAACTCTCATCACAAATCCCACCAAAGCGTAGATCGAAAGACGAGGAACAAGTCTATACTAATTTCATCAGCGGATCAGAACATCATAATCGAGGCAAGTGTTTATTACTTGCTTCCTATTAGCAATAATTGTGCTCATGTTAGCATAGGAATCCGACATATGATTTAGAATTGAATTGGGTGAATTTAAAGAATTTAAATCATAGATTAAGAGTTATTTTGATGAAGAATTGAACCCCTATGCATGTAGAATAGTAATCCCGAAATTATATGTTGTGATTAAGAAACAAATCTGGGTTTTAATGGTCCGTGAGTTGAAATTTGGAAGAACTAGGTCTTTAATGTTTAAATTTGGGGATTTCATATTTAATTGATGTATTGTAAAGATTTAATGATTCTAGGATGCTAGAATTCATCTAAACATGTTAGGATATCAATTTGGGTTGTTGTTTTGGTGTTTAAAACTGATTAGTAGAGGTTTTAGAGTTGTTAATGATGAAAAAACATAACAGGTGTAGGATGGGGACAAAACCGCTCAATCTCGATCAAATGAGATTGAGCCTGGTTCGAACGAGAACCCATTCGCGAGATATCTCATTCTAACGACATGCTATCTCCTTTAAACGAGATAGATTCTGGTTCGAATGACAGGTTCAAAAATTCGAGAAAATCTATTTTTTCCCAAATCGAGTTACACAGTTAATTTGAGCGAGGAAAACTGTTATTTGACGAATTTAGCACAGTGCAGAATTGTTAGGAAGTATTTGGGAAATAATACTTTAAATATTGGAACGGTAAGTTAACCTTGGAAATTTCGATAGAGAAGAATCGAAATAATTATATTATAAGTAGTAATGAGAGAATACTACGTATGGAAAATATATGTACGGGTTGGGAGAATACCTACTGATTTTAAAAGGATGTGAGAGTGCCTATTATATGCTTATTATTATGTCTATAAGAACATTAGAAGGAGGTTTTCACGTAGTGGACAGTCTTATCCCGTGTTTCTCATTGGGGTGATATTTGACTTGTACTCAGAACATATAAACTTGGTTACGTGCTATGTGAGATGTAGGATAGTTTCAACGGCTGAATGGGAGCGTAGGTATGTGTGTGACTCATTTGGCTGGGGATTATGTTCGCCTCCAATCTCTGTGAATGGAATTTTATGGTTCCTGATGTGACACCCCAACTAATTAAATACCGGGTAGCTACTCCTTTACTAAACTAATACAAATTATCAAGTTGGTTCAGTCTTAGCATCACTGTCAAAAATATTTAGTTACTTACTAGCCACCTAATAATTAAAATAGAGAGATGCCAAATTTTATTAATTAAATTAACAATAACCAAGTAATTAAATCATCAACCATCAATCACCTAAACAATCTCATACGAATAACGAACAAAATGAAATAAATTGGGCCCAGGGTAAACACTCCAATAATAATTCCAGAGTAAAATAAAATCCCGATACAAGATTCGGAATAAATAAACCAACATCTGAAATAAAACTGAAAGTCTGAGAATGCTATATCTAAATGGAAATGGGCGACATGCCCTAACATATGAGTAACCCTGAATCGAATCAAGTGCAGAATGTGAAGGCATCTAATACCGAGATCCTGTAACTTCCACAACAGTTACAGAACATCAATGTAATGGAACTCCTATGCTTGGCGTCCCTGTGACTGGGCACCTAATTTTTTTTTTATAAAATAACATAGATTTGGAGGAAAACGGGTCACAGCTCGAGGTGAAAACAGTTTAAAAATATAGGAAGTGTTTAAATTAAATTAAACAACACATATAATAAACATGTTAGTTGCGTACTCTCACATGAGTTTCTCACCTCTCAACTAATATGCACTTTTAACGTATACCCTTAACCCATCCAAGTTATGCCACTATCTAACGAGTCCGTACTAACCCCCTCTATCACATTCTAATATAAGGTGTCTACTCGTATTACACAAACAAGTTATATTTATAACTCACATCCACATTCATTAAATTACTTATCACAAGTGTTATTTAAATTCTCATATTTGTAGCCCATTCAAATATCTTAGTTATTCAGATTTACTAAGCAATAGTGAACCAGTCACAAGTATATATATATAAATCACTCTCAATACATATATACATATATGGAACCCAAAGGCTAAGCTGCGGTACACGCATACTCTGCTATCGAATCCCGGTACATCACGTACATAAGGACTACATGTTTCGAATCACTCAGGAACCGTTTTAATAAACAAAATCACATTTATTGGAGACGAACATAGTTTACATACCCATGGGTCACGCACATACCTTTGCTCCCATAGTCAGCTGAATTATCAACTCACAAATAAGTCATTCATAGTCCTATGTCCTTAAGGAACCAATCTAAATCCCCCCCGTAGGCACACAAAGATCAGATGGTCTTTTTCCGAAATTCAACGTCCCTGATAACAAGTATGGTAGGTATGTCATAGACGTAAGAAATCCATACACTAGGTATTCACACAACCCAAGTAATCATATATCAATATAGGTATTCACACATTCCATCTAACAAGTCTTATATGTAGTAAGTTTATCCCGAACATCCTATGTAATATATATTTAGCTTGATAACTCTCTTGTCGTATCAATTTGAGTACCTAAACCTATCCCAAAAGGTTACTAGGTCTCGTATTAGTTTATAATGTTATCTCAGTAACTTAAAGTCCCTCCGTTACTATTCTTAACCTTACATCATCATTCATTACCATTATAGTTTCAATTCGAACAATTTCTAACCGTACCTCACTCGGGAGACCCTCGTAAGTTATAGCATTCAATTCCATAAGGTAAACCATTTTTTCGGGCATCAACTAAGATCCTACTGACCATAACTAAGTCCCACAATATTATATTAATCACCCTAAGAATCATTATCAGCTTTGGGATTTTCATTAAACCTTAAAGGAAAATAATTACCAACAATCAGAAGAGGTCGATCGATCGAAGAAAAGGGTCGATCGATCGACATTCTTGAGTCGATCGATCAATCAAGCAGGTATTTGCCCAGAATTTCCTTAAACAGTTACGGGTTTCCTCTTTTTACACCTCTAATTCTTCATTACAACATCCCAAACTCCCAACTAAGTATACTAATCATCATACCAACATCTTTACATAATTTCTAACGTTATTAGAATCATTAAATCATCCTCAATTAACAGTTTCTTGGATCAAAAGTCATAATTATTCCTCCAAACCTAGTTCTTCCAAATTTCTTCAAGAACATCATAAATCCTGATTAAATTTTGTACTTCGCTACACATGAAGCATAATTTCATATCTAATATATGGCAAGAAGTTTTAGCTACATGCAACCCTACCCAGATTCAATATTTAATTCTCCCTTTTCATAATTTATTTCATTATTGATGATGAATCTTCAAATCTACACTATCATGTAAACTATATGCTTTGAATCTTTGTAAGATAAATCACTTGCTTATGTTTAGAAATTCTGATCCGTTGATGATGGTATTGGTTGGTTTTCCCTCTCTTTTCGATCACAAATCCGGTGATGGTGGTGGTGTGTGGTGGTTGTTTTGCCTTAGAAACCCTTGGAGTTCTCCAGAAACCCTTTATTTCTTCTCACGTTACTCTCTTGTGTTTAACAAATAATGGCCCTAATAACCGTAAGTGTTGGCTGATAAATAAAACCTAAATTTCATAGGTCACTATTCATCAAAAATATGAATGACTAAAATACCCCCTCGGGTTAACGATTAGGCCTAAAAATGCCATGGGACTCAAACTAAACCCCTGTCTAGTGTTTTCTGACTATTTCGATCCTTCCGGACACGTTGGCGCACTCAAAATGATCATACGGGTGATACGAATGTAATTTACTTTGAAATTCATTCATATTGATTCCTGACACGCGTGTTCCAACTTAATTACCGAAACTGCCGTATTTTTAACTCGCGACAATATTTATAAATTCAATAATCATATATTACCATATTCACTCAGTAATATTCAACATTATTATCATAATCAAATACCAACTCTCGTCTCGCTAGTATTTAAATTCGGATTAATTTTTAATTATTTATCTCAAATTAATTTAATTAATCCCATAATTAAAAGCAATATTATTTAATTAAACTCATAATTAAAAGATATAAAAATACGGGATATTACATACTTCTCCCCTAATAACGAAATTTCGTCCCGAAATTCGGAAAAGTAAGGCATACCTGGAAAATTAGATATCCTCCAGTACTCAAAACAAAATTCAAGGTAAGGCCCAATCACTACAGCCCCTGCTTCATAACAAGCTTGTTGAACACTCTCGACACTTTATCAGTGTAACACCCCGCCCGCCCGGGGAGAGCGAACGGAGTGCTAATGCGATAAAATAAATCCAAATCCACAAGTGACAAGGTATAGAGCATCTAAATAAACCCATAATAATATAAATCCACTAATCTTAATCTCTTCAATTACAACAAGTCTCTCGAAAAATAAAATACAAATCTCCAATGCTCTATACAACAAAATAAATAATACAATTCTTTCCCAAACAATCCTCGCTAAAATCAATCTCCATAGCGCCCCAAAATCCGCGCTAACCTGCCACTAAAAGAAAATATGGGGAAGTACACAATACGACAGGAAAGATGCTCAACAAATATATATTAGCGATGAATAAAGCGTAACAACACGAGTACGAATATTCAAATCAAAATGCAAATCTCAAAGCATTTATCAATATGATTTCTCAACAACACTTTAACCAGGTCACCAGGCCTCACCACATCCGTATATGCTTTATCAAGCCATAGCCCGGGAAACAGGAATTTTGGCGGGTGCCCAACATCCGTGCCATATTAAAATCTCATGACAACGTGCTCATCAACAATATAATGATACCACATGAATCAAAATAATTTCAACAATTATTTTCCAGATTTCAATGAATTTATCAATTCAAATATGAGTTCAATTAAACAAGAATTCAAAGAGAATGACACTCGCGAGATTTAAGGAGCATATTGTGTAAAACCCCATACCTCAAATCATGATGAGAAACCAATGATCACATCCTCAAGATCAACACAAAATATCTATAAAATCTCCTCCAAGAACCTCCAACAAAATAGCCCCAAGAACACCTCTAATCTAAGGTTGGAACTCACAAATCTCAAGGACCAATGTGTATATAAAAAGAAGAATATAAAATATATTTGCTACCAAAATTTATGCCAAAAGTAGGTTAAAAGCTTGCCCACGACTTTCTTTTATAATGCAAAGAAATGAAGAGTTGGAATCCAAAAGACTCCTTTAAATAAGGCAAATAAATGAAGAGTTGGAAGTCAAAACAACTCCAAGAGTTAAAAACATTTAAAAATCCGTTTTAACTCCGATTTCGAAACCGTTTGAAATTCTTGCCTTTAAAAATAATAACCAACATATTTGAGCAATAAAAATAATTTTATCAAAAACTTTATTTTCCTCCATTTTCCAGAAATTAATTAAAATAGCCCAAAATTACGCAGGTTGTTACAATCAGTTATAGGGTCACACCTCAATAAATACACCTCACCTTGTGTTCTTACTAAACAACATTCGATTAAGAATAGTCTATACATCATTGGCCGCGTTATCTCAATATTATTGGGAGGTCGCACCTCCTTCGTATCAATTCTTGTGTTTATTTCAACTCAAAACTTTCATCCTAGGAGAAACCATAGGTCATCTGACTACTCTTGTCCATTCTTCGAATCTCCGTTCCCAATAGTGTAACTTTTACAAAAGGAAAAAGCCACCTAAGACGGTTTGTGGTTATCCCATTATAGTCATCGGACTCTAACTTCTGACTGATCCAAAATTCTAATAATCCGCTCACCTCTAAACATCCAGAGGAAGAATGGTAAGGTTTATCGACACAAAACCTCAGTAGGCACCTTGTCCGCTATAAATAGGTACGAGTGCTTTCACACAACTCTACTATTAGGTAATATCCTCTCCCCATTACCATATTATATTTCACTTACTAGCTATACCCATTGTGGAAATGAAATGATCGCAATGAGTCCAAAATTACTTTCATATAGCTTCACCAGTCGTCAATCACTTTGCATCTACTACTCGGGCTATAGGTGATACAACTTGCTCAAAATGAAACGTTATCCCCACTACTTCCTGATATCCCATGTTGAAGGTGGATTTCAGGGATCTCATCCTAGTTCAGAATAATAATGGGTAGGACTATATACCTACGCGATCATTATCTAATAGTATACATCATTCAAGGATACAACAATTACTTTCCTTTTGGACATCCTGTTCCACACATTCGAAGGAACTCGTTACTTATCTTTAGGTTGGCAAACCATCAAAGAAATTTATCAACTTGACTCTTCCATCACTAAAATTGTCGACTTGATACAAAATTTTTTGGCTGATTATCTCCCTCCAATTGTTTTCTATAAATGAGCGGTGCACGTGGAGACTACTTACTATGCCCCTCTCAACACCGACTTTCACTTATTATTCTTCCCGTTAAGTGATACTTAATAACCCTCTTCTTCCCTCAGCGCATACCAAAAGTTTTCACCACGATGTGCACTTATAGACTCTTCATATCTTATTGACATCAACATTCAATATACGCTCAAGTCACTCTCAATATTCTACTGGGTAGAACTCCGCCCCAATTTGTCCATAATAGTTAATTATTTGTCTTCTCAAGGGATACCCCTTTTTTTAAATGGCTTCCCACTGCCTTTCCACCAAGTTCGGACGTGCTACTCTGATTGCACACGAATATACTGCTTAACATCCTTCTCTTACGACGCTTAATCCGTTATACCACTACCATTTTGTAATATCAGTCCCACAAGCATAAATTTCACCCATCTATATGTCTCTTCTTCCAGCGATCCAGATACCAGCAAACTAAGGTGTCCATGCACCCTATAAATCGTTCATACGGGTCTAAACTTCATATACGCTTCATACGTACGCTTAATTCTTTATTTCCTCTGTATTTGCAACGTGGCTATACCACTTGGGCATTCTAGATTACCCCAGAATTTGAAATCTTAAATCTTCCTTGACATCATTCCATCCTTCAACCCGCCGTAATAAAATAAATTTTTTAGTACTTCCTCACCACATAACTGGCTCTACTGGACTTATATCGTAATTTACCTTTTAACTTACAGTTATAACTACATACTTCCATAACGACCGAGGTACCGTACTCATGGACGAATGGACAAACATCTCCCTACTACCCACCTTACGCTAAGTTTCATGCGTGGGATGTCTCGCAAAGCAAAATCCAAACAAGGAACCCCCCCGATACACTACTACCTAGCATTGTCGGTCATCGGAATCTGCATGCGCTCAATCCATAACATGTACCCCTCAATCCCATCTCTTGACAACCAAGTTACATCTCCTTCGGCAATTACACTTAAACAAGGAATTTCTTCTGAAAGACACTGTCTCTTAACATTGATGGTAATCACATTCCATAAACATCATGCAAATATAATCGGGGCTCTCAAAATCCCATCCCCAGACATACAACTATGATTATTAACTTCCACGTATCTAAAGGGTGATATAACAATTCATTCTTCCTATTACCACATTCTGAGCGTTAATTATAATAATCAACTAAATCTTTCCGTTGAACAGTAAACTAAATACACTACGAATCATATTAATAAAGTCCCTACACATACCGGGATCAAATATCCTAGACAATCATACCTTTTGAAGTGTCGACAATATATATACATATATATAAACATATAAATGCGAGTCCAACCCTCTCGCAGACGAGGTCTCATCAGAATAAACCCCGATAGACTTGCGATATACGCCCACTATCGATTTAAGCATCATTATAAAATCATAATCAAGATAATATCATACTCGTATAACACATTACTAAAATGAGTAATCTTAATAAAGTATATACCACTATCGATACACCCATTCATCCTCCGTGGATAACACTAAAGGAAACTCCACTATACCAAGGGAAAATATTCACATAAATAATAACATTGCCGATATACGCACTAAACTCGTCTCTCATGTGAATATAGCAATAATAAAAATGTAGTAACTCGTTCCTATCACATACAACATGCATCATCATATGAGGATATAACTCATACTTCTACCTTGCTAATCGCCCTGGCTGCTCAAATGGTTCCTGGACTTAACACACATGTCCATACCAAACCGAAAATTTCAATAACTATTTCCCTTGCTAGGCACCATACCCTTATCCCTATACTTTCTTCGAAAAAATTTTAACGCACGGGTTTCACTCCTCACAAAATACCTCTACACATACTCCACTTATCTTCGGACACAATGACCATATTAGGGTTGTCCTTCTCTCGAACTTTGGTAGTCTCGACTCTGATGGATACCTCCGTTGTTCCCTTAGCTTTGATGGCCCTAAGGAACAAGCTACTGGCTTCAACAATTCTTACTGAAGTCACTATCGCTCGGTAATTTTTTTTCTATCCGAATCATTTAAATGGTGTCCCCAGATGGGTCTCCCCCTTGTGGTGCTTCACCAACACCGTTTCCCCCAGTCTTACTCTCTGACTAAATTCTTTGATTCTTGTAGCTTCCCACACAAGGAAGCGTTTACCTCCATATTAACAAAACGCAACATTGTTACCATCTTCATTGACCGTCTAAGTGAGATTCCTCAGAAGTGCTAGCAATTCTTCTTGTAAGTTAATTTTCCCCTTTAATGTCCTCTTATCCATTGCACCTACTTCATCCGGTGTAAGGTTCGCTAATTAATTAAATTTTTTTTCACAAAATGACCTTTTTCCTACCCTATTGTGTGAGTTCAGGACAACGTTTACATCTTATCCTGAACATTTGATGAAGGAACTTATGGTCAAACCCTACCTATGTGCCTTCTCTTGACAAAACATTCCACTTCTAAGTGTGGTGGTTGCCTCTCACCATTGTAACTCTGCTCTTACGGGCCAAGAAAATTTTTACCCTAAATTCTTACTCCCGATTAGCCATACTCGGACATATGCCCAAGCCTTTGGATATTTTACCTTCGTTGGCTAACACACGCCATTTTCACATTTCTAGAATTTCCACTGTTGGTTGTCTTCAATGTTTCGTCTGACTCCCTCCCAATCCAATCTTGCTGGGTGAGTCTAATTTGACCCCACTTTCTACTATAGTGATACCTGGAAGTCATATGTTTTTCCTTAGCCGTCTTTACCATCATGGCCTTCTGTGCTATAATAGGGGTGACCTCAACTACGGTCATCATTCTTGAATATACCCTGTAACCTCAATTGAGCTTTGCCTCCTGCTGTCCGCTCAACTACCCTCGCCTGACATACTGCATTGTTCGACACGCGAACAAATCCGAATGCAAATAAAATTCACTATTATATGGATTATGGAAGGAGAACAAAGTCTGACCAAAGAAATAAACAATCCTAAACATAGGGCTCTATATTAAAGAAAGCTACGCTGGAAGCCTAATAAGCCGCAAAGATCCTAAAGGACACTATAACTTGATGCTCTGATACCACCTATGACACCCCGACTAATTAAATACCGGGTAGCTACTCCTTTACTAAACTAATATATAATATCAAGTTGGTGCAGTCTTAGCATCACTGTCAAAAATATTTAGTTACTTACTAGCTACCTAATAATTAAAATAAAGAAATGCCAAATTTTATTAATTAAATTAACAATAACCAAGTAATTAAATCATCAACCATCAATCGTATAAACAATCTCATACAAATAACTAACGAAATGAAATAAACTGGGTCCAGAGTAAACACTCCAATAATAATGCCAGAGTAAAATAAAATCCCGATACAAGAGTCTGAATAAATAAACCAACATCTGAAATAAAACTGAAAGTTTGAGAATACTATCTCTAAATGGAAATGGGCGATAATACCTAACAGATGAGTAACCCTGAATAGAATCAAGTGCATAATGTGAAGGCGTCTAATACCGAGATCCTGTAATTTTCACAGCAGCTACAGCATGTCAATGTAATGGAACTCCTATGCTTGGCGTCCCTGTGGCTGGACACCTAAAAATGTTTTTACAAAACAAAATAGATTGGGAGGAAAACGGGTCAGAGCCCGAGGTGAAAACAATTTAAAAATGTAGCAAGTGTTTAAATTATAATTAAACAACACATATTATAAACATGTTAGTTGCGTATACTCTCACATGAGTTTCTCACCTCTCAACTAGTGAGCACGCTTAACGTATACCCTTAACCCATCCTAGTTATGCCACTATCTAACTAGTCCGTACTAACCCTTGTTATCACATTCTAATATAAGGTGTCTACTCGTATTACACAAACAAGTAATATTTATAACTCACATCCACATTTATTAAATTACTTAACACAAGTGTTATTTAAATTCACATATTCGTAACCCATTCAAATATCTTAGTTATTCACAAGTACTAAGCAATAGTGAACCAGTCACAAGTATATATATATATATAAAAATCACTCTCAATACATATATACTTATATGGCACCCAAAGGCTAAGCTGCGGTGCATGCATACTCTGTTATCGAATCTCGGTACATCACGTACATAAGGACTACGCGTTTAGAATCACTCAGGAACCGTTTTAATAAACAAAATCACACATATTGGAGGTGAACATAGTTCACATACCCATGGGTCACGCACATACCTACGCTCCCATGGTCAGCTGACTTATCAACTCATTAATAAGTCATTCACAGTCTTATATACTTAAGGTACCAATCTAAATCCCCTTGTAGGCACACAAAGATTAGATGGTCCTTTTCCTAAAGCCAACCTCCCGTGATAGCAAGTATGGTAGGTATGTCATACACGTAAGAAACCCATACACTAGGCATTCACACAACCCAAGTAATCATATATCAATATTGGTATTCACACATTCCATCTTACAAGTCCCATACGTAGTAAGTTTATCCCGAACATCCTTTGTAATATATATTTAGCTTGATAACTCTCTTGTCGTATCAATTTGAGTACCTAAACCTATCCCAAAAGGTTACTAGGTCTTGTATTAGTTTCTAATGTTATCTCAGTAACTTAAAATCCCTCTGTTACTGTTCTTATCCTTACATCATCATTCATTCCCATTATAGTTTGAATTCGAACGATTTCTAACCGTACCTCAGTCGGTAGACCCTCGTAAGTTATTGCATTCAATTCCATAAGGTAAACCATTTTTTCGGGCATCAACTAAGATCCTACTGACCTTAACTAAGTCCCACAATATTATATTATTCACCCTAAGAATCATTATCAGCTTTTGGATTTTCATTAAACCTTAAAGGAAAACAATTACCAAAAATCAGAAGAGGTCGATCGATCGAAGAAAAGGGTCGATCAATCGACATTCTTGAGTCGATTGATCGATCAAGCTGGTATTTGCCCAGAATTTCCTTAAACAGTTACAGGTTTCCTCTTTTTACACCTCTAATTCTTCATTACAACGTCCCAAACTCCCAACCAAGTATACTAATCATCATACCAACATGTTTACATAATTTCTAACGTTATTAGAATCATTAAATCATCCTCAATTAACAGTTTCTTGGATCAAAAGTCATAATTATTCCTCTAAACTTAGTTCTTCCAAATTTCTTCAAGAACATCATAAATCCTGATTAAATTTCGTACTTCCCTACACATGAAGCATGATTTCATATCTAATATACGGTCAGAAGTTTTAACTACATGCAACCCTATCCAGATTCAATGTTTAATTCTCCCATTTCATAATTTATTTCATTGTTCATAATGAATCTTCAAATCTACACTATCATGTAAACTATATGCTTTGAATCTTTGCAAGATAAATCACTTACCTCTGTTTAGAAGTTCTGATCCATTGATGACGGTATTGGTTGGTTCTCCCTCTCTTTTCGATCACAAATCCGACGATGGTGGTGGTGTGTGGTGGTTGTTTTGCCTTGGAAACCCTTGGAGTTCTCCTGAAACCCTTTCTTTGTTCTCTTGTGTTTAAAAAATAATGGACCTAATAACCATTAGTGTTGGCTGATAAATAAAACCTAAATTTCGTAGGTCATTATTCACCAACAATAGGAATGACTAAAATACCCTCCCGAGTTGTCGGTTAGGCCTAAAAATGCCCCGGGACCATAACTAAACCCCCGACTAGCGTTTTCTAACTATTTCGACCCTTCCGGACATGTTGGTGCACTCAAAATGATCATACGGGTGATACAAATATAATTTACTTTTAAATTCATTCAAATTGATTCCTGACGCGATTGAGACACACGTCCCAACTTAATTACCGAAAATGTCGTATTTTCAACCGACGACAATATTAATAAATTCAATAATCACATATTACCATATTCACTCAGTAATATTCAACATTATTATCGTAATGAAATACCAACTCTCGTTTCGCTAGTATTTAAATCCGAATTAACTTGCAATTAATTATCTAAAATTAATTTAATTAATCACATAATTAAAATAATTTTATTTAATTAAACTCATAATTAAAAGCCATAAAAATACGGGGTATTACACGTGAGATATTGAACCATCAGTCCTTCATGTAGTGAGTGATGCACCGGGACATGATAGGAGAGTATGCATTGCGCCAAGTGGACTTAACCTAAGGGTGCATGATTAGTATATATTTTTAGGGATGATGTGACTATATATATATATATATATATATATATATATATATATATATATATATGTGTGTGTGTGTGTGTGTGTGTGTGTGTGTGTGTGTGTACTTGTTAATAATTCTTTAGTGTGAAACTAGTAGATATGGTAATGATGAAAAATAAAATAATCTTAGTGGGTAAAAGATTAATTATTCGAACGGTGTTCATGAAATGTGGTTATCCGGGATAAACTATTTTTAATAACGTATTGTATGGGCGATATGGGTATACTACTGGTGAATGTATAGAGTGGCATTGTGATTTTAAACTACTAGGGTTGGGTAACATAACTAGTGGGGATTAGAAGATGCATTAGGCATGCACAATAGATGAGAGGTGAGAATCTCATGTGAGAGTACGAAAAGCTATCATGCACATAATACTTGCTTTATTGTAAATTTTAAATACTTGCTAAAATAAATATTTTTACAACTCGGGCTCTGACCCGTCTCTTTCTATTCTTCTCTCTTTTGTTATATATATGTATTATATCAGGTGTCGATCCATAGGGTTACCAAACTTAGATGCTTGGATAGTTTAGCGAGCTGCAGCGGTTGTGGGAGTTGCAGGTCCTTGCATTTAGACGCCTCTATCATTTCTTTCAGTTCTATTCAGACATTTCATTTAGGGCATGTGCTGCCCATTCTCAGTTGTTTTATCAGAGAGATTGTACTCAGTTTAATTTAGTAGTTCATTTCAGTTGGATTGAGTATGTTATGGTTTATTGGCTTGAGACTTCAACTGGAATGTTTTATCCAGTCTTATTTATTTCAGCAGTTGAGTTAATATCCAGTATTTTTTATATTCTTGTGAAAGGTAAATAGGCGATGTCTTAATACTTAGAAATTATTAATGGATTCTTTGGGTATAACTTAAAATGGTAAATATTTTAACACTAGCTTAATTATTTATTAGGTGATTATTAATTTTAAATGTATTTCGAGAGTGATGCTAAGAATGAACCAATCGAACACTTTATTTTAAATTGAATAAATGACTGATCACCCGGTATTTAATTGGGCGTGGTGTCCCACAGACTAAGTTTAAGGTAGAATTTCGGCTAGCGGTGGTTTGTACAAAATTTGAGTATTGTTCATATTCATTATAAATTTACCGTTAAATAAATCACAAATTGTCTTCTTTTTTAAGATTGTAGATCTCGATTTCTACATCTCGGTCCCAATTGTTTTTAGATTTTTTTTTTGTTTCAAATCTGTTTTGGATTCTTGGATTTTAAATATGGTTTGGATTCTTTGGTTTCAAATCTTCGGTTCACCATTTTTTTTACCGTTAAGAGTTTTTCTAGTCCATTTGGTTGCTCATCATTTTTACTCTTCAACTCTTCCGTTGAGAACCAATAAGAAAGGATTTCATTATTTTTTCTTTAAATTGAATATATATAATCTATTTTTCTAAAAAAAATTATATATATACATCTTATTTAACTTACAAAGGTGGGCTGTAAAAAATATTATTCAAATTCTAAAGTCGTGTTTGATTGGAGTTGTATCGAAAATCTAAAGTCGGGTTGCTTCCTGTATTGGGAGGCTAACAATTCTAGACAATGCTTTATTGCAAAGCTACCATTTGCCCAGGTGTGTCAGTTCCTTACTACAATTTTGTATTGCTTCATCATTTATTTAAATTGCATGAAGTTTTACATATTTTTGGGTATGAGCATAAAATGTTTATGGTTGAGTTATTAGTATTTTTATCATACGTAGAGGTGCATTTGTATTCAGCCCAGCGTTTTCATGCCTTTAGTTTAACACTTTTATTTAGTGTATTAATTTGTAAGAGTTTTACTTAATTAACTAATTAAGTAAGTAAGTAATCCTTTTGGCTCTACCATTTCCAGTGCCCAAGACGGAATGTGAAATGAGGTGTGTTAGTGTTAGGTTAATAACCGGCTGTAAAATTTAGGTCAAATCTTGTTGATAAATTCTCTAGTTAAAATATGAATTGCACATAAAAATAACATAAATAAAATTAGATTTGGTACGTGGAATTTATGAACAATAACTAGTAAGTATAAAGAACTTATGGATACCTTAAAACGGATAAATATTAACATAGCACCCTACAAGAAACTAAATGGAAGAGTGAAAAGGCTAGAGAGATAGGAGAAGGTTATAAATTATTTTACTCGGGAGGGGTAGATAATCGTAAAAATGGGGTGGGTATTGTTACTGATCATTATATGAAAGATAAAATCGTGGATGTTAAAATATGGAGAGATAGATTAATGAGTATTAAGGTCGTCTTAGATAAAATAAAATTAAATATTATAAGTACTTACGCGTCCCAAGGAGCTTTAGATGAAATTTTAAAGAAATTATTTTGGGAATTATTAGATGAAGTATTACAAAAAATTCCTACGCTTGAAAACATATTTTTAAATGGAAACTTTAATGGACATGTAGGAGTAGAACGGGATGGTTATCCAAGGATACACACAAGTTGTGGTTTTGGTATGAGAAATAAAGGAAGGAAAACTATCTTAGAATTTACTAAGGCATGCGATCTAGCATTAACAAATATATTTATTTAAAAAAGAAAAAATATTTAATAACATTTAAAAGAAGAGAGAATAAAACTCAAATAGACTATTGCTTAATTAGAAGAAGAGACTTATACACATGCAAAAACTGTAAAGTTATACGAGGTGAAAGCTTAGTAAATCAACATAGCCTATTACTAATATATTTAACAATTAGAGGATTTAAACATAGAAAAGAGAAAATAGGTTATCAAAATATAAAATGAAATGATTTAAAAGGATGAAAAGAGATCTAATTTAGGTAGAAATTCCCGTTAAACATGAAATGGAATTGAGACGACAATGTTAACAACATCTGGTAAAAAACAAAGAATGATATTGAGAAAATAGGAAAATAAATTTTAGGTGAGACTAAAGGAAAAAGATTCATTAAAAAAGAGACTTGGTGGTGGAACTAAGCAGTGCAAAAGATAATACAAAAGAAACGAGCAAGTTTTAAAGAGTGGTAAAAGAGTAAACATCAAGAAGATTTAGAAAAATATAAAAAGTTAAAAAGTGAAGTAAAAAATCTCATTAGAAATGCACAACAAAAGGCATTAGGTAATCTTTATAATAAATTAGGTACCAAGGAAGGTGAAAAGGAAATATATAAATTGACAAAGAATAAAAATAGATTGACAAGGGATATGGATCCAGTTAAGTGCATTAAAGACATAAATCAAAATATATTAATTAACAACAAAAAAATTATAGATAGATGGGAAGAGTATTTTCAAGAATTATTGAATGAAGAATATCCCCAAAAAGATGTCTAGAACATTGAACCGGATATAGGAATGGTCGGTCTGATTACTGAAAAAGAAGTAGATATATTAATAAGAAAAATGAGAAAGAATAAAATGATGGGCCCGGATAAAATACTCATAGAGGTATGGAGGACCCTTGGAAGTATAGGGATAAATTGGTTAACATGTTTATTCAATAAAATTTTAAGAGAAGGAAATATGCCAGATGAGTGGAAGAAAAACACTATAATACATTTGTATAAAAATAAAGGAGATATACAAAATTGCGGTAATTATAGATGAATCAAACTGATTAATCACACTATAAAATTATGGAAAAAGGTTATAGAACAAGGATTAGGAAATGAGTCAACTATTTATGACAATCAATTTGGATATATGCCAGGGAGATCCACCACGGAAGCTATTTACTTATTAAGACAGTTAATGAAGAAATATAAAAGTAAGAATACAAATTTATATATGGTCTTTATAGACTTAGAAAAGGCTTATGATAGAGTACATATAGATATAATTTGGTGGGATATAAGGAGGAAAGTAATCTCTTTGAGTTATATTAAAATTATTGAAGATATATATAATAACACAAAGACTAGAGCAAGAACTATATGTGGAGAAACTAATGATTTTACGATTAAAGTGGGTTTACATCAAGGATCGACCTTAAGTCCTTACTTATTTGATGTAGTTTTGGATGAGATTACTAAGGACATACAAGAAGACGTCCCATGGTGTATGTTATTTGCGGTTGACATAGTTTTACTAAACAATTCAAAGGAGGGATCAACGATGAGAGTAGATATTTGGAGAAAAGCCCTAGAGTCTAAGGGACTAAAAGTCAGTAGACATAAAATGGAATCTATGGAATGTAAATTTATTAATGAGGCGTCGAATAACATAATGCTAAAGATTAAAGAAACAATGATATACCAAACTAATAAAATTGTTATTTATGTTCAGTGTTACAAAGTAATTGAGGTATTGATAAGGATGTTTTGAGTAGAATCTCAACTGGTTGGGTGAAATGGAGATAAGAAAGTAGGGTGTTGTGCGATAAGAGGATAACTAATATATTAAAAGAAAATTTTTATGGAACAGTTGTTAGAGGAGCGACCCTATATGGAGTGGAGTACTGGACTTTACAGAAAAAACATGAATAAAGTCACTGATATGAGGATGCTCCGATGAATGATATGAATTACTAGAAAGGACAAAAATTAAAAATCAGGACATGAGATAAAAGTTAGGAGTTACTCTCATTAGCGATAGATTAAGAGAAAGCAGACTTAGCTGGTATGGACATGTGTTGCGTAGACTAGTAGACGCAGCTATAACAAGAGAAAGATCATTGGAAACAGAAGGTAAAAGAGAAAGGGGCCGCCCTAGGAGATTATTAGGAGAAATCTTAGGGAATTAAACTTGAATGATAATATTTCATATAATAGATAGAATGGAAAAGGAGAATCCATGTGACCGACCCCGTATGATGGGATTAAGTGAATGATGATGATGGTGGTGGTGATGATGATGATGGTGACACTCTTCCCACCGTTGGGGTGGGTGGGGTGCGGGGACGTACCAAAAGTACAAATTGTTCCTGAAGAACGATGAACACTTCCACCTTATCTAATTTAATTCTCTTTGTCTCTTAATGCAAAAATGATATTGCAACATCAAATGATTACAAAAATTGAAAATTTTAACGTAATATAGTACTTACATGTTATTATTGCATTGTTAGGTTTAGTCGAAAAGTACCGTACTTTTATTAGTATATTGCTATACATAATACAATGAATGATACCAAATATAATAGTTGTAGTTAATCTCCTAGCGAGAAAAAATTACCATTGACTTACAAAGCATATGACGAATCCTTATCTATATTATACCTCTAATACGATAGTATTAGAGATATTAATTAGTAGATTACATTTAAGTTTCCCCTATGTGTCACATGTGTTTCCACTTAAAGAGCACTTCAACTCTTCCTTATCTCCCTGTTACTCTCTCTCTCCAAGGTGACACATGTCCGATCCGCACTCTTAAAATGCGGACTAGTCCGCACAAGAGCAGTATTGTGTGTGTGTGTGTGTGTGTGTGTGTGTGTATATATATATATTTTAATACTTGCTTTAGAGATTTTGTATTGAATATATGTTACAAAGTTATATATTTATATGTTTGTGTTTTCTATATACTTGTTCTTTTTTTTGGGTGAGATGGGGTGGGGGATGATTTATCTTAAGAGAATAGACAATATTGATTTTGCAACGTCAAAATCCTATTTGAATTAATACAAATTTTAAAACTTCTTATCAATTTTTTAATTATATTTTTTAAAACATCTTCAAGAAATTATATAACAAACAGTTTAAATATATACAATTCTAAGCCCTATGGAATTTTTTGGAATATAAACACTTAATAACGGTCGCGCATCGCGCCGTTTGCATGCTAGTATCAATCATATTATGTTATACGTTTGTGGAATTATTGGTGTGATATTTTTAAATCTAACGATCCATGTCGAGTTAGTTATGTATATGCATGTTATTTTTGTTATCCTCACAAAGAACAATCAAATCAGTTATGACTTATCCCTAACAACAGAGATTACTACCAATACCTATGAAGGCAATGATGTGTGTTTAGCCGAAATACAAAGAGCCTACATCAAGGGAGATAAGACCAACACATTTAAGTTTATCTTCATACATGAACTCTAAAAGAGTTATGCAACACATGAACTCCATAAAACTCGAGTTATTAAAGTCAAAATAGATCCAATAAAGTTACATGTTCACCATTTTTCACAAAAGTTCATCTTTAGCAGAAAAGTGAAATTAAAGTAACAACATATTTGATCTATTCACCAAGCCATTGCCACAATGAGGGAAGTATCCAACGAAGGAGAGCATTTTATCAGAGGAAGAATATAAGAACATGATATTTTGAAAATATGCACTTCATACTCTTTTTCCTTTAACTAGATTTTTTCTCATTGAGTTTTCGTAATAAAAGTTTAAATGAAGCAGACTAAGCGCGTCCACCGATTCAATAATCATAAAAGTTATACTCCTTTTTTTTTACAACTCATTTTTTCAATTGATTTTTCTTTATTAAAACTTAAGTAGACAACCATCATTGAAAGATGAAAATAGTGTACATTCAAAAGAAATAATTATAAAATATGTATTTAGTGATATATTCATTTGTATTTCACAATTAAATAAAAAGTCTTTTTGATTGTCTTATTTTGAACCTTAAAAAGAAACGGCCAAAACCTCCGTCCAAGAGACAATCTTCATGGTCGGAAACCACCGCAAAACACTTACCGGAAGAATAAAAGAAAAGGCCAAAAACCAGAACCAAAAGCTCATGACCAAATACTAAAACACAAAACCGGAACAAAGCTCAAAACCCAGAGAATCTAGATCAGGTTAAAAGCTAGTTTAGCTAACTGCTCGACATGATGACGGACTAAATGCCAAAAACCTCGAGAACAAACTGGTAAGTGACGGCGGGATTTAAATGCATAGTTATCAACAACGTTGTAGTTATAATACTATATAATAATAGTCCTACATATAAAAAAAAAAAAAATTGAGGTCCGGAAAATGGTAGGTGAGCTGAGTGTATGGGACAAGTCTACAGATTTAAACTCAAAACATGACCTAAATATATTGCTACATGTACAAGCAATAGTTTAGCAATATTATATGAAGAATGGATAGAGAGGTTGGGATAATTGGAGGTGGTATCAGCGGCCTCCTGGCCTGTAAGTACTGTCTGGCAAAAGGTTTCCGACCCATCGTCTTTGAGTCAAGGAGCAAGGTTGGCGGAGTATGGAGCAAAGCCCTAGAGACCACTGAGATCCAGACTCCTAAAGAATTGTATCAGTTCTCAGATTATCCATGGCCAGCTTCAGTGACGTCAGACTTCCCTAACCAACACCAGGTTTTCGACTATCTTGTATCCTATGGTACCCACTTTGATTTGCTGCGCCACATAAAGTTCAACTGCAATGTTACAAGCATCAACTATGAAGGATTATCAGACGAAGCATGGGCACTGTGGGGTGGCACAGGGGAACCCTTTGGCTCGGGACGAAAATGGAATCTTACTGTAGAGGAAATTCCAACTCGTTCATCCCAGGTATATATCTTATTGCAATTAAGAACAACACACTTTAATTTCACTACCAATTCACATTTATGTACAAACTTTTAACTTCACATCACATTCCCCTCTCTCGAGGTCCTTTGAGTTTTTCTTTATCAGTTATTTTATATCTTTCGGCATTTTTCATTTTATAGGCACACTATCTCTCTTTTCTTAGCTCACCGTCATATGACACACGTTCGATCCGCACTCTTAAAATGCGGACGACTCCGCAGAAGAACATGATTGTATATATATATATAATCATTGATGATAAGATGAGAGGCCTTTCAAAGATGGCGAGGAAAATGTGGAGCTTACTAAACAAGCCGATTTTTTAGGAGCAAAAAAATCTCAACAAGTTAACTATATGGATGATGAAACATGTTAAATGTCAGCCCTTTAGCTACCATTTCGAATAATTATGTTATCGTTACTCATGAGGGAAACATGTTAAATGCGCTGGAAAAAAAGTCAGCACATGAGTAAAAAATGGAAGCTGTTAAATTTAGAGGGAAAGAAGGCCAAATCGTAACAAACCATTTGGAATCTGATACTCCAAATATTCCTGAAAAAAAGTTGGATAATATAAGTGGAAAGTTGAAGAATAAAAAACAAAGCAATATTCATCAATTCATCCAACGCGATTCCATCGTTCTAATAGGAGATAAACTTGTTTTGCGCAATGAAAGTGATGAAGATATAACTCTCTCCCAAGTTAATCCTATTAGTGTAAAAATTCATGACGATCGCGGCATTGATTTATTCGTGGATCTCCCCAAACTTGATTCCGCATCTGCTGTGAATTCTGATCTTATTTCGAATGATGTAAATCCTTCTGCGGAAAAAGACAATTGGAATGTCGTCCGCAAGTGAACGCGGTTTAGGAATCGTAGGACCTAAATATTTTTTATATTGACTTTAGATTGTTGTTTCTTTTTTGCAAGAATGATGCCTTAGCGCTTGTAAGTGCCATTGGAGAGGCTTTTTCACCATCTATAAATAAAATGAGTAAAAAAAAAACCATATGATAAGAAAAGGGAGAGATGGATTCTAGAGAAGGATAGAATTGGGTGGTGTAGAGGAAGACTTATTGTAATATGTGTTTTGAAAATAGGACAATAAATATTTTATTTATAGTTTTAGTCATTATTTTTTAATAAAGCCGCTGGCATGGACCTATATTCATAAAACGTCAACCAATCACAACATGCCACGTGTCCCTTTAATTTGAAAATAGGGACTAAAAATGAAAACAAAATATTTATTGTCCTATATCCATAATCAATATTATTTTAAGTCCTAAAAGTACATAATTTATACATTTTACCCGTAAAGTGGTTTAATAGTCTTTTTTTATTTTTTTTATTTTCTAGAACGTTGAAGAGTGCGCTTTTGTTCAAATTAAGAAATTATTTAATTAAACTTAGTTTTTCAATTAAATCCTAAAACATGCATCTTGGTGTGATTAAAATCAATATGATATGCAAGAACAATCAATCACAAACAAAACACACAAATGAGGAAAAATCCCCCAAAGGCGCAAAACCTTTTTATTTTCACTATAATTTGTAAGAAACGTTTGCATGGATTACAATGAAAATAAGAGTGACATACGAAATACCCTCAAGTGTCGATTTGGATGTCATCGGCTGGAATCTCCCGCAAGAACTCCAGATGGACAGCAATGAAGAATAAACGGCTTCTCTAAAAATTACTCCAGATGAGTAAAAACCATCCTCTTGAAGGTTTAAAGATTCACATACATAGATGGGATTGTTTATTTGAATAAAGAAGGTATAAAACCTAAAAAAGTGAAGTCTATTTTCTGGGCTGTTAATCGCAGAAATCACGTGTGAAAAAGACTTGAAAAACGTGTAGAAAGTGATCAGATATTTATACCAAAATCGAGGCAGCGACGTCGTTCGAACGAGATAAGTATGTCACTCGAACGAAGGACAAGTGTCGCTCGAACGAGATCGCGCGACATGCCTATCTCGCTCGAACGACAGTGCTATGTCGTTTGAACGAGCTCGTTGACCGAGGCACTGCTCTTCTACACTTAGAAAAATTTATGCTTTTGATAAAAACAAATCAGACTTTGAAAAAATATTTTCTGAAAAAATTCCCAAATATTTATGCAAATATAAACAACTCCAATAAATCATTTTACCAATAATGCGAAGTGGAGTAGTGGGAACGGTTGAGCAGAACATTGCACGTAGCATGATGCATGTGTGAAGATGGTGGATGCATGGATTCAGATCAAGGCCGTCATGGATGATCGTGTAAACGTGCCGAATGTAGAGATATCAGACATACATACTATGATCTAGGAAATATATAAAATTCCTAGATACTACCCAGACATTTATAAAACCATGTCCTTATAAATCTGCCCATATGCCTATGCTGGTACATACATAAAAAATCCGAATTATGCTATCTCCATAAAACAACTGACATACGAGATAATATCCCCCATTAAACCCTTAAACTGAGAATACTAAATGATATGTCGATAATCAAACTTCAACGTCTTCAAATCTTCAGCTCTTCAGAAACTCCCAAAGCTTTTCTCATCAGGGTGTGCAATCTAATAATTATCAACTTTGTACCTACATACATGAGATAAAGCAGATACTCGTGACATGCAACAATTTGAAATATAATGATATGCAAAAATCAAAGATCCATTAAGCTTAAGCAAATTATTGATAAATCAACAAAAATTCTCCCCCATAATTCATTCTCCCCCTTTTTATGATGTCCCCAAATAGATAGATATGAGAAGCATAAATAAATGCAAATGGAGAGTGTCACAAGAAAAAAAAATCCTATTTTGGAATTTTTCAAAAAAATTTCACACAAAATATATAACAAAGAATCACACCTTGAAAGAACATAAAAAACAACCAAGTTTATGATAGCGTAAATGTAGGGGTATGATCAAATTCGATAGGAAAGTCAATGCATATAAACATGACATATGTGCACGATGAATATAGTATACTCCTAACAAATGAACTCAACATCTTCCTTAGGTATAAAAAGATGAAAATATGAGACATTGACTCAATCAAATCAGCAAATCAAAGATCAAAGTGATTTCCACACCAATAATGTCCAAAACGATTTAATGCTTTTTCAGGACTTTCAAGAAAGTGCAAACCCGTTTAAATTATCCAACCAAACTCCCTCGGATTTATATTTTGAAAAGAGGTGATCTAAATTCTCTAACTTTGGAGAATTGATGCAAAAACCTAAATGGCCCCTTTTTGGCATGAATTTCTTTTTATTGCCTTTAAATTTTTTCAAGATCTTTTAAAACCTCTTTGGACCCCGGATAATAAAATTCCTCAATTTTTTAGGTTTGATATTACGGTGGCTTAATCGCAAAGGATATATAAGTACCTTTCGTAGCCCTTCACCATTTTAAAATACCACACAATCTAACCAAACGTTTTTTACATACATTCCAATCTTGTCAAGTTTTATCGCATATGGTTCGTTGTATAAACAGAATTGAAATGGAAACACTCAAGCCAATATGTGATAGACAAGTACAATAATCAAATAAAGTCGTGCATGTGTGCAATAAAGGAGATAAGGAGCCAAAAATTTAGAAAGATATCACTAATCACATTTCAAAGACTCCAAACAATATAAAGCACGTAGATGCAATGATGTAGCGTCTCAAATCACTATCAAACAGTCACATGGATAAATGGAATGAAATTTGTGACTCGGCTATCTTAAATGCTCATCCATAAAAGGTGTAAATAAAATACAAAAATCTTATTGTACTTTTCTAAAATTTTTATAAAAAGAAAATCTTTTTGGATTTTTCAAAAAAAATAAAAATTAGAAAATAAAACAAACTAATGGTACATGCTAGGAATAGGCAAAAGAGACATCATGTAAATCACCCTATGTTAGCAAACATGTCCAGACCTCAATCGGGAAGAGCGGTGGAGTTTTCCCAAGATGGTGACATCTTTCGAACCAACTCCATCAGATCATGTGTGGTCTTGACCAAAAAAGTCACTTGCTCGCGAATATGTGCAAACTCTCTATCATTATGTGCAAGCAAAGAATCATGAATGGGTGCATGTGTTGGGACGTGTGAAGTGACATGATATGGCACAAAACCCAACTTAGAACAAAACTCCCGAAGATGTCCTCGCTTCTTGCGGTGGGAGCAAACATAAACCGCTCTAGGAATTAATTTATCAATTGTATAGTCTCAATTTTGGAATAAGTATTATTAAATTATCAAAGGAAATAAACAACTTGAAAAAAAAGTTTTCTCCATAGATTGAAGCCTTTGTTAACCGTCATTGTATTATCTATTTAGCATAACAACCTGAAATGGAAAGACAATATAACTTATCAATGACTTGTGTAGATACTCACTCAATGCAGTGGTTCATGCACACACAGGATCTAAGATATAGATAAATTCGAGAGATAATAAGAGAAATTCATTCTAAAATCAAAGTAATGAGAAATCACACACACCAACAAATCAGAAGGCAAGATGTACGTAGTTCACCAATTTGGCTATGTTTACGGATGATGGCCTCCTTTATTTGATATAAACAATAAGGGTTACAACTCTCTCAAGCCTCACAATCCTCTCAAAGTGTATAAAAGAGCACTAAACGATGAGAAATTTACGCTCTTTTCTAATTCTGTGTATTTGAACTCTAGCTGAAACCCTTCTTAAAATGAGGAGTAAAAGTGAATAGTAAAACATTTAGGAACAGTACTCCACGTTTGAACAGTACCCCACGTATGAAAAGTACCCCACGTGGACAATAAAATTCAAACCAATTTTCATAAATCTCCACCTTGGTGCAAGAATTTTATAACCCCCACACATCAGCTCAATCATTTAGGAACACCACTACGAGTCAACCTCGAAGGGCCTCGATAATATAGAATATTGATCAAGTTTGAACAAAGCTCAAACTTGGCCTCCAGCAACACCTTCATCAATAAGTCAACCAAATTATCTTAGGTGCCAATTTTCTTCAAAAGAACTATGTCCCCATCAATAACCTCTCATTTGAAATGAATTCGAATATCAATATGCTTGGTCCTCACATGATGAACTTGGCTCTTGGCCTAGTGGATAGATATCTAAATATTATAATGCACTTCCACACAATCCTCTATAATTACCAGATCACCAATAAGACCTTAAAGCCATAGGGCCTCCTTCACGCCTTCCGTTGCTTCCATACACTCCACCTTCATCGTAGAGAAAGAAATCATGGTCTGTAACATGGACCTCCAACTCACCGGAGCACTAGCTAATGTAAAATTATACCCTGTAGTCGATCAAAACTTATTTAAATAACCTGCTTAGTTTAAATCCATATACCCATACATATGTGACTACACCACCCATGGGTACATAAGTTCCACATCATGTGAACCTCGTAGATATCACAAAATCCACTTCACCGCGTTCCAATGCTCTTTTTCCAGATTATCCACATTCCTAATCATAACTCTCACTACTTGAGCTATATCCGTTCGAGTACAAACCATATCATACATCAAGCTACCCATTGCACTTGCATACGAAACTTGAGCCATATACTCTACCTCACCCTCGATGCTCGAAGCCATTATAGCCGAGAGTATAATGTGTGCAACTAGGGGAGTATTCACATGCCTTGCATTGTGCATCATGAACTATGTTATAACTTTCTCTAGGTATTGACTTTGATTAAGACTCAACCTTCCCTTATTTATTTCTCTACTAATCTCCATGTCGAAAATCTTCTTAGAATTATTCAAATCTTTAATCTCAGACTTTTGGCTCAATTGATCATTTATCTCGTAAATTTCTACTATGACCGAACAAGCAATGAACATGCAATCAATATACAAGAGTAAATAGATTAAACTACCTTCCTTGATCCGCTTGAAATAGAAATAATAATAAAAACCACTCCGTGTGAATTTCTTGACAAACATAAACGAGTTAAATTACTTGTACCATTGTTGAGGCGATTGCCTCAACCCATACGAAGGCTTTCATAATTTGCACACATGTCTTTCCTTACCAATAAACTTTGAAACCCTCAGGTTGAGACATGCAAATCTCCTCCTCTATTTACTAATACAAAAATGTTATTTTAATGTCGAGTTGTTCAATATCTAAGTCAAAATGTGCTATCATCGCCAATATCACTTGTATGGAAGTATGTTTCACCATTAAAGAGAACACTTCATTGTAATGAGTACTTTTCCATTATGCAAATTATTTTCCACTAACCTTTCTTTATAACGAATATTGGAATATGGAGCCCCATATTTGTTAAGCATGCATCGACTTACTCCCGATAGACTTCCTCCCCTTAGGCAACTTCACAAGATCCCAAGTTTAGATCTTGTGAAGAGAATAAATCTCCTCGTCCATGGAAACCTTTCACTCATCACAATGATTATCACTCATCGCCTCACGATACGTAGACAACTCATCACCATAAACTAGTAATGCGTAAGAAACTATTTCATCATTAAAGCCATATCTCTTTATAGTTTTTCAATCCCTTAATTTTTTTCCACTTACCAAAGATGGTTGTTCATGCAGTTGTTTATTAGGTCCCTTATTCGGAACCTCCACCTATTCACATGATTAATCAATTCGAGTAGTCTCCTCCAATTTCATCTTTTCACTCTCATTCTCCATCGTAGAGTATTCATTATTCACCTTTGTCATCTTAAGTATAGATGCCTGAACAAAAGTTACATATCGACTCACCACCATCTGTTTATCTTTCGAGGACTATAACTTGTATCCCTTGATCCCATTACTTGAACCCATTAATTTCTTTTCGAGCACTCGGATAAATTTTCCCCTCATTAAGATGAAAATAAGATGGGCACTAAAAAATATACACCATTTCATAAGTAGTATGTTTATTTGACCAAGCCTCTGTAGGATTCTTATAATCAATTGAGGTAAATAGAAAACGGTTAAAAATGCATTAAGCAGAAGATAAATCCTCTACCCAAAACTATTTCGACAAGCCCACATTGGACAACATACAGGCCGTAAAATGATGAACAATACCCTCATCCTCGTAATACTTCAAGTAAGGATCATGCATGTACTCTCCATTGTTATCCGACCTAAGAATCTTGACCTTCTTATCGATCTGATTCTTCGCCATCTTTTTCTATTTGAAAACACCCCAAAGACCTCGTCTTTGTGTTTCATGGTGTAAACTCAAGTTCACCGAGAATAGTTATCAATGAACCTCATAAAATAGTGACTACCCCCCAAAGATGGTGTCTTGGAAGGACCCCAAACATCTGTGTGAACGTAATCAAGTATTCTCTTTTTTTTAATTAATCTTCTGCCAAACTTGATCCATATTTACTTCCCAAGAACTCAATGCTCACAAACCCAACTTGCAACTACTCGCACACTTTAGAAAACCTTTCTTACACAACACTTTTGTGGCCCTCTCCCCGGCATGTCCCAAACGTATATGCCAAAGATTAGTGGAATCCGACTTTGCCTCTTCTTTGTTATCAATAATAGAGGCATGATGTGCTTCAGCAATCCCTTGAAGAGAATAATGGTTTCACTCCTTTCCTCTCATCACTACCAAGGCACCCAAAATAACTTTTATCATTTCGGCCTCTAGTACAATTTTGCACCCCTTGGAATCTAAAGCACTTATTCTTTAACTCCAGAACATACCAAACATTCATGAGAGTCCAAGTCACTCTATTATGCATCTTTAATTTGATCGTGCAAATACCATTCCATCAATAACTATGGTCATTACCCATAAAGACTTTACCTCCATCTACCTACTTAAAGGTATGGAAAAAATATAAATTTGATACATGTGGTAAGAACGCCTTGAATCATGTATCCACTTGTTTTAAGAGCTTTCTCATGAAGAAACTCTCAAATTCATCATCCTTCGAAGTGACAGAATTATTGGATTCCACCACCGGTTTCTTATTTTCTCTTGCCTTTAGCTTAGGGTAATCCATTTTCAAATTTCACTTTATTCTTTCATTTGTAACACATGACATTTTCCAAGCCCTTGGACATAGACCTTCCTCTTCCTCCTTGATTTTCTCCTCGGTCCTACCCCGCGCAACCAACACATCAGAGTGAGAATCACTCTTCTCAGTTTTTCTCATCTCATTCCCTTAAAATAGTGAAGCGACATCATCACACATGACCTCCTCTTTCCAATGTAACAATGTGGTGCTCAAATGCTCATATGAGTCCAAAAGTGAATTCAGATGCAACATAGATTTATCTTCGTCATCAATATAAACATCTAAGCTTAATAAATCGAACATAATTTTATTAAAATATAAGAGCAAGTTTTATAATTGTTCAAGTTTATTTTTATTTGGATTATTCCGTTACACATACACTGCACCTTCATGATTGCTTATATATACTCGAAGACAAAGTTGAAGACTTTTTGAAGATTGAATAATCGTTCGTCTCAACAACATTCAAAAGAATTATGGTAGTTTTCTAAAGACCTTTATTTTCCAGGGGTTTACATATTTTAAGAGTTTTCATTTTAAAATTATTTTCTTAATGTTTTTAATGAAAATTTTAAAAATCTTACTTACTCGTTAAAACGAGATTTTCTTGTCATTCTAATGAGTTGCACAATGTCATTAGAACGAGTTCCATGGTTTGAACAAGATCTACAATGACGCCTTTTGATTAGTTCTGGAATATCGTTCGAAGCCTCATTGGAAGTCGTTCAAACGATATTGAATATTAGAAAGAGAATTCTCATGATTGAATGAGATGAATTTTTTATCATGCACTGGAATGACGTTCAAAATGTCATTGGAAGTTCGATTGAAGGAAAAAGGGCTCGACGTTTGAACGAGGTACCAAGTCGTTCAAGCGAGCATGTGATTTTTTTTAATTAAATCTAATCCAAATCTCTTATGTTTATCCTTTTGTAACAAATTTTCCTATAAAAAGAGATGCGGGATTAGAGTATTCAAGAACTCTTTTGAAAGTTTTTCCACACCCTTTTAGAGTTCCGTTTGTGATCAAACTCTTCCAATTTTCATCCAAATCCCTTGAAAATTTAGATATTACTGTATCAAATCAAGAAGAACACTTTATGGTTCAAACACCCTTGTAGAGTTAATCTCTACTGCTGATATGTGGAGTCGAGGATCTACTGCTGAAGAAAAAGGCTTGTCGGTGGATACCGAGGGAAGACTGCTTCCTGTGGGTGGTGTTAGACTGTACGTTACTATAGAACACTTGAAGGACTGCGCATCATACTTAGTGACCTAAGTAGTTTATAAGTCGCATTGTGTTTCTCAAATATTATACAATGCTGAAATACAGATTTTGCTCGAAAGGAATTTTTCCTACTTCTTCCCATGTTTATCTGTTTGGTTTGTCATATTTAATTTGGACTGCATCACTGCATGCACACCAAATTAATTCAAGATAAAATTTATTAAAATTTGAATTTGTATGTGCTTGGCCTAATATACAAATCAATCCATAGAATTCTCACTTTCTTAAATTTGTATCAAAGCTGGTTAACTAAGTTTTTGTGTGATGATTTTTATAATTTTTTTGGATATCATTTATTTAAAATTTGTTATCATTAAAAAATTGGATTTTATGGATAATTTATATAATAGGCTTCCTATTTTTTATGGGTTAAATTATGCTTATTGAAAATTTAGGATGAGGTCTGCGCTAAAATCTATAGATGAAAGAGTCTGACTTGTTTGTGAAAAAGGGTGAACACCACCCAGAGTGACCAATGGCGGTGTCATAGGTATAAAAACATGTCTCTATATGGACATAAGATGGTTTTAAATGGAGTAATTTTAACTCATGCAGTTTGAGTGCCATCTCTGGAGCCATCAACCCTAACGAGTTCCGCAACATCATGACATGCACCACGTATATGAAAGGTTGGGATATCCTCTAACTCACTTACGAGGGTATCAACACTATGAAAGATTCTAAGGTTCAAAACCTCCCCACACAGTTTAACACTCTCACTATGCTAGAGTTAGAATCTTTCGATGAATTTTATACATAATTATCTAATATCGTAAACTATAATTTTAATTTGGGTGAGAAAATTCTTGAGCCGCATGTAGTTAAAAATATTTTGAGACTACATCTGACCCATTTTATCCCTAAGGCTACTGTGCTTGATTCATTGGGTATATTTAATACGCTTAGGTTAGAAGAACTCGGAGGAGACCTTCAATCTTATGAAATCGACATGTTTTCTAAAACTGTTAAACCTAAGGAAAAATAAATTGCTTTAAAAGTTCAATCTAAAAAGAAAGAGGAAGTGTCGTCTGACTCTGAGTATGATTTTCATTTGAATGATTTATCCCTTTTCCAAAAAAAATCAAAAAATTTATCAAACTTTGAAAAAAAATACTTCCAAAGAAAATAAGAGCTTTGAGAATGATAAAAAAGTATAAATCGGGCAAGAAAAAATTTGCAAATGAAAGAAAAGATTACCCTAAGAAAGATGAAGAGAGATGCTATGAGTGTAAGGGTAAGGGTCACAAATATCACGAGCGTGCTATGAGGTTAAAGAGATAAGGCAAAGGAAAAGTTGCCTTCAATGCCACACTTAGTGAGATCGATGTCGAGTCGATGGATTCCGGGGATGAATCACCACATGGACGTAACTTTAGCGTGTTGATGGTTAGTCATGTTAGTACATCTAGTGCACCTCACACTGATAAGGAAGATTATAAACATGATGACCTCAACAGTGAGTCTAGTCATTCCTGAGAGAGTGAGGGAGATGACTATTTGAATGAGGGTGAGAGTGACCTTCAACGTGCTTACGTCGAGATTTATGTTTAGTCCTTTTAAAATAAAATAATAAAGTAAAGGTTTAACATTAAGAGATTTATCTTTAGAGAAGGAATTGTAAGAGGTGAGAGAGAGGGAGTCATTTTTGATAATTTATGGGAGAGAGTCATTTTAGTTGATAGGTAAAATAGTGACTCAACCAACAAAGTGGCCACTCTTACGAGAGATCTCCAAGCATTTGTGGAGACTCATGAGAAACTTGAAGCCCTTATATTCCAACTCAAGAAAGACCTCGAATGTGCCCGGGAGGTCAAGCTTATTATAGAGAATACATCAAAGAAGGTTGGAAAGATGATTCTCAATCCCGCTTTAGGTTTTGAAGAAATTCCAAGAATACGTTACGCCGGTGCATCCACTTCCTATACCGAATCGAAACCAATTCCTAAATTTTTGGTAGATCCTTATGGGACTCGACCTAAACCACAAAAGAGAATTTAATCGAAGAAAGTGAACCAAGTTTATCCCAAACAAGTCTATGTTTGTAATTTTTTCTAAAGGAGAGGTCACATTAAAGATTTTTTCTACAAGTTAGGAAGAACTCTATGTGCACATACTCTCGTCCGCTGCTGTAACGAATTTCCTAGTCTTAGAGAGCTAATTGAGTTCCTAATCGCAACTTCACATAGCTTAATGGAAGAATTTCAATGGATGTCTTTACCATTTGAGAATTCTTTCAATGCTTCGACTAGAGCTAACAATAATAAGGGCAAACAAAAGGTTACCTCCACTTAGGTACCTAAGCTAGACAACAAAGCCCTTATTATTCACGTTGCTCTTCGGGTTCAAAATACTTCCCAATGGTATTTTGATAGTGGGTTCTCTAGGCAAATAACTGGTAACATGTCATTTTTTACCTACCATGAGGATCCTGAGGATGGGAAGTCACATTTGGAGATGGAAGTAGGTCTAGTATTTTTAGGACGAGGATGTGTTAAAATACCCAAATTTTATAAACTAGACAATGCGTTATGCGTACAAGGGTTAAAAGAGAACTTAGTTAGCATAAGCCAATTTTGTAACACAAACTTTGCGGTAAAGTTTAACCGATTCAAATGTAATGTATATAATCAACTCGGTTAACTTTTACTACAAGCAGTGAGGATCGAAGATAATTTTTATGGGATTGTGTCCAAGTCTTCATTTGTGTGCAACTGTGCAACGGTCTCCTTTATAGACCTTTGGCATCAATGGTTAGGTCATGTGAACTTTAGAGATCTTCGAATATTAGTGAAAAATGACCTAGTTCAAGGCTTACCATCACTTGGGAAACCAACTTCCTCTTTTGTGGACCTTGCCAACAAGGAAAATAAATTTGAAGTCCCCATCGGATGTTGAATACCATTATCACCACTCATGTATTAGAGTTAATTACCATGGATCTTATGGGTCCTACTCGTTCGGAGAGTTCAAATTGTAAGATATACATTCTCGTGATGGTCGACGACTTTTCTAGATGCCCTATCATGGGATTTCTTAGAGAAAAGTCTGATGCGATTGAGTTCTTAACAACCAAGTGTTGTGTCCTACAAAATCAACACGGTGTCACTATTAATAGGATGCGTAATGATAATGGCATTGAATTTTAAAAAGTTAAAATGGATAGCTATTGTGATGGGGTGGGCATCAAACACGAGTTTTCGGTCGTTCATACTCCTTAAAAAATGGGATAGTTGAGAGGAAGAATCGGACGATACATGAAATGTCTAGATCCATGCTTCTTAGGAGAAATGTGCCAAGATATATTTCGACAAAGACGATGAATACCGCATACTATACGGTGAATAGGGTATATTTTCGTCCAAGATGTATTTCTAGGTCTTTGGGAGTACTTTCTACATCTTGAGAACTAGAGATCACTTAAGAAATTTCGGCTCTTGGAGTGATAAGGGGATATTTTTAGGTTATTCATCATCTAGTAGGGCTTCAAGGGTGTTTAACCTTGTAAGCTCTAAGGCTATGGAGTCAATAAATGTCACAATTAGAGATGGAGAGCCTCCAACATCTATCGATCCTAGCCCCAGTGTGTTGATGATGCACCCCTAGTGGTGATCCCATCCTTCCTCATAATGCCCCGTAGACCCTACTCATGATTTAGAGGATCCACATATTTGAGTTAAAAAGAGTCACGAGCCCTCCGCTATACTTGGTGATCCCACGGTAGGTGTCAAGACTTGTGTTAATCTTAAGAACGTGGTTAGCTAACCTTTTTACACGTCCTTCGTCGATCCCAAGAATGTGAAAGAAGAACTCACGGACCAGCATTGGATACCCGCTATACAAGATGAGTTGCTTCAATTTTGCAAGAACGGTGTTTGGGAGTTAGTCCGCTGACCTAGAGAGACTAATATGATAGGTACCAAGTGGAATTACAAGAATAAAATGGATGAGAATGGCACCATAGTTTGCAATAAGGATAGATTGGTCGCTCAAGGCTACACACAAATTGAAGGTGCAGACTTTGACGAGAAATTCACTCATGTTACTAAGCTTAAGTCTGTTCATTTACTACTCGTCATAGCATGACATCTGCGCGTCAAGATGTATCAGATGGATATCAAGAGTGTCTTTCTAAATGGCATTCTACGGGAGGAAGTTTACATGGAACAACTAAAGGGGTTTGAAGACCCAAGCACTTAGGACACGGATTTTATTTTAAGAAGGCTATGTATGGTTTGAAGCAAGCACCTCGGGCTTGGCATGAGAGGCTTACTTACTATCTCTTAGCTTGTGGCTTGAAGAGCGGGGGAGTGGATAAGACATTATTTGTAAGAGAGATGGAAATAGTGGTGCTATCTTGGTTGGCCAAGTCTATGTGGACGACATAGTATTTGGATCCACATGCTCCCGATATGATCACACTTTTGAGGAGGATATGGAGAGCGAGTTTGAAATGAGCATGGTTAGTGAGCTTATGTTTTTTTAGGTCTTCAAGTGAGAAAACTAGAGGAAGGGATATTCATATATTAATCCAAATATGCTAGGGACCTAGTGAAGAAGTTTGGTTTAGACTCCGCTAAGCACTCACGCACCCCTATGAGTAAATCGACTAAGCTTAGCAAAGACACTTTAGGCAAGGACATAGATCAAGACCTTTATCGAAGCATGAAAGGTAGTTTTCTCTACTTGACTGCTAGTCCTCCCGACATTGCCTTTAGCGTGGGAGTCTGTGGACGATACCAAACATTAAAAAAAGAGTCTCACTTACTCGCACTTAAATGTATCATCAAACACGCGAGTGGCACTCTTTCTTATTGTATTTGATATTTCTTTGATACCGATGATCGTTTTCCCACCTATTCAGATATCGATTGGGTTGAGGATGTTGATGATTATAGGAGCACCTCGAGTAGGTGTTTTTACTTTGGGAGTGCTCTTGTCTCCTTGTTTAGCAAGAAGAAGAACTCTATATATCTGTCCATAGCGGAGGTTAGCCACCGGGAGTTATTGCACGCAACTCTTATGGATGACGAAAATGTTGGAAGATTAGGGAATTTCACAAGGAACAATGACTATTTCTTGTGATAATATGTTTGCGATCCATACCGTAATCCGATCCAACATTCTCACTCAAAGAACATTAGGATAAGTGAGCATTTTATACGTGATCTCATTGAGGACAAGGTCGTGTCCTTGAGATTTGTGAGCACCAAATGTTTATTAGACGATATTATTATAAAGCCTTTAGGTTCACTTAGATTTGAGGATCTTAGGAAGTCCTTGGGTATTTGATCCGTTCATTAAGTTCGAGTATTTTATCTAGTATAGGATATTTATCATGTTCATATTTATATTTATATTACTAGATTATATTATCATTATATTCATATATTTTTCTTTTTGATATATTTGAAAATTTACAAAAAAAAATTTGATTTTTACAAAGAGTTTGAAAAAATGAAAAAGATTTTATTTTGATAAAATTTTAGAAAAAGACAAAAAGAGTTTTGTGTTTTCAATTTTCACCGTATATGGATGAACATTTAAGATATTCGAATCAGCCTTACATTCCATCCATTCACGTGATATTTTTATAGTGTTTTGAGACATAACCTTGTTTCGTTAGTGTGCTTAAAAATACGTGGATAAAATTTTATTGATCATTGGTAATTACTCTCTAAATGTTAGACTCTATGCCACCTTTATTACACGCATGCACAGACTTTTTGAACATTGTACTTGCTTATCACGTGTCAAATACGATTTTCTCATCTCAATCCGGCTTAACAATGAACCAAATGTAAAAAGAGATAAGTTCTGCTTATAAGAACATTTCCCAGATTTCTTTTCCTTGAAAATGTAGATAAATGTTAAGAAATGAAAAGGGGCTACAAAAGAGCATAATACTCTTTACGTTAAAATCCTCCATTTGCGAAAAGAGCTTAAAAGATTAAAAACACACAAAAACACAAGTGCCAAGGCCATTTAGTTTATATTCATTGTTGTTTCTCTACATATGAGCATTATGATTTCTTTAAAATATTTGAGAGTGAGTTCTTATATATGTGAGATTTGAGGGAGTTATAAAGTAGAATCTCAATGGGTTTGTACAATAGAATTTCTTCAAAAACATTAAATAGTTGGGCATTATTATTTTGAGAATAATTAAAATTCATGGCATATTACATTAGTAGAGTCAGTTTCATTTGAGTTAATTATTTTACACCTAAGGTAAACTTTGAGTTCTTTCTTTAGAAGTGTCTCACGACTTCTTGCACCTATGTTATTAATGTTTATATTGATTTTCTTATGGGAAATGTTCATACAATTTCATTTCGTTTTCACAATTTGGACATTTAGTGTTATTCCATGGTGACTATGTGTTTTTGTCCTTATATGTACTTTTTATACTTTATACCTGAAAAAATTTAAAAAAACTTCAAACATAGTTGTTTGATAAGGGGAGAAAATATCATGCCTCTTGAGATTATCATTCCATGTGCTTTATTGATTATCTTTATAATGATATATTTCTTCTTCATGTGATGCTTATTATTCATATTTCGATTCTAATCCTTTGTCTATTACGGAGAAAATGTGGGAGAAGAAATTGGGGGGATTTTATTTATCTTTTAAAACTCGTATGTGTTACGGTACTTCTCCTTGTCACATGTGTGTAGTCGTTCCGCCTTGATGATGATTTTATGGACTGCACAAGATGAAGACTTTTCAATTGAAGAATTATATAATATTGCATTTTCGTTTCTTGATTTGGGAGGGAATTAGTTGTATTAGTCTTTAGGTGTCAATTTGGCTTCGGTTTGTGTTTTGTACCGGAATAGACATAGGGGGAGATTTGTAAGAAAAAGTTTTACAAATGCTCAAGTTTATTTTTATTTGTCTTATCCTATTACACATACACCACAACTTCATGACTACTTCTAGGTATTCAAAAACAAAGTTGAAGACTTTTGGAAGATTGAAGAATCATATGTCTCAACAACATTCAGAAGAGTTATGGTAGTTAGTTAAGACCTTTATTTTTTCAGGGGTTTACAGATTTTTAAGAGTTTGCATTTCAAATATTTTTTTAATGCTTCTAAAGAAAATTTAAAAAATATTGCTAACTTGTTAAAACGAGATTTCCTTGTCGTTTGAACGAGTTACACAATGTCGTTAGAATGAGTTATATGGTTTGAACGAGATCTGGAACGATGCCTTTTTGTCAGTTCTAGAATGTCGTTCGAAGTCTTTTTGGAAGTCATTTAAACGAGATTGTGTATATCCCTAAAACTAGGGTTCTGTCACATCCCGCCTATTTCTGGCGTCGGCCGCCACCAAAACTAAGTCGGGCGTGAGTATATAAAATACCATTCTTAGCATGATACAGATATGAGACATAAATAAACCAGTCCATAAGATACATAATTGAATTAATCTCAAATGATCATAAACAACTAAGTGATAAAAGATCCATCACATGCTAACTCCAAAAGAAATCCATACTCCAATAATGATTAAATAAATTCTGAATAATCCCAACAGAAATCCTATAAACTACTTTGGAACCGAATGGCCCAATAAAACTCAAATGAATTCTCATAATAATTCGACTGAAAAGGAAAGTCTAACTAAACTATGCCATAAAATGAATAACTCCAGCTGCTCCTCCAAATGATAACTCTGATAAACTTATGCAGCTTCTCCAATTCTCATCCTGAAAATATTAGTCAACGCATGTGTCAGAGCCAAAGCCCCGAGCATGTAAACCGGCTACTCTCCTCAAATAGGGTCCTTGAACCCAGACAATAGTGTTATATATATATCGACTATAACAATAGAATCTTTTAATTACGAGATTAATAATCACCATAAATAAATTCACAATTACCCATAAGGTTTTCATAAAAGCCACACCAATATGATTTTAATTAACACACCTTCCCACAATGTTAAATTTAATTAATTTAACCGTGAATAATATTACCAATACCCGTCCCCTTGTCAAGTCCGCCGTCTGATCCGTTTTTATCCTGCGATCCTCGCGATATGACAAGGTTCCACACACGCACCCGTCCCCTTGTAAAGTCCGCCGTCTGGTCCGTTTTTATCCTGCACCCTCGCGATATGACAAGGTTCCACACACGACACGACATAACTCGTCCTCTGACCCGTTCAAACTGTCAGCCCTAGACACATTATGTCGCCAATAAATTTTTAATATCCGTTTTAGTCCTGCGATATTAAATTCTACATTCCTTGTTTTCATAAATCACATTAATTTCCCCCACCCTTAAAAGCGATGTGAAAATCCTCAAAATAACCTTTAGTCCCAACTAAGGGTTCCCAAAACACAATATCGTCCTATCCTAAGCAAAGAATGATTACAAAATTTCACTCCACCTAAATATCAATCCTAGGCTATCACAACAAAGGTATAATATAGAAAATCAGCCCCCACCCCAAATTATATAACCCGCATAGACTTACACTAACTAGTCCCATACCTAACAAGTGTACTATAACAAGGGTGAAAACCAATTATCTACCATACCCAATCTTCCCGAAAATTATCATATTTCCATAGAGTGACACAATTCCAAATTATAACAACATTCATAATAATACTAAATTCCAATTTAAATAATTCAATTAAAAAAAAAAGGAAACCAAATATACCTAAATATTATGATTTTCAGAATAATCGCTACATCCAAGTCCTATCATGATCCTTATTTTCCAACACAAGAAATTAAATTAAACTAGGGCTTTCACATGAAATATCAAAATTTACTTTTAAAAGGGCTCCTCTACATGCACATGCCCCATAGAAAAATCGACTACACCGACACAACTCAAAGAATACACAGTTATAAGTATTCGGTATCATTAATTTTTTTCATGTAAAACAGCCCCGAAATTTATCTCTTTAATCTTTATATTCATATCTTATTTTAGAAAACATGAGTTTAATGGAGGCTACAATCATGACACATAACCCTAAAGAAAAAGAATAGGGTCAACATGCCTGGAATTAGTTCGATAGAAAAATATGATTAGAAATCTAGATTCCTCTCGAAAAATTAGCAAAGAAGTGTTCTTGGACCAATCTTGATTACACCCCAAATAAGCCTTCAAATCTGGTGACAAAACCTTGATTATGTTGGAGGTTGATGATTATGGTTGAGAGAAAATATTTTTAGAAGTGTTCTCTGGTAAAAAACTTGAAAAAAAGTGATTATGAGAAGTCCCCCCACGAATTAGAGTCATTATATAGTCATTAGGAATCCTAATCCTAATAGAACTCTAATAAGATACAAACACTAAAAATTTTATTCCGGACGATCGGACCGTTGGAATTAGATGAAATTTTACAGAGAATTAGCTGAAGATGAGGGGAAGATACCAAAAAAAATTCAGCTCAATCGGACCGTTCAATATTTTTAAATATTTTTTTTGTTAGATAGTTTTATGTTTTGAGGACTCTTAGAGAGCTTTATGTTTGGAGGACTCTTCTATATATTGAAAATTCAATTAAAACTTCATTTTAATTTCGATTTCGAAACCATTTGAAATTCTATTCTTCTAAAATCATAACCAACATATTTAGCCAATAAAAATTATTAAATTCAAAAATTTATTTTTCCCAAAAATTTCAATTAATTAATTAAAATAATAAATAAAAACACGGGGTGTTACAAGTGCCCACGATCGAACGAGATTATTTTATGTCAAGCACTAGAATGTTGTTCGAAGTATCATTGGAAACTTGATCGAACAAAAAAGGGTACGTCATTCGAATTGGTGGGTGAGTTTTTTTTTTAAAATTAAATCTGATCCAAATCTCTTATGTTTATTTTTTTTGTAACAAACTACCTTGTTTAAAGAGATGCAGGATTAGAGTCTTTAAGAACTCTTTTGAAAACTTTTCCACACCCTTTTAAAGTTCCTTTTGTGATCAAACTCTTCTAACTTTCATCTAAATCCCCTGGAAATTTAAAAATCACATTATTAAAGAAAAAATAACACTTTATGGTTCGAACACCCTTGTGGAGTTCATCTCTACTAATAAAGAAGCAGGTTGATCAGTGGATATTGAGGGAAGATTGCTAATTGTGGGTGGTGCTGGATTGTACATTTGTTGTAGAAGATTTGAAGAACTGCGCATCATACTTAGTAAGCTAAGTAGTTTGTAAGTTGTATTGTGTTTGTTAAATCTTGTAAAGGGATAAAATAATGTTTTTGCCTAAAAGGGATTTTTCTTACTTCTTCGCATGTTTGTCTACATGGTTTGTCATATTTAATTTGGACTTCATGATTGCAGCATGCTAAATTAATTCAAGACAAAATTTGCTAAAATTTGAATTTGTGTTTGGTTGGCCTAATATAGGAATCAATCCATAGAATCCCCACTTTCTCATAAATTCATCAAGATTTTCGTACATTGGCATACCTTCAGTATAGTTAAATTGGTATAGGTTCTTCTTGAGATACAAATAATTCTCTATTCTCTTCGTCGTATATTTGTCTCTCAATTTCTTCCATATTGATTCCAGCGATTCTTCCTTTATGACATGGTACACCACATTTTATGCGAGATTTAGTCGGATTATGCTACATGCCGTCGTACTCTCTCTAATCATCCTGTGAAATATCATCGGGTTTATTCAAAATGCTCCTCAATGTCTTATGAAAACCTTATTGTATCAAGGCATCTCTCATTTTACATTATCACATGCCAAATATAATGGTTTTATCATCAAACTTCTCCAAGCCAAACCTCATCGTTAACACCTTTGCAACCTCAGATGTAGACATTCTTTAATCTCTGAAATGAGTCTTTAATAAGAAACAACTAGTACAAGACCAAAATCCCTATTAGGAATTTATCAAACACCTTGGATGCACAAAGAGAAAAAACCATACAAGCCAAAGCTCAAATACTAATTTGTTGTGTGGATACTCACTCAATGGAGTAATTCATGCATGCCTAAGATCCAAGATAATGAGTAACCCGAGAGATAATAAGAGAAATACACTCTAAATGCAAAGTAATTAGAAATCACACACACTAACAAAACACAAGACAAGATATACATGGTTTACCAATTTGGCTATGTCCACCGATGATGGCTTCGTTTCTTTGATACAAACAATAAGGGTTACGACTCTCTAAGACTCACAATCCACTCGAAGTGTATACATGAGTCCTAAATGATTAAAAATAGAAATTGTCTTATGTGTTTTGAACCATGAATAAAACCCTCCTTAAATGAGGAGTAAAACTGAACAGTAAAACGCATATGAACAGTACCCTGCTTATGAATAGTACTCCGCATATGAATAGTAATCCACATATGAAGAATACCCCAACAGTAAAATTCAAGCCAATTTCCACACACACACACACACACACACACACACACACACACACACACACACACACATATATATATATATATATATATATATATATATATATATATATATATATATAGAGAGAGAGAGAGAGAGAGTCTTTCTCCGATGGATGCCCTTTTGACGGTTGCCCGTGGCAAGCCATTTTTTATAAATACAGAACAAATGTTTTTTTGTGTTGTTTAAACATTTCAATGGGCTTGTAAAAAACTCAACACATAATACATTTTTTTGCTATTTTAAAAAAATGGGTCAAATATATATCAATTTTACCCCTTTTTTAAAATAACCAAAAAAGGCATTTTGAGTTTTTTTTTTTTTTACAAATCTCCTCAAAATGCTTAAAAAACACAAAACAAATTATATTTTTTTATTGTATTTTTGAAAAAATGGTCCATTGCGGACATAATATATATATATATGTGTGTGTGTGTGTGTGTGTGTGTGTGTGTGTGCGTGCGTGTGTCATGCATGAAAAACAACTTGTACAAACCACCTAAGAAAAATCACAGGCCAGAGATAATGACATAAAAAAATCACAAACTCATTCACTTGTTTTATAGTTACGTGTTTTTATGAAGTTATACACACACACACACACATACATCAAAAAGAAAAAATTGAAGCACTTTAACAAACCCAAACACATTTACAACTGAAAAAAATTGCAGATCTAAATATCAACACAACTCCATCTTTAAAAGAAATGAAAAGCATAGTAAACCTTAGGACGAAAAATGGTGCTAGAAATAATTGTGAAACAGATTTGGGGAAGAACTATGTTAATTGGGGAGAGCTATAAAATTTTTAGGTGAAGAGAATGAAAAATGACACCGTTTTGGATCCAGTTGTGTCAATCTAGTTTTACATGTGTGAAGAGAACCAATTGATTTAACAGTTGGTTATCCTTTCACTTTGTTGTCCTTTCAATTTCTTTAATAAAAATATGGGATTACACATTAAAGAACGATTTGAATTTTAGTAAATTACATGGACTCACTGGAGAGAAAGATGAAAAGTCGTAACGTTAAATCTATTCGAATGGAAATGGTAGAAATTATTATAATTTATTAAGATAGACGTGTAATCACATATTTTCGAGACCACACACACACACACACACACACATATATATATATACACACACACACCAGCTTTCATCCCGTGCATCGGTGCATTATCAAAATATAATAGAATTTAATATTGTAAGTTATTTGCAAGAATGTATGTATTAACTATCGTATATAATTTGGAATATGAAAATTAAATCATTTCTCACAATTGAGCATGATATACGTAAATGTGGTCTCGTTTAGATAACCCATTGAGGAAAAGCCTTCCTCATAGATATCTTTGAAGAGATCTACCATCCACGAGAAGCCCATACCATTATACTCGTCCTAAGTGGTCTTGGGCTCAGAGACTACTCTAGATGGCCAGTGAGACAGTTATCTCATAAGGAATAGATGCATTAGACTCGACCAGTACCAGAGTCTGGCTCAGATGACACCAAAATGTTTCTTCAGCCATCTCGCTAGACTAGGATGCTGGTCTCAAATGGCTATCCAATCTCGTATCGACTTACCGAGTGATGTTAGACTATAATAGTCTCGACTGGTTGAGACTGACAAACTCAGACATCTAGTTTACATATAGAAAACATGATAGGGGTATTTTGGGCATGTCCTACTAAATTGTTATAGAGGATAAAATAACCACGTGAGGAGAATGTTCTTCACCATAGCTTATATGCTCATTTCTACAGCTACCATACACTCATTGGTCCAGCCTTTTGTCAAGCATTGGGCGCATTCTTGGGGGTGACATTGCGTACCCCTAAGCTTAAAAAGAGACATTTTATCTTCTTCTTAATCATATAATAATTATAAAATGTAATGTTACTCTATAAAATTATAGAGAGAATGAGAAAAGAGTGTATACCTCTTATGGCAGTTTATGCCTTATTATAGTGAAAACACTATTCACTTTGCATAGTGGATGTAGACCAATGGCCGAACTACTTATATTTTATGTTATATCATCTTAAGATCTCATCTCTTCCAGTATTTACTTTTGTTTTTATTGTTTCCTCCATTATTGTGTAAGCTCAAAACCAAGTTGAGTCATTATGATGATATCCAACATCATCATTTTGGCACCGTCTGTGGGAAGAGACTGTGTTTTTTTTCCATACCAGCTTCAACTCTTTGTTTCTTATCTCTAGTGGTGATTTAGGTCCACCATTTCTGGAACTGAATCACTATTAAAGGATCTTGAGTTGGGAGGTTCATCAGCTTCTCTGAGTCATCCTATTTCTGAGTTTTACCCTTTTTCTTTACTTTTTCGCTGTTATTGTTATGGGTTATAGATAGCTTCACATCCATCGTCAAATGTCGAGGAAATTTATATCCAATCACCATAAAAGTCTGAAATAAATGATGTGGCAGCGGCGATCAGGTCACTTGTGGCTAGACAACAAAAGATGAAACACCATTACTTGGCCTTTAGCCAAGACATTATAAGCCGAATACCAGATGATCTTACCATCAATATCATCACTTTGGTCACCAGAGAATCCATGTAACTGTAAGTCGGGGGACCACCCCCAGCTCCTAGTAAAGAATTCTGGCATAACCTCAGGCGTTGAGAGATCATCGACCCATTTTGGCTCCATCTCGATAAGGGGGTCCAAGAGTACCCATGGGACTTAGCAAGTGAAGAGGAGGACTCTTGGGAGAGGTATGAGACATCGAATACCTCATATCGTCCAGGGGACACCCCATCTCCAACTCGCTAATAATAAATTGTTCAATACACCCCTCAAAGTTGTCAGAAAGGTAGCACGTTCGACAGGCTAAGTAAAGGGTCAACTTTTATTTGTCTCTGCCCAAGAGGTGGTGAAAGTCAAGAAAATATCTCGTATAATGTTGGGGGCACGCACGCCACTGGTTGTCCCAATGAGACTTGGTCGAGATGACATCAAGAAAGGGTGGAATAGATAAGTTCATAGCAAGTAGAGGCATCCGAATAGGGAGCCGGCCTACGAAGCCACTATTGCAGTAGAAGGAGTAGGTGATAATATGGTCCTGGAGGATAAGCCTTGGAACATCTCAATCCAAAGCTTGAAAGACAAGATCGATTATCTCATTAAAAGCTAAGTACCAAACCAATGAGGGTACATGGAGGGTTCCCCTTTTGTACCAAGAATATTCATCTATCCATATCTCAACAAGTTCAAACCTCCAACCGTGATTCCTAAGTATGATGGGAGTACAAATCCTATTCACTATATTGAGATATATCAGTCTCCTACTAACATTCATTCAACCCCGAATGAGATGAGGTGGTGGGAGTTCTCTACCAGTCTTACTAGAGCTTCTTATGTATGGTACACCGGCCTGCTGAGAGGATCTATAAAGAATTTTAAGCAATTAGTAGAGATATTCATTCACAACTTCTATTTCGGCATAAAGCTGTCCAAATGTGTGACTCACTTGATAAATGCTATGTAGGGGAAAAATGATCCTCTAAGGGATTATATTTCTTGGTTCAATAGAGAAAATTAGATATTAAAGATTACGAAGAGAATATTTCCATATCCCCCATTAGTGGGCTTCAACTGGGAATGCTTTATTAGAATATTTATAAAAATCCTTCAAAGTCCATGATAGAATTTATGGATAGGTCCGGGAGGATCATGAATGTGGAGGAGGACATGGAATCTAAGAGAGGAGACCAAAAAGAGATCGGCGATAGGAAGTCTGGCCAAAGCAGCGTCGAGATAAAGAAAAAGGCAAATAAGGGAAGAAAAAGTCTTATAACGATAAATTTGTTAAATGCACTCCGCTGATAGTTAGTTTAAATCTGATTCTGAATGAGATAAAGGATGACAAAGAGCTTAAACGGAAAGAAAAATTAAGAGCTCCCCCTCACAAGAGGGACAAGAGCAAATGGTGCGAGTTCCATCCGGATCATAACCATACGACAGAGTAATAATTTACTTTAAAGGACGAGATTAAGAAGTTGTTAAAATGGGGGAATCTATTGAAGTACGTTAATAAGAGGGGGAGACGAGACAACAACAGAAAAAGATAATTCTCGCCAAAGGATAATAGACCCAAAAAGAAGGAGGTGAAAGTAAACAAAAATGATTCGGAGTCAGATGATTGTGACGAAGATGACCTAGATATTCCTGCCAAATCTTCAGTAGTTAAAGGTAACCTTCGTATGATTTCTTTTAATGTTAAGATGATATGTGGAGGAATGGAAAGTGGAGTAACTGACCCAGTATATAGAAAGTCTCATATGATTGAGGCCAAGGCAATGCCTAAGAGAGTGGAAGTTAATATGGTCGAGGCCAAGTTTAAACTAAGAAAGTTAAAGAAATTTAATATGGAGAGTCTCGTGGTAGTATTTTCCTGGTAGGATTTCATGGGGATTTTAACCCCACACGATGATTCCTTCGTCATCAGTACGTAGGTACACGATTATAACGTGACTCGTATTCTAATGGATGGGGGAAGTTCGATCGACGCCATGTTTTGGGATTATTTCTAAGAGATGAAGCTAATAAAGAAGAGACTCATCTCTTATCATCACCCATTGAATGGGTTCATTGGAGAGAAAGTCCACCCAATGGGAGTCTTTGAAAGGGATATTTGCACGGGAACCTAACCGAGATGCTTAACCAGGAAAATCGATTTTTTTATGATGGAAGAGAATATCTTCTCGGCCTGTAACATCATTCTAGGGAGGGTATCACTGAAGGAGTTTAAAGCCATTCCTTCCACCTTAAACAAAATAATGAAATCCCCAACTCTTTATGGGGTAGAGGAATTGAATGGTGATCAGGTGGAAGCATGTGATTTCTACTTCAACTAGGTAAAAGGGAGGGAGGCCCATAAGAGAAAAATGACCTTGTATAATATTAACACTCTTAACCCAAGCGATGAGCAGAATCTAAAAAAAGGAGAGCCTATGGAAAATTTAGAATATATAGTCCTCAATGAGGATGAACCGAGAAAAAATGTCCAAATAGGTCCATCCCTCAAGCTAGAAATAAAGAAAGAGCTTATTGAGTTGTTAAAAAGAAGGTAAAATGTGTTCACGTGTAACCACAATAATATGTTAGGGATTGACCCTGAAGTTGTCTTCCATCGGCATAACATAGACGAGATAATAAAACTAGTGAAACATGGAAGATGAGCCTTCGCAAGAGACAAATACGAAGTTATACAAGAACAAGTAAGGAAGTTATAGACTGCAGACTTCATCCAACGTTATCATAGTGCCCAAATAGAACGAAAAGTGGAAGATTATTGTAGACTTCACTGATCTTAACAAAGTTTGTACAAAGGATAGTTTTCCTTTGTCGTGAATCGACCAAATGGTGGATAATATAGATGACCATGAACTCATGAGTTTCATGGATGCTTATTCTTGGTACAATCAGATCTCATTGTATGAAGGGGATGCCGAGAAGACAAAGTAATTGATTGCTACAAATTAATGTTGTTCGGTTTGAAAAATGAAGGGGATAACTGCCAAGGGTTAGTTAACAAAATGTTCAAAGACTAGATTGGGAAAATAATGGAGTTTTATGTGGATTATATGCTAACAAAAAGTCTAAAGGTAGAGAGTCATGTTCCCGATTTGGAAAAAACCTTCAATACCATGGATCAATATAAAATGAAGTTAAATTTGACAAGTGTGTGTTAAGCGGTGGAGCAGAAAATTTCTTGGGATTCATTGTAAATCATAGGAGTTATAAACACCACATTTTAGGACCCCATAAGTCTCTCATTTGGTCCCTAGCATCTCCCCATGTCACTATAAACCCTAGGTCGCACTCCGAGTACCGATCTAGAGGCCACTGAGTGCTCCCGGGCCCCGATTTGACCCCAATTAACCTCACCTTCAGAGCTAAAGATCTTTGAATCTTTTAAGGGCACTAAAACCCCTTTTCAACGGTCCATCCCATGCACGAAAATGGCATAACCGTTTCGATGAACTATCAATTTTCTCCTAAAAATTGATCCGGAGGCCACCGGGCGCTCTCGAGCTCTATTTGACCAAGGTTAACTTTTCAGCTCGAATGAGACTGATTGAATCTCCGAAGGTCATACCCTTTTTAATGGATCACCTCATGCGCGATTCGGACCTACGATACGAACGAACGATCCGTTTTACTCCGAGAGGTCACTGGGTCCACCCCAGGCGCGATTCAGATCAACAAATTATGTTCTATGACCGTTTTTCTAGGCAAAGCTGCACGAGACAGTCAATTGGAAGGTCCAGATCCCTGCTTATCGACAGTGTGTCTAGGATCACCTTCCAATAGGCAGGATAATGAAAGTGATGATCGGCAACCCCCTGACCCTATAAAAGGAGGTTATGACCTCACACTAGAAAACAGAACACTAGAGATCCGTCAGCATCAGTGATCTCAGCAACATTATCTCAAAATCAGTGAAGTTCCCCATGAGAAGTTCCATTCAAGCTTACATTCCCATAATTTTCATACCAATTTGGCAAAATCATATTCTCTCTCATCCAGCACCCATCTCACATTAAAGGGAGTTCATCCAAAATCAAAGATCAAGCTTAAAAAAAAGTTCAATTTCTTCGCGCTCTTTAAATTTCTTGTTTTTGCATTAATTTCATTAGATTCATAATCTAGTTCCTATTTTAGTTCATACACATTAATGTCTACATTTTTATTAGTATATTGCACATATTTTATTTTTAATAAGAAACCCCAAAACAAAAAAAAAAGGTTACGCCCATAAATTCCGAATGGAATTATCCATCACACTTTTTCAAAACCAAAAACACATTTTCTACACACATACATCTATAATAAAATTCCGTTCAGATTTATGGGACAAACCCCACCCCCATGCCGCATTCTAACTACGTGGACTTTGATGCCTTTATAGGCTACGTAGGTGTTTCAGATTAAAACCTGAGACTCGAGTCTCATTTTCCAATTTTCTCAATTTCACAAATTCCCCAATTTTCTTAAAAATCTCCCATTTTCACATTTATCATATTCTTGCATTATATAGTATGCTTGTTTGCGTTTCATCCAACATGTATTATCGTTTCATAATAACGATTAACATCGCGATAAACACACAAATCGTATTTTTTATATATATATATATATATTTGGGAAAATTCCTATGTATGAACTCACTCTACCTTTCCCATGGTATGAGTTGAACGATTCCAATCTCCATTACATATACACACGCACACACTTCACGAAGAAATAAAGGAATATATAATACTAGCCCATGAGAGATCAAGAGGGCGGAATGGGAGCCTAACACCTTTCCATTTCGTAACTTAGTCCCGAACCTTCGATCTATTGGTTTTGTATGCATGAGTTTGTCTTTGATGCCGCACTCTCGAAGCGGCAACATGTTATTTTTCCTGTTTTGTGCAAAATAGGTTGGCGACTCCATCTCCTTACATTTATCCCACACCGACGACAACTGAAGTGCCCCGAAAAAGGGCGCGAGACCACAATCTTTCGAGGGATCCTTCAGCCCCTTCCCCTCGAATATTTTCCCAGGATGGCCATAGTCGTGACTCCCCTAGGGACTATTTTACATAATAGGGATAGACTCTGTTTATATGGTTTTTTTTTTCTTGTGTGCATATGCACCCATCTATATATTCCCCTTTTCTCTCCCAATTTTTTGTACATACACACCTCATGCTTATGCCACTACTCACATACTGGTAGAAACTCTCCATGTACACTTCACACCATGTACACCTAGGGTCACATACACCACTTAGAAATCTATGCTTAGGTGTCATTAACACACACCTACACTTGTATATATCCACATTCACTTACACTTATCACACACCACTTGTAGTTGATCCATGCTTAGGTTCACTACCATACACTCACTTGTAGATAATCACAAACCACTCACTCTTACATATCCATGCTTAGTATTGATTTATTTCTTGAACATCCTTCCCCTGCTTGGTGTGATGCTCATCAATAAAGATACTCTCTCCATAAGATACTAATCAAGAATCATGCATGATACACATAACATCACTAAAGATCATTGCTATTGACCAAATTTTGTCCTGTAACTGGGGGGCACTTCGTGATGGGCACTGGTCTGACAGGTAGCAATTAGCCTAAGCGATATGAGTCTCACCTTCCGTTGGCCAAGTACCTTCGATGTATATCAAACGGTTATCCCGCAAGGTACCGCTTGACCGAAGTCATGATGGGAGGTATATCGCAAGGAACTCATTCACGTACGTCGAGTATATCGAATTCGCTGTCATACGTACTGTCGCCACGAGGTATATAGGGAGGAAATTCACGTACACTCAGGTATATCAAATGACTTATCCACACATACCGATTTCCCTCAAAAGAAAAGACATATATTATGGAAGTCATGCCAAAGGGGGAACCCTTCCAATTAACCTAACAACTGCATACCCGCATATAGGTGACAAACCTAGGACACGCATATTTAGTTTGCCAGTTTCAACCCGAAACTCTGTCGAAATTTCGGGTCGGCATGCCACCCAAATTTTTGCGCATTTTTTAAAATGGGACTCTACCCACGAGCCTAGTAACGAGTCCAACCATAGTTTTTACATATTCTTCAAACCTAATTTTTTCCAGGCTCGGGTCCCATCCAGCATATCTCTTTTTGCATTTAGGTAAACCTAATAAGTGAGAACCTAGTAAACATAATAATAATCATGCTGAGACCCGTCTCTCGCTTTTCATTCTTTCTTTTTCCAAAAAGTGTCCAAAAACATTTTCCCTCTTTTACCAGAAAAAACATTTTGTCCTCATCTTTTCCAAAAAAAATGTGTTAAAAATGTGTTTTTCCTCTTTTTCAAAAATAAAATCCCAATTCATTCTCCTTCTCAGGTTGATCTCATACCCTTGGCCTATCTCCCTATTAGCTACAGTCTTCGGCCGAACCGCCCTGAAGCTCCGTCACTCCTCTTACTTCCTCCGAGTTTGAAATTTGTCCACTTTCTATGGAGAACACCGATCAAGTACTGAATGTGAAACCAAATTTGTTAATAGTTTTAGCTCAACTAACTGTCAAGATTAACAACCATCAAATCAAAGTTCATGATATGCAATGAAATTGGGTCCCTAATCCCGAAGAGCCTGATGTCCTCTTCCCTCACACTATCGGTTCACCTACACCCGAGCATATTTGGGTTCCCAAGAAATACTAGCATGCTCCATGTGCTCCTCCTACTAATGGGCCGCCGTCATCCCAGCTTCATATGCTAAATCTTTCCCATCCAGGGACTAACTTATCCGTGACCATTGATCCGAAGGAGGAAGAATTAAATAAAGTCAAGGAAGACCTCAAGATGTTAACTAAGAAATTATACCAAGTCAGACTCTCTGGGAATTATATGGACTAAATCGATATGTCTCCATATCCTAAATCCAGGTTACCAGAAAAGTTCAAGATGCATAATATCGAGAAATTCGGGGGTAGTGGACCTCCAATTGTTCATCTCCAAAATTATCATCGATCCATAACTAGCCTAGGGGATTTCAAGGAAATAATGGCCCAAATGTTATAATAGACCTTGAAGGATAGCGCTCTCCGTTGGTTCTTATCTTTCGAAGAGTCCAGAATCCGTAATTGGGAAGATGTTGCCTGCAAGTTCATGTCACAATACAAGTACAACGAGGAGTTAGAGGTTATCTACCATAATTTATAGTTACTCAAGCATAATCAAGGGGAGTCAGTAAGTAACTTTATATCAAGGTGGAGAGAGAAATCATCCACCATGACTAATCGGCCTTCCGAAGAGGAACATGTCAGTATCGTGAAAAAGAACTTCTTACCCCATGTTCGGGCAACGATGGGAGGATAGTATTACCCTCATTTTTTATCCCTCCGAGAAGTAGGAGTGGAGATCGAAGAAGGTCTGGCCAAAACAGAGATCAAACCAAAGAAATAATTTGGATAATTCACTCTTATAAAGTTTGTAAAGCCTGCCAATAGCGCAGTTTCCACAATCAACAACATCTTTTAGCCTGTTACTTCATGGCACCAGAAAGACACTCTAACCCAGTCCGAAAAGAATACACCGAGCTTCACACTCCCTTTTCTAAAGTTTACCACACCCTCTTGAGCCGAATCATCCATTACCAATCCCACTTCCCAAAAATTTCAAGCTAGATGACCATTGTGACTTCCATCAAATCCCCGGTCATACCACCGACCAATGTTTTCACTTTCGAAATATGATCCAAGGACTGATTGATCCGGGCCAGCCAATCCTAAACCAAACACTACCCATAATCCACTCCATAATCATGCGAATGCCATAATCCTAGAAGAAAACCCAGAATTTGATACATCTACCCAGATCATACCAAGTAAATCACCAATTATACTCACATACTCTCCCACACCTCTCCAAACATGCCCATACTTTCCCTTACATACTAATAGCTTTACCGATCAGGCCTTATCACTCCTGGTGAGCATGCATCTCTATATGCACCCATTCTGGAGGTAAAGACATGGAACTGTCAGAACTTTTGAACCAACTCCTAAAGTTTGGGCTGAAATTACCCCCCAGCTGATTGTCAACTGTCAGAGATTCAGTATGTTGTTCTTAGAAACTCGAAAATGGGCCCGTGAGTAAGAAAATTAGGTGTTACTGACCGATGAAGCCAGTTTAGATGATATGATCCAAATAATGGTGGATTTATTCTGGCAGACTGGTGATGTTTGTAGTGTGTCCAAGTTACTCGATGCTTTGAAATTACAAGGGCATCAGTCCTTGCACTTTCACATCTCCCCACCGAATGGGAGGACTTATATGAAGAGGCTGTTGAAGTCATGGAATGTATCAACTTTTCATGAAAAAATAATATCGTTACCACCGGATGGGGGGACGACTTCAATGATTTAGAAAAGGTTAGTTCGATAGTCAGTATGTGTGGGATGATTTCATTTGAGGAATTACTAGGAGAGATCAATAGGGTGGATGAATAACCTGATATCGATGAAGAAACATGATTTTTATTTTTCCTTCCATCTGTGAACCACATGACCAGGTCAGGAAGACATTACTGAATCACAGGCCTACAACCATCAGCGAGCGATAAAGGGAAGGGTGACGAGAATCTTCCTATGTCGGAAATGACCCTCGAGGAAAGCAAGATCCTCGACCAGTTAAAGAAAACCCAAGCCAATATCACTATATGAGGGTTTTTTATGTCTTCCCAACTACACCGAAATGCCCTGATCAAGCTACTCATGGGACCCACAGTTCCTCCCTCAACCACACTAGAAGAAGTAGTGAAACAAGTTGGATCCTTGAGTTCTACTAGAATGGTCTCCTTCTCCAAAGAAAAAATCCCCAAGATTGGTCTAGACCACAAATATGCCCTCAACATCTCTGTCAAAGTCATGGGGAAAACTGTTCCACTTTCTCTTATCGATAATGGATTAGCTCTTAATGTTTGCCCGTTGAGGACCCTTAATTATTTGGGATTGAAAGTGAGTGACCTTACTCCAACCTCTTCCACTGTACATGACTATGATAATACCCGCCAAGAGGTAATGGTATCTATAAAGCTTGCAATAGGGACTGAACCTATAAATCTTGTTGTTGAATTCCAAGTCATCGATATCCCAACCTGTTTTAATCTGCTGATTGGATGACCGTGGCTCTATAGCATCAAGGGGTGTCTTTTTATAAACTAAAATTCTTTGCCAATAGGCAGGTCATCACCATCTTAGGAGATGACGATAACATCGAGAATACAAGAACTAGTAATCCAGTATTTGAACTACAATACAGGACAAATGATATGCTTATGTCAGGTTTTCGGATTGAACCACTTCTACTCCCAGTAGGGGATAATTTCAAAGATAAGGTTTGCTCAGAATATAACCCCCATGGAAACGTTAATTCAATCCAGATGTTCAAAAACATGCACTTTATGCTCGGATTAGGGCTAGGAAAAAGACAATAAGGGATACTTGTTGAAGAAGGCCTTTCCTCCCTGTGGCTTGGGCTATCAATCATCTGAAGAAGAACTCAGAATGATTCGTCAAGATCGACTGAAGAGGAGGTCAAAATGCCCCAAAACTGTATTGGGAGGCTCCCTAAGTGGAAGATTCATCTGAGAGGGTAAAGATTTCCCCTTATGCGGCTTCCCCAAACCATGGTATGACCATACAGATAAAAAGATGAAACTAGGATTGGACATCTTCTTTCAAGATAACTACCCACGGGCTGAGAGTTCCAGGCATCGTGTACAACCGCTCACTGAGGAAACCATAGATTCAGAGGAAAGTGACTCCAAGGATTTTTTGATTTACAGACACTCGTGCTAGCACTCTGAGTGGTCCACTCAGGGGATACCTTGATGGAACTATCCCATCTGATCAAAGTTGTTGATGCACCTCTCCTCGACTAGCATATTGTACTAGTGCCACCTGTTGACATTTAACCTAACCCTGATGTTTATCCAATTTCCCCCTCTTTAGTTGTTCCTCCTAACTCTGATGTAATAAAAATCTCTTTCGATGAGGTCCTCAATGCTTTTTTTCCTATCAATGAAATAAATGAAGATTTTGAGTATCTTGTTGTGGCTTAGATTAATTGTCCTGATTACTAATCAAACTCTTGATGATGATGATTTTACAAATGAAAAATTCTTAACTGGTCTAAATAAGGTTTATAACAAATAACATAATCGCGTTCAAGTTAATGAAGGTGAAACTGTTGTTATTAATCTCGGTTTTAGTAGCCAACTGCGTGAGATTATGATAAGGGCCACCCTTAATGAGCATGAGCGCACGCAAATTGAGGTATTAATAAAGGAATTTTTGGATGTATTTGTATGGTCCTACAATGACATGCCCAGTATCGGCCTTGAGATAGCTCAACACGAGATTCCAACTCTCACGAATGCAAACCGGTCAAAAATAAATTGTGAAATCTTAGCACCGAATAGTCGCTCAAAGTTAAAGAAGAAGTAGTCAAAAAACAGAACGTGGGATTCATTCATGTGATCGAATATCCCACATAGCTAGCCAATATCGTACCCGTACCAAAGTCAAGAGGTAAGATTTGCATGTGTGTCGACTATCGAGAATTAAACATTGCCTCTCCAAATGATGATTACCCACTACCCAATATCGACTTTATTATGGACAATATAGGCAGTCACGCTCTCAAGTCATTCGTTGATGGGGTTGACAGGTATAAATAGGTCAAGATGCACCATGATCATCAAGAGAAAACTTCATTCATCATCCCTTGGGGAACCTTTGCTACACTGTCATACCATTTGGTCTAAAAAATGTAGGGGCTACCTACCAAAGGGATGCCACAACCATTCTGGATGATCTGATATATAAGGAAGTCTAATTATAAATAGACGACATGATTATCCAGTCCAAGACTAGGGAGGGTCATGCTCTCGCTCTCCGAAAGTTCTTCAAGAGATTACGATAGTACCAGATGCACCTTAACCATAGAAATGTGTCTTCGACGTTACCAAAGGAAAACTCTTGGGATTAATGGTTAGTGAGAAAGGGATAGAAGCAGATCCTGCCAAGATGAAAGATATACTCAAGATGCCATTACCCCAAACGGATATGGAATTTCAGGGATTCCTTAGAAAATTATAATACATCATCCGGTTCATCAGCCAGTTGACTTCCATCTGTGAACCCATCTTCAAAATCCTTCGAAAGGATTTAACCAAGGTCTGGAACGAAGCTTACCAAGAAGCCTTTGACCGAATCAAGCAATACTTAACCCAACCTCTGGTACTCATGCCACCGCAGCCTGGCCTTCCCTTACTCCTATACGTAACCATAATTGATACTGCAGCTAGGGCTTTACTAGCCCAATACCTTCAAAAAAACCACAAAGAGAAGACCATCTACTATGTCAATCGTAAGTTGGCTGATTATAAAGTTAAATACACCGCCTTGGAGAAATCACGTGTCTCTCTTGTCTAGGTTACCCAAAAGTTATGGCACTACATGCTCACCTTTCCTATCAGACTTGTATCCCGAATGGAGCCTATCAAGTACTTTCTGGAGAAAACTTCCTTGTCCAATCGAATGGCCCATTGTTTGATGCTCCTAACTGAATTTGATATTACCTATGTCACACAAAAGGCCATGAAAGGAAGAGACATCTCTAACTACCTTATTGAATACCCCATGGAAGAGGTCGATGTCTGGATATTTGAGTTCCCAGATGAGAATATCCTACGTACCTCCCAAAAAGACCTTCGATGGAAAATATTCTTCGATGGCGTTGCCAACAAGAAAGGGTATGGCATTGGGATACTCCTCATATCCCCTGATGACTCTCATACTCCCATTGCCATCAAGCTGGATTTTTCTTGCACCAACAACATGATTGAATATGAGGCATGAACGACAGACCTCAAAGTTGCCCTCAAGAAAGGAATTCGATACCTCGATATTTATGGGGGTTCAACCCTCATCATTGTTTAAGTACTCATAAATGGAAAGTTAAGGATGAGAAACTCTTACCCTTCCATGCCCACTACGAATATTTAGCTTCCCAATTCCAATAAATCACCTTTCACTACCTACCCCGAACAAAGAATAAACTAGTCGATGCACTTAATAACTTAGCCTCCATAATTGACATGCCCTAAGGAATAACCATGGCCCCTTTCCTTGTCCAAAAGAAAGATAAACCAACCCATTACTACCACATTGAGATCATCACAGAGGAAGATCTTGAGAAAACCAACTGCTGGTACTATGATATTTGGTGCCTCCTCAAACATGGTAGGTATCCCCAAGGTTTTGATAAGAAAGATCGAGAAACCCTCCGCAGACTGGCTGCCATTACATTATCTGTAATAAAGCACTGTTCAAGAGAAACTTCGACGGAACCCATTTGCAATACATCGTAGGGGATAACATTTAAGAAATGATGCAGAAAATCCACAACGGGGAGTGCGAAACCCACATAAATGGATATATGCTCACTAAGAAGATCATCCGACAAGGATACTATTGGACTACTGTGGTTCCAGATTGCATAACCTACGTCTAAAGATGCCACAAACGCCAATAATTTTCCAACCAAAAGCACTTGCCATATGGGAATTGTATAATATGACCTCTCCCTCGCCATTCTCCATATGGGGCATTGACATCATAGGGAAAGTTGCACCAAAAGCATCCAATGGGCATGAGTTCATCCTAGTCTCCATTGACTACCTCACTAAATAGGTCGAAGTTGAGTCATACGCAACCCTGAATGCTAAGAAAGTGGCCAAATTCATCAAGAATAACATCATTTGTCAATATAGGGTCCCACACGAGCTAGTATGAGACAACGGGTTACACTTCGAGGCAGAAGTTACAGAAGTGGTCGATGAGTATGGAATTCAAAGACATAAATCTTCTTCATACCGACCTGAAACCAACGAAGCACTCGAAGTAGCCAATAAGAACCTTAAATCCATTATTAGTAAGATGACCGAGAGTTATCGAGATTGGGCCGACAGGATCTCTTATGCCCTTTGGGGCTACCGCACTTTAGTTCAAACCTATAATGGGGCTACCCCTTACTCTCTAGTCTATGGCATGGAAGAAGTCCTACCCGTGGAGCTGGATATCCCTTCACTGCGCATCATGCTAGAAAGAAAATTCAGCGAGGAAGACTGGCTCCAAAGCCGTCTCAATGAGTTGTCCCTCTTGGACGAAAGGAGGCTGAAAGCTCTATATCCCATACAAGGGTACCATCATCATGTAGCGCGATCATTCAACAAGATATTCAAGGATCGCGGTGTCGAAGAAGGAGACTTATCCCTTAATGAAATAGTAGAGCCCATTTGGGACCATAGAGCGAAATTCAAGCCCATTTGGAGAGGGCCCTACATTGTGAAGAAGGTCCTATCCGGCGGCACTGCTATGCTCATCGACCTTGATGGAGAAGAAATGGCGTGTCTAGTCAACCTAGACCATCTCAAGAAATTTTATCCCTAGTCTTAAATCTCGACGCGCTACGACTCTTCTCACCTCCCTTCTATTCTAAAAAAAGTCTTTATTACCCTATACTCAGAACTACGTGGGGCCTAATCCTCTAAAAAAAATTTTGCTTTCAAAAAATGAATTTCAAGAAATTTTCAAACCCCTCAGAGGTATCTAGGCAGCTCATCCGCCTTATATGATCATGACCCCTTTCTTTTTTCACAAATGAAATTCTATTTTTATCCCCGAGAACGATAGTTCATTTTAACATATACATGAACAAAAGGATTTTGTATGCCTTAGCGATCAATATAGATAATTCAAAATGAAAAACTCATCAAGAGGCACAACTAGATGATAAAAAACTCCTTTATTTCATTATTCAAAATTTAGGTATGATTACATCGACGTAGGGATTCAAACGACTTCCCTTGTCAGCCTACTCCTACCTTCCTAAATACAAAAAAATAAAAACAATCCCCACTACTCCTAAAAATCACCCTCTAATTATTCCCACATTATAACCCTCAAATTATTTCCAAACACAGAGCCACACCCATTACAAAAGATCCACAAAATTCTGCCCGCAGCTGCCAGAGGAAACTACCCCATCATCACCCACATCCTGGGGTCCCCAAACTTCCCCTGCCTAAATGGAGTGTCGTAGACGCTCCATAGAGCGATAAGCCCGGACTAGCTTGGGGAAAACCACAATGCCTCCATCCATGGTGTCAGATATGACAAACCACCATTGCCCAGTACCCACATCTAGCATCATGGCCACTACCTTCTTCCACAACCACTTCATATAGTCCCCAGAGATGTGTCAGACTCTACCCACAAATTAGGACAGGCTTGTCGACGGACGACAATTCTCCCATAAATAATCAAGCTGCATACGCACACGCTCTGTCAGGTCCTCCACAGGAAAGAAGTTCAGTGTTCGCAGTGTCACAATTTATTCCCAACCAAATTAACACAACAATCGCCACAAAAAGTAAAAAGAGGTATGACTAAGGCCTACTAACCGAACATATTGGTACTCCTCGAGTTCCATAATGGGAAGAAACTCCTCCCACCAAGGCACTGACCAACGCAAGCCTCGAGCCCCATGCTGTACGAACTAGTTCTCCTAGCTCTCAATGTCCAGACCTATGCTAATAAAATAGTGTGAGAAAAAGTTTGGCTCCATCGACAAAGGATACTTAGGTGGGACCACCATACGGAACCTCTCTGATAGCCACATGAACAGCATTATAGTCTACCCCTTAGAAAGTCGGAATGACCTTCCCGCCAGGCATCCCGACCATTCAAAGTATTCGCCAATATCACCACCGAAGGATTGTGACAGTACGACATCCAGGAAATAATATTAGAAAGTTGGGGGTCCATCAGTACTTCCCCAGTTACCAACAACAGTTTTGAAACCAGGCCTAGAATAACGACCCTAGCGTGACCAGCATCACCGACATCCCATAAATGCACAAAATGCAACACCACATGAAGAGAAACCATTCCTCTTATGACCAACGACCTCGCTGCTGAAGGTGAAATGTGGAGAAATCCCGCCAACATCTCCCTAGGGAACTGGGAAAACTCAGGAATAGTCACTGTAACGATGGGATTTATCCCCAATGTGGAAAAAAACTCTTTATAGTTTGGATAGATTTCTTCTAATCCGAAGCAAAAAACATGGTCTTTGGGGTACCGGAATTCTTCGACTTCCATCAGCATATTCCACTCTATGGGTCGGTACGCTACAAAGAGACTTGCCTCATGTTGAAAGCGCCGTAGTCAATACTGTAGGAACATGTTGCTTCCAAGGTTTTGAGGTAGTTCGTAAACTCAATACTACTAGGAAGATCCATATCACAAAAGAAGAAGAAAGTGATCAAAGAAGGATATAAAGGAAAAATAATGTGGAAGTGTGAAGAAAAGCTCCATCCACACCCCTATTTATACTTGAAAACTCTCAAGCAAAGATAAGAAACCCTGCAAAAATCGGAGAAAAACTTACCCCATCAAGTACCAAGCAATTGAAGAAAGTGCAATCAAAGCCTTGGGTTGATTGGATTGGATTGATATGACGATAGGAATGACAGGGGTCATGCCGATCGGTAACCCCCTATTTTTGGGAAATCCCCTTTTTTCCTCTTTTGTCAAAGTCGAAAAACCTAATAAAAGTAATTTTTATCTTAATGGAATTTCAAATTTACTTATCCTTATGTTTTTACTTATCCTATTTTAAAATAAAATCCTTCTCAAATCATTTTTAATTATTTTTACGGTCCCATCAGAAAAGTAAAAAGAGCATGCGCATTAACCACTAAAACCAAAAATTCACAAAGACGTTCATTTCACTTGCATAGATATTTGTCGTGTTACATCAGTGTTGCAGGAAAAGAAAACAAGAAATACTACGTGACGCAGTTCGATCCCAATTCTCTCTCTCTCTCTCTCTCTCTCTCTCTCTCTTTATTCATCTACAAACTCTCTCCCTCTATCTTCTTTCTCTCTCTTCTCTCTCTCTAAGAGACTCCCTCCCTGCGGCGCGCCCTCTTCCCTCTACAATAAGACGATGTGCCATTACTCCCAAAGCTCGACCCTTCCTCAGACGCGGCAGACGACACCAAACAAGAAGGAACTAGAATCGCATCCTTAATGTGGGCAGTCGTCGAAGATATCCAATCCTTAATATTACTCAGCCAAGTGGTGGACACCTGGATGTGCTGTAAAAGAAAACAGAAAGAGCAAATCAGTCAGTCTGAGGCAAAGGAAGAAATCAAGAAATCAAAAGACAGAGGAAAAAAGTATACCTAAGGTCGAAAGACCTCCTCTGTCAAGCCCAACTCCTCTAGGTCTATCACATTAGGACGGTGCAGCATACGCACTGACTTTTCCATCTACCCGTCGAATGTTGTAACCAGACGAGAATAGCAGTACAAAGGGAGCCTCCAAAGTCATAGCATCCACTGATGTCGTAGCACCATCAGCACTGTGGGAGGACCCCACCTGTCGACTCGAGCCCATGCGAGGAAGAGGCATCACGTCATATATGATGAGTGGCATCAAATAGCTTAACACAAAGTCCATATAATCATACATAACTGTCGTGTCGGTATATGAGGAGTAAGGCTCGCCCATTATTGCTGCCACCCGGGCACCGTTCGACATCTCCCGCACCCTCTCATGAACATTGGGGGTTTCGTCGGTGGCACCGCGACCTCATCCTCCACAATCTATCTGACTACTCTCTCCTTGAGATACTAAGAATATCCAAACTCGTGAGCCAACAGACGCCGCATCTGCACATGTCGCCCAGTCACCCCCATATGCTGGATAGTCGTCCCCCATGGATAAAAGGTCGCCTGCCAATTCCCTAGAAAGAAAAAAAAGATCAATATCAACGAAAGATCATCAAGGGAAAGACAGTCTCAAGGAAAAAGGGGACTTACTCGCTCACTCATCAGGCCATTCAAAACCTGACGCACCGTCTCCAAAAAAAAGGGATTTCTTCGATTGGCAATTGGATTTCTGCCACCGATATATCCAGAAGAAGTACCTAATAGACTCATCCTTCAAATTTATGAATTGGATGTTAAACCCAATTACCTTATAGAACCACATCTGCAAAGCACAAAGGGTCAACATTTATGAAATCAAGAATAAAACGCATGAAGGAAAATGGGAATGCATAAAGGAAAATGCGAAAAATGAAGAATACCTCAAGAAAATAAGTGGCTCCAGTACAAGTTTACCGATAGCACCGACTGAATGCATAAAGAGAATAATAAAGGGTCGCCAAGGTCAGGCTCCCCCAGTCATAAAGATAAATGTTCGAAAACACCCTCAAAAATGGAAAAAACCACAAGTGCACGACGTCGACACTGTTCGCCACCAGAAAACCCCCCAGCACCAGGAAAATGAACAGACGAGCCATTTGGCATACCTGACGTCCGTTGCTCTGATCAATCCTCCTCCTCAGCCACAACTCCCTAAAAATAGACAAACGAAGGAAGTGCCCAGAAACCACCCTCTCCATATTACCCAACGTCGTTGTCACCGCTTTAGCGTCACCCCCAGTGTCCTATCCACCTCAATCTTTGTACCCTCATAATCCATCCCCAGCAGGTGATGCACATCTATGGGAGTCACCGTCATCTCCCCAAACCGAAAATGAAAAGTGTGGGTGGTGTCCCACCACCTTTCCCCTAGAGCGCAAAGAATAGCCATAGAATCGAGCGTCTCATCCAGAGAAGACGTTAGTCTCCCAAAACCAGCTGATGACACCATCCAACGCACCATAGATGGAAGGTGCTCCTAAAAATCCTTAAGCCCCGTCGTCCCTTGAGCATGCATAGTCTACATAGAAACATCAGACTGTCAAAAGTGAGAAGCAAAAGAAAAACCTTTGTCAAGTTCAAGAAATAAGGAAATCTCGTCAAGAAAAAAAGGGAAGAGAATACCAAAAGTCATCAATACTTACATAGACATTATCGTTCACCACCCTAGAAGAGCGATGACACGAAGACTCAGACAAGAGAGTCTGATCATCCGCCACTGACTCGAATGAGTCAAAAACATTTTCGCTGTCCAAAGCAAGGGGCACCATAACCCTCCATTCCAAGCCTGCCCAATCTCCAGCATTAAGCCACGTGATGTGTGTTGATCTACTTGAGAACTCAGCCATCTCTTGACTTTGGAATGTTTGAATGATTCACATAAGGTAATTGCAGGAGAAGGCAAGTCGAAAAGCTGTGAAAAATGAGGAGAATCCACCCCCTTTTTATAGGAGGCTAATGGGCCTGTCGATCGGCATCTCCTTGCCACCCACCGATCGATACTATCCCTCCTCCTACTCGAGGTACCCCAAAAGATAGTGCCACTGCTGTTTGGCACCCTTATATCTATGTCGATTGACACCCCCCTTTGAAATTTCATACAAAAAGACCAAAAAATGCTAGAAAATTCCGAAATATCCCCGAAAAATTCCCAAAATTCCAAATGGATTTGATAACCTTGTCCACCAAGAATAACATTATTACCACACTCATTTCCCCGAAAGAACTCTTATCTCCCCCAGCAGAATTCTCGAAATCAATTTCATGTCTCCCCAGCAACGTCTCCAAAGGACACCACAAAATTCAAAAATTCCCCGATTGAGAAACGTCCAACCCTTGGATCATTCCCTCTTCCCTAACAGAACCTAAAATCAAATGCTTTCCCAAATCCCTAGAAGAACTACAAAATACGTATCCCCAGTGGAGTATCCAAATTTCCCTGAGAAACTTTAGCCCGCAGAATTGGCTTCGACCCGCAAAATTGGTCGCTTCTACTTAAGCCCCCTAGAATTGACTACGACCCGCAGAATTGGTCGCTTCTACTTAAGCCTACAGAATTGACTTTGACCTACATAATTTATCTCTTCTACTTAAGTCCGCAAAATTGTCTTTGACCCACATAATTGGTTACCCCTATGTAAAGACGCAGAATTGGATTCAACCTGTAGAATTAGTCACCTCTACTTAAACCTGCGGAATTGGTCGCTTCTACTTAACCCCATAGAATTGCCTTCGACCCGCAGAATTGGTCTCTTCTACTTAAGCCCATAAAATTGGCTTCAACTCGCAGAATTGGTCGCTTCTACTCAAGACCGCAGAATTGGCTTTGACCCGCTAAATTGGTCACCCCTACTTAAACTCGCAGAATTGGTCACCCCTACTTAAGCCCACGGAATTGGCTTTGACCCACGAAATTGGCCACCCCTATTTTAAGCCCGCAGAATTGGTCACTCCTATTTAAGCCCGTAGAATTAGCTTTGACCCGCAGAATTGGTCACCCCTACTTAAGCCCTCAGGATTGGCTCTGGCCCGCAGAATTGTTCGCTTCTACTTAAGACCGTAGAATTGTATTTGTCCCACAGAATTGTTCACCCCTATTTAAGCCCGTAAAATTGGCTTTGACCCGCATAATTGGTCACGCCTATCTTAAGCCCGTAGAATTGGTTTCGACCCACAGATTTTGTTTCCACATCGGTCACTCCCTACATTTGACATCAGTCCTCAGAATTGGCCATCCCAAGCATCCCCTTAGGTCCTCAGAATCGACCTCGACCCTCTGAACTAGTCATCCTCGGTCCTTAGGTCTGCAGAACCGACCTCTATCATGTGGTGTCTATTCGATGGCTTTCAATTTTCCAAGCTCAATCGTCAAGGAGATATGTATACACCACATTCTAGGACCCCTTAAGTCTCTCCGTAGGTCCCTAACACCTCCCCATTTCACGAAAAATCCTAGGTCGCACTCTGAGTGCCAATCTAGAGGCCACTGGGCGCTCTCGAGCCCCGATTTGACCCCAATCAATCTCACCTTAGAGCAAAATATCTTTGAATCTTTGAAACAAGCTAAAAACCCTTTTCAACGGTCCACCCCATGTGTGAAACGGCATAATCTTTCAGACGAACGATCAGTTTTCCCTCGAAATTGATCCGGAGGCCATTGGGTGCTCTCGTGCTCCGTTTGACCAAGGTCAGCTCTTCAGCCCAAATGAGATTGAATGAATCTCTTAAGGGAATGGAATACCCTTTTTAATGGTCTACCCCATGCGCAATTCTGACCTACGGTATTGAAGAACAATCAGTTTTACTTCAAGAGGTCATCGGGCACTTCCAAGCCTTAGTTGACCTAGGTTAGCTATCCGAACTGAGCCAAACTCTTTTGAATGTCAAAGTAAATCTCCTAAACTTCCCAACTCTCCACCCCGTGTGTGATTCTAACTTATCATACGGACAAATGATCCATTTTCATCTGATGATCTCCCATCCAAAAGACCGATGCGCGCTTCTGATGCACATTTTACCCAAAGTCATCTCCCAGATCTGGGAGTATCCTAAGGAATCTTAAAGGTCTCTGAAATACCTTTCTAACGGTATGACCCGTACATAATTCGAATCAACAGATTATTTTCTACGATCCTTTTTCCAAGAAAAGCTGCACGAGACTGCCAATTGGCAGGTCCAGATCTCTGCATATCGGCAGTGTGTCTGCGATCACCTGTCAATAGGTAGGACAAGCGATGTATCGATCGATAACCCCCTGACTCTATAAAAGGAGTTCATGACCTTACACCAGAAAACAGAACACCAGAGATTCATCAGCATCAGTGATCTCAATAACATTCTCTTAAAATCAGTGAAGTTCCTCATGTGAAGTTCCATTCAAGCTTACATTCCCATACTTTTCATACCTAATTTGAAAAAATCATATTCTCTCTCATCCAACACTCATCTCACATTCAATGAAGTTCATCCAAGATATCAAGCTTCAAAGAAGGTCCAATTTCTTCCCTCTCTCTTTAAATTCCTTGTTTTTGTATAAATTTCATTAGATTCACAATCTAGTTCCTACTTTAGTTCATACACATCAATATCTACATTTTTATTAGTATATTGCACATATTTTATTTTCTATAACAAACCTCAAAACAAAAAAAGAGGGTTACACCCAAAAATTCCGAATGGAATTATCCATCGCACTTTTTCAAAACCAAAAACACATTTTCTACACACACACATCTATAATAAAATTCCGTTCAGAATTATGGGATAAACCCTACCCCCATGCCACATTCGAACTACGTGGACTTTGATGCCTTTATAGGCTACGTAGACATTTCGGATTAAAACTCGAGACTTGAGTCCCATTTTCCAATTTTCTAAGTTTCTCAATCTCACAAATTCCTCAATTTTTCTAAAAATCTCCCATTTTCACATTTATCATATTCTTGCATTATAAAGTATGCTTGTTTGCGTTTCATTCAACATGTATTATCATTTCATAATAACGAATAATATCACGATAAATACACAAATACTATATATATATATATATATATATATATATATATATATATATATATATATTAATTTGGGAATATTCTTATGGATGACCTCCTCTACCTTTTCCATGGTGTGAGTTGAACGATTCCAATATCCATTATATATACACACGCACAAACCTCATGGAGAAATAAAGGAAAACAACAACACTATCCCATGAGAGATCGAAAGGGGGGTATGGGGGCCTAACACCTTACCATTCCGTAACTTAGCCCCCAAACCTTCGATTTATTGGTTTCGTATGCATAAGTTTGTCTTTGATGCTTCTCTCTTAAAGTAACAACATGTTATTTTGCCTGTTTTGTGAAAAATAGGCTGGCGACTCCATCTCTTTACATTTACCCCACACGGACGGTGGCCAAAGTGCCCCAAAAAATGGCGCGGGACTGCAATCTTTTTAAGGGATCCTCCACCCCCTTCCCCTTGAGACTGATATGAAGACACCAAGAATGATTAAATACATTCAGAGACTGATAATTTGATTTGTTGCATTAAGTAGGTTTGTGTCACAGGCAACAGATAAGTGTTTGTCATTTTTAATATCTTGAGAAAATTATTCATTTGGGATGAGGAGTGTAAGAAATAATTTTAAGATTTGAAAGTCTATCTCGGCTCAACAATGCTCCTCTCTGGACCCGTACTAGGGGAGAAATTATATTTGTATTTGTCTATCTCAAAGTCAACCATCAATGCAGCAATAGTCAGAGATAATAATGGAATTCAAAAACCTGTCTATATTAATAGCAAGGCATTATAAGGGGCCAAGCTGAGATACCCTAAGATGGAAAAGTTTGCATAAACATTAATCTACGCCTGAAGAAAAATGAATCATTGCTTTCAATCTCTCACCATAGTAGTTCTCACTGTTACACCTCTCTGATAAGTCATTCATAAACCTTTGCAATGTGTAGGCTAATGTCCTAGTCAGTGAAGTTACGTGAATTTTAACATCATCTATCAGCCGAGGAATAGAATAAATGGGAAGGCATTGGCAGGTTTATTTGGAGTTAATTTGTTTATTATTCCTCCTATGAAAATCGAAGCAGGGCAGGGTTGATATTATCATCTCTCGATTTGAGCGATATTGAGTATGCCCTGAGAATTAATTTTAACGAATGAAATAATGATTCTGAGTATGAAGCCTTATTTGTAGGACTTATGTGGGCTAGAGTATTGGATGTCGTCCAAATACTTGCCACAATGATTCCTAGTTGGTTGTTAACGAAATTTTAGGGATTTATAAAGCCAAGAACGAGAAAATGGCTAAGTACTTAGCCAAGGTCAAGAAGATTTTAAAGAGATTTCGAGAAGTAAAAATCAGAGGGATTCGTAGGAATAAAAATGGGAGAACAGATGCACTAGCAAGGCTCATGTCGACCACTAGAATATAATTCCTTCGATCAGTCCCAGTAGACATTCTCCTGAAACCGAGTATAGAGAGTGAAGAGGTGAACATTAAAGTGCGTTTAAATTTGAACCTGGTGCAATCTTGGATGGACCTAGTCATAGAATATTTGAGAGATAGAAAGATACCAGAAGACAAAGTCAAGTGTAGAAATGTATGATACCTAGCAGCTAAATTCACCATCATTAGAGATGTGTTGTATAAAATGGGTTTTCTTCTTTCCCTCTTAAGGTGTGTGCATTCAATCGAGGAAAATTACATGCTCTGAGATGTACATGAGGGTTCATATGCAAGCTATATTGGTGGACGATCCTTGACCAAAAGGATCATCACTCAAGGTTATTATTGGCCAAACCTTGCCAAGGACTCGACCGAGTTTGTTCTTAAGTGTGACAAGTGAAAACATTTTGATAACATACCCCATCATCCCAATCAGACTTTTTCTCTAATATCGTCCCCTTGGCCTTTTGTAATGTGGGGGATTGACTTGGCCAACCACTCCCTAGGGCAAAGAAGAATTTCCATTTTTTAATTTTCGCAATAAATTTTTTTCCCAAATAGGTAGAGGCTGAGGCCATAAATACCATCCCTGATGATAAGTGTTTCAGATTCATTTGGAGAAATATTATATGTCGGTATGAAATCCCCAACACATTAATATCCAACTATAGAAGATAGTTCAAGAACAATTCCTTGGCAGCCTACTGTGGAAAGATCGGGATTAAAAAGTTATTTTCTTCTCCGAGCCGACCACAGGACAATGGGAAGATCGTGGTAACAAACAAGACTATATTGGATGGAATTAAGAAGTTAAAATATGCTAAGGGAGAATTGGGTTGATGAGTTACATAACGTTCTATGGGCATATAGGACGAAAGAAAGAACCCCCAACAGGAGAGTCCCTATTCATTCTGGCCTACGGGTCGAAAGTTATCACTCCAATAGATATTGGGTTACCAAACCACAGGGTTCAAACCTACGACCACAAAACTAAACTGGAGGAGAGGGGAATAGACTTGGATCTCATTGGTGAAAGAAGAGAGGACACGTCCATTAGACAGTCAGCTTATCAGCAGAGATCTGCTAAATTCTATAACAAGAGAGTTAGGCTCGACCAATCACAATTGGAGATCTCGTACTGAAAAAGGTAATCCATAAATCTAACAAGCTTCATCCTAACTGGCACGGACCCTACAGAGTCATAGAAGAGATATTTCCAGCAATGTATCAGTTGGAAAACCTCAAAGGGGAACCATTCTCCAACCCTTGGAACGCGAATCATTTAAAGAATATTACCAATAGTTATCTCGTGTGTTGTAACTAAACAGAAATTTTATTTTAATACTCAAATGATGTACATAGAAAAGTTGAAAAGAGATATATAATATAATGTGTTGTCTCCTATTTTGGAATTTTCATTTTGATAATCATATAATTATATAACTAAATCCCTCTCGATTTTATGAGAATGCCTTTGGAGTTTCGGCCCTAGGACATCACTTTTTATGAACCCTAAGAGATAGGATACATTTAACATCATTTGAGCATGGTAAAAAAAAATTAAACATCATTTTATGGTAAATAACTAAATCTCCCTCTCTAGGATATGAGAATACCTTTGGAGTCTTGATCCCAAGACATCACTCTATATAAACTCTGGGAACTGGGAAGAATTTAACGTCATTCGAGTATGGTGAAATTCTTAGCATTATTTGAGTGTGGTGAAAATTCTTAACATTATTTTTTGGTGATCATATGACTAAAACATCCTCTCGGCGGTACGAGAGTAGTCTCAAATATTATTCAAACCACTCTCATAAAAAAAACTTGGGGGATAAGTAAGCTGTACATCATTATTAAACATTATGATGAAAATAGGGCTTGGTCCCAATGGGAAAGACGTCTCTCCTAATATACCATAGCATATACCACATAGTATTATGAAAGCAACAAAAAAGATAATACCCATTGGCAGAAAATAATGAAGTAGAGAATCGCAAAAGTTAGCATTCAAATTATATTAAAGATATCATTTCAATAAGTTAAAAAGAGTAAATGTCCAGAAATAAAGACGAATTAAAAAATTTGGGCCTCAGAGACCACAAGCAGTCGCTTAGAAAAGATAAAACTTAAGTATCTACCTTCAAGGACCAGATAACTGTTGGCTCCTGCGCAGCCAGGTTCTCATCAGAATTAACGCTGGTCCATTATTAATCACCAACCACCTCAGTCCCATCTTCTTCAACATATAAGGTCATCTTATCATCGATTATTATCGGCCCAACAACATCAACCTCAGCCATGCACTTCCTGAAGAGCGGTGGCACTAGTAGGATTGGTAAAAATGAAAGACATAACGATCTTATCCATTACAGGACCATTGTCGAGGAGATCATCACACTGATCAATAATTCACTAACACATATTCTTGGCTCCCTTATCCACGTATTGGATAGCGTATACCAAAAACTCCTTTTATTCTTTAAAATCGACAATGGCCTGCACTTCACTTTCCGTAATCTTCTCATCCTCAGCCTTCTTCTGCTATTTAAGTTAGTCATCAAATTTTTTAACCTTGGACCTTTAGCTCTGCCTTATAGTTATAAGGAGTTCCATCTGACAGTCCCGGAGTTCCTGAGTCTGGGTTTCAAAGTCAGTATTTTTATTCTCTAACTTTTTTCTCAAATCAGAGAGATGGGACTTATCCTCGTCGGCCACCTTTAACTTAGCCTTAGCCTACACCACCCATTTATGAATATTTTTAAGGGCAATGAAAAACTGCAATCACAGGCACCAAAGAAGTAAGTATAATACATATGACATAACATATCACTTTATAAAAAATAATCAATTTTTGGATTTGGTGTTTACCCTAGTCTCCTTATGAAGAGCTAAGTTAAAAACTCTTGAAGGGTCCTATGAATCGAAGTATCGAGTGTCACAACTGTGAATAGCCAAACTTATGGCCTCCCTGGCCTTTAGCTGACTCCTTAGAAGAGAATCAACATTAACCCCAAGCTGGGCCAAGATGTGCAACCACCGTTGTATTATTTATTATAGACAGGAGAGGATCAGTAGTATATCTCATCTATATTTCTTTTCTCTTCTTTTGTTGTTGGAAAATAGGGGCCAATGTTCCACCAACAACCTATTTCCTCTTTTTTGGCACCTTAACAGCATGGGGGGCAGCTAGATTTTTATCGAGTCTAAGTTGGGTGTGTGGTTTTCCCCAGAAGACGAACAAGAGGATTTGTTGAAAGCGGTGCTACCATTGCCTAGACATCGTCTGAAATGCCAATTAGAAAATCTATAAATAGCATACTAAATAAAATCAATATCGGCCAATATTTGAGTCACAACAATTTAATGACAACATTAAAGTATGAAATTTAAAAAAAATAAAATCTTTACTTACGAAGTGTCTCTAAGGGGTCCACCCCCATTCCAGAGTATAGGAGTATTTCATGGGTCACTAAGTCTTTAAAGACAATTAAGCCATTCCCACTGAGATTTTCAATCTCCTTCCTCATATCGACACTAAGGCCAACTTTGGTCGAGACCGAGATACGGTACCATTGGCAGGGAACTATCGTCTCATTAAGACTAGATGAATCACCTTTATAAAATTCTTAATCGTCAAAAATAAAAATAAAAAGTAGCGAGACTTCCAATCATGGTTGGAAGTCTAATTTATGTGAAGAAGTTTTCGGTAAGGATGAAGGAACACAAAATGGTAATAACACGGTTTGGCTTTCGTAGCAATAGCCATATAATAATCTCAAAAGATATTGGCTCGAAGATCTTCTTCATAGACGACTCTCCAGCGTTGAGACATTCCATAAAGGATCCTCTGGCGTTCGGAGTCAACTGGGTTGGAGCAACACCAATTAAGAAAAATATTTCCCAATGGATGTATGAAAATGAAGGCAAAATCCAAACTTGATCATCTTCTTGTAGATGGCTACTTATCCCTTATTTTTAAAGTCAAAAGCGTTCTCATACTTGGTAGACAATCACATACCTATAGAAGGATTAATCCAATAAATCTTCCTCTAAACCACCAGATCAGTCTCAGGCTGTCACGAGGAATGGTCGAGGCTACACTTGTGTTTAAATTGTAAGGATCTTCATACTCCTCCTTAGTGGGAGGGGCCTTTCCACGAAGGTCACGTTGTAAAAAATCATCCAGAGTCATGGTCGAGACAGGTGTGGGCATAGAAGGAGGTGGGGGTACATTATCACCAATCCCATTCTCAGACTCATCATCTGTAATGTCCTAGATTTAGGGCTCAGGGTCTCCCTACTCGCGAGAACAAGTACTCAAATGACCCCAGTTGCTTGACTCATCATAGTCCGCCATCTTATCCTCACCAAGATGAGATACAGTAACTCTCATGGCCTTTTCAAAAGAGTCTGCCACAGAGTTCACTCGGTTATCATGAAATCCTAAGAGTTCATAAAGGATATAGCCCTTGAAGGAAGCCATAAGAATACTACTAAAGGAAATGACAACTGGATTGGCTCTAAATGTAGTCTCGATCGAAGAAGGGTAATTTAGAGGCATAAAAGGTCTTTTTACTGCTAAAGGAGTGGGGGTTAAAGCTATTGGAGGCATACGTCGGCATGATTTGGTCTCAGCCTTTCTTATCTCGCGTCTTACGTGTTTGTGCAGATAAGGAAACTCTTGACCAAGATAATATAACCTACGACACATTAAAAGAACTTGGAAACCAAAGTGGAGGGTTTTAAAGATCAAACTAAGTCAAGAAGATGATTTTAAGTGATCTCTCCTAAGAACACCAAGAATGCAAGTTCAAGGCTCAAACAACTCTCGTTGGAGAAGACGTTGGAAAATAAAATAATTGGCCTTAAAAGTGACTAGAGATACCAAGGTTTTGCCTAGTTCAACCTAGAATTTCCCACTACCTAACTCCTACCCACTCAAACGACCATAAAATAAATGCAAATTACCACAAGCTGGTGGTCGAAGTGAACATAAAGTTCACCAAAAATTAAAGCACAAAAAAGAATTAAACCAAACGAAAAGGAAAGAGAGGATGAGAGGAATACATGGAAGGTGGAAAGAGAAAGGTTGAGATGCAAGAACATACCGGAGAAGAGAAAGTTCATCGGAGAAAAAAGAAAGTCTCGAGAGAGAAATTTTCTCTAGAAACATTTTGTGGAGAAACGAAACGGTGAAGTCTTTTGGAGCTTAAAACCACACAAAAAATTCCCCAAAGTTCTCATCATTAAGGAACGCTTCCCAAAGTCCTAAACATGACATTTGGCTATGAGCACGCCCCCAAGCTACCTAGTAAACTATGCCCATACTGACCAAGCCCATTATCAGATGACAGGCTAAGAATCACAACAACAGAACGAGATGAGATAACAGAGCATATTTAAACCTTACCCTCCCACTGAAATTGAAGCCTAAGGTATAGGCGTGATTGATATACATAAGTGCGGTCTCGTCTGGACGACGCACTGAGGAAAACCATTCCTCATAGATATATTCAAAGAGGTCTACCATACACCAAAGCCCTCACCATCAGACTCTTCCTAAGTTGTTTCGGCCTTAGAGACTACTCCAGATGACCAGTCAAGACATAGACATTTATCTCAGCAGGCAGAGACACATTAGTCTCGACCACTGCTAGATTCAGCCTTGGATGACATCATAATGTCTCCTCAGACATCTCATAAGACTAGGATGTCAGTCTGAGACGGTTGTCCAGTCTTGTCTCATCTCACCAGAATCATGTTAGATTATATCAGTCACGATTGGCTGAGACTTTCAAACTCAGACATCTAGTTTACACATAGAAATCGTGATAGGGGTATTTTGAGCATATCCTTTTAAGCCATGTGAGAAGAATATTCTTCATCATAGCTTCTACGCGCATATCTACCACAATTATACGCTCCTTAGCCGTATCTTTAGCCAGGCATTGAGGAGATTTTTTGTGGATGGCATTGAGCACCCACAAGCCTATGAAAGAGATATTGTTTCTCATTCTTCATCATTTGATTATCGTAAACCATAATGTTACTCTATCAAGTTTTAAAGAGAGTGAGAAAAGCTTGTATACCTCCTATGGAAGTTTATGCCCTATTATAGTGAAAACACTTATTACTTTGCACAGTGGACGCAGACTAATGGCCGAACCACTTATATTTTGTGCCATCTCATCAATGGCTCTCATCTCTTCTACTTCTTTACTTCTATTTTTGTTGATTCCTCCATTGTTGTGTAAGTTCAAAACGAGGTTTGAATCCTTAGGATGATATCCATCATCATTAGAGTAGTTATTTAGATGTCCTCATTTTAGTTTTTGTGTAAGTAAATGCAAATTTATTTGAATATATCAATATCACGTACTTGACACCTTAATATTTAAAGTGCCATACAAAGACGAACTCTAGTTTTAAAGTATTCTCTCATAACAATAGTGAACCACTCTTATCTTTTCCATTCGTCTTCTAACTTATTTTGAACAATTGTTGAATCAATTTAATACTTTGTAATAAAACATATCCTTATCTTAAACAAAAACTAAAAATAAGGGTTGCCTTATCTAAAATATAATTTTTTTGTCGAAACCTAACTCATAAACTTTCCCACAACATCATATTTGAATATCCATTCGCGTTATATTCGTTTTTTGTCATTTCGTAAAATTAAATAGTAACAAACAGAAACAAAGAAGTATAATATTATTAAATTTAAAGAATATCATTAATATTTATTAGTTAATCAATACTAATGGCATAATGAAAGAATTTATGGATAAAAAATAAACCTTCAAATTTATCCCAGTATACATGTATGCATATTACAAATTTATAGAAACGACATGGACAACTAAAAAATTAAACCAAATTCTTTAAAAGAGTGAGAAAAAAAAAAGTTAAAACATCTCTCCCAACATGATATATAAGGTTATAGTACTGAAATAATAATGAATTTAAAGTAGTTGATAAAGACGGAACAACTTCTGAATAAGCAATAGGATTTTGTCATTCTAAACTTCACTTTTGGTTATCTATGCAACCCAATTAATATGGTTAATATTATCACTATTTTAAAGGAGTCAAATCATTCAAAGAAATATCTTGAATTAGAATTGTGGTTAATTTTGACCTATATGTTGATGTTAAGGGGAGTCTGTCCTTGTGATTGGACTCAACTTCACAAATCTTGCTTTCCAAGACCATAAAAGTTCTAACATTAAACTAATATCAGTCAATTGGGGGCGGCGAGGGACAGTAGAGATGAGATTGTAAGAAAGCTGCAATGTAAGGTATGGACAACTTCCGATACTTAACGGGTCGATAGAGGGACATGGAAATTATTATATGAAGACGGACTTAGCAGCTGACGGATGACCGAGTGTGGCACTTATCCTCAAATAGTGAACACGAAGGTTTAAGTAACGAACATGGTGGCTAAGAAAAGTGTGGACAGCTGTAGTGCGAAGGAGTGTGTGGGAGAGGGTTGGTATATATACTGTTTATTGTATGAGAACGATGACAATACCAAAATGGTTCCGCTTTAGTTTTTCTTCTTTGTGGGTGGTGTATGGTTGTGGAAGAGAATATTGATCGACTTGTGAAGGTGAAATGTAAAGGCCATTAAAAAATATCAATATTTATTAATTAAAGAGATACATGCCGACATATGAGAGGAAGAAAAGACATGGACTTGATCCAATTATAATTATGAAGGGACAATGAACACACAAAAATGAAAAGGAAAGAAAAGAGATGCCAAAATGAATAGGCTCATCAAGGAAAGAAAATAAATAAACAAACTAATGATGAGAGTGTGAGAGAGAAAAATAACGGAGAGAGTTAACATTGACACATGGATACGGTGAATGGTTTTAAAAATTTAGTGTAGCTTCTCTTTTATAAGTATAGAATAAATAGATGTTAGTCGTAACCTTGCACGATGCACATGCGATTTGCAATTGCCAGAGATAATCAAAATTTTGATCTAACACATTCATGATGTAAGTTTTTTTTTCACATATGTCATACTTAATATGAGTGCAGTTAATCATAATTAATAAGTTCTGGAAAGCAGTTAAAGAAAGAGCATGAAAATGTCACAAACAACATGCAAATATATGTGGTTCGGCAAATCGCCTATATATACATAGAGGTTACCGAACTATTATTTGTCTCTCAAAGTTCAAAAATTACATTCCCCTTGGCCCTGGGGTGTGGGTTGTATTTATAATTGTGTAAAACTACAGTGGTTTAATTGACCAAGGAACTCCCTTGGCTTGCTATTAGTTCACGTGGTGATTTCCTGAATATCTCATCCGAGATTTTGGGTAACCGATGTGAGCCAATTTAAATGATAATAACTTCATAATTATCCACGTGATAAACATTAATACCGGTCCTTTTTATTAATAGATTGGGTTGGGCGTCTGTTGGGAGTTATTGGGCTTGCTCAGACAGATCGGATTTGGGTCCAATTATGGTTTGGTCCCCAGAATTGCTCCTAAAATTACTGGCTAAATTTAGTCCAGAATTGGGCTAGTGGATTTTATACTTGCCAAAGGCCCATTCATATGATTCAACTCTAATGAAATTTGTCGGTATGCTAATCTTGTAAATGTGTATCAACTTGCAAGGGTACGCTCGTCCTAAAAAGAAGTGAAGCACCAAAAACCATTTTGATTCCAGTTCCATATGATTGTACACTCTTCTCAAATATAGTTTATTTCCACACTCAATATCAAACCGTCACTTTGCTCTCTCTCTCTCTCTTCTGCTAAAAGAAACCTCAGAGTTTTCCTATTTATTTTCATCCATCCTGTAAGTTCTTCTCCTCCTCTTTGTCGTAGCTTTCTCTTTACAGTTTCCTTCTTTTCCATCTCGTTTATTTTCTTCAGATGTCGTACTTTATTTTTTTGAAAACGGTGAAAACTCTTCATGGTAAAAATGTAGAGGATTTTAGGAAAATTTATTTCATTCCTTTGTGGGTTATAATCGACTGTGTCCCCATGCTAAGAAACGACATTGTTGTGGATGGGGAGCACTGGATTCATACCCTGGTTATGGTTCAGGGGGGATTTAAATTTTCCCCAAGCCCTCTCTTCTTAGAGTTTTGTGAGTTCTTTGGGGTAGTCCCTGCTCATTGTGCCCCCAATACATGGCATATTGTCAATGGAGAGCAAAAAATCAATGAGCTTTAAAGGACTAGCCTTAGTATCCCTGAACTTAAGTATTGTTACACTTGGTCCCATACCACTAATGGCCTTATTTACTTAAAAGAGAGGAAGGCCAATAAGGTTTTGGTTATGAACCTCCCTGATTCCAATAAGAGGTATTGGGATCAGGGGCTTATTTTTAGAAATTGGCAACATCCACCTCTGCCTGAGGGCGAAGAGTATGTTAGGTTTCTCTACCCGGATTGGGGGAGGGGTGATATAGGTTAATAATTTTCTCTTATTTATCTTCTTTTCCTTTACTATCTTAAACTATTTTTGCTGATGGTGTTTCTTGTCATGTTTTTTAGCAGATCACAGGAAGAACAAAGATACCTCTATCAACAATATAAAAGGTGTTGAGCTTTTGAAGCTTGATGAGCGAGAGAATACCTTGTTGAAGGTGATCACCCGTGATCGACATCGTTTCTATACTAACACTACCGGTAACTTTACTGTAAGCCCGGTAAAAGATGTTCTTGAGCTACCCATTCTAAACAAGGAGGTTTCTGTTTCCTCATCATTTGATTCTCTTAACGTTAACTTCATCCATGCCAACAAAGAGGATTCGATATCACCTCCTTAGAGGAGGCTTCTTCTGATAGATGATGATGATGATGATGATGATGATGATGATGATGATGATGATGATGATGTCCCCCTCTCCCCCAAAGCCAAGTCCCAGAAGAGGATCGACTCTGAAGGCCCCAAGGGCGATGACCAAAGTTTGGTCATGATAGAAAAGAGGAAAAAGAAAACCCATATGGTCCCTCCTCCTACCAAGAAGAATGACGTTCCTCCTTCTCTCCACAGATCCTCCCAGACCGTGTCTGTGGCCTAAAATCCATTCCTGGCCCATGGTTTGCTGAGGAGGATTGTGCTCATTGTAGATTGCGAGCGACTGCAGTTGCTGACTCCTGACCAGTTTACCATTTGCGCTTCCCAAACTTTGTCTATGGTGAGAATTTCATTTCCCGTTGTTTTCATTTGATCTTTCCATTTGCTATTGTGAGTTTATATAATACTTGATATGTGCCTCTATTTTGCTATTTGTGGAAGAGTTTACCAGTCTCCTGGATGGTCACCAAGACAGTCCAAGGTTAATAATGAGCTTAGCTTGGCCCTTTAAAAATCCCAGGAGGCTATGGTTAAATCCAGGTAGGCCCACAAGTGGGGGAAGAAGGCGACCAATGAGTCCATGGATTCGCTAAAGATCGAGAATAGCCTACTGAAGATTAAGATCACTCAACTGAAGGCTAAAAATGATCGGTTAGTGAAGGAAGCCACTGAGTTCCCTATGGCCAAAGAAGCTAATTTTAATAAAGGTTGCAGAATGGACTATAAAGATTCTAAGATCAAGATAGATTATATTCGAAAGGCTATCTTCAATAATGGTTGGGATGGAGCCCTGGTAAAGGTCGAGGTCCCTGCTAAATCTGAGCTATTCGATAAGCATTACCATATCCCTCCTCCACAGGTTGATGAGGAGGCTTCCATCAGTAACCCTACCAACCAGGCCAAGGAAGTGGCGACACAGGTTAAGGAGGCCAAGTTCGAGGAGTAGGTGAAGAAATAAGGCCTTTTTAGATAGGGCTTAGTGGACTTTATACTTTTTCTTCTTTTTTCGGTCGAATTGTAAGGGCTCTACCCACTTTGTTATACATATTAATAAAAAGAAATTCTTACAATTATTCGTATTATCTTGAATGTCCTTTATTAATATTTTTTGTTATGTGTTTATTTACTTCTATAACATGTCGAGGAGATTTCCTCCTTTTCTAGCACCTTGATAGCCTCCTTGGCCAAGTCTCGGGTGCTCAGGATGTTTATAAGGCCATAAAAAATATGACCAAATCCTATAGGGATCACTCCACCTTGGACACTAAGCTAAAGGACAACCTGAAGGACGTAGAAGACATGGGATCCTCTATGAAAGAGGAGATAACTGATTTGAGGGCCCAACTTGCTGAGGCTAAGGATGTAGCAGAGGTCGGTACCCTACTCCAATATGAGAATGATGATTTGTAGAAGAATCTTTCTCAGTTTAAAGAGAATTTTCAAAGAGGAAAAGTTATGGTGATGGGACTCAGTCGTTACGTGAAGAAACTTTTATACTTATTCAGAATGGGCCCCCAAGTAGCATGATCGGCAGGCTATGATGAGGGATGGTAAGATGCTCCAGTTAGGTTGCAAGAAAGTTAGGACATAGTCTACAAGCCTGACTGGTTGAATGCTCTAAAGGTAGTGAAGGAGCTTAAAGATTCTTAACTTTGGTATATGTACCATATTTATTGTCCGGCCTATAGACGACCGCACTTTGGTAAGGATGAGAAGTGATCCATTTGGATGTCATACCTCTCCAACTTATCGAAAACTGCCTGGAAGGTCATGATAGTGATGGCGATTACCAACCGAATCCCAACGAGAGCATGAGGAGGCAAATTGTAGAGTTCCTATCCCACCGACCATAAATCATTCTAATATTTTATATATTGCTTCCAGTTTCGTTTTGTAATTGGTATCATTTTATAATCGTTCTTTGCTGAAAAGTTAAATTAATACCGTTTTGTGCACTTTTATACATTCTTTTATGCTAAGCATGTGATATATTTGTCTATCTTACATTTTAGGTTGTGTCGTTACACTCACTTAGGCCTAGAATAGACAATAGTAAAAATGCACCTGGTGTATGGGCAGTCCACCCATTCAGGATTTTTTTTACCAAATAAAGTTGGTTTGCTACCTAGGGATCCCCCGTAGGGCTTTAGCTTGCTTGGGCAAGTCATGAGGTCGAATGTGTTGATAGTAACAAGGACTTGAGGACTTTAATTTCAATTGTAATAAGCAAAGTTGCCATTGTAATTAAGTTAAAGCTTGATTGACAATTTTGATCCTAATACTTGGAAATAATGTATATCAATTGAACAACTAAGAAATTGAGTGAATGGAAAAGTCCTTTATTCACGACTAAAGTAATAAGTTGCGAGCAACATGAGTTTTGAAATTAAAATTTGTAAAACTAAGTTCTGAAAGTAAAAATTGAAAATATAACTTCTTGGTCGCATTCTATGCTCGAGGCATCTCTATACCTTCTATTATTTCTGAGTGATAGGCTCCCTGCAATCATCTCTGATTTCTTTGAATGAACCCTCTTAATTAGGCCCTATCTCGTCATTTGACAGCCTTATGGGGTTGCCCAGAACTTTTCTGAGGAATTAATCCCCGAACTGAAATTTCCTTGAATTAATCCCCGAACTGCACTATTTCGCTAAATATTATAGGTAGGAGGCCATATTGATCATAACCTACTCTTCAATCGTTGGCTTGGTCAAGTTCATAGTGAATAACATCGCCATTCATTTCTCGATCAATAACTTTTGTTCTCGTGGTCGTGAGACCAGCTTCGAGTGGAATCACAACTTCCATTCTGTAAGTGAAGGCGAGAAGGGTGTTTCCTCGATGGATCTTCTCGGTGTGGTACGATACGCCCAGAGGGCACGAGGGAGTTCATCGACCCAAGTTCCTTTTGGTTTTTCTAACCTTTTCCTTAATCCATCGAGCATCGTCTTGTTAGAGGCCTCTGTCTGGCCATTTCTTTGGGAGTATGCTACAGAACCAAAGTGGTGCTTGACTCCATGCTCGCAGAAGCCTTAAAAAGATCGACTTTCAAATATCACGCCTTTATCTGTTATGATGGCTCTTGGCACCCTAAAGCGAGTTATAATGCTTATCTAAATGAACCTTATCATGTCATCATATCTGATGTTTGCTAGTGGTTTCACCTCAATTCACTTAGTAAAATAATATGTGTTGACCAAAAAGTATTTGCAATTCCCTGGAGCAGTGGATAGCAACTCAATGATATCCAATCCCCATTGTGAAAATGACCATGGACTAGTCAATGGCCTCAAGTCGTTGGTCGGTTGATGGAGCATGGGGGAAATTTGTGGGCACTTCTCGCACTTTCAGGCATAAACACTTGCGTCTTTCTACATATATGGGCACCAGTAGCCTTCTTAAATTGCTCAAAATGCTAGGGACCTTCCCTCTGCATGACTTTCATAAATCCCATCGTGAATTTTGTAAAGAACCTAATCGATGCCCTTTGAGTGTACGCATTAGAGGTTGGGGCATGTGAAAGGTCTCGTGTAAAGTTTCCTTCAAAGGTATAGGTAGAAGTAAGCAACTTTCACCCTAACTTGATGGGCCAGACTCTTATTGGTAGATAATATTTCATTCTACAAGAATGCGATAATTGAATCCATCTAGCTGGGACCCTTCTCAATGGTGAGAATGTGCTCAAAGGCCAATTTTTTATCAATACTTGTCTTGGCGAGGAATTGCACTTCGATTGTTCTTCTGAGATCAGAGTCTACACCTGATCTTAGGGCTACTAGGGCGTCTGTATGATCGTTTTACCCCAGGGGAACTGTTGAGATTGGATTCCTTGAATTTCATCATCAGCTCGCGCACTACCACGAGGTAGGCTTCCATCATATCATCCTTGGCATTAAAGTCCCCACTAACTTGTTTGGACTCTAGTTTGAAGTCATAATATACTTTGAGCCGATTTGCCCTAAGCAAATGGGCTTTGTGTAGGCTAGTTATCAGTGCTCCGTACTCAGTCTCATTAGTGGAGACTTCAAAGCCCAACCTGATCCCTTGCTCGATCCCTACATCTTCTAAAGTTATGAGGACAATTCCTATGATTGCTCCTTTGTAATTGGAGACAGCATCGACATATAACATCCAACTCTCGAACTAACTTTGCTCATAGACTTTTGATTGCTTAACCACCTGTTGGTCGCTCGGACTATCTCATGTGAATTCCATTATAAAGTCAGCCAATATCTGCCCCTTGGCTTTCATCCTTGGTAAAAAGTGAATGTCAAACCTCCCAAATTTTACTTACCATTTTGACATTCGCCCAAAGAGATCAGCTTCATGAAAGATAGCTTTAAGGGGGAAAGAAATAATGATAGTAATGGAGTGAGCTTCGAAGTAGATCTTAAGCTTCCGAGAAGCTATATCACCAATGCATAAGCCAATTTTTTCAGTGGCAATTAGTGCTTCTCGGAGGAGATCAAAGAATGGTTGACAGCGCTCCTATGACTTAAAGATAAAGCGGTTGAGTACTGCTAGCATCCCAGAGAGATTTTGGATCTCGCGTAATGTTCAGGGAGGCTGGACATTATTGATAGCCTCTATGTGATCTGGATTTGCCTTAATTACCCTCTTGTTAACCCGGTAACCTAGAAATTTTCCTGACTCGACCCCGAATGAGCACTTGCTCGTATTGAGCTTCATTTGGTAGCGCCTGAGGATTTCAAAGGTGTTGGTCAGGTCTCTGAAATGGTCTCCCTTGCTTATGATTTTGACGAGCACATCGTCAATGTATAATTTAATTGTTCCCCCATTTTTTATTTGAACATTTTTATGACCAGTCTCTGGTAGGTGGCTCCAGCATTCTTAAGGCCGAATGGAATGACGTTGTAAAAGTATAAGTCCAATGGTGTTATGAATGAATTTTTATCTTAATCGGGGCCAAATAAAGGAATTTGGTGATACCCTGAGTAAGCATCCAGAAAAATCATATGTTCATAGGCTGTAGTGGCATCGACCAATTGATCAATCTTTAGCAGGGGTGTCTCTAGAAGAATCTCTTTATTTTTATTTTTCTCCTGCTTGGGTCTTATAGCAGCGATGTAGTAACCCTATCCAGGGGTGTCTCTAGAAGAATCTCTTTGTTTTTATTTCTCTCCTGCTTGGGTCTTATAGCAGCGATGTAGTATTTTTAAGCAATGGCTCCGTCGCCTCTTATCTCCATTATGCCTTGATTTATAATGCACTCAAGTTTTTGGTGGTAGGTTGAAGTGACAACTCTCATAGCATAAAGCCACCCTCTATCGAGAATGGTGTGATAGAGAGACTGAATATCTACCATAAGAAAATCAATGAGCTTCAAAAAATTCTCTGCCCTTACCAGTAGGACTACCTTCTCTAATGGCATAGTCGTCCTCCCTGTGAAGCCAACCAATGGGATGGTAGCTTCCTTCTAATCAGACATTTTGAGCTTAAGCTCGTAGAAAAGCTCCAGGTATATCACCTCCGAGGAACTACCCTAATCCACCATTAACTTATCCACATCCTAGTTTGCAAATATGAGAATGATCATTAGTGCATTGTGGTATGAGGTTCTCACCCCAACAGAATCTTCCTATATAAAAATAATATGCTTGTTGTAATTGACATCCTCTGGTCGTCGATGCTAGCCAGCTTAGCTTTTGGCAGGATATATCTAGAAAACCTCCACCACGGCTTTGACCTTCTTGAGCTCCATCCGAATAATATTTCCCTAGATCTACTTGAGGTCGGAAGCTCTATGTATCAGTGGTGTGTCATCATCTAAGCCATTGTCTGGTTTTGGGTCGTCATTCTCGACGACTTGGTCGGACCTATTTTATATGTACTCATTATAATGCCCAGCGTGGGATAACTCCTTTAGATGGGATTTCAGTGACTTATAGTTCTCTGTCTCGTGTCCATTTTCCTTAAGGAAGGCACACCAGAGTGTGTTGTTTCCCTTGGACAGATCCCCTCCCATGTTCTTTATCCATTTGGGAAACTATTAATCCATGATCTTTCTCAGGATCTTAAATATCGATTCTTTAAAAATTGTGTTAATGGCTTCAAAAGCTTTAGATGAATTCGCTTTGCCCCAGTTCTTAGCACTATTTTGCCTCTTGTTTCATTTCATGGGATTGTTCTCCTTATCACCCCCTTTGTTTGCTTTAGCGTGACCAGTTTCTTCCCGGCTTATCTGGACCACATCCTCCACCTTGACGTACTTTTTAATACACGACATGAGATCGTCAAAAGTGCCAGCCTCCTTTTCAGTGAGAGATTGGTGAAACATGGAAGTATGGGGTAAAATAATTTTGAAAGATGGCATGGAAACCTTCTCCAAGCAGTCTTCCACTTTATTGAACACTTCCCAATAACTCTTAGCTTACTCGCACAGAGTATCCTGTGGCTTCTTCCTTATTGTGAGCAGCGAGTCCATCCTCTTTGGGTGTGAGCTTCTAGTTATGAAGCAAGCAGTGAAGGCCTTAGTGAGGACCTTGAAGCTCTTAATGGATCTTTAAGGCATCATCTCAAATCGCTTATGGGCAACATCTCCCAAGATGGAAGGAAAAATATGATACATCAGGATGTCATTATGACTCCATAAGTTCATGGCCTGCCTATACTGTCGAATATGATTTATAAGGTATGTCTTGCCATCATAGATTTTGAACCGAGGTGTTGTAAACTTCTTCAGGGGTTCCTCCTCCTCCTCAATAACCCTTGAGAAAGGAGACTTTATCTAGGTAATTACAGCTCTTATTGGTAGCTCCTTTGTAGATCTAGCTTCTCGATGAGTTGGGTGCTAGTCAGTTTCCATTCGGACTAAAATCCTTATGGAATCCCTATGGTGCTTGTTATCTACATGGTGCTTCCTTAGGTGAATTTTATGTTTCGAACGCTCTTAATTGCACCCGGTGCTCCTTCCTCGGCTGCGAGTCTTACTCGCCTGAGGACTAGGATTTTGACTATGACGTTTCCAATTTTCCTGGCAAATTCTCTCTCCATTCTTTCCAATTACCACTGGAGATGTAAATTCTTCTTAATCTGGAGGTAAGTTGCCTCCTCCTATTATTGAAGTCTTGCCTTGTATGCTTCGACCAACCATGAGATATGTGTTGATCTAGACTTCTCATGGCTTTCCTTGGAAAGTTGTTACTCTGGATAAAATTTTGGGTTCCCATCTTGGAAAACTTCAGACCTGGACCTAAGTGGTGCTAGTTTATCTCATAAGTCACCAGGTTGGGGTGCACTATTTGGGTGGTGAGACATCGTAGCTATTCTTTTGTAAGGGTTGATTTTGTGGAAGGAAAAATCGTTTCCCATGAACGGTGCTAATTATGAGTGTAATTAATTACAATTAATAAATTCTGGAAAGCAATTAAAGACAGAGCATGCAAATGTCATACAAAACATGCAAATATACATGGATCGACAATTCCCCTATGTCTACGAAGAGGTTACTGAACTATTATTAGTGTCCCTAAAAGTTCAAAAATTACACCCCTTTGGCCCTGGAGTATGGATTGTATTTATAGTTATGTAAAACTATAGTGGCTTAATTGACCAAGGAACTCCTTTGACTCGCTATTTTCTCGCGTGGTGATTCTTGAATATCTCGTCCGAGATTTTGGATAACCGATGTGAGCCTATTTAAATGATAACAACCTCATAATTATCAACGTGATAGATGTTAGTACTGATCCTTTTTGTTAATAGATTGGGCCAGACGTCTGTTTGGAGTTATTGGGCTTGATCGGACATATCGGAGTTGGGTCCAATTATGGTTTGGTCCCCACACTTAATTGTGGTGATGAACAAAAATATTGATTTAACCACTTGGAAGTTATTAACTATGAATTGAAACTAAATTAATAAATGTCATCAGGCAAAATTTACCAAGAAATCGATATATCATTGTATAAATTTTGGTACAACTAAGTTTTAAACACATATGTGATCCACGGTTAATATACCAACTAAGAAGAGAAATGATTAGATAGATATGTAGATTACGAAAAATCTCCTAAAAATATAAATAAATCTAGTTTTAAAGATTACGCAAAAATAAACTGAATAAATTATGAGATATTCATCAAAAGTGTAAATGAAAGATTATGTCATTCAAACATTGTATCAAACATCAAGTATAAAAAATATTCCTAATACCATTTCACCTCTCTCTCTCTCTCTCTCTCTCTCTCTCTCCTGGAGCTTCGGTGAGATGCCACTAATAGATCTCACTTCGATATGCTTTATAAGATATTTAGAGAATTCGGCAATCTGGATGGTGAGACGATTAGATGGGATGATTACCCCTAATCTAATAACTTTTTGTTGCACCTGATCAAATTGCGAAACCAACCGAGCCTGCTATTAGAGGGTGAGAGAGGTTATTGCTTGTGATAAGGTTTGTGATGAGAGTGCTCGTAATACCTTAGATAGGGCATAAATTAGATGAAATGGGATTTATAAAATTTACATAATGGAAGATGAAGAGGTGAATATGTAGTCCGATGTAAAATAAAAAAAATTATGGAGCAAAGAATATATAAAGCCATTAAACCATTAAAAATAAAAAGGAGGAGATGGGAGGTCAATAAGCCATTTGTGGAGAGAGATTCGAAGAGACCAAACAATATGGGATAATTCGGGACTCTGTGCCATGTGGAGTGGATTCGTTTTATAATATTTAACAAATAGATATTGGATTAGACTAGTATATAACCAACACAATGTGTGGGTTTGTTATAATAAGGGTCCGGTGGGTTATGTTTGAAAAAGTGGTTTCAAAATGTTTATTTCATGTAAGCAAACCAAAAACAAAAGTCATGCCATAACAACGTAATCAACATTATTAACTAAAATATTGTGTTCCTTAATTTAACTTATTTTCATATCAAGACATTCCAATGGCACGAACTTAAGTACAACAAAAAATTACAGCAAACCGTCCACAAATAGTCATACCGATGTAGAAAATTGAACTCTAAAAAAAACATAAAAAAAAATATAAGAAGTGTAAAAAGAGAAGGAGATACTTTTCAAAATAAATATATTATATTCCAAAATAAGAGACTCTTCAAAATGTTTCAAAACTTTAAAATATTGTTTCACCCATAAATGAAGGTTCTTAAGCAATATCATACATTTTGATTTAGAATTTCCAAATTAGACTTCAAAAGCAAAATTAAAATGCTTGTTAAGTTACATACACTACACACCATAACTTTCACATGGTACCATGTATTTAATAAGTAATAAAAAAACAAAATAAGCTACAAGCAGGGCTGTAAACGGATATTCAAAAATTCGCATCCGTCCGATATCCGAATCCGAATTTGCAAATATTTATCCGAAAAAATAGAAACGGATACGAATATGGATACTCTATAAAAATATCCGAGAAAGTGGATACGGATACGGATAGTACTAGTATCCGACATGGATAATCCGTATTCGATGCGAAGTATCCATTTTTTCAGATATCCGTTTTACCGGATATCCGTACCCGTCAAACATATGTTTAAAATATTACTAATAATATTAGTATTAGTATTACTAATAAAATAATATTAAAAAAACCTTAATCGTTTATTCCTTAAAACAAAACAGACACAATACTCCACTCAAAACAAAAGCACCCTGCAGTTATTATTTTATTGGGTATATTATAAAATTCCATATATTATTAGTTTATTGAGTATATTATCATGGAGTTAAACTAAAGTTACAATACACCATATCACACACAACATACACCCACTAAAGAACATATACTCCACAAAAAAAAACTAATTTCATCTCATTTATCTTTCGTACAAAACAAGAGAAAAGAAACCCTCATTTCACTCCACAAAAAACTCTCAATCCTCCACCTCCAACCCGCCGCATCAGCCCACAGCTGCTCATCAACCCCGCCACCGCTTCTCATTAACCAACCCATCAGTTGCGCATCAACTCTGTCTCTACGTCACTCCACATTCCCTCCTCCTATAACAGAAAATTAGCAACAACAGGTACATACAAAATAAAAATAAAAATATATAACTGTATTTATATGTTGTTTATGTGATTGTTCATTAGTTTCCTTAATTATAAATAAATTTAGGAGAGAAACAAAAAATAAAGTGATGATTTTGATTGTGATGAGAAGTGAAGTTAATAGCAGGTATATTATATACAAAATAAAAATGTATACTTATTAAAATAAATATATCAGTATGTTTTGAAGACTAAAAGGTCCATGAGGTCATCATTCTCAATAAAATTTGATTTAATCTAAAAGGTGCAGATGTATTTATACTATTATGGAATGATACTGTTTTTTTTTTTATGGATTGAAGCTTACATGTTTGTAAAGTATGGATGACTTTAAGCCATATTATCATTATGGAATGTTGTTATTATTATAGAAGCCAGGAGGGAGTAATTTTGTTATATATTTATTTGGATTGGATTGGAATTCTTGGATTGGATATTTTGACAGTTATTTTTTGCGATGGCTAAATAATATAAACGGATACGGATATTATCCGAATCCGAGGTATCCGAGCAGATACGGATATGGATAGTTGTTTTAACTATCCGGCGAATACAGATACGGATATGGATAGTGCATCTAGATAGCGGATACGGATATGGAAAACATGGTATCCGATCCGTATCCGTCCGTTTACCACCCCTTGCTATAAGTTACACACATAACTAAAAAGACTCCAATATCATGATTTTTTTTATGAACATGGTTAACTTAGCTTACATCTACATAAGAGTATGAATTATTATCAATTACATAGAATGTCAAATGTGTAGTCGCAGATCATGCCATGCCTCTTGAATAAATCTAGTGCATATAAAATTGGCCCTTCTTTTCACTTCAATTAGATTTTTTAGAACTCTACCTGAATGTATGTGAAAGCGGCATACTATTGATTATTCTAAAACACAAATTGTGATAAAAAGAAAAAGGAAAACAATAAAACTACTAAGTTTATTGAAAATGCAAGAAGAAAGTAGATCTGACAATGGGTGGTGTCGAGTGGTGTTCGTGTCGTTTTTTATCGTATTCGAATTTTATCGGGTTCGTGTCTAAACGGATGACTTTTTTATCGTGTGAAAAAATCATATCCAAACCCGGCCCGATATCTTAACGTGTCGTATCGTGTTCACTCGTTATTACCCATTAACATAATGATTTATTTTGAATAGTATACAAGTTTAAATATTAACTCATTTTTTAACACAATTAGATTGGATAATTCATTATCATTTCTCAATTAGTAAAAATGGTTATGATTAAATTAAAACTAAGCTATATAAACTCTTTGTAACTCACAACAATTTATCTTATTTCCTTAAATTAATGGGTTTTATCGGGTATTAACGGGTGAAGGGGTTCAACACTAACCTGACCCGTTAACTATCGTATCTTATCGGATTGGCACTGATATGACCCAAAACCAATAAGTATTCACCCATTAACTTATAACTTCGTATTGGTTCGTATAGTATTATCGTGTCGTGTCTTATTTTGCCGGGTCTAGAAGAAAGAACCGCTGCAAAGTAGTGTCGGATAGTGATTGTTTGTTATTATCTATTTTCATATTATAAAATGGAAGGCTTGATTTAATGTACGCTCAATTTCATCTACTCCACGTGGCAGGTTCCTTTGTCCTCTCTCTCTCAAAGAATCGATTCAACTTTCCTTCTTAAGTTTTAGACTTTTATATTTCAAGGTGTGAGGTCTCTAGATTTCCAAAATATGATATATATTTATCTTCCTTCAGTGGTTATGCAGTTTATATAAGAAAAAGTTGTCTACCGAAATTTTCTACCATAGTGGCTTCTCCCCACCCACCACTCACACCATTCCTTCTCTTACATGTTTATTTGTTACTCGGAATGTTGATCGATACATTCATCTACCAACGATAATAGAATTTTCCCGTATTTTGAAGATCCAAATATGAAATCATGGTTGTTTTGATATTCTTATTGGAACTAAAGGTTGAAGCCGTTTAGCCAAAAACTGTTTGTTTATTAATTGCACTTCTCTATCCAATGTTTTAACTGCTAATCAATATCAACAATAATGATAGCCCTTCTCTAATTATCTCCCTAATATGAAAAGAATATATGTATAAATGTTTATATCTATACAGGGTTTCATTTTTACAGTTAATATAAATTTAGGTCAGGTGGTATTTACTTTTTTTGTTATCGTAAAAGTGGCATTCATATTCCTAAAAATAATATTTGTACAAGAATAGTGTGGGTTGATTATGCAAACTTCACTTAAATAACCAAGTTTGTGTCTCCTATTATTGTACTCTCAACCATCGATAAAAATAAATTAATTTGACATGAAGACTCCCCCATTTCTACAGTTGGTGGGAAACTCCAAACAATTTGAGTTCAGATATGAAAATGGCGACATATTTTTACTTTACTACATATATAAATTTGTAAATTGAGTTTCATTCTGGGAGGCATATGTTAGAAGCACATCAAAATAGTTTAAGTTCAGAGACGAAAATGACGACATGTTTTTATGAACCGCGCATAATATTCATTTTTAAGTTTTTTTTTTCAAATTTGAAGGCGTAGCATTAATTTCTTTAAAAAAAATTAATCAACCAATAATTAAGTTGATCTAGTGACTGTTGGTTATTTTCATTTGAGTTTAATTTTAATAATATTTACCATGTATAATACATTGTAAATAAATCATAAAATGCTCGCGTATCGCGCATAATTCATACTAATGTTTATTAATCATGGAAGTGCAAAGGAAGAAAATAGTCAATGCAAAAAGGAGTTAGGGCTATCTATTAAAAGAAATAAAAAATTGGAAAATCATATGTGCTTTTCCAATTGATAATATGCCTTAGGGTGACAAAATGTTGTTACTGTTACTTCAACAAATATCCAAAGATTATACTAAACTTCTGAAGAAAAGTAACAATTCATTCTAGTTGAATTAAAAGTACAAAACATAGTAAAGTACATTGATATTGATTTAATTTCATTTGAGTGTATTTAAGGTTTACCAATGTGCATTGAATTATAAAGTACAAAACATAGTAAATGACATGTTTCTCCATATGCATCCTCACAAACCATGCATTCCATTATAAATGTTAAACCAATTTGAATATTCACACTTCATCATATTTCTTGAAAAATAATTAACACCCTAAATCAAGTATTATTTTGTTACTCAAGTATAATAAAGCATTACTACTGGAATCCATGGAAACTAAGTAATGACATCGAAGGAAAAATGCAACATTGTAGGTAAAAAGTGCTAAACTCACTTCATGAAGTAAACTCCCATAAATGCCCAGATACAAAAAATTGTTGCCGGAGAAATTGCAGATGTAATTGCAAATCTAACAACAAAAAAGTAACAAAATAAAGTACATCCAAAAACCTAGAGTGTTTTTAAAAAAATTCAAATTCAAGTATTAATAAATAGAAATTGAGAAGAGGTCAAAAGACCAATGAAAGAAAGAAGTATGCAAATACATACCATTATTTAAAATAATAGTTTTGCCTCTGACTTTTATTTAAGGTTTCGTTAAGTATTCTCCTGGAAACACATGGTTACATATAGGGCCCGTTTGGCAATCCAATTCCAAGGCTTGGAATTGAAATTTGAAAGCCAATTTCAATTCCGTGGAATTCAAATTTGCCTTCCAATTCCAATTCCAAGCCTTGGAATTGGGTTGCCAAACGGGCCCATAGTCTTCTTTTTCTTAGTTTCATGTATATTGAATCAGTATTAAAAATAGCTTATTCCGCATTAGTAATGTCGATTATACAAGAAGTTGAAGAAGGATTTATCTATGAGAGAGAAAAAAGATGAAAAATTAGTGAAACCATTTATGAGTGCAGTGGAAGGTTTATTACTTATTCTCCCCAAAAAATCATAAGCACGGGACTGAAATAAAAAGACAAATGAGGGATATATTGATAACTGGTTTTTCAAAGAGACAGGATGAGAAATAAAAGTAGAATATCCACGCGACAGGCTAAAATTGAGGCACCATAAACTACTGTAAATAGCGTTTTATAATAGGGTCCTGAAAAACTGAAAAATGGTAAGAAACAGAATTTCGATATATATTTAATAGGGCACAAAAATTCATGTAGATTAGTCATATATATTATTTTGAGTATCAAAACATGTTCTCTAAATTCAAATGTTATTATTTTCCATAGTATAGATATAGATATTAGATACAGACATTGCAATACGTTTAGGACTTAATTTAAGACACATAGCAATACTCCATTTAATACCTATTGTCCTAGCATAGGACTTTAGTTCTTTGAATCTCATGGACGTCTGAAGCATGTAATCAAAATCTATTGCATAAAAGATTCATGATCTCTAAAAAATAATAAAATTTCCCTCTAGCGGTACTATATATGAGTATAGTTGAAGATATGCATATAATTTGTATTTATTTTTGTCTGAATATTTTATGTTCAATTCAAAATGATTAGAATACGAAAAAATATACATTTTTAACAATATATTTTATAGAAAATTATATTTTTTTCTATTTAGCAACGCCGGACCTAATTAAATTAATTCCTTAACACATAATGAGAGGTAAACTACATGTGCAATATTTCTATATTAGTCGTATATGTGTTGCATGATTGAAAATATATATGTCGTCTTGTGGCAATATAGGAATACAAAGTAGACTTTGTGATACTCTGCGTGGGACGATTTAGTGACGTCCCAAACATTCCAGAATTTCCTTCGGACAAGGGCCCTAAAGCATTCGATGGAACGGTAATACACTCTAAGGAATATGTCGCCATGGAATATAAAAGTTCTTCTGAATTTGTTCAAGGAAAGAGAGTGGCAGTTGTAGGCTTTCAAAAAACAGCTTTGGACATTGCTAGGGAGTGCTCAATCGCAAACGGTGAGTTTCTCTACTCATATGTTTCAACTTTTGGCATAAAATTTGGCAATGAATTGTGTAGTGTCGAGGGGGGATTAAGTCTACGCATCGTATCCTTATTTGTATTGAGCATTATAATATAATTCCCTTGACACATGATACTATTTTTTGAAAAATAGATATTAAGTGGTCGTTCTAAGATGAATAGATTGATAGTGATCAAGAACGAAACTACTCATGGGCCATGGCCCCCTCCAATTTTTGTAAATATTCTCTACTATATGTTGAGTGAAAATACAAATGAACACAATCTATTTTCACATTCAAAGCCTCCAATGTCCCATTTTCAAATGAGAGAGATAAGAAAACACCACCCAAAAGCCTTCCCACCTTTTAACCCTTTCCCTCTTATATTCTAGCAAACACTAATACAGTGTGATGTGCCATATCATTTTGCATCTTAAACTATATTTACCCTCACATTGTTCTAATTATAGATTTATGATCTAATTGTAAAACATAATTTTCAACCCTTATTGTTTATTCTAATTATAAATCTAATTCACCACCCTTAAAATCATCTTAAGTGTAGATTTTTAACCTAATTGAAAAAACCTAGACTTTTACCTTTGTTGTTATTCTAATTGAAAAATAATTTTTTACCTTATAATTAACTTTGATAATAGAAATTTAGAGTTTAATCAAGGATAGGGGTACAATTAAAAATTGATAGTAAAAAGGTAATCGTTGCCAGTTATTTAGTTTTTTTGCAAACATATGAAAATTGTCATTTCAATCCCTATTGGAGTTTTATTAAAGATTTATGTGAAAAAATATAGGATGGATTCATTGTATAAGAGGAAAGGAGTTAAACACATAAATAAATAGACATTATGTTGTTGAGAAAAAGCACCGCTTAATAAATTTTGGCGCCCTCCAAGATCAAATCTTGATTTCGTCTATGATAGTGAGGGGATAATAGCATATGGTTTTCAACTATTACTAGCATGCAGATCACGCGATGCGTGGCCGAATTTATTTAAACTATATTGCTTTATTGTTGTAGCGTGTTTCACACAATATATTTTACGAATGAAAGAAGATTGAATTTTAAATTAATATAAAAAGTCATATGAATGATATTCAATAAGTGCAACCGATATTTATAATTTTGAGAATACATTATAACTCAATTTTTATTTAGTTTATGATCACCAAACAAAGAAAATAATTATTTTCAATCATTGAAGTAGTTTAATATAATAATTAAAAATATAAATCCTTTTTTGAACTAAAATTATGAGATAAAAATTGTTAAGTATGTATTTTAAATATGTGAAGAACACCAAGTTTTTGCATTCAAATTTTAAAGTCAAATGGATAGGTCAAGCCATCTCTAAAAGAATGTAAGTTCAAATCAAAATCAACCCCTAATTATGAAAAGTTTGAAAGACATATCATTAAAATAAATATAAGATGGAAAGTAAGAGTGAATTAAATGGTAGGAGTAATTTTTTAAAATAAAATATTTTAATAAATCAACAAATCAAAGAGGGCATGTATTGTTCACTCGATGTGTCAAATATTTTTATTATTTAAATACTTTGAAAATAAAAAAAATTTATCCAAATATATAAATAGTTTAACCAACTTAATGCAGCCAAATGATGCAAGAGGATGTATAAAATAGAAGTATGCTACTAATATGAAAATAATTTACTCAAAAAGAAATATACCAAAACCATTGAGAGCTTTTAAAGAGTATGAAGTTTCACAACAAAACTACTACAAATGGACAAACAACTTTTCAGCCTCACAATAAAGTTCAAATCAGAACTTCCATCTGCGAGATCCGCTCTTAAAATTTATTTATATTACCTTAAACCTTTAACTCACTATTTTGAAATTTACTCGAATGCACAAACGAAATAATTGACATTTTGGAGTACCAAACATTCATCTCCTCATGTATAAATACTTTGAAAGCTCAAACGATAATTTTAAAGGAAGAGAAAAATATCTCATTTGTATATAGCATTCTCCAAAGTAGCATGATTGTTATAAAAAAAATTGGCATAAAATGAAGATTTAGTAATAAGCAAATCAATACTATTTTGGATTTGCGGACGACTCCTCATTTTAAAACCCAACAACAAACTCCTTGAAATATCAACCCATCATGACTAAATGACTAAAGTATATATCGTTTATAATCTTAACAAAATATTTATTTTTAAAAGGAATCCTAATTTAGAAAAGAAAAATAATTAAGTAGACTCCCCATAATACACAACAACCCACACACACCAACCACCACTTCCTACACAACATCCAACTTCATGAAATGTTCTATCATCAAAGAAAAACATACCCAAACATATATTTTTTTAAATGATGTCATATTGTAATTCCTTGCGTTTATACTATTCAAAATCAAAATTAACAACATCAGTCAGATCCTCATATATATTTGAACATCTTTGCGTTTGTACTTAAAAATCATAAAATAATTACCATAAAGAAACACATTATATCAAATTTAGATCCATCACTCACAAAGTCAAAACCTTGAGATACACATCAAAATCCAAACAGATACAGATGTTTGAAAATGAATAGTAACCATAATAATCCATTCTCTAATCAACAAACTTAGCCACTATTAAACCCTCCGAGAATCGTTAGAAATCTTTATAATTAGAAGAAAAAAATACGGAGCCTGTCAGTAAAATGAAAAATATGATCATATCTAAACAAATGTTTTGCAAAATCTAAGCAAGGGATTTAGGGTAAAAGGGAGACGTTCGGAGGGATAGAGAGAAACCGTGAGGGAGACGGGATTTGTCACGACCTGGTGGTGTAGGTTACGGGGTTGTCGAGAGTAAGAGGCTTGGTGGGGAGGTTTAAACATGTTAGTCTCTTTGATAAATCCACTGGTATAAAGATCAGTCTTTGATTTCACATTTACTATGGACATATGAAGAGATGGAGAGATGTTAATGAAGTCGAAGAAAAGGTGTTATTAGGGATAATGGAGAACGGTTGGGACAAAATAAAATAGATTGATTCATATGCCCTCGTTTTGGTTTCTAATTGAGAAATATTTATAAAGAAAGAGAGAGTGTGAGAAGAAGTTGTTACAAAAGGAAATAAAAATATATTTAGTAATTACTACTCTTGTGGGGATAATAAAGAGGAGATGGTAGGTCGGTGTCTGGAGGGGAAGGAATAAAGAGGTTGGTTTATGGTTGCCCTTCTCGGAGAGTCAAATTGGGGAAGAGAAGCTCCAAGATATTAATGATGCCACGTGCCATAACCGAGAGAAAAACTACAACTTTAATATATACTAGTTTTAAACCCCGCGCGATGCGCGAGCGTGGCATAATTTTATTCGTAAAATATATATCACATAAATAATATTATCATTACATTTAAACTAATGTTAATATGAGATGAAAAATGAATAAAAATTTTGGGACATATAAACATGCCTCTATATTAAAATTACAAATCAACTACATATTTATATTTTTTAGTAGAGATGGTAGTTCTATGATTAGTATACACTAAACACCGAGATACTTTTTTTATTTAAGACATAATTATATTTTTATGTCTATTTGACACATTATATAAGTATTAATTAATAATAGATGGAGAGAAAATGGACACTCATATATAATCACGATAATTACTATATATATATATATATATATATATATATATATATATATTTCAAAATATTTTACTTAGCCACTTAATCAACTTTACATAAATTATACTTTAACCCCTAATTTTTGAAAAATATAATGAATAGTATCATGGACATGATAGACAGAAATGACAAACAATTAGAACTTGCGTGTTAAGAAAATAAAGCATAAAAGTTATAATTTGTATAAAAAAATCTGAAAATGAGTCAAAATAAAAATAGCAAACCTTATAACAAAGCACAAAAATAATTGTCCAATCACAATATAAAAAGAGAAAAATCCAAAAAGGAATATTATATATTTTATTTAAAAAACAATGTTATTAAACAAGGAAGCATACCTCACTTCCTTTAAAATAGAGCAACATACACCATATGCTTCTAACTAACTAAATTCACATAATATGCTTCTAACTAATTAAACTCACATTTCTATATAAAGATTCAATCAAAATTATCTTAAGAAAAACACTATTTCAATTCTCACATAACACATTCTACTTAAACAAAATCACAGTCTATTCTATGGCTCCTTGTCAATTTTGTAAGGATCTTTTAATATTTGGGGTCCAATAGTTATTTAGAGTTTTATTCCATTTGTTTACAATCTACTCGTTTGGGATTCAAAATCGATAAAAAACGTTAGTTAGCTAGTTTGATGGTCACTTGACTCATTTTCCAATCAAAAACACTATTTTACCCATTAGTATAAGTATTTATTAGTGTATTAAAACAAATTTTACATTATATCTTATTGTTTTAAATAGTAAAACTTTGTTTACTAACACTTTTTTATAAAATGAGAAAGTTTTATAAAATGAAAAAGTTTTATACACTTTTTTTATTAAGTATTCTTTTTTTAAATCAAAATGTTTTACAAAATCAAAAGGTTTTTTTATAAACTTTTTTTAGCGCTTTTTTTTACAAACATTAAAAAATATTGTTTTTAACTGTTTTTATAAACGTTGAAAAAACTTTATATAAAAACAATCTTATAAAAAACAGTTTATGAATGTCAAAAGTTTTTTTGTAAATTGTTTTCAACTTTTTTCATAAAACCAATTCTTTATATGAATAAATTAAAAACGTAAAAAACACTTAATATAAAAACATTAAAAACACTATTTTTTTTAACAGTTTTTTGTATAAACAATAAAAAAAATTATGTAAAAACACTGTTCTTAAAAAAAAGAACTCTTTTAAAAAAATATTAAAAAATGGTTTATATAAAAACAACATTTTTTAAAGAGAATTATAAAACTGTTTTTGAATGTTTATAAAAAAAACAGTTAAAAATTCAGTGTTTTGTAACGTTTTTTAAAAACAGTGTTTTTTCCTTAAAAAATTAGTGGTTTATATAAACAGTTTTTTAACATTTATAAAAAATAGTGTTTTTAACATTTTTATATCAACTGCTTTTTAATGTTTTACGTAAAAAAATAATTTTATAAAAAAAGTTAAAAAAATTGTTTATAAAAAAACCGTTTAACGATTATAAACTCATTTTTTTAAAAACATTGATTTTATATAAATTATTTTTTGATGTTTATAAAAAAACAGTGTTTTTTTAACGTTTAAAAAAATAATCCAAAAAAGAGAGAAAGTAAGAATAAGAGAGCTAAGAGAGAGAAAAGCTCTTACAGTTTATATAAAAACACTTTTTGTTAAAAACACTGTTTTTTAAAAAGGTTAAAAAAATACTATTTTTTTATTGTTTTTTACATAGGTTAAAAAATTGCTTATACAAAAACCTTTTTTTTTAAACAGTTATAAACATCAAAAGGTTTTCTAATAAACTCTTTTTAACTGTTTTTTATAAAATCAATTTTTTTTTTATAAAAAGACATCAAAAATGTTTAAAAAAAAGTTTTTATCAACTATTAAAAACAACTTTTTATATGAACAGTTTTCATATAAAATGTTAAAAACGTTAAAAAAAATAGTATTTTTCAGCGTTATTATATAAACTGTTTTTTAACATGTTTATAAAAAAAATTGATTTATAAAAAAAACGTTAAAAAGGTTTTATAAAAAACCATTTCACGTTTATAAAAAAAAACATTATTTTTATATAAACTGTTTTTTAAAAAAAGTATTTTTATATAATTTTTTTTTTAAGTTTATTAAAAAGAGTGTTTTTAATGTTTTAAGTAAACAGTGTTTTAAAAAAAAAAGCGTTTTTATATATAATGTTTTTGACCATTTGTAAAAAGCAATTAAAAAATCAGTGTTTTGTAACGTTTTTAAAAGCGGCGTTTTTTAAAAAAAAAATAGTGGTTTATATAAACTATTTTTTAACGTTTATAAAAAAAGCAGTTAAATATAGTGTTTTGAACGTTTTTATATCAACTTTTTTTTAATGTTTTTAACGTTTTATGTAAAAAATTAATTTTATAGAAAAGTTAAGAAAACAGTTTATAAAAGAACCTTTTAACAATTATAAACTGTTTTTTTTTTAGAAAAACATTGCTTTTATATAATTTAATGGTTATAAAAAACAGTGTTAAAGAAATAACCCAAAAAAGAGAAAAAATAAATGGTTTATCAATAGTGGGGAACCTCCAAACCTTACTAATCTTAACTAACAAATTAATCAACGAAAGAAAAGAAGGAAATTACCTGCCGAGAACTTTGGCAGCGATTTAACATACGTGCAACCCTTTGTTCAGGAGAAGGTTTGGGGTCTTTGGGAAAGTCTATGGTGATGACCATGGTGATTGGCAGCAGTTAAAAATAATATTTATATATTGGGACGAAAGAAATGTATCATTCTTAATTGCTTTTGACTTGGTCTCGTAGTTGGATTAAATTGAAGGAGAGGGAGAGAAAACTCAATAGTTCAATGCATCTATTAAATTGTTTGTATATATTTTATAGAAATATAAAATATAGAGTGCCACGTGGACACTCTTAATGAGGAGGAGGCTTAAATGCTCATAAATGCCTTGTTTTGCATTTTATAGTATATAGAGATAGAGATAAAGATGTGGAAATACTTGTTAAATGTATAAACTAATGCAAGGAATATCAAAAACCTGTGGCCCCCCGAAGTCGCAAATACACGGAGAGAGGTGGGTGCGAATGCGCCAGTGCATCATTTTTCAAAAAATTATAAATGCGAGAGTGGTGCGAGAGCGGCTACTAATTTATTAATTTAAAATTATATAATAATATTACATGAATATAAATTTAAAGTAATACAAGAAATACCCTTTTTGTGACCCGATCAATTTGTCAAACACATATCGAATGATGTTTTTAATTTATATGAGTCCATTTGAAACATTACCCAATATGTATTGACACAAAACCCATTTGAAACATTACCCATTTCTTGCTTACACAATGCCCATTAGAAACATTACCCAAAACCCTAATACACAATACCACGAGTCAAACCAAAGGGGAAACCAAAGGAAAAAACACTAACCAAAACAGGGGCAATAAAGACAAACTCCAAATCCACCATCACACTTTAAACCCAGTTTCCTCTTTCTCGGCAGCCAGAAAACATGCTCAAGATCAACCTCACCCACTATCTTTCCTCCAAAGAATTCAATCAAATCAAAAACCATCAATCATGAGCAAAGATCAACAAAATCCAACATTGAACAAATTGAAAAAGCCCAAACTTCCAATCACGATTTGAATGTTGAAACTGAAACTGCGGATTCATTTGCAACAGTTCGCGGTTTGGATTTCAACAGTTCGCGATTTTGGTCCGGTTTCGAAGGTGAACCGTCAAAGTGAGACTTGGGGGTAGGGGCGGGGGGTGGTTTGGCCGAACTGTGTGACTAAGGGCCCCCCTTGATCTGGGGGTAGCTTCACCTCTGCGCGCAAGATTCATGTAGCATTTGAATAGTGACATTCATTTGCTTAAATCTAAGCTTTGTTAACTGATAGATCATCTAACGCAAAGCACTTAGCTATGAGTGAGAGACTAGGATTTTATATATTATGTCGTAGAGATTTAATTTTATGGATTTGGGACTTTTCACTATCCACAAATTTAAATATCTGTGGACCAATGACTCAAATCAATGAGAAAAAAAGTATGATGCACTTATATCAATATATCATACGTTTACACCTGTAAAATATTTCTTGTTATAGTGGACGACATGTGTAACATGTGGTGTCTTTATTGATGTCGAGCAAGTACAAGTGGTGCAATGAGGGAATGATATTTTTTCTCAAAATTCAGGAAGACTAAACCTCAACTGCTAAACTTATGACAAGTTAGAATCAAGGGCCCGTGTTAAGAATTTTGGGCAATGCTTTTGCAATTCATTATTTGATATGTATATTAATATATCCCGCAGGGGTGGAGAATCCATGCACGCTAATCTACAGGAATGAGCACTGGAATGTTCCCGACTACCTCCCATGGGGAATCCCACTTGCATACCTATACTTCAACCGTTTCTCTGAACTTTTGGTTCACAAGCCTGATGAAGGTTTTCTACTCAGTCTTCTCGCAACATGTCTCTCACCTGTGGTAAACAAACTGATGATGGTTTTCTACTTATTCCCATGATAAAATCTAATGCCCTTACCATTGTAACTTACATACTATATTTATTTTTAATATTTTAACAGAGATGGGGGATTTCAAAATTGGTCGAAAATCATATAAAATCAAAGTTGCAGCTTTCCAAATTTGGTATGGTTCCAAAACATAGCTTCTTAAAAGAAATCAGTTCTTGTTTGATCTCAACTGTGCCCAAGGACTTCTACAATAGGGTTGAAGAGGGAAGCATCAGGCTGAGGAAAGCTCCGAATTTCAGCTTTTGCAAGGAAGGAATTTTGATCGGCAACGAAGTTGAACCTTTAGAGAAAGATTTGGTAATTTTGGCAACTGGGTTCAGGAGTGTTGATAAACTCAAAAGCATTTTCGTATCACCAACCTTTCAGGACCGCATTGCCGGCTCCCCCGATTCTGTACTTCCTCTCTACAGGTTAGTCTCTTCAAAATTAGATGTTTTTTTTTTTTTTTTTGTAATATTCACTTAGAATGTGTTTGATTGCGAACATGAAAAAGGGACAGAAATAGTTCATTTGGATGAGAAATAGGAAAATGCGAGAAAAAATATAAGAGTTTTTGGTTTTATTTTTTTTATTTTTCATAGAAACCAATTCTTTGGTGGATGGATATAAATATTTTTCACTAAAGATGAGGTTTGAGATGGAGCACTTGTTATGCAGATGAATATTGTTCTTAGATGAACTATTCACAATCAAAATACTATTAAGGTAAAACAAGAGCCAAAACAACAAAAAATTTCATGTCAATCAAACACACCAATAATTATTAGTATCTATTGAGCCCCAACAAAAGTTACAAATTATTCTTAACCTGCACTTACAAATACTATACTATCGTCTGTTATAAATATCAGCTAAACTGCCCACTATTTTATTGTAATAACATGAACAATCGCTAATCTATTTATAACGACAATAGATAGTTTTTTGAATTTATATTTTGTTACAAACTTATATTGCAATAATATATACCCATCTCCGTTAGTAATCACTTACAAAATAAAACTCCACACACACACACACACACACACACACACACACACACACACATATATATATATATATATATATATATATATATATATATATATGAGGCCCTCTCCTGTAAGGACTCCTTATAATGCAGACTCCGGTACATACCATTTTTTTAAAATAGTAAAAAAATGATTTTTTTGATGAAACTTCATGGATATGATCTCCATGGTGGGAAGATCATCTCCAATTTTTTTCACCAAAAAATTCATTAAAAAAAACCGTTGAGATGAAGTGATATGTAAAAAAAAGGTATAAATATGCATTTTCGACCGTTGAAATGTTGGCGATCATCTCACCCACTTTTTGATTGAATTTTTTTATGAAACTTCATGGATATGATCTCGGTAGTGAGAAGATCATATCCATGGAGTTTCATCAAAAAATTCAATCAATAAAGCGGCTGGCGCCGACCCAACATTTCAACGGTTGAAAATGCATATTTATACCATTTTTTTACATATCACTTCATCTCAACGGTTTTTTTTATTGAATTTTTCGACGAAAAAAATTGGAGATGATCTTCTCACCATGGAGATCATATCCATGAAGTTTCATCAAAAAATTCATTTTTTTACTATTTTAAAAAAAGGGTATGTACCGGGGTCTGCACCATAAGGAGTCCTTACAGGAGACTTTCTGATATATATATATATATATATATATATATATATATATATATATATATATATATATATATATATATATATATATATATATAATAGTGCTCTTGTGCAGACTGTCTCTCATTTCGCCAGTGCGGACCGGACATATGTCGCTTAGCGGTGAGCCCAGAAATTATCGGCTAAATTATAGGCGTTATCTCTCTCTTTTCTTTTCTGGGCTCACCGCCAGGTGACACATGTCCAGTCTGCACTGTTAAAATGTGGGACAGTTCGCACAGGAACAGTACTGTATGTATACATAGACATGATTCTTAATATTTTTTATGCGTTGAGTGTTCCATGACTTCTAGTTATTTAACTAATTAAGAACGAGGTGAGCATAGAGAAACATGTCTCCTCTTTAAGTGGAGTCCTGTACCTTATAGACACATTACTCAAATATTATGTGATGTGTGTGTTAAGACAAAAAACTCATGCACTCATGCGACGTGAGACCCACCACTTATATTTTGCGTGTGCCGAATTCTACCTCATAAATACGACATATACCTATATGTTTTTAACTATTTTCTTATGAGTAATATGAACTTTTCAATATTGTTAGGGAATGCATTCATCCACAAATTCCGCAACTAGCGGTGATTGGGTTCTCAGAGAGCATTTCAAATTTGTACACATCGGAGATGAGGTGTCGGTGGCTAGCAGAGTTTATGGATGGAACATTCAAGCTACCCATCATTAAGGAGATGGAGAAAGATATAATGAAATGGGATAAATACATGAAGGAGTCCTCGGGTGAGTACTACAGAAGGTCTTGCATTGGTGCCTTGCATATTTGGTACAATGATCAATTATGCAAAGACATGGGTTGGAACCCAAAGAGGAAGAAGGGATTTATTGCAGAGTTGTTTGAGCCATATGGCCCAAAAGATTATGCTCACCCTTGAAGAAAAGTCATGTTGCGGTATTTACTAATAAGTTGTTGAGGATCAACTTAAATAAGTGATTTATCTTCGAATAATTAGGACATTTGTCTAAGGATGGCCATTTTGTATTGTAGATTCCTACTCTTTCGTTTCCTTTTAATAATTAAGCATCTAAGGGTCATAATGATTGAATACTCTCGGAGTGAATGGTTTTATTTGTGGTTAAGGCCAACTTGAATTATGTAACCGATCTTCATATGCAAATAACAAAATGTAGCTTTAACTTGTCTAGAGTTATAAATCACGTCTTCTTTGCATGTGATTGGTAGATAATATTGGAAAATTAATAATGCAATAACTAATATATCATCAAAGGATTCATTGGGTTTGTCCTTCTCAATCGAAGTTTCAAATTCATAGAGTAGTTGAATTGTGAAGAATTTATGAATAAAGACAACATAATTTTAAGAAAGGAATAAATCTAATTGTGCCACCAATTTATACCGTATACAAACCATATGTATATGTGACCAAAAGGTGTACCTCTGTTTTTCCTCAAACAATGGAAATATTACAAGGTTAAAGTGATTAGAGGATTCCACTTGAGCATATGATTTTCATACAGTTCAAATTGGCGGTTGAAGTAGATTTACTCTTAAACCGAGTTTAACATTGGGGAACACTTGATGAAAAACACAATATAACAGATTTTCTCAAAATCTTCAGCTCTTCGAAAGATCGTTCCTTTGAGACATTCAAACAAATATTAGAGAATATGTGTATAATATATTTGATGAATATAGCTTTCATAATCTTTTGTCTTCATAAGAGAATCTAAAATAATAAGTAAATAAAAATAATAACTGCAGTAGATTAATAAAAAAAACTTATAATGATCGGAAATATTGAAGATCGAAATAGTCGATCTAGGCAAGAGCTAGACTCTTATTCCTTAAGATAGTTTTTGCTCCGCACATGAATGAAAATTAGTTGGATAACATGAAAATAATACTATAGGCACAATTTCAATTGGAAAGTTATTACCACATATAATAGATAGCTTTTGACCATGAATTTTGCCAAGTAAAAGGTAATCATATTTTTTGTTCATAAGAGAATGTGATGTTTTGAACTCTTCAACCGTTTATGTATATGAAGACATAATATCTTCACACTAAAATTTCCCACACATTATTGGTTCTTTAAGTTGTGTTCATTTTGTCTCTAAACAATTTTTAGTATTTTAATAGCTCAAGAGAATTTAGCCTTTACTATTCTCACATGAACAACACACTAACACTCACATAGGCAATGCCACAAAATTTAATAAAAGTGGGGGAGAGAACACAAGTGAACACTCAAAGGTAACACACTCACGCTAAATTGAATCCAGTAGGTAGATGGATAGATATTGTTCACTTATCGGAATATGTTAGCAGAAATTAAAAACAAGATCAATTGTTCTAATAAAATTCTGAATTCTCACATAAAATTATCTTACTTCTTACAAGCTTAGGATTTATATAGGTACATGGAGCATACCTAGACATACGTACACATACAATAATAAGTAATTAACTTAGAAAGAAGAAAATAATAAATGATACATTACCTAAAAGAATCTAGGTTCAAAGAATAATGCAGGATGATAATGTAACAACCCATAAATGTGTCTTGTGTTCTCGAGCTTTTCATTATCTGTGTACCTTGAATTAGGATATGGATCATATTGAAAGAAATTTTTGGAACTCTAGTTTCCAACTTAATAAACAATTTGTTATTCGAATCTTTGTATATAAAGTTATTATTTTACAAATAAATGTATTATTAATTCCATCCGCTGATGGGCGAAACCCGTATACAGGGAATAGACACTACAACCAAAAGATGGGAACCCAAAAGAGCTCCCACTAGGAAAACTACCAGAATTACATGATTCTTTACAAATCCTCCATACGATCTAGAAATTTAGGGAGAAAAGTGGAGTGTCTCTCCTTATACTAACTCAATAATGTAATAAAAAAATGTGTAACAAAGTCGAGATTGCGCAATCTCGACACCTTCAAAGTATCTCTAACTTATCTCCTGCCAAATTATTCAAAGATATAGTGTGGGATCAAATGCCACAGTTTTCTAACCTCCTTCAAATCCTTTATGGGGTACCAACTATCTAATAACGCCCTTACCGACTCGTGCATAACCCACTAACCCATGCTTAACGATAGGAAGACTTTCCAAATGCCTCTCATCACCCAAGAATGCAAGAGTAAATGAATAGTCATCTCTTTAGCCTCCTTACACAACCAACATTGACTAGTCATATGTCGTCTTCTCTTATGCAATCCCTCAGTAGTCAATATAGCCTGTCTAACCGCGGTCCAAACAGAACTTTTGTGGGTGCCTTCAATTTCCAAATTTATTTCCATGGTAAATAAATGCTCTAACTCCCATTACATATCAAAATGGAATAATAATCTCTCGCCATGAAATTCCCTTTGCTCCCGTCGACCATCTCAATTCATTATCTCCGCTCGTTGAGCGAGGAGCTGAACCCAACCATTCAAAAAATGCCTCAGCCTCCTCTAGCTCCCAGTCCCATAACCGTTTTCTGAATATTGGACTCCACACTACATGATCCCCAATAATTATCATGTGATCTATTACCAATCCGTCCTTTTCTCCTCCTAAGATGAACATACCGAGAAACTAATCCTGCAATGTGCCATTATTGCCCCCATCGGTCTCCTTTCAGAACCTAATCCTATTACCTCTCCCCAATTGAAACTCCATGTATCTAGAGAAATCCACCCATTCCTTCCACAACCACACTCTGTGGGCAAACCGCCCCACTCTTAGTCCAACCCCACTACACCAAAACATTGATTTTGTGACTGCCTTCTTGTAACTGCTAATGAGGGTGAAAAACTTTATCACTGTCCAGAGCGGTAATAAAATTATTTGTAGCTTCCATTAGGATTGATAAAATATTAGGGTAATGAAAAATTTGAGTCAATTAGTTTGTGACTGTTAATGGCAGTCAAAAATCTCGTCATATGATTAATTTATGATTGCTATAAGCTATCACAAAATTAGTTAGTAGGCTTAAATTATGACTGTTATGAGCAGTCACAAATTTATAACTGATATGACCAGTTATAAATATTGTCCTGAGGCTTAATTTATAACTGCTATTAGCAGTCACAAATTTATGACCACTAATAGTAGTCATAACCTTTAGCATTAGGCTTAATTTGTGACTGCTACGAGGGGTCACAAATTTATAACTATATTTTTATTTCCCTCTTATCTCTCCTCTCTCCTCTCTCCTCTCTCCTTTAGCATTAGGCTTAATTTTTGACTGCTACGAGGGGTCACAAATTTATAACTATATTTTTATTTCCCTCTTATCTCTCCTCTCTCCTCTCTCCTCTCTCCTCTCTCCTCTCTCCTCTCTAAGCTCAAGCATTTTCACGTCTTTCCTCTCTCCAACTCCATCTCTTTTCAAGCACTCTTTAAGCATTAAGCATTTTTAAGTTCTCATCAAGGTTTGAAAATCCAGGTAACCGTATATTTTTCATGCTCTTTTCAAGTGGTGAAATGCTCTAAGCCCTCCCCTCTCTCTACTTCCATGTTCTTTCTTTTTTCATCGTTTGCCTCTCGAGTGTGTCTAGGAAGATCTGTGTATTTGGTAACATTTGTTTTATATTATTCGTTTACTATTATTAATCTATTTGTATTGAGTATTGACTTACTGATATATTTTATAAATTATGTTTGATTTTTTATTCACGTTTGATTTCGTATTTACAATGTTTAGGGTTTGTATCTGATCAAGTTTAGGCTTTAATTTTTGTTATAAAGGTTTTTGTATCACATTTGATTATTGTTTTAATGGTTCATTTACACTTCTGGTTAGCTTTATCCTTAGACTAGTAACTCTTAAACCCTAAATCGACTAGTCTATATTAATCATTTTCATTCATCTATGTTATATTTATTTGGTTGGTTATTTGTTGCTGAGGAGCATGGTGAAATTTATTTTCATAGATGGGATTTTTGTAATTTTAATTATATTAATGAATGTAATTGTAAACGAGTATAGTGACACTTGAAATGATATTTGGTGTACTATTTGTTTTTTAGATATTTTCTCACAACAACATTTCATAACATAATAGCATTTGTTTGGGATGAAATATTTTTCATTGTGGTGAAATTTATTTGCACTTATATGGGGCTAAATTTTGTTCAAAGTTGGGTATTTATAGTTTGTGCAATTATTTGAAATGAACAAAAAATTTACTTATAATGTGTTGAAACATTTCACTTTTTTACTTTTCACCTCAGTGAAAAATATTTCAATCAAATGAAGAGAACCCATATAGTGTGACGATAAATCCACAATAATATAAGTTTGTTTCGTCTGTTAGCCTTCAAGGTTGTTAGCCATTTTGTTGTGTGTAATGTGTAAATTGACATTATCTATCAAGTTTTACTTTAATTAAGTAAAATATTGGACAACATCAAAAGTTATATAAACATAAGTTAGTTATTTATAACTATTTGTATGTGATTTCAAGTAACACTTGCTAAACAGTCTTGTTTCTTATTCCATCTATGATCTTCTAATCTCTTATCGCACTACGATTTTGTGGGTAAGCAATGAAGCACAACAATGTTATTCCCAATGGTTACTTTAAGAAGCATTGACAGAACTATGTGAGGACCTGGTTTACCATCTTGCCCATAAAACCAGGAGAAGAGTCGGTAAGTACTATTTTGATACATGTTCAATTGTGAGTCTTGTCTTGTGCACTTTTAAAGTCTTGTCATTTCCTCTATCAAAGTATATTATATTTAGCGTCATTTTGATTTATCCTTACTTTGATAATAACTAATATGATATTTGACTTAACGGTAGTTATTCTTAAAGAAACTAGACAATACCAAAAAAATGGAGACACCGTCACACGTTTGTTTGATATTTTATAATGCCCTCATTTTCTTCATTTCCCCACTTCAATTGAAATCCTAAATCTACAAACCCTAAATGTAGCAACATCGATTGATGAAAGGACAATGATGTATTGATAGTATTGTTTGTACCATCTGAGGTTCTTTTTATTCGATTCCTTTGATTATAATCACATCTAGCCTCTAAGGCCTTTTATTTTTTTTAATATATTTCTCAATTTTTTTAGTTCCCGTTTTATAGTGACGGGTCTTCATTTATGATTAGTGGGCAGTGATGATAAAAATCTTATACCACATTTGATCTATGTATGTATATGTTACTTTTTTTATAAAAGGCAACAAATTAGAGTCTCGGATGTGCTTCTTTGATAGTGTTTTCAGTGTTGTACGTTGTCGATAATAATACGAAGTTACAAGTATCACTTACAGTATTCTGATTTATTTTTCTGATTTTCCAGGCCCTTATTATACCGAAACATATAACAAGTTTTCTCATCTAATATGGCGTTCTTATTTATGTTGTTATGTCTAATTTCTTTGAAACCTGGGGTTAAGGTAAATATTGTGGGGATTATTTGTAAGAACCCTTATATTAATATCTCTGTTATATGCGATATTATAATTATGTATTAAAGTTTTATGGTTGTCCCCTTATTTTTTTAAATCCAAGCTCCTTCGTCCGAGAATAAGTCTTCACTGGAGCGCTAGAAATCCTAGTGGACCCCCATCGCCACTGCATAATAGATTATTTGTTGATTCTTTAGTGTCTTGTTGTGAAACTAATTCTCAGGCTAATGTCCACCCCTTACCTCTACTTGTATGAGCTTTCACGCCTTCTCTTCCAGCTTCTCCTCCTAGTGCCCCCATGCTAAAGCTAAACTTAAAATGGTGCAAATGAAAAGTCAATGGCAAAAGCGAAAGCTTATTGGGTTTAGGACATTTGGAACTATTTTTGTTGCCTCCAAAAAGTATAGACATGTATTTCATTTATTTTTTGTTAAGGATCATTTGACCAATGTGAGGAAATTAAAGCAAGTATTTTCCATATATATATATATGTGTGTGTGTGTGTGTGTGTGTGTGTGTGTGTGTGTGTGTGTTTATTTTATTTGGCATCATAACCATTTGTCTTAGTCTATGAATATACAATTTGATGAATTCTTTACTAAATTCTTATCATTTGTTCTTACTTATATCATTTTTTTAGGAAATTAAGGTTCTAAGCCAGCTACAACATCCAAACATTATACACAATTTCACTCGCCACATGCTCTATGTGTTTGCTTACTTGCATAGCACTAAGACAATACACAGGTAATATGTGTAATGAAAATTAGTTTTTAAATAATTGATTATTAAGTTTGAATGTGACATATAGTTGATGCCAAAAAAATTTATTGGTAATATATGTAATGTCCTATTTGACCTCGTAATCGAACGCATCAAACAGGGTCTTAGAGGGTCTCTTATGTGATGCCAAGTGGGATGGTGATAAGATGACTTGATTCCAATCTTCAATTTATTCCTTGAAAAAAAAAAGTTAAACCGAGTCCCCACCCTCCCCTACTCCACCGTCGACCACAACAACCCATTCCCATTTTCAAAAAAACACCCCAACGCTCATTTAAGAAAATGGGGTTGATAATAATTTAGGGTGAGGTCTGTAACTAAACCCCTTTTGAATTAAAATCTAACATTTGGATCCCTCACCTTTCAAAGCCTAAATGTTTACCAATAATAAGAGACAAGAAGAGCGTACAGGAAGATATGGAATTCCTAGGGCACAGTACCTTCAGGAACTGGTGACTCAGTTTTAGAATGCATCTAGTGAAGAATTGAAGGAGAGAATCGCTGCCAATTTGGAAAACTTTGCATATGATCCATACAACTGTACCTATTTGTGCCAACTTAATGTTATCGAACCTTTCCTAGATTGCATAACAAAGCCCAATTAGAAGCTTATGGAGTTTAGAGTTGGAGGGATCTGGAATTCTTGTGTTGATTCATAAAATGCGGCAGTGGTCACTCAGTGCAGTGGAGTTCCTTTTATCATCCAATGTTTATCAAGTCCTATTACAAGCACGGTGAATTATGTTATTGGAGCTCTCTATTATCTATGTAATGGATCTAACAAGGAAGATATTTTGAAGGAGAAAGTAATGGATGTCATCAAATGGTATGCTACAATCGGTGCAGCTAGTGTGAGGTTCAACAATTTGGCTTAGTCCTTTTTAGATAAGCATGTGCCTCAACACAAGTGAGAGACAAGCCTCATTCCGTAAGAATTTTTTTCATTTTTTCATATTCAAATGATAAATTATTTTGTATAGTCTTCATGTTTCTAATACATTATTTTGTTTGATACTTGTGATGGTGATAAGATTTATGGGGACATCAAAGGTCCTAATTTTCTTGTCGATGCATATGGGGTCGTCAAGCGTCCTAGTTTTGGTATCGCTAAACATGTATGTTTTAAACTCTTAATATAATTAATGGTATCGTGGTAACTTCAATTATTGTGTGGTTATTGATATTTGATGTTATATTGTGGGCTTCATCTTATTGGGCAAAGAGTCGATTTATTCGTTAAAAGGAAATCCATATTGGATGGCTTATAAGGTACCTTACTGCTACAACATCATTGACAGGTGAATGGATGCCCAAAACATTTTCTTTGGATGATATAATGAGAGAAAAACTAGATGCTGGTGAATTCCTTCTCACTAGAGCTTTTTTCCTATTCTGATCAGGAAGAAAATAATATGCTTTGTGAATTCGAATTATTACGAGAAATTAACATGCATAGTAAGGTATTTAAGTAAAATATAATGTGATATTGTGATGATATAAATGATGCACATGTTCAGTTCTATTACTAATTGTCAATCTTGTAACACGTGCTTGATTGACATTACATACATATTTCCCTATATAACTCTTAAGTTTTGCAATTAGGTAAAATATACCCCAAATATTCTTCTTTTTTAAAAATTTATTAGACTTGCTATTTAAATGCTCAACTAAAATCCCAAAATATGCTTCCTTCTTATTTTCATATGAAAGTTTTATTTACATTTAAATGGAGAAACATTTTGTGTCCATCTATGTGACTAATTGACTAAAATATAATTAGTGGCGGTCTTCTCAGAATCGTCATACACTTTGTGTCCAGGCTCAACACTCTATGCCTTAGTTTCGTTAATAAACTTATGTCTCATATGTAACATTATTTACATACAGGGAAAAAATTGCATAAGACGAGGGATCATTAGTTTCTCTGTTTTTAATAGTATTTCTAAGTTTTCGAGCTTGATAATTTCATGGCTCACGTTCTAAGTCAATAATTTCATGGCAATATTTTTTTTTTATAATTGCAGGGTATAATCTATGATCATAAGAAAGAATTGCAGTCAATTGTCTAGAGGAAGGCCATTGTTACCACTGATGTTCATCTACATTGTTTAAATTAAAAAATGTATGTCTTTAATGGAGTTATACCATTCATTGTCATGTGTAGAACCACAAATGATATTTGAGATATATTATGTGTAAGTTACATAATACTTCAGAAAATTATACTTTTGACTTAAATTATACATGACTTAATACTTTGAAAAATCGTCTTTATGCCTTCGGGCGCGGGTAATACGCTAGTGTGTATATATATTGTTGGACTAAATTGCTCTCCCTCACACATTTATGATTAATAGCTTGCCTTTAATCTTAGTTCTTTTGAGTAGTTGTTAGTAATTATTTATGTGGTGCATATAGATCTTCTTGTGTGGAAATGATTTGAACAAATGATCATAATTACATTTTATTATTTCCACGTATACACATGGCATACCCGACATACGTATTATTCAAAGACCTAAACCCGGGTGTTTACACTTCGTGGCAAGCAACACAAGCACAAGTCAATGGATACCGAGGCGCCACATATAAAAAAATGAGTCCATTGAACTTCCTCAGCAGGCGTACTCCGAATACATGAGGCACCGCATGTCGTTATTTATTTTAGTTTATTTTTTATTCGATGTTCATTTTTTATTTGGCACTCGATATGGATTTATTCGATGTTAAATTTAGGTTTGAACAAGTTTTATGTGTACAGGATATTTGGAATGTTAGAAATATAAACGAAATTTTGTCAGATTCTTTTAGACTTGTATAATGCCCGGAGTGGGCTTATGTGATTATATTCTTGATGTTAAAGTCAAATTTAAGCAAGTTTTTATGTCTAAAGGGTATGTAAAGGATATTCTACTGAATTTTTCAAAAATATAAAGATATTTACAACTGCTCTTAGAAGTGACAAACTTAACAAACTTAATCTTTGTAACTGCTAATAGCAGTCACAAATTTTTCACTACGACTAATTTTGTAACCAATGTCAGCAGTTATGAATCTAATATTTATAAAAGTTGTCAGCAGTCACAAATCTAATATTTGTCACTGCTAACAGCAATTACAAATCTAATATTTGTCACTGCTAACAGCAATTACAAATATTAGATTTGTAACTGGTGATAGCAGTTACAAAATGGCAGGGGTAATTATGGTCACTATTTTATAACCCCCATATGGGTTATAAAATATTGTGACTCCTATTAAGAGTGACAATTATTGTTTTTTGACCCCCTAAATTATGAAGGTAAAGAGAAGTTACAAAGGCCATTTAAAATCACTAATGGCAGTTACAAATCTCCTTTTTTGTATAGTTCCCTAGATGCGTACACCCCCTAACTCCCATTACTCTCCTTCATAATTTGTTCTCTTCACGGAGAAAAATCCACATCCACTTCCCTAACAATTAAAGCATCCTAGGTTTTTCACCCCCACTCCCCCTTCCATAATCGATTTGCACACCTCCTCCCACCCCACTAGACAATACTTAAATTTATCGTCATTTCCTCTCCACAGAAAATCTCTCATCATCTTCACCATCTTCAATCGCATGGAACACGATAATGGCAAGTTGGATAAAAAGTATGTGGGCAGACTAGATAATGTACTTTTAATCAAAGTCAACCTCCCACCTTTCGAAAAATAACAATTCTTCCACCATGTTAGCCTCCTTTTCATTCTCTCCAGGACCGTAGACATCCGAAGGTCGAGGTCAAGGGGGAGATCCTGCGGTGGATAGCTCCATCCTTCCCCTTCCAACGTGTGTACGAAATTACGCCCTTTATCCGGACGCTCAACCATCGTCGATGTGGGGTGATATATAAAAGTAGAGCCGCCAGCCTATTTTGCACAAAACAAGCAAAAGAAATGTTATCGCCTCGAGAGAACGACATCAAGGACAATACAGATGCTTACGAAACCAAGTAGTTCAAGGGTTAGGGGACTAACTTATAGGATGGGACGGTGTTAGGCACCCATTCCACCTTTTCTATCTCTCATGGTCATGTGTTAATCTTCTCATGTAGAACTCCGTGACATGTGTGCTTATGTGCATAATATAAATGGAGGGTAGAATCGCTCGACTCACGTAATGGATAAAGGCAGAGCGAGGTCATCTTTAGGAGTGTTCCCAAAATAAAAATTAAAAGTATAATGTAAGTGCTTGTTAATTCACAAGTTGTTATGAAGGAACGATTGAGTATATCAAACAAGACACAAGAAAACAAGCATATAAAATGTATGTATCATGAATATATGACGAAAATAAAGTAACAAATATATGTGGGAGGACTCGAATCGAGGGATTTACCCAAGACAACTGCATAGCCCGGGAGGCATCAAAGTCCACTTAGTTCGAAGACAATACGAAGTGGGGTTTAACCCATAAATCCAATCGGGGACTTTTATTTTATGTGTGTGTGTAAAAAAATGTGTTTTAGTGTGAGAAAATGTGATGAGAAATCCCTATTTGGAATTTACAAGTGAACCCTATTTTTCTTATTTTTGAGTTTTTGTATGAAAATAAAGTATGTGCGAATACTAATAATAAAAATTTTGGAATTAAGATGTGTGATGTAATGAAGTAAAGAGCTAAAGAGAAGATAAAGTAACTAATGCAAAGTTTAGAGAATTTAAAGACAAAAGGTAAGAAATGGACCTCCTTGCGAAGACTTGAAGCAGATCCTGATTGTAGATGCATTGATCTCAAGATGAAGTGATAGTGGTTTGAGGAGGTGGGTGGGAATTTACTAAAAAGAGTATGAAAAGTGTGGAAGGAATGTGGGAAATGGGATTTTAGGGAAAGAAAATCTCTAAATTCGAGGGAATTCTCTCTGAATTGCTCGGAGGGTTGTTTAGGGGTGCCTTTCAAAGTGAGGTCATGGCATATATTTATAGGTACGGGGGGGTGATGTGACACCCCGCCTACTTTAATCACAGGTGATCAGTCCTTTATCAAAATAAATAGGAATCGCATTTGGTTGATTCTTAGCATCACTATCGAAAACTTTTAAAATTACTAACCACCTATCTTAAATTAAGTCGGTGTCAATTTTTATCTTTCATTAACATAACAACATAAAGAAAATAAAACGGAATAACTCAATCACAACAAAGATAGAAGTTTGAATCATCAAACGATAAATATATAAATAATGAGTACCAAATAAACTATCAGTTCCAAAACTAAACCCAAACCATAAGTCTAAAGAAAATAAACTAAATGTAAATACATCGTCTGATAAATAAAACTGAAATAATCTACCAACTGGAAGGGACAACATGCCCAAATGAAACTACTGAATTAGCAACCTAGTCTAGGAATAAATAATTGAGACGCCTATTCAAAGTCCTGCAAGCCTCTACAATGTTGAAGCTATGCATCCCTGGAATGAGTTATCAAGTTTGGTGTCCCTGTGGCTGGATACCTAAAATGTTTTGAAAAAGGATTTTTTGACATGGGTCAGAGCTAAGGCTATCAGTTATTTCCGAACTTTCGAATTCTTCGATTGCGAATTTTTCGAAAAAAATTGGAATGGAATTGGAAATCATATATGGATTCAGAATTTTCGATCCAAATTTTCCAATATCACGTCGATCCTATGCATCCAAAATATTTTCCGAAATAATAATATTTTTGTTTATTTTAATTCATTTTTACTACCCTTATTTATATATAAAATTTATTATTTATTGTTTAATCTTGACCCTCCATTTAAAACCATCTCAACCATTAATATATACCCATGTATATTAACCTTCTACATCACACTAACCCTAAATCGAAAGACAACATCTGAAATTATATTCAATTGTTATGTGAATTTAGATTCCAAGGGTAACTTATATTAAGTTTCCCTCATCTTCCTTTTATTCATTTTTTGTATCTGAAAGACTGATGCACAGGCTCTGCTACAACTGTTAACCATTCTTGCAGTTCCTTTTTTTAAGTAGGTAAACAGTAGTTTTTTTTCATTCACATAGCTTTATAGTTTCTCAGTATCATAGTCAAGCCTTGATTGATCTTTCTCCAAAATGGTAAGAGATGCATAGCTCTGTCGCTTATTGCATTTTCAAAATGGTATAAGATGCATAACCTTGTCATTCACATAGCTCTGTAGTTTATTGCATAGGTGATGAAAAGGGGAGTGTCTGATTTTTATTTTTATTTTAAAAATGTCCTTTTCAAAAATGACATTTCCGATACTTTCCCAAAATATTATAACCGATAATTCTGATTATTCCGATATTTTTACGACTAATAAAATTTCTCAAATTTCTGAATATTCCGAATCAGCCGAATAGGAAAAAAAATGATTTTCCGATTTTTATTTTTTCCGAATTGGAAAGGATTTTAAAATTTCAAAAATTTTAGAATTTTTTCCGAACACCCCTATTCCGATCCGATCCATCCGAAACACACCCCTAGTCAGAGTTTAAAATCATTTGAAAAATATTTAGCAAGTAATTAAGATGAAACAATTAAATATGCATTAACACTTTTCATAACTAAGCTGGTGTCGCACTCTCTTAAAATATTACTCACCCCTCAATTATTGTGCACACTTAACGCTAACCTTCTAACCCAACTAGTTATGCTACCCCACCTAACTAGGCTCGTTCCACTTCATTCTATCAGGCTACTCTAACTTGAGTATTCCTTACTTTGATTTATAAGTTTTTCTACTCATTAACTTATTTAATCATTTCAACTCTAATTACTCATATAACGTTCGCACTAGTTATATATCGAATACCACTTAATCACATAACGTTCACACTAGTTATATTTGGAATACTAATAAATCATATAACGTTCACACTAGTTATATATGGAATATCACTTAATCATATAACGTGCACACCAGTTATATTTGAAATACATTCACACTTTATGTATTTATCTCGTATATAATTATTTACTCGTATTATATATGTACTAGTATACTACATCATTCACACACATGTCGCGTATAGTAACCATCCTCCCGAGTAATAACTCACTGGATGCTTGTCCTTACAATGCTATCATATCACAGGTATGCATACTCTAACCTGGTTACCACAAGTTAGACTATCTCATACCGAACTTTGGTAAAAATATCGCAAACGTAGTGGAGGCGGTCATATTTCTCCGAGAGAGAGACCGAATCATACGCAAAACGTCGCACCTCGAAAATAAATCACATAATAAATATCATTATTGTGTGAATGATATTTATATGACATGGGGACTATACTCTCCCTGCATTCACTAGCCAGGGGATTCACCCACATCGCGCAACCTCCGATGATAGTACTAGAGGGGTATGCTTTCACATAAATATCATTCACACCGATATTTATAAAATACACACACACATTCATACACACGCACACACGCGCGCGCGCACACACACACACACACACACACACACACAGAGATATATATATATATATATATATATATTATTAAAAAATGAATCCGGCTAAGTCGTGCCTAACACCCGTAGCACTATCCCATAATCCCAGAGTCTATTTCACGACTCTTAATTAATTACATTCTCATCCTTTAATTATAATTTAATAGCACCACCCTGCTAAAATGCCTGGACTTACCCAACAAGCCAATCGTATAATCATTCAAGTTTATCAAGTAACATCACTCCAATAAAATACCCGTACATAACCTAACCAACTCGTTCATTTATTCTCGAAGTCAACTCATCAATTCGATATTTAACTTTATCATCAATTATCTCTCTCACGATTTTTAATTCAAATTTAATTACCCACTCACCCTTAGTCAATATATCTCTTTAAATGAACCTACTAAGCTCTCTTTGACCTTTAGGGCTTATCAATTTTATTTGGAACTCCCCGGAATTTACCCAAATCCCAAAATTCTCCAAAAACCATCTTTCATCGGTCAATAGATAATTCCAAACTGCTCAAGTTATGGTTGCAATAATTTATTTCAAGTTTTAAACCTAAACTATCAAAATTACAATTTTCTAAATAACCGAATTGGGTCGTAAATTTTTTGGCACATTAAACACCCTGTAGTATAATTGTGATTTCTCCTTCTACAGAACTCCAAATGACTTCATTAAAATCTCATTGGAAAGATAAGACCTATACCTTTCTAGAAATATATGGCACACAATATAATTCTAAGTATAATTCAAATGTCATAGGTTTAACATAACGTAAAAAATTCTTACAGATTGATATGCTGGCAGATTGAACACCCTGTAGTAAATTGAAATTTCTCCCTCTACATAACTCCAAATTACCTCATTAAAAGCTCATTGGAAATCTAAGACCTATGAATTTCTAGAAATGTGTGGCACACAATCTAATTCTAAGTACAATTAAAATGGCATAGGTTTAAAGTAACATAAAAAATTCTGGCAGATTGTCATCTTATGTTCATCAATTAAACCCTAAGTTATTCAAGATTGATGTTCTTCAACCAAGAACCCAACAAGATTCCATATTTATGTATCTTAAAACTCAAAAATTATAAATATAATCTAATTCCATCAATCATAAATTATTTTACTTCATCTATTGATCATTTAAACTACACATGATATCAATTTCATAAAAAATCCCATTTACAAGTGAGAACCCTTCCCAAAATTTCTTTTGATCTATACCTACCACGAAATGAACATGATTTATTGCAATATACAATATAATCAAGTTAATTACTTGCCTTTCTAGGTTCGTAGGGTCTGACTACACGTTGTAGAAGAAGGATCGATGATCGCACACCCAATTCCTCCTTGAATTTGGCCTCTAAAGTCCCCTTCTTTTCTTCCTTGTCTCTTCTATCAATTTCTAGGGTTTAGAGTTTAATTGATGGCTGCCTATAACTCAAAAACTTAGGTTAAATATCCCTAATACCAAAATTAGGCTAACGGTCAAAGCCAAATAGCCCGAATACCCCACATGTGGGCCCAATTATGGCTAAAAAGGCCCCAATACCCAATTACTACCCCTCGGGTACATTATCTTGACTATCTAGACCCATCTGGAACTAACCGTGATCTCAAAATAGCCATACGAGTCACTCTATAATAATTTCCTACCTCAACCCCATATAGTCCATACGCGACTCCGATTGAGATAAAACACCACCACGTCACTATCCTTTGTTATGATGTAAGATAATCATTTATTATTCACTTAGTAATTATATTACATAAATAACAATCATTCTCTCTCTCGATTAATATTTTAATAACCACATAATAATTAATTCAAATAAATTACAGCACACGTGTAATTAAAAAATACTCGAATTAATTAAATTTTATATACTCAGAACTACGGGGTGTTACATTTTTCCCCCCTTATAAAGGATTTTCTCCCTCAAAATTTGGATAAGTCTTGTACTAATAGCTACGGATACCTCCTCGCCAAACATCCATCTCTTTCCAAAGTTAAAACTATTATGTTGTTCTCGCTACACCTCTACTAACGATCCTCTCCTGCCCGACTGTCTATACATTACTGTTCAAACTAGTGACCAATCCATTCTAGTCACATTACTTCAAAATACTCCATCACTATTTACCATTTCATCTTGGCGATTGTACCTCATTAAAATTTTATCTAACTCCTTCCAATATAAGGAGCCGATATTCTAACGGCTATAGCATTCCCTCCACTAGGGAAGGGCCCAACATCCCCGTGTGCCAACTCCTTCACTCGCATGTGCTTATGTTTAACACATTCATTTCCACGTCTTCTTATTACGGACGATTCTCAAAGTTCAACTAGCTAGGATGGCTATAGACCCTAAACCCCGTGCATTTCTTCACAGCTATACAAAACATAACGTATTTAACTTAAACTAATCCTAGTAGCCGTAGATTAAGTATTCTTGAAGTTATTTTCCCCAATTATCAGTGGTGCAAACATTCCACAATGTTTCATACATCAAAGTTATACCCGGCTCCTATGGCCTTAAGTCATAACATAACTATCGACTGTCAATTATAACCACATTTCCATGCAATAACTTATGTACTAGATCCATGTCCTAGGACCACACATATCTCAACTTCTGACATTCGCTAAGGTTCATGCGTGGAATGTCTCATAAAAGAAATCCAAACAAGGAACCCCCTGATGCACTACTTCATATCATTATTAATCATCAAGATTCGTGGGTCCAAAGTACATAACTAAGATACCTCAAATCATCTACCTGACACATAAGTCAAATAGCCCATGCCCGTGTCACTTAAGGCATCTTATGATACGATGCTCTCACTATCACAAAGTTCTCCGCACTAAATTAATAACGAGAGCAATCTCTTTGCTCGACGGTAAAATCGATATACCTTGAATCACATAAGCAAAGTCCCTACGCACTGGGATTTAATATAACTAGACAATTGTACTCTCTGGAGTCTACTTCTTAAAATGATATAAACGTAAGCTCGAACCTTTTTCAGGTGAGACATCATAAAATAACACATCATGCCCTGGAATAGAGAACATGATAACCTTGTTGTAACCATCCCCCATTTCTCAACATAACTAACCATCCATACCCAGGATAACATCATACTCAAATATCATCTCTCAAGAAGATCTATCCCACAAAAATGTACCCTCTCAGTGTCTACACTCGCTCCCCTGCAGATGGAACTAAAAAGAGCCCTACCACTCAACAGTAATTATATACAAACTATAGTACTATTAATGATACCTCTACTAAACTCATTTCACATGCGAATCTAGTGCTAACGAATTACTATGACTAACTCTTGTAATACAAAACAGACCCTATTCACCTTAGGATAAAACTCATACTTTCAATTGCCAATAGCACTGGCGGTTCAAATGGTCCCTAGACATAACACTCTCGTCCTAACTGAACAAAAAACTTCTTATAACGGTTACTCCTACTGGGCATCCTGGACCTATCCCCTAACTCGCTGCTGACAAGATCCACATATGAGGTCCAACTCTTCACACATAAGACACATCTCAGTGTTATTCCCCTTTCTCTAGCCCCACTAGCCATGTCGGGTTGTCCTTTTCTTGGACCTGGTAGCCTTGGCTTTGATTGCTACCCCCATTGTTCCCTCGACTCTACCGACCCTGTGGAACATATTGTTGGCTCTGATGGCTCCGATTGAATCCACCATCACTTGGTAGGAATTTCCATTAATTCGAATTATTTAAATGGGTTTTCAATTGGGTATCTCCCTGTGGGGCCTCACTAGCACCGTTAAATCTAGTCTTGCCCTTCAACTAAATTATCTAACTCTCTTGGCTCCCTTGTCATGGAAGTATTAATGTAAACTTGTAAACGTACGACCATGATGACATCGGCACCAGTCATCCTAGCCATATTTTTGCATCCACACCTAGGTATTCAACCCACGAGTCCATTACTTCTCGTCGGGTATGAAGTTTCACTAAACAAGTCAACTCTCCTTTATGTCCGGCCATTATCTGGACCTTCTGAAACAAGTACTGAAACCTCATTTACCTCTCTGTTTAAACAGCTGATGAGAGGATTTGTGATCAAATTCAACCCAAATTTCTCGTTATTAATGGTATCTCTCCATGGTTCTGGTGACTAACTCCTATCACTACAACGTTGTTCCTATGAGAATAAATTTTGCCCGAAATTTAATCCTAGGTGTCACTACACTCAACCCTACATAATTGCCTTTGGATTATCGCCTTCTATTGGCACATTAAAATTCCTCTTTTCCTCGAACTCTTATAAATGACTCTTCAAAAGAGTCCCTCTAACTCCCCCTTTACCGATTACGCTGGGTGAATCTGAATTTGAACCACCGTATATGATGGTGCTTGGGGAAGTTATCGCGCCCTAGTGATTATCCTATCATCTTCTGCCTAAACAATAATCATGGTGTCTTTTATGGCGGTCACTGTTCTAAAAATGCTCCATCGCTTCTACTGAGCCTCTCCTCATGCAGTTCTCTTAACGGCCCTCACTGGTCATCCTATATTGTTCAGTGTACGAAACCCAACCGAACTCGTATGTGATTCACATCAACTATACTTAATAGTAGGAAAACATAAACGTGCGTACGAAGAGGAATATAACAATCTTGTAATAGGGATCTATACCAAAGAATGCTACGTTGAAAACATAGTAAGCAACATAGATCTTATGGACTCTAGAACCTGATGCTCTGATACCATCTATGACACCCCCACCTACTTTAATCACGGGTAATCGGTTCTTTATCAAAATAAATAGGAATTGCATTTGGTTCATTCTTAGCATCACTGTTGAAAACTTTTTAAATTACTAACCACCAATGTTAAATTAAGTTGGTGTTAAATTTTATCTTTTATTAATATAACAACATGCAGAAAATAAAACGGAACAGCTCAACCATAACAAATATAGAAGTCTGAATCATCACACGATAAATATATAAATAATCAGTACCGAATAAACCATCGGTTCCAAAACTAAATCCAAACCATAAGTTTAAAGAAAATAAACTGAATGTAACTACATCATCCGATAAATAAAACTGAAATAATGTACCAACTGAAAGTGGAAACATGCCCAAATAAAACTACTGAATCAACAACCTAGTCTAGGAATGAATAATTGAGGCGTGTACTCAAAGTCCTACAAGCCTCCACAATGCTCCAGCTACGCATCCCCGGAATGAGTCATAAAGCTTGGTGTCCATGTGGCTGGACACCTAAAATATTTTGGAAAAAGATATTTTGACACAATCAGAGCCCAAAACCATTTGAAAAATATTTAGAATGTAATTAAGATACAACAATAAAATATGGATTCACACTTTTCATATTTAAGTGGGTGTCGCACTCTCTTCAGATATTACTCACCCCTCAACTATTGTGCACACCTAACACTGACCCTCTAACCAAACTAGTTACGCTATCCCACCTAACTAGCCTCGTTACACTTTCTTTTATCACGCTACTCTAACACGAGTATTCCTTACTTTGATTTATATGTTTTCTACTCACTAACTTATTTAATCATTTTAACTTTAATTACTCACATAACATTCGCACAAGTTATATATGGAATACCACTTAATCATATAACATTCACACTAGTTATATTTGGAATACTAATAAATCATATAAAGTTCACACTAGCTATATATGGAATATCACTTAATCATATAACGTTCACACTAGTTATATTTGAAATACATTCACACTTTATGTATTTATCTCGTATATAACTATTTGCTTGCATTATATACGTACTAGTATACTACAACATTCACACACATGTCACGTATAGTAACCATCCTCCCGAGTAATAACTCATCGGATGCTTGTATCTACGATGATATCATATCCCAGGTATGCTCACTCTAACCCGGCTACCACAAGTCGGACTATCTCACACTGAACTTTGGTAAAAATATCGTAAACGTAGTGGAGGCGGTCATATTTTCCCGAGAGAGAGACCGAATCATACCCAAAACGTCTCACCTCGGAAATAAATCACATGATAAAATAATGGACGATATGACCTGGGGACTATACTTTCCCTGCATTCACTAGCCAGGGTATTCACCCACATGGCGCAACCTCCGATAATAGCACTAAAGGGGTATGCTTTCACATAAATATCATTCACACCAATATTTATAAAATACACACACGCACACATATTTATATATATATATATACAATAACTCTAAATCCGTATATATAATCTAATTCCATCAATCATAAATGATTTTACTTCATCAATATATCATATAAACTACACATGATATCAATTTCATAAAAAAAAAAACCATCTACGTGTGAGAACCCTTCCCAAAATTTCTTTTGTTCTACACCTAACATGATATGAACATGAGTTTTTTCAATCTAAAATAAAAGCAAGCTAATTACTTGCCTTTCAAGGTTCATAAGGTCTGGTCACACAGTGTAGAAGACGGATCGATGATCGTACATCCAATTCCTCCTTGAATTTGGCCTCTAAAGTCCCCTTATTTTCTCCCTTCTCTCAATTTCTAGGGTTTAGAATTTGATTAATGACTACCTCTAACTCTAAAGCCTAGGTTAAATATCCCTAATCCCAAAATTTGGCTAACGTGCCAAGCCCAAATGACCCGAATACCCCCATGTTAGCCCGATTATGTATAAAAAGACCCCGAGACCCAATTACTACCCTCAGGTACACTATTTTGACTATCTCGACCCAGTCGGAATCAATCATGACCTCGAAATCGCCATTTAAGTAACTCTATTATAATTTTCTATCTCGAACCCATGTAGTCTATACGCGACTTCCGGTTCAGATAAAACACTGCCACATCACTAGCTGTTATTATGACGTAAGATAATCATTTACTATTCACTTAGTAATTATATTATATAAATATTAATCATTCTCTCTCCCGATTAATATTTTAATAACCACATAATGATTAATTCAAATAAATTACGGCACACGTCTAATTTAAAATTACCCGAATTAAATAAATTATAAATACTAAAAAATAAGGGGAGTTATAGGTGCCGATCAATATGGTCCCAGACCTTCCTATCGAAATAAAACCCAAGACACACTACCAATAGGTAAGGTCCTAGGGTTGCCAATTAGCAGTCTGAGGCAGGTTTTTTGGAAAAACAGTCGTAAAACACGAATTGTAAGTCAGAATCGCGCACGGAGCAGACCGTTGGAAAGGGTATTTAGATACCTTTAAGAATCTATTAAGATAATCCCAGGTACGAGAGGTGACCAAGGTCAAATGAGGCCCGAAAGCTCCCGTTGGACAATATTCCTAGAGTAAAATGGATTGTTCGTCTGAATCATAACGTCAATTCACGCACGGTATAGATCGTTAGAAAGGGTATTGAGTTACCTTTGAGATTTTATTCATATTCATTCAGTTCAGAGAACTGAACTAGGTCTAACGGGGCTCAAGGTGACTTTTTAAAGTATAATGGATCGTTCATCCGTATCGTAAGGTTGATTGGCATACGGGAAGGACCATTGGAAAGTGGATTCAGAGACCTTCGAAGATTCATTCATCTTTGTTTGATCTGAAGAGCTAGCTGGAGTCAAATGGAACCCGGTATTGCCCGATAGCCTCCGAATCAGTTTTCGGGGTAAAACATATCGTTCGTCCAAAATGTGAGGTTCATTTGTGCATGGGACAAACCATTGGAAAGGGGATTTGGACCTCTTCGAAGATTCATTAATCTTTCGCTCATGTGAAGAAGTTGACTGGAGTCAAATTGGGACCCGGGAGCTCCCAGTAGCCTCTAAATCAATTTTTTATAGTAAAATGGACCATTCGTCCGAGCCATAAGGCCTAATCATGCATGGGGCAAACCATTTGAAAGGGAATTCAGAGACCTTTGAAGATTCATTCATCTTTCTCTTAGACAAGAAAGTTGACCAGAGTTAAATAGAGCTCGAGAGTGACCAATGGCCACTAGATCGGTACTTAGGGTATGACCTAGGGTTTATAGTGAATGCATGAGTGCTAAGGACCTAAGGATGTGCTTAAGGGGGTCCTATGATGGGGTGTCTAGAAAGAGCCCCTCGACGAGCGATCTTAGAAAAAATATAGGTCATTGAATGGTAGACATTACATCGACGTTGGGAAAGAGGTTTTGTAGGTCAATTACGAGGACCTAGAGGATGAGGTTGACCGATTCAGCGGGTCGAGGTCAATTCTGAGAACCTCAGAGGCGAGGATTACCTATTCACCAGATCGAGGTCAGTTCTGAGAACCTCAGAGGCGAGGATTACCTATTCACCGGATCGAGGTCAGTTCTGAAAACCTTGAGAGATGAGGATGACCGATTCAGCAAGTTAAAGATATATTGCGAGTGTTTCTAAGGGGCTAGGGAGACCAATTCAGCAGGTTGAGATTAATTCTGGGGACCTAAGGAGGCGAGGATGACAAATTCAGTGGGTCAAGATTAACTTTCAAGTTTTGTTGGGGATGACCAATTCGGAGGACCTAAAGTTATAGAGATTAGTTTTACGGGTCGAGATCAATTCTAAGGACCTAAGTTATGATGGCCAATTTTAAGGGTTGAGGTCAATTCTAAGGACCTTAAGTTGTGATGAACAATTTTGAGGACTGAGGTCAGTTCTGAGGATCTAAAGTTAAGATGACCCATTCTTATGCACGAGATCAATTCTGAGGACCTTAAGTTGTGGCGACCAATTCTGAGGGTCGATGTCAATTTTAAGGACCTTAAGTTTTGGTGACCAATTCTGAGGGCCGAGATCAATTCTTAGGACCTTCAGTTATAACGACCAATTTTTTGGGGTGAGTTCAATTCTGAGGACCTTAAGTTGTGACAACCAATTTTGAGGGTCGTGGTCAATTATGATAACCTAAAGTTGTGACGGCTAATTATGAGGGTCGAGGTTAATTCTAAGGACCTAAAGTTATAACAACCAATTTTGAGGGCATGGGTCAATTTTGAGGACCTTAAATTTTGACAACCAACTCTAAGGGACGAGGTTAATTCTGAGGATCTTAAGTTGTGATGGTCAATTCTGAGGATCGAGGTAAATTCTGAGGACCTTAGGTTGTAACGCGAGGAGTTGCTCTCCTGGGAAATTTTTTAAATTGTATTGGGGGTTCAGATGCAACTGTGGTTCTGCCGGGGATTGTGTTTTTTTAAGACTCAACTAAGGGAGGACTTATCCTTGAGATATCCGGCTATGGATTATTAGACTTGAGACTCCAATGGAGGATGCTTAGGCTGGGGAATAATAGAGTTGGATGCGGACGCATCGTTGGTTTTGCTTGTAGAATATGTTGAGGATAGGTTTCTAAGATTAATTCTACTGGGTATTATGCTGGGGAAAAGAGCATGAGATTAATCCTATTGGGGATTCCAAGAGTTTGGTAAGGGACATAGTTCTTTAAAAAATAATTTTCTTGAGGAAAATGAGGTTCCATGTTTTTAGGGGATTTTTGGGAATTTTCCTAGCAATTTTTTGGATTTTTCTGGCATTTTCTGTACGAAAATTGGAGGCGTGCCAATAGGCAGTCCTGGGAGGGTGCCAATCGGCAAGGGCATGGACTCCTAGGCTTTCTTAGTAAAGGGAAAATATGAATGCTAGCTGACAGGGTTAGGAGGGTGACGATCGGCAGGCCCCTTAGCCTTCAATGAAAAGGGGGAATCCTCCTCATTTTCACACCTTCAAGTGTTTGAATCTTCTGCTTTCTCTCTCTAAAAATCATTCCTCAGTCTTTTTGGCTTCAAAAATTGAAATTACGGGTTTAAGTGAGGTGTATGACAACATGTGGCTGGCGGTCGATGACTGGGTTAGCCTCGAGTGGCAGTCTAGGGAGCCTCTTACTTTGGGTAACAAAAATACCTTTGATTTGTTTTAACTTGTGGCTAATGATCGTACTCTGCTACGCGAGCTGGCATATCACCACTCGTCTAGGTTGAGTAACCCTAGTGGATATGTACGTGAAGTGACTTTTGGTATTCCATTTTATTTTTCTTTTTTCTGGGTGTTAATGATGGGGTTTTCTTCTTTTTCTTTTTTAGACTGACATTGCTCGTTAGCTATTAGGTCTCGAGGAACGACAGGTTTGAAGGAGGTTTGGGAGAATCTCCCTGGTGTGGTACGCTAGATGGTCTCCTATGTAGATTTTGGTCATTTAGCGGAGGCTTTGGATGATACACCGCGCTCTACTGTAATTTTGTGTGCTTTGGGAGAGAGGTGGTTAGTCACTACCTTCACTTTCCATCTTGGCTTTAGAAAGATGATAGTTACTCCTATAGATACTCAGCAGCTGAAAGGGATTGACTATGAGGGGTTTTAGATAGTGGTGGACCACACGCTGAGGGTGATGCCAGAGGCGGTGGATGCCACTTTGGGAGATGTTGGTAGGATCGCATCTGGAGATTTGATATGTATTTTTACTTTGAAGGATAGATGTGGGTAGGATCGCATCTAGAGATTTGATTCGCATTTACACTTTGAAGGGTACTCTCTTAAAGAGGATGGTGGATGTGAGTGATGGGAGGCAAGTGAGACAGACAACCCTATTGTTTATGTGGCTTCATAGTTCTTGTCATATTTATAGATGATTTTTGACATCCAAATGTATTATTGGGGGAGCCTGACGTTAGAATTCCTTTATTCTTCCTTGGATTCTTTCTGTCGATGCTTTCGACAGAATTTTATAAGGGCCACATTTCTTCTGGAGGTAATTTTGAGTTCATTTTCCTCCTTTCATGCCTTTCCTTGGTTTCTTCTTTGCTGAACCTGTCTTTTGTAGACATGGTTATACGAGGTGATAGGGTGTAATACAAGGTTGATAGCTCTGAAGGATAAGATCTTGGGGGACTTCTGTCGGATGTTTTCATGGCAGAAGCCCAATCAGAGGTTGAATCAGTCTTTGTCTATGGTGGACGTGCGACGGGATCTGAATGTCTTGATGAGTGATCAAGTTATCTCTTTGTCTTCTCTGAGTCCTTCGGCTTCTTCATTTCTTAAGCATATATTGATTCTCAGTTGGGGATTGTAGGTGACCGTTTACCCCTGGGGGCGACTCTTGAGAATGTGATTTCTTAAATTATATGCTCTGATACCATGTGAAAGGGACGTAGGATTTTGAAAATTGCATATTTCTAATTTCTAGAGGGATGGTTCACCGAATATTTCTAATTTTTAATTTCTTTCGCAAAATTAAATTTTCTTCTTTTAAAGCACAACTTTAATTCAAGTTCTAAATTATGCAAATCAAACAAAACGTGATTTTGGCCAAATTAATGATTCTGACTTGAATTAAACTAAATTAAAATTACCCCATTTAATTAAGCACCAATTAAATAACTTTTTATGGTTAAACCAAATTTTATCTAATTAAACCTAAGCATGAATCTAGATGAATTTTCAAGATAAAATAAACACAACCACAATGCTACAACGTATGAGGAAAACCCACAACAGGAAAAACCTCGGACGACCCAACCACAAGTTCTCTAAGTACGAAATTACAAAGGACACGACAAAATACTTACATAATTACTCGAATCCCTCATAGCCTTAACGCTCTTCACTCCTTCCACCTCTGTCTAGTGATAACGCAGGAGTCCACCTTCGTCTTGGAGTCCACCGATAGGGAAATGCTACCGTCAAGCACATCGAGTCCATCATATGAAAATCCACCAGCATGAGATCCTTCGCAAGAAATAATCTATTTAGTGTAGAGAATAAAACCCGATGCCAAAACTGATCTCAAACATATATCATGTAGAAATTTGGATTATAAAATGAATTAGGTGTAAACTTGGTTTTTCTTTTGAAAGATAAATCATTAAAGATTAAAAAAAACTCAAGGGACGTTTTGGAAGAGTGTTGGCCCTCAAAGTTTTGAAAAATTCTTCTAAAAAAGTTAACTCTTGAACTACATAAATGGGTGGCAAAAGTAGTGGGAGGTTATGGAGAAAAAACTGCTTTAAAACTGTCAATTTTTGTAAAAACTGTTTTAGTAGTTCGAACAACTCTCAATCTCTTTCGAACGACATTTCAAATGAGATGTCTGCAGACGAAAAAAAGAATCTCCTTAGAAGTCATTCGAACGAGGTTGTTTAAATTAGATTTCAGGCCATGAAGTTATATAATTTCGATATGAACGCGTAGCCGCCAGTTTCGTATTTTTTTATTCTTTTAATTAGTTATGATTTTTCTATGGAAAGGTGTCCGAGAGCAAAATCTTTAGATTGTAAGAATTTAAAAAAAATTAACAAAAATTCTAACACCGAATAATAATTTTCCATGTCTCAACATAATATAACCATTCAAACTTGAGAGATCCTTGGACTGTTCATGACGAACACAAGGCACAAAACAGGACATAAGATGTGATCTTCTTTAACTTGGTTGTTATGTCTTCAACATTAATGTCATAGGCTTGAAAGCTCACAAATAAATTTTATCCAATGACTCAAGGAGTTTCGTTCGAAATTAGGCCAACACAAACAAATTGACTCAATTGAAAATTTTTCCTTACAACTCTACATGATACAGGGTAACGGGCCTATATGCACAGATGTAGCGGTTGATCACAAATGAGTTTGGGTATGTCTGGTACCTAGGAGAGAGGGGTGGTTAGGCAGATTGTGGAGTAAGAGGTGTATATCGCACCGTCAGTGCCCCTGTGTACATGGGGTGGGTAATGGAGATGTTGGATGATGCCCGAGCGGAGGCAATAATCCGCGAGCCCTACACATACTATACAGATATAGCGGTGAGCTATGATTATCTTTATTTTGTGATGAGTTAGCTAACTCCCTCATATATCTACGACGTGGAGAACATGCCTCCATATGCTACGGCTTCGGGCAGGGGGATTAGTGCACTAGTAGGATCAGCCCACATCGAAGGTGGTGGTACGTCGGCGGTGGTGGCGGTCGAGGAGGCTCCAATTATTCAAGTTACTCCCCCTTTTTATAACTTTCGATTGAGTAGCGGGGAGTCACTAAGTGTGTTGCATCGCCTTCAAACGTCAGTGTCTAGATTTAAGGGGCTCACGAACGATACCTTTCAGCCTGAGGTATATCATCTTTTATCTCTTCTTGTTCTATTGACTTTTCTTTGATTTTTGACTAATTGTCTTTTTTCTTGTTGCGTCTTTTCTTAAAATATGTTTGGGTGTCGATCACTTGACTGAGGGATATTAAGGTGCCACCTGCCACTTCTAATGAGGACTCGAGTTTTGGGAGTGGAGGATGCATCGCTCATCGCATGGGAAAGCATGTCCACCATGGGAGTTTAGAGCTAGAGAGAGATAGAGTTTGTGGGTTGGGCAGACACCCGTTCGTTTTTCTATTTTTCTTATCTGAAAATGTAACTCAATGGAGCAAAATATATGAAGAAATATGCATTGTCGTTTTGTCATTTTTTCTTGATTTAGTGACTTATCCTATATGCTCTTTTAATTTTTTGTTGAGATTGTTTATTTTATGTAAAGATAATGATAAGTATGCAATTGATAATGAAAGGAATAAGAATTGTTATTATGAATAAGAGTAAAAGTAATTAATTCATAGAGAGGGATTTTTTAGTACGAATTTATTTTAAGAGAAAACGATTTTGTTGAGAGAAAAACTAAGTAAATAACTTGGGGGTAATTTTTCAAGGTGAGGATTTTTGTGAAATTGATTTTGATAAAAGATGAAAGATGGACATTTCCAAAATAGGGGTTACCGATCGACATATCCCTTGACCTACCTATCGGTATGGGGGATAAGTCAAGTCATCCCTAGTCCTTGATTGTACTTTCCTGCACATAAGAGTACTCTTGTGGGGTTGTATTTTACTCGGGTTTCCAGAGCTCTTGTCTTTTTCCAAAGATTTTAAGTATAAAAGGGGGGATGGGTTTTCTCCACCAATACCCGTATTTGCTTTCTTACTTCATTTTCATCATTTTCAAATGGCTCTTCCCATGCATGAAGGATTTTTTTCATACCTTGATGGTCTGGAGAACATGTGCTTGTATGATATGGACTATGATGCTTTCAACCTGCTTTGGGTTTCTTTATGGCATAATCGAGCCATAAACTGGAACTTATTGGTAGCAGCAGTACAATTTTGGTATCCTAAAGAAAATGTCTTTGGTTTTTACCTAGACGGGGTATGTTACACTTATGAGGAGTTTTCTGCCATATTGTGGGTCATCCCTAGTGTGGCGGAGGTTATGCCTAATTTCTCCCATTCTCCCTGAGTTTTCTTATCAAAGTTGCTTCATATTTGTCCATCGGCGTCTAGATCATTGGTTACTGGAGGGGATATTTCTCTTCAGGAAATTATGTATTCAATGCGCCTGAGGGATTTTGAGGATGTCGGCTTTGCTGGGTCATTTTTCTTAGGCCTTATTGTGAGACAACTGTTGGTGATGGGGTTTTGACTGCGGATCCCCAAGTTTCTTCGATAACGACTTGAATGTCTTACCACCATAATCATGCGGCGATGGTGTTGGCTGACACCTTGAATGACCTGGATGCTTGGAAGGAAGTTCGTTCTGACTTTCTGAGGGGGAGCCCCGTGATGCTATTTATGTGGCTTATGGAGATGTTTTATCTGGCAGCCCCTCCTGAGTATCCCTTGGTGGTTATGCACAATTTTTTTGTGTGGCCCTTTCTTCAATTTTGGCCTATCTGTGGAGTGATGAGTAAACTGGATTGTAGAGCATGGAGCTCGGTGTCCTCGTTGGTCAGTTCCATGGTAGGGGGCTTACTAAATATCTTGCAGCTGGGAGATTATTGATATGTACAGTTGGTGGGCCTTCATAATACTTCCTTTTATTTCTCGTGGTGGCTCCTGCACTAAGTCGGGTTGGAACAGATCGTGTCCCCTCGTATCACAAATTTCTTCACAGTAGAGGATTTGACTGAATCATTGAGGATGATATTGGGCTATTTGTGTCAGCACTGTCGTCCATTTATTCATCCATCATAGTCCATGGAAGGGGCTTGGCATGTATTTGGGGACTACCTAAAATGGTTATGGAAACGGGTAGTAGAGAAGGTCATGGGGGAGGAGACCGATTATAGGTGGTTCGTTACTTTTGACACCATGAATGACGACATTATGGTTCCGTCCAAGTTTGTCAGGGCGTACCAAATATATATGGAATTGTAATCGGGAGTGGGAAACATGGGGGCCTCTAGTGACTAGTGACGATGATGAAGCAGGGTCGTCCGACAGTTGAAGGAAGTGTTTTGTGAATCTTTTGGTGATTTTTGTGAAGCTATAGTGATTTTGATATTTTGTTTTGGGGGTTTGGGATAATTTTGTGTAGTTTGATTTAGGGTTAGGTTTGTTTAGGAACATTCTGGTTCGTGAAAATGGATGGTTGGTTTTACTCCCTTCGCTATTACTTTATATAATAACGTTGTATTCTCCTTAATGAGAAACAAAAGTTGATTTTGAACATATTTTATTGTTCCTCTTGGTGAATTTTGCATTTTAATTACCTATAATAATCTCCAAGGCATGCATAATCGTTTTGCTCATGTAAATGGTAAATGAACTACTGTTCTCGAAGGTTAGAAAAGAATAGCATTTTGTGAAAAAGAAGGGGATCATACCCGTTGTGACACCCCGACTAATTAAATACTGGGTAGCTACTCCTTTATTAAATTAATACAAAATGCCAAGTTAGTTCAGTTCATAGCATCACTGTCGAAAACATTTTTATTAATTACTAGCCACCTAATATTTAAAAAGTGAGTTATCGATTTTAATTAAAACGGATTAACATGCAATAATTAAATTATGGAATGCTAACATAACCAGCACAACATAATAAAAATGGAATAACCATAAAATAGTAATTAGGGGTGATAAACGGACGGATACGGATCGGATACCATGTTTTCCATATCCGTATCCGCTATTTGAATGTACTATCCGTATCCGTATCCGCCCGGATAGTTAAAACAACTATCCATATCCATATCCGCTTGGATACCTCGGATTCGGATAATATCCGTATTCGTTTACATTATTTAGCCATCGCAAAAAATAACAATTAAAATATCCAATCCAATCCAAATAAATATATAACAAAATTACTGCCTCCTAATATCAACAATTATGGATTCCATAATAATAGTATCATTCCATAATGATAATATGGCTTAAAGTCATCCATAATTTACAAACATCCAAAAAAAATAACAGTCGCATTCCATGACAGTAGAAATAAATATGCACCTTTTAGATTAATCAAATTTGTTGAGAATGATAACCTCATGGACCTTTTGTCCCCAAAACATACTGATAATTTTATTTTAATAAGTATACATTTTGATTTTTTATATAATATACATGTTAACTTCAGTTCTCATCACAATCAAAACCATCTCTTTACTTTTCTGTTTATTTCTTACATTCTATTTTGTTTCTCTCTTACATTCTTTTCTGTTTCTCTCTTACATTTATTTATAATTAAGAAAACTAACGAACAACCACATGAAAGTTTCTTTTCTCTTGTTTTGTACGAAAGAGAAATGAAACGAAGTTTTTTTTTATTGGAGTATATGTTCTTTAGTCGGTGTATGTTGTGTGTGATAGGGTGTATTGTAACTTTAGTGTAACTCAATGATAATATACCTAATAAAATAATAATACATGACATTTTATAATATACTCAATAAAATAATAACTTTATGGTATTTTGTTTTGAGTGGAGTATGTGTTTATTTTATTTTGGGGAATAAATAATTAAGGTTTTTTTAATATTTATTTATTAGTAATACTAATACTAATATTATTAGTAATATTTTAAACATATGTTTGACGGATACGGATATCCGGTAAAACGAATATCCGATAAAATGGACACTCTGCATCGGATACGGATTATCCATGTCAGATACTAGTACTACCCGTATCCGTATCCGTTTTCTCGGATATTTTTATAGAGTATCCATATTCGTATCCGTTTCCATATTTTCGGATAAATATCCGCAAATTCGAATTCGGATATCGGACGGATGCGGATTTTCGAATATCCGTTTACAGCCCTAATAGTAATGAGTCTGGAGGGATACTCCTCATAACAATCCAAATACAGGAATAAACAAATACTAAGTCTACATCACGAAATTAATTACAACCCAAAATACTTAATTAAATGAATAAATAAAGTATCTCTAAAAGGAAATAGGGTGACATGCCCAACAGATGAGGAAAGCTGATAATAAGGAGTCAAGATCGAAAGTGGAGGCGTCTATTGTCAAAGTCCTGTAACTTTGTAAACGTAAATTTCCTTTGTATGTAGCGGAAGCGTAAAAGTGATGGTTCAACGAAAATTGATCAATGAATATATTCACTTAAACCGATTAATTTAATCCAAGTCCTAGAATTTTCCTAAGTCATATTTATCAATATTAGAAAATTAGGCGAAACCAAATTTTAGCAAATGACTTGAATTAAATAAACTTTACCCAATATTTAATTTAGTCCCAATTAAAGTGAATGTGATGATTCAAACCAAATTTTATCTTGAATTATTCTAAGCATGCGTTCTACGTTATTTTGCAAGATAAAATAAACCAATCACACTACGCCGCGATGTACGAGGAAAAACCCAAGACGGGAAACAACCTCGGACGGCCTTAGCCACAAATCCACTAGATACGGAATTACAATTGCAAGACAGATAGACTTACAACGCACGACTCGATCCCTCTCAAGCCTCGACGCTTCTTCTTGTAGACACCTCTTCCTAGCGGATAACCTTGGAACACCACCGCGGTCTCGGAATCCCCCGATAGGACTTTATATGGTCACCGTCACCCGAACATGGAGCCTTTCTCCGTGTGGGTAAATCATCATAAAAACACTTCTTCTTTCTTTGTGGGTGGTAGAAGCAAAACCCGAAACTTCTCTTCAATTCGGTGTAGAGAAACCGGTGCCAAACTCCAAACAATTGATATGTATATAGGTGAACTTGGATAAACAATATTTGGGTGTAAACACTAGAGTGATGTATATGAATTTCTCTTTGAAAATTAACACTCAAAACATGAACATTTTCCTAAAACCATTTTGCTCTCAAACTCTCTCTAAGAGATGAAACCAGGATGAAAAGTTAGTTTGGAAAATGTTATTCCCGCACATATTAAAGTCTGAAAAAGTTGGTTAAAAACCAAGTGGGGAAGTGGGTGCAAAACTGCTAAGAAACTGCCAAAAACTGTTCCCGCCTGGCATCTCGTTCTAACGAAATGTCGTTCGAACGAGACTTCTAACGATGTTCCAGATTGAACTCGTTAGAATCTCGTTGGATATCTCGTTCGAACGACATATCGAACGACATGTCAGTGGCCTATACTGGAACCTCGTTGGCAAACTCGTTCGAACGACATCTGGTTCGAACGAAAAAACTCGTTCGAACGACATATCTAACGAACCACCAGAAAGTTTGAAAAATTCATTTTTAGCCCAGAAAACATTATAAACATATTTTAAAGTTTTATTCAATTCTTTCTGAAAATTAAAACACAGTTTTTACAAAACCTAACACCCAATAAACTTTGTTCCAAGCTCCTATATATATATAATTGCATTCATACCTTGGGAGCATGGAACTATGGTTGATGACGTAGAAATGAGGCACACAAATCGGCATATTTGATGAAGCTTTATACTCTTTGCCGCTACGTCTTCAACCAACACTGCATAGGCTTGAGAATATTACAATTAAATATTATCCTATGAATAAATGTTTTTGTCCGGAATTGAGCCAAAACTATATTTGGACTCAATTGGAAATTTGTGTCCTTACAAATCTCCCCCTTTGGCTATTCCGGGACAAAAACCAAACAAAAATCCTAAAGGGCCGTCAAGCTCTACTAGACTCAAAACATAACCCACCCAAACTTGACTCAACCCAAGGATCAAACGCTTTGCCATTGAAAGATGCCGCTTTAGACTAATTCCTGCACACTTAAGCAAACTCATCAAATGCATAGGGAATATCAAAGTATTAAATGTAATTAATTAATTACTCCCCCTAAATTAATTCTTCCCCTTTAACAAACACATGACCTACTTAGAAAGACGTCTCCGCCTAAGATAAATCTCCCCCAAACTAAGATACGATAATAATAGGATTAGATACCATTTCTCCCCCTATCATTTCTCCCCCTTTTTGTTCAGGAATAGGCAAAGGATAAAGAACTAATAAACATAAAAGCCTGTTGAAGCTTAAAGTGATAAGACAGGAAAGCATATGGGCAGCAAAAGCAAGGCAAAGGCAAAAACAAATATCATATATATATATACTAGAAATATACCAATAGAGTACTTGCATATATACATAGATATAAACACACATATAACACAAAATACAATAAGTTTGCACACTCGTATGGCAAAAATGTGTCATATGGAAACGGAAGTGTAGGGGTGTCAACTAGCAACAATTAAATTTAGACCCAAACACTTAATAAACATTCACGGAGTTCTCATTTGATTGCAAACTTTATCACATTTAAATATAACCTCATGTGAAAATATAAAGATTGAACTCAATGAACAAACATACACAATGCATACAAGCCTAGCATGATGATGATTCTACAAACCAAATAGAGTCATGACATTAAAGACAACTAGGATAAACGGACATTGTGCAAATCGTTGATATACCATCCAATTCTCCCTCAATAAGCATATATATTCTTTTGCTTTTGAATGAATAGATCAAACAAACATAGGCCTTGGCAATTGTTTTCTTTTTAATGCCAAATATTCTGTTTTTAGGCCTTTGGATCACGTATTTCTTTTAGATCCAATAAACGGTGGCTTACTATCGCAAAGGATCACTTAGTCCTTTCGGAGCCCTTCCCCGTGCACATTTAGATATATAATTTTTTATCTCACAAAGCTCACGTGCAACGAATTTTGACATGCACTAATCCTCCTAGGTCATAGATATGTTGATGACTAGATTGGTAGGAGAACACCTCAAAAAGCTCAAATATAACATGTGACATTAAGATTTCAAAAGAGCTCGTGCAAGTGTGAAAAGAGGCATATAAAAATAGAATCCATTTAACCAACACAAAATCCAACTACTCCATATAAAACATGGTAAAGAACATTTTAAGGATTGAAAATCCAAACCAAAAGTTCTAGCCACGTGGGAGCGTAAAAGATGGGATTCAAACACAAATGTATGCCACATAAAGTGTGTCAACAAAAACTACACACAAAAAAAATCTTTTTGAGTTTTTGACATTTTTAACCAAAAATAAAGATATATACTCAAAAGAATAAACAAAAATCATTTGTATTTTTCATTAAGCTTAAATGAAATAAATAAAACACAAATGATAAACAAAAATCTTTTTATATTTTTTCAATTAATTCAAACACAAAATATAATACAAAAAGATAAACAAGTCATAAATTCTAGCATGTGATATGAAATAAGGCAATGACTAGAAAATGACTAACCAAGCATACATTTAGCATGTGAATATAGCATGAAGTACAAACGCTAAAGTATGTAAAAGACTAACACATTCATCCTTTAGATTTAGCAAGGGAGGAAGCATGTGAAAGTAAATGAGAATCAAAAACCCTATTTTGTAAGGCAACCAAGTCGGATTTCCTAACCCAAATTAATGAAGAATGACTATCTTGGGGTGTTGGAAAGTTAACTACCGTGGTTACTTTACAATGGGATTTTCTAGGAATTTGTTTAAGATCAAAACAAAATTTCCTAAGATGACCTTTTCGACCACAATGTGTACAAGCAAAAACATGTCGAAAAGATTTACCTAAGGAGTGATCTTTAAATGCATTCTTAGTAGATTCTCCTAAAACATTGGTCTTGGCTTTATGAGTAGATTCATTACAAGTATTGAAGCCTAAACCACAAGTGTCATTTTTAATTTGTACCGTTCCTAATATTTTATCTAGTTTTTCCGAACGACACTCCAAATCAAATTTGACATGACTAGAATCTTTTAATTTATTTTCCAATTCTAAAATGTTAGATTCTAGTAAAACATTTCGCTCTTCAAAAGCAAGAAGCTCCTTTTTCAAGGATTCCATTAAACCCCTGAGGCTATCTCTTTGGCCTTCTACATATTCTAGCTTCTCTTGAAGAGTTCTCTCACGTGTCCTAAGGTCTTCTATTAAAGCATTTTTATCAACGACCTTGACACTTTCTCTTAAACTAGCTTCTAACTTCAAATTAGCCTTTTTCAATTTAATAGATTCTTTATAAAGTTCTTGAAAAGCATTTTGAAGTTCACTCACATTAACCTCTTCTTCATTTTCACTCTCTCTTTCTTCTCCACTCTCACTATCATCAAAAACAAGAGAATCATAAACTTTGACCTTGGAAGTGTCATGTGTTAACGTTTCATCAATGGATGAGTTCTCACTATCACTCACATGACTAGCCATAAAAGCCACAAAATTTTTCTTAGTGGGTTAATCGGGCTTCTCTTCCTTATCACTATCACTAAGGGTCGCATTGTATGAAATGGGTCGCTTACCCTCTTTCCTTAGTTTAGTGGGGCACTCAAAAGCCCTATGGCCATAACCTTCACAACCAAAACACTTATTAGACTCGTCCCTGTCTAAATTTCCATTACTAGGTTTAGGGATCTTCTCGGCTTTAAGGATCTTCTCGCTTTTATCATGTTTAGAAGTATAAAATTTCTTAAAATCATTTTTAAGTTTATCTTTGTTAATTTTAAGAAATTTTCTAAATTTACGAGCAAATAAAGCCATGTCTTCCGAGTCACTATCACTCTCGCTCTCTACTACTTGTTTGACCTCTTTTCGAGCTTTTAAAGCAACGCCCTTTTCGATTTTCTTTTCAGTTTTAGAGGGAAATATATCTAGTTCATAGGTTTGTAAATCACCTACAAGCTCTTCTAATTTCGTAGAGGCTAAAGTGGGTAAAGAATTTAAAACGGTCACCTTTGGAATAAATCTATCGGGTAGGGACCTTAAAATTTTCTTTACAACACGGTCGTCAGGTATTTTCTCTCCCAAGTTAAACGATGAATTAACAATATCGAAAAGTCTAGTATAAAATTCATCAAAGGTTTCTTTTTCATTCATATTGATAGTTTCAAATTGAGTGGTGAGGTTTTGGAGTTTTGAAGCTTTAACGACACTAGTTCCTTCATGAGTTAATTGTAAAATATCCCAAGCTTCTTTAGCGGTTTCACACGTCATAATACGACGGAATTCATCCGGTGTGACAGCGCTAAATAAGGCATTTAAACCACAGGAATTGAAATTAGCAAGTTTAAACTCATTTTCAGTCCATCTATCGGCGGGTTTGATAACACGTTCATTTTCAACTAAATAAGTTGGTGGGGACCACCCGTTAACAACAAACATCCGAACTCTCTCGTCGATAGATTTTAGTGCCGATCTCATACGCGTTTTCCAATACGCGTAGTTTGAACCATCAAAAATAGGAAATTTTGAAAATGGGGAAAAATCCATTTTAGCCAAAAATTATTTAAAAGATCGTTAACGAAATAATTTATCGCTTTGGCTCTGATACCAATTTGTAAACGTAAATTTCCTTTGTATGTAGCGGAAGCGTAAAAGTGATGGTTCAACAAAAATTGATCAATGAATATATTCACTTAAACCGATTAATTTAATCCAAGTCCTAGAATTTGCCTAAGTCATATTTATCAATATTAGAAAATTAGGCGAAACCAAATTTTAGCAAATGACTTGAATTAAATAAACTTTACCCAATATTTAATTTAGTCCCAATTAAAGTGAATGTGATGATTTAAACTAAATTTTATCTTGAATTATTCTAAGCATGCGTTCTACGTTATTTTGCAAGATAAAATAAACCAATCGCACTACGCCGCGATGTACGAGGAAAAACCCAAGACGGGAAACAACCTCGGACGGCCCTAGCCACAAATCCACTAGATACGGAATTACAATTACAAGACAGATAGACTTACAACGCACGACTCGATCCCTCTCAAGCCTCGACGCTTCTTCTTGTAGACACCTCTTCCTAGCGGATAACCTTGGAACACCACCGCGGTCTCGGAATCAACCGATAGGACTTTATATGGTCACCGTCACCCGAACATGGAGCCTTTCTCCGTGTGGGTAAATCATCATAAAAACACTTCTTCTTTCTTTGTGGGTGGTAGAAGCAAAACCTGAAACTTCTCTTCAATTCGGTATAGAGAAACCGGTGCCAAACTCCAAGCAATTGATATGTATATAGGTGAACTTGGATAAACAATATTTGGGTGTAAACACTAGAGTGATGTATATGAATTTCTCTTTGAAAATTAACACTCAAAACATGAACATAGTTCACATCACATGGGTCACGCACATACCTACGCTCCCATGATCAGCAGACTTATTAACTTCTCAATAAATCCTTCTCTGACCTATGTCCTCGAGGTACCAATCTAAATCCCCCCGTAGGCACACAAAGATTAGATGGTCCTAATCGAACGTAGACCTCTCATGATAGCAAGTAAGGTAGGTATGTTATACCCATAAAACCACAAATACTAAGCATCCACACATCTTAGATATCTCGAATTATTAGTATAGGTATGCTTCTCGTTCTTATACCGTCATTTAATGTGATACGTTTATAAGTCCCGATTTGTATTTCAACGTTATCAACCCTTCTCACTTCGTAATTAGGTATTCGTTTCCTATTCCACAATTGACATCTGATTTTATTATAAGGTTCTAAGTTCTACTCCTCAACGTACCCCAATTCTCACAATTATACTCACAAAATAATAAGGGAAGGTTAATACTCAAATTAAATAGGTTTACGGAACATTTGAAATAAAAACAGGCCAAAAAGGCCATTCTGTCAACTCGTTAGAAGTCTCGTTCGAACGAGGTCGTTCGAACGAGTTCGTTCGAACGAAAGGCTTCGAACACTGTCATCTCATTAGAAGTTCGTTCGAATGAGGTCGTTCGAACGACCTGGGCAGGTCTTCTAACGAGATGGCAGTTTCAACCCAGAAATTCTCTACTTGGTTTTTCTCAATTTTTCTCTTCTCTAAACTCATACTAAGACCATCCCAATAGTATTTTAACGTTATTAAACTACTCTATGTTCTCCTAGGTCACTTTTTAACATATATATGGGGTCAATGCTTCCTAAATTAACATATAATCATCAAAATTCCCAAACCTTGTCCCAAACTCTATAATCATGAATTCAGAATTTTATGTCTACAATTACTCCTTATAAATCCATTTTTTACACCATCCAAAGATACATTTCGTATATGAAATTCATCCGATAACATTCTACATGAAATCCCTATATCATATTATGGATTCTACCTCCAATTTCATGGGTCTTCATCAAACTTCCAATAAAAGATAATTATTTAATTCTAAGCATGGAAGAAACATTCGCTTGAAATTAATGTAATTAAACCACTTGCCTTAGATGTTCTGATTTGATGTTGAAGAATTGAATGTTGATTCTCCTCCCTCTCTCTATAAATTTCTTCCAAAGGTGGTGGTGGTGGCTAGGGTTTCCTTCTTGGAACTTCTTCCAACTCCTCCCTATAACTCTCGTAGCCCTCTACCTTCCCAAATACTGATAATGGCTTAATGGGTTCTTTTCTAATATAAAAATAACCTCTAAAATTCGTGGGTTTTAATTCTCCTTTTTTTAAAATTACCAAACTACCCTTTTGGGTTGCCGGTGTGGCCTAAAAATGCCCCGGGACCCAAACTAAACCCCCGGCTAGTGTTTTCTGACTATTTCGACCCTTCCGGACACGTTGGAGCACTCAAAATGACCATTCGGTTGATAAAAATAAAATTCACTTTTTAATTCAATTAATTACGTTCCTGACGCGACTGACACGCGCGTCCCAATTAAGTTTTTCAAATTGCCGTATATCTCCCTTGTGACAATTTAGATATCATCAATACTCATGTATTACCATACATACTAGAAAATAATAAAAAAATTTAACATCATAATCAAATACCAACTCACATCTCGTTAGTATTTATACCCGGATTAATTTCTAATTAATTCTCATTTAATTTAATTAATCCCTTAAATTAATATCAATAAAATTACGGGGTATTACATACTTCCCCCCTAATAACATAATTTCATCCCGAAATTCGAAACTAAAAAGTACCTGGTAAAAACAACTCTGGATAACGTTCACGCATCTCATCCTCGCGCTCCCATGTGGATTCCTCGGCATTATGATGCCGCCTTTGAACACGTACTAATGGTACTATCTTTGACCTCAGTTTCCGCTCGCTTTGGTCCAAAATAGCAATCGGCCCCTCCTCGTAGGAACTATCTGGCTGAAGATCGATGTCCTCCAAAGCAATGTGGGTATGGGCCAAATCATCCCTAAGGTATCTTCTTAGCGAGGAAATATGGAACACATCATGAATCCTATGCAAGTGCTCCTGTAACCCAAGTCTATACGCAACTGGCCCAATCCGCTCGATGATAGGAAATGGCCCCACATACCTTGGTGCCAGTTTCCCCTTCTTCCCAAAACGCATGATCCCCTTCATAGGAGATACTCTGAGTAACACCTGGTCCCCCACTTTGAATTCTCTGAAGAACCTCTTCGCATCAGCATAGCTCTTCTGCCGATCTTGAGCTACCCGAATGCGAATCCGTATCAACTCTATCCTTGTTGAAGTGTCTTGAATCACCTCCGGTCCAAGGAGTTTATTATCCCCCACCTCTAACCAACATGCTGGGGAATGACAAGGTCTACCGTACAATGCCTCAAATGGAGCCATGCCAATGGTGAACTGGTAGGAGTTGTTATAAGCAAACTCCACCAGTGGAAGGCACTGCTCCCATCCACCTCCAAAGTCTAGGATGCACATACGCAACATGTCCTCTAACATCTGATTTGTCTGCTCGGTTTTCCCATCAGTCTGCGGGTGATAAGCCGTACTCTACCACAACTCCGTACCCATGGCCTCCTGAAAACTCTTCCAAAATTGAGAAACAAATATCTTATCTCGGTCAGACATGATATTTAGAGGTACGCCGTGAAGTCTCACTATTTCCGCAATGAAGAGCTGGGCATACTGTCCCATAGTGTAGTCGGTCCTCACGGGCAGAAAATGAGCAACTTTGATCAACCTATCCACAATTACCCAAATGGAGTCGTGACCCCTCTGTGACGTAGGTAACCCCGTGATAAAGTCCATGGATATGCTCTCCCATATCCACGTCGGAACCTCTAACGGCTGTAGAAGTCCTGTCGGTTTCTGATGGTCCACCTTTACTAGCTGACAAGTGGCACATTTGGAAACAAACACGGCGATATGTCTCTTCATCCCACTCCACCAATACTTTCGTCTCATGTCTTGGTACATCTTATACCCACCAGGGTGTACCGCGAACCGTGAGCCGTACGACTCCGTCATCTCCCCTTCCGAAACGACCAGTCCCCATTGAAGCGTAATCCCCCGTCTGAGCCAACGGTAAAGGACTCTGCTCACTCTGCTAGTAATCGAATTATCTGCTCCTGACAGAACGAGTCATTTGTCTGGGCCTTTACCACCCTCATAACAATCTGAGGTGTAATAGTCATCATAGACATGAATGATCGGGCCACTGCATCCTGGTGTCCCAAATCCTTCCACTTGACTTTCCACACCTCGGCCACCTCATCTACTGGCCTACGGCTCAACGCGTCTACTACCACGTTAGCCTTCCCCGGGTGATATTGGATATCAAACTGATAATCCTTCACAAACTCAAGCCACCGTCGTTAACGTATATTCAGTTCCTTCTGCGTGAAGAGGTATTGGAAAGACTTGTGTTCCGTGAACAACCAAAATTTCTCCCCCAGAAGATAGTGTCTCCAAATCTGAAGAGCGAATACGACTGCCGCCAACTCCAAGTCGTGGGTGGGGTAATTCCTCTCGTGAGGCTTAAGCTTACGGGAAGCATAAGCTATGGCCTGACTCTCCTGCTGCAGTACACCTCCGAGTCCTTGTAAGAACGCATCGGTGTAAACTAAATACTCAACTCCCGATCTAGACAATGCTAACACAGGTGCTGAGGTTAACTTGTCCTTCAACTCATCGAATGCCAACTGACAGGCATCGCTCCAGATGAATGGAACACCCTTGTGAGTCAGATGTGTCAAAGGACCCGCTATCTTTGAGAAGCCCCGTATAAACCTCCTGTAGTATCCTGATAGGCCCAAGAAACTACGGATTTCAGTCGGTGTCGTGGGTTGTCCCCACTCCCTCACCGCGGATACCTTCCCTGGATCAACAGATATCCCCCGTTCTGAAATGATATGCCCCAAAAACTGAACCTCCTTCAACCAGAACCCACACTTCTCATACTTTGCATAAAGCTCGTTCTGATGCAACGTCTGTAAAACCTGTCTCAAATGCTCTGCGTGCTCCTCTTCTGTCTGGGAGTAAACCAGAATGTCATCAATAAAGACAATAACGAACTGGTCTAGGAACTCTCTGAACACCCTATTCATCAAGTCCATAAACACGGCTAGAGCGTTGGTCAAGCCAAAAGGCATAACCCGAAACTCGTAGGAACCATATCTCGTTAAGAAAGCAGTCTTCGAGACGTCTTGTTCCCTGATACGCAACTGATGGTATCGCGATCATAAATTAATCTTCGAGAAGAAGGAAGCTCCTCTTAACTGGTCAAATAAGTCATCGATTTTGGACAACGGATACTTATTCCGTATCGTGACTTTATTCAACTCCCGGTAATCTACGCACAACCTCAACGATCCATCCCTCTTATTTACGAACAACACAGGGGCACCCCACAGCGAAGTACTCCTCTGGATAAACCCCTGACCCAACAACTGTTCTATCTGATCTCGTAGCTCTCTCATCTCTGCTGGAGCCATACGATAAGGTGCGCGGGCAATTGGCCGAGTGTCCGGCGCCAAATCGATCACAAAGTCTATCTCTCTGCTCGGAGGTAGTCCAGGTATATCCTGAAATACATCAACAAACTCCCTAACAACTGGAATCTAATCGAGTGGTAGCACCACTTCCTTATAGGTCTCTTCCACTATATAATACAAATGAGTGGACGATCCTCCCTAAGGGCGAGGCATCGCCACTAAAAACATCTCCTGATCGGGAATGGCAAAGATAATACTCCTACTAAAATAGCCAATCATGGCTCGGTACACAACTAGCCAATCCATACCAACAATCGCATCATACTCAGTCATATCTAACACTAACATATCAGCGGGTAAGGTAAACCTCCCAATCTCTATACCCACACCTCTACAAATAAGGGAAATCACAGAACCCCTACTCAATGGTGAATCTACACAAGTAATCGTTCTCTCTGCGGTGTCTAACAACCCAATAGTGCGTGCAAACCTCGTGGAAACGAAATAATGTGTGGCCCCCGTGTCAAATAAAATATGCCCCAAAGTCCCATGAATAGAGAACATACCCTAAATAGCAGGCGGATCCTGTGGGACTGCGACATGCTGGATCTGATACACTCTCCCATACTGAAATTGTCCCTGGTGGATTGGGATTGCTGGAATGGGTGGTAGTGCTGCCATTTGTGGTGGTGTTGGGAGGACGGAGGTAAACATAGGCCTCTGTGGCTCGTGTTGAGCACCCTGCTGCTGCTGCGGTGGGGCCCTGCCCCTATCAGGACAATCCTGGTGTTTGTGGCCAGTCTTGCCACAAACGAAGCACTTCCCCAGGAAGTTTCACCCTCGCTGTCCCTGCTGCCCACGGCCCTGTTGGCCATTACCATTCCTACCCTGACCATGTTGGCCCTGCTGAAACTGCTGCTGCTGACCATTATGGCCCTGCTGGCCCTGATGGCCGTTCTGACCCTGATGGCCATGTCTGAAACCTCCCTGACCATTCCTTAAACCCCCGGATATGAATCTCTTATGATCCCCCTGTTGGGAACCTTGATCACCCTGCCTGTGTTGTCCCTGAGAAGATTGTGCCCCGTTGGCACCATTTCCCCCGATCCTTCCCTGATGGCTGGACTCTTCTGATCTCTTGCTCTCAGACATGTGGAAGCGATGATCCTGGCAGTGAAGTAGTGCAGCGTTAACCACATCCGAATAAATGGCCAACGAGATATTTCCCAATAAGTGCTGACAGATCCTCCAAGTCAATCCATCCATGAACTTCTAAATTTTCTTTTCCTCGGTTGGAATTTCATCCGGAACAATATTCAAGAGATTGGTGAACTCAGCCTCATACTCGGCTACGATCTTTCCCTCCTGCTTGAGGTTCATCAACTTCCTCCTCATCTCAGTGTGAACAGCTGACGGAAAATATTTGCGGTTGAACCGCACCTAGAACTCCTGAATAGTGAGAGCGTCCCTCTCCTCCACGGTGGTAATGGACTCCCACCACTGCAATGCTGATCCTACAAGCTTAAAAGTAGCCAGTATCTGCTTCTGAATATCTATGCACTCGTACATCCTTAAGTGCCTCTGAATGTCGTTCCTCCACTGACTGGATACCACAACATCGGAGCTACCTACGAACTCTGGAGGGTGTGCTTTCTGAAAATCATCACGGACGCGTTCCCAAGCAGATGGATATGCATGAGCCTGAACTGGCGTGACTATCGGCGCCTAGGGTGGTGCCTGTTGTACAACTGCGAGAGCGGCATTCACCGCTTGGGCTACAATAGTTGCAACCTCAGCGGCATTCATGGTGCCCGGAACTGGTGCAGGCTGTGGCTCGGGCTTTGAATCCCTGGGAACTCGCTGTGCACGTCGTGGAGGCATCTGAAATGAGAGTGAAGTCTATAAGTTCGCAGTAATTATTTCAAAATAGCTGAAGAGCGAAACATACACAAAAGAATACAACAGTCCTAAAATATAGGGCTCTACATCAAAGAAAGCTCAGCGAGAACATAATAAGTCGTACAGATCCTAAGGACACTAGAACCTGATGCTCTGATACCACCTGTAACACCCCGACTAATTAAATACTGGGTAGCTACTCCTTTATTAAATTAATACAAAATGCCAAGTTGGTTCAGTTCATAGCATCACCGTCGAAAACGTTTTTATTAATTACTAGCCACCTAATATTTAAAAAGTGAGTTGTCAATTTTAATTAAAACCGATTAACATGCAATAATTAAATTATGGAATGCTAACATAACCACCACAACATAATGAAAATGGAATAACCATAAAATAGTAATGAGTCTGTAGGGATACTCCTCATAACAATCCAAATACAGGAATAAACAAATACTAAGTCTACATCACTAAATTAATTACAACCCAAAATACTGAATTAAATGAATAAATAAAGTATCTCTAAAAGGAAATAGGGTGACATGTCCAACAAATGAGGAAAGACGATAATAAGGAGTCAAGATTGAAAGTGGAGGCGTCTACTATCAAAGTCATGTAACTTCCACGGCAGCTACAGTCCGTCACCTGAATGGAACTCCTATGCATGGTGTCCTTGTGGCTGGGCATCCAAAAGGTATTTACAAGAAAATATATTTGAAAGCAAATGGGTCAGAGCCCGATTGTGGAAAATAGTTTAAAATATAGCAAGTGTTTTAATGACATTAAAACAATGAATGCAAAATACATGTTAGGACATTCTCTCACATTAAATACTCACCTCTCGACTATCTGTGCACTCCTAACGTACCCGTACCCATTCTAGTGATTCTCGTATCTAACTAGTCCTAAATAAATTCTAACATTTCTACACGATTCACGCTTTAATTCCAACATCATCAATTAAATAGAGAGCTTTACATTAATTCTCGGTTTCCCAATTATTAACAATACTAATATACTAGAGACCATACATTTTATCTTTACATAACGTTGCTATAATTATACTCACATTTAATCATGACAGTTCATTTCAATTACCAGTATATTATTCTCATCATACATATACATTGCTAGCACCCCGAGATTAAGCTGCATTGCACACATACTCTGCTATCCAATCCCGGTACATCACGTACATAAGGACCACGTATTCCGAATCTCTTAGGAATCATTTTCAAAAACAACAATCACAAACAATGGAGGCGAACATAGTTCACATCACATGGGTCACGCACATACCTACGCTCCCATGATCAGCAGACTTATTAACTTCTCAATAAATCCTTCTCTGACCTATGTCCTCGAGGTACCAATCTAAATCCCCCCGTAGGCACACAAAGATTAGATGGTCCTAATCGAACGTAGACCTCCCATGATAGCAAGTACGGTAGGTATGTTATACACATAAAACCACAAATACTAAGCATTCACACATCTTAGATATCTCTAATTATTAGTATAGGTATGCTTCTCGTTCTTATACCGTCATTTAATGTGATACGTTTATAAGTCCCGGTTTGTATTTCAACGTTATCAACCCTTCTCACGTCGTAATTAGGTATTCGTTTCCTATTCCACAATTGACATCTAATTTTATTATAAGGTTCTAAGTTATACTCCTAAACGTACCCCAATTCTCACAATTATACTCACAAAACAATAAGGGAAGGTTAATACTCAAATTAAATAGGTTTACGGAACATTTGAAATAAAAACAGGCCAAAAAGGCCATTTTGTCAACTCGTTAGAAGTCTCGTTCGAACGAGGTCGTTCGAACAAAATGATTCGAACGAACTACCAACTCATTAGAAGGGACACTGTCATCTCGTTAGAAGTTCGTTCGATATGCTCTAATGGATATGCTCTAATGGATATGCTCTAATGGATAGGCCCTAATGGATATGCTCTAATGGATATGCTCTAACGTCAGAACCTCTAATGGATATGCTCTCCCATATCCACGTCAAACCCCTCTATCATCTCGTTAGAAGTTCGTTCGAATGAGGTCGTTCGAACGACCTGGGCAGGTCTTCTAACGAGATGGCAATTTCAACCCAGAAATTCTCTACTTCGTTTTTCTCAATTTTTCTCTTCTCTAAACTCATCCTAAGATCATCCCAATAGTATTTTAACGTTATTAAACTACTCTATGTTCTCCTAGGTCACTTTTTAACATATATATGGGGTCAATGCTTCCTAAATTAACATATAATCATCAAAATTCCCAAACCTTGTCCCAAACCCTATAATCATGAATTCAGAATTTTATGTCTACAATTACTCCTTGTAAATCCATTTTTTACATCATCCAAAGATACATTTCGTATATGAAATTCATCCGATAACATTCTATATGAAATCCCTATATCATATTATGGATTCTACCTCCAATTTCATGGGTTTTCATCAAACTTCCAATAAAAGATAATTATTTAATTCTAAGCATGGAAGAAACATTCGCTTGAAATTAATGTAATTAAACCACTTGCCTTAGATGTTCTGATTTGATGTTGAAGAATTGAATGTTGATTCTCCTCCCTCTCTCTACAAACTTCTTCCAAAGGTGGTGATGGTGGCTAGGGTCTCCTTTTTGGAACTTCTTCCAACTCCTCCCTATAACTCCCGTAGCCCTCTAACTTCCCAAATGGTGATAATGGCCTGGTGGGTTCTTTTCTAATATAAATATAACCTCTAAAATTCGTGGGTTTTAATTCCCCTATTTTTAAAATTACCAAACTACCCTTTTGGGTTGCCGGTGTGGCCTAAAAATGCCCCGGGACCCAAACTAAACCCTCGGCTAGTGTCTTCTGACTATTTCAACCCTTCCGGACACGTTGGCGCACTCAAAATGACCATTCAGTTGATAAAAATAAAATTTAATTTTTAATCCAATTAATTACGTTCCTGACGCGATTGACACGCGCGTCCCAATTAAGTTTTTCCAAATTGCCATATATCTCCCTTGTGACAATTTAGATGTCATCAATACTCATGTATTACCATACATACTCGAAAATAATAAAAAAATTTAACATCATAATCAAATACCAACTCACATCTCGTTAGTATTTATACCCGGATTAATTTCCAATTAATTCTCATTTAATTTAATTAATCCCTTAAATTAATATCAATAAAATTATGGGGTATTACACCCGTGTATGATGTATGGGTTGCCTACGTACCTTAGGTGGTTTTGAAAATTCTAATGAGCTTTATTTTGAAAAGAAAAGTTTGAGGATCAGGTCCCACGTAGTTATAGGTAGGGGAAATGAAGATTATTTTTCTTATTTTTAAATAGAGGGAATTAAGAGAGTCGTAGCGCACCGAGATTTCGAATAAAATTTCTTAAAACGGTCTGTATTGACTGGACGCACCATCTCTTCTCCATTGAGGTCTATGAGCATAGTGGCGCCTCCTGGGAGAATCTTCTTCACGATGTAGGGGGCACTTCAATTAGATTTGATATTCCTTCTGGGGTCCCAAACGGGTTTTATGATCTCTTTGAGGGAAAGGTATCCTTCTTAGACACCACAATCCTTGACTTTCTTATTGAATGATCGCGAAATCCGATGATGCTATCCCTATATATGGTGTAGAGCCCTCAGTATATTTTCATCCAAGAGTGATAGTTCATCAAATTGTCTCTGATGCCATTCTTCTTCGTCAACTTTGCTTTCTAGAAAGATGCGGAGGAAAGGTATTTTCAGCTCAACAGGTAAGATTACTTCTATGTCGTATACTAGAGAATAAGGGGTAGCCCAAGTAGGCGTTCTTATTAAAGTGTGGTGGCCCCAAAGGGCGTAAAGGATCTTATCGGCCCAATCTCTGTAACTCTCAGTCATCTTGGTAATTATAGTCTTAAGACTTTTATTGGTAGCTTAGATGGCACCATTGGTTTGGGTTTGGTAAGGAGACTATTTGTGTCACTGAATCCCATACTCGTCGACTAGTTTTATAACCTTAGCTTCAAAATGGATCCCGTTATCTGATACTAACATGTGTAGAACGCCGTATCAGTAGATGATGTTCTTTGTGATAAAATTGGCCACTTTCTTGGTGTATGACTCAGCTTCGACCAATTTGGTGAAGTAATCAATGGCGAGTAGGATGAATTTGTAACTATTTAAAGCTTTGGTAGTAACTTTACTTATGATGTCAATAGCCCAGTTTGAGAATGGATAAGGAGAGGTCATGTTGTATAGCTCACGGGGAGGCAAGTGCTGGAGATTGGCAAACTATTGGCATTTGAGGCATCTTTGGACATAGGGAGTGAAATCTTGAACCATGGTGGTCCAATAGTACACTTAACGGATGATCTTTTTGGCAAACATGTGACCATTCATGTGGATTCTCACTCCCCACTATAGATCTTCTGCGTCATTTCTTCAACATCAGTCCCTTCTATGAAGTGCAAATAGGTTCTGTTGAAATTTCCCTTGAACATTTCTTTATCACAAATGATATACTGGGTAACCAGTTTGCGAAGGGCCGCACGGTCTTTCTTATCAGCGTCTTGGGAAAACCTATCATGTTTGAGGAGGCTCCAAATGACATATTACCATAAACTGACCATATCATGCTCTTCCTCAGGGACGGGTTTGATGTGGTAGCAATTAGTAGGTTTGGATTATTTTTGAACCAGGAAAGGGGCCATTGTCATTCCCTTGGGCATGTTGACCAAGGGGGCCAAGGTGGCAAAGGCATCAACCAGGCTATTCTTTGCATAGGGAAAGTAGTGGGAGGTGACATCATTAAATTGGGAGGCTAGTTTTACTAAGTGGGCTTGGAAGGGTAGGAGCTTTTCTTCTTTGGCTTTATATTTTCTAAGGAATTGGTCAACGATAAGGGCAAAGTACCTATAGACATCAACGTGCTATACTCCTTTCTTGAGAGAGATCTGGAGGCTTAAAGTGCATGCCTCGTACTCGATCATTTTATTAATGCAAGGAAAGTCTGGTTTGATGGTAATTGGGGTGTGATAGTCATCAGGGGCGATTAAGAGTATTTCAATATCGTATCCCTTGTTATTGACAGCTCTATTAAAGAACATTTTCCATCAGAGGTCCTCTTGATAGGGGAAGAGAATATCTTCATTCGAGAATTCAAAGACCCAAACATTAGTGTTAATGTAAAAAATTAGATTGCTTCTAATTTTTTAATCACAGATAAATATAAATGAGACAAAGAATTTTAAAGTGGTTCAGCCTTATAAGAATGGCCTACGTCCACTGTTTCTGTTATTGCCAAGTGTTTTGGAGTTCTCGATATGTAATTCTATCAAGAAAATTTGGTCCCTTTGAATGAGGGTGATACAATGTATTTATAGCCCTTGGGCTGTACATGTGAAAGGGTAAACAATTAATGCCCTTTAAGAGTATACGTCTGTATGATTAGCATTCAATGAATAGTTAAACTGTTGATTATCTGGCAATCAATGCTGTGGCCGAGATGCAGCTCGGACCGCCTTAGTTGCTCGTCGTTCAGGAGTTCCTCGGAGTACACTTTCTCCTCGGAGTGAGTATGACTTGGTCGGGGAAATAGACTTCCTCGTTGCGATTGTGCCATGTAGATCGACACGTGTCTTCTTATTATTCGTCTATATCAGCATACTAATTTTGGTATCAACAATCAGCTTCTTCTATGGGGTAATCGCCAAGGAAGTCGGAGTTGGCTCTCCCTTTCATAGCTTTTTGTGTGATGTTCATAATATCGAACTCGGCTAGCAACATCACCCATTAGGCCATTCGACTGGATAGAGTAGGATTTTATAGAAAATAATTAATGGGATCTATACGAGATACTAGTCTGATGGGGAAGCCAAATATGTAATGTCGTAACTTCTGTGTAACCCACATCAGGGCAGCACATGCTTTCTCTAAAGCAGTGTAGTTGACTTCGAACCCAACTAATTTCTAGCTAGCATAATAAATGGATATTTTCTTACGGGATTCTTTAAAGAATTGGGATAGTAAAGTCCCTATTGGAGTATTTGTCATGGTTAAGTACAGGAGGAGGGAGAGACCTAGCTATGGAGGCATAAGTACCGGAGGTCGGGTAAGGTATCTCTTGATTTTGTAAAAGGCTTCTTGGCAGGCCTCATTCCAGACTTTAGTAGAATCCTTTCGCAGAAGCTTGAAAATGGATTCGCAGGTAGAATACAACTGAATGATGAACTGATTCATGTATTATAATTTTCCGTAAAATTCTTGGACTTCCTTCTTCGTTCGTGTTGGTGGCATCTCAAGTATGGCCTTCAGCTTAGTAGGGCCTACTTTGATTCCCTTCTCATTGACCATAAATCCCAAGAGTTTTCCTTTCGTGATGTCGAAAATGCATTTATGTGGGTTTAGCCGCATCTGGTATTGTTGCAGTCATTCAAAAAACTTTTGAAGGGATGGAATATGACCTTCTCGAGTCTTCGAATTAATGATCATATCGTTTATATAGATGACCTCCTTGTGAATAAGGTCGTGCGGGGTGGTTGTGGTAGCCCTTTAGTAGGTAGCCTCAAAATTTTTGAGTTCGAATAGCATGATAATGTAGTAAAAGGTTCGCCATCGGGGTGATTAAGGAAGTTTTCTCCTGATGGTAAAGGTGCATCTTGATCTGGTTGTATATAGAAAATCTATCGACAAATGACTTAAGGGCGTGTCTAGCCATGTTATCCACGATCATGTCGATGTTGGGTAACGGGTAATCGTCATTCAGGGACGCTTTATTCAAATCTCGATAGTTGATGCATAAGCAAACTTTTCCTCCTAACTTCGACACAGTGACGATATTGGCGAGCCATGTAGGATATTTGACTACACGAATAAAACCTACGTTCAGTTGCTTGACCACTTCTTCTTTGACTTGGAGCAATCATTTGGTGCGGAGCTTCCGTAGCTTCTGTTTAATTGGTTTACATTTTGAGAATGTTGGGATCTCGTATTGAGTTATTTTCGAGTCTATGTCGAGCATGTCATCATAGGACCATGCAAAGACTTTCACGAATTCTTTTAATAGATTTTTGAAGTGCGCACACTCATGCTCATTAAGGGTGGACCCTATCCTATTCTCATATTGATGGCTACTAAAACCGAGATTAATAATAATAGTTTCCCCATCATTAATTTGAACATGGTTATGTTGTTTATTATTCTTCTTGTTAAGATCAGTTAAGAATTATTCATTTGCGAAGTCACCATCATCAAGAGTTTGATTGAAATAAAGACAATTAATGTAAGGCATAGCAAGATACTCGAAATCTTTGTTTATTTTATTTTTGGGAAAAATAACATTAAGAACCTCATCAAAAGAGGTTGCAGTTAAATTGATATCATAAAAAGGAACAACAGCATTAGATGAAGAGATTTGGATAGGGTAGACATTAGTGTTTTGGGCAGGTTGAACAGGCATTGCATTCCAGTTGAGGAGAGGCATGTAAGCAGCCCTGATTTCAGTAGACAAGTCGAATGGCGCAAAATAAGAATGGATCATGCAGAGACTCATCCCCTATGTCTGCAGGTTAAATGAGTCCTCAGAATCACTTTCTTCAGAATCCTTGGTAACTATCACTCCACACATGCTCGCTACTAGACTGGTTTCTTCCCGACTGGGTTTGTTATCTTAATTGTTAAAGTTATCCTCCCATTCGATGGCAACTATGTCATCCTGTCAAGAGAAATCGATGCATTCAATAACCTTGACATATTCATCATACAGATCTTCCAACTCATCAGGGAGTGAAGGGACCAATTGTCCCTGAAGCTTCAAAGCGGTGACTAGCTCATTAATACTGCAAATTTCACATGTCTGTCGAAACACATCAACCATAATTTGCACTATGTCATCTAGCCTAACTTTATCAATGGGTACCACCTATTCATCTGACTTTCGAGCCAACTTTTGGGTTTTCATGAATAAGACATTGAATTTACGATAATTGATAGTCATCTCAGTGGGTAATTTTATTTCAAACTCCAAGAATTAGTTTAACACAACTGGTAAATCTATATCCTTCCCTTCAAACCGAAGATGGATGGTGATACAGGCCCTTGTGAGGAGTGACAAATCTTGGTCGGTGAAGTAGGTAGGGTGTAAAAGAAAATAAGGGCACCTTGAGTGATTTGGGCGAGATTACGGGTATGATGGGTTCTTTACTGGGCATAATTTGAACACATGGATCAAATTTTGGGTCACTTTCTAGAAATAGGGAATTTTTATGGGTTAGAAGTAGGCTATGAGTGGTGTAGGGTTTAAGATTAGCTGCTGGGGTGATGATACCCCAGCCAATCAAACATTGGATCACATTCTGAAGGTTGAAGCATTAGTCAGTAATATAGCCAGCAAATTAGTGGAAATCATAGCGAGCATCGGCTTTGAAGTTTTTAGGGAGTGGATTTGGCAGTGGACGGGGGTCCAAGGGTTTAATGAGGTTTCATCTCAGCAGGTCCTGGTAGACTTTTGACAAAGGAGCATGGAGCTCAGCTTACTCTTTTTTAGTAGGGTTGGGGGACTTTTCGGTGCCCAAGAGGTAGTAGGTTAGGAAATGTTGTTTATGGTTGAGACTATAGCATTGGCGGCCTTCTCGTATTTCTGGGGAGTGAACTGTCCGGTCACTTTCTTCATCTCAGATTTGACTTTGGCAACACTTTCCTTAATTTCTATAACAGCCTTTAGGAAGGCTCGAAAGTGTGGGTAGTACTGCCCTTCCATGGACGCTTGGATATGAGGCAAGAATTTCTTCTTCACGATATTGACTCGTTCCTCCTCGGAGGGCTTATTAGTCATAGTAGAATCTTTCTCTCTCCACCTTCGTATGAAGCTACTAATTATTTCCCTAATCTCCTGCTTAAGAAGATCTAGATCTCGGCGTGTAAACTATAGCTCCCCATTGTACTTGTACTATGACATGAATTCCTGGGTGACATCGTCCCAACTACAAATTCTGGATTCTTTAAGGGATAAAAACCAACAAAGGGCACTTTCTTTCAAGGTCTGTTAAAACATAGGGGCCATTATCTCTTCAGCAGCACCAAGGAGGGTCTTGGCTCGGTGATATATTAGAAGAAATAATTGGGGGTCCGCTTCCCTCGAAATTCTCGATGTGTGGCATCTTGAACTTCTCTGGCAGTCTAGCCTTGGGATAAGGAGACATATAGGTATAGTCCACGTAGATATCTTAACTTGGTCGAACTTCTTCGACAGGAACTTGAGGTATTCCTTGACCTTGTTTAGTTCCTCTTCCTTAGGATCTGTGGGTACTGGCAAGTTAACCCATGGTTAGGCAGGGTTCAGGATAGGGAGCTGAGTTGGCGGCGACGCATTGGTAGACAAGGTACACGGTGCATGTTGATACTCTTCTAGGACCCAAACAAGCTCGAAAACGGGTGGACCCATGGCATAAGGAAAGAGAACCTCGGGTTATCAAATTGCCCTTGGTGATGTTGTATCTTATGGACCTTGATTTGAAGGTTGTCAATCTCGGCACTAAGCTAGGCCAAGACGGTCATTACATCGGGTTACACATTCGGTGCTTGTTTGGCATTCTCCATGAAGATCTCATGAATGTAAATCCTAAATTCGAATGAGGTAGTAGAAGAATCGACAGAACTTCGGGGCGATTTGATAGAAGACAGAAGACAATAGGGAGCTAGGCCAAAATCGGGTATGCAATCGACCTGAGAGGGAAAATGGTTCGCATTTATTTTTAAAAGAAGGAGGGTAAAATTTTTGGGTATTTCGAAAAGAGGAGAAAAAATATTTCTGGTATTTTTGGAATAGGAGGAAAAAAGGAGAGGAATCTCAGCATGATTATTATTAATGTTACTATTAGGTTCTCATTTGTATTAGGTTTGCCTAGATGCAGAAAAAATGTCGAACAGGACTCGAGCCTGGGAAAATTGGGTTTGAAAATATGTAAGACACAGTTGGACTTGTTTCTAGGCTCACGGGAAAGGTCCTATTTTGAAAAAAGGCGAAATTATGCAAAAATTTAGGCTATATGCCGACCCAAAATTTCATCAGAGTTTCACGTGGTAACTGTCAAACTAAGTATGAGTGTCCTAGGTTTTACACCTACATGAGGTTTATACAATTATTGGGTTAGTAGAAGGGCTCCCCCCTTTGGCATGACTTCCATGATATACCTCTTATTTATAAAGGCAATCATTCATCAGTACGTGTGGACAAGTTGTTTGAGATACCTGAGTGTACGTGAATTGTCTCGCTATATACTTCGTGGGAACAGTACGTGTGAGAGCAAATTTGATATACTCGACATACGTGAACGAGTTCCCTGCTATATACCTCCCGTCGTGAGTTCGGTCAAGCGGTACGATTCGGGGGGAACTATTCGATAAACATTGAAGGTACGAGGATAATGGAAGGTGAGAGTTATATAATTTAGGCTAACTACAGCCCGCAGGTCTAGCTCCCATCACAAAGTGACCCCCAATATAGGACAAAATTTTGATCAATATAACCATGCTCTTGGTGATGTAATGTGCAAAAATGCATGAGTCTTAATTAACATATTATGGAAAGAGAGTATTTTTATTTTGTATTAGCATGATGAGTAAAAGGAAAACTATGCTAATCAGGAACATATACAGGCAAATCTAGCATAGAAACAATACTACACATAGATGCATATGAGTGAGTAAGTGGCATGGGAATATATACAAGTGAGTGTGTGTAGTAGTGAACTTATACATGGATTAACTACTGTTACTATGTGACATTTATAAGTGAGCATATATACAAGTGTAGGAAGTGTGGTTTTGTGTTAGTGAAGCCTACACATGGATATTCTAAGTGGTGTGTCAAGCATGTGAGTGTAAAGTGAAGCTAAGTGTAAGTGTGTGAAGTGTACATGGAGAGTATATACAAATGTGTGAAGTGTATAGGAGAGTGATACATACATGAGAGAGAGAGATACAAACAAGGTATATAGAGGATAAAAGGTAACATACAGGTAGGTGTATATGCCACATGCAAAAAAGAATAACGCCCATGCAAAAATAGAGTCTAGTCCTCTAATAAAATTCCCTAGAAGAGTCGTCACTGTGGCCATCCCAAAGTCGAGGTCAGGAGGACACTCTCGTGGTGGATCCCTTTGTCTCTCCCCTTCCAATGTGCATGTGGCATTACGCCTTTTATCGGGGCGCTCAGTTGTTGTTGATGTGGGGTGAGATGTAGAGATAGAGTCGCCAGCGCATTTTGCACAAAATACGCAAAAGAAATGTTGTTGCCTCGAGAGAATGGTATCAAGGATAATACTGATGCTAGCAAAACCAAGTAGTTACTGGATGGTAAGGTGTTAGGAACCCATCCCTCCCTTTCGGTTTGTCATTGGCATGTGTTAATCTTCTCCTGGAGAATCCATAATGTGTGTGCTTATGTTTATAATATAAATGGAGAGTAGAATCGCTAGACTTGCGTCATGGATCAAAGCGGAGCAAGGTCATCCTTAGGAGTTTTCCTAAAATAGCAATTAAAAATATAATGTAAGTGTTTGTCGATTCACAAGTCGTTATGAAGGAACGATTGTATATATCGGACAAGACATAAGCAAACAAGAATATAAAATGTATATATCATGAATATATGATAAGAATAAAGTAACAAATATATGTGAGAGAAATCAAGTCGAGGGATCACCCAAGATGGCTACATAACCCGAGGGCGTCAAAGTCCACGTAGTTCGAAGACAATAAGAGGTGGGGTTTCACCCATAAATCCCACCAGAGACTTTTATTATGTGTGGGTGTAGAAAAAGGTGTTTTAGTGTGAGAAAGTGTGATGAGAAATCCCCGTTTGGAATTTACAAGTGAACCCTCTTTTTCTTATTTTTTGGTTTTTATATGAAAATAAAGTATGTGCAAATACTAATAATAAAAAAGTTGGAATTAAGATATGTGATGTAATGAAGTAATGTACTAAAGCAAAATGAAGTAACTAATGCAAAATTAAGAGAATTTAAAGATAAAGGATAAGAAATGGACCTCTTTGTGAAGACTCTGAGTAGATCTTGATTGTAGATGCGTTGATCTCAAAATGAAATGATGGTGGTTTAAGGAGGTGGGTGGGAATTTACTCAAAATAGTAAGAAAAGATGGAAGGAATGTGGGAAATGGGCTTTTAGGAAAAGAACAGCTTTAAATTCGAGGGAATTCTCTCTGAATTGCTGAGAAGGGTGTTCTGAGGTGCCTTTCAAAATGAGGTCATGGACTCTATTTATAGGTCCAAGGGGGTTATCGATCAAAATGGTCCTAGACCTACCTATCGACATAGAACCCTAGACACACTTTTGATAGACAGGGTCCTTGGTTCCCAATTAGCACTCCAAGCCGGTTTTTTCAAAAAAAATGGTGGTGAAACACGGACCGTAAGTCAGAATTGTGCACAGGGCAGACCGTTGAAAAGGGTATTCAAATCCATTTAAGAATTTATTGATCCACTCCCAGGTTTGGGAGTTGAACGAGGTCAAACGGGGCCCGAAATCACCCATTGGTCACTAGAGAGGAGATTCTCGGAGGAAAACGGATCGTTCGTCTGAATCATAAGGTTGATTCTCATAGGAGACGAACCATTGGAAAGGGAATTCAGTGTCCTTTAAGATTTCATTTAGATTCGTTCGATTTGAAGAGCTAACCTAGGTCTAATGGGGCCCGAAAGTGCTCGTTGACCTTTTAAAGTAAAATGAATCGTTCGTCCGCACCGTAAGGCTAATTCATGTATGAGGTATACCATTGGAAAGGAGATTTTGATCCCTTCAAAGATTCATTCAGTTGTGTTTGAGATAAAGAGTTGATAGGAGTCAAACAAAGTCCAGGAGTACCTGGTGGCCTTCGGATCAGTTTTCGGGGTAAAACTGGTCGTTTGTCTGAACCGTAAGGCTGACTCATACATGAGGTGAATTGTTGGAAAGGGTATTCAGAGCCCTTCAAAGATTCATTGAGCTTTCACTCAGGCGAGAAAGTTGATCGGAGTCGAAACTAGGTCCAGGAGCGCCCGGTGGCCTCCAAATCAGTTTTCGATAGTAAAACGGATCGTCCATCCGAACCGTAAGGTCGATTCGTGCATAAGGAACATTGGAAAGTAGATTTAGAGCCCTTCAAAAATTCATTGAGCTTTTACTCAGACTAAAAAGTTGATCGAAGTCAAACGGGGATCGAGAGCGCCCTATAGCCTCTAGATCGATACTCACGGCATAACCTAGGGCTTATGGTGAATGAGTGAGTGATAGGGACCTAATGAGTGGGTATAACCATACTCGTTCAAATAAGGTGGCAGTTCGTTCGAACGAGTATGGGTGTTTTTTATTTTTAATTAAATAATTTCCAAATCTTTAATCCATATCTCTTTGCAACAACTTTCCCTATAGACAGAGATGCGGGATTAGACTTTTTAAGAAGTCTTTATAGAGTTTTTTTTTTATCAAAATATATAATTTTTTCATCCAAATCCCTTGGATTATTTAAGATAACTTTTTCAAACCAAGATGAACACATAGATATTGCTGATTCGTGGAGTCGAGGCTCTACTGTCGAAGAAGAATGGAATTATGATTCCTGAGGCTGATCAGTGGATACCAAAGCAAGATTTGCTTGCTGTGGGTAGTGCTAGACTGAATCATTTTTTGTTGAATATTTGAAGACATCTCCGTGTTATACTTGATGGATCTCTAAGTAATCTGTAAGTCGTCAAGTGTCTGTCTTATTTTTTAACAGTGTTGAATTAAAAGTTTTTCCCTAAAGGGATTTTTTCCCGTATTTCTTCTTCTTTATGTTTTTTTTTTTGAATTTGGCTTCACATCACCGTTGCATGTTCACTTTAATTTAAATAAAATAAAATTTGGTAAAAACTGAATCTTTGTGTGTGTAACCTAAGATACAACTGAATCCATATAACCCTTGGTAAAATACTTTAAAACCTTATGTGGAACTTGCGAGCACTTGTGATATTTTACAGTCTTATCTTTTTCATTCTCACAATCCACATATCTAGGCTCACTTCATGAAGGACACTAATATTTCTCTTCGTCCTCGTAGAGGATATTATGTAATCATACTTGCATGAATGAATAGATTTGAACTTCAAACCCAAATCCTTCAAGATTTTCTCCATGCTAGGATAATTTTCTCGTAACGTGTTCTCTTTGGGAGAATGTATTTAATCCACATAAGAATTTCGATTCCACTATTGCCCAACTAACTAAATTGACTCTTCAATTTATGCAAACGAATCATTGCATATAATATCGAGTGATCTTCATCAATATCTTTATACAACGGTCTAGCTGCGTCAGCTACCGTATGAATTCCCGATCTTCTAGTAATTTAGCATTGACTTATTCATTGATTTGGTCATAATGCACATAATTTATATCCATAGGTTGCTAGTTTTGATGGTGGTGGACTCCATAAACATCATGAATTAGGTCGGTCAAAGGATAATGGGTTGATGAATCTTGTACTACTTCCACCCAGTGGGGTTTCGTTATGCAGTCAGGTACAGATAATTCTTTAGAAACATAAGTTACATTCTTTTCACCATTGTGTGTCCATATCTTATAGTCTTACAAAACTCCCCATGTTCATAAATGCAACTTAACATCTTCTAAAGACTTATATTTTTCGTTCATACAACGGGTGCACAGACACGTAATCTTGTCACTTTAAAGATTTCTATATGTGCATTTAATTAATTCTTGAATACCCTTTACATGATTATCAGATATTCAGTTACTGTCCCCCATCCACTCTTTGTATCATGGGAAATCCATTAAATAATCTTCAAAATTCAATTCACCTATATTAATAGGTTGAACAAATGTCATGTTGCATACACGAATGCACAATTCATAATGCATTCAAATTGACCAACACTACTTAAACTCAAATCAAATAACTTAAACTTAAATTCACATTGCATACATTAAATTGTCAACAAAGGACCCACAAACTCAAAATAACTTAAATAAACAAAATATTACAGCTTGTTCGCAAATTAAATATTGTTCATCATGGAATCTTGACCAACAAATAAACTGGACAAGTGATAAAACAATTCATAAATGATTTGGACAAGGGACATTCTCCAATTTCAACATATACAGGCTTTTATTCGCAACCGATGTATATGTAATCAACCATTATCTAAGCCTCACCAATCCAGAAAGGGCAATTGTGAACAGGAGTTTCGACATTCAAGAAAATGAGTGTCCACATTGCAATAATCCAGGTATTGGGCAAGTCCCTTAAATAGTGCTTCTCGACATAGTCACTGTGAGTGGATAACGTTTATCCGTGGACTGTGGCATGAGGAGGAATTTAGGAGGGGAATGTTAAAAGAGGCGACATGTGGGAGGGGAAACCTTGAGACGGAGGATAGGGGAAACCTTGAGGAGGATGGTACAAGTAACCTTGAGGAGGCATATGGAGCTAAAAAAACTTGAGTAAATAAGGATATAAGGTTCCCGATTTCACCCCCCAACACTCCCAGGTTATTCTTAATATCTTGCACATCCCCGTCTAACTGACTTGATTCTTGGATCGAATTGTGATTCCTCGTCGAAGAGAGCTCATCCATGATATTTGAAGTGTGTGTTAATTTGTTTTTCATCATATGTAATATGACACCTCTTGTCCTCCCTCTTTTGTTATTTTTAAAGGTTCGGTTCAAGGAATCATCTTCAATGTCATCATAAGGGCTCGAAGTAGACTGACTTTTAATGGCTTCGATCGATTCCCATGGCGTGAAATTATATTTAGTCTTATGATTTTAATACTATTTGATACAATGTGCATATATATAAATAAATAATTGTTCATACTCACCTGAGTCAAAGATAAGTTTGGTGGAAATTTATTATCTTCGTCATGTCAGGCATGCACGTAAAAGTTTCCCCAATTAGGTTTTTTTACCGGCATCTGAACTACCCTTTGTCCTTTCTAACCATTCATTCCTCAAATCTTTATATCATTTAGACCCAACCTGTGGACATAAATTTTCTTCGCTCTGTTTTGTTTATTTTTCTCCCTCTAAACCATTTTTTATCTATTGCCTCGTTTTCTAAAAAGTTATTCCGTTGATCGACTGACATTTTAACATTAAGGGACTCTATCTTTCATATCCAAAATGTCAAATCTTTATTCCCCCTTCGAGAAATGTCTCTTCCTAAGGTTCCTCTGATATGTTCTTATTTGTTCACCAACCCGGTAAAGAACCTTTTGCTTTGAATGGTTGAGGAATGAAAAACTCTTATAAAGTTGTTCAAAAATGTCATCCTTGATGGGTTGATCAACTGCGTTCCAGTTATCTGTTGCCCCGAATCCCACCTTCATTTTCCTAAGCTACAAACACTGGAATTTAAAGATTTGGATGTCATTTCTATTGACAATAGTATTATTCAAGAGAAGGGAGAACCCAGTGGGCTTCTTCTCATTTGCTCGAGAGGCATCGGTAGCGGGGGGTGGGTGTTGGATTAATAGGCATTTGTTGAATACTCGTAGATGGAGCGATAGAGTGAAGCATTAGTGGAGAACGGTATTGTTCACCAAGTGGTGATGAAAATCCAGGTTGGGGTGCAGAGATGAGAATCCAAGAGGTGTCCCATCATCATTTGGTATGTTATCTCCATTATTATTCGACATAACCAGCAATAAAAAAAATAAGTTACAGATTCATTATATTAACATGTTTATGACTAACTAATCATGTTTATGACTTTATATATATATATATATATGTGTGTGTGTGTGTGTGTGTGTGTGTGTGTGTGTGCATATATATACCTTCTCATAATAAGACTTTAAAACATATTCAATGGGTTTGATATCCATCCATTCGGTATTACTTTTTACTAATTTGTAAATTTGCGCACTTGGTCAACTAACAGGAAGCATATCTATGATTGATATATAGATGTCCATGACATGAATTCGAAATACTTTCTTCTTCAACTTATTGGAAAAATTCGATTTAACGTGCATATGTCGTGAGACACCACAGTCTTGGTTAATAATCTCTTTACGTAATTATATCCACAATAGGCGAATGTTTTTTCTGCCTTGACTAACATGTAAGTAATGTCAGGGATACGTCAAGATTATGTAGGTGAAATATATTTTCTTTTGACTTATTTTTCTGGTAGGGAAAATAGAATTTGATCGAATAGGTACTCTTACTAGAGATGAACTCCACAATTTGAACGGTAGTTGAAGTGTTCAATCTTCTTATTCACATACTTGTAAAAAAGATTACCCTCTATATGGAACGCACTAATAAAATTTGTATAAGTGCGGTCCAATTTCAACCTCCCATACTCTTGTTGCCAATGATTATCACCGTGCCTCATTTTTCGTGAGAAAAATATATGAGGGTGTGAATATGAGTCCTACAAGTAATGGCTCTAATTTATCATTAACTGGTTATTATTTTTCAGCCAATCCAATTTAAGTTTATCTTATTTTATTTAATCCTAACATTGTTATGCATCCTTCTACCTATTTTCGTTCACCCTACTAATGGTGTGATTGAAAAACCCAATTCCAAAAATGAAATTTGGGTTCACAACCACACCCAAAAGGGTCACATAACATCATATAAAAGGCCTCAAACCCTAAACAACAAATCGTTCAACCCTAATCACTCACGTACTTTTGATTATTAATAAAAAAATTGACCATTAAGACACTTTAAATGGATATGTTCTTCAAAGCCATGGAATGGGTGGTGTAGGCAACAATAAGGTTAGATTTAATTTTTCTAAATAGGATATAAATTTATGTACTGACATTTGTTCATGATCCTGGATCGTGACCCCAAGTCATGACCATTTAGTTTTTTACACCTCACTAGCAAAAGTGACTAAAATAAAGTTTACGCAAGATCTCAAACATAAATTAACATATGAAGCAAGAAATTATGTAGGATTTATCCAACAAATGACAACGATTTCAACATTTGACCTCATTAATTCGAAAACAACAACAACATATGAAGCAAGAAATTATGTAGGGTTTATCCAACAAATGACAACGATTTCAACATTTGACCTCATTAATTCAAAAACAACAACAACAAACTCTTAGTGTTCGTGCTTCCCCGGTCCCTATTGATAAGGCCGCCAAATATGGTTACACTCAACAAACTCTTAGCTAAAAGTTTCAATATAAGGCAACACATGAACAAACTTACTTATTTTTGTCCCAAATAACATTTTTATACTAAATCTATTAATATATTGACTAAGTACATGATAAACCAACTAATTCAACATATTCAAAAAGTGCATTTATTCTTTACATATTGTAATTAAATATAATAGATTGTAGACTATATTTAAGTAAAATTGCAAAAACTCTCAAATTTTAATCATTCCAGCACCACTAAAAATAATGTGTAATTATTACACCAAATATATATATTTATAAACAGTTTAATTTTAAAATTATGTTTGTATATACATGGAATTTAATGTCTCAAATTTTACCCTTCTATTTATTTGATATAAATGTTCATTATATTATCATAATGCATAATGTCCAACATTTTACATTGAAAAGAAACTTCCGGGTACTCAATTTATATCAATAATACATAATCAATATCAAACCCTAAATAACAACATTCAACCAAATTTAAAGTCCTAAATAACAATATTCAATCAATATTTGCAATGCCCAAATAATTTCAAGCCCTAAGTAACAATACACAATAAAGTTATAGCCCTAAATCAATATACCCAATAAATATTAACAATACCCAATTAATTTTAAGATTACAAATAAATAAATGAAAAAATAATGCTGGCGGGAGATGGAGAGTACCTGAGAGAGAGAGGATGCAGGTGTGGGGGGAGAAGAGAGAGGCGGATAAGAGGGAGAGAGGTTAGAGAGAGAGAGAGAGAGAGAGAGAGAGAGAGAGAGAGAGAGAGAAATTATGAAATAAAAAAGAGAGAGGTGCTTTTATGTGTAGAGGATATGGTCACGGTCTTAGACCATGAGCCCGGGATGTTACCATTTTATTTTTACACATCATGAACTAGGGTGGTGATGTGTGAAAAAATATATGGTCACGACTCCCATGATAATTTCAAAATGGTCACGGCCCACGACTATGACCCATCTTAATTTAAACCCTAATATTTGTCATGTCCATGGTCACGGTCTAGGCCGTGACCCATGTTGGCCCCATTTGGTTATGGGTGTGGTCAAGGACTAAGGTTGTGACTACAACCATTTAGTGTCACCATTTTTCTTGGTCTCGACCTTTGTCACGTGGTTTTGGCTCTGGACTTGATCCTGGGTCGTGACCCACTTGCCGTGACAATTCTTGGTTTGTGGTGTAGTGCACTGCCAATACTATTAGTAAGGCCTTGGACATTCTTCACTCTTTTTCCCATCTTTCCCCATAGGTCCTTTTGAAAGGTCATGCCTTAGATAACCTGCTAGGGCAATCATAATTGTTCACCACTTCGAAGAGAACCATCCAATCCCTCAAGCCCAAATCTGTTTCTTTCTCAAGTCTTGCCCTTCTTCTATTAGGAGATTTAGACATCATGATATTGATTTTAGAGCTTTTAATATCCAGATGTCTTTCTAGATTGAACTTTTTGCAAAGGCCAATAGTGCCTTGGAAGAATGGGATGAATTCTCCCATATCTATATTCGTGAAGAAGGTACCCATGAGGATCATGGCTTTGACCACTTTTCTCATGACAAAATTATCTTTGAAGCCGGTAAACATCACATGAGATCCAAGGAAGCAGTGCAAAGGCCTCAACACTATAGGCCTTTCTTTCTGAAAATGGCTAAAGATTTTGCCTATTTAGAGTTAGAATACTGGGACATTCTAGCCACCTAAAACAAATGTAAATCATGTACAAGAGTGTACGATTAAAAGTGGGAGAGAAAATACCTTAAGTGCTCGTTTAGTTAAAGCTTACTGTGATTTCTAGGGATTGTTGAAAATTAAACTTGTTTTTTGAAATTAAAATAATTGGGCTTTATTAGTTTGTATTTTTGGGTTAAATGTTTGGGTTATTAGTTAGTATTGGGCCTCTATAAAGTTAGACCCATTAAGAGTGATATTTTGCCAAGAACATTCTAGATCCATCTTGTGTATTGTGGAGAGTGTAAGAAATGGTAGATAGATGTGGAAGGTTCTAGAGATTCAATCTTGACCCTTGATGTAAATTTAATCTCCACCATTCATTTGAGTTGGAGGATAGTATAAATAGGGGTGTTGTCTCCACATTTTGTATCAAGCAAAATTTAGTGAGTTCTAATAAAATAGTTCCTTTCACCAAATAGTTCTCCACTCTTTTTTCATATATTTTGCTCCCTCCCCTAAATATATAAACAACCTCTTCCAACAGGGATTCCCAAATTGGTATCTACATATAAAGTCTCATAATCCATGGTAAGAGTTTGCTTCGCATAATGTTAATTCATTTCCTAATGCTAATATTTTTCTTACAAAATTACCAATTTGGATTTTAGGAAACTATAAAAACTCGAACAAAGCGACCACTAAAGGCAACAGGTGTAAGAATAGGTTGATGGTAGACTTAAATGGATCTTGCATTACCAACCCTCCAACTCATCCTAGCCTTAAGGATATCACTTCCCCAAATCTTACATGTGGACTTACCAGTCTGTCCACTGCATTTTCCCCCATACTATATGTACGCCAATCAAAAGTTTGAAAAAAAGAATCAAGAACTTTGGAAATGCACTCTTTTGACGACGGTATTCCTTTTCAATTTTGAAACACTCTTTTGAAAACGATTATTTCTTCCACCGTTGAAGTTTTTTAAACTCCATCCTTAATGACATTAAAAGGACAAATTTATTTCTTTGTTTTTGCCATGGTTTGAAAATTTGGAAACTTTTAATGAATTTGGACAATAGGAATACTTGGCAAAGAATATATAGTGGCTATCTGGTAGAACTTACATTAAAAGACTAAAGGCAAGAAAAAAATTCATAAGACTTTTTTTTTCAAAGACAACTCCATATAAGTGGAGGATGTTTTGAATTGCGGTGGGCATTAGATGAATAACTCTTAAGAAATGATAGACAATCATCATCACATAAAAAATGAGAAATCTTTGGACTATGTCTGGATGTAGGTAAACCTTCTAAAGCCCCATTGTATGTTTCTTTATGAAGTGATTCAGAAGGAATAAATAAGGTGACAAAGGGTCCCATCACCTCAATACCAAGTAATATGCAACCCATGATCTAAGAGATCCATTTAGCATCAAAACCAATCTTCACCTTCATCTATTGAACACAAAACACTTGGTATCTACTCCCTCTAATTTTACATATTATGCTGGATTGTATTAATTCAAGTAAAAGTAAAGACAACCCAGTATTATAAACAAAATATATGGCAACAACCACACCAATATGTAAATAGTATTATGAATGAAATTTGTTACATAGACTGAAAGTGAATGTGAGGCAGAACAGAATGCAACAAGTTCTATTATATATTTATGGAACGATGGGATAATGAAGGTGGCACCATGTGTTCTTTTAACTTAATCAATTTTTTTACCATTCTTATTAGATTTGTTTAACATTTTTGTCTCCATATATCGATTTCAAGTGGGATAGTATTTCGTGTAACGTTTTGAAAATCTTTTTATTTTTCTCATTAGTTTTACATTGAATAAAATAGGTCATTGTCTAAGAAGAAGTGAGGAAGAAGCTAAGGGTAACCTGGACCCTAAAAATTGAGGCGGCTTAAATCTAATATTGGAGGTAAGGACATTTTATGGACTGGTAGTATATTTTTTGTTTAACAAACATTAGGCTTTAAGTTAAAATATGAAGATAATCACTTTGTGCAAATAATGTGAAATGCTATGTATTTACCCCATTTATTCCCCTTATTGGATAAGATTATAGATATGTTTGAACATTGAAGTAGTGGGATAAATTTGGGAAAATATTCAAAGAAACTCTTACTATCATAACATTTTTAAGCTCTTTAACCTAACGGACTACTGTAACAATTGGTGTAATGTAAACGATTCCATATTTCCCCAAAATAAAATATATAACTAGAAGTAATTGAAAGGAAAATGGATAAAGCAGTGGTCAGTTCACAATCATTGACCTAATGACCTAGTATTGTACAATGAGAACACCTCAGTGGACATAACTAATACTCAGAACTATTGGGACTAAAGCGAATTGGTTATCCTCTTCATTATGATTTCGTAACCTATCTTTCATTATTAATCCCAGCATTGGACAGAATACTTACCTCTACATGAGGAGTAGGAATAATACTGAGATGATAAACTAAGTCATTATTGTTATTTTGTCCCGAAAATTCTTTGCTAGAAATTCGTATTTGAATCCAAGTCTACAGACAAATTGAAACTGGTATTTGAACCCAATGCAGTAAAAGTATGACTTGGATATAAAAGGCAGTACACCTATTACGAGTAGGCTTGTCAACGGGTCGGAGTCGGGTCGGATTTAGGGAAATCCAAATCCGTGTAATCGAGTTTTCATCGGGTTCGGGTCCGAGTCTTCATCGGGTCTACAATATTGGATCCAGACCCGTATCCGTTCGGGTCTTCGGGTCCCGGGTTCGGATCCGGATCTTGCCAAATATATACATTTATTTAATATTATCCCCCTTCTTTATTTTTTAATCTTAAATTAAAATATTTTGTAATGTATTATAGAATATTATTAGTATAAATAAAATATATATTTATTATATACATAAATATATATATTTTTATATATTACTTGCATGTTATATTGATAAAATATATTTATAAATATATATAAATTTATAGTATATGTCTATACATTTTAAAAATAATAATGTACAATCCAGGTCGGGTCTTCGGGTCCGAGTTTTATATAAGATCCAGACCCTACCCGTTTAATAAACGGGTATTCAGGTATTCGGGTCTTCGGATCTCGGGTCCAAAAAATATGCTCAGACCCTATTATACAGATCGGGTCCGGATCGGATCCGGGTCCAGACCCAATGTATTGACAGGCCTAATTACGAGTTAATGAAAATGGCGAGAGGTAGCCGACAACTGGTTTGAGTCATGTTGTTGCTCATTCAGAAGTAGCTGACATTCTTATAACTACAAATATATATAGCTACACCAGCATCCATACATTTCATGTCATGTAATATGGATGCCCATTTTTATTTTGTAATAAGTGGGCAGTGGCAATATGAATTGATTAGTATGGCATTATTAGGATTTCAGTTTTGCACGGATACGAAACACACTCTCAATAAAGGGGGGCGTAAATCAACTAAGGTATGACCACCATGCACTCCCTTATGCGCAAGGTACTAATCGTCTACTCTATAACCATCATGCACTCTAGCGAGAGAAGGACGATGATTAAAAAACCTAGGTTTTCCTATCCCCCTAGACTCTTAGTTCCATTAGTTTCTCCAGAAAAATTCATTACGAATTATATATTTGACAATCAGTACCTCATCCTATATGACAACCACACATACACAAACTTTCTATATGTCTTAAACGAAAAACTTCATTGTGTACTTTGTTATAATAGAAATATAATAGAAATTAGCAACTCATGTAAATGTGTGTGTCACAACACTCACATTCTCTTCAATATAGTTAAGGCTATTAGAGTTTTATTTAGCATTAAGGGTACTTTAGTATTTTTCCTTTTATTATTAGGTCATTGTAGTAGGACATATATTTCTCTTCCCTTCTTTTCATTGTATCGTATTCTAGTTTATGTCAATATGAAACCCTAACCCCTCTTTTTCTCTTTTCTATTTGATTGTAGATCTTTTATATGTTATCATGGTATCAGAGCGGGATCAAAGCTTACTTTTTCTGTTCGCTCGACTGTTTTAAAGGTAATTATGGTCATTTTCCTCCTATTTGTTCGATTAATTATTTAGTTCGTTCGATTTGGTTCCGTTTGGGCACTGTTTGATTGTTTATTTTCGCAATGGCTAGTGAAAGAGATGATTCGTTGCAATCAATTAATGTCAGATTAGATGGAAAAAATTATACGTATTAGAATTATGTTATGAAGAATTTTTTGAAAGGGAAGAAGCTTTGGGGTTATATTAATGGCGATTTGAGTAAGCCTAACAATAAGACGAACGTTGAAAAATATGTAGAGTTGTTGGATGTTTGGAAAGCAAACAACTCGAAAATCATCACTTGGATCAACAGCTCCGTTGCACCTTTTATAGGTATACAGTTGGCTAAGTATAATTATGCAAAGGATGTTTAGGATCATTTGGGCAGATTGTACACACAATCTAATTTCGCAAAAAAGTACAAGTTGGAGTGCGATATTCGGGCTCTTGAGCAAAAAATATTGAGCATCTAGGAGTTTTATTCTGCTATGACGGATCAATGGGATCAGTTGGCTCTCACAGAGTCAGCTGAATTGCGACCCTTTGCATATATGCCAATAGGGAGGAACAACGCCTGGTACAGTTTCTGATGGAATTATGTGATGATTTTAAAGGACTTCATGGGTTGATTCTTCATTGTAGCCCACTTCCAACTGTTGATTCTGTTGTTCACGAGTTGTTAGCCGAGGAGATTCGTCTCAAGACTCAGTCAGGGAAAATACTTTCTTCGGGCCCTAATCTATTTGTCTTCGGAGCCTCCTCTAGGCCAATTTCTAGTAATCAGAGCAAGCCTTATTCAAGAGTTGCCAGTGATGAATGTAGCTACTATAAGGAGAAGGGTCGTTGGAAGTCTCAGTGCCCTAAGTTGCGAGCACTGCAACAACAACAACAACAACAACAACAACAATAATCAAATAGTCAACCACATCAGCAACAGTTTTCTACTTGAAAATCCAACAACCAATCTCAGCAACATTCGTATAGGCCTTCACTGCCTAATGTTATAGCAGTTGTACCACCATCAGACTCATTTGCATCAGGTTCTTCACTATCAACTCCATCTATGTCTTCTCTTGTAGAGCAGTTTCAAAAGTTTCTTACCACACGCTATGTCTATTTCTTCACCAGGTAAGTCCTAAGTTATTTGGATTTTAGACTCTGGCGCTTCCAATCACATGTCACCAAATTTGTCCTCTTTTAGTTATTTTTGTCCCCCTTCTTCGCAACCCGTTATGACTGCTGATGGTACTCATATGCCCTCAATAGGTGTTGGGACTATTGACTCACCCAACTGCTCTCTCTTTAATGTTTACCACATTCCTAAACTTACGATAAATCTTGTTTTTGTTAGTCAACTATGTCATGTCGATTACTCAATTTCCTTTTCTTCTACCTTTTATCATGTACAGGATCCAAGGTCTCAGAAGGTGATTGGGACAGGCCGTAGACAGGGGGGATTGTACATCGTGGAGAAACTCAAAGTACCAATGGTTGCAGCTTCCAGTGTTGACTTGTCATCCTTTCGTTTGAGTTCAGATTCGTCTAGTTTCTATTTATGGCACTCTCGTCTTGGTCATATCTCAGGGTCACGATTAAAATATTTAGCTTCTACAGGTATATTAGGAGATTTGCACTATCATGATATCTCTGATTGTAGCGATTTTAAACTTGGAAAATTTTCAGCTCGTTTAATATAAGTATTTCCTCTACTTTTGCACCCTTTGATCTCATTCATTCTGATGTGTGGGGACCCCTCTCCTGTTATTACAAAAGGAGGTCTCGATATTATGTCTCCTTTATTGCTGATTATACGCATTACTGTTGGGTTTTTTCATGAAACGACGTTCAGATTTTTTTTATATTTATAATAAATTTCGTGCCTTTGTCAAAACTCAACATTATACTATTATCAAATGTTTTAGATGTGATTTGGGTGGAAAATATACTTCTCAAAAATTCGGCGAGTTTCTTGATTTAGATAGAACTATTCACCAATCATCTTCTACTGACATTCCTGAGCAAAATGGTGTTGCTGAAAGGAAACATAGGCACATTATTGAAACTGCTCGCTCTCTCTTATTATTTGCATATGTCCCTAGTGGGTTTTGGGGAAAAATTGTCCTTACTACTGTCAATTTTATTAATAAGATTCCGATCTCTCATTGTTAAGATTTGTCACCTTTTAAAAAGTTGTATGAGTTTGCCCCTGATTATTCTTCCTTAAAGGTGTTTGGTTGTACTTGTTTTGTTCTTCGACCTCATGTGAAACGTACCAAATTATCTCCAAAGCCAAATGTTTGTGTCTTTCATGGTTATGGTGAGGGTCAAAAGGGATATTATTGTTATGATCCAGTTTCTAAAAAATTATATATATCTCGCCATGTTGTCTTTCTTGAGCATATCCCTTTCTTTTATATTCCTGATAATCCTCGTGAACTCACTAAATCTGATCTTTTCAATATTGATCCATTCTCTGATAATGATGAGAGTGTTCCATCTCAAGCACCTTGCACCACCGACAGTGTGCCACCCCATGTTCCTCATGTTCCTATTATTTCTACTGATGCAGGTACTTTTCCATCAGATGTTCTCGATGATCCCCCTTCTCATGTGGCCACCCAAGCACCTGCTGAAATGGTGGAACCTCCTTCTCGCTATCTAAAACGTCCACATAAGTCCACTCAGTCACCATATTTTGTTTATTCTTATTATTCGGATTCTTTTGCTTTATTTTTATCCTCTATTTTTTCTTATAAAGAAGCAGTTCTTGATCCTCTTTGGCGACAGGCTATGGCTGAGGAACTTTCTACTTTGCATCAGGCACATACTTGGAGTTTGGTCCCCTTACCTGCTAGTAAGCGGGCAATTGGATCTCATTGGGTATATAAAATCAAAACCAGACCAGATGGGTCAGTTGAGCGGTACAAAGCAAGATTGGTTGCTCAGGGTTTTTCTCAGCAATATGGTATGGATTATGACGAGACCTTTACTCCTGTTGTGAAATTGACCACTATTCGTACTCTTATTGATGTTGAATATGTACATCAGTGGCATATATCGTAAATGGATGTTAAAAATGCATTCTTGAACAGCGATCTTCATGAGGAGGTTTATATGACTCCTCCTCCGACTGTTCCACATGATCTTGATGAAGTTTGTACGCTTAAAAAAGCCTTATATGGTCTCAAACAGGCACCACTGGCTTGGTTTGAGAAGCTTTCTACCTTTATTACCTCTCTTGGGTTTATTCCAAGTGAGCATGACTCACCTCTCTTTATCAGGTGCACCTCGGGTGGTCGTATTCTAGCTTCTTTGTCTGTTGATGATATGATTATTACTGGGGATGATGTTAGTGGAATTACAGTGTTGAAGTCTGAATTATCTCGTTGTTTTGAGATGAAGGATTTGGGGCCCCTACGTTACTTTTTGGCTATTAAGGTAGCCATTCTCCAAAAGGTTATCTTCTCTCACAATCTAAGTACACCGGGGACATTCTTGAGCGTGCTCGCCTCACTGATACTAAGATTGTTGATACCCCTCTGGATCTTACTGTTCATCTTTTCCCATATGATGGTGTTCTTTTGCCTGATCCTTCCTTATATCGCACTATTGTGGTCAGCTTGGTTTATCTTACTATTACTCGTCCAAATATAGCTCATGCGATCCATGTTGTTAGTCGGTTTGTTACTGCTTTTACTACTGTTTGTTAGGCAGTTGTTCATCGTATATTGCGATACTTGAGAGGCACTCGCTTTCAGTGTCTTTTACTTCCTTCATTTTCTTCTTTGGAGCTACGTGCATACTTTCCTGCTGATTGGGCCGGTGACCTTACAGATCGCAAGTCAGTTACTGGATTTTGTGTATTTTTGGGTGATTCTCTTATTTCTTGGAAGAGCAAAAAGCAAGTTGTTATTTTTGTGTCTTCCACGGAAGCCGAGTATCGTGCTATGGCTTCTACCACTTGTGAGGTTATTTGACTACATCGGTTACTTACATATATGGGTGTCTCTCTCTCTCAGTCCACTCCTATGTACTGTGATAATAAAATTTTTATTCAAATTGCTCATAATTCGGTTTTTCATGAGAGGACTAAGCACATCGAGATTGATTGTCATATCACTCGTCATCATCTTAGGCATGGCACCATCTTTTTTCCTTTTATTTACTCTTCCGCACAGATAGATGATTTGTCTACGAAGTCTCATCCAGTTCAGCATTTTCGTATTTTGGTTGTCAAACTCTCAATGCATCTTGCTGCAGTATCGTGAGTTTGAGGGGGGATATTAGAGTTTTATTTAGCATTAAGGGTACTTTAGTATTTTGCCTTTTATTTTATTATTAGGTGGTTGTAGTAGGACATATATTTCTCTTCCCTTCTTTTCATTATATCGTAGTTTATGTCAATATGAAACCCTAGCCCCTATTTTTCTCATTTCTATTTGATTATAGATCTTTTATATGTTAATCAAAGGCAATCATCATCCAATACAAAGACAGAGGTCTCCTTCCCATTCTTAATCAGTTGTATTCGAGCACATTTTCTAATAGCTGAGTTAGGCTGCTTAGCATCAATTCCACTGTCAAATCCATACAATCATGCAGCTATTAGGTTATTGAAAGAAAAATATTAAGGAAAAAAAAAGCAAGGAATTGAATAAAAAACCTTAATAATAATCTCAATAAACATATTGTTTGAAGTCAAAGAATTGGTTTCCCAATATTATATTGAATAAAAATCTAATTTTCATCATTAAAACATCATATACATAATTAATGTAACAAAAAGATAATATAAACATGTTGCATGACTCTTTTATTAGGAAAGAATGGAAGTGTAACAATCTTATACATGTTTGATAACCTTGGTGGTGGTTTTAATCTAAAATATTATTATCTTATTCACTATTAAAGACTATGATAACACTACCTTACTATGTTTTTCTTCTCCCTGGGCCCCTAATACGAAAGTAACAAATCATATGGAGAAACATAGTTACAATTGAATAATTAGAAAATAAAATTGAAAGAATAAAAAACATGAATAAAACTACACAAACCCAATGACCAAAACCTTGAAAATGGTTATTTATGACGCCCTACCTTCTCCTCTCATTGCAATACCTTAAGAAATTTCCATTATACCGTTGTGGTTGTTCTACACTGCAACAACACCACCTACTCCACCAATGTCATCAAAATGATAAAACATACAATCCCAAAATGAAAAGAGTATTTCAACTTGTTGTGTCAAAGTAAATTACTCGTAAGCGCACGAACCGTCTTATAGTATAGAATGCAAGTGCGAGGTCGAACCTAAAGGAAATATGTAAATTATATGCTTTTTTTTAATGAATAACTCGATTTTATCTTAAATTTTAATTCCTCGTCTAGGGAAAAAATTTGAGATTTTTATAAATTAAATTTTCAACTAAAGTAAAATGAACTAAAGTAATGCTAAAAAAAACACTACGCTAAAGAACATGCAAGAAATTACTTCAATAAAATATTAATTTGACTAATTTAGTGAGATGGCAATTTTAATGACTTAAAATTAATTAATGATGGGGTGGTCACATTCATGTTTGTCAATACCCCTAATTTTTCTACATGATAATTTGGCCGCTAAGCATTACTATCATGGGTGATATGTCATGAAAGTCCAATTTTTATATTATTAACATTAATAAAATATCATCTCTTTCATCAAACTAATGTTTAAAACTCAATCATTAATTTAATTCATCAAAACACAACATGAATCAATTTAATTAAATAAATTACACACTGAGTTCAACAAAACACAAATAATATATTGTTTTAATTTTTAACAATAAATATGGACAAGTGAACAATAGATAACATTAAACATGAAAATCACATAATTTTTAAGATGTATTGAGTCACATAAATGCATGTAATTTCATTTTAACCCTAGTGACAAATTTAGCCTAGCATATTAATAATAAAAATATAATTAAATAAATAAGAACACTTACTTAATTACATGCCAATAAATAAATTAATCTTCAAAGTCTTCTTACCAAATATTTAAATTAAACGCATGACAAAAGAATAAGAAAAGAGAAGAAGAGTTTTTGGGGGTGGGAGCTCTGTTCCCTCCGTGTCCATCTAATATCCTTGTATGGGTTCTTTTTTCCTTTTTCTTTTTGGTATCCTTTTTTACTTGGAATCTTAGATTGAGCTTTGATCTACGCGCATAAAATCAGCCAACAACATCCATCTTTTTCTTTTTTCTTTTTTCTTTTTTCTTTTTTCTTTTTTCTTTTTTCTTTTTTCTTTTTTCTTTTCAATGTGCATTTTCATCACTTTTTATTTTACATTTTTCAGTAGTAACTTTAATCGCAATTTTTACCTTTAAAATGTCAAAATCCCATTTTTGTCCGTACTATAAAGTTGTGAATCTTTTAAAGAACTTTTCGAAAAGCCATGGCACGACCCCAATGGATACTTGAGTGATTTTATAAAAATTATTTAGTATAGCAGTGTCAACCGTGTCGTGTCACGACATATCGAATTAACTTTCTCGTTTCAATTCATTTGTCGTCCAAACTCGCGAGGCACCTATAAAATCTAAAAATATATCACATGAGAATATTTTAGGCATAAAAATATAAATTTTATCAAATTATAATTTCGCACCCTTTAGTACCCATTTACCATTTTTAGGCGCTATAAATTAAACTGTGTCATTTTAGTGTCCGTTTCAATTCCGGTTTCATTAAAACGTTAGGGGAAACTATAAAATGATATAAAAAAAAATATTTCTCATAAATTGGGTCCTAAAAAGGTGTTAAAAATATGAAGTTGTCATTTTTCCCTTTTTCCATAAATTTGTCATTTTAATTCAAACTTTAGGAAAACTAATACTAAAATAAACTTAATAAACATATATTAGCCCATAATATGAGACTAACAAAGTTTAATTAGAGGGTTTAGATATACAAATCGTTCGATTTATCAAATTCTTCCAAATCTAAACTTTGCTAGTCCTCAAGCAAGATAAAATTAAAAATAAATTCATAACTCACTTTCGTAGGCATTACGATTGCACTTACCAAATGAAACAAGGCTTTAAACTCCTAATTTATCCTAGTGGACAAGTTATAGTCTTGTGAGGGCTTACGGTGAATATACCCATAAAATTAATTTTATGGTTCTTAAAATTTCTCAGAAAAAATTTCTTTTCACCAATGCATAAAAGACTCAACAATGACATCAATAGATGAAATATATGTAAATGATGGAATACATTTCATATCCAAAGTTTAAAAATAGCAACACTCATAGGAATATTTCTTTCAAACAATTCTCAAGTGCGTGTGTTATAGATAAACTCAATCTCAAAATTAAACTTCAAAGCTTTTGTTATTCGTATATTATCAAAACTATGCTTTGACTTCAATTCTCACCAGAATTACACTCAACAAATGAAATCACTCGGAACATTTGTAATGTGTATCACTCTGGATATGCGGACTTTATATAGTAAATTTATTCAAATTAAAATGCCACACACATATCTATATATGAAAAACGGATAGATGAAAGAACACTAATCTCCCACCAAAAGAGCGAAATACTGCGGATACTCCCTACTTTACCTTCACTTCAATTCCAATTCATTTAGGATCAATAGGTCTTTATTAAGGTTGTAATGTTAGACTAGGGTGATAGGTTATGGAAAGAAGGAAAATTAGGATTCAAACGTTTAAACTTGTATGGGGATTATACTAATATACCGGTTGCTTTGAGCTTAACTTTTTTTTTAACATTCTCATATTTCTCCTTGCATATTGCCACGAGATTATTTTTTTCACATTTTCCTTCTTTTGATTGCACATAGATAACTTTTGCCCACTTTTGATATCTCAAACACAAATTATAACAAGAGTGAGGGATACATATATAGGTTATTCTCCAAGATTGGAGTAGGGTAGGTATATTATTGGCTAACAAACAAAAGGCTTATATAGTTAGGATTAATGAGTTGACTAGAGGAAAATTTTAATACAGGTAGGCTGAGGCTTTAATATACATATCACATAGGGCCTAAATAATTTCCTAGGTTCATTAGTTCATCCGCTTAAATATTTTAAGAGTTTTAAGTTTGTAAATCCTGAACATTCTCTTTTAATGTTCAACCAATCAAAGAATAATGAGATTAACAACGAAATACATTTTTTTTAAAGTAAGATTGAATCTGTATAATCCTCACGAGGATGAATGGATCAAAACTCACAGGGGTTAATAAGTCTCCACTTTTTTATCAAGTTTTTCTCATTGTTTCTACTTATTCATTCAAGTCTAATCAAGAGTTGTCTTATCATGCTCAAATGTTTGAGAATTGAAATTCATGGAATTTCCAAGACTTTAGATAATAGTCAAACTTTGGAATGTCATGCATCGCATATTACTCACATACAATCTATATTTGAATGTGTCATCGTTTAGTGCATTGACAAAGAGGAAAATTAATACATCATTAAAAAGAACCAGATTTTTTGTATTTTTTTAAATGATAATAAAAGGGAAAGATATTTTTGTGTTTTTGTTAGTTTTAAAAAAAAATCATAATTTCTCCAACATAATGCAAATAGTGTCACATTACTATGAAAAATAAAGTTTGACCCTAAAGCTTACATTGTCCTCAATATAATCATAAATGTACATAGACAATAAAAGTAAAGTATAAAAAGTATAGGATATCACTTGTAGGATTGAAATCGTTCGTTATGATTTACGTGCACTCATGGTTAGAAACCAAACAAGAAAAACAAAAAAAATACAGAGTCACCATATAACACCATTCTAGGTAGAGGATGGATGCATGGCATGATGGTCAGTACCTCTTCACTTCACTAGAAACTCAAGTTTATGTAGGACCAAGAGGTGGTAGAAATAAAGGGATATTAGGAAATGGTGAGAAGTTGTTTCATCTCATCAATCATGATAAGGAAATATCATTCCAAGAATAATCATAGTGGAGATAACTCTGAAGACGACCAGCCTAAGTAATAATGAAAGGGGGTTCAACCAGGAATCAAATAAACTCAGTTGGCCCCTACCGAATGGGAACTAGAGGAATTAGTTTTAATTCCTTTAGATGACTTCAGCTAAAAGAATATCTTCCTCATTGGATCAGAGCTACCTAAAGATGAAGTAGAGAAAATTTCCCACTTCCTCAGAGTAAATGCATACGTTTTTTTCTTGGCAACCTTTTAATCTTGAGGGGATAGATCTGAAGGTCCCCTGCCACCAGTTGCATGTGGAACCAATTACCAAATCGATCAAAAAGAAAATTAGGAAGTTGGCACCAGGAAAGGTAAAAGCAGTAAAGGCTAAAATTGACAACCTGCTCCAAGATGGATCCATCAGGGAAGTTCATATTCCGAAATAGATCTACAACACTATTATTATAAAAGAAAAGTGATAAATGGAGGGTCTGTATGGATTTCACTGAGCTCAATAAGCACTGCTTAAATTATAGCTTTCTATTGTCCCGAATCGATTAGTTGGTAGATTCATTTGAATGGAACCAATAAATGAGCTTCATGGATGCATAGTTTGGATAATATCAGATACCCATTTTCATCCCAGATCTAGAAAGGACATCGTTCATCACGACCTAAGAGCTTTAATGCTATAAGGTAATGCCCTTTGGATTGAAGAACACAGGGACAACATATAAGAGACTAGTAACCATGATGTTCAAAATATTAATCGGCTTTACTATGGAACTTTATATAGATGATATGCTCATTAAGAGTAGACATTCAATTTATCATTAAAAAGTCCTCGCGGAGACTTTCAACATTCTAATGAAATAGAAGATGAAGCTCAATGCCTCTAAATGTGTGTTCGGTGTAATTTTCGACAAATTTTTGGGATACTCGATTACTCATAAAGGAATTGAGGCAAATACAAATCAAATTAAAGTTATATAGAATGTTAGAAGGCCTACCACCATTAGAAATATTCAATTTATCACTAGAATGATGACGGCCCGCAATTTATTCATTTCAAGATCCTTCGACAAGTTCCACCTATTTTTTCAAGCCTTGAAAAAGACAAGACCTACAGTCTGTACGAAAGAATGTGATCAAGCCCTAGAAAGAATTCGACAGTACTTGGGATCTTCTCCCTTATTGTTAACTCACAATGATGGGGAAGACCTGTACCTTTACTTGGTCATTTTCGAATCATGTAATCAGTCCAGCGTTAATTTATTTACATGCCGGAGAGCAAAAGTCGATCAATTACGTGAGTCACACTTTTCTCAAAGCAGAAAGTAAGTACATGACCATATAGAATATGGTTATGGCACTAGTGATTACCGTAAGGAAACTGAGGCATTATTTTAATGCCCACACTATAGTCTTCCTGACGACTTACCCTTTAAAAAATGCCCGCAGAAAGCTCGACCTCTCAAATAGAATGATCAAATGGTCTCTCGATCTAGCCCAATTCAACATCAAGTATGAGCCCAAAATAGTGATCAAAGGCCAGGTTTTAGTGGACTTCGAGGCAAAATTCTCAACATCTATAAGGGCGGAGCAGCCATTACCCACCGTAAAAGCATAATAATTTGTCGGGAATGATTAGCGATGGAAACTCTTTGTGGATGGATTATCAAATAAAAATGTACCAGAATGGGGATAGTCTTATTAACCCCACAAATCAGAATGATTGAGAAAGACATAACATTGGGTTGACAAGAGTCAAATAATGAAGTTAAATAAAAAGCTATGGTGCACAATCTATGAAGGGTGATCAACATGGGATCTCAGCACATCACTGTATTTTGTGATTCTAAGCTAATTGCAAACAAACTCAATGGGGAATATGAGGCAAGGGACCCCAGGATGCTAGATCACAGAAACAAAGCCAGAGGATTAATTCAGTAATTCAAATTGTTCTCAGCGGATTAGTTCCCTAGGAATGAAAATACCCATGCAGATGCATTAACAAGTTTGGCCTCTGTCATCGAAGTCGACCTAAAGAGGAAAATTGAAGTATAATATGTGGATCGGCCAAGCATTGAAGAAATTGAGAGCGATCTCGGCATCTCCATGTGCAACTGTCCCCATTATGGATGGACCCTATCATTTCTTTTCTAAAAATTGGTGAACTTCCCACGGATGATAAAGAAGCACACAAGTTGAAAGATAGAGTGGCCAGATTCTACCTCGGCTTAGATAAAAAGCTTTACCGGAGATTGTTCACATGCCTGATATTGAAATGCATCCATCTTGATCAAGTTGAATGAATTTTAAAGGAAATGCACAAAGAAAGATGCGAAGCTCACACGGGTGGGAGGTTGCTTTCTTATAAAGCCATATCTCAAGGGTACTAGTGGCCATATATTCAAAAGGATTCAACACAGTTCGCCAAAATATACCCAAAGTACCAAGTGTTCTCACCAATGATCAAATAACCCGCCAAAGACCTCAATCCTCTCACAAGCCCATGGCCTTTTGCCCAATGGGGAGTGGACATCGTAAGGCTACTAGTGACTGAAACTAGAAATTGGAAATACTTGATAATGGCGACTAACTATTTCACCAAATGGGTGGAGGCCGAACCTCTCACACATATCAAAGAGCTCTGGAGAAACATCATCACAAGGTTCGGCATTCCAAGACCACTGGTGACTGACAATGTGAGCCAGTTTGACAACGATCAATTCAGTGATTTTTTCAGCGAATACAGAGTCAAGATTCATTACATATCATTAGTCTTACCCCAATGCAAGGAGAAGGTGAATATTACCAATAAAATCATTAGTCTTCCCCCAATGCAAGGAGAAGGTTAAGATTACCAATAAAACTCTCCTATCAGGAATTAAATGGTGGTCGGAAAATGCAAAAAGATGATGGGTAGATGAACTGCCATGTGTTCTATGGGCATACAGTACGACCCCAAGAAAGTCGACGAAATAAAATCCCTTATTCCCTTGCCTATGGAATGGAAGCAATATTTCCCTTGGAAATCAATCTACCAACGCTTAGAACAACGAACGAATAGCCCATGAACTGGATATGGCCGAAGAAAGGAGAGAGCAAGATCTAATACATTTAGCCTCCTACTAGCAAGAACTGGCAAAGCGACACAACAAGAAAGTCAAAGTTAGAGAATTCTAGGTCAGAGATTTAATTCTCTGGAAGTTGCTACCTTTTACAAAAAAAACGTCAGGTGGAAAAATGGTGTCGAACTGGCAGGGAGACTATTGTATATCTTCAAAAGGGGGTGGGGGCTCATGTCACTTAGAAGAAGAATTGATAAGATGGTAGTCCCAATGTCATGTAATGCAATGAACCTTAGAAAATTTTATTATTATGATGAACAGTTAGTTAAACTTTCTTTTATGTTATGCACAATAAAACGACTAGCGTTCGATCATCTTGAATTGTTTATAATATCTTGTATAACATGTTTCAATAGAAAACTCCTTGTATAAGTGGTAAGATCTCGGAAAGGTCAGTTAAAACCCATTCTTGTGAATGGTATAATATAAATTAGAACAGTCTAGAAGAGGAAAAACACTTTTATAAGTGGTATGATCTGGGATAGGTTGGTTAAAAGTCATTTTTGTAAATGGTACGATCTAAATTAAATCGGCCTAGAATAGGCAAAAAAACACTTGTATAAGATGTACGATTTGGGAAAGGTCAGTCAAAATCCATTCTTCTGAATGGTATTATCTAAATTAAATCGGCCTATAAGAAGAAAAAAAACCACTTGTATAAGTTGTACGATCTAGGAAAGGTAGGTCAAAACCCATTCTTTGAATGGTACGATCTAAATTAGATCGTCCTAGAAGAGGCAAAAAAAACACTTGTACAAGGGGTACGATCTGGAAAAGGTCGTCAAAATCATTCTTGTGAAAGGTGTGATCTAAATTAGATCGGCCTAGAAGAGGCAAAAAATCACGTATAAATAGTACGATCTAGGAAAGGTCGGTTAAAACACATTCTTATGAATAATACATAATTCTATATGTGGTACAGTCTAAGAGTATACCGTTAATAATATATCTTAGGGTGATTGGATTAAAGAAAAACTCATTTCTCAATAGATCACCCATTAATGAATGAAAAACTACAAAAAAATTAATCTCAACCAATCATTTGAAATGGCTTGAATCGAAATTAGTTAAAATAAGGCCAAGAACTTGAAGAAAATAATCAATTACCTTGCCAGATATAAATCACTCAAGGCTAATTAAAGGTGCATTAGAATTAACATCGGCCAACTATGTCATTAGTTAAAAATTTGCATAGAAGATTAACCTACTCAGTCACCTGATATGATTGTGTCTAATTAATAATGATTAAGGGTAATTTGGTTGATCTTTAATACGAGCATTGACCAATTGCCTGAATTAGTAGATGATGCATTAATCTCTTTGTTTAGGGTGATTTAAACAAATTAACTAAGAATACTTTATTTTTTTATAAGAAATTAGTATACAAAACACCATAAATAAGAACGTACTTTTTCATTAATGATAAATAAAAAGATCACTATGGGTAAATGAAAAAAGTACAAAAAAAGAAAAAAGGCTTAATCCGTGTGTGACTGCTCAGTAGCTACCTCGGCAGAAAGACTAATTGGAGTTTGGGGTGGTTAAAGCTAGTAGGTCAGTGGAGGATGACTCCCCAGCCAAAAAAGTTAAGGGATTAACCAGAGAATGGTGCTCGGCATAAGCAGGGTCGCCCTCATCAACATTACCCCTCTGAGCCTAGCTACACAGCCTTTACTAAAGGCAACAGACTCATTGTAGTCCATCTGGGAAGTTATCTCCTGGATGGTTGCATCATACCCATCATCGAAGGACCTGTCCAAGTCGTCCTTCATAGTCTTATCCCTTTGGTCCCTCGGTTTAGAGAGAATGATCTTCTCCAAGATTGCTCGCTGGTGGAAGGCCATAAACTTAGTCAGTTGGCTATCGAATCGGATGAACTCATTTTGAACCCGTTCGACCTCCTCCACCACCTTGTTGTGGGCATCAGCTTGGGCCTTCAGATGTTTGTTCAGGTCGTCTATTTGTTGGCCCTAAGTTTGAATTTAACTCTTGAGGATGGTGTTCTCCTTTTCAGTGCCCTCAAGTGACTTCTAGTAAGAAGAAGCTCGACTTGTGAGCTCCTGTTGAACCTGTATGCTTTGCACTAACAAAATGAGATGTGTTAAAAACTTATAAAAATGAATAAATACATAAAAGGATAAGGACTAAAGTTACCAGTATGATGTGATGAATACCCTCCTTGTAGATTCTCTCTAGAGTCAAGTTCCTCAGCTCTGTCATGTTAAAAGGTAACATCATGGCTTGAAAAATGACAAAGCCACCTCCAAGTACCTGGGGATAGAATTAGTGGACATCACAGTCTCCTTCCCCTTAAATAAGGTCGGGTCTAATGGATGATTCTGATTCATGAGGAGAGGATGAGTCCTTGAATGAGGTCTCTGATCGACCTCGTTGATAACTATCGACTGACTTGATAAAGGGGGCATCTTGAAGCTACCACTGACTGGATTTTTGTCAATATTCTTATTTTTTGCCTATTCGACCTCCTCCCTATGGCATTCGACCTGGTGGGATTCCTTCTCCCCTAGGGTGACCAACTTCCTCTTTCTTTGGTCATAAGTTGAGTAAGATTGGGCGCCCTTTTAGCTGGTGATCGATTATTTCTTTAAATTGTCCCTGGCAGCTGTCAGGTCAATTAGTTTCTTGGTTCGAATGCTCATCTCATCTACTAAGAAGAGGACTGAGGGAAAAGTTAAGTATTCAAAGGAAAAGTCCTCTTCGACCCCAACTTCCTCCCAAGGCCGACCGAATATGCTCGCCTCATAAGAAAAAAGAGGATCAAGACCATCCATGAATGAAACTAAATTTTCTTTGTCTTTTTCTCTCTCCTACTCATTTTCGTCTTCTTCTATTTTTCTTCTTCTTCCCTCTCACTAAAGTCAATGAAAATCACGTGAGGAGTGGAAGGGGTTGGGTCTTCATAGGCAACCGGTTCGGTGACATGAAAAATTAGGATGTCGATCGGGATGGCAATGAAGTTGGAAAGGGATTGGTAAGTAAGTGGGTAATTTAGGAGGAAGTGGGTTTCTCTCCAATGTGGATGAACTCCTACTGGGGTCGGTCGCTTCTAAACTACCTCCAAGTCTCTAAGGTTATCTTTATAATCTTAGGTCTTGGTGTTTATAAAGTGATTTGCAAATAAAAATTCATATGAGTTAGTAATAATCAAAAATAAGGGAAACAAAAGCAAATTGATGATGGGCGACCAACCAGGAGCCCCCTTATGGAAGGTACCCCAACGACATTATAGCCTTCACTATAAGTTTCCCCAGACACCACAATAACATTTTTGTCTGTGTCTTTTGGGGATCTGAGAAAATAGGTTACAAAATTTTAGGCCTTATCCCTAGCCTGTAAGTGGTAAAGTCCGGTGCTTGAGGAAGACCTTAGGTCATAACAGTACCTGTTATCCTCAAGACCATGGTTAGTCCCACAAATTTGATTAATATCCATTGTTCCCATTACAGTACTTTAAAAACTACAATTTTCTTGGGATGGCAGTATTTTATAATAGCGGAGTACTCTCACCAGTAATGGGTGAAGTGGAAATCGCACCCCCTTTAAATATTACCACTGTTAAGAAGGCTACTTCCCCATGAGAAAGACAAAAAAAAGCCTCTTTCTCGGGAGAAACCCTTAAAATAACATTATTAGGAATACCGTACTGACTGCGAAACTCTTGAAAATTCTTGGAAGAAGAAACCTCGTATTTTTCAAAGTGCCTAGACATGGCAAAAGATGAAAAAAATGAACAGTGGAAATGGGGAGAGAAGTGAAAGCGAAAATTACCTTGTCAACTGATGGAAATGCCAGGGTATACGAATGAAAGCCCTTATACTTCCTTTGAGTATACGTTCCCTTGGTAGCCATCACAATGCTTTGAAAATGTGTCATGCGCTCATGTGGCATTATTACTTCTATTGATGGCGCAGGACACATTAAACTATACGACAGACACGTGCACAAGCCTCAAAAGCAATAATTGATTCACACGCCTCCAAAATAAATGAGAATCTAAAAGGAGACAAAAGTAATGGACACATGGTAGACAAAGAAGTCAGAACATGAGGTCGACTAGCCTAGAATGGTCTAACACTCATCCCACAAATCAAGGAAGGTCGATCAAGGCGTTCTACCGATCTCCCCCACCTTTGGGGAAAATGAAGGAACAAGGTTAATTAGTCACATGATCAAATATGTGGCTAATGACCAGGAGGAAGGATATGGAGTAATCGGCCCATGATAGTTGTGATAAGAGCAAATCTAATGAGTTCGGTAAAGATTGTGATAAACATGAGGTAACCTACGGGCGTAGGATACTAGATTAATAAATAAGGCTAGCCAGGCAAACATTAGGGACTAATTATAACCAGCACGTAATAGATGCGACTCTCGGGTAGCAACACTAGCACTTTGATTATTGTCATTTCTCCTTTTAAATTAAAAAACACTCCCTTTTTATCCCTGTGGTGTAGGTCGATCTCACGGTCAAACCACATAAGCAATCCTCTTTTTCTTTCTTTTTATATCCATATAATTGTTTAGGGCCTTCCTGATATTTTCCTAAAAATTGTGGGAAAGATCTCCTACAACTACCAACTTCTTGGGTAACCAAGTTTGATTTCTTAACCCAATAATGAGTTAAACGTTTGGGTGTTACCTTCTTCTTGCTCTTCCTCTTGTTGTTATAAATCTTTATTTTGAAAGTATTACCACGTGTTATGGATAACCTTTGGAATTCTTCCATTAACCATTTAGAAGTGTGGACTAGATATGCAACTTGTTCTATCAGACTAGCCAAATTGCTATAATGGGTTGTGGGATCATGAATATAAAAGTTTTTCTTATAGCAAAATTTTCAAATGTGACCCTTTCTATTGCAAGAGGTGAAAACATGCAATTGATTAAGTCTCAACTTTTTAGGTTTCTTAGCAGGATATCTCCTCGGTGGGTTAGGTTTAGGAGTGTTTGTATCAAAAACTACAGATTTAGAATTTGATGTTTCACCCTCGTCATACCTTATACCTTTTCTCTCTAGATAACCTTTCTCCTTATGACCTAGGATTGGTCCGAGAAATAACTTCACCGCTCTCTCAGAGTTAACATCAAGAGTGACTTTGACTTCATGAGATACCTCAAGATCTTTCTCAATATTGATAATTTTGGCTTCAAGCGACTCATGAATCTCCAAAAGGGCATGGAGATATTTTGTGACACGAGATAAAGTGTTGGTAAAATCATTTTTTCTTTTCCCACCTCAATGAGTTTCTTAAAGAGAGAAACTTTAATCTCCTCGAGTTGACTAACCAAAACCTCATTTTCTTTCACGAATTTCAACTCTTTTTTGAGCGTCAACCCCATAATAGTTAACTTCTTATTAGGCTTGTGAAGTCTTAGGTACTCTGTGTATAATTCATAAACGACGAAATGGAGATCTCCATCTTTCACATCTTTCTCACTCAAACTATCAATACATTCACTACCTTATGAGATGTTAGACTTAATTTGAAGATTGTCATGCATATAAATGTCATCATTAGGATATGACATACTTGTGGAATTTTCATTACTAGCTATGAAAGCAATAAAGTTGTTCCCGGATGAAACAAAGTTGTCAGAGTCTTCAAACTCATTGTCACCATCGTTAAGAGTAGCATTATAAACAATTTTATCTTTGCCCTGTCTCTTTAGATTCATGGGACACTCGAACGCTCTATGACCTTGTTACTCATACTCAAAAAACTTTTCAAATTATACTTTTTATAGTTATCATTTTTATTTTTATTTTGATCCCGATCATTAAAACTTCTTCCTGCTTTATTATTTTGTTTTTTATCAAATTTTGATTTATCAAACTTGGAATATTGCTTTTTGAAATTGAAAATTATTTTCAATTTTTTTATAAATAGATCCATATCATCAGGATCAATACCGAACTCATCGGATTCAGACACTAACTTTTTTCAAGCTTTTAAAGTTATTCCCTTATCTTTTTTTCTTTAATCTTTGGTGAATATGCCTAACTCGTATGTTTGGAGATCACCTATGAGCTTTTTAAGTTTTAATGTATCTGACAGATCTAGTGAGTTAAGAATAGTGGCTTTAGCACTAAAATGATTAGGAAGAGATCTAAGAATCTTTTCGATGACCCTATTTTCTGTAAGCATATCACCCAATTTGTAACATGAGTTAACAATGTCTGAGATACGTGCATAAAACTCATCAAATGTTTCACTCTCATTTGTGCTAATGGTTTCAAATTGGGTAGTGAGATTTTGAAGTCTAGATTCTTTCACCGCAATCATTCCCTCAAGGTTAAGTTGAAGAATTTCCCATGCCTGATTGGAAGTTTCATACGTCATGATACGAGGAAACTCCTTGGGGGTCACGAACTAAATAAATCATTTAAACCTCTAGAAATAAAGTTACTCAATTTCAACTCAGTCTCGCTCCATTCCTCGATGCATTTTAAAACAGTTGCTTCCACGACAATAGTGGTTGGTGGAGACCACCCTTTTTCAACATCTAACCAAACACGTTCGTCGATAAATTTTAACGTGGATTGCATATGGGCTTTACAGTAAGTGTAATTTGTTCCTTCAAACATGGGGGATATATTTTATGAATAAACATACATACAGACATTAAGATTCATCTAAGTATTTTTAAAAACATGCTCTGATTATAAATTTGAGGAGTCCCGATTATATGATTTGGGTTCAACTCACTTAAAACAAGTAACAGTCTAGGCAGGAAGTTTCGTTTCTTTTCAATTTTAATCTTGTTAACCTAATTACTAAGTGAACATGTAAGATTCAATTGCAAAGATAAACAGACAAACCACAAGATGCTGATGTACGAGGAAAACGTAATTGGGAAAAAACATCAGATGGACAGGCGTAGATAAATTCACTTTATATATGGTTTTACAAGAAGACTATATTGACTTAAAAAACTTGAATCTGTAAGCCCACGTAGAGGCAGTCTTCAAAACCTCCGTCCGTAGCTCCATGCAATCCAACAAGGATCTATAGCAACTCCTTGCCTCGGTATTTACATATTACCTTTACCATCTCCAACATTGCAGAATCCACTATACAACCATGAACATCTGACATCCTAAACAATCAAGGATATTTTGAGAGACTTGTTTTTGGCTAAAAGATTTATGAAAAAATCATGTTGAAAACTATTGTAACTCACTTCTTTATAAACTATTTTTTTCTGAAAAACATGGGAAGGTGGGGAAAACGAAATTTCTTGAAAAGCGCATCGGGTTATTCGAACAACATAGTACCTCGTTCGAATGACATACATATTCTCGTTCGAACATATATCTAATGAGATGTAAAATTAGATTCCAAAGAAGGGAAAATGGTTCGTTAGTCCTCATTTTAAGTTCATTTGAACGAGTGTATTAATATCGTTAAAACGAGCTTCGAAAGATAAATCTAACAAGATTTCAAAGAAGGAAAAGTTTTTGATTATTAACCTCTGTTGATCTCTCGTTCGAACAAGATTGAGGACTCAATATACGACATAACAAATGACGTTAGAACGAGCTGGAAAAAAAATCAAACAATTTAAAAACACATTTTTAAAAACATTTTAAAGCCTCAAAAAGATTTTCTACAAAAATCAAAAGTCCATATACCTTAATGGAAATGAGACAGAGGTATGATGAATGCTTGAATGTAACTTGTGCAAATATGTCTCTAACTTGTCTTAACTTGTAGGCTTGAGTATATGACAGCGTAAAAAACTACGTGTTTTGATTAGTAGAATAAGCCAATACTATAAATTGACTCAATGTGGAAATTTGTCCTTACTGATTTTATGCATTTGTCTCATATTTGTGTTTTTCAAGACAAAATGGATGGTTTTGAACTCATATATTTTCATTCATATCATATATGTTTTGAGAGTTGGGATTTTGGTTTCACACTAAGTCTTTTGTGAACACATTTGTCCCTAATTGAGTTTTTGGGTAAAATCATGCATATGGGAAAAAAAACCATTCGTTCGCATGGAATCCATTCGCACGGTTTTATGTCACCGTTTGCACGACTGTCGTACCTATAAGTTAGGGTTCTTCTATTTTGTTGTTCATTTCTATTCAGAGCCCCTCCATAGAACATACCCTAGGCCATTTTGCCTCAAGAACAAATCTTTTCTTGTGTATGTCAGATTACAAGTGGAATTGGTAAGGATTCGACCGTAGTTGGTGTAAAAGCCCTATTTTCAAATCTATATTGTTTGGTATAGATTCGCTTTGTTAAGTCATCAATCTCTATTTTTTTATTGGATTAATTCTCATAAAGAGTTTTTAGGTTATATTCATTGATCTAGGTGTTTGATTTGGTAATTTTGGTGGACATGGGTGATTTTTGGATTCATAACATATTATTCTCTTATTTCTCTTAGAGTTTATGTTCTATTTCAGTTTATTGTTCAATGTCTACTATATTTTTGCATCATGGTTAGAGCGAAGAGAGAGTTATCATTGGAGAGGGACACCTACTTTACCACCATGTTCTTCATGTTTATCTCGTAGATGTTCCTTGAGTGCTTCTATCACTATTCTGAATTTTACATTTGATGCCTCTCGAATTTTTTTCACTAGAGATGGTTCGGCACTCACTAAGAGTTTTATGTCTAAAGCGGTTCGTACAGAGTGAGACGTGGATTTTAATCACCTTAATCATTGTGATAATGGATAATTCATATTGCCTCTGGGTTAAAATTTTTGTGATTCCCCTTTACCCCGGCCACATCAGTCAAACAATGCTACCATTGTTCGCGAATTCTATGCAAACGTGGTTATGACTGCGACATCCCTGATTACGTTGACTACATTTGTTCATAGGATTGACGTTGAGATCACATGTGATATCCTTGCTATGTATTTAGGTGTTAGGACTCAGATTCTTAATCTTGATTTTATAGTAATTTTTAGATGATGAAGTTGATCATGATGATGTTGCATCATTCCTTACAGGTTATATACAACATTGGGTTAGAAATCATTTACAATATCAGACTATGATGAGATGATATTCGTTTTTTCATTTATTGGTTATTTACAACCTTAAACTACGGCTTCACTCATAGGACTTCCAATACCGCAATAGGTAGGTTGATTTATGCGCTTGCTCACATGCAGGTTATCAATTAACTCGATTTTCTTATTCAGTTAATGAGGAGAGATGGCACCAATTCTACTTAGGATTTTTTAACGTATGTACGAATGATTACCGGATACCTATATCAGTTAGGTGTTTTGAGACTTCTTATGAATCAGGTTTTTTCCATTCTTATATCTATTTATAGTATTAATTTATCTTGTTCCTCGATACACATAACTCGTAGACCCACTCAATAACCTATTAGTCCCGATGCAGTGGCATCGACACCTCTACCTATACCTCAATTTGTGCATGCACCAAAGTCGCGATCTAATCAAGGTACATGTGAGTTTATGGATTCTTAATTTCATATATGCATGGATTATTTTGAGACATGAGAGCTGAGATGACCCAGATATGTGACTATTTTGAACTATTTTTAGATGTGGTGGACCATGAAAAGGCTCATCTTCGCACTAATATTGCATTCATAGACAATTATTTGAGGAGGATCGGATTTTTCCCCAATATACCAGCTTTTGTACCACCACCAGTGGCCACTCCTCCTTGGTATGTTCCTCCCATAGATGATGATGGTAATGAAGACTTTATTCACGAGGATAATGAGGAAAGTGATAATGAGATAACATATGATGATTAAATATTTTTTGCATGTCTCTATTTCATTTTTTGTTGATATTTGATAGTATCATTTGTTGTACTTTGATACTTTTGTCTGTATTTGGATATTTGTACCATTTTCTTTGGTACCTTGATATTTGGATGGTTTGTATGGATATATTGGATGTACCTCTTTTCTTCTATGTCTGTCATGGAGTGATTTTGGATTGTTGGTAGACTTTGGTGGTTCATATGGATTAATTTGTTTTTTTATATATCTTGATGCTCACAATGTTATATCCATGCTTTATATATGATCTCATTCTGGTTAGATTGTTTATATATCAGATATCCTACTTTTATGTTTATTGCTTGATACATATTTCATCTATTAGTTCCTGTTTTGAGATTCATATGATGATTCACTTGTATATTCTCATACTCATGTTGATATCTTGAGTTTTTCCCTTTATATCTTTAATATTTCACACTCTTTCCTAGCTTTTTCTTTGCTAGTTCTTTTATCCATTGTGATTGTGTTTTATTACCATGTTATACCCATTATCTATGGCTTTTTACTTCTATTTGACTTTTTCGTGTAAAAAAGGGGAGAAATTTCTTGTAATACCCTCTTATTTTAGTGTATTTATTAATTAATAATAATTTAATTAATTAGGGGACAACCAGATTTAATTTTGAGAAATTTATGTGATTTATGAGTTATTATGTTAAATTGAATTAATGTAATGAATTTACAAAGTTAAAGAAGTCAAATTTTAATTTTAATGATTATTTGATTTAATTACTAAAACTGTGGTTGAATATGATTTAATTAATTTAAGTGTTAATATTTTATTTGAATAAGGTTGAATTATTGATTAAAGGAAATGTCAATATATTAAATGTGATTGTGAGATTCTTAAATAACATTTAAATGACTATTGTTGGAACGGGCCGTTTAACTTCTAATGAGTTGTGGGTATAAGATTTTAGTCCCAGGCTTGGAGTGAAATTGGGACATGGGTAGGTCAAATACAGCTTCTGTAGGAGGTTCTTTGATTCTAAAACTTGGCGCTGGGAGAAAATAAAATAGAAAGCGGGTAGGAGCATTGAGATCAATCATTGAGAGAGAGAGAGAGAGAATTTCCTCATTTTTATACACACACACACACATACATACTAGGAATAGAGGGGCGGTGCTGGAGGGATTTAGTAACAAAGAGAGAGACGTTGAGTATTGTGCTTGGGGACAGCCTACAGGCATTCAAATGAATAAAATGAAAAGGGTCTTAGTCCTTGGGTGTGGATCTGAAGAAATTTTGTGTCCACGTTGATAGCGTATACAACTAACCCCTTTGTTTCCTTGTTTTCATCGCCAAAAATATAATCTTATCATACCAATCAACCCATGTTTCATTAAAAAAAACTATTATTTTGTCAGCTCTTTTATATTCCCTTTCGAGAAAAGGTCAAATCAATTAAATGTAATCAAATCCATTTATTAATAACGTTGCCTTGGGATGTGTATAAAAGGGAGACTTAGTTGGCGGTTAGGTATAAAACTCAACAACCCTTTTTTCTTTATTTGTTTTGTTTCTCTTGTTTTGTTCCCCCTGAAACATTAAGCCAATCATTGGCACTATTGGGAGCCAGCCAACCCCTATTTCTCCATTTTCAGTAGAAAAACCATTTCACCTAATTTATTTAATTCACTTTCAGCCTCATTAAAACTTTACCCTATTTATAATTTAAACCCCAAACCTCTATTTATATTTTTTTTTAAAGAAAACTTAGGGACTATTTTCAAGAAGGCTTCCAAAGGGATATTTTCCAATAATTAGGGAACTAATTTCAGGACATATTTTCGAGGCAAATAACTTTCTACTCTTCTTCAATTTATATGCGTATTTGTTAAATACACCAAATTAAATATAGTATTAAAATTTATTAGTAACCCCTAGGATATTGCGCAATCCTAAATGAATTTATATTGTATGGATTTAATTATATACTTACAAATATATGTTGAGCCTATTAGTTAGTGAAAATCAATTATTAGCCCCAACGCATAAAATTGGCATTTTTGGGTTTGGACTCCGTTGGTAGAAATTGACAATTTGAGACGCGAGAATGCATGAATTAATATATATTTTAAAATTTCAATTTCTCAGTGGGGTTATACCTTACACTTTAAGAGTAGTACTTTTGATATGTATATGAGAAAGCAGGTTGGTATAAATAGTCCGTATATTAGGTTATACACACACAAATTCAATTTTTAGCCAAATTTTATCTTAATTAATAATTAGGTGTGCATGAAAAATAATTCCAAATCAATTATGCCAAACTAAATAGGTAATCAAACCATTGAGGAAAAAATCCTTTTGAGAAAATCTCGATTTCAACATTGTTAAGAAATTGGCAGAATCGATGACTTACAGACTACATGAAAATCCACAAAACATAATGCACATTATTCAGTTCTTTAATAGATATGTCACATTCCAGCACTATCGAGAGGAAGCGGTATTCCCTCGGTATCTACCAATCAGCCTCAGGATTTAAGATCTTTTCTTCTTCAACCATAGAGCCTCAGCTCCACAAATTAGCGGTAGAGCAAAACTCTACAAGGGCTTGATGTGACATGTATGGAAACTATGGTTTCAATAAACTCAACAAATCATAAGGGGGATGAATAATTTGGAAAAGCAAAACCTTATTTTTGTAAACAAAAGTGTTTTTATGAAACACAAACTTGAGAACTTTTGGTTCAGGTATAGGAAAAGATTTTTGCCAAAAGTTCTTGTGAAAAACTTATCAAAATAGGGTTTAATAGAAAAAAAAAACACAAATTTTGAGGCAACAATCTCGTTTGAACAAAAATGGCATCTCATTTGAACGAAAACACCAGCTTCGTTCTAACGAGTTCAAGTCTCGCCCGCACGATAACCCTTTTCATTCGATACACCTTCTAACAACCTTCCAACGAGTTTGATTATGTTAAACAAGACCACAACTCGTTCGATTGTCGTTCAAAGCTCGTAACAATGAAAAAGGACTTTCATACTAATGAGATTAATATCTCACTCGAACGAGATTAAAAATAAAAAAATCATTCCCAAAAATTATTTTATAAAAAATACCTCGAGTAAAACTAATACATCCCAATATATAATTCGACTGAGAAATCAAAACCATACATTCATATATTTCCATAAAAGTTACTGACAATTCCAATAACATGAATCTTGGATATGAAGCTTGGTCACTAACACATCTTCAAATGATCGTGGAGGAAAATGTGGTTGTAGTGTTTAGTTTTTTGTAACTGTTTGTAACGGGATACACCAAACTTCCTAAGCTATGAGCAATTATAAAGTCTTGCTCTTATAATATGTTCCAAATTGAAGAGATTTGTTACGAGTATCATATTCTTGCTATAATAATCAATTTAAGTGTATGGTAAATGGCTTGGGGCACTTGATACACTCTAATGGACCCTTATGATGTAACATACTTATAAGTTAATTAAATATCCCTTTCATGTAAGAACACGCATAAGCCCTTACTTGAGATATTGTTATGATTGGTATATGTTTTATCATCTAGGCGATAAGAGTATGGGATAATTTTTTGTTATTGGATAGTGATGTCGAATTAGTTGACTTGATTGATATAAGCCCTTATAGTATTGGATTGTATTAAGATATTATTGTCGAGACTTTATTATATCCCTTTAATGATTGTGGGTATTCTATTATGGGTTTACATTGAGGATCTTCATATCATTTCCATATTACTTATATTATTATTTTGTTTGATACTCCATGTTGAGAATAGTATTTGATTTGTTTTTAAATATTAAATATAATTTTATATTTTGATTGATCAACCTAAATGTTTAATTACATGGGATATTACAGTTAGTATCAGAGTATGGTCTTAGGGCTTGCGGGTAATAGGTTCTCTTATACTTCTGCATATTGTTATTTGATATGTGCCTTTCCTTATACTTTTATCTATGTTTCTTTGTTGATAGCATGTCTATCTTAAATTTTAGATGCTGCTTAGGAGGAAATTTTTATTTAGCCAATACCACCAGAATAGGCTAATTTTGCTGCCCCAGACCATAAGCGCCCGTTATATCAAATATTCAAACCCCTATGTCCAGAGGTAGAATTACTTTAGGGCACAATATTTTGTCAGAGTTGATCAGTTAGGAAGTCCAAGCATATTTGGCGGCACCCTGGCATGAGACACCACCTGTAGTATTGTGCATGCATCCCTTATCATTACTGGAGGGAGAAAGGTTAAAAGAAGGAGCTTCGAATCTCGGCAGGAGATGCGCTAACAACATAGATAGTAGGGGGTGCATATAGCCCCATTTGAAGTAGTTTGTTTTATATGTGTGTAAGAGGGTAGTCCCCTTTATAGCCTGGGAGTATGGTAGTACTAGTTGAGGCGTAACCCCTATAGTTATGGTGATGAATGATAACACTGAAACTCTCTAATGAACACAAGTAAACACCCAATATTATATTTTATCAACACACAGAGGCCATATGGGGAATCAACCTTTGCCCATACTTGGAATTTTTTTCTCTTTTGCAGCTAGAACAGTCACTTTTGTTCTGGTTGTAGAAGATCCTTTGCAAGTCGTGGTGCTCCTGTTCACCCCCGGGTTTCTTCCTTCATTCACCGAGTGGAGATGTACTTCTGAACCTTATAACCCCGATAGATGCAGCAGGCAGTTTTTTTTCGATCAAGAGGCCCCTTGACCTGTATTTCAGTTAACAAATGAGATGGCTGCTTTTGCTAAGGCCTACACTTTTTACCTTTTTGTTGTTGTACTTGGCATAACTTCTACTATGGATGGTCGGGTTACCATCCCCAGTGCCACCATGAAAGGGGATGTGTCCACTTCGTTTACCATCAAACTCTAGTCGATGCAACTGACCAAAATTCATGAATTTATACAAAATCCCCCTCAGTATCCCCCAGTTCTCTCTTTCCCTGCCTTGGAATTAGGCCTAAAGGGCAACTATATTCTTAGGGTTAAGTTCCCTCTGAGCAAGACTCCTTAAGATCCTCCGAGCGAGCTACCTCCTTATTATCCCATGATCCTTACTGCCACGCCCAAGCCCAAGAATGTTCTAACCCCAAAATAGCCTGCCTCTTTTGAAGGTATTTCTGGTGAGGGTGTTCCAACCGATGCAGCTTCTAGCGAAGGACCTTCCAAACCACTGACCAAAAGGACTAAGAGATCCAAGAGTGGAACTTCTTCAAAGTCCAAGTACCAACCTCAAGCTCAAGCTCCCTTAAATGCGTTCCCCATTGACTCCGATCCTCTTTCTATGTCTGCCAAAGTGAGTGAGGAATTAAGGAAGAAAATTCAAGCTGAGGTGGAACCAATAAACACTGAATTTCACCGGCACACTCCTTTCATTCCTCCTACTGGTACTTTTCCTACCATTTTAGTAGATCCATCTAAGGGGGGATCAAATCGATGGAAGAGTACGAGAGTTCCCTCAGTCCTTGGTGCTTCTGGTGCTAGAAAGAAGACTATAATCACCAAGACTCGGAAGAAACGGGCAACTAAAGCTATAACTGTGAATGACAGTCCTGACGTCAACCAAGGCCAAATCGATAGGGCTTCTTGAGTTCCTTCCCCACCTTCTTCGCCAATGGCCATATCATCCCATTCTCCCCCTTCTGAATAAGAGGTGAGTCTTCTAATATTTAGCCATTTACATCTTAGTGAGCTAATTTTCTTTCATTTCTGACACTTGTTACCTCTTTCGTATTTTCGTTAGGAGGCTGATGAAGAAAGGCCTTGTCCTTCGGTGAGTCATTTCGTGGGAGGATGCTTCGGTGCTTCTATGATAGATTCATCTCCTCCCTATTCTCCCATGATAGGTCTCAGTTATTCACATCGCTCGGCCTCCAGTCAAGCAAAGGAAGCTGCTAAGAGGTCTGCTACTCTTGTTGAATCTGTGGGGGTTCCTCTCATCCAAAGGAGACTCCCTTAGCTTCTTCTGGTTCACCATCTCGTCCCTATCTTCTTCGCTGGTTGATGTCCTTCTTCAGCTGCACTTATTGAGGCCGATCTCTGATTTTTCCCCTTTTACCCACATCAGTGAGGTAGTTTGAATGTTCACTTTGCCCTTTCTTTTTGTGATATGCCTTGCTTCTAACACTTAGCTTTATATTTCGAGCTTGCTCCAGGCTTAACTCCCCAGTTTCAACCTGTGGTCCCCTGGGTTCCTGCCGTCTTACCTTGTGCATCTATCTCCATTATTCTTATTGCCTCAGCAAGACCTGTTCTTCACCAGGGTAACACACCTATCGTTGAAACTTCCCCCAAGGAAACGGCTCTAGTCTTGGATATTTTGTTATTCGAAGGTGGTGGTGTTTCGTCGTCAGCTAGCGTTCCTTCGTTCGAAGGACCTTCTGAGTATCGGAGGGAGGATGTTACTATAAACCCTACCGTTGTTCCTCTACCTATCATCCCCGAGGTAAATTCTGCCTTTTATTATCATTTTGCCCAAGATTTTTATCGTTAGGCTTGTTAAAACGAAGAATGGGGAATAATATAATTGTTTTAACAATGAAAACCACTTGTTAAATTTTCGTCAAACTCCACCAGTAACGGTGACTTAACAATGAAAACCACTTGTTAAGATTTTTCATCAAACTCCACCAATACCGGTGACTTAACAATGAAAACCACTTGTCAAGATTTTTCATCAAACTCCACTAATAACAGTGACTTAGCTATGAAAACCACTTGTTAAGCTTTTTCGTCAAACTCCACCAGTAATGGTGACTTAATAATGAAAACCACTTGTTAAGATTTTTTTATTGTCGCATTTCAGGTTGCCAGGGAGTCCTTTCGTGCTGGAGAGCAAACCCAACAAGCTCCTTCGCCTGTCGTCTCACCTCATTGGGATCTAGCTGGATCTGAGGAGTCAAGTCCTAACAATTAAGGTTCCACGACTGGCGTTCCGATTGATAGTGAATCTGGCTATGAGCTTCATTTGCCTACGTTGGACCCTTACGAGTTCTGCCTCAAATATTTGCTTGCCATCGTTCTGTGATTGAACAAATTGCTACCTATCACCCTGATACTTTTACAGTTGATTTTCTTTTTTCCAATAATTCGGTGATGAGTTATAGGCTTCAGGGTATGGCAACCGTTCTTACTGAGATTGTTAATATCCCCACTGCAAATGTTTCTAGGACCCTCCTTAACCAATTCTTGGCTAACTTGAAGGAAATGGGTAGATATGGCTTTCAATTCAACTGACTGATCAGACATTTGAAGACTTTGAAGAGTCACCAGTTGGCTAGTCAAAGGGATCTATTACAGAAGTACTTAGAGGCTTAATGAATTGAAATGGCAAGGCTGACTGAATTGGTACATCTGCTAGAGGTTATGAATCAAGAAGTGAAGGTTATCGAGGAAGATCTCCGCATAGCCAAGTTGAAACGAGAGAAGTTGCTTATCGAGCGTGCTCAACATCAAATGAGGTTAGAGGGTTCCATCAGAGCCCAACAAGCATGCTTGGCAGCTTCTTTAGGCTTTCCGGGGGATTTCTTCTCTTCCCCAGACTTATGGTTCCTCTTAGGCTAATGACCCCTAACACTTGTATAAATTTTCATTTTCTTCATATGTAATTCTTGGGCAATAGTTCCCACTTTTGTGGTGCAAGTTCAAATATATATGAATGAAAAAGATAGTTCATTCTGCCATATTATCGTTTCCATGGGTAACAACTATTCTTCTGTATATTGCAAAGATCAAACTCTTATAATGTTCAAATAAATCTCTTGTTATAATAACAGATGGGACTTCATTAATGACTTGCAAATTTTTTTCTTCTATTACTCCCAAAAAAATGTAATGAAACTTCTAAGGTCACTCCTTCAAACATGGTATTTCTTCAACCATTTGTTATTAATCTTAAACGGTTTATCCTCTTCCATTTTAGAAATTAAGCAGTAACCTGAATCATGAGCCTTCTTCATAATGAAAGGTCCTTCCGATTTCGCAGCAAACTTAGGGAGAGGGATCCCTCTGATGTGCTTCACAGCAACTTTCAAAATAAGGTCTCCTTCAACGAACTTCCTTGGTCTTACCAAATTATCATATGCCCTTGAGAGTTGTTTCGTGTATATTTAGAAGTGTTTCGTCGCGCTATCTCTGTGCTCATATAACACTTCTAATTGTACATGTCTGCTCTGAGGGAGCATGATGCTTCGCAGGTCACAACAGGCAGAAGGAACTTCTAACTCCACTGGAAGGATTACTTCAGCTACATATACAAGGGACAACGGTGTATATCTTGTGGGTTTTCTCTTGGTCGTTTAATAGGTCCACATTACTCCTGGGATCTTCTCGTCCCATGATCCTGTAAAGTCTTCCATCGTTCTCGCCAAAATATTGACCAAAGTCTTATTAGTCGCTTCGACGTGGCCACTTTCCTTGGGGTATGCCACCATTGAGGTATGATGGACGATGGAGTATCTGTCGATGAGCATCGTTACCTCTTTGTTGACAAAAGGGGTTCCATTATCAGAGAGGATGACTTTTGGGATCCCAAAATGACAAATTATATACTCTCTGATAAAATTAGTTACCACATTGGTCATTTCTCTTCTAAGCGGTATTGCTTCAGCCCACTTTGTGAAGCACTCCGCTGCTACCAAAATCTAGATCTTTCCTCTTGACTAAGGGTGTATTACCCCTACCAGGTCAAATGCCCATGTGTGGAATGGACAATGAGTGTCCAAAGAATATAAGTCCACCGAAGGAGCATGGATCATATTTCTATGTAGCTAGCACACCTTGCACTTTCGCATAAACTCAACAAAATCTTTCTCCATATTTGACCAATAATTCCCCAATGTCAATAATTGGTCATACAGCCTGGCCCCTCCAATGTGAGTAGGCTCGTGAGCTTGCGTCAATACTTATGCTACCTCTTCCTTCATGATGAATCTCAATGGTCTGTTAAAGTACCCCCTTCGATAGAGTTGGTCATCTTGTATATAAAATTGTGCGACCCTTTATTTGAGTCCCATCACATCTATTTTCTCTAAAGGAACAACCCCATCTTTGATGAAATCAATATAGGGCTGTCTCCAATGTGTTTAAGCCCCAACAAAATGGCATTTAACTGTTTAAAAGAAACGTTGGCACTTATCACATTTTCATTATAACTCATCTTCATCTCGTTTTATCATTAGCCAAAAGTATCCTTCCCTCTGAATCCTTCTGTACAGTGAGATCTTTATTGTTTCGCAGTGGCCTTCATGCATTTTCTTCATTATTTGTTCTGCTTCTTCGGAGCCAACACATCTTGACAACCATACTCCCATGTTCCTGAAGTAGAGGTTACTATGATTGGTAAAGTATTTTGCAAGCTCTTTCAGTTCCATCTTACCTTCCCTAAACTCCAACTGCTTTCTGATTTTGCCCCTCCAATTCGTATCACCTTCCATGGGTAGAACTGATTGCACAACCGATGGAGATGTTCTTCATTGGATCACCACAGTAGTCGTATTGGTCTTCATAGCCAGTTTTTTAGCGATGATAGCATAGGCATCAGATTGTCTATTCATCGTTCTGGGATGCCTTCTTATCTTCACTTGATGGAACTGATTGATCAGTCATTGGATGATCGTTCTGTAAGGTACTAAACTGAGGTGCTTCAATGAATATTCCCCATTCACTTGTTGGATCACTAAGTTTGAATCACCTTGGATGTACAGCGAACGGATGCCCCTTCGAAGGTCCTCTAGCATCCCCAGAACCAAAGCCTCATACTCTGTTTCGTTGTTGGAGCAAGGCAAATCCAATGGGCAACATCAGGGGGAAGAGAAAATGTAATGTGGAGGAAGATAAAATATATTTCGAGTTTGCCCAAGTGATGAGATTCAGGGGGAACAACAGCAAGACCATCTAGGCCAGAATCATGTCCACAATGGGCAAACTCAGGGGCAATTCCATCATGTCCTCAGGCACCAATAATGGGAGAATCCAGCGTTGAGGCCACAGTCAGTAACATCATACTCGCATAACCGGTTGTATAGTATCAATCTCAGCTTTAATAGCGCAGAGTTTATCAGATTACGCAGTCCCAACTAGAAGGCTAGAGGCAGGCCTACGTTTTATTTTTTATCACTCTAGCTAGAGTTTTATGGAGATTTAGGGTTTACTTTCTAGACCTTATGATAAATTCTTATCGATCGCTACTCTGTTGGGCATATCTACTCATATCTTGAAGGTTTGTGATAATGTGGAGATTTACACCGGTAGATTATGTTTGGAGGTTGATTCATTAATTTCAGACACCCACTCTTATGATGTGATCTTGGTTATGGACTAATTAGTCAAATATAGAGCTCATGTAGATTGTAGTAGTCGAGTTATCCTTTTACTATCCCAAGTCAAGAGATGTATATTGTGTTTTGGCCTAGTAAAGAGGGTGATGCCATTACGCACCTGTATTTTTTTATGAGGAAATGCCAAAAGGGACTATTGTTTCACTAGATTTAATTCCGATTGTCAGAGATTTTTCAATGTATTTGAGGAGGTGATATGGTTGCCACTAGCTAGAGAGATTATTTTGTAATTTATTTATCTCCCAGTGCGACATTAATTGCCAAGGCAACGTATCAGAAGGCTCATATGGAAATGAGGGAGTCGAGAGAGCAAATCAAGTAGTTATTATAATAATGGATCATTCGGTGTAGTACATGTCTGTGGGGATCCCCAGTCCTTTTTGTGAAGAACTGAGATGGTTTGCTACGGTTGTGTGTTGACTACCGTGAGTTGAACAAAGTGGCCATGGGGAACAATTATCCTTTACGGAGGATTAATGATCTATTTTATCAACTTCTGGGTGCTTTATTCTTTTCGAAGATTGATTCGCATTCGGGGTACCACCAGTTGAGGGTACACGAGGAGGATGTGACAAAGACATCCTTTTTTAGTGGATATGGTTCCTACGAGTTCAGGATCATGCCGTTTAGGTTTACCAATGCCCCTATCATGTGGATTTGTAGAACCGAGTGTTTTGGCCATATTTGGATCAATTTATCATTGTCTTCATTAATGAAATCTTGATTTAATCACAAAACTAATAAGGAGCATGTTGAGCACTTGAGAGTTGCACTTCAGACATTATAGTAGCATAAGTTGTATGAAAATTTCTATAAATGCGAGTTTTGGCAATGATAAGTGTAGTTTTCGGTTATTTAGTGTCAGAGTTGGGATTATTAGTGAACCCAAAGAAAGTGTCGGACGTTTTGGATTGGGGGCAACCCACGACACCTATGAAAGTTCCTAGCTTTTAGGGGATGGTCAGATATTATCGAAGGTTTATTCTAGGATTTTCTAAGATTATAGGACCGTTGACCGAGTTGACTCAGAAGGGGATTCATTTTGTATAAATTGAGAGATGTCAACATGCTTTCGACACTCTCAAGGATACCTATGAGTGGGGTTGAATATTTGGTATACATAGACATTTCCTTACTGGGATTTGATGGAGTGTTAATGCAGGAGGATCATCCCATTTCCTATATGGCTACAGTGATCACATTAAATGTTTGGAGGCATTATTTGTGGGGTGAGAAGTTCAGGATCATTAGCGATCATAAGAGTGTCGAGTGTTTGTTCACACAAAAAGACTTGAACATACGATAGCGATGATAGTTTGAGTTTATCGAGGACTACTAGTTTATAATTCAGTATCACCCAAGGAACGCCAATGTGGTGGCAAATGCCTTGAGTTGGCAATCAAGTGGTAGTTTGTCTTGTCTTTAGTTAATTGACATGGGCTGATTTCAAGTAATTAGCGAGTTAACTGATGCGTTTATGTGGATGTTCACTATGATTCAAAATATTCTTATACGAGTGTTTATAGCACAGACGGATGATGTATTGTGTAAGGAGAGAGTGACCCAGCTTTTATCCACCAGTGTAACTCTTTACACCATTGGTTAGGATAGTGGATTACGTTGCATAGGGAGGTTAGTTGTTTCGTCAGACGAGGAGTTGTGTAGGTCCATTTATATAAGAGGTCCCTGGATCGCAGTTTTTGATATATCCCGATGGGGATAAGATGTATCAAGACATAAGGGCACAGTATTGGTGGTCTGGGATGAAGCGGGGATTTGTTGCATTTGTTTCATAATGTAGAACTTTTCAAATAGTGAAGGTGATTCATCAGTGACCATCAAGAAATCTTTTACCCTTATCCATTCCAGAGTAGAAGTGGGATGGCATTTCAATGAACTTCATCGTCGGGTGGCCTTAGATGCCAAGTCCGCACAATTATATTTGGATTATAGTGGATCTCTTATGTAGAGGGGTGTTTCAAGTGTACCCACTATATCAATAGAAATGATAATATCAATACGACTCATGTGGTTGCAACGAGAAATAGTAACTTAGATATGACAGTTAAATACCTGAGAATGATGCAGCACAGCACTCTTTGTCCGCTCCCCAGTCACCGGAGCAGCTGCCTCACTCACCTAGAAATAATGAAAAAAGGGTGAAGGTGAGAATACTTGCGCAGTAAAAGCAAGATAAAAAAGGATAAATAGAAAGAAAGAATGTATGACAATATAATACCTCTCTCACAGCCATCTCTCCAGTATGCTCCACAATCACCGAAAAAGCTGCCTCACTCACCTGGAAACAATAAAACAAGGGTGGAGGTGAGAGCACTTGTACAGTAAAAGCAAATAAAAAGGAAAAATGGAAAGAGAGAAGGTATGACAGTATAATACCTATATCGCAGCTATCTCCCCAGCAGGCTCCACAGTTACCAGAGTAGGTGCCTCACTAGCATGCAAACAATGAAACAAGGGCAAAAGTAAGCATACTTGCACAGTAAAAGCAAGAAGAAGAATGGGAAATGGAAAAGAGAGATGGGTATGATAGTGTAATACCCCTTCCGCAGCCATCTCCTCAATATGTCTCGTAGTCACCGTAACAATTGCAGCACTAACCTGGGAACAAAAAAGCAGGTAAGTCTTAGCAAATATTCGCGCAGTACAAGCAAATTTGTGAGGACATATTTTTATAAATGTCCGTCAAAATTAATTATGTCGTATACTGTTACAATCGTCGAAGAAGTTCAAGAGCAATCTACATCAAGACAGATCCGAATAAATCAAGGTTCTTCATCAAAAATCCTCCGCAAAGTTTACTTTGGTAAGGTTATGTTATAAATACCTTAACTTTGCATTTAGAGCTTTGGGATAATTTTGTAAAATATTTTCTAAGTGTTGGAGCGAACTTTTTCCATCAAAATTTGAGAATGAGTATTTTTTCTAAGTGTTGGAGCGGATATTAAAATAATATTTTCTGAAGTTCCAGTTGTTCAAACGACTTTGCTCTGTCGTTCGAACGACATTCCATTGTCACGCGATGTTGCTTGAATGATACGTGCATCTCGTTCGAGCGAGACCTCCATTTCATTCTAACTATCGAGGCGACGCGATTTTCTCTAAATACTCATTAAATACTTTTGTTTTCATTAAGAAGTCCCAGCGTTTTGAAAGACAGAAAACTGCGAATCTGCAGAATTCATTTTGACTTCTTCTTTTAGGGTTTTCATCCCTTTTGTTTTCAATTCACAAAAATCCCATATGATTTGGTGAATTGTTTTGGTGTTCAAGAAGACACTTTACTGTGGTTCATTCTTTGTGGGGAGAGCTCTGCAACTGACAGCTGCGTGTTATTGTAGAGGGAGTCCTTGTGAAGATTTTAGACTGCGTGTCTGGACTGCGTGTCCATATGGTATAGCTGCGTGTGAACCACTGTTGATTTCTAGCTGCTAATTTGAAGGTTTGACGAAGGCACCATGCATTACTCTTGTGGGCGAAAGCAAGATGGTATGTAAGTCAATGGTCTTGTAAACTTGTCAGAGTTCTAGAAATAAAAAGTTTTGCCCTTCGGGGATTTTTCCTGAAATTTGTGTAGTATGCTTTTATTTATTTATGGTTTGACACACGCACACACGTAGTTGCATGTTTAGGGGCTGAATTAATTTGATTAAAAATAGACTCTAATTAAGTAAGTTTTAATTGAAAACTTGCGAATTAATTTAAATTGGAATCACACACCATCGCATATTTTAAAAATTGGTATCAGAGAGGGTTACACTAATTTATCGAGTGATCCTGATTTTTCAAGGATTTATTTTTTTGTTGATACAATTTGACTTCTCACGTCGTCAAATTGGTATCAGAGCGGGTTGCGCTAATTTATCGTGTATTCCTATTTTCCGCAAAATCGTGTGATATTGATTTTTTCTTTTTTTAAATCAGTTTTTTGAAAAATCGCAATTTTTTCGATGGATCACTTATGTAATCGGATACCCCCCTTTGATGACACAAGTCAGAGTTTTGATAATATAAATTGTTTGAATTTGACGTTTGCTAAAAGAATTGATTTTTTGAAAAAAGAAAATTCTCGTTTTAAATCCGGTATGGATCACTTGCAAGCGGATCAAAATCAAAGAGATTTTTATCGTGAGAAATTTGTGGCCTTGGACCATGACTTTGTTGCTTTAAAATTGTCCAATAAGGAGAGTGATGATAGGGTCCTAGTTTTAGAAAAAGAATTAAAGGCCCTTAAAAATTCGATGGTTTGTGTTTGTGCCAAAGAGAAGAAAAATATTTTAATCAATGAGTTTGTGGCACGTGAAAATACACTTACGGAAAAGTTTATTTTTATTGAGGGGGAGAGAGATAACCTTCTAGGTTTGATTAATAATTTGAAGGAGTCCCTCAGATTGGAAGAGTCTAATTCTTTGATTGAGTCAAAAATTTTGAAGTTAAAAAATGATTTGACATACACGAGTAGGTTTGATAGTGATGGTAATGGCTCGTTTTGTTATCATGCTTCGAGTGTAAAAGCTAAAACCATAGTTTGTTTTAGAGGGTCAACCATTCCTAAGGACGTCAGACAAGGTCAACCCATAGGTGTCATTCCACCTGTTTACATATGTTCATATTGTGGTAGGAAAGGTCACCTTAGGCGTTTTTGTTTTGATCTTGGAAAAAGTCCTAGGAAGTTTATGTCTAGTGCTCCCTTGGTTCCTAAATCCCCCACACAACGTTTCACATCTATTTGGGTTAGGAAATCACTTTTAGAGGCACTAGGTTTTAGACAAGTTGATTCCCGTTTGCTTGCACATGATTCTTCTCTTGCCATATCATATAGATGATTGTGTTTGCATGTTTGTCATACGCTAGTTATGCTTTTTGATATATTTTTCTAATGTGTTGACGTGTACTTTTTGTATTAGATTTTTATTTTTGAAAAAATTTGAAAAATACAAAAAGATTTTATTTTGATAAAATTTGTGAGAAAATCCAAAAATATTTTTGTATTTTGTTTGCACCTTTTATGGATGAACACTTAGGATGACCAAGTCACAATTTCATTCCATTTATCCATATGACTATTTGATAGTGTTTTGAGATAATATATCATGTTATCTTTGTGCTTTATAATATTTGGAGTCATTGAGATGTAATTAAGTGTTACTTCCTACATGTTTGACTCGTGATTTCCTTTATTACACACGTGCAGGGATTTGTTTGATTATTATGCTTGTCTTATCACATGTTGGTTGGGTGTTTTCACTTCAATCATATCCTTAAAATGAACCAAGCGCGATAAAACTTGATAAGAAAGTTGTGTATGTAAGAACCGTTTGTGAGTTTGTGTGCTTTATTTAAAAATAGGGAAGGGCTGCGAAAGGTTCACATTTGACCTTTGCGAATACTCAGCCACCGTTATATCGGACCTAAAAATTTGAGGAATTTTATTATCCAAGGTCCAAAGAGGTTTAAAAGAGCCAGAAAAAATTAAAAGGCAATAAAAAGAAATTCATGCCAAAAAGGGGACATTAGGTTTTTACACCAATTCTCCAATGTTTGAGAATTTAGATTAATCCTAAAAGAAAATATGCATGAGGGAGTTTGGATGGAATTTAAAACGGGTTTGTACGTCCTTGAATGTCTTGAAAAAACGTTAAATAGTTTTGGACGCTATTGGGATGGAAATCACTTTGACTTTGATTTGTTGATTTGTATAAGACGATGTCATTTAAATTCAACAATTTTTACACCTAAGGATACTTTTGATGTTCATTCATTAGGGTTACACGTATTCATCGTGCACATATGATTGATTGAGTTTATTTCCTATCGAATGTGTTCACGCCCATTCATTCTATTTCCATCACTTGGTTGTTTTAGTATAAATCCATGGTGTGTGATGTTTTTTGTATCATCTTTTTTGCTTTGTTTGAAAAAATTAAAAAATCCAAAAATAGTTAGTGAAATCTTTTGAGACACTCCTTCACATACGTAGTTTGATTCATTTTTGCTATGCTTTTGTCGTAACACTCCATGTTTGGATTGTTTCTTCTTATCTGTCTATTTGGGGACATCATAAAAAGGGGGAGAAAGAATTATCATGTTATGGGGGAGTTTTTGGAGCATGGGGGAGATTTGATTTATTAATGATTTATTCTTATATCATTTCAAACTCGATACGTCATGAAGGTTTTTAATTTATCTCATGTGTGTAGGTACAAAGATCGAAGACCATTATGTTTTCACACCCTGATGAGAAAAGCTTTGAGATGAGAAAAGCTTGGATCTTTGAGATTTGAAGTTGAAGATTTTTGAAGAAAAGTTTGAGATCTTGCAAATTTATTCAGGGGAGGGTAGATTTGTATAGGTCATTTGGTAATTGATAATTCGATTGTTTTTATGTATGTACCGGCATAGACATAGGGGGAGATTTGTAAGGACGTATTTTTATAAATGTTCGTCACAATTAATTATATCGTATACCGTTACAATCGTCAAAGAAGTTCAAGAGCAATCTACACCAAAACGGATCCGAATATATCAAGGTTCTTCGTCAAAAAGCCTCCGCAAAGTTTACTTTGGTAAGGTTATGTTTTAAATACCTTAACTTTGCACGTAGAGCTTTGGGATATTTTTATAAAATATTTTCTAAGTGTTGGAGCGGACTTTTTTTATTCAAAATTTGAGAATGAGTATTTTTTTCTAACTGTTGGAGCGGATATTAAAATAATATTTTCTGATGTTCCAGTCGTTCAAACGACTTTACTCTGTCGTTCGAACGACATTGCATTATCGCGCGATGTCGCTTGAACGACACGTGCATCTCGTTCGAATGAGACCTCAATTTCGTTCTAACGATCGAGGCGGCGCGATTTTCTATAAATACTCATTAAATGGTTTCGTTTTCATTAAGAAGTCTCAGTGTTTTGAAACACAGAAAACTGCGAATCTGCAGAATTCTTTTTGACTTCTTCTTTTAGGGTTTTCATCCCTTTTGTTTTCAATTCACAAAAATCCCATATGCTTTGGTGAATTGTTTTGGTGTTCAAGAACACACTTTACTGTTGTTCATTCTTTGTGGGGAGAGCTCTGCAACCGACAGCTGCGTGCTATTATGGAGGGAGTCCTTGTGAAGATTTTAGACTGCATGTCTGGACTGCGCGTCCTTGTGGTATAGCTGCTTGTGAACCACTGCTGATTTCTAGCTGCTACTTTGAAGGTTTGACAAAGGCACCATGCGTTACCCTTGTGGGCGAAAGAAAGATGGTATGTAAGTCAATGGTCTTGTAAACTTGTCAGAGTTCTAGAAATAAAAAGTTTTGCCCTTCGGGGATTTTTTTTGAAACTTGTGTCGCATGCTTTATTTATTTATGGTTTGACACACGCACACACGTAGTTACATGTTTAGGGGCTTAATTAACTTGGTTTAAAAATAGACTCTAATTAAGTAAGGTTTAATTGGAAACTTGCGAGTTAATTTAAATCGGTATCATACACCGTCGCATATTTTACAAAATTTAATAATATAAGCAAACTAAGTATCTACACGGGTATCTTCATTTGAAGTGCAAGTCGAAAGCCCAACAAAAATGGGAGCAGAACTTGCAACCGGTCCCGCGAATGAGGGAACCTCATCTATACCAACCTGATCACAAAAGTAGAAAAATATAAGTTATCAGAGTGACACATAAAAGGCTACTCTCATGAAAATGTAAGAAATGATACCTGAGTAGTTACCCCCACAGAAGTCAAGGAGGGTTAAATGTACGGAGCCTGAGGGGTTGCCTCCGCAATACTTGTGGCAGGCGTGATAGATAAAAAAGGTTCCACAAAGCTAGCCTGTAAATTAAGAAATATAGGCAAGAATCAGCAACACGATAACAAGCATATAGACAAGCCCAAAGACCCGTGATAGAAATAGTTACCGAGAGGGGAACTATGGAAGGACTCTCACTAGAAGCAATAGGGAAAGGTAACTCATCTATAGCAGGGGCTACTGAAGAAATAGTAGAGGGAGGCACTGATGCAGTGATGTCATGAACTAATTGAGAAAATAAAGGAAAATGCCTTGTCAGTCTAAGCAAGACCAAAGGCAGAAAAGAAAAGTAATGAGGTACCTAAGCCCCTTCTAAAGAAGAAGGGCGAAAGGTAACTAGCGGTATCGCGAGGGCCGTGCGAAAGACCTATTTATAATAATGGCATTAGAAGATGTCATCATCATTACAATCATGGGTAAAGAATCTAACAATGCTTGAATGAAGAAGGAAACCTGTGAAATAGGCTCAGTCATGGAAGCTATAATAAATAAGGGCCTATGAGGGATAGGCATGATCATAGGTCTTCCATCCATAGAGACGTGGACCCGAGAAACAGAAAGACTCCCTTAAAGGGACATCCCTGAAATAGTGGTCTCCAAAAAAGGCAGAGTCCCTCAACAGAAGAAAGACCAAGAGATACGGGGCCCTGACGAATGAAAGGTGACAAAGGATATAAGCACCGAAGGCATAGTAATAGAAATAAAAAAAGGTCCAAGAGACAGACCTCTGAGAAGGAGGTAGTCAGGGGCTCAGCCGCAGAAGTACCTGTTGCCGAAGCGGGAGAAGGCGAAGCAACATGGTTAGAGAGTCGCTCTCTCTGCAATAATAAATAAACAGAGAACACAAAGGAAATGTGTTTTAGTAAAAAAGAGAACAACGAGACCAACTACTTAAATGAACTCAGAGAGGTACATGAGCAGAATGTGAGGTCACAGAAGGGACCCAAGTGCTAGTAGGATGCACAGATGAGAGCTGTAGAGAAATAGTAGTATATATCACTTAGTAAAATAAATGTAAATTGTGAATATCAAAGTCTTAAAAAAAACTAGGGGAATGATAAACCTCTATGAAAAGGACTCGAGAAAAAATGAGCATAGAATTCCTCTAGCGCTGGAAGGGAGCACGACGTGGGGGGAGGTGATAGACCACTTGCCTCATTGCAAGAGAAAGAATTAGTAAACAAGTCAATGATGAAAAGAGAAAAAAAATCATATGCATAAAAGTCTCAAGTAAAGAAAGACTTACGATAGCAGAGTGCACGACCTGACTGTATGGAAGGGGCCTGGTGGCAGAGCTGACCCCTGAAGGGGAATATAATGCCTCATCATCATTGTAAGACTCCCTCGAAACTAATAACAAATCACAGGTGTTAGTAGCACTTTCACCATGGAGATCCAAACCATCCGCATCATTCGAAAAATAACTATGATCATCGTAGGAAGGTGTGCTTCCATAGTCAAATAGTTACTCGTCCAATGAGGGAGAGGGGAACCAACATGTGAAACTTCATAAAAGCCAATTTCACTAAGTAAAGAAGATTCGGTGTAGTACCTTCTACGGTGGCAATAGATGTGACTGATGTCCCCTAAGAAGAAAGGCCCAAATCCTCGTAACCTCGCTCCCTAATAGTCCTATAGGTCTCCTCCACCTCTAGATCATCCGTATCTGCCACCTGATCTAGTGTGGGGGGGAGAAATAGCATTAACAACAACCCATTTCTTTCTTTTGGCATATCTGGTCCTCACAAGAGAAAGGGGGAGAAGTAGCAACAATAGTGGCATCAATGCAGTTAGACACATTCGTGTCTGGGTGTTTTCTTTCATTGACATGAGCCTTTACTTTTCATTTACCATTGGATTGGCCTTTAGACTTGGGGGAGGGCACCTCAGTTTGGTGCAACTGGGTAGACTCATCGAGGAGCATCTTCGCTAGGATGGGAATAGCTTGCTCAAAAAGTGGCCTGGGTGTGGTTCTAAGGTGTCAAACGTCTCTCTGGGTCCTCTTGATTAAGAGTTGGGCTTTGACGTACTTAGTAGGGTTAGTCTCGTGTGGAGGCGCAACCACACAGTTCTGAATAAGAAGAACTTGCCACTTCCAGAGTAAGAACCAAGAAGGAGTGAATGAAGGCAATTAATCATGTGGAGGTACATATAGCCCTCCCAAGTGACGCACCGTGAAACATTCCCTGAAAGGTAAAGTTCCTACATGCCTTAAAATGTGACTCCGAAGGGTCCTTGCTCCAAGGGTAAGAAGGGGTGTGAACACCCTCGTTATAACCAATTTGCCTCCTCACTCTCTCTGAGTGATAGAACTCAGCATCTCGACTCAACTCCATCAAAAAAAGGTAGAAAACCTGGTAGTAGTATTCCTACCACGTTGATATGTGGGTAAGTAGAAATAGAGCCAGCACCAGCATCGTAAAAAAAAGTGCCACCATCACCAGGGAAAGAAAGCTAGTTGAACATACCACCAGCGCGTTTGTTGTAAGGGAGAAAGCAGAACACCTCAATATCGTCAATTAGAGGCCCAGGGGCTTCTTAGGGGATTTTCTATGCCACCTCCGAAGATGAGTAACATTACTGTGGTAGGCCTGCGGCTCAGGACCAAAATGGGGAAAATGCTCAAATAAAAAGGCCATTAGGAGAAGAGAATTGGACAAGTTAGCGGCATCGTAGAGACCACAGGACCTCTCAAAATATACATGGGCATGATCCAACCAGGAATAAAGATAACTAAGAGCTAAAGTAGCGAGGGGTACTGACCTCCCCCTCGACAGCCTCACGGCTAATCTACAAAGGATCTTACGAGGAGATTTTTCGGGTTTACATGGGAAACCGGCTCAGAAAAGTGATAAGAAAAGCAGACAAGTGAGAGGAAAAGTGAAGTTTGGGACCATCTTGACTTCTAAGAGCTCTGCTATAAGTCTCCTCTTTCGGCGGATGCTCAAAATCTATAAACCAGTACCTCTGCCATTTGTTGAAAGAATGTTTGGTAACGCTACTTACATTTATAGCCACATATTTCGAGCACTCAGCAAGTGCGGTCTGTAACTCCCACATCATCTTTTGCTCAGAGAGTACTCATATCCATCAGTGAAAACATGCTCCCCAAAGAAAGGTAGGGCATACAGCTCGTAAAAATCATCCATAGTAACGGTAAATTCGCCCCAGCCAGTCACAAAAGTGTGAGATTCCCTACTTCAATGAGATAATAAAAGATTGAGGGAAGAATTATGTTTATCTACGGTACAAGATTTCAAACTATCAATGGCAGTACGAAGACCAAGTCCCTCAAGGATAGCATTATATAAAGGAACAGCCAGAATATGGTCAACCCATGCAGCCCACTCCTCTAGGGCACCCCCGTAGCCTTGATTTAAATGTTGGAATAAGGGAAGTCACCGCAATCAATTCAAACTCTTAGAATGGAGTCAAGCATAATAATAGGAGAATCGGTAGACTCACCTAACATTGCGTGAGTTCGCTCGATAACGTTGGCAATAAACTTTTCCTCAAATTTAGCAAGAGACGCCATGAAATCATCACTTGGTCCAAAAAAAGGTGCACGGCAGTAGATGCCAAAATCCCTGCCCTGATGAGTGCGCATATAATCTTCCCAAGCCTGAGAAAAATATTAAGTGGTTGAAGAACTGTTGATATCCACTGGTTCAAGTGAGGAACCCAAAGTTGCAGAAAGCCCGCGCGAGGAACCCTTGCTACAGGCAACCCAAAGCGAGGAACCCGAGGGCGCAAGGACCCCCGATGAGAAACCCCTCGAAATCAAACTGGCGGCCGAGGAACCCGTCGTCATTAAAGCCTACGACGAGGAACTCTTTCCAGCAAGCCTAAAAAATGAGGAACCCGTCGCCACAAGCGCTTCAAAATAGGAACCCACCTCGACTAATGATGGTCGTGAGGAACTTTTTTCAGTTGGCCTAAAAAATAAGGAACCCTAAGTGGTAGGCGAGGAACCCTTGGTGGTTGAGGAACTCCTCGTGGTCGCGACAACAGGAGAGGAACCCCTTGTGGTTAAAATGGCAGACGAGATACCCCTCAAATGCAGAGCCTTGGAAGAAGGGCCCGAGGCTGTGAAAACTTCCAACGAGGAACCCCTCAGTTCCAAACTAACAATAGAGGAACCCCCGATCATAAAGGCCTCTGACGAGGAAGCTCCAATGGAATCAGATCCGGAAAGGGTTCCTCTGTGCGAGGACCCCCTCCCTATCTCAAGAAGGGGTGAAGAACTCCTCGCGTTAAAGCTCATTTTCGAGGAACCCAAAGCTGACAGAACTTCCAACGAGGAATCTCCGATGAAATCAGATCGTGACGAGGGACCTTTGTGCGAGGACCACTTCCCCATCTCAAGCAGTGGAGAGGAATCCACAGGGGTCCTCATCTTCTAATATAACCCGCCAGACATCTCCACTAAATTAAATTCAGAAGCAACTTGGTTAAATGAAGAAATCTTTGATCACAGATGGCACATACCAACGGCGTCAGCCAAAAATGAGGCGTTAAAAACGGACGCAACAAAACCGCCTTGGGTGGTGGTTATGATAGTGGTACCGGTGGCCACCACCATAGTTATAGAAATGGAGATGGGAAATTATCCTATCACGATGGGGATAACGTTGGTAGTAGTAACCTAAGAAGCATGGGATGATAGTGGAGCCATTGATGGTATTTTGAAGAAACTTGAAAGAAAAAGTTATGGAGCCTTTATTTTTTTTCTCTCACTAGAAATCTCAACTCACTATGAATATTTTGAGGAAATGTTAGAAAGATGAGCTTTTATATGAAAATAGGAACACGTGCAGGAATGCCAAAAGGCTATCAGATTTTTTTCCCAAATGATAAGATAACAGTTCCTATACCGACGCGTGGCTTCTCGAGAACCCAAAACCTATAACGAAGGGATAGTGCATTTAATGACCCTAGGGGTAATGTTGAGGAACCCTTAGAGGCCCTAAAAAAAATTGAAAATTGAATTTATGGCGTACAAATCCTTTTGGTCTCCCCAACATAAAAGACTTTACATGAGGGGCTAATGTAGATGGGTATTTCAAGTGTACCCAACTATATTTTGGGGTGAGGGTGCCTCAAGACCCCCCCTCAACTTCTATAAAATATTGGATGAGGAACCCTCAAGGTCCCTCAGCTTCAAGAAAATATTAGGTGAGGAACCCTTAAGGTCCTCCCCCTCAGCTTCCAGAAAATATTATTCCAGAAAATGTTGGGGCGAGGAGCAGTCAAGGTCCTCCTCCTCAACTTCCAAAAAATATTGTTCCGAAAAATATTGGGGCGAGGAGAAGTCAAGGTCCTCCTCCTCAACTTCCAGAAAATATTGGGGCGAGGAGCAGTCAAGGTCCTCCCCCTCAACTTCCAGAAAATGTTTGGTCAAGGATCAGTCAAGGTCCTCCCCCTCAACTTCCAGAAAATATTGGGGCGAGGAGCAGTCAAGGTCCTCCCCCTCAACTTCCAGAAAATGTTCAATAGAGGAACCCTCAAGGACCTCCCCCTGAGCTTCCAGAGAATCTTGGGTGAGGAACCCTCAAGGTCCCCCCCCCCCCCTCCAACTTCCAGAAAATAGGCCAGGATGAGGGAGGGACTACCATGATCAACCCCTCATCATGAAAAGCTATTATTTTATAGAGTAAAAGTACTAACACTTACTTTCTTGTACAGGTAACCTAGTTGAGCAGGCATGGCTTAAATAGGCCAATTTGGATCTCCTAGGAGTTTTGGCTTAGCAGTTGAGAAACAAGGTTTGTTGAGCAAGATCAACCACCTAGCACTTTAGCATTGAGAGAATACTAGTAAAAAGACCCTAGGAATCACTCAAGTCCTTACACACCACACTCAGTCATAGGTTGCTCACCATAAATGATTTTTTTATTATAAAAAATGATTTTACAGAAAGGGGTTCTCAAGACCCCCCTCCCCCCCCCCCCCCCCCAACAAAAAAGATTTTAAAGGAGGACGTCCTTGAGGCCTCCCCTCTCAAGTTCACAAAGTTTGTACCACAAGTTACCGTTTTAAATGATAGTTACCAAATCAGATATTTTATCCTCAAGCACAGACATATTTGCTTTTGCACTTTGGTTTGCACCAGGTAAAACCTGTCAGAGGGGACAGACGGTTGCACACGGGGACAAATGGTACATTTTAGACCTTGTCCCTCACCAACCCTCTCAATTTTGGTGCCCAAAAGTGCCAACTCAGACCTAGTGCCCAAGTATAAATAGGACCCCTGGCAAGGTCAAGAATGATAGAAAAAACTCAATAGCACCGTTACTCTGTCAACATCACACCAGAACCTCCTAGTATTCTCTCTCTGCTTTCTCTCTAAGTGCTGAGTACTTGTTTCTTCACTCACCACTAATGGCCATCACTCTCAGGAGTTTCTTATGATAAAACTTACTATTATTGTTGTGAAGTTCATCTTCTTGCAGGGAGGGATCTCCAGCTTGAGTTCCATTTTTACCAAAAGGAGAAGGTTTTACTAGAAGCTGCTCCAAAAATTCTTGAGAACCTTGAAGGTAGCATCCATTCGAGTGGGTCACGCCTCACCCGATTCAGTTTCTTACCAAACCTCAGTCACACTACCCTCTTACAGTTTAACAGAGGTTACAATTTTTTTGCTCGTCCACACGGATTGTACGACAGAGCAGCATGAACATTTGTATATCGCAGAGATTGTACGGTTGCACGTGGTGATATTATCGATCGTCGGGGGTCATTTCTAGGAAGTTATGGGGATTACGTTGTACTTAAGTACGTCTTTCCACCCTTAAACAGATGGATAGAAGGAACAGGTGAACCATATTTTAAAGGACATGCTTCTGGCATGTGCGTTAGATTTCAAGGGTAGTTGGGAGATGCATTTACCTTTAGTTGAGTTCTCCTACAATAACAGTTATCAAAAATCAATTGGTATGGCACTATATGAGGCATTGTATGGGTGACTGTGTTGGTCACTGGTGTGTTAGTTGGACCCAGGAGAGAGTATGTAATGCTTCAGACCAAATTTATTGGTTACCCGTGAGAAATCCCAGTCTGACCTGAACGTCAAGGGTGAAGTGCATGGGCATCCCGATCTCTCTCTTTCCCGGTGGTTGGGGGGAAAATAAGGGGGAGAGAAGGTATCGTGCCCTCTTACTTTAGGAGCTCTTCGACCGTTGTCGGTGTGGAGTGAATGTAAAGAGATGGAGTTGACAGCCTATTTTGCACAAAATAGGAAAAAGAACACGTCGCCGCCTCTAAAGAGCGGCATCAAAGATAAATGGATGCTTATGAAACCAATAATGGGAGGTTCGAGGGCTAAGTTACGGAATGGAAAGGTATTAGGCAACCATTCTACCATTTTGGTCTCCCATAGGCTTGTGTTACTATTTTCTTATATTTCTCCATGAATTGTGTGTATGTGTATATATAAGTGGAGATCGAAATTGCCCGACTCATATCATGGAAAAGATAGAATGAGGTCATTCATAGGAATGTTCCCAAAATAAAATCTAGAAAATGCGGTGTATGCGTTTATCGAGGTATTGATCGTTATGATGAAACGATAATATATGTTAGATAAAACACCAATATGATTCACAAATATAATATAAAATAATGTATAGATAAAAAGGATGCAAATACGAAAGATGGAAAATTGAGAAATTAGAAAAATTGGAAAATTGGAAGATTGGACTCGAGTCTCGAGTTTTAATCCCAAATTCCTACGTAGCCTATAAAGGTATCAAAGTCCACGTATTTTTCATGCAACATAAGGGTCGGGTTTATCCCATAGATTCGAACGGGAATTTATTATATGTGTGTGTGTAGAAAATGTATTTTAGTTTGAGAAATTGTGGTGGATAATCGCGTTGGAATTTATAGGTGTAACTCTCTTTTTCTTTGTTTTGGTTTTTTTAATAGAAAATAAAGTATGCGAAATATAACTAATAAATGATTGAGTATTAATGTGTATGAACTAAAGTAAAAGCTAGATTAAGAATTTATGTAACTAATGCAAATATAAAGAATTTAAAGAGAGAGAAGGATTTTTGGACCATCTTTGGAGAATTGAGGCTTGATCTTGATCCTTGATGAGCTCCCTTGGATGTTGAAATGAAAGTTGGATGTGAGAGAATAATATTTTGCTAAATTGGGTATGAAAATGATGGGAATAAAAGATGGAAAGGAATTTCACACAAGGAAACTTTGCTGATTGCTAGAGAATGTTGCTGAGATCACTGATATTGATGGATCTGAGGTATGTCCAGGGAGTGAGATCATGCCCTCTATTTATAGGGTAGAAGTGATGGTCGACATAGCCCTAGCCCTACCAATCAGCACGTAACCCTATACACACTGCCGATAGGCACGGAGATGGACCTGCCAATCGGTTGTCTTGTGTAGATTTTTCAAAAAAAATGATCGTAGAACGCAATCCATAAATCCAAACCGCGCACAGTGCATACCGTTATAAAGGTGATTAGGAGACCTTCAAGAGTCCTTTGGTCCACTCCCGGGGTCTGGGAGTTGACTTTGGGTTAAACGGGGCTCGAAAGCGCTCCTCGATCCTTTGGACGGGATATTGTCAGACGATAATGAATCTTTCGTCCAAACCGTAAGTCAAAATCACGCACGGGGTAGACCGTTCAAAAGGTTATTCAGTTACTTTGACAATCCAAATATATTCGCTTGGTTCAGAGAGTTGACTCTCGTTAAACAGTACCTGGAACGTCCAGTGATCTTTAGGAGTATAACGGGTCGTTCGTCCGTACCGTAAGGCTAATTCGCGCGCGAGGTGGACCATTGGAAAGATTATTCAGTTTTATTCAAAATTTATTCAGTCTCGTTCGAGTTTAAGAGTTAACCTTGGTCAAATGGAGCCTAAGAGCACCCGGTGGCCTCCGAATTTTTGGGTAAAAACGGATTGTTCGTCTCAATGATTATGTTATTTCATGCATCGGGTAGACCGTTCGAAAGGAGTTTCAGTGCCTTTAGAGGATCATGTAAGGACACAAATTTCCAATTGATTCTTAATGTAGTGTTGTCTCAATTCTGGACAAAAACATTAGAGTCATAGGATAGTGTACGTGAGTATCCTCCAAGCCTATGACAAGTTTGAGTTGAAGACATATCGGCCTAGTTCTACGAGTTCACATCATTACCAAGTTTCAAGTGCCCACGTCATCAACATAAGGATTACATAGTCTCCAAAAGGTATGAATGCATTTTATATATATAGGGAGTCTTGGAAGAATTTTTATTGGGTGTAAATATTATTTAAAATGAATTTTATTTTCAGAAAGTTATTTTAGGACTTTGAATAAAAAAATTCTGGACTTAAAAATGAAATATCTATATTCTAACATTTCGTTCGAAATTATCGTACGAACGAGAATGTCGTTCGAACGAGTTTTGCAAACGAGTTTCCCTCTTGAGCACTGACATATCGTTAGAAGTGTCATTCGAACGAAAAAGTCATTCGAACGAGATTTCTAGCAGGAACAGTTTTTGGCATTTTCCCACTACTTTGTCCCCACTTTCTTTTGACATAATTTAACCACTTCGGGACCATATTTTTTCTAAGACTTTTCACTTAATTTTGAGAGCTTTAGAGAGAGAAAATTAATGTTTAGAAAAGTTCCTTTTATGTGTTTAATTTAGATGGCCTAAATTCTTCCAAAACACAAAAGTATACAACCATTTGTTTTAGTTTAAGATTCCACGTTCTCTATCTCTATATATATCTTGCTTGGAGTTTGTTTGGCATCGGGTTCTACTTTACCATTGGAAGAGTTGTTTGTGTTTACTTTTACATCACTAAAAGAAGAAGAATTGTTTGTTGATGCGGCATTCCGACTAGGAGAAAGGCTTCGTGTGCGGGTTGACGGTTGTCCAAAAGTTTTATTAGAGGATTCCAAGGTTCCGGTGGAGTTCGGGATTGTCGACTAAGAAGAAGTTGGTACAAGAATACCCGTTAGGGTCTTGAAGGAGTCGAGTCGAGTTGTGTAAGTCATATGTCTTGTATTTGTAAAATTTCGTACTTTGTGGACTTAAGGCTAGGGTCGTCCGAGGTTTTTTTAGTTTTGATTTTCCTCGTACATCATCGTGTAGTAGTTTGTTTATTTTATCTTTTACAAAATTCACCTTATATGCATGCTTAGGTAAAAAGATAAAATTTAGTTTAAATCACTACTTTAGTCTCAATTGGTGCTAGATTAAAATTTGAGTAAAAGCTAATTTAATTCAAGTCATTAACTTTTAATTTGGTAAAATTTCGTTTGGCCAAATTTGCTAAAATGAGTCATTTTTATTAGGCAAATTTTAAGGATTTGGGTTAAATTATTTTTTGTCTAAAAGTTAAATATTCACAAGTTTGTTTTTAAGTGCAATTTTAATTTTGAGAAAATTAAAATTTGGTTTAGTTGTATTTTTAATTTTTGAAGAAATTTAACTTTTGCATAATTAAAATTTGTAGGATGTATTTAGTTGAAACATCCTATTCTGCACTTAAAGGAAATTCACAATTTAATTTGAAAAGAAAATTTTAAAATTTGGAATCTACATTTCCAATAAATGGTATCAAAGTCGGAGCGATAATTTACTTCGTTAAGGTCCTTTTAAAAATTTTGCTTAAAAATGGAATTTTTCCCATTTTCAAAATTTCCTGTTTTCGATGGTTCTAATTACGCATATTGGAAAGCTTTTACGCGTTCGGCACTAAAGTTCATAGACAAGAAACTTTGGTTGTCCGTTGTAAATGGGTGGTCTCCACCTACTTGCTTAATAGAAAATGTACGTGTACCCAAACTCGTCGAGCGTTGGAGTGAGAATGAACTTAAGTTAGATAATTTAAATACCCGAGGTTTAAATGCCATGCTTAGCGCGATCACACCAGATGAATTCCGACGTATCATGACTAGTGAAACCGCTAAGGAAACTTGGGATATTTTTCAACTCACCCACGAGGGTACTAGTGTCGTTAAGGCTTCAAAACCCCAAAACCTCACCACTCAATTTGAAACCATTAAAATGCACGAAAAAGAAAAAATTGATGAATTTTATGCTAGACTTTTCGATATAGTAAATTTATCATTTAATTTGGGAGAGAAAATACCCGACGAGCAAGTGGTAAACAAAATTTTAAAGTCCCTTCCCTATAGATTTTTTCCTAAAGTGATCGTGTTAAATTCTTTACCAACTTTAGCCTCTACGAAACTAGAAGAACTCGTAGGTGATTTACAAACCTATGAACTATACATGTTTCCCTCCAAAAATGAAAAGAAAATCGATAAGGGCGTTGCTTTGAAAGCCCAAAAGGAGGTAAAGGAAGTTTTGGATGATGAGAGTGACATCGATTTCGATGAGTTGGCTATGTTCGATAGAAAATTTAAAAAATTTATTAAAGATAATATTAAAAAGGATTTTAATAAATTTGATAAATCAAAGTATGACAAAGCCAAAAAATTCCTTAAAAAGCATAATGAAGAACTTAATAGAAATGAGTCGAATAGATGTTATGGTTGTGAAGGGTATGTCCATAGGGCTTTTGAGTGCCCCACTAAACTAAGGAGAGAAGGAAAACAACCAATTTCTTATAATGCCACCCTTAGTGATGATAGTGAAAAGGAAGACGGACCCGATTCCCCCACTGAATGCAACTTTGTCGCGTTCATGGCAAGTCATGTGAGTGGTAGTGAGAAATCGTCCGACGATGACATCTCAAATCATAACACTTTCGAAGCCTTTGTTTGCGAATCCCAAAAAGATGATGGTAGTGAGAGTGGAGAAGAGACAGAGAATGAAAGTGATGATGAGGTGGAAGAGCGTGAACTTCAAATTGCGTTTAGAGAATTGTATGATAAATCTATTAAATTAAAAAGAGCAAATTTGAAGTTAGAAACGAGTTTAAGAGAGCGTGCCAAGGTTGTTTTTGAAAGTGCGATAGTTGATGACCTTAGGACACGAGAGAGAGCTCTTAGAGAGAAACTTGAATATATAGAAGGTGAGAGAGATAGCCTTAAGGGTTTAATGGAGTCAATGAAAAAGGAGCTTCTCGTGTTTGAAGAGAGAAATGTTTTATTAGAGTCTAAAATTTTAGAATTAGAAGAAAAACTAAAAGACTTTAGTAAAGTCAAATTTGATTTAGAGTGTAGGTCCGCTAAATTAGATAAAATTTTAGGAACCGTCCAAGTAAAAAATGACACTTGTGATTTAGGCTTCGATACTTGTAATGATTCAACTCATAAAGTCGAAACCAATATTTTAAGAGAATCTTCTAGGAACAAAGTTATAGATCATTCCTTAGATAAGTCTTTTCGCCGAGTCTTTATGTGCTCACATTGTGGTCGAAAAGGTCATCTTAGGAAGTTATGTTTTGATCTTAAACGAGGTCCTAAATAATCCCAAAGTAAGGCAATCGAGATAGCCAAGATTCCTATATCCCGAGATAGTCATTCTTCATTAGTTTGGGTTAGGAGATCCTACTTGGTAGCTTTACAAAATAGGGTTTTTTATTCTCATATACTTTCACACGATACCTCCCTTGCTAAATCTAAGGGTTGAATGTGTTAGTTGTTTGCATACTCTAGTTGTTGATCTTTATATCATATATCCTTGCTAGTGGTATGCATGTTTATCATTTTCTAGTCATTGCTTTATCTCATATCTCATGCTAAAATTATGATTTTTGTTTATCTTTTGTATTATAGTTCTTTCATTCTAGTTTGCATTAAATGAAAAAAATACAAAAAGATTTTAGTTTATCATTTGTGTTTTATCTTATGAGTTATTTAAGCTTAATGAAAAATTCAAATGATTTTTGTTTGTCTTTTGTGTACATATTTTTGTGTTTGGTTAAAAACTTTTCAAAAACTCAAAAAGATTTTATTTTTGTGTATATTTTTAGTTTGACACACATTTGTGGCATATGTGTGTGTTTGAATCCTTTATATCGCTACTATGTGGCTATAACTTTCGGTTAAAATTTTAATCCTTTAAATGTTCTTTATCATGCTTACATGGAGTAGTTTAAGTTTGACTTGCTTAATGGATTCACTTTATATGCCTTTTCACACACGTGCACGAGCTGTTTTGAAATTTAGCTTCACGTGTATATTTGAGATTTGTGAGGTGTTCTCCTACCAATTTAGTCATCTACATATTATGTGACCTAGGAGGACTAGTGCATGTTAAAATCCGTTGCACGTGAGATTTGTGTAATAAAACTATATATATATATATATATATATATATATATATATATATATATATATATATGTGTGTGTGTGTGTGTGTGTGTGTGTGCACGGGGAAGGGCTCCGAAAGGAAAAATCATCATTTACGAGTAAGCCACCGTTTGCTATGGACTTAAATAAATTCGTGGTCCAAAGGACGAAAAGAATATGACATTAAAAGAAAATATTTAGCCAAGGCCTATATTTTTTTAGTTTGATATAGAATATGCTTATTTTGAGGGAGTTTGGATGGTATATCAGCGGTTTGCACAATGTCCATTTATCCTAGTTGCGCTTTCAATTTCATGACTCTATTGGTTTGTAGAATCATCACATGCTAGGCTTGTATGCATTGTGTTGGTTTGTTCATATAGTTCAATTTATATTATCACATAAGGATAAATTTTAGTTTATAAAGTTTTGTAGTCAAATAAGAACTCCGTGAACATGTTTAAGTGATTGGGTTTTAATTCTTTTATATCTAGTTCTCACCTCTTCAGTTTCGTTTCCATATGACACATCTATGCCATAAGAGTGTGAAAAACTTCTAGTATTGTATTTTATGTCATTTGTGCGTTTATGTCTATATATGTGTGCTTGATTATATTTGGTATCTAATATGTATACATATATATAATATTTTATTTATATCCGTCTTTGCCATGTTACCTAGTCCATTTATGCTTTTACTTCATAATTAGTATCTATCTAGTTGTGAATTTTGTTTGATATCACATGCTTGTATCTTATTTTTTGAATTGGTATCATTTTTATCGTATCATAGTTGGTATCCAATAATACCTGTATGGATTAGTCAATTTTTTGTTGCCTGTATGCCTAAATGATCCTATCTCTTTATGCACCATCATGTTTTTACTTGTATTCCCATATTTAGGGGAAGAAATGGTATTTAGTTATTTTGGGGGAGATATGAGAAATTAATTAATTCATAATCCTTTGTCCATTACTGAACAAAAAGGGGGAGAATGATAGGGGGAGAAATGGTATATAATCCTATTGTAACCCTATCTTAGTTTAGGTGATCTATCTTAGGGGGAGAGCACTATCATCTTAGGTTGATCACAATTGATAAAAGGGAAAAATTAATTTAGGGGGAGTATTTATTTAAACTGCATTTAATATTTGTATATTTTTCAAGCATTAAATGTGTTGCTTAAGTGTGCAGGATTTTTTATAGCGGCATCTATTTAAAGCGTCAAAGCATTCTAAAGTGGTTTTTTTATTCAAGCTTGTATTTTTTATTTTGGGTGGGATTATTTTTTAGTCCAGTTGAGCTTGACGGCCCTTTAGGATTTTGTTTTGGTTTTTGTCCCGGAATAGCCAAAGGGGGAGATTTGTAAGGATACAAATTTCCAATTGAGTCTTAATGTAACATTGGCTCTATTCCGGACAAAAATATTTGGGTCATAGGATAGTGTACATGAGTATCCTTTAAGCCTATGACGAGTTTGAGTTGAAGGCTTATCGGCCTAGTTCAACGAGTTCACATCATTGTCGAGTTTCAAGTGCCCACGTCATCAACATAAGGATTCCATAGTCTCCAAAAGGTATGGATGCATTATATATATATATAGGGAGACTTTGAAGAATTTTTATTAGGTGTAAATTTTATTTAAAACGAATTTTATTTTCAGAAAGTTATTATAGAACTTTGAATAAAAAGTTTTTGGGCTTAAAAATGAAATATCTATATTCTGACATTTCGTTAGAGAATGTCCTTTGAACGAGAATGTCCTTCGAATGAGTTTTGCTAACGAGTTTCCCTCTTGAACACTGACATATCGTTAGAAGGGTCGTTCGAACGAGATTTATGGCGGGAACAGTTTTTGGCATTTTCCCACTACTTTGTCCCCACTTCGTTTATTACATAATTTAACCACTTCGGGACCAGATTTTTTCTAAGACTTTTCACCTAATGTTGAGGGCTTTAGAGAAATAAAATTGATGTTTAGAAAAGTCCCTTTTGTGTATTTAATTTAGATAGCCAAAATTCTTCCGAAACACAAAAGTATACACCCATTTGTTTTAGTTTAAGATTTCAAGTTCTTGATCTATATATATATATATCTTGCTTGGAGTTTTTTTGGCACCGGGTTTTATTCTACCATTTGAAGAGCTGTTTGGGTTTACTTCTACATCCCTTAAATAATAAGACTTGTTTATTGTTGTGGCATTCCCACTCGGAGAAAGGCTTCGAGTGCGGGTTGACGGTTGTCCAAAAGCTTCATTAAAGGAGTCCAAGGTTCCGGTGGAGTCCGGGATTGTCGACTAAGCAGAGGTTGGTATAAGAAGACACGTTAGGGGATTGAAGGAGTCGAGCCGAGTTATGTAAGTCATCTATCTTGTATTTGTAAAATTTCGTACTTAGTGGACTTAAGGCTAGGGCCGTCCGAGGTTTTTTTAGTTTTGGTTTCCCTCGTACATCATCGTGTAGCAGTTTGTTTATTTTATCTTTTACCAAATTCACCTTAGATGCATGCTTAGGTAAAAAGATAAAATTTAGTTTAAATCACTACTTTAGTTTCAATTGGTATTAGATTAAATTTGGGTAAAAGCTAATTTAATTCAAGTCATTAACTTTTAATTTGGTAAAATTTCGTTTGGCCAAATTTGCTAAAATGAGAAATTTTTATTAGGCAAATTTTTAGGATTTGGGTTAAATTATTCTTTGTCTAAAAGTTAAATATTCACAAGTTTGTTTTTAAGTGAAATTTTAATTTTGAGAAAATTAAAATTCGGTTTAGTTGTATTTTTAATTTGTGAAGAAATTTAACTTTTGCATAATTAAAATTTGTAGGATGTATTTAGTTGAAACATCCTATTCTGCACTTAAAGGAAATTCACAATTTAATTTGAAAAGAAAATTTTAAAACTTTAGAATCTACATTTCCAATAAGTGGTATCAGTGCCGGAGCGATAATTTATTTCGTTAAGGTCCTTTTAAAAATTTTGCTTAAAAATGGAATTTTCCCAATTTTCAAAATTTTCTGTTTTCGATGGTTTTAATTACGCATATTAGAAAGCTTGTATGCGTTCGGCACTAAAGTTCATAGACAAGAAACTTTGGTTGTCCATTGTAAATTGGTGGTCTCCACCTATTTGCTTAATATAAAATGTACGTGAACCCAAACCCGTCGAGCATTGGAGTGAGAATGAACTGAAGTTAGATAATTTCAATACCCGAGGTTTATAGGTCATGCATAGCGCGGTCATACCCTATGAATTCCGACGTATCATGACGTGTGAAATCGCTAAGTAAACTTGGGATATTTTTCAACTCACCCACGAGGGTACTAGTGTCGTTAAGGCTTCAAAACTCCAAAACCTCACCACTCAATTTGAAACCATTAAAATGCACGAAAAAAAAATTGATGAATTTTATGCTAGACTTTTCGATATAGTAAATGTATTATTAATTTGGGAGTGAAAATACCCGACGACCGAGTGGTAAAGAAAATTTTAAAGTCCCTTCCCTATAGATTTTTTCCTAAAGTGACCGTGTTAAATTCTTTACCAACTTTAGCCTCTACGAAACTAGAAGAACTCGTAGGTGATTTACAAACCTATGAACTATACATGTTTCCCTCCAAAAATGAAAAGAAAATTGATAAGGGCGTTGCTTTGAAAGCCCAAAAGGAGGTAAAGGAAGTTTCGGATGATGAGAGTGACATCGATTTCAATGAGATGGCTATGTTCGATAGAAAATTTAAAAAAATTATTAAAGATAATATTAAAAAGGATTTTAAGAAATTTGATAAATCAAAGTATGACAAAGCCAAAAAATTCCCTAAAAAGCATAATGAAGAACTTAATAGGGAAGAGTCTAATAGATGTTATGGTTGTGAAGGGTATGTCCATAGGGCTTTTGAGTGCCCCACTAAACTAAGTAGAGAAGGAAAATAACCAATTTCTTATAATGCCACCCTTAGTGATGATAGTGAAAAGGAAGAGGGACCCGATTCCCCCACTGAATGCAACTTTACCGCGTTCATGGAAAGTCATGTGAGTGGTAGTGAGAAATTATCCGACGATGACATCTCAAATCATGACACTTTCGAGGCCTTTGTTTGGGAATCCCAAAAAGATGATGGTAGTGAGAGTGGAGAAGAGACAGAGAATGAAAGTGATGATGAGGTTGAAGAGAGTGAACTTCAAATTGCATTTTGAGAAATATATGATAAATCTATTAAATTAAAAAGAGCAAATTTGAAGTTAGAAACGAGTTTAAGAGAGCGTGCCAAGGTTTTTGTTGAGAGTGCGATAGTTGATGACCTTAGGACACGAGAGAGAGCTCTTAGAGAGAAACATGAATATATAGAAGGCGAGAGAGATAGCCTTAAGGGTTTAATGGAGTCAATGAAAAAGGAGCTTCGCGTGTTTGAAGAGAGAAATGTTTTATTAGAGTCTAAAATTTTAGAATTAAAAGAAAAACTAAAAGACTCTAGTAAAGTCAAATTTGATTTGGAGTGTAGGTCCGCTAAATTAGATAAAATTTTAGGAACCGTCCAAGTAAAAAATGACACTTGTGATTTAGGCTTCGATACTTGTAATGATTCAACTCATAAAGTCGAAACCAATATTTTAAGAGAATCTTCTAGGAACAAAGTTATAGGTCATTCCTTAGATAAGTCTTTTCGTCGAGTCTTTATGTGCTCACATTGTGGTCGAAAAGGTCATCTTAGGAAGTTATGTTTTGATCTTAAACGAGGTCCTAAAAAATCCCGAAGTAAGGCAATCGAGATAGCCAAGATTCTTATATCCCGAGATAGTCATTCTTCATTAGTTTGGGTTAGGAGATCCTACTTGGTAGCTTTACAAAATAGGGTTTTTTATTCTCATATACTTTCACACGATACCTCCCTTGTTAAATCTAAGGGTTGAATGTGTTAGTTGTTTGCATACTCTAGTTGTTGATCTTTATATCATATATTCTTGCTAGTGGTATGCATGTTTATCATTTTCTAGTCATTGCTTTATCTCATATCTCATGCTAGAATTATGATTTTTGTTTATCTTTTGTATTATAGTTCTTTCATTCTAGTTTGCATTAAATGAAAAAAATACAAAAAGATTTTAGTTTATCATTTGTGTTTTATCTTATGAGTTATTTAAGCTTAATGAAAAATTCAAATGATTTTTGTTTGTCTTTTGAGTACATATTTTTGTGTTTGGTTAATTCAAAACTCAAAAAGATTTTATTTTTGTGTGTATTTTTAGTTTGACACACATTTTGTGGCATATGTGTGTGTTTGAATCCTTCGTATCGCTACTATGTGGCTAGAACTTTTGGTTAAAATTTTAATCCTTAAAATGTTCTTTATCATGCTTACATGGAGTAGTTTAAGTTTGACTTGCTTAATGTATTCACTTTATATGCCTTTTCACACACATGCACGAGCTCTTTTGAAATTTAGCTTCACGTGTATCTTTGAGATTTGTGAGGTGTTCTCCTACCAATTTAGTCATCTACATATTATGTGACCTAGGAGGACTAGTGCATGTTAAAATCCGTTGCACGTGATATTTGTGTAATAAAATTGATATATATATATATATATATATGTGTGTGTGTGTGTGTGTGTGTGTGTGTGTGTGTGTGTGTGCACATGGGGAAGGGCTCCGAAAGGAAAAATCATCCTTTGCGAGTAAGCCACCATTTTCTATGGACTTAAATAAATTCGTGGTCCAAAGGACAAAAAGAGTATGACATTAAAAGAAAATATTTAGCCAAGGCCTATATTTTTTTAGTTTGATATAGTCATTCAAAAAAATAATATGCTTATTTTGAGGGAGTTTGGATGGTATATCAACGGTTTGCACAATGTCCATTTATTCTAGTTGCACTTTCATTGTCATGACTCTATTGGTTTGTAGAATCATCACATGCTAGGCTTGTATACATTGTGTTTGTTTGTTCATAGAGTTCAATTTATATTGTCACGTAAGGATAAATTTTTGTTTATAAAGTTTTGTAATCAAATAAGAAATCCGTGAACATGTTTAAGTGATTGGGTTTTAATTCTTTTATATCTAGTTCTCACCTCTTCAGTTTCGTTTCCATATGACACATTTATGCCATAATAGTGTGGAAAACTTCTAGTATTGTATTTTGTGTCATTTGTGTGTTTATATCTAAATATGTGTGCTTGAGTATATTTAGTATCTAATATGTATTCATATATATGATATTTTATTTGTATCCGTCTTTGCCATGTTACCTAGTCCATTTATGCTTTTACTTCATAATTAGTATCTATCTAGTTGCGAATTTTGTTTGATATCACATGCTTTGTATCTTATTTTTTGAATTGGTATCATTTTTATCGTATCATAGTTGGTATCCAATAATACCTGTATGGATTAGTCAATTTTTTGTTGCCTATATGCCTAAATGATCCTATCTCTTTATGCACCATTATGTTTTTACTTGTATTCCCATATTTAGGGGAAGAAATGGTATTTAGTTATTTTGGGGGAGATATGAGAAATTAATTAATTCGTAATCCTTTATCTATTCCTGAACAAAAAGGGAGAGAATGATAGGGGGGAAATGGTATATAATCCTATTGTAATCGTATCTTAGTTTAGGAGATCTATCTTAGGGGGAGAGCACTATCATCTTAGGTTGATCACAATTGATAAAAGGGGAAAATTAATTTAGGGGGAGTATTTATTTAAACTGCATTTAATATTTTGACTTTTTTAAGCGTTAAATGTGTTGCTTAAGTGTGCAGGATTTTTTATAGCGGCATCTATTTAAAGCGGCAAAGCATTCTAAAGTGGTTTTTTGATTCAAGCTTGTATTTTTTATTTTGGGTGGGATTATTTTTTAGTCCAGTTGAGCTTGACGGCCCTTTAGGATTTTGTTTTGGTTTTTGTCCCGGAATAGCCAAAGAGGGAGATTTGTTAGGACACAATTTTCTTATTGAGTCTTAATGTAATATTGGCTCTATTTCAGACAAAAATATTTGAGTCATAGGATAGTGTACATGAGTATCCTCTAAGCCTATGACAAGTTCGAGTTGAAGACTTATCGGCCTAGTTCAACGAGTTCACATCATTGTCGAGTTTCAAGTGCCCACGTCATCGACATAAGGATTCCATAGTCTCCAAAAGGTATGGATGCATTATATATATATATAGGGAGACTTTGAAGAATTTTTATTGGGTGTAAATTTTATTTAAAACGAATTTTATTTACAGAAAGTTATTTTAGGACTTTGAATAAAAAGTTTTTAGGCTTAAAAATGAAATATCTATATTCTGACATTTCGTTAGAGAATGTCCTTCGAACGATAATGTCGTTCGAATGAGTTTTGCCAACGAGTTTCCCTTTTGAGCACTGACATATCGTTAGAAGGGTCGTTCGAACGAGATTTCTGGCGGGAACAGTTTTTGGCATTTTCCCACTACTTTGTCCCCACTTTGTTTATTACATAATTTAACCACTTCGGGACCATATTTTTTCTAAGACTTTTCACCTGATTTTGAGGGCTTTAGAGAAAGAAAATTAATGTTTAGAAAAGTCCCTTTTGTGTGTTTAATTTAGATGGCCTAAATTCTTCCAAAACACAAAAGTATACACCCATTTGTTTTAGTTCACGATTTCAAGTTCTTGATCTCTCTCTCTCTCTCTCTATATATATATATATATATATATATATCTTGCTTAGAGTTTTTTTGGCACTGGGTTCTACTCTACCATTTGAAGAGTTGTTTGGGTTTACTTCTACATCCCTTAAATAAGAATACTTGTTTATTGTTGTGGCATTCCCACTCGGAGAAAGGCTTCGAGTGCGGGTTGACGGTTGTCCAAAATCTTCATTAAAGGAGTCCAAGGTTCCGGTGGAGTCCGGGATTGTCGACTAAGCAGAGGTTGGTATAAGAAGACACGTTAGGGGCTTAAAGGAATCGATTCGAGTTATGTAAGTCATCTATCTTGTATTTGTAAAATTACGTACTTAGTGGACTTAAGGCTAGGGTCGTCCGAGATTTTTTCCGTTTCGAATTTTTTTCGTACATCGCCGTGTAGTGGTTTGTTTATTTTATCTTTTGCAAAATTCACCTTAGATTCATGCTTAGGTAAAAAGATAAATTTTGGTTTAAATCACTACTTTAGTTTCAATTGGTGATAAATTAAAATTTTGGTAAAAGTTAATTTAATTCCAGTCATTATCATTTAATTTGGCAAAATTTAGTTTGTCCTAATTTGCTAAAATGAATAATTTTTGTTAGGCAAATTTTTAGGACTTGGGTTAAATTATTTCTGGTCTAAAATTTAAATATTCACAAGTTTGTTTTTAAGTGCAATTTTAATTTTGTGAAAATTAAAATTTGGTTTGGTTGTATTTTTAATTTGTGAAGACATTTAATTTTTGGATAATTAAAATTTGTAGGTTGTATTTAGTTGAACCATCATATTTCGCACTTAAAGGAAATCCACAATTTAATTTGAAAAGCAAATTTAAAAATTGGGGGTTTACGTTTCCAATATATCCAAAGATATTTTTCTCTGACGATGAATCTAACTGGGATCAAATCGGGGCCCGGAAGCGCCCGGTAGCCTCCAAAATATTTTTGGTAGTAAAATGGTTCGTTCGTCTGAATCGTTATACCGATTCATGCACGGGGAAAACCATTGGAAAAGGTATTTAGATCCTTTCGAAGATTCAATGATCTTTCACTCTGACGATAGAGTTGATCGGAGTCAAATGGGGCCCGGTAACACTCGATGGCCTCTAGATCGGTACTTGGTGCATGACCTCGAGTTTGTAGTGAATTGGGGAGGTGCTAGGGACTTAAGGAGAGACTTTGGGGGTCCTAGAATGTGGTGTTCAAAGATACCTTGACGGATGAGCTTGGAACAAGTGAAAGTCGTGAAATAGACACCACCTGATGTTTAGGAAAGAGGTCAATTATACGGACCTAAGGGACGAGGATGACCGATTCAGAGGGTCAAGGCCAATTTTGAGGACTTAAGGTAATATTAGGGATGGCCGATTCTTCGGACTGAGGTTGATTCTAAGGACTTAGGGTGGGGAGCGACCAATTATAAAGGCCGAATTCAATTCTGAGGGCTTTGGGTAGGGAGCGACCAATTTTGAGGGTCGAAGCCAATTATGAGTGAGGTTAATTCTGAGGACCTTAAAGTGGGGCGATTAATTCTGCAGGTCAGAGCCAATTTGAGGGCTTAAGTAGAGGCGACCAATTCTGAGGGTCGAGGTCAATTCTGAGGACCTTAAGTAGGGGCGACCAATTCTGAGGACCTTAAGTAGAAGTGACCAATTTTGAGGATCGAAACCAATTTTTAGGGCTTTAAGTAGGAGATCGATCAATTCTGTGGGTCAGGTCAATTCTAAGGACCTTAAGTAGAGATGGCTAATTCTGTGGGTCGAAGCCAATTATGAGGGCTTTAAGTAGGGGCGACTATTTCTGAGGGTCAACGTCAATTTTGAGGACCTTAAGTAGAAGCGACCAATTCTGACGGTCGAAGCCAATTCTGAGGGGGGAGGTCAATTTCGAGGACCTTAAGTTGGAGAGCGGCCAATTCCAAGGTTAATTCTTCTGAGGACCTTAAGTTGAAGCAATCAATTCTGAGGGCCGACGCCAATTCTGAGGGCTTTAAGTAGGGGTGACCAATTCTGAGGGTCGAGGTCAATTCTGAGGACCTTAAGTAGAAGTGACCAATTCTAAGGGCTTTAAGTAAGAAAGTAACCAATTCTGAGGGTCGAGGTCAATTCTGACGACCTTAAGTGGAGATAACTAATTATGCGGATCGAAGCCAATTCAGAGGGCTTTAATTAGGAGTGACCAATTCTGAGGGTCGAGGTTAATTCTGAGGACCTTAAGTAGAGATGACTAATTATGCGGGTCAAAGCCAATTTTGAGGGCATTAAGTAGGAAAGTGACTAATTCTGAGGGTCGAGGTCAATTTTGAGGACCTTAACTAGAGATGACCAATTCTTAGGGTCGAGGTCAATTCTGAGGACCTTAAGTAGAGACGACCAATTTTACGGCTCGAAGCCAATTCTGATGGATTAATTAGAGGCAACCAATTCTGAGGGTCGAGGTCAATTCTTAGGACCTTAAGTAGAGACGACCAATTATACGGGCCGAAGACGATTCTAAATGCTTAATTTTATAGAGTGGGGGATTTTTGAGACTCTACTCGGGAAAGAATATTAATTCGAGTATTGATATAGCCCTGTTGGAGAATTTTCTTTGATTTCTTTTGTGTCCCTTGAAGACATTACTGGGGAGATATCCAATTGGATTTGGGAATTCCATTAGGGAAATAATTTTGGGAGAAAATGGAGTTTTAATTTAGTTAGGAATTTGAGAGTCTTACAAAAAATGTTTTTCTTGGTGAAAAAAGTTCTAAAATTCATTGGTAATTTTAGGAAATTTCAGGGGATTTTTTTGGGTTTTTTGACATTTTTGGGGAATTTTTGTACAAAATTTTAGGGAGGTGCCATACATTAGGGTGCATAGGGTGCCAAACGGCCGTGGCACGGTCTTTTGGACCACCTCGAGCAGGTGAAGGGACAGTATCAATCGGTATATAGCTTGGGACTGTCGTTCGGAATAACCCTTAGCCTCCTATAAAAAGGGGCGAGATTTCTTCCTTTTTCACATCTTTCAGATCTTCTGTCTTATGCCTTTCCTTTCTGAGAACTGTTCCAGTGTTCTTCTCTCTTCCAAGACTGAGAAATGGCAGATTTGTTAAGTAGTGCGATCCACATAGCGTGGTTGAGTGTTGACGAGTCGGCGCCTTTGGAGTGGCAGGCAAAGGTCCCCCTAGTGCTGGGTAATGAGAATGTCGTTGACTCATTTGAGCCGATTGCAGACGAGCGGACTCTTCTGTGTGAGCCTGTGCACTATTGATCGTCTATGGTAGTGAACCCTAGTGGTTATGTAAGTGTTGATAACCTTTGGTATTTCCTTTTTTCCTTCATGTAATAGCGTGGTTGAGTGTTGACGAGTCGGCGCCTTTGGAGTGGCAGGCCAAGGTCCCCCTAATGCTGGGTAATGAGAATGTCGTTGACTCATTTTAGTCGATTGCAGACGAGCGGACTCTTCTGTGTGAGCCTGTGCACTATTGATCGTCTATGGCAGTGAACCCTAGTGGTTATGTAAGTGTTGATAACCTTTGGTATTTCCTTTTTTTCCTTCATGTATTTCCTTATTTTTTCTGAATTTTGACAAGGGTTTTTCCTTTTGCTTCGGCAGACTGATATATCTACGTCGATCCTGCATTCCCGGGGGATGATAAGGTTCAAGGATGTCTGAGAGCACCTTCCTTCGGTGGTGCATTGGGTGGTTCCGTCAGCTAGTTTGGCCAATTTGGCATCTGCATTGGATGAGACGCCTCATTCGACGGTTGTCTTTAGTGCCTTGAGAGAAGTGGTGGGATACTACCCACACCATGCATTTATGTTTTGGGGAGATGACAGTGACTCCCATTGTTGTAGAACAGCTGATGGGGCTAGACTGTAAGGGGGCTCAGATAAAGGTGGATCGCACATTGAAGGTGATGCCAGCGGCGGTGGAGGGTGATGTTAGGCGGATAGTCTTAGGGGACTCCATTCGTCTCTCTCTTATGAAGTTTTATTGAGTTGGTGGATCGATGATACTCACGGGCTACAGGTGTGGCAGATGGATCGTTTATTTATTCTTTTATTGTCGGGAGGGTTTTTGGTGGCGGCGGCGTCCACTTGTGGTTTTTACCTTATTTGAGGGTATTTTCGAGTATCCCTCTTTTTAACTGGGGGAGCCTAACTTTGGCGAACCTTAATTCGTCTTTGCAGGATTTTATTCGGTGATGCCAGCAGACCTTTACTGGTGCCACGTATCTCTTATATGTATTTTTTCTTTTTGTACTTTTCTTTTATGCATTTTATTTCTTTTTTGAATATTTGATTGATGTCCCTTGTCCTTTGCAGACGTGGTTCTATGAGGTTATTGGGCTTAATGCCCAATTTATAGTTTGAGGGATGAGTCGATGGAGGACTTATGTCGTATGTACTGATGGCAAAAGTCCAACCGGCAGTCGAGGCAGTCTCTCTCTTTGGTGGTGGTGCGTCAGGTCTTGAATGGACTGACGAGCGATCGGGTAAATTCTTTTTTCCTCTTAAGACCATTTTTCCTCGATGACACTTTTTAAATATTGATTTTATATTGGTTATCTTTCAGGTGACATTCTATCCCTGGGGAACGGCCATCCAGCACACGTAGGTGACCGGAGGGAACGCACAGCTGCGTCTGTTGGCACACGAGTTTCGCTACTCCTAGTATCTGGGGGAGAGAGTAGTTCGACAGGAGGTGGAGGATGAGGTGATGGTGCCACCTGTGAGGCCCCATGGTACATGAGGCGGGAGCGGGAGATGTCGGAGGAGGCGAGGGTGTCGGTGATGGTCCGGGAGCCTTACCCGTCGTATGCCGACACGACGGTGACCTATGATCATCTCAATTTTGTGTCAACCTGGCAGATGTCGCCCAGCATATATGACATTACGCCTCTTCCCCCTGTAGTTTCTGGTCGAGGCACGAGTCAGCCTGTGGGGTTCGCCCACAGTGCGGGTGGTGTCAACATCAGCAGCGGCGGTGGCTACCTCAAAGGTTTTGTTTTTGTGGTTGGCTCCTCCCTCCTATAACATTAGACTGCCCGGGGGAGGATCAATGAGTATGTTGCATCATCCCAATGCGATGGACCAGGAGGTGTTGTGGATGACGGAGGATGTCCTTCAGCTAGAGGTATACCTCTCATTTCTTTGACTTTTGTCCTTTTGATTTCTTTTCTTGCCTCAGATTGACTCATTTACTCTTTTTTATTTTTCTTATAGCACGTTTGAGTGTCAACTACCTGGTTGAGAGACATACGGGACTAGGTGGCATCTTCGATCACTCATATTCGGGAGTCGATCCCAGTTCCTTTATGCTTGGTGCCATCTGCTTTATCTGATGAGGGGTCTGCATCGGGTAGCGGAGGCTCTTTAGCTCATCACTGAGGAAAGAACATACGCCATAGGGATGGGGGTCTTAGAGAGAGAGAGAGAGAGAGAATGTTTTGGGGGTTTCGAGCTTAGTCCCATTGTTTTTATGTTTTTTTCTTTCCAATAAGACAAATGTAATGAAGCAATATGTATGCAATGGAATGGTATTTATTAATTTATTTTTCTTTTAATGACTTAATGCACTTTTTAATTTGTTGTTGAGACCGTAAAAAGGATTATAATAACTTAAAAGGAAATGAATTTATTTTGAGAGAGTATAAGTAAAAATAGGAGGTATTAGCCTGACTTCAAAAATAAAAATAATTTTTGTTGAGTTTTTTTATTTTGAAGAATAAAGAAAAAGGGGAATTTCTAAAAATATGGGATGTCGATCGGCATACTCCTTGTCCTACCTATCGACAGGTCAACCCAGTATAATCACCCCAAGGCTTGATTGCACTTTCTTCATCTACTTGGTCCTTAATGGGGTAAGGTTTCATCCAGATTTTGCAGAGCCTTTGTCTCTAGCCATGTTTTTCAAGTATAAAAAGGGGTAATGATGGAGTGTTTTCTTCACCCATCCACATTTATTTTCTTTTCCATATTTATTGCTTCTTGTCTTATCATTTCCAACATGGCTCTTTCCGAAAGTGTTAAATTCGCCTCTTACCTCAAAAATTTAGAGGCTATGTGTCGTATAATGTAGACTACGACGCTTTCAACATGCGTCAGGTTTTCTTGTGTCACAATCGCCATATTGACTGGAACAGGATGATGGCGGCGGTACAATTTTGGTACCTCAAGGATCATATCTTTCGCTTTGGCTTGAACGAAGTTTATCCGACTTACGAAGAGTTATCTGCTATGCTAGGGGTAAATCCCAGTGTTGTGACGACCATGCCTGAATTCTCTTGATCTACTCGGACACTTTTGGCAAAATTTATCCATATTTCCCCTTCGACGGCTCGGTCATTGGTCACGGGAGGAATGATCTCCTTCTCGACTGTGCTATATTTTATGCTTCTGCGGGACGTTGGTGATGCGTGCTATGCCGGAGTCGTCACCCTTGGCTTAACTTCAAAATTATTATTGGTGACCAGGGAACTAGTGGTGGATCCTCAACTTGCTGCAATCACCGCTTGGATGTCATATCGCCACAACCATATGACGGTGATACTGGTAGAGACCATAAATGGTCTAAATGCTTGGCGAGAAGGTCGTTCTGACTTTTCGAAGGGCAGTCTAGTTATGCTGTTCATGTGGTTGTCTGAGAGATTTTGTTTGTTGGTCCCTCCTGAATATCCTTTGGCAGTTGTGCCAAACTTCTTCACTCGTTACTATATCAGTTTTAGCTCGAATATTGAGAACTGAGAGAACTGGATTGTAGAGCACGTGAATCTATATCTACACTGGTCAGTACCCTAGTGGGGGGAGTTGTAGCCCATTCTAGAACTGGTGGAATACCAGTATGTTCGGTTGGTTGGCCTCCGACAGACCTCTTTCTACTTTCGTTGGCGGCTCCTGGATCAATTTGGATGGGAACAGACCATGCCTTCCCGTGTTTTAGACTTCTTTCATGTGGAAGATATGACATAAGGCATGCGTATGCGGCTAGGCTCTCTGTGGGATAATCGTCGACCGTGGACCCGTCCTTCCCAATCTGTTGGCAGAGTTTAGCATTTTTAGGGGGATTACATGAAGTGGCAATAAAGGAGGGTAATGGCTAAGATATTGGTCAAAGAGACCGGACAGAGGTGGTTTGCCATGTTTGACACCGTGGAGGGAGGTGTTGTGGTTTTCCCTAGGCTAGTCTGGGCTTACCGTTCCATGGAGCGCCTTCTGTATTACATTCAAGCAGGAGAAGTTTGGGGACCCTAAGATGTAGATGATGATGGGGCTGGTTCTTCTGGCAGCTGTGGGTAGGATCTTTGGGGAGTTTTATTTGTGAAGCTTTTGTATGGTGTTTGGTTATGTATCTGGTTGTTTCGGGGAGGTTGTTTTAGGATTAATTTGCTTATTTATTTATTTTTAGGATAGTAAGGTTAGCGGGGGAAGATGTTTGACTCCCTACACCGATATTTGTAATTGTACTTAAATTTCTCATAAATGGAAAAAAAAATTAATTATATCATTGTGCCTCTTGATGAGTTTTTACATTTGAATTATCTATACCAATCGCTAAGGCATACATAATCCTTTTGTTTTTGTAAATGAAAAAAATGAATCGTTGTTCTCGGAAATAAGAAAATAATAGCATTTTATGAAAAAGAAGGGGGTCGTGCACATGTAAAGCGAATGAGCTGCCTATATACCTCTGGGGGTTTTAACAAAAATTTAGTTTCATTTTTTAAAGTAAAAATATTTAAGAGGATCAAGCCCAACGTAATTCTTAGCAGAGGGAAATAAAGAATTTTTTTTTCGAATAGAAGGGAAATGAGAAGAGTCGCAGCGCGTTAAGATTTTGGACAAAGGGTGGAATTTCTTGAGACGGTCCAAGTTGACTAGTCGAGCCATCTCTTCGCCATCGAGGTCAGTGAGCATAGCGGTGCCACCGGATAGGATTTTCTTCACATTGTAAGGGCTACTCCAATTGGGATTGAATTTCCCTTTGGGGTCCCAAATAGGTTCTACGATTTCTTAAAAGGATAAATACCCTTCACGAACACCACGATCCTTGACTCCCTTGTTAAATGAACGTGTTATTCTGCGATGGTACCCTTGTATATGGTATAGAGATTTCAGTATCCTTTTATCCAAGAATGGCAACTCGTTAAGACGGCTCTGATACCAGTCTTCCTCGCTGACTTTGCTCTCAAGCATGACACATAGTGAAGGAATTTTCAGCTCAACGGGTAGGACTACTTCTATGTCATATACCATAAAGTAAGGGGTAACCCCAGTAGATGCTCGAACTGAAGTACGGTATCCCCAGAGGACGTAAGGGATCCGATCAGCCCAATCTCGATAACTCTTAATCATCTTGCTGATGATTGCTTTGAGGTTCTTATTGGTGGCTTCGACTGCAACGTTGGTTTGAGGTTGGTTGGGAGAATATTTATGTCTCTAAGTCCCATACTCGTCGATCAATTCTGTGACTTCTGCCTTGAAATTCAATCCATTGTCTGACACTAGCTCGTGCGGCCCCCATATCGACAAATAATATTTTATCGAATGAACTTGGCCACCTTTTTGGCATTCAGCACTATGTATGACTTGGCTTCGACCATTTTGGTGAAGTAATCAATGGCAACCAAGATGAATTCATGCTCGTTGGAGGTCTTAGGTTTAATTTTCCTTATGATATTGATGCCCTATGTGGAGAATGGCTAGGAAGAAGTCATGTTGTACAATTCTCGCGGAGGCAAGTGCTTGATATTAGAAAACTTTTAGCATTTGAGGCATCTTTGAATATAGGCAGTGCAATCCTGAACCATGGTAGTACAATAGCATCCCTGTCGGATAGTCTTCTTGGCAAGCATATGGCCATTCATGTGGGGTCCGCACTCCCTATGGTGGATTTTCTGCATCATTTCTTCGATGCCAAACCCGTCGATGCAGTGTAAGTGGGTTCCATTGAAGTCTCTCTTGAATAGTGCTCTATCACAGACAATGTACTAGGCAGCCAGTTTGCGAAGGGTTGTTCGGTCTTTCTTGTTAGAACCTTGGGGATACCTACTGTACTTGAGCAGGTTCCAAATATATTAGTACCAGTAATCAACTATATCAGGATCTCTTCTATGATGAGTTCAATGTTGTAGTAGTGGGTTAGTTTAGCTTGCTTTTGGACCAGGAAGGGGGCCATTATTATTCCTTCGAGAATGTCGATCATGGAGGCTAAAGTAGCAAGGGCATCGGCTAAACTGTTCCTTGTTCGGGGCAGGTAGTGGAAGTCAGTATCTTGGAACTAGGAGGCCATCCAACTCTTTTAGGTAGGCGTGGAAGGGTAAGAGTTTCTAATCCTTAACTTTTCATCATCTGAGGACTTGGCCGATGATGAGGGTTGAATCCCCGTAGACATTTAGGCATCGAATTCCTTTTTTGAGAGTGACCTTGAAGCCTACTGTGCATGCCTCGTATTCGGTCATGTTGTTGGTGCAGGGATGGAATGGGAGTATGAGAGTCATCAGGGGCGATTAGGAGAATACCAATGCAATATCCTTTCTTATTGGCAGCACCGTCGAAGAACATTTGCCACCGGAGGTCTTCTTGGAAGGTACAAAGGATATCTTCATTCGGGAACTCAAAAATCCAAATATCGAATTCTTCCATAGGATAGTCAGCGAGGTAATCAGAGATGGCTCTTCTTCTCAAGGCTTTCTGCGTGACATACACAATATCAAATTCGGCTAGTAACATCAACCATCGAGCCATTTGTCTAGACATAATAGGTTTTTTGAGTAGGTATTTGATAGGATCCGTTCGGGATACAAGTCTGATGGGAAAAGCGAGCATGTAATGTTGTAATTTTTGGGTGACCTAGACAAAGGCGACATATGCTTTCTCCAAGGCAGTGTAGTTAAATTTGTACCTGGCCAACTTACAATTGGCGTAACAGATGGCTCTCTTTTTGTGATACTCTTCAAGGTATTGGGCCAACAAAGCCCTAGTTGTGGTGTTTGTTAGGGTCAAGTATAGGAGTAAGGGTAGACCTAGTTGTGGTGACCTGAGTACCGAAGGTCGGGTTATATATTGATTAATTAGATCAAAGGCTTCTCGAATAGCTTTGTTCCAAACGTTAATTGAATCCTTCCGAAGAAGTTTGAATATGGGTTCACAAAGAGAAGTCAACTGACTGATGAATAGGTTGATATACTATAATTTTTTAAGGAATCCTTGGACTTCTTTCTCCATTCGGGTGGTGACCTTTTGAGTATGGCTTTCAATTTAGAGGATTAACTTCTATCCCTTTCTCACTAGCCACGAATCCCAAGAGTTTTCCTTTGGTAACGCCAAAAACACATTTATGTGGGTTAAGTCGCATCTGGTATCACCGTAGTCGCTCGAAGAACTTTCGAAGAGCGAGAATAAGACCTCCCCAAGTTTTAGATTTGATGATCATATCGTCAACATAGAACTCGACTTCTTTGTGTATTAGATCATTTAAGATAGTTATGGCATCCCTCTGGTAGGTAGCCCCTGCATTTTTTAGACCAAACGACAAAATGGTGTAACAGAATATTCCCCAAGGGGTGATGGATGTGGTTTTCTCTTGATGATCCGGGTGCATCTTGTTATGATTGTATCCATTAAAACTGTTAATAAATGACTTAAGAGCGTGACTAGTCATGTTATCCACAATCATGTCGATATTGGGTAGCGAATAATCATCTTCTAGAGAGGCCTTGTTCAAATCTCAGTAATCAACGCACATGCAAACCTTTCCTCCAGATTTCGATACGAGTACAAGATTGGTTATCCATGTGGGATATTCGATCAATCTACTGAAGCCTATATTCAACTGTTTGACCACTCCTTCCTTAACCTTAAGCGACCATTCGGTTAGGAGCTTTCGAAGTTTTTGTTTGACCAGTTTGCATTCTGAGAGCATTAGAGTCCCGTGCTGAGCTATCTCGGGATCAATGTCGAGCATGTCATCGTAGGACCATGCCAAAACGTCCACAAATTCTTTCAATAATTCTTTGAGTTACGCGTGCTCATGTTTATTAAGGCTGGTCCCTATCCTAATCTCGCGAACTTAGCTATTGGAAACGAGATTAATAACAACAGTTTCATCTTCATTAACTTGAACGCAATTATGTTATTTGTTATTAACCTTATTAAGATCAATTAAGAATTGTTCATTTGCAAAATCATCATCATTAAAAGTTTGATTAGAATCAAGACAATTAATGTAAGACACAACAAAATACTCAAAATCTTCATTTATTTAATTGTTAGGAAAAACAGTGTCGAGAACCTCATCGAATGAGGTCTCGATTACATTATCATCAGAAGGTAGTGTCAACAAAGGAAAATGAAATAGGATAAATATTTAGGTTTGGTTGTATTTCAGCAAATGAAACTAGTATAGTATGCCAGTTGAGGAAAGGTGCATCAACAGCTTTGATCAAGAGGGATGGATCCGATGATGTAGCGCTTGAGTGGACCATGCAGAGTATCAACCCAGGTGTTTACAAGTTGAATGAATCCTCAGAGTCACTTCCCTCGAAATCTCCGATAACATTTATAATCTTTGGTTACACATGATTCTGGGAATTTTCGGCCCATGAGTAGCTTTCTTGGAAAATGATTTCCATTCCCGATTTCATCTTCTTCTCCATATGATCATACCACGGTTCGAGAAATCCATAAAAGGGGAAATCTTCACCCTCTTTGATAATCTTCCATTCAAGTAATCTCTTGAGATAGTTTTGGCACTTTTTAGTCTTTTCTTCAATCGAGGTTGTCAGTGCATCTTGAGTTCCTCTGCTGATGGTTGATAATCCAGGCCACAAGGAGGAAAGGCCTTCTTCAACACTATAGGTTATAGTATTCCATGTTGTCGTCTTCCCAGCCCCAGTCCGGGCATGAAGTTCATGTTTTTGAACATATGTATCACATTGACGTTGCCATGAGGTTTGTGCTCTAGATAAACTCTATCTTTAAAATCATCCTCTGCTGGGAGTCGAAACGATTTGACTCGGAAGCCAGACAAAAGCATATAATTTTCCCCATGCTCTATCTGTAATACTATATTACTGGAGCTTTCATTCTCAGTATTATCATCGTCGCCTAAGATGGTCACGAACTGTCAATTGGCGAAGAACTTCAGTTTCTGATGGAGGGAAAAATATACACCCTTGATACTATGGACTATGGTCGTTCGAGCAACAGATTGAAGTAAGTCGGGATGTCGATGACCTTAAATTTAGTAATGGGATTTATAAGGCCATCCACTATTATAAGCTTTATGGAGCCCATTACTTCCCTAGAGTATTATCATGAGCATGCACCGCGACAAAGGTTGGAACAAGGCCACTTACTTTCAGTCCCAAGCAATCGAGGGTTCTCAACGGGCAAACATTAAGAGTTGATCCATTATTGACAAGCAAAAGTGGGATGGTCTTTTCCATGACTTCAACAGAGATGTTGAGTGAATAGTTATGATTTGGTCCAAACTTAGTGATTTCTTCTTCGGAGAATAGCATTCTAGTAGATGTTAGAGATCCAACTAGATTCACTGCTTCTTCTGGCGTGGTGGAAGGAGGGACTGTGGGTCCGATGAGTAGTTTAATCAAGGCATTTCGGTGCAGCTGGGACGATATAAAGAGTCCCCATAGGGTGATATTAGCTTGAGTTTTCTTCAATTGATCAAGGATCTTGCTCTCTTCGAGGGTCATTTCTGGCATAACAAGTTTCTCAACACCTTTTTCCTTATCGGTTGTTGTTGATTGCGGGCTTGGAACCTGGTAATTCCTCCTTGATCTAGTCATATGGTTCACACAAGAGGGGAAAAACATAAACCCCATTTCCTCATCTATCTCGAGTTGTTCGATCGCCTTGTTAATCTCCCCTAGCAGGTCCTCAAACGATATCATTCCACATATACTAACTATTGGGCTAGTCTGATCTAGGATTTTCTTTTCACCTAAACTATCGAATACATCTCCCCATTCGGTGGCAACGGCATCATCCTTCCACGAGAAGTTAATACACTCCACAACCTCAACGACCTCTTCCTATAGATCCTCCCACTCAATGGGGAGATGTAAAAGTGAAGGGACCATGTGCCCATGTAGTTTTAAAGCATCAAGTAGCTCGGACATACTGTAAATTTCATCGGTTTGTCTGAATAAGTTCGCCATGATCTGGACGACATCATCTGAGCTAACTTCATCGGTAGGTACCACCCAACTATCTGACTTTGAGCCCATTTTTGAGCTTTCAAAAATAGCGTACTGAATCTATGGCAGTCAATGGTTATCTTGGAGGACAATTTTATCCCTAACTCTAGAAGTTGGTCCAACGCTACTAATAATTCCATGTCTTTCCCTCCAGAATGGGTACGCACATTAATGCATGCTCTAGTAAGGAGTGACAGAGCCTGATTGGTAAAATAGGTAGGATGTAGGAGAAAATATGGGCAAACTTTGAGGGGTTTAGGGGAATATGTAGGTATGATGGGTGATTTACTGGGTAAAATTTAGGTAGATGGATCAAATTCTGGGTTTTCTTCTAGGAAGACGGCATTTGCATTATTTGAGAGTGGATTGTGGGTAGTGTTTATTTTAGAATTGGCTGGTAGGGCGATGATACCCCCGTCAATCAGAACTTGAATTACATTTTTGAGTTAAAAATATTTATCAGTGGTATGGCCGATACTTTGATGGAAATTGCAATGGGCATCAAGTTTAAACGTTTTAGGAAGTGGGTTTGGTAATGAACGAGGGTCCAATAGCTTGATAAATGGGCTTGGTAAACTTTGGAGAGGGGAACGTGAAGCTCGGTGTATTCTTTTTTTACTGGGTTAGGGAGGCTTTTTGGTGCCCATAAAGTGGAAGGCTGGGAGATGTTATTGATGGTTGAAACTGCGGTATTGGTAGGCTTCTCATACTTTCTGGGAGTGAACTGTCTAGATGCTTTCTTTGGCTCAACATCTATCTTGGCAAGACTTGATTCAATCTCCACTCTTGCTTCCTAAAGGGCTAAAAAATGGGGGCAGTACTTTCCTCCCATCATTTCTCGAACATGGGGTAAGAAGTTCTTTTTTATAATATTCACTTGCTCCTCTTCGCAAGTCCCGTTGATCATGGTGGCCGCTTTGTCTCTCCACCTTGCTATGAAGTTATTGACAGATTCCCCGAGATTCTGTTTGAGAATTTCTAAATCACTCCAGGTAACCTCCAACTCTTCATTATACTTGTACTGTGACATTAATTCACGAGCAACATCCTCTCAACTATGAATCTTGGACTCCTCGAGAGATAAGAACCAAAAAAAGAGCGTTGTCCTTCAAAATCCGTTGGAATATTTGGGCCATTATTTCCTCGGAGGCACCTAGGAGAGTCATGGCTAGGTGTTAACTTTAGAGATGAACAATTGAGTCCCCACTACCCCCGAACTTCTCAATGTTAGGCATCTTGAACTTCTTCGGCAGCCTTACTTTAGGATAGGGAGACATATGGGTATAATCCATGTAGTTACCCTAGATTTGAACTTGGTCAAGATTCTTGGTCAATAACTTAAAGTCTTTCTTGACTTTGTTCAACTCTTTTTCCTTCGAATCAACGGTCACGGGTAGGGTAGCCACTGGCTGGGAAAGATTCGGCGTAGGGAGCTGAGCTGGTGGTGGCCCATTGGCAGGAGGGGCACGTGGAGCGTGCTGATATTCCTCAAGGACCCAAATAAGCTCAGTTATCGGCGAACCCATATCACGAGGGAAGAGGACCTCCGGCTCTTTGAGAATAGGGACCCGGTTTCACTACATCTCATGCACCTTGGTTTGAAGGTTGTCTATCTTGGCAGTGAGTTGGGCTATGACCGTCATCAAATTCGGTTGCACATCCGGTGATTGGTCATTGTTCTCCATGGAAAGAGGGTGAAGGTGGATTTTGGACTCAGAGGAAGTAGCGAGGGAACTAATGGAGTCTCGGGCCGATTCGACAGAAGACCGAAGCCAATAGGGAGCCAAGACAAGGGTAGGGTATGAGATCAACTTGAAAAGGAGAAAGATTCGAATTTATTTTTGAAAGAGAGGAGGAAAGTCTTTTATTATAGGAGAGAAATATTTTTGACATTTTTGGAAAAGATGAGGACAAAATATTTTTGGGTACTTTGATAAAAGAAAGGGGAAAATGTTTTTGACATTTATGATAAAATGAAGGAAAATGATTTCGGTAAAAAAAAGTTTTTGACACTTTTGGTAAAGAAAGAGGAAAAACAAGAGAAGGCTCTCAACATTATTATTATTATTATTATTATTATTATTATTATTATTATTATTATTATTATGTTCTCACTTGCATTAGGTTTACCTAAATGCAGAAAGAAAAGTCAAACGAGACCCGAGCCCGGAAAAAATGGGTTTGAAAAATATGTAAAACACAGTTGGACTTGTTGCCGGGCTCATGGACAGGGTCCCGTTTTAAAAAAATGAAATCTCACGAAATTTTGGGTGGCATGACGACCCATCATTTCGGCAGAGTTTTAGGTGGTAACTGACGAACTAAATATGAGTGCCCTAGATTTGATGCCTATATAAGGGTATGCAGTTATTGGATTAATTGAAAGGGTTTCCCAATTTGGCAAGACTTCCACGATAAACGTCTTGATTTTGAGGAAAATCGGTACGTGTGGACAAGCCATTTGATATAACTAAATGTACGTGAATTGCCTCACTATATACCTCGTGGGGACAGTATGTGTGAGAGCGAATTCGATATACTTGACGTACGTGAACGAGTTCCCAGCTATATACCTCCCGTCGTGACTTCAGTCAAGCGGTATGATGCGGGGGGAACCATTCGATATACGTCGAAGGTACTTGGCCAATGGAAGGTGAGAGTCATATTGCTTTGGGTAACTACGACCTACTGGACTAGGGCCCATCACAAAGTGCCTCCCAAGTTATGGGACAAAAATTGGTCAATATCCATGCTCTTTGGTGATGTAGTGTGTAAAATGCATGGTTCTTTATCAGTGTATTATGGAGAGTATTTTAGCATGATGAGCACTATACTAATAGGGAAGAATGTACAAGTATCATAAAAAGTAAATCTAGCATGGAGCATGAAGATTACACCAAGCATGGATATGTGAGAGTGTGTGATTTGTGAATATCTACAAGTGAGTGTGTGGTAGTGAACCTAAGCATGGATTATCTACATATGGTGTGTAACAAGTGCGAGTGAGCATAGATATATACAAGTGTGATAGGTGGAGGTGTGTGTTAGTGATACCTAAGCATGGATATTCTAAGTTGTATGTGCAACATGTAGATATAAGTGATCCTATGTGTAAGTAGTGCGAAGTGTACATGGAGAATATCTACAAGTGTGTGAGTGAGGAGTGATATAAGCATGAGGTAGATATGTACAAGAAATAATAGAAGAGAAAAAAGAGAATATACAGGTAGGTGTACACATACAGAAGTAGAAATAATAACACCCATGCAAATAGAGTCTAGCCCTCGTAAGAAAAGTCCCTAGCGGAGTCGCCACTGTGGCCATTCCTATCTATCCCTTTCCCGGTGGGGGGGGGGGGGGGGGGATAAGGGGAAAGAAGGTCTTGCGCCCTCATCCTCTAGGAGCGCTTCAACCGTCATCGGTGCGGGGTGAATGTAAAGAAATGGAGTCGCTAGCCTATTTTGCACAAAACAGGCAAAAGAACATGTCGGTGCCTCGAGAGAGCAGCATTAAAGACAAACTGATGCTTCCAGAACCAATAGTTCGAAGGTTTGACGGATAAGTTATGGAATGGGAAAGTGTTAGACACCCATTCCTCCTTTTCGGTCTCTCATGGGCTTGTATTACTATTTTTCTTAAATTCTCCATGACGTGTGTGGACGTATATATATATAAGTGGAGATCGAAAGTGTCTGACTCGTATCAAGGAACAGATAGAGTGAGGTCATCCATAATAATGTTCCTAAAATAATATCTAGAAAATACGATGTATGCGTTTATCGAGGTATTGATCATTATGATGAAACGATAATATATGTTAGATAAAATGCCAACATGGATCACAAATATAATATGAAATAATATATAGATAAAAAGGATGCAAATACAAAAGATGGAAAATTGAGAAATTGGAAAAAATGAAAAATTAGAAAATTGGACTCGAGTCTCGGGTTTTAACCCGAAACGCCTACGTAGCCTATAAAGGCATCAAAGCCCACGTAGTTCTCATGCAGCATAAGGGTGGAGTTTATCCCATAAATTCGAATAGAAATTTATTATGTGTGTGTGTAGAAAATGTATTTTAGTTTGAGAAATTATGGTGGATAATCCCGTTAGAATTTATAGGTGTAAATAGAAAATAAACTATATGCAATATAACTAATAAAGTATAAAGTATTAATGTGTATGAACTAAAGTAAAATCTATATTAAGAATTTATATAACTAATGCAAAGATAAAGAATTTAAAGAGAGAGGGATTTTTTTACCTTCTTTGGAGAATTGAGGCTTGAACTTGATCCTTGATGAGCTCCCTTGAATGTTGGATGTGAGAGAATGAGATTTTTCCAAATTGGGTATGAAAATGATGGGAATGCAAGATGGAAAGGAGTTTCACACAAGAAAATTTCGTTAATTGCAAGAGAAACTTGCTGAGATCACTGATATTGATGGGTATGAGGTGTGTACTGGGAGTGAGGTCATGCCCTCTATTTATAGGGTAGGGGGTGCCGATCGTCGTGGCCCTAGCCCTGCCAATCAGCAGGTAACCCACTCTAGACACACTACCGATATGCAGGGAAATGGACATGCAAATCGGTAGTCTCGTGCAGATTTTTTTGGAAAAATGGTCGTAGAATGAAATTCATAAATCCAAATGCGCACGGGGCATACCGTTAGAAAGTTAATTTAGAGGACCTTCAAGAGTCCTTTGGGTCGCTCCCCGATCCGAGAGTTGACTTTGGGTCAAATGGGGCTCAGAAGCACTCTTTGGTCATTTGGACGAAAGATCGTCGGACGGTAATGGATCGTTCGTCCAAACTGTAAGTCAGAATCACACACGGGATAGACCGTTGGAAAGGTTATGCGAGGTACTTCGACATTCCAAAGTGCTTCGCTCAGTTCAGAGAGTTGACTTTGGCCAAATACAACTCGAAAATGTCTGGTGACCATTCGAAGTAAAACGGCTCGTTCGTCCGTACCATAAGGTTGATTCGCGCAAGGGGCGGACCATTATAAAGGGTCTTTAGTTCCCTTCGAAGATTCATTCAGTCTCGTTCGAGCTAAAGAGTTGACCTTGGTCAAACGGAGCTCAAGAGCGTCCGGTGGCCTCCGGATCAATTTTTAAGGAAAAATAAATCGTTCGTCTGAACGGTTTTGCTATTTCTGCATGAGGTGGACCGTTCGAAAGGGGTTTCATTTCCCTTCGAGGATCCAAAGAGCTTTCTCTCTGACGATGAAGTTAACAGGGGTCAAATTGCGGCCCGGGAGCGCCCAGTGACCTCCAGATCGATTTTCAGTTGTAAAATCGTTCGTTCATCCTAACCGTTATACCGATTAGCACACGGGGCAGAAAGTTGGAAAAGGAATTCAAAGCACTTCAATGAGGTTTAGCTCTGACGACAGAGTTTACCGGAGTCAAATGTGGCACGAGGGCGCCCGATTGGCCTCTAGATCGGTACTCGGAGTATGACATAGGGTTTGTAGTGAATTGGGGAGGTGCTACGGACTTAAGGAGAGACTTAAAGGATCCTAGAATGTGGTGTCTACATGTACATATACATATACTAATCCATCAGTTCGTTTATTTCAAAACGTTACTTGACTTAATTAAATCTCACTAATCTTAAAAAAGGTCCCTTCTTGCCAATTATTACTTGACTTAGCATTATATTCCCAACTTAACACACCTGATTAAATACTTAAAAAAAATACCATTTATTTAGGAAAAACATTCATTTACCGAAAATTTTCATTGACTCACACCCAACCACTTTAATTTTTTTTTTTTTTGTGTGTATATATATGTGCGTGTGTGTGTGTATCTTTTAACATATGCACACTCCGTGTTAGAAAATACTTGTTTTTCTTTTGAAAATCATTCATAACACACACTTGTTTTAATTGTGGGTTAAGAACCATATTGTGTTGCTTGATTACCCATTAACCACTTCACTTGAACCATTAATTCACACTTTACTTGGAAGAAGACATTTTCATATTTCTTGTCCAAAATACCCTTTTCAAAACAGGAACATTTACCAATTTCATTTCACAAATGTTAGCTTTCTTCATTTTCTTAGCACAACCAACTTTCTTATCATTTTTCACTTCTCTCGTTATCTTTTTCTCAAAATTTACCACATAACCGTGTACTTTAATAGGCTCCACACTGTCGACTACACTACCATATGCTCTGGCCAGTGATTTTGGGTCTTCCACCCTAGGGCTCTGGGTCCTTCTTAATTATTCTCAATCACATCTGAGTCCTTTTTTAATGTGTTTAACACTTGGCAAATGTCCACATTATTCCACTTTTACCGATCGAAGCCAAAATCCTGAAAATTATGCCCCATATTTGTGTTACACTTGAAAATCATCATATCTCGCCCTTTACAAATTTAAGTTGATTTTATCCCGGAAATCACTTTATTTTATGACCATTTTGTATAACACCTTTTCCAACACCTTTATTTTATGGAAGCATTCCATTTTAAGTGAAATTAACATTTTAACCATTTGTTTCCAAACTTGTATTTTTCTTCATTTTTACAAGTGTTATTTCCCATAAAATGTGATTAAGTTATACATACCAATTTCTTGGATGTTTTACTCTTTAACACATATTATGAACTTTTGAGCTAACACACTTTTCAAGTTGGAAATCTCTTCATTTTATTGCTTTCTTTGTCAAAGAAATTATTTAGCACTTGAAGACTACTTTATAAGAAAGCACCATTTTTCCTTTATTAATACATGTGTAAGAGGGTAATTTAGATAATATGGAGGCGTAACCCCTGTTTGAGTATGGTAATGATAAGCTAATTTGGCCAAAGCTTTGGATTAATGATAGGACATACAAACACAAACACAATGAAGATAAGACTCTGTTTACACTCATAAATCCCTCGTGTATAACTCAGGAGATAATAATGAACTTTAGAAGTAACTTAACTAGAGGGAGAGAGAAGTAATAACCCTAGATACACCTTGGTAGGCAGGTAGAAACACACCTAACCCTCTCAAGAATCTCTGTCAAGTATTAAAATCTTCCTAATAAGTAAAAATGGTGGGTGGGTAAACCCTCTGGTTTGTAATAACTCCCTCCTCCCTGTTTTCTCTCTACCAATAACTCCTTAAACTCTCAAAGGATCTCATTTACTCAAAGGTGGTTGGGGTCCTTAAATAGCCCCCCACACCGCCCCCGAGGCAAATCAGTCATTAAAGACTATGAAAGACATCCCTCACACTTTATGTCACAACATTAAATGCCTGATGCACTAGTTGTCTCCACGTCATAAACATTAAATACCAAGACATGCCTTTTGCCCAACCACTGTGTGTCAGGGGGCTGTTATCGCAGAGGTGGCTCACCAACTGCCTGACAACCCTAAATACCATGGTGGTTTACTCAAGTGCAAGTCTGACATTGTTTAGCTGGCTAGTGACATCACCTACAGTAGATGTGACATTAAGTAGAGGGTTATTTGGTTCTTTACTCGACGCCCGATGGAACTCCAAGCAACTCCGCCCTAGATTCCACGGCCAGGGTCCCTCGGTGTTTTACCAGGTGTATCTAAGATGGTCAGGACAAGCCCCAACGGTGCCTCACTTCTTAATCCTCCAAACCAAGTCCCTCTAAAGTTCCCATGGTGAGGTCATTCGATGGAGCATGAAAGCTCTCCCAGGCCCTACCAAGCCTGGCCTCTCGCGAGTACCATTTGACCTCACACTAAAACTCATTATTATTATCGTTACATCATTACAACCGTTATAGCTTACAGTCAACATAAACAGAAATACAATATGACTAATACAACAGGCTAAAGTATGAGTTGCCACGCCAAGCTGCCACGCTTGAGCTGCCACGGTTGCTTAATCTCAAACACTATTTCAAATTAGGGAATTATCCCTAATCTCAAGATTACCTTCAAGCCCCTTCTACAACATGTAGTCTTGAAACATATACTTATCACACTTTTACACTATTAACACACTTTAAGGGCTGAAATTTCTATTTTCTTTATTTTATGTTAAAACTAATTAAAACCTTTACTAAACTTGTTCATATGCGCATTGCTAATTATTACAAGTTTATATACATGGGAAGAGGAATTTTAGGTCCAAAAATCCAATAAAATTAGTCTTACACATGATTTATTCAATAAATTTCATAATACTTGCAAAAGAATATTTTCAAGACTAAAGGACATTTTTGTTCTTCAAAACTTGAATAAATGTCTAACTTCATGGAAATTCTATTTTTATAAAAAAAAAATCTATAACTTTGCACATAAATTATCTTTAAAAGATAAATATCATTTTAAAACATTTTATTTCATAAATGTTTGATACCAAGTATTCTTGAAAACATATCATTTTCTCAAAACTTTGAAACCATTTGTAAAACTATTTTACATAAGTCATGAGAAGTGACCACCTAATTATGAAAAGATTATACTTTTATGAACTCTAGCATATTTAACTCGTATATTTGCAAAATACAATAATCGTAAACTAAAAAAGAGTGGAGTTTTCCCACGTTATTGAAGCTCCAAAATGGATGGATGAAATATAGAAGAAGATGTCAACCTCCCACCTCCTAACGTGGTTTTAAAGTGGTTGCCTAGCTCCACTAAGCTTGCTCCTTCAAAGCTCCATGAGAACCCCCTTCAAACTCCATAATTTCTTTTTTTTTACTTCTCCAAAAATCCCCAACAACATTTCCATATGTGTGTGTGTGTGTGCATTGACTAACATAAATATGGCATAAATGGTTAAATTATGGTGGTTTAGGGTTGAGGGGTGGTGTTTTTGTGGTGGTGGAAAAACTCCAAGGGCTAAAGAGAGAGAAAATATGATGGAGAAGTGTTGGAATGGCCCCCAACACTCTCCATTCTATTATTTATCCCAAAACCCCTTAAAATTCATTACCCAAAGGTCCCCCAAAAGTCCCCCCTGCGGTTTGATATGATCCATTGAGAGCTTGAACGCTCAAATGATCCAAGGGCTCTCGTCGTGATAACACATAAATTATGTGGATTTCTTTTTCTTCTGATTTTTGCAGTCTTGTTCGAACTATACTAGACCTCGTTCGAACGACATAGCATCTCGTTCGAATGGTATTACAACGAGAATACAAAGAGGTTGGAAATTCGAACAGGTATTTCTCATTCGAAGGTCATTAGAATTGTTGTTCGAACGACCTTGGCTTTCTCGTTCGAATAACCAAGCACTTCGTTCGAACGACCCAAAACTATTCCTCCAAATTAAACATAGGGCCATTCTAAATCCAATTAAGTGTACCAAGGCCACGATATTACCCAAATTTGACACATTATCCATATCACAAGATCCAAAGCCCAATTGGGTCACATTAAGTCATCAAATTACACAGGTACAGTCAAAACCACGGTGACGGGTGTTAAATTTTTCTCTCCTTAGGTAATTTCGTCCTCAAAATTATCAATCCATTAATTCCTCAAGTTTTTGGAGGTTATTAATTCTTATTCTAAGTCATGGTGATCTTTCAAAGCTAGGTCTTCGAAATACTCAATCACTAAGAAGTCATCATGCGTTCATTCACAAAGGGTTGTTACCAATAAACTAGACATGCAAAACCTTCTAGTGTTCACCATAAGGCTAGCCATCGATGTCACATAACAGTCCTCGAGTCTCTACCTACTCGATGATCACACTCAATCAAGTCCTAAGGCTTCTTTAATAACATACAAAGCATAACGGCACATCTAACATGGTAATATTCTCTGGTGATCGACACTAACCTAAGAGCAAAACAACCTACAACCAACTCTAAATTCATCATCGTGAACTATTTTAATTCTTAGGACCATATATCCCGAGTCTTCCTAAATTCTCGGGTCATCTTAACCACACATATTCACTTAAACTAGATACTAACCTCGCACAGCTAGTTACTTACTCCGAGAAGCAACGTACTGACTAAGTCACAAATCATGTGTCAGACTAATACCTTCCACAAGATCCTTCTATAAAACTCAGATCACTCTGGGCATCCAACTATGGAACATTCACCGGAATATTACACCTACCCATTCATAGTGGCAAAATAACACCACATATTATGTTCCCTCGAGTTTTAACACTTTACGAGATCCCTAAATCATAATCTACCTCTTTGTAACTAGAGTCACTAATCACCATGTCGGTCAATCCATAAGATCATTAATCCTAAAGAAAAAGGATACTACGAGCTAACCGTGAGGTGTAATGCGCGACCACACATGCACGAAACTTTGTGCAAAATAAAAGGAATACTTCAACACGGGTGCAACTAGTTATCGAGCTGCATTTACCATGCCAGATCCAATCGCACTTTCACTAAGCTAAATAATGTCGTAACTGAAATAAGAGCATGTCATGATCACAGGCTACTACAATCGAGGGATCATAATCCTCGATAACTAAAACTAAAGGAACACGGTCCTCGACTACCAAAACTAAAGGAACACAACGAATCATAATGAACAAATAACTATTTTGAGATAATCCCACTCGCATGTAATAAACTATGGTTTACAAGATATGGACCTATGCCGTATTCTTTGAAGTCTATGCCTCCTCCTAGACATCCTCATCGAATCTTATACTAGCCATACACCCCGACTTGAGTCACCAGCCAAAACGAATTAGACCACAAACCCGTTCATCATTACGACAACAACGTAAAACACAAACTATTATCCTTTAAGAAGTCAAACATTGGAATTCCCTCCTTAGGAATAGGACTTCCTCCTTTCATCATTGACAAACACAAACCACTCCGGTTGACGAATGCCAAACACCTTTATTAACGCCGACCATGTCCTTACTTATAGTCAACGTCACGTCGTGACCTATTTAACGTACCTAAGCCACTTTTCACTTTATCGTACGATGATCGTATCCCAAATGTCTCATTAAGCAATTCCCAACTAGGCGAACACTCACTTTATTATAACCTTCAATGACACAAGGTCGCCACTGCGCCTATCTCCAGATTCTAACCAAACTGAATCCACGTGTCGGCTACACTGGTTGTCATTAGCACTATAAGGAGAGTAAGCATTACACACGTCTAACACCTACCAATCCACATTGGTTTGGCATGACGTGCCAAGAACTAGTCCTTTCTCTGCTAGGTTTTTTTATTTTATAATGATGGAACATGTCGATACCTTAATCATACCTCGATATCTCATTCGGACTGTTATTCGCAAGACCTCAATCATGGCATCACTTATCCAAATCTCTAACTCATTTCCTAGTACTCGTCAAAGTCAAGTATGACATTTCTACACTAGTCATCTTACGAAAAATGAGCATTATGTTCAATCACGACACTGATCTCTAATTTCCCTTAGAAGGTCACATCACCCATTCGTACCAAATTTGATGACATCACTAAGGACTAGACGATTCGACTCCTTTAAACCTGATCGATAACCTGAGATCATCACATGACCCTGGATATAACCATTATTAGAACACATGCACCCCATCACACCGAACTTGATGGGCTCCCTAGAAACACCCATTATCCCTCAATGTAAAAGTCACTAAAAAACTAGCAAGATTTCATCACATATTATCCTCTTATGGGGGTGCACTCTATCGATTTCCAAAAACCCATCCCACGACTATTAAATACTCACAAGGATACTAGCTTACAAGTCTCCACATATGGCAAACTATAATCCTAAAACATCTCAAGGCATCACAATAAGTCGATTTATGTTCCTAAAGACGTAACATGCAATCGATCTCATGGGTCGAGTGGAGTAGACAATTTCCTTATTAAATAAGTAAAAACTTCTTTCCAAGGGATACTCACTCAGAATGACTACTGGACCAGGACCAAAAAAGTCTACTTCCCCCAAAACATTAACGAAGCAGGGGTTCTGTTAAAGTCAGCTACTTATACCAAAACTATTTCACGTTTAGTCATCACTTAGGCAATTAAAAATGAGCTATGGTATTAAGATAAAGATCTTAATCACCTTTAATTTGAAATCTAGGCATAGATCCAACCTACGACCCTCTCATTGAGACCTAATGAAAAGTCCAAAAACTTTCTTCCAAATGCCTGACGCCTTACACTATGTATTAAACAACATGATGGCTCTACTAAGGATTTTGTTAGGATATAAGCCTATAAGTCCACTCTACCGATGTCACAAGGGATTATATTACTCAAACGTCGCATCATATTCCCCAAAACCATGTTATAGAAGGCTCCCTATGGTTTACTCCTATGTCACTTCAAATCATCATCGTTACCCACATAATACATTCTCCACTAATGGCTCGTAACTCATATCATAGCTTACGATGTACATTTATCAATCGACAATTACTAGGGCACTCAACTATTATGATAATATCTTATCAACTAAGGCCCGACTACACGCCCTCAAGTCATAACCAACACGAATTTACATGCCTATCGAATTATCAAATATCCACGACCTTACAATAACCCAAGGATCAAGTTTGCCTAATTGCATCATCACTATTAGCCACCCACACATTTCTAACTAAGGAACCTAATGCCTCCTTATTATAGAATAAATACTGCTTAGTCATGCTACTCTAACCATCTAATCTCCACAGTTGAATTAAACAACTAACACCTCTAATTCAATAAACGTTATTTACCTTTATTAATATCTTAACAGGCCTCTCACATCATCCAAGGCTGGCACAAGTGCACCGCACGCTAGGGAACGTGGTGTCGCCACTAATGGCCTACACAGACACTAAAAAATTACTAACACATCTAAATCAGAAGTGCCGATAACGATTAATGGCTACTAACTTAGCCACTTTCTACTTGGCATTTAATTGGTCGTTGTGCTAATCTCCTTGACTCCATCATCTAGAACATGAACCGAAATCGTCATTTGTATAACGTGACCGACCCAATACCAACATCGACGTCAATGATCCACTACCGACCTCACAACGTCATTCTCAAAATTAACCTTGAACCTAGTGCTCTGATACATTTTGTAATGCCCTGGTACGAATTGATGGGTTACCCGTGGGTCAACCCAATCCGACCCAAACATTAGGTGTGAAGTGCAATGAGATACCCAAATAATGTTTCTAGTCCCCAGTTTTATTTGATTTACATTTCACTTGTTCAGCATGCGATTACAATTTATATCAAGTTAAGTGTGGGACCCGTGGGAAATGGCCCCAAATTCCAAGCATTAAGAGATACTAACAAAAGAATACTTACCTGTATAACGCTCTTAAGATACAAAATCACGTACAACCTACCACAATAAAAGAAAGGGAATGAGCAAATGCCCAGTGGTAAATACAACAATACAATATAGAGTCGAACGGTAGAAAATAGACTCTATAACGTACCACCTATGTGTAAATCAAAATACCATATAAATACATATGTACATATACATATACTAATCCATTAATTCGTTCATTCCAAAACGTTACTTGACTTAATTAAATCTCACTAATCTTACAAAAGGTCCCTTCTTGCCCTTTAGTACTTGACTTAACATCATTTTTAAACTTAAAAGACCAGGTTAAATACTCAAACATAATACCATTTGTTTAGGGAAAACACTTCGTTTACCGAAATTTCCCATTTACTCACACCAAACGACTTTAGTATTTTCCTTGAAAACCACCTTTCATCACACACACACACTCTTTTGAAAACCATTCACAATACACACTTGTGTTAATTATAGGTTAAGAACCATCTTGGGTTACTTGATTACCCATTAACCACTTCACTTGAGTTATTAATTCACATTTTACTTGGACTTAGTCATTTTCATATTTCTTGTCCAAAGTACCCTTTTCAAAATAGGAATATTCGTCAATTTAATTTCACAAAGGTCGTATTTATTCATTTTCTTAGCACAACCAATTTCCTTATCATTTTCCACTTCTCTCATTATGTTTTTTTTCTAGAATTTACCACATAACCGCGTACCTTAACGGCCTCCACACCGCCGGCTACGTTACCATATGCGCTGGCCAATAATTTTGGGTCTTTCACCCTGGGGCTTCGGCACTTCTGAATTATTCCTAGTCACATCCGAGTCATTTTTTCAATGTGTTTAACACTTTACAAATATCCGCATTATTCCACTTTTACCGATCAAAACCAAAATCCCAGGAACTACGCCCCATGTTTGTGTTATACGTGAAAATCACAATTTGTTATCCTTTATTATGTTGATTTCGTCCCGAAAATCACATTCTTTTAGGACCATTTTGTGTAACATATTTTCCAACATTTTTATTTTATACAAATGTTCCATTTTACCCATTTGTTTTCAAACTTGTATTTTTCTTTATTTTCACAAGTGTTATTTTCCACAAACGTCATTAAGTTATACATACCAACTTCTTGAATGTTTTACTCATTAACACTTATTATACACATTTCATTAACACTTTAGAGCTAATACACATTTCAATTTGGAAATCTCTTCATTTCATTGCTTTCCTTATCAAAGAAATCATTTAGTATTTTGAAGACTACTTTACAAGAAAGCACCATTTTCCCTTTATTAATACATATAGTCATGAAACATATACTTAACACATTTTCTACACTTATTAACACAGTCTAAGGGCTGAAACTTCTATTTTCTTTATTTCATGTTAAAACTCATTAAAACCTTTACTAAACTTGTTCCTATTCTCATTACCAAATTATTAAAAGTTTATATACACGGGAAGAGGGATTTTAAATCCAAAAATCTAATAAAATGAGTTTAACACATGATTTATTCAAGAAATTTCATAATACTTACAAAAACATGATTTTCAGGACAAAAAAATATATTTTTTCTTTAAAACTTGAATAAATGTCTAACTTAATAGAATTTTCGTTTTTACAAGAAAACTCTAAAACTTTGCACATAAATTATCTTAATAAGATAAATATCATTTCAAAACATTTTATTTCATAACACGTTTAGTACCAAGACTTCTTGAAAACATATTATTTTCTCAAAACTTTGAAACCATTTGTAAAAACCATTTTATGCAAGTCACGAGACGTGGCCACCTAAACATGCAAAGATTTTACTCATATAAACTCTAGCATATATAACTCATATATTTGCAAAATATAATAATTTCAAACTCAATAAGAGTGGAGTTTTCCCACGTTATTGAAGCTCCAAAATGGATGGATGAATGAAATGTAGAAGAAGATGGAAACCTACGACCTCGTAAGGTAGCCTTAAAGTGGTTGCCTAACTCCACTAAGCTTGCTCCTTGAAAGCTCCATGAAAACCCCCTTCAAACTCCATCATTTTTTCTTATTTTCTTCTCCAAAAATCCCCAACAACATCTCCATAAATATATATCTTGCCTAACATATGGTGTGTATAGTTTATATATGCCTAAATGTGGTGGAAAAGGGTTAAAGTATGGTGGTTTAGGGTGGAGGGGTGGTGGTGTTGTGGTGGTGGAGGGTGGTTTGGGTGGTGGAGAAACTCCAAAGGCTAGTGAGAGAGAGAAAATCTGGTGGAGAAGTGTGGGAATGGCCCCCAACACTCTCCTTTATCTTATTTATACCAAAAACCCTTAAACCCCACTACCCAAAGGTCCCCCAAAAGTCCCCCCCCCCCCCCCCCCCGATTTGATATGCTCCATTGAGAGCTTGGCATCTCAAATGATCCAAAGGCCCTCATCGCAATTGTACATAAATTCTGTAGATTTTTTTCCTCTGATTTCTGTAGTTTCGTTCGAACGAGAATATATCTCATTTGAATTACATTGCCTCTCATTCGAATGAGGTTCCAATAAGAATCCAACGAGCCTTCGAACGACCAAGCACTTCGTTCGAATGACCCAAATATATTCCTTCAAATTAAACATAAGGCTATTCTAAATCCAATTAAGTGCACCAAGGCCATAATATTACCCGAAGTTGACCTATTATCCATCTCATAAGATCTAAAGCCCAATTGGGTCACATTAAGTCATCAAATTACACAAGTACGATCAAAATCACAGGGGCGGGTGCTACAGAGTATCTTGTTGAGGCACGAGTTCATTCAAGAAACTACAAAGAAGATTAAGATGATTCGTGAGCAAATATGGACGGATCAAAGTACGCAAAAGAGTTAGGCGGACTTAGATTTGTAGGACATGGAGTTTTAGGTGGGCAATTAAGTACTTCTCAAAGTATCACCCTTGAAGGGGATGGTGCCTTTTTCGAAATAAAGACAAATTGTCCCCAAGGTATGTTGGGTTACTTATAATCATGGATTGTGTAGGGTCTCTCTCTTATCGTTTAGAATTTCCATACTATTTAGATTGGGTACACGATGTGTTTCTTACATCGGTGCTTCGTAAATTCTCACAGGGTAAGGCCGCATAGCAACATATACACTTACACGATATCCATTTAGATGTCGATGTCTTGTGCACTAAGAAGTCGACCTGTATCTTAGATCGTAAAGTCCAGATCTTGATAACCAAAGAGATTCTGTCAGTCTGTATTCAATGAGGTCACTATAGTAAGTATGTATCCACTTGGGAGACAAATGATACGATGAGACAACAGTATCCGCATTAATTTTGAAGCAATTATGTGTTATTTTGTCATGAATTTCGAGGACAAAATTCTTTTTGTTAGAGGGGCAAAAATGTAATGACCTATTATTAAAGGGTATTTATTAATTCATAATAATTTAATTGATTTTAAGGACACCTTTATTTAATTTTGAGGAATCTATGTGACTTATGATTCATTATGTTAAATTAAATTAATGTAATGAATTTACAAAGTTAAAGAAGTCAAATTTTAATTTTAATGATTATTTGATTTAATTTTAAAATTATGGTTGAATGTGATTTTATTAATTTAAGTGTTAATGTTTTATTTTAATAATGTTGAATTATTGATTAAAGTAAATTTTAATATCTTAAATGTGACGGTGAAAATCTTAAATAACATTAAGTGCCAAATGTTAAAGCAGGTCGTTTAACTTCTAATGAGTTGTAGGTATAAGAGTTTAGGCCCAAGCATTGTGTGAAATTAGGACTTGAGTATGTCAAATAGAGCTGTTGTATGAGGTTCTTTTGTTCTACCACTTAGTGGTGGGAGAGAAGAGTATGGGAAGAGGGAAGTAACAATGGACAAAATCATTGAGAGATAGAGAGAGTCCTATGACGGCACATAAAACAAAACCTTAATATAAATATTTTCTTCATTTCCCTTGGTTACTGTACAATATATATTTGGAATAGAATGGAGGTATTGGAGGGATTTAGGACCAGACAGAGACGTTGAGTATTATGCTTGAGGATAAGCACTAAAATCAATAAAATGAAAAGGGTCTTAGTCCTTGGGTGTGGGTCTGAAGAAATTTTGTGTCGACACTAATAGGATATATAACCAAACCCTTTGCTTCCTTGTTTTCACCGCCCAAAACATAACCTTATCATACCAATCAACCCTTGTTTCATTCAAAAGAGAAAGCTATTATTTTGTCAACTCCCTTATATTTCCTTCAAGAATAGTTCAGACTAGTTAAATGCAGTCAAACCCAATTATTAACAACTCTGCCTTGAGATGTATATAGGGGGAGACTTAGTTGCGGTTAGGTATAAAGCTCAGTTGTCTTTTTTTCTTTATTTTTTTCGTTTCTCTTGTTTGTTCCCCTTAGATCATTAAGCCAATCATTGGAAGTATTGGGAGGCAGCCAACCCCCATGTTTTTCCATTTTCTTAGAAAAACCCATTTAACCTATTTTTTTATTCACTTTCGGCCTCATGAAACTTTACCCCATTTATAATTTAAACCCCAAATCTCTATTTATATTTTTTTAAAAGGAAGACTTAGCGATCGTTTTTGGGAGACTTTCAACGGGATATTTTCCATCAACTCGGGAACTAATTTCATGATACACTTTTTGAGGCAAGTAATTTTCTACTCTCCTCCTTTTATATGCATATGTATTAAATTTATCTAAATTAAATCTAGTGTTAAAATTTATTGGTAACCCCTGGGATATTGCGTAATCTTAAACGAAGTTATATTAGGTGGATTTAAATAGTTTCATATACTTAAAATATATGTTGAGCCTATTAGTTTGTGAACATTAATTATTATCCCCAACGTATAAAAATGACATTTTTGGATTCACAATTTGAGATACGATAATAGACGACACAGACTTAATTTATAATTAATATATATTTTGAAATTTCATTAGTGGGATTGTACCTTACACTTTAAGAGTAGTACTTTTGATACATACATTCCAAATTGATGAGATTTGTTACGACGATCATATTCATACTATAATAATTAATGTAAGTGTATTGTAAATGACTTAGGATAGTTGATAAACTCTAACGGACCCTTATGCTGTAGCACACTTGTAAGTTAATTAAATGTCCCTTTCATGCAAGAACATGTACAAGACCTTACTTATGATATTGTTTTTATTGGTGTATCTTTTTATCATATAGGTGATAGAAGGAGCAGGAGATAATTATTGGTTGTTGGTTTAGTTTTTGGATTGTGATGTTTGATTAATTGACCTGAGAGCACACATAGACATTTAGACTCTTGTCATCCTCTTATAATAAACCCTAAATAAATTTGTCTTGACAACTACCCTATTTAAATGTAAGTGTATTGGGGGGGTCTTTATTTGGATTTCACTTCGGTGAGACATCCCACGCAACGAGTTTAGAGACCGGGAGGAGTGACGGCTTAAATCATTAATGAAATTTATATACTTTCGATTTAATATTTTTTTCTTTATGAGGAATCACTTGTAAGATGAATGCCCTTTTAGCTCCTTATGAAATGGATTAAAATATATGCTAATTCTAAATGATAAAATTTGGGCTAGGGTAATTGGGATTTGAGTAAATTGCCCAGAGTGAATAAAGATGTGTTAAAATGTCAATATTAAGTGAACATGTGAAATGGAAATGAATGGGTAGGCATCGTGGAGGGACACCCCGATATTATGATATGTGAATTCCCGGGCATACGAATACCAGGTGGCGTCATGGCATGAAACGTGATGTTTATGATTTAATGTGATGTGTTATTCTGGCGCTGCATAATGGGAGACCAAGGTTTATTTTATTGTTTTAATTTGGCATACCACATGTTTATGAGATGGCCGAGAGGAAGGGGCGAATATCGATTACGTTTTCTTAAATATTGATAAAAATTAATTAATTAAATGAATTTGATAATTATAATACATTGTGAGACTACGTTTATGAGTTAGGTCGCTCATTAAATTATTAAATTATGGCTTTATTATTTGTGCATATAACTGCTTTGAGTTACGAAACTGTTACTTGAAAGGGTTTTGACCCATCTCTTTACATGGAACTCATGTGCTAGAGTTAGATCTTCCGTATATCTTCCTTATTCCAAAGGGTATTGTTATTCATCCCTCTTACCCAGGATATCAGTTTCAAAGATATTGTGGGTCTCTATTTTATTTAGTTATTATTTTTACTTTTCAGTCTTAGATGATTCTGAAGACACTCTAATTTTTTTATTAAGAATTAATTGGCTTGTATTATTCAGAGATTCTTTGGGATTGTGTTGGGATATTATTGTTAAGACGTTATTGTGTCACTTTAATGATTATGTGTATTCTATTATTGGTTTACATTGAGGATCTTCATATCATTTTCACATTACTTATGTTATTGTTTCATTTGATCTCTCCATGCTAATAATGGTATTTGATTTGTTTTAAATATTCCGTATAGTTTTATATATATACATGATCAACCTAAATGTTTAATTACACCGGTATTACATTTTTAAGATAGGGGGAGTTGATCTTGTGTTTTCATATTTATGGGTATGTTTTTTTATTTATGAGGGTGACACATTGATAGGGGAGATTCATATATGTTTTAGTGTTTCTTGCTTTAGGGGGATACACTTTGTGTTATGGGACTTTGGGGGAGATATCCTTTTCTTATGTTATTTCACATGCTTGGAGGACATACTTGTTGTATTAATTGATATTAGATCATTTTTTTTTATCATTTTCACATGCTTATATGTTTTATATCATCTATATCTTATTGATTTTTCAGAGAATTTTCAAAGCAGGGTGAGTTACTCTTTGTGTATATTATTACTCATGCATTGCTCTTTGTTGTTTCATGCGATTTCAATTATAGTCATGTTAATTCTGACTTCGACGCATCATTTCAGATCAACTTTGATATGTCATTGGTATTTTAGACTCATATGTGAATTAGTTCCTACTACTCTCATTATATCGCTACTGATGAAAGTCCTCCCACTGAAAAAATGGAATAAGCAACCAAATAACCCAACCAAGAAATTCTCCTTCAACCGATAAAGGATGAAAGGAACGACGTGATTCCATCACCGAGTCCATTCTATTATGGGATCATCAGCTAATGCTAATAGAACTGACGTGCCTCAGAAAGTGTCATTTCCTTCTCAATCAATGCTCGAGCATTCCATACATCACCATCGAACTAACATTCTCTACACTGAGTTCTCTCAGGTTCTAACTCTTGTTTTATAGTGATAAAAAGGGGTTCCTGCATTGACCTTTTAAGGTGGGGTGGGTTTGGTAAGGGTAATCAAGAGTATTTTGGGTTTTAGGATTTTTCCATGGAATAGCCAAAGGGGGAGATTTAAAATGTACCATTATGTATTGTAATTGTTTATATTAACATTAGCTAAATTTCGTGACAAAACCTTGAGTCGTTGAGTTATTCGATCCACATAGGCTTGATACATAGAGTGAGGCACATTCACTTGAATTAAATGAATTTTTGAACTTGAAGTTTTTACAAGCCATTTACAAAACTTTTGTTGCCACATAAGTTGAAGACGTGTCCTTTTTGGTAGTTTTTTTTAATTGAATTTGAGGTTACACAGATGTTTTTCAAAATGTATCTTTTAAAATGGATGAACAAGTGAATTTTTACTCAGTAGTGTTCTGTAAATCTTGTGGAAATTGGTCTAGCTCGTAGTACTTAATATGAACTCGTGTGCACAGACCTGTCCGCGCGACAAAGAATTGCCATGTGCATATCGATGTGAGCACATTTCAGCATTGCCTGAACTCGTGCGTATGACAAAAGTCAACCATGCGCACAACGGAGCAAATTTTTGAAAAAAATTTATAATTAGGTCCATTCCCCACCCATTTTAATATATTTGAAAACCTCATAATTAAAAAACACTTATCAGTGAATTTTCGAGTTCGAGTGCTATTTATTGATTCTTTATTATCAAATTTCTCTTGTTCCCTCTAAAATTTATAAAACTTAGATTTATGTTTGATCTTTAATTTTGAGAGAGAATTGAGAGTGTTTTGGTTCAGATATACATTAGCCTATTTAATTTAAACTACTTCACTTTGAATTGTATGATATATCACTCCTAGATAAAAAAAATTGGAGGTGTTTTGTTTCATTGGAGGAACTAGAGCATGGCGTGATTCTAAGGAAAATAATGGAATTTCTCATTCACTTTGTTAAGCTCAAGGTGGATTTTTGCATTCTATGGGGGAAAGTTCAAAGTCCATAGTCAAATACTCGTGAGTGTATGAGTGAGAGGTACGTTCTTGCTTTGTATAAAACTCATTTTCAAGTAGAAATATAAATTGGAGTGCGTCAAGGTTTTTTACCCGTAGTTGGGATTTTTTTCCTCATAAAATATGTATTGTGAATGTCAATTGTTTAATTGCACACTTTTATCACACACAACACATAGATTACATCTAAATCTAGTGTAATTGGATAAAATCGGAATTAGATGTTTGATTATGGCATATCTATTAGATTTGCGTAATTAAACTATTTGTGTTGTTGATCTAAAACTTTCATCACATCACCTAGTGTATCCACATCTAATTAAAATTGAAAGCAAATTCGAATTGAATAAAAAATTGGCTATGTTGTGCAATCAAAAATAATCATCCTTCTAGGTTTGTTTCAGAGTGAAAACTTGTAGTTTAAACACACATACTTATAAGCCTCGGCAACCTGAAGAAAAAGGAAATAAAGATTGGAAATAGATGTAAGGTCTTAGAGTTACCGTCTATGAACGTACCTGCACAACAAGGCCAACATGAGAATACAAAGATTGGAAAGACCGTGGGAAACTGGAGATAAAATGAATACCAAATAGGATGCAAACTATTAAGGATAAAAGCCTCCTCGTAATGAGTCTCCTAAGTACCTCTGAACACAAAAAATTACTTGCCTTTACAATTTTTTACGCTAGAAGGCTTATTCGTCATAAGATATCTAATAGAACTCTGCGGAGCCATATTGTAATACCAAGGGTTATTCATAGTGTCTTCCTTGGTTCTGTAAAAAATAAAAAGAAAAACTGTGTGGGAGTTCTGCCCTTGTTAAATTTCTTCTTCCAAGCAACAAAAGAGGCTAGTATTACCCTCCACCCATTTGGGTCAGTTTATATTGTGGACAAATTCATTGCCTATAATTTTTTTATTAGTATAGGAACATAAAGTCTGAGGTTGAGAAGAAAAGGACGAAGGTGGAAGCAAACCCCATTATTTGGGACTATGGAGCATGCCTTCTGGTCTGCAATAAGAATGGTGCAAACGGTATCCTTATGAAACTCACAGACCTTAATAAAGCGTTCCAGCCATTCCTCGGTCATCTCACATGAGTAATTTATAAAAATAAGAGTTCTCTCTATCTCATTGCCACGACCTTAGAGCCCGACTTCGTTCTTCCTTATTTCTGTCACAGTGGTTTATGTATCTCCCCTAGAGGCCTCGACATCATCTTTTAAGTTTGACCTTAATATAGTTTGATTGTTAGTTGAACCCGTGTCCTCCTCAGCCCTATGGCTGACCTCAGTAGTCTCCATTGAATTCCTATAATCATGAGAGGCTACAGAAGCATTATCAACATGTAAACCAACAGGGTACTCAAGTAATAATAAAGGCTTTACAACCCGTAGAGAACTCGTGTTTAATTTTTTGGGAGGATATATCCTAAAATGTTTTTTATAAAACCTATCCATATACTTTAAGAATTCCAATTCATAAGGCCACGCCAAGGATTGGTAAAGGCAAAAGGAAGCTTCACAGTTAGAACTCCACGACCAATATGAACAAAGAAAAAGGACAAGGTGTCTAATTTACAAGCTTGAAAGATCACGACTTCATTTTAAATCCGCAACATTATCTATGTAAAAATCCTAAAATAATGTTTAACTAAAATGGTGCAAGTATCAGGCAACATAAACGGTCTAAATCAAACATCCATACAACTAGGATATTGACCAAAACACCACGAAAGGGTCTACAAACAGTATAAGACCTCGATGGGGCAAGGATGAACAAGGTGATGTCCGTTAGATAACTGCTGCAGAGTTTTGGACAAACACCCAAATTTATATATCATGCATTGGGAAAGATCTAAACCTAAAACTCTAGGTTCCTGGCCAAGAACACATAAAGAACGATAGCAGGTGTTCTTGGCCAAGAACGAAAAAAAATCCGTTCGCAAAAATCTCTAAAAAAAACAATATAAACGTACAATTTACTCTTATAAATCCTTGTTAACAACTATTGAAACAACATCAATAATAAAAAACCTATAAATCCATCAAAACCTCATAAACATTCGAACCTAAAAACTAAGAACCCAAAAATATATTGTTTACAATAAAAATGCATTTAAAATTAGTTTTTGGAAATTCATGCGGTTTCGGTTTACTGTTTTAATTTAGTTTAAAATTAAAAATTAGTTCAATTCATGGTGGGGATTTGTTGTTTTATAGTCACGATTCAAGTTATGGGTCGTTAAGCTTAAGAACAGTAGAAGTCTTAGTTCAACATTTAATTTTTCAGTTTGATTTCATGTGCAAGAATTAAAGAAAACACAAAGGACGAGCATAATCAATGAAGATATATTAGAAAAGAGGTGAACACGAACCTGGAAATTAAGATTTAGTAGTCGTTGGAAAACTCGCCGAAAATTTCTTCAAGACTATCGAAAATTGCCAAAAGTAATTGCTCTCTAAGTCTGAGAATGACATTGAGGCCTCGGACCCAAAAATCCTTTATATTAGAGGTCCCTTAAGATGAAACATCACAAAAGTTAAAGCGCCACGAGAAAGGTCTAGGCATCAAGAGTCAAGGTCACGGACATCACTCAAAGCCCAAACACTAAATTTTTCCTCTTAGCACTAAGTCTTAGGGGGATTCCGTTGTACCCAAAATATATCGTCCACTACCTAGATGACGCGTAGCATGGAAGCATACACAAAATTTTAACATACACCTAAGTACGTACAAAAGGCCTCGACTTTAGACGAGGCCTCAACCACGTATATCTCTTTTATCCCTGGAATTTACACCTCGACACAACACTAGTAATACAGACCACTGAATTTACACCTCGACCCATGACTGCCAGCTGTCCACTTTATATAATGATTCCCTCTTATCCATGAGTTAAGTCAACAATGCAAGTGGGGACTCCAACCAACTCCTATAAATAAAGGGTTCCACTCCTAACTTAGTAATCAATAATAAAGTACCCAAACTCTGCCAAATAACTCTAGTTTATTTCTACACTTGAGTACCACTCCGGTCACCTACTCCAGCAAGTCCAAGACAAATATAGTCATGGCTTCCTAAAAGATTACTCTATAAGGACTCGGTCTCCACTACACAAAAGTATGTAACACTCATATATTAGTCTCTTAATCTCTATTTGTACACCTTTGAGGCAATATTATGTACTTGTAAGCATATATCCAGTTAGAATAATGACCCAAAGTGGATGTAGGCTCATTTTTATAGCTAAACCACTATAAATCTTGGGTTTGTCTCTCTTTATCTCTTACTTTATACTTTATACTTTATACTTTGAATGTTGAGTGTTGTATGTAAAAAATTATTCATTTTCGTGGACCAATGAGAAATGGACACTTGTTCTCCTATGTGGCGATCTTCACAATACTTACTTACTTAGTAGGCTCCCGAGATAGTTGGTCGGCCAATCGACCTACTAACCTAAAGACTATGAACCATCAAGAATATCAAGGGCTATTTGTATGGAGTTGCCAATAGTCATTTTATACGTACCCGTGAATATCAAATGTCTTATTTATTGTATACATATGTAAATGCCTGAATATATAAAGGCATTCCATCTATTGGATTCCTAACCACTATAAATACATGATCTCTCTTATCTCAAAGGGATGATTCATTCAATCATAAGCACATCATACTGAGTTATTGTAACCACCTAAATAATACCAACAATGGACGTAGGCTTTCTTCATAGTCGAACCACTTTAAAAACCTAGCTTCTTGTGTGTTTGCTTGGCTTATTTATCTTCATTTTACCCGTGATTATAAAAATATGAACAACCATTTTTAGACATCAATAGATTGCGATCGACCATTTTTAGACATTAACGAATTGGCGCCATTTACGGGAACGACGCGATAAGTCTTTCCTTCTTGTGAAAAGAGATGAAGATTTGTGTTTACAAATCGATGATTAACACGAAGCCCTGTAAAGAGCTAAGTTTTTTCTTTCTCTACGTATAACTAATTATATGTTATGCACGCATATTTTTATTCAATCACGATTCTCATATGTTTATTTTCATAGACTTTGTGATCAATTCTTATTTGGGAATCTACAAAACAGTGGATTTTGGAATCATAAGTTTTGTACAAGACCTTGAAAGTATGGACTCTCATGAGAATTTCAACTCCAAACACATTTATTTATTGGGTAACATCAGATATCTTGATTTCCATATCTCAAATTTTCTAGCAGGGGATAAACATTCAAACAGTTTAATCTCTTCTGGGACGTTTATTATATCTTTGCAAATATATCTGATGATTTTCTTTAAATAGATTTTTCTTTACGGAAAAATATGGATTTTAGGGACCCTAAAAACGGGGAGTAAAATTTTACTTTTGGAATTCTCCAGGGAGATGGTGGATCTTGGTTTATTAATAAATCTCTTCTTAATACTTATTCTCTTTGTATCTATTATTGCTGAACGAATCCAATCTTATATGACTCTGCTACCGGATACATCGTCAGCATCGGATCGCAAGCAATAGCGGTGACCGGTGAACATTTACACAAACAGGGTAGATAAACACTTACACAAATAGGATCGACAACCCTTCCATTCTCATAAAAAATTCAACTGGTTAGAATGCCTTGAATTATAGCATGAATCATATATTTTAACTGCAAGTAATCATTCGAGCAATTTTAACAACATATTGTCTCTCTTTGGTCAGCGTCAACCAACCCAAGTGGTTACGGGCAGTTCGCATCCCCTCCTATGGTCATTTCTTTAACCTCGTCGATCAGCGACCTGGTGTCATTTCTCGATCGACCTGCAACACGGTGCTACTTTTAAGCCGGCCTGCAACATGTGGCTATCACTCTACCGAGCACCAACAAATTTTTCTGGTTTTCTCTTCAGTCATCTCCGACTTACAATATTCCTTATCGAGGACGAACATGATACATCAGCGGCACCACTGAACCACCTTTGATGGTCGGTACTCATGTGTGAAGATGGGAATCTCAGCAACGTCACCGGACCAACCATGGTGGTCGGTGACCATTATTCAACGAGAATTTTATTGGTCGCCGTCAAGTATTAGAGGACGTTATCAACACTAAAAAATATTTTGATTTCAGATGGAACGCAGTGTTTATTAACCATTTTGACTTTATTAAAATAAAACCTTTGTTGTTAAAAGCCTTTGGTTTCTTACACCAACTCCCTATACTTCACAGCTTCATGCATAAAAAAAAATTGAAATCAACTTATATTTGAGTATTTGCTTGGAGTTCAAATAATGTTACAAAATTCTGAATTAAAACCTATGTCTTACATCTGGTATATATTTGAGAAAAATCTGCTCATCTATCATATATTCAGCGTAAAATTTATTATTTCATGTTTTGAAATTTTTATTGCCCGATGTTCGAGAAAATACATATAATATAATGTTTCGCCGAATAAATCAATCTCATGATAATTTCTTTTTTGATTTTGCCTCAACAGATAGTCGGGAAACTTATTAACTTCCACAATACAAGATTCAGTCCTGACGAATGCTCGACCACAATCTTAAGCTCTTGAAAATCTTATTAATGTTCGGACAGATGCTCGAACACGGATCACTCGCTATATCTACTCGATATTGTACAATTTTGCCTCGATTGATTAGCCAAACACCATTTATCTTATTAATGATCCGACACATGGTCGAGCATGCTATAACACTTTAAGATATGACAAATGGTCGTGCAAGATTATTTGTTATAACCGACGGATGCTCGGGCATTGATATTTTTTAAACTTCATTATTAATTATCTGACTTTGATTCTTAAATTGAAGGATGGTTATGCATTTCAAGATTCATCTCAACAGAGGATTGGCATAATATTTATCGTCATATATATAGTCCCGAAGATATATACCACACAAGTTGTATTTTATCCCCAACGGATGGTTGGTCCGGATAATCCTAATCTATATTCAGTCCCGATAAATGGTCGGCATAGTCTATTGTCAATTGATATTACATTTATTATTGTTATTCAACCCTAATGAATGGTTTGAAAATCTAGTTTTCTTTAACAATGCATGATCATTCATAATATCAACTCGGTATTTTAAAAATTCGCCTTGATGGACTCTCGAGCATTATCTATTTTCTTTGAAATGCCCCGATGAATGGTCGGCGATTTAATTATTTCTCTAAATTTCTCACTAGCTTCAATGGATAGTCGATGAAATTTATATTATACAATCATCACAATTTATATTATCATTTTATCTCAACACCCGACAAATGGTCAACAACAAAGTCCCGATGCATGGTTGGAAATTATTATTTAGTCTTCTCTTCATAACCCCGAACTGGGGGCTCCATCGCAATGTTGACCCGATAACGAATTCACTGCAACATTAGTCAAGCAAGAAAGTGATAGAGTGCTTTTTGGTATGTCGTTGTTTAAAAGCTCCTCTAATAAAAAATCTCAATTACCTACAAAATTATAACAAAACTAGAGCATATAGTGGTAAGTGAAGTATCCAAATCAAAGGAGAGAAATGAGAGAAAGACTAATGTAATTCACTTTTTTTTTAATTTCTTTTTGGACTTTTCACTCTTTCTAATTTTTTTATGCTTTTTTCAATATTAAAACAATTTGGAGATGAGGTGAAATAAGACTACACTAAATGAAAGATCTAATTACTAACTAGAAAGTGAGAGAAGAAACTAAGTAAATCTAAATTAAATAACAATCTAAAATATGAGACGAGTGAAGAAATAAAGGTGAGGACTAACAAGGAATATGATGACACCATATATTCTAGTTAATCAGAATTAATTAATTCATTAAAATTAATTATCCCAAGTTAGTATCAAAATCACAAATCAACTCTCGTTGCAAATATAATTTTAATAATAACATTTAAAAACAAATTAACACTCTTACAACTCTAGAAAAGTAAATTTAAACATCATTTAACAAATCACCCGTTGTGATAGATTTATCAAATTAGTTGAAATCATAAAAGTAAGCTTAGAGTTGAAATCAAAGGAATAATACCATACTTGAGAAACCCCTATCTCTAGTTTGAATCTAAAATGGGTATTATAACTAGAATTTCGATTTTTTTCTCGAAAATCATTTACCCTCTCTCGAGGTGTAAATTAAAATATAAGAGTGCAAAGCTAATAATCAAAGGGACATTTAATTTAAAATAATTGTTGATACTAAATTTAATCTGTTGACGTGAACCAATTATGTGAAGACACGTGTCAATCTACATGGCACCCGCGAACATTTTTGACAACACATTGACTCCGAGGAACTCAACCTCCCCGACCAACCCAGGCGCTCCGAGCAGCAAGTGTTCTCCGAGGAACTTTATTGTACCGAGCAACTCATGTATACCGAGCTACTTAGGCGGTCCGAGCTGCACCTCGTACTGAGCATTTATAACCGAATAATTAAGAGGATTGAATGTGCATTAAATGTTGATTATTATCATACAGATGTACACGCCTATTGGATAACTATGCTATGTTCTCTCGCATGTACAGCCTCAAGGCTATAAATACATTGTAACCTCCTCATTAGCAGGGGACTCGGAATTTCTTGGTAAACCCATTATCGAGAATTCTGCAAACAGTCAGCAATAACACAAACAGTGGACGTAGGCCATTCTTTCAAGGTTGAACCACTTTAAAAATCTCTTGTCTTATTTATTTTTTATCCGTGATTAAATAATTAGAGATAATCTAATTTTTTACATCAACAGATTGGCGCCGTCTGTGGGAAACGATTGAAACTATCGTTTTTTACCAAAGCAATTCATCCTCAATGGATGATAATCCTGAGTCCAGTAATCGAAACGCTGGAAACCCCTCAAATCCATCCACTCCTCCAAGTGTCCAAGATCTGGCTGGAATGATGGCTAATTTAGCTCAGGGCCAGACCTCCATGCAAGAAACCATACAACAACTCATGCAAACTATCCAGAGCGGAGCACCTGCCCAGTCAGGACAACAAAGCATTCAGAGAAATACCCAATTGCCTTCCTCACGAACTAGATGAACATTACTCCCAGAGGAATCTCGATCTAGACATGTCGATTCATATCGCACTGATAGATCTAATGATTTTTCTTATCAACCTGGCCGAGCTTCATCAGTACGAGCCACAAATACTGAACAAAACGTCACTCTATCTCCAGAAAGGACCAGTGCTCTTGAAAGATTGAGTAGAGTCTCTCCCTTTGATCGTTTGGGTCCTAGGAGGAATAAAAGTCCCCCTAGGATGGTGTCGAGGAACTCTCAGCGATTCTCTGATTTAAAGGAAGGTTCTGCCCAATCCCGACCAGCTACTCGTCGTGAAAGATCCTAAGAAGCAAATTCAACACGATCAGTTGCTAGAACCAACAGGCCCGAGGAGGCAAATGACGCATGGAAAGGCTCAATTCAGAGGTTGGAGGATAGACTAGGGGAAATGGCTAAAGCCAAAAATCCTCTACAAAGAACTTTTGTCCAAGGGACACCTTTTATCCAAGCAATTATGGATTTTTCCACACCATCAAAGTTCAAAGCCCCAGTGGTAACACCAAAATATGATGGAAAAATTGATCATGTTCTACATATAGAACAATATTAGGCAGCTGTTGATATCTATGCTATTCCAGACGAGATGCGATGTAGGGCATTTTCAGGAACTCTCACTGGATCTGCTCAAATATGGTACAACAATCTTCCTCGGGGGAAGATTGCAAATTTCTTTCAACTGGTCGAGCTCTTTATTGGGAACTTTTATTTTGGAGCAAAACCAGTTAAGCGAGTAGCACACTTGTTAAGTGTTAGACAAAAAGCAGGTGAGAGCACCAGGGATTATATTACTCGTTTCAATAACGAGAAGCTCGAAGTTATTGATTACGAGGAAAAGACAACAATCACTGCTCTGATGAGTGGATTGTTGCCAAATAAATTGTACTATACTCTAGCCAAAGATCCACCTAGGACCATGTCATAATTAATGGCAAAAGCAGCCAAAATCATGAATGCCGAGGAATCCATGGCTGCAAAGAAGAGTATGGACAGTAAGGAGACCAAAGTTGAGGCCGAAAAGATTGAGAAGAAGGATCAGAAGAATAATGGTGGTAACAAGAAGTCAAAAGCAAAGCAAGCGTTGGAACAGTTGAAGAAATTTGGAAATTATACTCCTTTGAAGGTGGATATAAACCACGTTCTGGAAGAGATCAAGAACAGCGAGGAGTTAAACTGGCCTGAGAAAATGAAGACAGATCCAGACAAAAAGAATAAGGCCAAATATTGTGAGTTACATAAAGACCATGGTCATACAACCAAAAATTGCATAACTCTTCAGAATGAAATTGAAGCGCTCATCAGACGAGGAAAGCTGGCCAAGTATGTTGATCGTAGAAATGAAGGAAAAAATAACGACCGAGCAAGACAGAGATCTAGATCTCCTTATCGAGCAGAAGAAAACAAGAAAAGAGATCATGAAGATGATCTAGAAGACGACCATGATCTCCCTAAAAGACCAAGACAGCCAGAACGTGAGGTATTTTCTATCCGTTTTGGGTCATTTGATTGCAATGTTATTACTGGTGGAGATGCAGGAGGTGGAGACCTTACTGCAGAAAGGAAAGCTTACCTCAACGAGGCTCAAGCTTGTTCGTATATTCAACGGATAAATCTAGCTGAAGAAGATCTCCCAAAAAAGGTGAACAAAGATAAACTGGTCACCGGCTTCTCTAAGAATGACCTCGCAGGTGTGCTATATCCTCATGATGACCCATTGGTGATAAAAATGAGGATGAAGGAAGTAGTGATTTCGCGAGTCTTGGTGGATAATAGCAGCTCGGCAGATATTATGTTATATTGACAGCTTAAATCTAAAGTTGTCTCAGTTGGAGCCTTATCACAGGCCCCTCCTCGGTTTTGCTGGCGAGAAAGTTTTTCCACTAGGGACGATCAAGTTGGATATGTTCATCGGTACATGGCCTGCTTGTTGAACAGAAAGAGTGCGCTTTTTTGTGATTGATAAGAATGTTCAATCAGCTTACAATATCATCATGGGAAGGGTAGGATTGAAGAAGTTCGAAGCAGTACCATATACTGTACATCAATGCCTAAAATTTCCAACCAACTTTGGAGTAGGAATTATGAAGGGTGACCAAAAAGTAGCTCGAGAATGCTACTATTCATCTACCGAGCAAGAAGAACTAGTAGAATCCAGGAAAAAGACTACCACCTATCAAGTGGATAAAGGTGCAGAAATTGAAACATTAGATCCTAGAGACGAGTCACAGCTCGTAAAAGGTCAGGTGGTGGAAGCTACTGAAAATATCATTATGGACGACGAACACCCGGAACGAACAACTCAAATCGGTTTATCGTTGGACACCCCACTAAAACAGGAATTGATAGCCTTCCTAAAAAGCAGAAAATAAACTTTTACATGGAGCCACGAAGATATGCCAGGAATAGACCCAAATTTTTTATGTCACGAGCTTAATGTGAACAAGGAAATTAAACTTGTGAAGCAGCGAAGAAGAGTGTTCAGCCCCGAGAAAAACCAAGCTATACAAGAGGAGGTCGAGAAGCTCCAAAAAGCTTGTTTTATCGAAGATGTCAAATATCCAGATTGGTTAGCTAATGTGGTGATGGTGAAGAAAAAGAACAACAAGTGGAGGATATGTGTAGACTTCATCGACCTCAACAAGGCATGCCCAAAGGATCATTTTCCTTTGCCCCAAATTGATCAATTAGTGGACGCTACCTCGGGACACGAGCTGTTGAGCTTCATGGATGCTTATTCTGGTTATAACCAGATTAAAATGAAACCTGAAGACGGGGAGAGTACCTCTTTTATTACCCCTAGGGGAACTTACTGTTATAATGTTATGCCTTTTGGTTTGAAAAATGCAGGTGCAACATATCAACGGCTGATGAACAAGGTGTTTGCAGAGCAAATCAATCACAATATGGAGGTTTATGTTGATGATATGCTGACGAAGAGCAAGAAACCTGCTGACCATCTAATTGACTTAGGCCATACCTTTGATCAACTAGACAAATATCAAATGAAGTTGAACCCCACCAAGTGCATATTTGGAGTACGAGAAGGCATGTTCCTCGAGTATATTGTCAACCAACGAGGTATCGAAGCAAACCCTAAGAAGATCAAAGCTCTATTGGGGCTACGATCTCCAACGACGAAGAAGAAAGTGCAAAGTCTCACAGGGAGAGTTGCAACACTTAATAGATTTTTATCACGAGCAACTGATAGATGCCTCCCATTCTTCAAAACACTCCGAAAAACGTTTGAATGGAATGATGAATGCGATAAGGCCTTTCAAGAGTTAAAGAAATACTTGGGAGCACCCCCACTATTGTCCAGGCCAGTGATGGGAGAAAGATTGTACTTATATCTGGCAGTTTCGAAGAATGCAGTTAGCTCGGCATTGATAAGAATGGAGGATGGAGTGCAAAAACCAATTTATTACACTAGCAAGGCCTTTCGAGGAGCAGAGATCAGATATCCAAGACTAGAAAAGTTGGCACTAGCATTGATCGAAGCAAGTAGAAGAATGATGTCGTACTTCCAAGCTCATACCATAGTAGTGTATACCGATATGCCACTGAGGCAAGCTCTTCATAAACCGGAGAAATCAGGGAGATTGATGTACTGGGCAGTAGAACTTAGTGAATATGACATAGTTTATGAACCTAGATCATCGCTTAAAGGGAAAGCAGTAGCAGATTTTATCGCAGAATTCACTTATCCTGACACCTCTGAGGAGCAAAAGCTGAATACCGACCAACCTGTGGATGTTACAGGATCATTAAATTTAAACCCCGATCAACTTAAGTCAGTTGACGATCAGGGGGAGATGGTCGACGAGCAGCAAGAAGTACTAGGGGAGGATAAAAGGAAGCAACAAATATTCCACCGAGGAACTTTATCCGATAAATTTTTTTTAAGGATAAGGTACCTATATGGAATCTATATGTGGATGGTTCATCTTGCATTACAGGCTGTGGGGCAGGGATTATTTTGAACAGCCCGGATGAGGTCGATGTGGAGTATGCTTTGCACTTCCAATTCAAGGCTTCTAATAATGAGGCTGAATATGAAGCTATGATTGCAGGACTTGGCCTGGCAAAAACTATGGAGGCGGAGCAGGTTATCGTATTCAGTGACTCGCAATTGATCGTAAATCAAACGCTGGGAGTATATGCGGCCAAAGGAGAATTAATGATCAGGTATCATGCAAAAGCAATGGAGGTTTTATCAAGCCTGATCGCAGTACAGATAATTAGAATACCAAGATTGGAGAATGCAAGAGCGGATGCCTTAACTCGGTTAGCTTCAGCCACACGCACCGCACTACGAAGAACAATCCCAATAGAAGTCTTGGCCAGTCGAAGCATAGATGAAGATCTGATGATGAACTTTATTACCCTTGATTTATGACCATCTTTGATGGATCCCATCAGGGCATATATTGAGGAAGGGAAATTACCAACCGACAAACTCGCAGCCAAGAAACTAAAGTTTAAAGCTGCTCGTTATGTATTGACTAATGGTATTCTATATAGACGAGGAATTATAGCAGGTCTGCAACGATGTGTGCACCCTTCTGAGGTGAAAGACTTGATTGAAGAAGTCCATGAAGGGTCCTGTGGAGCTCATGTAGAAGGTCGAACGCTTTTGCAAAGAGTAATGATGCAAGGATACTATTGGCCAACAATGAGAGCTGATTGTATAGCCTATGCTAAAAAATGTGATAAATGTCAACGCTTTTCCTCTATCCGAAGAACTCCCCAAGCATTGCTAACACCCATAACATCCCCTTGGCCATTTGCCATGTGGGGAATAGACTTGGTCGGGCCACTCCCGAAGACAAGAGGAAGGTTCAAATACCTCGTCGTCGCTGTGGATTATTTTACTAAATGGGTGGAAGCTGAACCTCTTATTGATATGACTTATGAGAAGGTGTATCAATTTATTTGAAAGAATATTATTTGCAGACATGGTCTTCCCCATGCGTTCATTACTGATCATGGAACCCAATTTGATAACGAGGAATTCGCTGCATATTGTCATCAGTCAAACATTTTGAAAATCCACTCGGCACCAGGCCATCCCCAGAGTAATGGACAAACTGAGGTGACGAACAAAACGCTGCTAAATAAGTTGAAGAAAAGACTGGATGGTGGGAAGGCAAATTGGATCAACGAGCTACATTCTGCACTGTGGGCTTATCGTACTACACCACGAGCAGCAACAGGAGAATCTCCATACATGCTGGCATTTGGAAGTGGAGTTATTATACCTACCGAGCTGGGCCTCCCCACACACAGAGTGCTGAATTTTAATTCTCCTATCAGTGACTTGATGAGAAGATTAGACTTGGATATGCTCGAGAAAGTTAGAGAAGAAGCAGCAATCAGGAATGCTGCATACCAACAACGAATAGCTCTTTTCTACAACAAGAGAGTAAAAAAGTGTGATTTGAAGGAAGGAGACTACGTGCTAAAGAAAGTAATTCGAAAGCACAATAAATTGGAAGCTAACTGGCATGGACCCTACAGAGTGACAGAAGTTGTTCGACCAAGGACATATAGGATTGAAACCTTAGAAGGAGAGGAGTTTAAGAATGCATGGAACGCAGAGCATCTGCGCAAATATTATCAGTAGTTCAATCCTTATGTAGTGCAGTTTTCTTCAATATGAATAAAGCTTTGGATGTTTTACCCAATTCTCTCATTTTGTTGAAATTTTTTCGGAGTATTATTGCTACACACTATGCATTAAGTTCAAAATAAAATTCCACCAACTACGGTTGGTCAGTCCACCAACTACGGTTGGTCGGTTTACCAACTACAGTTGGTCGATAAATAAAACCCTACCAACTACGGTTGGTCGGTCTACCAACTACGGTTGGTCGATAAATAAAATTCCACCAACTACGGCTGGTCGATCTACCAACTACGGTTGGTCGATAAATAAAATCCTACCAACTACGATTAGTCGGTCTACCAACTACGATTGGTCGATAAATAAAATCCTACCAACTACGGTTGGTCGATAAATAAAATCCTACCAACTACGGTTGGTCGGTCTACCAACTACGGTTGGTCGATAAATAAATCCCTACCAACTACGGTTGGTCGGTCTACCAACTACGGTTGGTCGATAAATAAAACCCTACCAACTACGATTGGTCGGTCTACCAACTACGGTTGGTCGGTCTACCAACTATGGTTGGTCGATAAATAAAATCCCCTAACTACGGTTGGTCGAGAAATAAAAGTTCACCAACTCCGGTTGGTCAAAAACAAATATCTTAATAAATTCTAGTTGGTCGGTAAGCCAATTACAATCATCTCCGGTTGTTTAAATTAAACAGGATCATGAGATAAACGATGTTTTATCACATAAAGATCAAAGATGGATAAATCACTCCAATGATATCAGTATGTCACAAGCATATATATATTTGCCGACCAACAAGCAAAAACATTCTATAAATTATTTAGAGGAAAATGAAATGACAAAAGATAAATTTTCATTCATACCAAGTAAAATTACAAATGACGTGAGAAATGTATTACCAAAATTTTTCATTCAAAACCAGAAGGATTACATATGCTGTGGAAAGTAGAAATTATTATATAAAATCCTATTCTATTAGTTTCTTCCCTTCTACCTTTAAAACAGGTCCTACTCCAGCAGGAGGATCGTCTAAGGCATAAAGGGAATTTATGAAATTCAGATCTCGAAGCATTCGAACATTCATCACTGATGGTCGACCAAGCAGATGCTCAGGGCGAGAAATATCAACGTTGGAATGAAGAGTGTAGTCGCCGAGATATTTGGAGATTAAGCACTGAGGGATTGCCCGAGCAGGAATCCATCTCATATCAAGTTTAAAAGGTGGCACGGGCAACTCGAGCAATCCAGGGTTATGATAATCCCATTGATAATGGCCCTGCTCCAATTTTAATACACCCAATGCATTCAGCCATCCTTGTTTATAACCCTCATTATTCGCTTGCTGGATTCTATTATCGAGATGGTATAGGGCTTCATTATAGCCATCCATCTAAAACTCTCTAGACTGTTTGTGGAATTGGTAAGTCAACCTTTCCAGCTGCTCGTGGAGATTCTTCATAAAAATTTCTTTATTCTCCAAGACGGATCCTGTGTGGAAAGTTTCTCGTTAAGGTCCAGAATCTTCTTGGACATCTCTGCCAGAGCTTTATTCTTCGCAACCAACTGAACTGCTTGATTTTCCAAAGATGCTTGAGTTCTTGCCTCTTCAATACTTACCCGAGCAGCCCTTGCTCGTCCCCGATAAGCTCTTGCTCGTCCGCGAGCAGATGTAGAGGGTCCCAACCTCTTTAAAGTTTCCAACTCATCTCTCAAATTGGCATTTTCAACCTCCAGAAATGAGAAACCTTCATCATTGACAGGGACCAAGGCTCCCAAGGTAGATACTGCAGATTTTAGTTGGGATATCTCTCCTCGCAAGTTATTGTTTTCCTACTCCAGCAGTTTCGCGATCTACCTATGCTCTTCAATCTCGATCATCAAAGTCCTCTCCTTAAAATCATAAGCAGCGACTAACTTATCATATCCTTTGTCAGCATTTAGTTGTTGATACTTTTTCTCATACCCCTGATGCAAAAGGGCAGAGAATTCCTTGTATTGTTGCTGAACTTCCTCGATAGTACCCTGGAGATCTTTAATCATCTCGTAATAAGCCACATTATTGGCAACAGCTCGGTCGAATAAGCATTTCAGATATTGGTAAGCTTCCACTGCTCATTCAGAGGCATCTGAGCCCAGGATATCAAAAATTTGTGACTCATCCAATCTGTATAGCCAGCTTTGAAATATTCATTACATTTTTTCATCAACTCAGTATCGTGAGATGACAAGAGTTCCATCCTGGCTATAAACTAGTAAAGAGAAACAATAAACGTGATTAATAAATGATAAAGGCAAAGCAAGACAAAGAAAGTCAACATGAACAACAAAAACTCGAATTTTTATTCATCAAAAGACAAGTACAAGGTTCAGGGTTACATTCAAAATAAATAATAAAATTAAAGCCCGAGCAACTTTACACCTTCTCCTTATGTTTTGCGACTTCCTCGGAAGGCTGAGATGAGGAGGCTGGTTGCTCGGAGGATATTGGCAGTTGCTCGACAAAGGTACTGGTAGATTGAAGCTGCTCGGTAGGAGTAATAGTTAGTTGGGGCTGCTCGTAGTGAAGTTCAACAGTAGGGACATGATCCCCAACCATCATTAAAGACTCTTCAAAGGCAGCTTCGTCTTCTTCTTCTTCGCTAGGGGAAGGAGGAAGACCACGAACATGACGGAGAAACAGCTACAACCTTGCTCGGAGCCACAGGGGGTTTCTCAGTAATTTTCTTAGCAGCAGCAGGAGGGGGTGCATCATCTTTTCTTATCCCTTCCTCTGGGACATCCTGCTTATTTCTCTTTGCCTCCACATTGACAGAGTCTGATTTATCAAAGTATGAGGGAGCTCTTCTTCTCTTCATTCTGTCACTGAGAGGAATATTTGATTCAGGAGAGGAACCTTCAGAAGCTGGTGCTGGTTCTATATCACTTATCACTGGACGAGCAGTAAAAGATGAAGTGTAACTCTTGTACTGCAACAAGTACGAGGCTGATCTGATACGGTCGTCAGCAACAGTTTGGTGCAAACTCCAGATAAGTTTCAAGTGCCTCAAATTGATATCAGTTTCTTTAGGGGATTTTTTTTGCTATCAATTGTAAATGAACGAAAAATAAAATGTCAATGACGCATTTTATCAAACACAAAGAAAACACAATCTCAAAAATAAAATAAAATAAAAACAACCTATCACAATGCCATAAGGAGGGCATCTAGGACCCTGATACACATCATTTCCATTTAATTGAGCATGTTGCCAATTTTTCATAACAACCCCATACTCAAAGTAATCCCTGTTGGCATCGGGGAGATTGACAACTAAAGTCCTATTTAAAAACCTAGTTTTTAAATAAAAAGTGCTATCACTAACAACCCATCCATAGCAAAACATAATTTCTGGAATTCTTAAACGGGTTTCATGAATCTAATTTAACCTATGGACTCCATTAACTATTCTCCAGGTATTGGGAGCTATTTTTGCAGGTACCACGTCAAAATATTGACAGAATTTTAAACACAATGGGTTTGGAGGAAAAGAAAAGCCACATTCAGCTACAAAGAGACTGGGGAACCAATGTCCCTCAGCCAAACAAAAATAGTCAGAAGGCTCAGAAAGCTCTTCCAATATGACCCAGGAAGGAATAGAAAAATCAGAGCGAAATTTATCAAGCGACTCAACAAGGTAAACCATGATGAACAAAAGAAATAAAAGAGAAGTAAGAAGATCTTACAGGAAAAAGATGAATCAGGTGACAACGAACAATGGAAGAAACAAACGCACAAGACAAAGAAGAAGTGAATCAGTTCTAAAGATGTAGATTTGAAAAGGTAAAAGACGATCGAGTTTTCTGAAGCGTTTAAATACTTTATCTCGAGAATGGAGAAAAGCAATGATTACCAAGATGGACGATTGCGTATCCGGCGGCTAAAAAGAAGAAAAAGGCACGAAACACGAAGCGGTTATTAAAATTCGAAATACTTTAAAAAGCCTGATACTATGCACTCAAAAAGGGGCTATAAACAACGAACGATTGTCTAAAATCCATAAAGTTTAGGCATGATACTAAATTTAGTCTACTGACGTGAACCAATTATGTGAAGACACGTGTCAATCTACATGGCACCCGCGAACATTTTTGACAACACATTGACTCTGAGGAACTCAACCTCCCCGACCAATCCAGGCGCTCCGAGCAGCAAGTGTTCTCCGAGGAACTTTATTGTATCGAGCAACTCATGTATACCGAGCTACTTAGGCGGTCCGAGCAGCTCAGGCGGTCCGAGCTGCACCTCGTACTGAGCATTTATAACCGAATATTAAGAGGATTGAATGCGCTGATTATTATCATACAGATGTACATGCCTATTGGACAGCTATGTTATGTTCTCTCGCATGTACAACCTCAAGGCTATAAATACATTGTAACCTCCTTATTATCAGGGGACTCGGAATTTCTTGGTAAACCCATTATCGAGAATTCTGCAAACAGTTAGCAATAACACAAACAGTGGACGTAGGCCATTCTTTCAAGGCTGAACAACTTTAAAAATCTCTTGTCTTATTTATTTTTTATCTGTGATTAAATAATTAGAGATAATCTAATTTTTTACATCAATAGTAATTAATTAAATTAGTATTAAAATCAAATAACGGGTCACCCCACCCCTTGAAATGGGATTTAGCCTAACATGATAAACAAACATTCAATAGACATTTAATATAAAAAGGTAGATAGAAGAACAATCAAATAAATCTCTTGAATTTAATTGGCTTCAATCCTTGAATGAGAGGCATATATACAACCCTCCAGGTGAGTGATCAACAAAAATATAAATGAAAAATTCACTCAACTTGGATCTCACAAATTTAATTTCACACTAATCTCTAAAATAAAAGAAAATAAAAATTACAATAAAACTACTCTTAAAAAAATAAAAAGTGTTTCTCTCTAAAACCCTAAATGATTCCCCAAATGAGCTTTGGGTCTTCATTTATAGTGTGTGACATGGAGCTAGGGTTAATTTGGGTAGGTATTAAATGGACATGAGGGGTGTGAGGAGGTTGGAGGGTGGTTTTGGAATTGGGCACACGTGTGTTTTAAATTGTGGTGTGAGCTGAGGAGAGGAAACAATTCAGATTATTTTTAATGGGTTTATGGGGGTATTTTGGGAAAAGAGGGTTAGGTGGGTTTTTAAACATGTGGGTCTTAGTTTATTTGACTGGGGTTTATTTTGGTCTTTGGCTTTGGTTTATTTGATTTTATGTAGGTGACGATTTTGATTGAGGTGGGTTAGAAATGGAAGATGGGAAATGGGTAGGTTGGATATGGATTATGGGTTTGGATGGCTGTCATGGTTTCAGTTGGGTTGGGTTGCTGAGTCGGGTCTAGAGATGAGTTGGGTCGGGGTCGAATTGAGGCAGGGGGTGCAGTCGATTGGGTCACTGGGTATAGAGGGAGCTACGAGTTGGATCGGGTATGGTAGTGGCTGGTATGAGGTTATAAGTCAGGTTCAGCCAGAATGGGATAGGAAGGTGGGTCGTCGGGTATAAGGTAGGAAGCGGGTTCAGATTGTCGGATTAAAGAAGGTGGTAGGGGGCTGTCCGGTATGATAGTTGGGGGTTTGAGAGGTTGGGTTAATGAAGGTTGGGTAGGAAATGAGTTGATGGTGGTGTGGGTTTCATTGTAATGGAGGTAGGCGAGAGAGTGAGTGAGATGGTGGAGAAGATGAAGGTGAGGGGTTTGGGTGTATGTGAGGTGTAGGATAAGTTGAGTGAGGGGTGTGGGAGAGTGTGGTGTGTGTGTGTTTGTTTCTGACCCCTAATAACATTAAAGATAAAATTATCTAACTAAAACTAAATAAAATTAAAATCTAAAATAAAATTCTAATTTATAAATAAAAGAAAATAAAAATAAAACAAAAAAGAAATGAAAATAAAAATAAGAATAAAAATCTATTAAAACAAAAAACTAAAATCCTAAAATAAAACTAAAGAAAAATAAAATCTAATAAAAATAAATTCCTAAAAACTAACCCTAATAAAATAAAATAAAATAAAATAAAATAAAATAAAGATTAAAATTTAAAAACTAATAAAAATCAAAATCAACATGAAGAAATATAAAAATAGAAAATAAATCCTAGGAAATTCTAAATAAATCTAAAATAAATCCTAAAAATAAAACGACTCAAAATAAAAATCTAAAAACAAATAATAAAAGTACAAACTCAACACACTTCGGGCTCGGGCTAGGTTTAGGCTAGGTTAGGCTTGAGTAAGGTATGAGACTAGGGAATTAGCTCCATAACTCGCACATTTTTCTTAAAATAAGCATTTGAACTCTGCAAACGGCGATCAAGCCTGCACATTAAATAATTAAGCATATAAGACCCAATTTACCGATAATTAACAACTAAAATACGTCTATTCGGGGTATAAAATGTACACTTTTTGGTGCTTATCAGAAAACAAATTAGACTTCAAGCTGAAAAACCATAAGATTGGTTTTCCAGTGACTAGGGGTTTAAAAAGTTCTGACTATTGACAGGCATTCGGGCAAGCCTCGACTCATTAGTGCTTAATAGGCATGTGTTTGGCTTCTCCAATTGAACCATTTACCCGATCGACCAGAATACTGGCTTATAAGAATTATCACTTCGACAAGAGGAAGTACAGAAGCAATGGTCCTCGCAAAATTTGGTATCAACAAAGCACCTTAGCTGCACAACCAAAATCAAATTTCATGTATGACCTCGTCTTTGGACATATCACGAACAAGAAGTTCCACTAAATCAAGGAAATTCGTTGCGCAGTCTTATCTTATGGGTGACAAGATCCGACTATAATTGACTAACACATAGATACGATTCTAATATCAAACTTCATATATGACTTTGTCTTTGATAAGTTAAGAACAAGAATCCCGTAAAACTTCTTGTGCTTAAAACTTCATGTATAAGCACAAGAAGTTTTACCCGACTGGGTTACACACATGAATAATTATACAATCCTAAAATATTTAGTCACCATTGATAACTAATACAAAAACTTAGTTCAACAAAACTAGTCACAATTTTATCTAAGTGCATTAGTCGAATCTAAGGCATTACAAACAGATTTAGCTACGAATAAAGTATTTAACATTTAAGTAGATTACTTAGTCGACAAGCTGATTAACTAATCATAAGATATATTACCTAGTTGACAAGCTGATTAAAAACTAATCACAAGCTTAAATAAAGATGAAAGTGAATGCACGCTGATCAACTAATCAAAAGCTTAATAGTAACAGTCATTACAAGGAAAAACAAAGCTCTTAGAAGTCATTCCACGAGGCATTTTCCGTCGGCCTTATCCATCCCAGCAAGAGGAACATCAAAGAAAGAAAGACCAGAGTACCCTTTGGCGTTTCGCAGTTCTTCAAACTATCCACAAGAATGCCACTGTATTGATACATCGGAAGATCGATGGCCGACCTCCACCAATTTTGGGCGTTGAGTAACTTTTCGAAGTAAATACTCCATCCTTTCACTAAATCATCAAGCATAGAGCATTGAAGGCTTTTGTTGTATGTAAAAAATTATTTAACTGCTTTGACTAACGAGAAATGGACACCTGTTCTCCTATGTGACGATCTTCACAGTACTTTCTTGGTCGACTCCCGAGATAGTTGGTCGGCCAACCAGCCGACTAACCTAAAGAATATGAACCATCAAGAATATCAAATGTCGTTTGTATGGAGTTGTAAACAGTCATTATATATGTACCCGTGAATATCAATTGTCTTATTTATTGTATACAAATGTAAAATGCCTGAATATATAAAGGCATTCCATATCTTGAATTCTAAACCACTATAAATACATAATCTCCCCCAACTAAAAGGGACAATTCATTCAATCGCAAGCACATAATACCGAGCTATTGTAACCACCTAAATAATACCAACAGTGGAGGTAGATTTTATTCATAGCCGAACCACTTTAAAAACCTTGCCTCTTGTGTGTTTGCTTGAATTATTTATCTTCATTTTATCCGTGATTATAAAAATGCGATCGACCATTTTTAGACATCAACAGATTGCGATCGACCATTTTTAAACATCAACATTGAGTGTAGCTTATATGGTATGATTTACGTTAGTACACATTAACATCAATTATACCGTAATTTTTGTAACTTATACATATATTTAATTGAATAAGATAGTTTTATGTCATCTTAATACCAAAATGACACGTTACACTCAAGATGGTGATACAAATTGACTAAGGCCATCTCCAGTACTTGACAATTTCTATCACACGTGTCAATGTGTCATTTTTTTAGATTAATGTAAAAGTTTATAAAAAGGTATCTCCAATGGTGTTATTTTTAATAGTGATTTTATCTTATGTGTTAATAGTAGATAATTTTACAAATTATGTGATCCAATTATCTTTATACGTAGACGTCAAAGTGAGAAAGACTTGGCAAAGGTTTTTACATTTAAAATTGGATCATTTATCGTTTGGGGTCCAATAATATTTAGTTTCTTTTACTTAATCCCCACTTCATAATGTGTTATTTGATCTAACCCCCACTTTCATAATCTCTTTGACATAACTCCTAACTTTGTAACATCAGCTCAACTCCGTTCAAATTTTTTTAATCCAAATTTAGCATACCCCTCAACAACCTTTAAAATAAAAATAGCCTTAATTTAAAACCAAAATATCTCAAAACCTATTACCAAAGACATTCCTCCTTCTCCACTCAACAAATCCCTAAATCTAATTTTATATCCAAACACCTCTCTCTCTCTCTCTCTCTATATATATATATATATGTATGTACCCCACAAGAACCATAATATATACTAGATCAAAACCCAAACATCGAAATTAACACCACCCAAATCATCAAAATCGCAACACCAAAACATCAAAATTATAACACCAAATCATATTATTGGTATTTTAATTGGTTTAGCTACGCAAACAACAACAAATTAAAGGAATATAGTGCCAATTCTAGGCAAAGACAGTGATTCACCAAGAAAAATCGTCATTCCCATCAATCCCATTTGCCCTCAATGCTCCTACAACCAATTCTGAACAATATGCTAGGTTGTTCTGCCTAAACGATCTGAAAATTCTGCAAGGTACAAATATAATAATTCACAGGCTCTCCAAAAGGACATGAAAGCTTTGACAAAAAAACATTTAGGTTTGTGCGCGTGTGAGGGAGAGAGAGTTGCTTGGATATAAAATTAGATTTGTGATTTTTTTTAAGCGAGGAAGGAAGATTGTGTTTGATAATAGGGTTTGAAATGTTTGAGCTTTTAAATTAATGATATTTTTGTCTAAAAAGATTGTTGGGATCATATCTAATTTTGAATTAACAAAATTTTGCAAAATAAAAAGACTTTTTCGACTATTTTTGGTCATTTAATGATATTGCATATCCTTAAAACACGTGGCAAGATTGCTTAGAATGGCGTGACGGAAAATTTTCTTGAATCAAGAGAAGGACGGAGTAAGCGAAGTCTCTCTCTCCCGCGGTAGAAAGTGAAGGAAGTTAGGAGCGAGGATGAGTAGGTTAAACTCTTCAAGCTCAGAAATGGACTTGGATCGACCCAATATCGAAGATTATCTTCCCACTGAATCTATCCAACAACCCCACGCCAAGCTTCGCCTGTATGTGTGTTTATGTTTTATTTATGTATGAACATTATGCATTTATTTATCTATGGATTACAAATTTTGTTTTGTGCTCAGGCGCGATTTACTTGACATTTCACCCACCTTAACGGAGGCGGCTGGTGCCATTATTGATGTAACTTTTTTCCTTTCCTTTTGTGTGCGCGCATTTTATCTCCATTATTCCTTTGCCCTACTTGAGCATTGTTCCAATTAGCAGTGACCAAGAAAAATGCTGATAAGATTTCCGGGATTTCCAGTTTTTAGTTCTATCAATTTTCCAGAAACTGCACAAGCATTTGCTGTTGATTAGTTGTAGACTATATCACCATCTCCAAGGCATTGTGTAACATAGCATTTGTGCAAGTAACATAATGCTATTTTGAACTATGCTTTTGGTAGACGTTAAGCAAAAAATATTATTTCATAGAAAATGGCAAATTTAAGAGCAAAATGCTCTCACTTTGGGATAGGCAATCCTAGGACGTGCGGAAATTGGAATGCCGTGGTTACTAGGGTGTACATCGGAACCGAAAAAGCCAAATCAAGCCGGGGGCATTGGGTCAGTTTGGTTTGATTTTTCCCCAATTGGTTTAGTTCTCATTACAAAATCATCTTTTTCCATTTGGTTCTCGGCTTCAACACAAATCAAAAAATGAACCAAGCCATTAGCATATCCGAACCTGGACCAAATCGAAATCGATCCAATCCAAAGATGTTTTGTAAGCTTTCTCTCTCTCTCTCTCTCTCTCTCTACATATATACATATACTAGCGAAATGCCCGTGCCTGAAGGCACGACGAAAATTTCGAAAGTACATAATCGTGAAACGATGAAAATTTTCAAAATACATAATTGTAAAACGACAAAAATATCATTCCCCAACAAAACAAAACAAAAGTGTAATTTTAAAGAAATTGGTCATAATCTCCCTTGTTTATAACAAATAACAAATTGTCAAACACTATTCAAATAATCGAAATTCATCAAACAAAGTCACATATAACATGAAATATATAATATTCATCAAATGAATTCTCATTGTGTCTAAAAAAAAACAAAGTGTCAAAGTTTAAAAAAAATTGGGCAAAGTCTCTTTTGTTTATTGGACTATCCACGCTTCTCAAGGGATAACGACAAATCCAACAATATAAAAAAAACAAATTCGCCTAACAAAAACTTCAATAAAAGGCTTGGACTAAATGTGTCGTAAAAAAATGTTTGAGGGACTTTTTGATATTTGATCCTAAGAAAAAATGAGAAATGCATTGGAGCCAATTAAACTGAAGATAATGTACAATGTCAATTAAACTGAAAATAAGTAATTCCAATAAATAACTATTCTGCCACCCGCATCAATTCACTTTTCTGCCATATACATATTTTACTCGCTAAATGAACTAAAAACAAAATTTTGCCCGACATATATGAACAATAAGAGGAATATTATGATACCTCCACTGCAGGAAAATTTCTACTCCATTAACCTGCAATATTTAGTGATTTAGGCTCATCTTCACTACCGTTAAGAACTACAAATGAACATTGAAAGACTGCAAACGTTGGTATTTTATTTCTCTGTTCCAACATTCCATTAGTTAAGCTCAAATTAAAAAATGAATTTGGAACCCAAATCATAGAAAATGGATATTAAATCGGGAAAAAAAACTCTCAATCACCCCCAACAACAGGAATAAAAACCCAACTATTGATCTGTAGAAAAAACTACCCAAAATCGAACAAAAAATGGAGACTTGCAGTTCATTGGTAGCAAACTAAGTAAAGAATATTAGGCAAAAAAGTAAATTCTTAGAAAAAAAATATAACAAAATTGTTGATAAATTATAATGAGATTATACCTGATATGAGCTCCCAAAACTGTGTATACCTGTTGTTCGTTCATAAAAAAATGTTGTGAGTAAACCCCAAATATTTTACAACACAGAGTATTATACAATTCACACACCATAAAAAATTCAGCCCAAATCTATTATCGTAAATCCCAAACATTCAGTAATGTGAAAGATACATCATCCTTCAACTAAAATTTAAACCCAAAAATCAAACCCCCAAATTTCAAAAACCCTAAAAATCTGCACTTCCAAATTAGGACTGTTAATGTGTGAGAGAGAGAGAGATTACCAAGGGAGGCGACAACGTGGTGGTCAGGCGGCAGCATGGGGTTGAGTGGACAGAAAATCAGCTCACAAAATTGAATATAAACATGGTTAATTCTCAGATCTGAAAAAGGAAGCGTGGGTGTAAGGGAGTGGAGGTGACACTAAAGGAGTGTGTGCGTGTGTGTGTGTAATATAGAGAGAGATTGCCTTGAGATGAGGCGACAGAGTGAAGGGAGATTACCTTGAGGCAGCGGAGCAGGGGCGGGAGCGGGAACGGGAGAGGCAGCGGAGCAGGGGAGCGGGGGCGGCAGTGGAAAGAGGGAGGGGGCACCGAGGAGTGCAGCGGGGAGGGAGAGGGTGGAAGAGGGGAGAGGGAGAGGAGAGGGAGGGGATTTGCAGATTGTGGAAAATGAAAAGGGGGTAAGGGGGTAGAAGGAAAACAGGGGAGGCAGCATGAAGTTTTTTTTTCCCCATGTGCCGTGTCACAATGTGTACAATCTGACATGGCACAATCCTAAACCATTAGATCACCAAAAAAAATTCGATCCCAACCGTAGATTTTTTGAAACAGTAAATACCCCCCTCTCATATAATATATATATGGGAAAACTAGGTTTTTAATTTAATTTAATTTAAAGATATAATATTGATTGTGGTTTATGAGATTTAATTTACATTTATAATGTTTTTTAAAGCTTTTGAAGATATATTTGAAGTTATATCTCAATAATCCAGTCTTTTGGTCCCCAAAAAAGACTTCATCCGCTGTATCTCTTTTGGATCATCTCCAGTAATAACAATATCATCAACATACACAATGAGGGCAGTGGTGCGATCCTGACACCTCTTAATGAAGATAGTATGGTTTGCCTGACCCTTTGTACCCAACCCTTTTTACAGCAATGCTAAATCTCTCAAACCACGCACGTGACGATTGCTTCAACCCGTATAAGGCCTTCTTCAGTTTGCACATCAAATCCTGCTTGAATCCTGGTGGCATCATCATGCACGCTTCTTCCTCCAAATCACTATGATGAAGGCATTCTTAATATCCAACTGGTGTAAAGGTCAAGACATATTTGCTTTCAATGATATAAGAACTCGTATGGAATTCATCTTGGCAACGGTAGCAAAGTTTTCATGATAATCAATCTCGTATGTTTGAGTGAAATCCTTTGCAACTAATCGGGCTTTATATCTTTCAATATTTCCATCAGCCTGGTATTTTATTGTATAAACCAGCTTGCAGGCGTACTGATTTCTTACCTTGAAGTAATGGAACAACATCCCATATCCTATTCTTCTGAAGGACCTCCATTTCCTCAATCATAGCTTTCTTCCATTGAGTTTGCTTAAAGCATCTGAATGGTTAGAATGAACAGAAACACAGAGGAAGTGAAAGTATGATATGTTGGAGATAAGGTATTTTAAGATACAAGTTTAGGGTTTCACAAATAACTCGTAATCAAATATCTTCTGCTTGTTGGTTTTGGCTCTCCTATTTTTTCAGTTTTGGTTTATTTACAAATTTGCCATTTTGGCTCAAATCTATAAATACAAGTGTTATTTCTAGGTTTTGGGAGAGGGAAAGTTTGAGAGCAATTTTGAGAGTTATCAAAGTTAAAGAGAGTTAGAGCTCCCATTTGAGGGGTGAGTTCTTGTGAGGTTGTGAGTGACTTTTTAAGAGAGATAAATTGTGTGTGTGTATAACCTTTGGGTTCCTCCATTTATCTATAGAAATAAGAAATCCTCTTTGGTGGATGTAGCCCAAATGTGGGTGAACCACGGTATATCGTTGTTGTTTTGCTTTGATGATTGCTTGTATGTTCTTGTTGTCTCTTCATTGATGCTTGGTTGAATTGATTGGGAGTTTGCACACTAGTTCATTTTCGGAACAAGGTCTTGGGTGTTTTTCGCACATCAAGTGTTTGATAAAATTCCCGAGTGAGTTTTATCATCTTGGTCGCTAGAGATAGTTTTGCTTTAGCGCAACAAGTGGTATCAGAGCTTTGGTTGCATTGTTTGCCCGGTATTTTGGTTTGAGGTTGAATCAATTTTGGGAATTTTGGCATAACTTTTATTTTTGTTCCAAATGATGAAAAATGTGGAGAGTACTCGAGAATCAACCTCTACAAGCGGAGTCTCTAAGAGATGGGATCCGAGTTATGGATCGAGTGGCTCAATGAAGACGAACATGAAGGCTTTTGATGAGAAGATCAATTTCGGGTTATGGCAAAGACGAATGCGAGGCGTTCTTGTCCAACAGAGGTTGCAATTAGCATTGTTGGGGGTAGAGGGACGACCGGTAGGCATGACCGATGCCGAGTGGATTGACATTGATCAAAGAGCGGCTTCGTGTATTGAGATACTTATCACGGATGATGTGTTGAATAACGTGATAGCGGAGACCACGACTAAAGGCATGTGGGATAAGCTAGAAGATATTTATTTGGGAAAGTCGTTGTCAAATAAATTGTTCCTCAAGAAGAAACTCTTCAAGCTTGAGATGAAGGAGGGTGAGGATATGATGAAGCATATCAACGTTTTTAATGCCTTGATAAATGACTTGAACCGGATAGACGTTCAATTCATTGAGGAGGATCGAGCATTGTTGTTGCTTGCATCATCACCCGATTCATATGAGCATTTTGTGACCACTCTCATGTTTGGAAAGTCTACGCTTCGGTGCAACGAGGTTGTGCAAGATATTCAATCTCATGTCACGATGAGAAAGAAGGAAGGTGGAGGTGACGGGTATTCCCATAATGAAGGCCTTATGGCGAGAGATGGAGGTGGGCAAAATGGCGGGAGAAACTCCAACCGGGGATTTAATGACGGTAGTAGGTCTAGATCGAGGGGTGTTGGTGGTAAAGGGCCGAAATGCTACAAGTGCCGGGAATGGGGTCATATGATTCGAGAATGTCCTTTGTGGAATGACAAGGTTAAGGGCAAGGTTGATTCCGAGAGGGCAACGGTAGCGAGTGCGAATTATGAAGATGAACTTGGAGAACTTCTCACAATCTCCAAGGTTAACTCTCTTTCCCAAGATGATTGGATATTAGATTCGGGATCATCGGATCACGTTTGCTCCAAGAGGGAATATTTTGAGACTTTCATGAAAAATGGAAACGGTTCCATGTCTTTGGCTAACGGAGAGAAGGTTGTCGTTGAGGGTGTCGGGACGGTGAAACTCAAGATGTTCGATGGGGTGGAGCGCACTTTGGGTGGTGTGGCCTATGTCCCAAAGTTGCGAAACAATTTGATATCCATTAGCCGTTTGGATTCCAAGGGTTGCCGGGTGTCGGTGGCGGGTGGAGTCTTGAAAGTCACACGCGGTTGTATGGTCCTAGCGAGGGGAGAGGAGAGAGAGGGGTTATATCGTCTAAATCAGACTTCGAGGAAGACGGGGAAGCGGTGTGCACAAGTGATCGAACGTTCGAGGCATGTCTCGTTCGTGAACAAAACAGAGACATTGGGTGCTAGCTTTCCGAGAGTAGACGGTAGTGATGGGATAATACCTACTAGTGGAGGGGATGGATCGAAGTCCCCCTCCAGGGCCAACGGGTGATGTTGACCCGGCTTAGTTGCACACATGCATTGGCCGATTGGAATCGAGGAGGTGTAGGACTGTGATGGATTCGAGGTGTGTGTAGTTAGTTCAAGGAAGGCCGATGAGTTATTGTTTGCGAGCATTGGCAAACGGGAGTTTTTCGTGACAAAGACTTGGTACATCTTTCGAGGGTGAGATTTGGAGGGTGTGAGAGGTGAGGAATTTTCCCTCTCATCCGTGGTTATTTCTCAAGGTGGAAGATGATGTTGATGTGTTTGAATGTTTCGTGTAAAGAAGGTGTATGCTATATGTATTGTGTGGGGGTGTACTCACCGGGTTACATGAGGAGCGAGCTTCACCGTATGGTTACATGGGAAGCATTCAGGGGAGTTCTTAGTTTAGAACTTGGTTCCTTGGCGGGTGGAGTCGTTTGGAGTCTTAGAGTGAAGACTTGCGGTATCTCACTTCATGGTTGAAGTTTGAGGTGACTTAGCGTCGGGTGGAGCGTATTGGCTTGTTAGATGTCGGGATGATCTTCGAGCGGATTTGATGTTTGCATTCCGAGTTCGGTTGGATCGTGAGGATCACCTGGGGGAATCGAATTAGCTTGGTAGATGGTGGGACAGTCTTGTAGCGGGTTCAATTTCAGCATTCTAGAGATTGGTTGTATCGTCAGGATCGCCAAGGTGGAGTTTGTTGGTTTTGGCTCTCCTATTTTTTCAGTTTTGGTTTATTTACAAATTTGCCATTTTGGCTCAAATCTATAAATACAAGTGTTATTTCCAGGTTTTGGGAGGGGGCAAGTTTGAGAGCAATTTTGAGAGTTATCGAAGTTAAAGAGAGTTAGAGCTCCCATTTGAGGGGTGAGTTCTTGTGAGGTTGTGAGTGACTTTCTAAGAGAGATAAATTGTGTATGTGTATACCCTTTGGGTTCCTCCATTTATCTATGGAAATAAGAAATCCTCCTGGTGGATGTAGCCCAAATTTGGGTTAACCACGGTATATCGTTGTTGTTTTGCTTTGATGATTGCTTGTATGTTCTTGTTGTCTCTTCATTGATGCTTGGTTGAATTGATTGGGAGTTTGCACACTAGTTCATTTTCGGAACAAGGTCTTGGGTGTTTTCCGCATACCAAATGTTTGATAAAATTCCCGAGTGAGTTTTAGGTCGCTAGAGATAGTCTTGCTTTAGCGCAACACTGCTCGAACAAACTAAATCCTTCGAATATTTTCTTGGCTTCATTTTCGGGCCAAACTGACATTTTTCATATATGCCATGCATATCGTGAATATATGTTCTTTATATTTCCCTTAACTGTTTGTAAAATTTCTAATCTCTTTTTTTTTACTTCATAACAAACTTGGCCTTATTGATTCCGCAATGATCTCATACTTATGCATGGTCCAAACAAAACGCTTCAATTCATAGTTGTTGTCTTCTTAGAACTTAGAAGCCACTATGGAGTTTTGTACCTTGGATTGTTTGGTGCATATATAATCTCTAACTTTCCGCTTTGCATCTTAACGCTGTTATTTTTCATGGACGTAGTCCCCCTCTTAGACTGTATGAACTCTGAAATTACAGCTTGAACTCCCAGCTTAAAGTAATCTGTTTCATTGGTAGGCAAATGTTTGAAATGAACCATCCTTTCTGACCCATCGTTTACATTAGGACGCCTAGAAAAATTATTAATGCCAGTAAGAACCCATACACATTTACTATCACAGCAAGAAATTTCCTCAAGGAAATGATCACTGCTTGCAACTTCTGGCTTGTGCTGTCGATTGCAACTTAACTGATCAAACAGTTGGGTCGGATTTTCCACTTGCTGTTCCAATCAATCAATCTGTTCGACTCTGCATGTGGCGATCAAGGCCTCCTTGTTTTTTATTAGCCGGCTCCACATTAAGAGACCACGCATGATATACCAACCATGCTCTGAAACGGACTAATGTAAATTGTCCTTCATGAAGTCAATGATTAACAGCGTACAGCAGAAACACATACTCTAAAATCTCACAAGAAATCAAAAGGAATCAATGAAGGGAGTAAAAAATAATATGCACCACACATGGGCTAACATTTTCTCTTTAGTAAAATTTCATCATGATATAACAAATATTCCTTTAGTTACTAACTTCAACCTATTAGGACAAGTTTACTTGGAAGTTACTCCAAGAAACCTATGATAGTTAGGAAACTGAAAGAAATAAGAAAACTAACTAATTGAAATAGAATTTACACTAAAAGTAGACGACTTTCAATCAAACATGGTAACAAAAATAATAAATTCCGGTTTTCATCAGTTTATTTTAGAATCTTTAATAAGTTCTAAATAAGTGAAAACTTAATTCACAAATTGTTTTACAGGGACGCTTCAAATGTACTTGAGGAGATACATCTCCCTTACGTTTTAAGAAGTGTCTTTTAAGATGAGACATGATGATTTCAGAAAGGACGTGTCTATTCAGAAATGATACATCTATTTATTAGGAAAATATGTTTTGCATTCTGTACTTCGTCTGCTTCCTCTTCATTTTCAAGAATTGCTTTTAAGGGTGGAATATATGTCAAAATTCTTTCCTTCCATTTTGAGTAGTTCATCTTCTTTGAAGTACAACATTGTTTAGATTCACCGGCTTGGCTTATAGTCAAAGTGCTGCTTATGAGGGGACGGATTTGTTTCAATGAGAGTGTGAAATATAAGGCCCGACTTCAATATCCTTTAGATTGTTTGTAAGTTTTATACAATTTAATTTAGTCTCTATAAGCATCATGCTAGAGCATGTTTTCTGTTTTATTTCTGTCATGGAAACACAAAACACACAATATTCTGCAATAGTTTCAACAATCCTGCACGTGATCCCTGTAATTGCTTCACCATGTGCCTTTCGTGGGTCTTAAATACCGTTCGGAGTTTTTTTCTCTTCTAGCTAATGACAGCAATCTGCATTAGATAGGATTTGGCTTTGGAGAAATTGCCCCTTAGGTTTTCCTCTTACATTAGTATTCATGGTGATCGTATGAGCAACTGGTTGACTGAGTTATCGCGAGTTGCATCATATATTTGTTTCAAAATCACATAAAGATCGTACCCCGTATTTAAGGCTCCCGCTTAATTGCTGGTCTGGGAGGGAGAGCCAAATGTCGATTGGCCTTACCCCATATATGGAGAGGCTGCTCCCATGTCTCGAACCCGAGATCAATCGTAGTTTGGGTCATATTATTTTGATGTTTTTCATGTAACTTTGCTTTAGCATTTTGTATTAGCCTCTCTCATACACTGTTCTGTTGAAAGAAATATTAACAATATATATATAATCCACTCAAACATTCTTGATGCATGAGCAGGATTCTTTTACCCGATGTTTTAAGTCGAATCCCCCGGAACCTTGGAACTGGAATGTGTATTTATTTCCTCTGTGGTGTTTGGGAGTGGTAGTTAGATACGGGGTTCTTTTCCCGGGAAGGTTAGTATTTCTGCTATCAAACTACAAATTAAGTTCTTTATTCCAATAGTTAAATCATATCGGTGTTCCTTTATTTAGTTTAGTTTACATACCTGAGGAAAAGGAAAGTAAAAAAAGAAGGAAATGAAAATTTGAAAAAAATTGCCCTTTCTAAACTAGGCATAGGTTTATCCTGATGTGAATATTCATTTCTTGATACTGTTAATTTGGTAAGAAAGGAATGCTATAATCTTTTAGATATATAAAATAAATATGGTAGGTAAACAGTGGCCTCTAGATTATTAGAACGATATTTTTTAATGTATAGATAATTTGATTAAGCAACCCACATTGAATCATAATATATGAAGTTTGATGCCTATAATGCATTGACTTTTTTTTTTCTCTTTTCAGCAATGTTTTAATTAATACAGTCTAGAATGCAAAAAATGCATTATGATATCAAAATTTACTTAGGAAAGTTGATAAAAAAATAATCTAAAATTATATTTATCGTTATAATGCTAAATATAAAATGTTTTAATTGATATCCAAAAGGGTCCTATCTTGATTTTTCTCCTAGGGACCCAAATACTCTTGAGCCACTGGTGTTGTCAATGCGGTGGTGATGAGAGTAATATAACTGGGTACTCTCAATTGATTATATTTCAAATATTTTATTGATAACAAAACAAATTTATGTACTTCACAAAGGAACTAACATAATTTATAAATTTCAGCCCATTATATGCTGCCAGTCCTTTACGTTATAAGTTAAACAAAAAAAAAAGGTAAACTGTGGCTAATCCTATATAGTATTACAATCAAATGTGTGAGAGTGATTCAGGATTCACAAATACCTCAATTGTATATTGAACAATATTGGGAAGATTGTTTGGAGAATTATATGTTTGTATATACGCAGATCTGTGTATATACACACGGATCTGTATATATACACACATGGAGAGGAAAACCGGGGAGGTGGGGGATCTGTTTGTGAATAATGGCAGAGGGGGCTATTCATGAGATATGGCGGAGGGAGGTGGGCTGTTCACAAAAACAGAGAGGGGGGCTGGCTTTGCGAATTTTTTTTTTTGGGGGAGCGTTTTGGGTGGTGATTTGATGCGATTTGGTGGTGTTGTTAAAGTTGAAGGCTAGGGTTGAATATAATTTAGGGGATGAAAATAAAATTAAAAAAATTATTGGTAGTTGTTAAAAATAAATATTTAGAATTTGGAATTAGCGTTGGGGGTGGTGGTGGTCGATGACAGCGGTGTTGTTGTGAAAGTTAGGGTTAGAAAAATATTTTGGGGATAAAAATAAAATTTAATGAGTTATTAGTAGGGGTTAAAAATAATGTTTTTAGAATTTTGGGTAGTGGTGGTGGTGACAATTAAGTTAGGGTTAGGGTTAGGGGTTGAAATAATTTGTGGGGTTTAAAATGAATTAAAATGTTTTTTATTAGAGGTGAAAGTAAAATTCTGAGAATACTTATGGGTTTGGACTTTTATTTTTCGAACTTTGAAAACGTGGTATTCACTTTTGGATGCCATTAGTAAAAAAATGACGTACAATTCTATGTTGGGAGTTTTTTTTGGGGTGCCTTTAACAACACCCAATCAATGTTTAAAAGGCATGTGGTGGAAGTGGAGCGCATTGAGGTTTTAGCCTCAACTTTGAAAAAGAAAATAAAAAAATGTAGAAAAAAAATATTTATAAAACCACAAAAATAATGTAACATAACTTGATCAATATAACCAAAACGATAAATAGTGTATTGTCATCAGATCATAAAATAGGCCTAAAATCAATAACAGAGAATGGTGTGTATGCATATACATAATTACGAAAAAGAATCAATACTTATATCATTAGAATATACAATTGTCGGTCAAATAATTTTAGATTAATAATTCTATTAATTAATTGTTTTAGGAATCAACTTCATTCCATGGTGAATACTTGATATTTCTATTATTTAATAACTAATAAAACTATAAAAATAATCTCTTATATTATTAATTATTAGAATGGAATTTAATGTACTATATATATGTATATATATATACAAGCCGATCTCAAATAATTGAGAAAATGTTTTGTTGAGTTGAGTATATATATGTATATACAAGTATTTATGTAAATTAAATATACAATAGGTGATAACAAAATATACTTCCCTTGGAAATTGAAAGCAATTCCATTTCAAATTATACAACTAAACTCTAATAATAGAAGACAAATTTCTTCCCACATAAAATAGTTAATGCGTATGATATTACTATTGAATTCCATACTTCATGAATTGTAAAATTTTGCATGTTTCCATTCCTCATCAAAAACTTCAACTAAAGCAAGAGCTCCCCCGTTTACCCCGTCTCCGGTCATGGTGGACTTTATGGCATATGTCTGAATTTTCGTATCCATATTAGTTTCTTTTTTGTATTTCTCTAAGAGAAAAATCATGGTCTCCGATCCGTTCTCACCGCCCATGCTGTGTTACTCTGGTTTACTGTTGTAATTTCTGTTAAACAGCTCTCTAAATTTTTTTAGTATGTGTATCTTAAATTTTGCTTTTATTTTTATGTTTGTATACAAATTGTTTACTTTTATTTTGTACACTATTATATAATGTATATGAACCCATAATATTCAAGAAGAAATTAACATAAAATGTTACTTGAATTCTCTTAATAATGTTATAAATGTGATAATATAGAAGAAAATTGTTGGAACAAATTGTAAAAGTTGCATATACATGCTCAAAAGAAGATAACGCTCCCCCTCCCCCCATCCCCCCCTCCTCGTAAAACAAAAATTTAGACTTGACAAGGAAACGTTAGAAGAACAAAAAACTTTTTTTTGCCTCAACGGCTCACCTTGAGGCGTAACTCCTACGCCTCTTTTTTGGCCATATTTTTCCTTGCCTCGCCTCAAGTGATTTTTTAAACATTGCACCCAATATCATATGTAGGAGATGTTGGCAGGGGCATCCTTACTAAGTCCCGAGAGGGGGCAGGCGCGCACACTGAGATTTTGGGAAATTTTCGTATATATTTAGTAATTTCAAAAAGTACTAGGGGTCTATGTATAAGCTTGTCTTCAATTCGTTTCAAATTTCAATGACGGGATCGGGACTCCAACTTTAAACTGAGAAGTTAAAGGTTAAACCCTAACTTTTCTTCACTCCACTATGTCCATCGGTCAACAATTGTGGCACCATCGACTGCGAGTTCAATTTATATCTCCTATTCGTTGACTGTTCTTCGACTTTTGGCTCTCTGTGAGCACAGGCTCTTGAATTTGTATTTACAAGTCCATATTTTCATATACTCCAACTTTCACTTGCAATTTCAATGTATTCTTGTTTCATGATGATGCTGGAAACAACACCACCAGTCAAGGTATTTGTAAGCTCAAACCACAGTGATAACGATGGCAACACAAGGGTATATGTATATATGTAGAAGGAGGTGAGGAGAAGAGGATGAACACTTGAATGTAAGTGGTTTAGCCAATTTGACCTACGTCCACTGTGCAAGTGAGTGTAATGTCACTGAAATAAGGGACTAGCGGCCATAGATACAATCTCTCAAGCTCTCTCTCTACTGTGCAAATTGACAGAGTTTTAGCTAGGGTTGTAATTCTCCATCCTTTACAATGTTGAGGATGACCTCAATATATAGTGCCTGGGAGTGTCATGTACCCCCCAAGCATGCCATGTGCATGTGCATGGAGATCCAGACAGTGCAAGGATGACACGTGGCTGATCTCAACCAAGTAATGGTGACCTCAATATTCCCCCACGTGGAGGGAATGATTCAGTTATAACAGATTTGTCCACGTGTTCCAAGCCATACATGTGCGCGTAGATGCTCGGCTGTCTTTGCTTGGTACCAACCTCAGCCTGGATGAGTACGAGGTTGGTGAAGTACGACCCTTGCCTTGGCTGAGGATTATATGATGACCTTGGCCTGGATGCCAGTCGAGGTTAGATTCTGGAATGTCGGCCCTAGCCGACGTTGTCTTGAAACTTAATGCTGAGTCTGCAAGGCCTTGTGATCTTAGGTGAAACTTATAACATCGGCTATAGTCGATGTTGGCGATGATTCTGATGGATAACCCATGTCCATATTTACCACGGATAATGCCCTGGCCGAGGTGATGCTTGTAACGTCGGCTGTGGCCGACCTGATGGATAACTGATCCCATGAGTCATGTAGACCTCGGCTGATGCCCAATCATGGTGGTACTTGCAACGTCGGCTGCGGCCGACCTGGTGAAGGACGACATCGCTGATGGGTAATATCGAGCTCTTGTTACCTCGGCTGCCAATTAGGTCGAGGTTGATGTCTCTGAACTGGCAGGTACACTTTGGGCATATCAATCACCCCCTAGCCCTAAGTTACCTATGTAAAGTAGGTGACTAAGGGATATGTATGTCTGAGGCTGTATTCCCTTATGTACCAGTATCTCCTTGACATGTGTCCACTTCTGAAGTGGGTAGCGTGCCTGACAGTGTAATGATGATGATTGCCTTTTGGGCTCCCAAGGCAATGATGGGCCTTGGGAAGCGTGCAATTGGTTTTGAGGGTTTAAAAACCCCTTTCCTTCTCTTTCTTCTCCATTTCTCACTTTTCCCGCCTGTGCACGTCTACATTCTCTCTCTCTTCCAGAGCTTGATCGAGGCTGTGTCTTGTCGATTTCTCTTGTCAATCCTCTCATTCTTCACCTCGTATTCCATCAAGTATTGCTTATTACCTTTCCTTTGCCATTTTTCAGCCTTGTTTTTCCATTTCTTGCATTTTCCGGTGACAGTTTGAGTTTTCCGGTGGCCCTTATTCTTGACTGTTCTTGGTTTGAATTTGACCAAACACCAGATTTTGATCCTTAGTTTAAGTTGTCCCCAGTTGTTTATTTGTGGTTTAGAGTCCAAGTGTAGGGTCACCTTCTTTATGCTCAGACCTCTTTATAAGCTCATAGAAGATTTCCCCTCTCTCAGAGAGAAGACCTTTGCAAAAATTAGGTAGATAGAACTAGCCCAAGAGGAAGCTCGTAGGGCTGAGGCCTTCCCCCTCAGACCTATCTTCCCTCCACCTCTGAAGGTGATATACCCTGAGCCAGCAGAGGATCCAATAGACCCCACTCCCATGTCTGAGTCTTCCACCTTAGACCCTATGTCCACTGTTTCTTTCCAAGAGGCCATGGACTTCTCTATTAGGCAAAATCAGGTCCCTGATCAGGCCGAGGTCCAAAGTCATGTCTCGTCCCACAACGGTGCTAGCACTTCACGAACTTTTTCTGATGTCGAGGTTGTGGGGTCGAGCATGACTATTCCACCAGCCATTAATGCTATTCCCCTGTCGGCCGCCACAAGGGCTGAGTTCGCTCAGAGGTTCCTTGGAGGTGTTCCTATACCTGCCCAGGCCGACGTTGCCAGAGATGAGGATGATGGTCATGAAAGTGACATTGATATCTCGGAGGTTGCCGAGATAGAGAGTACTGTTACTGAGTACGACCTTCTAGCCTTTAGGCATATCTATTCCATAGGTCCCTCCATCATACTTAGGAGACCTCTGAGAGGTGAGAGAGCCTTTGGTGGCCGAGATGGAGAAATCTGTGTGTATGAGCAGATGTTTAAGCTGGGATTCCGTCTCCCCATCCATCCTTCGATCAGAGCTATACTTTCACATATTAACCTTGCCCCTTCACAATTATCCCCCAACGCCTGGAGGGTGATAATTGGTGCTATTGTCCTTTGGACGGCAGTCCACCACTCAGACCTTCCTGTCAGGGTCTTCACAGGATGCTATATCCCATCCTCTGCCAGAAACCACCCCAGCTACTATCACTTCCTAGTTAGGAAGTCAGACAAAAAGATGCTGCTGGTTACTCAGACCTCCAATCACAACTGAAAACCACGGTATTTCTTTGCCTCAGGGGCCTGGGAATTTGGTCCGTGTGCCACCTCTTCATCGTTGGAGCCGAGGCTACCTCTGAAGTGAGGAAAGGTGTCACTTGCTGCCAAGGCCGACCCTGGTCTTAGCCAGGATAACTTACAAAGGGTTAAGGATCTTCAAGATCGGGGGGAGCACGGTTGGCTAGTCAAGTACGAACATCTGATGACCCCCTATTACCTCTCTGAGACTGGCCTGGGGGAGTTCTCTGACCGAGCTTCGTAAGTATTGTTTTCCATAAGTTGTACCTCTGCCTTTTTGATATCTCTGATTTACTAACTCAGGTACATTTTTTGTAGAATGCCGAGAAGGCATCTCGGACGACTTGTAGGAGATGTCTGCCCCCAGTCTTGTTAAATTGATGAAGAAGGCATGGCATAATGCAGCCCCTCCCCCCAAACAGAACGTCGGTACGTCCAAGTCCGACGCTACTAAGAAAAGGAAACCCCACACAGACTCGGAGGATTAGAGAATGAGTAAGAACCAAAAAGGAGACCGTGCCATCCCAATCTCCTCTGATGATGCACTGGCTGCTCGTCTGGAGCAGCAGCTGAAGATCAGTGACAGCCTAATAGGTCATGGTCTGAAGGCAATGGATGCCATCGGCTCTGCGATGACCGATGCAGATAAGCATTTTTTACGCTCGATAGATACCCCTCTGCTGGCTGAGTTTTGCCTTCACAGGTCTATCCAGGTAAAAACTTTTACTTTATTCCAAGTGTAACCTCGGCTTTAAACGGGTTAAGGCTTCATACATCTGACTTTGTTTTGCAGGGTCTTCTCTCTATGCACCAATTCATTGACTGGACCCTGAGGAAGTTGCCCCTTATTGAGAAGGGAAAAGAGGCCCAGAAGGTGGAAGCCTCTTTAAATGCAGAGATTGAACATCTGAAGACAGCCTTGGCTGAGTCTAAGAATAAGGTGAAGCAGAAGGATAGGGACGTGGCCAAGCTTAAGAAGGACCACACTTCTGCTTTGCAGGCCAAAGATGACGTCCTTCAGGCAAAGGTTGATGCTGCAGTAAAGGCTGCCCTTGAGGATGCATCTGAGAAGATCTTGGCCGACTACAAAGTCTCTGACCAGTTTATAAGCTTTGGCTTTGAATACTTCGAAAGAGGTATTAAGGCAACTGGGAAGTGGGCAGCTTCAAAGGAGAAGGAATCAGGGAGCTTGTCTGCCTCAGACTTTATTGGTCTAGGCTTTGTCGATTCTCGCTTTGCTAAGGCCTTGCAAGAGGTTGAGGAGGAAGATGCCGCTCCCGCAGAGACTGCGCCATTGGAAGCTACAGAGGCTGGGGATGTTAACCCTCGAGATGACAGAGTCGAGGTTACCAACGTCGCCCAAAAGGACACCATTGTGGCTGCAGACCCTTAGACCTTAATTTGTGAAGCTTAACTTGTAATTTTTTGTTTTTCATCTGTAGTTTTTGTAAACTCTGACAGCATGCTTTGGTATACTGTATTTGCAGCTCTGAATGTTTCATGTAATGTCATCTTCTTCAGTGGATTTTGCTTTTTTCAATGAATGCCCTTTCTTGCATGTTGTCCTAAAGGTCTGAGGTCATCGAATTAAGATGTTACAGTCATAAATTTCACCCAATTAATGATGTTATGTCCCATCCTCTGCCAAAAACCACCCCAGCTACTATCACTTCCTAGTTAGGAAGTCTGACAAAAAGATGCTGCTGGTTACTCAGACCTTCAATCACAACTGGAAACCACGGTATTTCTTTGCCTCAGGGGCCTGGGAATTTGGTCCGTGTGCCACCTCTTCATCGTTGGAGCCGAGGGTACCTCTGAAGTGGGGAAAGGTGTCACTTGCTGCCAAGGCCGACCCTGGTCTTAGCCAGGATAACTTACAAAAGGTTAAGGATCTTCAAGATCAGGGGGAGCACGGTTGGCTAGTCAAGTACGAACATCTGATGACCCCCTATTACCTCTCTGAGACTGGCTTGGGGGGAGTTCTCTGACTGAGCTTCGTAAGTATTGTTTTCCATAAGTTGTACCTCTGCCTTTTTGATATCTCTGATTTACTAACTCGGGTACATTTTTTGTAGAATGCCGAGAAGGCATCTCGGACGACTTGTGGGAGATGTCTGCCCCTAGTCTTGTTAAACTGATGAAGAAGGCAGGGCATAATGCAGCCCCTCCCCCCAAACAGAACGTCGGTACGTCCAAGGCCGACGCTACTAAGAAAAGGAAACCCCCCACAGACTCGGAGGATTAGAGGCCGAGTAAGAACCAAAAAGGAGACCGTGCCATTCCAATCTCCTCTAATGATGCACTGGCTGCTCGTCTGGAGCAGCTGAAGATCAGTGACAGCCTAATAGGTCATGGTCTGAAGGCAATGGATGCCATCGGCTTTGCGATGACTGATGCAGATAAGCATTTTTTACGCTCGATAGATACCCCTCTGCTGGCCGAGTTTTACCTTCACAGGTCTATCCAGGTAAAAACTTTTACTTTATTCCAAGTGTAACCTCGGCTTTTAACGGGATAAGGCTTCATACATCTGACTTTGTTTTGCAGGGTCTTCTCTCTATGCACCAATTCATTGATTGGACCCTGGGGAAGTTGCCCCTTATTAAGAAGGGAAAAGAGGCCCAGAAGGTGGAAGCCTCTTTAAATGCAGAGGTTGAACATCTGAAGACAACCTTGGCTGAGTCTGAGAATAAGGTGAAGCAGAAGGATAGGGACATGGCCAAGCTTAAGAAGGACCACACTTCTGCTTTGCAGGCCAAAGATGACGTCCTTCAGGCAAAGGTTGATGCTGCAGTAAAGGCTGCCCTTGAGGATGCATCTGAGAAGATCTTGGCCGACTACAAAGTCTCTGACTAGTTTATAAGCTTTGGCTTTGAATACCTCGAAAGAGGTATTAAGGCAACTGGGAAGTGGGCAGCTTCAAAGGAGAAGGAATCAGGGAGCTTGTCTGCCTCAGACTTTATTGGTCTAGGCTTTGTCGATTCTCGCTTTGCTCAGACCTTGCAAGAGGCTGAGGAGGAAGATGCTGCCCCCGCAGAGACTGCGCCATTGGAAGCTACAGAGACTGGGGATGTTAACCCTCGAGATGACGGAGCCGAGGTTACCAACATCGCCCAAAAGGGCACCACTGTGGCTGCAGACCCTTAGACCTTAATTTGTGAAGCTTAACTTGTAATTTTTTGTTTTTCATCTGTAGTTTTTGTAAACTCTGACAGCATGCTTTGGTATACTGTATTTGTAGCTCTGAATGTTTCATGTAATGTCATCTTCTTCAGTGGATTTTACTTTTTTCAATGAATGCCCTTTCGTGCATGTTGTCCTAAAGGTCTGAGGTCATCGAATTAAGATGTTACAGTCAAATTTCACCAAATTAATGATGTTTAAGGTCTGAGGCCATCGGATTTTGATGTTACAGTCATAAATTTCACCAAATTAATGATGTTTAAGGTCTGAGGTCATCGTACCCTCGTAATTTTCAATAAATTAATGATGTTTAAGGTCTGAGGTCATCATACTAAGATGTTACCCTCATAATTTTCACCAAATTAATGATGTTTAAGGTCTGAGGTCATCGGATTATGATGTCTCACCTCAGACCTTGCCACCAAATTATGATGTTTAAGGTCTGAGGTCATCAAACTATGATGTTTCACCTCATAATTTTTACCAAATTAATGATGTTTAAGGTCTGAGGTCATCAAATATGATGTCTCACCTCAGACCTTGTCACCAAATTATGATGTTTAAGGTCTGATGTCATCAAATTATGATGTTTCACCTCATAAATTTCACCAAATTAATGATGTTTAAGGTCTGAGGTCATCGGATTATGATGTCTCACCTCAGACCTTGTCACCAAATTATGATGTTTAAGGTTTGAGGTAATCTAACTATGATGTTTTACCTCATAATTTTTACCAAATTAATGATGTTTAAGGTCTGAGGTCATCAAATATGATGTCTCACCTCAGACCTTGTCACCAAATTATGATGTTTAAGGTCTGAGGTCATCAAATTATGATGTTTCACCTCATAAATTTCATCAAATTAATGATGTTTAAGGTCTGAGGTGATCGGATTATGATGTCTCACCTCAGACCTTGTCACCAAATTATGATGGTTACGGTCTGAGGTCATCATACTAAGATGTCTCACCTCAGACCTTGTCACCAAATTATGATGTTTAAGGTCTGAGGTCATCAAATTAAGATGTTACCCTCATAATTTTCACCAAATTAATGATGTTTAAGCTCTGAGGTCATCAGATTATGATGTCTCACCTCAGACCTTGTCACCAAATTATGATGTTTAAGGTCTGAGGTCATTATACTAAGATGTTACCCTCATAATTTTCACCAAATTAATGATGTTCAAGGTCTGAGGTAATGATGTTTGAGGTCTGAGGTCTGAGGTCATCATACTAAGATGTTACCCTCATAATTTTCACCAAATTAATGATGTTTAAGGTCTGAGGTCATCAAATTAAGATGTTAACCCCCATAATTTTCACCAAATTAATGATGTTTAAGGCCTGAGGTCATCAAATATGATGTCTCACCTCAAGCCTTGTCACCAAATTATGATGTTTAAGGTATGAGGTCATCAAATTAAGATGCCACCCTCATAATTTTCACCAAATTAATGATGTTTAATGTCTGAGGTCATTATACTAAGATGTTACCTTCATAATTTTCCCCAAATTAATGATGTTTAAGGTCTGAGGTCATCAAATTAAGATGTTACCCCTCATAATTTTCACCAAATTAATGATGTTTTAGGTTTGAGGTCATCATATTAAGATGTTTCACCTCATAATTTTCACCAAATTAATGATGTTTAAGGCCTGAGGTCATCAAATATGATGTCTCACCTCAGACCTTGTCACCAAATTATGATGTTTAAGGTCCGAGGTCATCAAATTATGATGTTTCACCTCATAAATTTCACCAAATTAATGATGTTTAAGGTCTGAGGTCACCAAATAATGATGTTTCACCTCATTATTTATCACTAAAGCATGATGAAACAAAATATTGACATGGGAACTGCTCTTTTCATTAACATTCTCTTCATAAGATGATACATGTATTATAAGAAAACAACTGCAACATCATATTGTAATACCTCGTACTTTTGACTATATTTATTTTGGGGATTAATTAATTAAATGCGTATTAATTGGAAATTAATCCGGGTTATAAATACTAATGTGATGCGAGTTGGTATTTGATTATGTGCATATATGATTATATATGAACTTGGTATTATAAAATTTGTCGTGGGATTTATATACGGCATTTTAGAAATTTTGCTGAGACGCGTGGGACCGCCGCGTCACGGTATAATATACAGATGATAAAAGTGAATTTAAAATCTATAATCCGTATGGTCGTTTTGAGTGCGCCAACGCGTCCGGAAGGGTCGAGATAGTCAGAAAACACTAGCCGGGGGTATAGTTTGGGTCCCGGGGTAATTTTAGGCCATACCGGTAACTTAAAGGGTATTTTGGTAATTTTACATTTTGAGGAATTAAAAGTGACGAAAATTAGAGATGTAAATCTGATGTGGATTTAACCCATTAAGCCCATTAACCAAACCATATTAACCTAGAAAGCTACGTAGGTTATCATTTAGGTTTTCTAAGTTCCCAAATCAAAATCCTAGCCACCTTAAGCCACCATTGGAGAAGGAGCTTGGAGAAGGAGAGAAAGAGAGGAAATTCTGCAGAAAAACATCATCAACCTACACCAAAGTCAGAAATCAAACCAAGGCAAGTGACTTTATTCCATTTAATTTCTGAGAATGTCTTTTCCATGTTAGAAAATTCGGATTTATGATTTGTTCTTGATAAAACATGAAAACCCATGTAGTTCAGATCATAAAACTTGAGGAATTTGAGAAGGATTGCATGTAGAATAGTTTGGAGACGATTAATCTGATGTTAATACATGTTTGGGTGAAAGAAAAACGAATTAAATTCTGGGATTTGATGATGATATGTAGTTAGGGTTCATGTTCTTGAGATATTTGGAAAAAGTGTAGAAAGCTGTAAATTTAATTGATGTTAGGATGGATTGATCCCTTAAAAACATGTTAGGATGTGATTATATATGTTTAGTATTGATTATAGACCTTTAAACGATTGATTGGGACTTAGTTTAGAAGATTTGAGGTGTTAAAAGGGATGAAAAACGATTTGGGGAAAAATCTGGGCCGAAGCTGGTAGCTCGTTAGAAGTAGCCCCCAGGTCGTTCGAACGAGCTTCTAACGAGTTGACCAGTCGCTGCTAACGAAAAGGGATTTCGTTCGATATCTCGTTCGAACGAGATATCGTTAGAAGGAACAGTTCGTTCGAACGAACTGGGATCTCGTTCGAACGAACTGGGATCTCGTTCGAACAGTCTCGTTCGAACGAGACTTCTAACGAGTTGGCAGAGGGATCTCGTTCGAACAGTCTCGTTCGAACGAGACTTCTAACGAATTGACAGTTTGGTCCTTTTTGGACTGTTTTGATTTTTGGAGTCCCGGAAGTTGGTTCGAGGGTAGAGTTAGCATTCCTTTGATGATATAGTGATAGAATTGGGACTTTTGGGCATTTATGAGAAGTAAATTATATACGAGAGTTGTATTACATGGACGGTTTGGGTTGAGACGTGAGTGTTTACTACGACGTGAGAAACTATAGCGCGTATGATTATAAATCGGATTAGTATAAATTGTTATAATTATAGTTAGTACGAGAATGCGATACGTACTACGATTAAAATACGATATTACTAAGATGTGTGTTTACTTAGTATTAGTATATGGATTGTGTGTATTGCGTTCGCTTAGGACCCTCTAATCCTTGTGTGCCTACGGGGGGGATATAGACTGGTACCTCGATGAACATAGGTCATAGAAAGACTTATTGGGATATTAATAAGTCCGCTGATCATGGGAGCGTAGGTATGTGCGTGACCCATGTGATGGTGACTGTGTTCGCCTCCATTATTTGTGATGTTGTTATCGGTAAACTATTCGTGAGAGATTCGGAATATGTAATCCTTATGCACGTGATGTACCGGGATGGATAGCAGAGTATGTGTGCACCGCAGCTTAGTTCTCGGGGTGCTTGTATTGTATATTTATGATGTGAATAATATACGGTTAATTAATAAGAACCTTCATGGAAATGTTGTGAATATAACTACAGTATTGTTTCGAGAATAACATAACGGGTTAGTGATATATATATTATGCATATTGAGCATCCGAGATTACATTAAATCCCTACCTAATTACGAGCGTTATATGTTAATGGAACCGAGTATTATGGGTAGGACCTTCGGCAGTCTAGCTAGATATGTTGTCACTTAGCTAGTAATATGGGTAGTTATAGATGGGTACTTGCGTTAGGAGTGCACAGTTAGACGAGAAGTGAGAATATAATGTGAGTGCACGTCCTAACATGTACTTTGCATTTAATGTTTTAAATGTTTTTAAAGCACTTGCAGGTTTTTAAAATATAACTCCACATTCGGGCTCTGACCCGTTTGCTTTTCAAATCTATTTTTCTTTGTAAAACCATTTTAGGTGCCCAGCCACAAGGACACCAAGCATAGGTACTCATTCAGGTGACGAGCTGTAGCTGCTTGTGGAAGCTACATGGATTTGCATGTAGACGCTTCTACCTTTTGGATTCCAGAGTCACTATCTATCAGTTGTAGGGCATGTTGCCCATTTCTATTAGACATCTTTTATATTTCAGTTTTCAGACTTTAGCATGTATTATTTCAGTTTCGGTTATTTGTTTCAGTATGGGATTGTAGTGAGGAATGTTCCTCCAGACTTTATTTACTCTATTGCGATGGTTATTCGTTTTACTCCAGTATGGTGAATGGTGTTATTTATTTCTTCATTACACTTGTTGCATGTTAATCAGACTTTAATTAAAATTTGGCACTTACTTTTTAGATACTAGGCGGTTAGTAAAAATAAAATGTTTTCGGCAGTGATACTATCAACTGAGCCAACTTGGCATTTTTGAATTAATTTAATAAAGGAGTAGCTACCCGGTATTTAATTAGTCGGGGTGTCACACATGTAATACTTCTTCAGGTGATCAGCGTTCCATCGATTGGAGAAAGGTTCCCCTTTGAGATTTTCTAGCCGGTAGGTACCGGGTACAACCTCATCGACTACTTTGTAAGGACCATGCCAGTTTGGGTGGAGCTTGTTTGTCTTCTGCAACGTTTTCTTCAACACTAGGTCTCCTACAACAGTAGGGCTTGATTTCACCATTTGATTGTAGAACTTTGCTGTTATCTGTTGGTAGGCTGCCTGTCTGATCACATCATCTTCCCTTCTCTCCTCAATTAGATCCAAGTCAAGTCTTCTTTCTTCCCCATTCCTCTGAGGGTCATAGGCTTGAACTCTGTGCGTGGGGAGTCCTACCTTTGTAGGTATGACGACTTCTGAACTATGAGCTAACATAAATGGGGGTTCCCCCGTTGGTGTCCTTGCTGTTGTTCTGTAGGCCCATAGCACTGCATAAAGCTCTTCTGTCCATCTCCCCTTGGCTTCTTCCAACCTCTTCTTAATCCCATCAAGGATTGTTCGGTTCGTGACTTCAGTTTGCTCTCCCTGCCTGCTATATCTGATAAGGGGGTCCATCCATGAGTCCCCTAGGTTCAAGTTGAGGCAAAGGCAGGCAACCTCTTCTTCCTCAATGGTCGGTTTGAGCAAGATCTTGACTGGTACTGTCCTTCTGATGCCTGTCCTTGTTGCTGAAACCAACCTTGCTAGTGCATCTGCACGACTGTTGTCTTGCCGAGGTACCTTCTTCATCTTCACCTCTTCGAAGCCTTCTAGCGTCGTTCTTACCTTCTTCAGGTATTTGGCCATCCTTTCATCCTTGGCCTTATATACTCCAAGTACGTGGTTGATAACTAACCTCGAGTCACTGTGTAGTAAAGAGTCGGCCAACTCTAAGGGCTTTTTGCCAAAGAGAGCCCCGCTATCAGTGCCTCATACTTGGACTCGTTGTTTGAAGCCTTGAAGTTGAACCTTAGCGCATATTCAACGTCGGTACCATCCGGAGCTGACAGTATCAGCCCTGCGCCGCTTCCACTCTCGCAGGAAGACCCATCCACGAAGAGGTTCCAAACATCTTTATTTGAAGAGAAGTTCCCTTCTGACAAGGTCCCATGCTTGAAGAGGTACCTGTCTTCCTCATTCTCAGCTACTCCTTTTCTGGCGCTGCTGGACACAACCTCTTCCGGGTTTCGAAAGACGTTACTGTTTGATCCCTCTGCAATCTCTGGGCTATTCTCAATCTCAGCCTCCTCCCATGTGATCTTAGCAACAAAGTCTGCGAGTGCGTGCCCTTTGATGGCCACCCTGGGTTGATAAACAATGTGATACTCTCCTAACTCGATGGCCCAGGTCATCAACCTGCCTGATTTCTCGGGCTTGTGGAGGATTTGCCTTAGTGGGGAGTCAGTGAGGATGACCATAGAGTGGGCTTGGAAATAGGGCTTCATTTTCCTGGAAGGGCTAATGCGTAGGCCAACTTCTCCATCCGAGGATAGTTCTGTTCAGACCCTGAAGGGCCTTACTATTGAAGTATACAGGCCTCTGTACCCCATCGTCTTCCCGTATTATGGCTGCACTTATAGCTGACTCTGAGACTGCTAGATAAACATACAACTTCTCCCCCAGGATGGGCCGGGATAAGAGTAGGGGAGATCCGAGGTAGGACTTGAGCTCCTTAAAGGCCTTGTCGCATTCCTCATCCCATTCAAAGGCCTTCCTAAGGATTTTGAAAAAAGGAAGACACTTGTCCGTAGCCCTGGAGACAAACTTGTTCAGCGCAGCAACTCTTCCGGTTAACCTCTGAACGTCTTTGATGGTCCTGGGTGTCTTCATTTCAAGCAGAGCCTTGATTTTTTCGGGATTGGCCTCTATTCCCCTTTGATTAACGATGAATCCAAGAACTTTCCCTGCTCCTACTCCGAAAACACACTTGGCAGGATTGAGCTTCATCCTGTACAAGTCCATGGTGTCAAAAGTCCTCTCCAGATTGGCTATGTGAGTGCAGACCTTCAAGCTTTTCCTCAGCATGTCAGCTACATATACCTCCATGGTCTTGCCAATCTGATCTTCAAACATCTTATTTACAAGACGTTGATACGTGGCCCCTGCATTCTTCAAGCCGAAGGGCATGACCTTATAGCAATAGGTCCCCTTGTCTGTGATGAATGCTGTCTTCTCTGAGTCTTCGACATCCATGAAGGTCTGATTATAGCCTGAATACGCATCCATGAAGCTCATAAGTTCATTCCCCGCCGTGGCATCTACCATCTGATCAATTCGAGGTAAGGGATAACTGTCTTTTGGGCAAGACTTGTTTTGGTCAGTGAAGTCTACGCACATCCTCCATTTTCCGTTAGCTTTGGGCACTATGACGGCGTTAGATAACCACTCTGGGTATATGACCTACCTGATGAATTCTGCCTCTCCCAACTTTCTGACCTCTTCCCTGATGACATCATACTTTTCCCTGGAGTAAACTCTTCGTCTTTGTTTGATTGGCTTAGCATCTTCTGCCACATTGAGTTTGTGGCACATAATCTTCGGGTCGATGCCAGGCATATCTGCGTGGCTCCAAGCGAAGACACTCTGCCTCTTCTTTAAAAAACTTATCAGCTCTTCCTTGATCTCGAGTTTTAAGGCCTTGCCGATTTGGACGGTTTTTTCCGGTACGTCCTCATTGAGGACGATGGATTCTACCTCTTCTGCGGTCTCTCCTTTCTTCAATTTTGTTTCATCCCTAGGAATCGAGTGTATCGATGTTATATGTGGTTGTTGCCCTCTTATGGGCCTCTCTTTCTTCTGCCGAGTTGAAGTAGCATTCTCGTGCTAAGGTCTGGTCAGCACTGCCCCTACTCCATAGGGGGTCGAAAATTTTAGCATTTGGTGGACCGTCGACGACACAGCCTCAAATTCTTTAAGGGCTACTTTTCCTATGATGAGGTTGTAGGCCGAGAAGACGTTTTCATCCATAACGAAAAAATTGATCTTCCGGGTCAACCTCTTAGGCCACTCGTCTCCCATTCGTACAACCATCTCATACATGCTCAATGGATGGACCTTTTCACCGCTGAAGCCCATCAACAGATGATGATAGGGTACCAGCCTAGCTCTGCTGAGGCCTAGGCTCTTAAAACAGGGTCAGAACATCACATCCGCCAAACTTCCTCCATCTACGAGGATTCTTTGTACCTCACATCCATACACTTTTGTTGTAATTACCAAATGGTCATCATGCGGAGCCAAGATGCCTTTGAAGTCGAGTCGGGAGAATCCAATTATAAGGCTATCCATATCTACCTTCTTTCTCTTCTGCTTTGCCTCTGAAGACGCCAGATTCACAACCTCTACTTTGGTCACTGACTTAGCCTCTGCCACATGAGCTTTACGGTCGGCTACTTCGGAGCCACCCCCTGCTAGTCCTCCACATATGGTGTTAACACCGAAGGAGATCATACCAACGCTCTTCACAGGGGCATTGTCGTCTTTCGGTGGGAGGTCTGGATCGTCCTCATCATCACCATCTGAGTCATCGTCTCTTCTCCTGGGGGATCATCTCGACATCTGTCGTTTATCTTCTTTTTAGGGTCATCTCTTCCCCTCTTAGGAGCTTTACCGTCGACATACTTCCTGAGCTTTCCGGACTTCAACATCTTCTCAATTTCATCCTTCAAGGCGAAGCACTTGTCTGTCACATGGCCGTGGTCTTGGTGGAACTTGCACCATAGGTTCTTGTTCCTCTTATTCGGAGGAGCCTTCAGCTTCTCTGGCCATCTCAGGGACCAGTCGTTTTTTATTTCGTTGAGGATGTGTTCGCAACTCACAGTTAGAGTATAGCGTGCAAACTTGTCGTCTGCAGACCTCTTTTTTCCGTCTTTCTTCCTTTGGAACTTCCCGCTGCCACTACCGTTCTCATCCTCATACTTTGCGGCCATAGCCTCTTCATCGTTCATGACCTTTCCTGCAGTTGCCAATAGCTCTGCCATAGACTTGGGAGGGTCTTCTGCAAGCTTCCACAATAACTTTCCTTTCTGGAGTCCTCTAATGAGGGCAGTCATAGCTATATTCTCTTCATAATCTTCAACCTCCAATTTTTCTTTGTTGAATCTAGCAATGTAGTCTAGGTTCTCGTTCTTGCCTTGTTTGACATACAGCAGATGAGTGGTCTTCTTTTGAGGTCTTACCCCAAAACAGAAATTGTGAATGAACCGTTCAGCTAAGCCCTTAAAGTTCTCGATAGAGTTCTTCGGAAGAGAGGTGAACCAGATGTGTGCAGCTCCCGTCAAAGTCCCAGAGAAGGCTCGACACTTCATCTCATCTGGGATTGAATAATTGTTCGCTGCAGACTGGTACATCTCAATATGATGCACAGGGTTGGTACTACCATCATACTTGGGAGCACCGTAGGTGGTTTGAACTTGGCAGGGGTTGGGAAATTTAATATCCTTGCCATGAATGGGGAGCCCTCTGAGAAACCTCTTTGCAGTGGGTCTCGGCTTTTGATGAGGTCCCCTATCTTCTCTTCAAGACGTAGAATGGAATCGTTCCATAGCTTTGCAACGTCGGCCTGACCGAGGTTGTCCCCAGCCACCTTCAAGGGGTGAACTGAGGGTTCCCTAGCCGCTGCACAACGTCGGCTATTTACCTCCTCTTGATCCCTGTCCCGGTCATGGGGTCGGCCCTAATGAGGCCGATGTTCCCCATCTTCCCTTTGTGAACTTGCCACATTTCTAGACCTGGATAACCTCTGTCTTAGGCCCATTAATTGGGCCGAGCCTTTGAAAGGCTGACCCTCTGCTCAAGCGATCAAAAATTGATCCTCTTTGTTGGACATCTTTTTTGCCCCTACAACCTCTGCTTTGCTAGATAGGACGTACCGTGTTATTCGAAACATCATACGGCTCCCAGCAATCTTTTGGAGCATTCTCTGCCTCCATATCGTCATACCTATCCTCAGGGCAAGGGTTTCCTTGCCTCCCCAGACGTAAACGCCTAGGGTCAGCAACGTCCCTCCTTCGCTGAGGGGTAGGTTTGTCTTTTCGCGGTGCCTGGGGTGGTCCCCTGGCTTTAGGATGGGGTTGAACAGCTGTCGGGGTAATCATCCCCGGTGAGACCCCAGGTGGCCTCATTATATTTTGACTGAGCTGTGCAAATTGCTCCTTCATTGCTTGCTGTGTTGCAGCCAAAGATTTCAAGGCTGCAGCCACCTCAGCCATTTCGGACTGGGTTGGTGCCTGGCTGGAACTAGGTCCTCTAGCACCAGATGGTGGTGGCAACTCCTGTGCCATATGTTAAAACTAAAAAGCTTGTGAAGAAGATGATCTTAATACCTTAAAAGACCTCTTTCAATGGTGAAACAGCTCCACGCAAAGGGTGAGGCCTGGTTCACCACCAGAGTCTCCGGTGAGGTTAAGCAGAAAAAGAGGAAGAGACAGCTTCTCGTTCCCACAGACGGCGCCAAAATGATGATGCTGGAAACAACACCACCAGTCAAGGTATTTGTAAGCTCAAACCAGTGATAACGATGGCAACACAAGGGTATATGTATATATGTAGAAGGAGGTGAGGAGAAGAGGATGAACACTTGAATGTAAGTGGTTCAGCCAATTTGACCTACGTCCACTGTGCAAGTGAGTGTAATGTCACTGAAATAAGGCACTAGCGGCCATGGATACAATCTCTCAAGCTTTCTCTCTCTACTGTGCAAATTGACAGAGTTTTAGCTAGGGTTGTAATTCTCCATCCTTTACAATGTTGAGGATGACCTCAATATATAGTGCCTGGGGGTGTCATGTACCCCCCAAGCATGCCATGTGCATGTGCATGGAGATCCAGCCAGTGCAAGGATGACACGTGGCTGATCTCAACCAAGTAATGGTGACTTCAATATTCCCCCACGTGGAGGGAATGATTCAGTTATAACAGATTTGTCCACGTGTTCCAAGCCATACATGTGCGCGTAGATGCTCGGCTGCCTTTGCTTGGTACCAACCTCGGCCTGGATGAGTACGAGGTTAGTGAAGCACGACCCTTGCCTTGGCTGAGGATTATATGATGACCTTGGCCTGGATGCCAACCGAGGTTAGATATTTAGAATGTCGGCCCTGGCCGACGTTGTCTTGAAACTTGATGCCGAGTCTGCAAGGCCTTGTGATCTTAGGTGAAACTAATAACATCAGCTATAGCCGATGTTGGCGATGATTCTGATGGATAACCCATGTCCATATTTACCACGGATAATGTCCTGGCCGAGGTGATGCTTGATGGATAACTGATCCCATGAGTCATGTAGACCTCGGCTGATGCCCAATCATGGTGGTACTTGCAACGTCGGCTGCGGTCGACGTGGTGAATGTAACAACCCGCCCTTTTGGAGACAATTAAATTCCATAATTAAGTATAATTTGGAATTTGGAGAAATTCTCGAAATAGTAATTTTTGGGATTTTCGAGGATTGAATGATTTTCGAAGGGTGTTATAAATTATTTTGGGACTATATAGGTCGAAGTAATTTAATTATATGTCGCCGTGGAGTATAGCGACAAAAGAGGTAAGATTTTGAGTAGAATACCGCATTTAATTATTTTGGGTTAGAATAGTGATTTGCGGTCAAGTACCTCGAATGGAAATTTCGACTGCGCCATGAGTCTCGGAATGTCCGAGATAGTCGGAAAAGAGTGTCCGATTGTCGAAATTGAGTTCCGGGTAATTTTGGAGTTAAATAGGCTCGTAATTGGGTAAATGAGTCGTTTTTGGGTTTTTAAGGGGTTAAATCTTTTTCTCCTTATAAATGGAGGGAGAGGGGGAGAAAAGAGAAGAGAAAAGAGAAAGAAGAGAGGGAAGAGAGAGAGGAGGAAGAAAAGAGGAAAAAGGGGGAGATTCCGGCCGGCCTCCGCGGGATTCGGCCCGAGGACGTCGGATTTTATCCACGAGGCAAGTGTTTACTTGCTTTATTTATTTTTGAGCATAAATATCTCATATCATTGTTGGTATAACAAACCCTAATGATTTTGGGTTGGGTATTCGTGGATAAAACGGGTTTTTGGGAGTTAAAACGAATAAACCCCTAAAATTTGTAAATTGGAGAAATTTAGAAATTAACCAAAAATATTGGGTGATTCCGGGTTCTAGGATGTTTAGAACCCGTATTATAGGTGTATTTGTAGTTGGTTGAAGTTGTAGGCCGTTTGGTGTAGAGATGGGAGCTTGGGGGAAGCTTCCATGGCCGAAACAGCTTCTCGGAGAAGAAGCTGCCCGACTTGATCGATCGATCGATCATCGGGAATCGATCGATCGAAGCCTTCGATCGATCGACGGCCATGGGTCGATCGATCGACCCCTGCTGAAAATGGACAATTCTCTTAGGGTGATTTGGATGGGGTAGATTCCATTTCATCTTGCTTTGAGGTTAATTAGGTGATAACCTAAAAGGACCTTTTAGGACTTTATGGTCCATAAGTTGAGGCAATTTAGGAGGGTAAAGTAAGGGTTTTAAGTATATAACCCTTAATCTATATTTTCGAGGAAAATAGTGTATTTGCTGAAATTGAAGGATTAGGGTTCCCAAATGAAATTGGGGACTTCTAAATGATTAATTGGACTAGGTATAGTCTTGGGGGTTTAAGGAAATGAAATCCTTAACTCGTTGAATTTAAGGTTGTTCGGGTGAGGTAAATCCCGAGGATATTTCTCGTAGGCATAGAGGCCTATATAATTATGCTTATAAAAAGCCTAATTATATTGATTATCGTTAAGTGCATCCTAGGAGATAATTAGGATAAATTGGGAGTATAGATAATTGTTGTTATTCACTTAGAGTGAATTAGTATAAATGGAGATATCCAAATAAATCCGTAGATGGGATTTAAGTATGTATTACTTATTAAAGTAAGAAAATACTTTGGGTTTAGTATCATGCATATACTAATGCATGATTATGATTCCTGGAGGGAATCTTTGGGATTATTGGTCATCGATAGATGGTTTGGCAAATATGGCCATTTTTATATATTCAGGGAGGAATATATGGTATATATATATACTATGTGATTATGTATATATGATATGAGATAAATGATTTTGAAAATATATAGATGAATGTTTTCAAAATGGAAAGGTAAATGATTTTCATAATTGATAAATTATGGTTACACACCTCCCTAAATCGCTATCATAAGGGAAGTTGCGCGCGTTGTGGTGAAGCCTTCATGGCTGTTGAGCAGGTTGGATATAGTCCCTAGGCCATATGGGCATTTGTATTACTGCGCTGGTTAGGGGATTCCGGGTGTGGTCCTGACTTTCCCGCAGGCAATATGGCCGCTTCCCGACGTTGGTAGGTTCCCAGGTTGTCTTGTATAGATAGGCCCTGGAAGATGATACCCATTTAGGGGCGCGTCTAGTGGGGAAACCCGGAGGGGCGGTCTTAGATTTATTAAAGCAATTCATGATAATGGATTGGCTTTAATTTACATTTCCCGAGTATAAAAAGGGAAATGGGGTAAAGGTTTGGCTTCGGTAACACTCCCGGATGGAAGAAGGGATGTGGAAGCATGATTTGATCAAAGCATTTTCATGATAATGGAAATGGCTTTGGGTACATTTCCTGAGTATAAAAAGGGAAATGGGAATTTTTATGATAATCAAATTGGCTTTTAAAAGTATATGATTTGTTAAAGCAATTCATGATAATGAATTGGTTTTTATATTTACATTTCCTGAGTATAAAAAGGGAAATGGGAAGTTTTGAGAAATGATAAGTATTGATAAATACTTTGTATATGAATCCTCAGTCCGGGAGATAGATTCGGATGGTTATGGTAAAATATGTATATGTATATAAATGGATGAATCGAGTACCGAGGGTCTAATGGATCCCGACGATCGACCTTGCCGCATAGTAGTGTATCGGGGGGGTTCCTTGTTTGGATTTCGCGTTGCGAGACCCCCCACGCACGAATATGGCATTGTGTTGAGACTGGGGAGAAGTTTAATCCTTAGTGCTCTAATATTATAAATGTTTATGGTATATGTATATTTATATATATCTTTCTGTACTGAGGGACTGGCGGATCTCGACGATCGACCGTGCCGCGTAGTAGTGTATCGGGGGGGTTCCTTGTTTGGATTTCGCTTTGCGAGACACCCCACGCACGAACATGGCATAGCGTTGAGACTGGGGTGAAGTTTAGCCCTTAGTACATTGCTTGGACTATCTAGGATTGATAGTGGGTTTGGGATAGACTAGTTTAGCAGGATAGCTTGACTAGGATGTCTAGAGGGATGTGCTAGGAGTGCACTGTTAGTGGAGAGGTGAGGGGTATCTCATGGGAGTGCGATACCAATTTAAATATGAGATAAAAGTATTTTTCTAAAAATAAAGCATTTATGCACTTGCAAAATATTTTCAAAAATTCGGGCTCTGACCCGTCTATCCACTCTCCTTTCTTTCTATATATTATATATATATATATAGGTGTCCAGACACAGGGACGCCTGGATGGAAATTCTTTCGAGTCAGACGCCTGCTGCAGCAGCTGTGGATGCTTGCGGGTTCTCAGTAGACGCTTCTTTCCTTGTACTCTAGATAGGAGGTATTGTATAAACACTCGGGCCAATGGTCCAACTGATTTTATTTATTCTTCGCACTTATTCGATATGGTTGTATTATTTGAACCGAGTGTTCGGTTATTATAGTTCATTTCATTTTCCTTTTTATTTCATTTACGCATTAAATTGTGGATGTTTTATTTTTGTCGTTAAAAAGATTAGTTAAGTTAAAATTTTGACACCGGCCTAATAGGTTATTAGTAATTAAATGGATTTTCGACAGTGATGCTAAGAATGATCCATATGAGACTCCTGTTTTAATTTATATTGGAATGATCGCCCGGTATCTTATTAGGCGGGGTGTCACAGTGAAGAACGACATCGGTGATGGGTAATCTTGAGCTCTTGTTACCTCTGCTGTCAATTACGCCGAGGTTGATGTCTCTGAACTGGCAGGTACACTTTGGGCATATCATTTCACAATGTTGATATTTTGTTAATATAATGAATATTTACCTATGTGTTTGAGTTTTTGGTTTGCACTCTAGATGGATTGGACTTTGCCCATCTGCTAAGTTTGTGGTATTTAAAATTGCATATTGTATTTTAGGGCTTGAAATTAGTTATGTATTTATTTAAAGGGAGTTTTGGGAAAAGGTCCTTATAGTGCTTAAAGTGTATAAAAATAGGACACTCCATATAATTTTATAAATTTAGTCCCTGTACTAAAAATACAATGAAAAAAGGTGAAAAATAGTGCCGCTGGCGCGGACCAAAAAAATAAAGGTATTGTACCACAGGGACTAGATTTATAAATGCTATTGTACCACAGGGACTAGATTTATAAACTTGAAAAGCATTGTCCTAAAAATCCAAATATAGGAAGGAACATGACCTTTACCTTAATTCTCTAATATTTAAAATATGCTTAATATTTTTTTATGGAATGAATATTTGGTGCTAAATATGTATAATATACTCAACTCAACAAAACCTTTTCCCAATTATTTGGGGTCGGCTACATAAATCCTGTTTTTTCATTTTGGTCTGTTGAACACAATATCCTCGGTTAAATCGCATGATATTATATCCTTTTTTACAATATCCTGCAAAGTCAATTTAGGCGTACCTTACCATCAACATTAACTAAATCACTCTTCCTTACAGGGCTCCCATTGATCTACGCTTGACGTGTCCAAACCATCTAAGTTGATTTTCTCTCAATTTATCTTCTATGGAAGCTACTTTTACCGTTTCACGAAGTTGTTTATTTTCCGTTTTATCCTTTCGAGTTTTACCCCAAATCCATAGCGTTTGCATCTCAGCCACACTCATTTTTTGCACATTTTATTTTTTGGTTGTCCAACACTCTGTCCCATATAACATAGCAGGTCTAATGGTCAACCTATAAAATATAACCTTTAAATCACATTATACGCCGGTAACACTTCTCCTTCTCTTCTTGACCGAGCCTGCTTTAATTCTATGAGTAACATCATCATTAATATCCCCATTTTTTTTGGATAATCGAGCCTAAATAATGAAAATGATCATTTTTAGGTATCTCTTGATCCTCCAGTTTCATTACATCCTCATTTGTCCTCTTATTATTACTAAAATTGCACTCCATATATTCTGTTTTCGTTTTACTTATTTTAAATCCTCTTGTTTCTAGAGTTTCTCGCCACAATTTTAATCTAGCATTAATCCTTGTTTTAGTTTCATCCACCAAAACATTATCATCTGCAAATAACATACACCATGATACCTCATCTTGTATTTGTCTAGTTAATTCATCCATAATAAAAAAGCAAAGAGATAAAGATTTAGGGTTGAACCTGTCGTCGGGTCTTATTTGTAATAGTTTTACGGTGTGTTATGTTATATTTAAACTATGTTGGGTACTTAGATAATACTTGAAAGTTTTTAATATAAATAAAAAGTGACGGGGAGAATGAATGTATTCATTCATTCATTTCCTCTTTGTAATACCCCGTACGTTTGGCTATATTTATTTTAGGGATTAATTAATTAAATGCGTATTAATTGGAAATTAATCCGGGTTATAAATACTAATGTGATACGAGTTGGTATTTGATTATGTGCATATATGATTATATATGAACTTGGTATTATAAAATTTGTCGTGAGATTTATATACGGCAATTTGGAAATTTTGTTGAGACGCGTGGGACCGCCACGTCACGGTATAATATTTTGATAATAAAAGTGAATTTAAAATCTATAACCCGTATGGTCGTTTTGAGTGCGCCAACGCGTCCGGAAGGGTCGAGATAGTCAGAAAACACTAGCCGGGGGTATAGTTTGGGTCCCGGGGTATTTTTAGGGCATACCGGCAACTTAAAGGGTATTTTGGTAATTTTACATTTTTAGGAATTAAAAGTGACGAAAATTTGAGGTGTAAATCTGATGTGGATTAAACCCACAAAGCCCAATAACCATCCTATATTAAACCATTAAGCTACGGAGGTTATCTTTAGGTTTACAACTCTCCCCAAAAACAAACCCTAACCACCTTAAGCCACCATTGGAGAAGGAGCTTGGAGAAGGAGAGAAAGAGAGAAAATTCTGCAGAGATTCTTCACCAAATCAACACCAAATCCGGAAACAAACAAGGCAAGTGGTTTAATTATGTTTAACTTCAGTAAATGTTCTTTCCATGTTAGAAAATTGAAGATTTATAATTGTTATTGGAAGATGAATAAAAAACCCATGATTAATTGGACTTAGGTTCTGAAGATTGAGGATAAATTGCATGTAGAATAGTTTAGTGACGATTAATCTGATGTTAATACATGATTGGGTGAAAGAAAAACGGATTAAATTTGATAAATTGAGGGTTCCAAATTCTAGGGTTCATGTTCATGAATGAATTGGGGAAAAGTTTAAGTATTTATAAATTGATTGATGATTAGGGTGTATTAATCCATAAAAACGTGATAGGATGTGGTTATATTATGTTTAGGATTGTTTAGAGACTTTAAAACAATCGTTGGGATAAATTTTAGAGGTGATTTGAGGAGTAAAAATGGTGAAAAACGTATTTGGAAAAATCTGGGCCGAAACTGGCCAGTCGTTAGAAGCAGCCCCCAGGTCGTTCGAACGAGCTCGTTCGAACGAGCTTCTAACGAGTTGACCAGTCTCTTCTAACGAAGGGTAGTTTCGTTCGATATCTCGTTCGAACGAGATATCGTTAGAAGATGCAGTTCGTTCGAACGAACTGGAATCTCGTTCGAACAACCTCGTTCGAACGAGACTTCTAACGAGCTGACAGTTTGGGCTATTTTGAACTGTTTTGAATTTTGGAGTCCCGTAAACTTGTTCGAGGATATAGTTAACCTTCCAATGATGACGTAGTGATAGGTTTGGGACATTTGGGTATATATGAGAAGGAAATTATATACAAGAGAGTTAAATTAGAATGAACCGTTTGGGTGAGACGTGAGTGTCTACTACGACGTGAGGATGAATTATGGCGCGTATAATTACAAACCGGAATAGTATGAATTGTGATAGTTATAAGTTAGTACGAGAATACAATATGTACTACGATTAAAATACGGTATTACTAAGATGTGTGTTTACTTAGTATTGGTATATGGATTGTGTGTATGACATACCTACCATACTTGCTATCACGGGAGGTTGCGTTCGCTTAGGACCCTCTAATCCTTGTGTGCCTACGGGGGGGATATAGACTGGTACCTCGATGAACATAGGTCATAGAAAGACTTATTGGGATATTAATAAGTCCGCTGACCGTGGGAGCGTAGGTATGTGCGTGACCCACGTGATGGTGACTGTGTTCGCCTCCACTATTTGTGATTTGTGTTATCTTAACTATTCCTGAGAGATTCGGAATATGTGATCCTTATGTACGTGATGTACCGGGATGGATAGCAGAGTATGTGTGCACCGCAGCTTAGTTCTCGGGGTGCTTGTATTGTATATTTACGATGTGATTAATATACATTTAATTAATGAGAATCCTCATGTTAATGTTGTAAATATATTACGGTATTGTTTTCGAGAAATATAACGAGTTAACTGATAGTTATATATTTTGCATATTGAGTATCTGAGTTTACGTTAAACCCTATTTAATTACGAGCGTTATTATGTTAATGGAACCAAGTATTATGGGTAGGACCCTTGGCAGTCTAGCTAGATATGTCGTCACTTAGCTAGTGGTTTATATCGTTGTAGATGGGTATTTGCGTTAGGAGTGCACAGTTAGACGAGAGGTGAGAATATAATGTGAGTGCACGTCCTAACATGTACTTTGCATTTAATGTTTTAAATGTTTTTAAAGCACTTGCAGGTTTTTTAAAATATAACTCCACATTCGGGCTCTGACCCGTTTGCTTTTCAAATCTTTTTCTTGTAAAACCATTTTAGGTGCCCAGCCACAGGGACACCAAGCATAGGATACTCATTCAGGTGACGAGCTGTAGCGGTTTGTGGAAGCTACAGGGACTTTGCTTGTAGACGCTTCTATCTTTTGGATTCCAGAGTCGCTATCTATCAGTTGTAGGGCATGTTGCCCATTTCTATTTAGAGACATCTTTTACATTTCAGTTTTCAGACTTTAGCATGTATTGTTTCAGTATTCGTTTTACTTATCAGTTGTGGGATTGTAGTGAGGAGTTTTCCTCCAGCCTTTATTTACTCTATTGTGATGGTTATTCGTTTTACTTCAGTATGGTGAATGTTATTTATTTATTTATTCATTACACTTGTTGCATGATAATCGGACTTAAATTAAAATTTGGCAACTTACTTTTTAAATACTAGGTGGTTAGTAATAATAAAATGTTTTCGACAGTGATGCTATTAACTGAGCCAACTTGGCATTTTTAATTAATTTAATAAAGGAGTAGCTACCCGGTATTTAATTAGTCGGGGTGTCACTCTTTTGCTGATTTCTCTCCTCTCTCTTCTTCTCATCTTATCTCTTCTCTTCACTTTTTTTTAATTATGTAAATTGATTATCTCATAAATCTAACATGGTATCAGAGCGTGGTGTGTAAATGTCTAAGGGTAAAACCCTAGTTTGTGTGTAGGGTTTGGAGAGATTCAAAGATGGTAGCTGTTTGCAAGGGTGTAGGGTTACTCTGCTGTTTTTTTCGTGGTTTGCGAATCAAATATCAATTACTCTGCTATTTTTTAGGGTTTGTATGCAGTTTCAGATTCTACCATATAAGTTTTTTTTTTTTTAGGGTTTGGTGCCTATCTGCAGCGCATACAACCGTTAATGAGCCTCCGGTACCTACTGGTCATGTCCTTCCTGAGCCATAACAATTCACTGAGAAAAATGTTTCGTATCTCCGACAGATGTTAGCTCAACTTGAATCTCATCACAGTTCTGCCTCAAACTTTGCTTAAACAGGTACTTCTCATTCGGCAAATCTTGTTTCCGCTTCATCTGACGTGCTTCCTTGGATCATTGGTTCATGGGCTACTGACATGACTGGCATGACATTCGGTTTCTCCTCCTACAATGTGTGTTTTCATAGGAATAAGATTAGAATGGTGGATGGATCCTTCTCCTCCATTGCGGGGAAGGGTACAATTCCCGTCTCTTCAAACATTACCGTATCATTTGTTCTACATGCTCCAAAGCTTACTAATAATCTTCTCTCTGTTAGTCACATTACCAAAAGCTTGAATTGTAGTGTAACCTTTTTTCCGTCTCATTGTCTCTTTGAGGATTTGGACACGGGGAAGACGATTGGGAGTGGACGTAAAGACAATGGCTTGTATTTGTTGAAAACGAGTCCATCTTCTTATATTGCAAATCAAACTAGTGTTAGAGATAGTAGTAACAATAAAGATCTGTTGATGCGATGGCATAATAGACTAGAACATTTACCTATTCCTGTTTTGAAACATGTACTCCCTAATTTTTCATCTGTTGCACCTTTTGAGCTAAATTGTGAAGCATGTGTTATGGCAAAATAATGTCATGTACCTTATCCTATTAGTATTAATGAAACTACAACTCAGTTACAACTTGTTCATTCTGATGTGTGGGGTCCTGAACCAATTACTTCTTTACTTGATTTTAGATACTTTGTTGTATATGTTGATGACTTTAGTCGTTATAATTGGCTTTATGTTATGAAAACTAAAAGTGAAGTTCATTTTATTTTTCAAACATTTCATAAGATGGTGTGTCCTCAGTTTGTGTGTCCTCTTAAGATTCTTCGATTCGATAATGGAGGAGAGTTTCTGTATGGTGGCCTTGCCTTTTTTTTTTTTTTTTTTTTTTGCTGAAAATGGGATTGTCCATCAAACAACATGTATTGATACCCTACAACAAAATGGTGTAGCTGAAAGAAAACATTATCGTATTACAGAGGTGTGTCGTTCCCTTCTCATAGGTACGGGAGGAACGTTAACCACGGCGTATTTAATCCAAGGTTCTAAAAGGCGCGATGCGTGACCAATGCGTGGAGGCCAAGCATCAAGCATTAGGAGCCTAGGCGCGCCTAGGCGAAGCCTATGCGTGAAAAGGTGTTTTGCCTTTTTTTTAATATTTTTTAATTATACTCATGTTTCTAAAATAATAAAAGCATAAATATAAGCACAACTTACATAAAAAAAACATAATCATAAACATGCAATCAAAATTTTGAATAAAATAATACATACCTTGAAATTTGAGATTTTATTCCTACAAAATTACGAATAAAATAAAACATACCTTGAAGTTAGGGTTCTTTTTTTTTTTTCTTTCGTTTTGTCTGATCGGGGTTCTCTTGGAGGGGTTTAGTTTGTTATGTTAGGGTTAGATTAGTATAGTAGATAATAAATAAATAAATAAATAAAACTTTTGTATGCTTTTTACCCAAAACGACGTCATTTTAACTCAAACATAAGGAAAAAATGATTTTAGCAATATAAAAATTTTGAAAAAAAAGCGCGCCTTATGCGCGCATCACCCTCGTTGACGGCCTTAAAAAAGCGTTGACCACGCCTTTTCCCACGCATACCCCTTATGCGTTGCGTTTCTAAAAAGCATCACGCATAGGCGCCGCCTATGCGCGCCTTTTAGAACACTGATTTAATCAATCGCATGCTCTCTTGGATTCTCGACTATCAATCACCGGTCTCTATTCTACACCTCCACTCCCCTTTGTTCACTATTCCTCTCAAAGTGTTTGATTGTGTTTGTTATGTTCACATAAATTATCGTAGGGATAAAATGGATCCAAAGGCAGTCCGGTGTGTGTTTCTTGGGTACTCTGCCACTCAGAAGGGGTATCGGTGTTATAATCCTACTACTCGTCATCGGTTTGTCTCCATAGATGTCACATTCTTTGAGTCGGTTCCCTTTTTTTCCCTTACTACCGAGGATTCTCTACAGCGAGAGATTACAAGTATAAAGAACCCATGTCCCATTCCATTACCCGTTCCTATACAAGGGGAGCTTATGCTTATTCAGGGGAGCTTATGCCTACTTAGGGGGAGCCTATGCCTATTACTACTGACACTAATGATTTGCAACATGCAAAAGAGATATTTGTATATACTAGGAGAGAAAAACAAGCCATTGCCTCACCCCAGGATCAAGAAGTCTCCCTCGATCCCTCGATCCAGATAACCCCTCAATCTCAGTTTGTATCCTATGATGCTATATCTCCTACATATTGTGCTTTCACTTCGTCTGTATTGTCTGTTTCTATTTCTTCTAATGTTTTAGATGCCCTTAGTCAGAACTAGTGGAAGGAAGCCATGTTTAAGGAAATGAAGGCACTTGAGAAGAATAATACCTGGGATATTGTTCCATTGCCCAAAGGAAAGAAACTAGTAGGCTGTAAATGGGGCTGATGGAAAAATTGAGAGATATAAAGCATGGTTAGTTGCAAAGGGCTTCACTCAGATATATGAGATTGATTATCAAAAGACATTTACTCCGGTTGCCAAGATGAACTCTATACGAGTTCTTCTATCCTTGGCAGCTAATTTGTCTTGGCCTTTGCATCAGTTGGATGTAAATAATGCATTTCTTCATGACGATTTGGAGGAAGCAGTGGATATGATGATGCCTCTTGATTTCAAGTTTGCTGATGGACAAAATTTAGTGTGCAAACTAAATAAGGCCTTGTATGGGATTAAGCAGTCTCCACGTGCTTTCTTTGAGAGGTTCAACACTGTTGTGAAGAGAGTAGGGTACACAGAGTCATCAACTCAACTCAACAAAGCCTTTTCCTAATTATTTGGGATCGGCTACATGAATCATATTTTTCCTTTCCATTCTGTCCAGTGTAATATCTTCGGTTAAACCACATGACATCATGTCCTTTTTTATAATATCCCACCAAGTCAATTTAGGCCTACCTCTACCCCTTGTGTTACCATCAATACTAACTAAATCACTCTTCCTTACAGGAGCATCCATTGGTCTACGCTTGACGTGTACAAACCATCTAAGTCGATTTTCTCTCAATTTATCTTCTATAGGAGCGACTTTTACCTCTTCACGAATTTGTTCATTTTTAATTTTATCCTTTCGAGTTTTACCACAAATCCATCTTAGCATTCGCATCTCCGCCACTCATTTTCTGCACATTTTGTTTCTTGGTTGCCCAACACGCTGTGCCATATAACATGGCGGGTCTAATGGCCGTCCTATAAAATTTTCCTTTTAACTTCAAAGGTATACGCCTATCACACAAAACGCCGGTAGCCCTTCTCCACTTAACCCAGCTTGTTGTAATCCTATGAGTAACATCATCACTAATATCTCCATCTTTCTGGATAATCGATCCTAAATATTGAAAATGATAATTTCTAGGTATCTCTTGACCCTCTAATTTCACCACATCTCCATTTGTCCTCCTATTACTATTAAAATTGCACTCCACATTCTGTTTTAGTTCTGCCTATTTTAAATCCTCTTGTTTCTAAAGTTTTTCTCCACAATTCCAACCTAACATTAATCCCCGTCTTAGTCTCATCCACTAAAATAATATCATCTACTAAAATGATCATACACTCTTCATTATCTACTAAAATGATCATACACTCTTCATTAAGAGGCACCAAAATTTGATCACACTCTTCATCATCTACTAAAATGATCATACACTCTTCATCAAGAGGCACCAAAATTGCACCACTGCCCTTATTGTGTATGTTGATGATATTGTTATTACCGGAGATGACCCGAAAGAGATGCAAGCAATGAAGATATTCTTGGGAACAAAGTTTGAGGTTAAAGACCTCGAATTATTGAGATACTTTCTTGGCATCGAAGTGTGCAGATCCAAGAAAAGAGTGCTCATTTCTCAACGGAAGTATGTGTTAGATATGTTGGCTGAAAGGGGTAAACTTGGAGTTAAGCCTGTTGATACCCCCATTGAGCATAATTATAGGCTCAATGATACGGATGGGGATGTGAAAAGATTTCAGCGCTTGGTTGGGAGACTTATTTACCTTTCTCTTACGCACCAGGATAATTCTTATGCTGTTAGTATGATAAGCCAGTTTATGCATGCTCCAAGAACACCATAACTAGAAGCTGCGTATTCTGTCCTCCGGTATCTCAAGAGTTTCCTTGGGAAGGGAATATTTTTTGGGCAGCATGGGCACTTACGTGTTGAAGCATACACTGATTCTGATTGGGCAAGGTCTGTCATCAATCGACGATCCACTTCGGGATATTGCACCTCTGTTGGAGGTAATCTTATTTCATGGCGAAGCAACAAACAGTCTGTAGTTGCTACATCTAGTGTAGAAGCTGAGTTTGGATCCATGACACATCCATGTTAGATGAGTTCGGTTACCCTATTCGCGAGCCAATGAATTTGTATTGTGATAATAAAGCCGCTATTAGTATCGCCCACAATCCAGTCCAACATGATAGGACAAAGCACATTGAAGTTGATTAACATTTTATTAAGGAGAAGCTTTGTCTTAGATTGATTTGTACTCTGGTTCCCCACGATCTGCTCTTTCCTTAATCAGTACCTCTCTCGTACAAAAGGGTCGACCGATCAATTTACAAAAGAATCACCTCGATACTAAACTGGATCGAGTCTCGAACGAGGAGCTGGTCTAACCTTAGTTCCCAGAAAGAAGAAACCATCCATCCTGCTTATGTTGAATTCGGAACACATGGCTCCTTATCCAGAATGGATGGAACATGTCCCATATCCCCCTGAATACCAAATCCCTAACCTTTTCCGGTTTAATGCTGGAGATGACGCATTGGCTTATTTGGTGTACTTTCAACAAGAGTGTGGGGTAAGAGTTGCTGTCGAGGCTCTCTGTTGCAAACAATTTCGTTACTTGATGTTTTGACTAAGGGTGTGAGCAAAACTTGTTTGCAACATTTGTTGGTCAAGCCAAGCTGGGCACGATAGATATCTTTGCACCACCTCGAGGGGAAGTGTTGTCGGTCTTATTTGTAATAGTTATATAGTGTGTTATGTTATATTTAAACTATGTAGGGTACTTATGTAATATCTGAGAGTTTTAATATAAATAGAGAGTGATGGAGAGAATGAGTGTATTCATTCATTCATTTCCTCTTTTGTTGATTTCTCTCTTCTCTCTCGTCTTCTTCTCATCTCTTCTCTTCTATTCCTTTTCCTTTATCATGTAAATTGATTATCTCATAAATCGAACAGAACCTTGGTGCAATCCTATAATCAATGTTTAAAAAGGCGTTTGAGGCATACACCTCCAGGCTCGCCTCGAGGCGAGGCGGGCAAAAAATGCCTCGAGGCTTAAGCCCCTCAGGGTTGAATTTGAGGCTTACGCCTCGGTGCGCCTCATGCCTCGCCTCGCGCCTTTTTGCTGAGGCGCGAAAAAAAAAACTCTTGTTCTTTTTTTTGTTTTAAAACTGCACTTAACTTATACTATTTACTATTGTAACTTGAGAGAAATTTTTATAAAATAACCAATATGTTAATGAAATTTAAAAAACTAATTTTGTCAATTTGATTTTGTTTGAAATAAATGTACTAAATTAACTTCAATATAACTTTTTTTTAAAAGTTTTCTGTTTTTTGGTTTTCAATTTAGATTAATATGTTATCTTTAACTAAACTTAATACATATTAAGAAACTAATATATTTTAAAGGTTTTTTTTTTTTTTAATAAACTTAGGTTGATATGTTTTATTATTTTTTTAATAAAATTGCTGTTTTTTTAATCTTAGCTTGAAAATCAATGTTTTTAAATAAATTTTCTTGTTAAGTTGCATTGATTAATCTACTGTCATATTATAAAATAACCAATATGTGAATGAAGCTAAAAAAATGATTTTGCCAAGATGATTTTGCATTGATTAATTTATTGTCATATTGTAAAATAACCAATATGTTAAAATTGGTTTTCTTAAATTACTTTTTTTTTAAAAGTTATCTCGGGGGAACAAAAAAATGTCAAACTATGTGAGAAAGTCCTCAAGGATGTTTTTTTAGTAGTTTTATTTTATATTTCTTTGTTATTTTATTTTTATGGTTTTATTTTGCTCTTTTTTTTTTCCTTTTCGGTGAGGCTTACGCCTCGCCTCTTCACGACTAAAATGCCTCGCCTCGCCTTTCGCCTTTTTAAGCATTGCCTATAATAATTCTGGCTGTTGTTCTTACTATATTCATGGCCCTATCATACATATCCTTAATCACATTAATATATCTACAAGTCACGCATTTTTTATATAAAATCCACCATATTATATCTCTTGATATCCAATCATACGCCTTCTCCAAATTTATAAAAACCATATGATTATCTTTTTTTTCTTCTTCTTATACGTCTCCATTAATCTCCTCAATAAATAAATAAATAGCTTCCATTGTTGACCTTCCAGGTATAAACCCAAATTGATTCTCAGAAGATACTGTTGTTTCCAATCTCAATTTATAATCAATTACTCTCCCCAAGTTTCATTGTATGACTCATTAACTTGATACCACGATAATTTAAACAATTTTTGTATGTCTCCTTTATTTTTACGATTAGGTACTAAAACACTATTTCTCCATTCATCAGGCATCTTATTTGTTGTTATAATTTTATAAACAATTTTGTAAGCCAAGACAATCCTTCCTCCCCTAAGTACTTCCAAACCTCAATAGAGATACCATTCGGTCCTTAAGCCTTCCCTGTTTTCATCTGTTGTTTTAGAGCAATCCTATCCGTATATAATCTACTCCCGTTATCTTCATTCACTAACCTCTCGAAGTAATGTTTCCATCTTTCCTTGATCTCATCATCCTTGACTAGGACTCTTGAATCATAACTTTCAATACACTTAACGTTATTAAAATCTTTTATTTTCTTGTCCTTAAGTAACAAGCTTATAAATACTTTTCCCCTTATTGTTCCTAGTTTTGTATAAAGATCATCATACGCCTTTAACTTAGCATCTCTTACAATTTTCTTAACTACTTTCTTACTCATTTATATATTTCAAAATTTTCTTTGTTCTTAGTTGTTTGCCATGTTTTCAAGCACTTTTTAATATATTTTGCACTTTTTCGTTCTACCCACAAGTTCCTTTACATTGTGACCCCCTATCTTTTGATTCCCTAAGAATTTTTTCGATATTCTAATAATGCATGTAACCATCTAATCCCACATTATGTCAATATCATCTTTGGTATTCCATGACGCTTCATTTAATATTTTATTTTTAAATAGTTCTAATTTCTCTCCTTTTAAGTTTCATCGCCTAGTTCGTGGGTTGATCTTCTCTTTTCACGCTCGTGATTGAGTTTTGATATTTATATCCAAAATCATTATCCTATGTCGTCTCGTGAGGTTAGGTTCTCTCCCGCGATAGCTTACAGTCTTTACATGTTAATCGATTTTCTTTTCTACTAATGAAAAAGTCTATTTGGCTTTTATTCGTTCCACTTTTGTAAGTTATCCAGTGTTCAAGCTTATTTTTAAAACATGTATTTACTAGTACAAGATCATGTATTATCACAAAATCTAAAATAGACTCTCTGCCATCATTCGTATCTCTAAAACCATATCATCCATGTACCATCTCATATTCTACGCGATCTTCTCCTACACGACCATTAAAATCTCCCCCTATATAAATTTTCTCACCTACGGGTATTTCTTGAATTAGTTCATTCATTTGTTCCCAAAATTGTACTTTATATGTTCATCTAATCCTACTTGGGGTGTATAAGCACTAACAATATTAACTATATTTTCACCTAATATTAGTTTTATAAGTATAAGTCTATCAGCTCTCCTAATAACAGTTACGATATCACCTTTGTGGTTCTTATCTACTATTATTCCAACTCCGTCCTAATTCTATGTTTGCCTGAATAATATATTTTAAACCATGTATTTTCTATTTCTCTTGCTTTCTCACCGACACATTTAGTTACACGCTATGTTAACTTTTCTTCTTGTCAGGGTATCCACTAACTCCATCCCCTTCCCTATCAAAATCCTTATATTTCAAGTCGCTAATCTAAGTCTACTACCCTGCACTTGCTCCTTTAACCGCACACGTCTAGATTGGTGCATGAATCCTTGCCCATTTCTCATCGCACGGCACCCAGGCATGTATAGTATGAATAGCTTCATATCTAGTTTTCTTTAAACCAACTCATATTGCGCGGTTGTTTTCACAATAGCTGTTTCTTTTCTTTTTATTTAAAAGAAAATTCAGGACGGGATATATTACCATCATTGTAGTCAATCTTGGTTTGGTTTTGCTGTTTTCCCATAAAACTATTCAGTCGCTTCATTAAATTGGTTTCCATTTCAGTTGATACATTTTCTCCACGAATCTCTCTGGAGGTTTGCTTAGTGAAGCTTAGTATTGTCTGTTATTCAAATCAAAGGATTGTGGCATAGTAAATTTGATGTGAATGAAGAATATGGAGGATGTTTTTGTCATTTTTAGGATTTATAGTATTTTTGTTATTTTCTTTTATTTTGTTAATTAGTTGTATTTTCCTTTTGTTTGTTTATTATTTAGAGGTGGGAAGGACAAGTGGCATTAAGGGGTACATTTGTAATTAGATCATTAGTTGTTTAGAGCTCACGCTACTTTCCACCTATAAATACCCCATTTGTAGCCTCATTTGAGGTATTCTATATTTTGGAGAGTTATTGATTGAGGGTTGAGGCGTGTGAGATATCTACCTCTTATTACCCATTTGACGTAACAACAACGACGACGGGTAGAACCAACGAGGCTCTGATACCAATTGACGTAAACAACATCAAGATGGGTTTTAAAAGGAGATATGCTCCCGTGGAAACTCGTAATGATCGAATCTCGAGGATCTTAGATTACCTCTTGACGCGAATTGATGATCTTGAGAATTGCCTCTCTTCCACCACCACCCAAAACCCTAACCCTAGCTCAAGAAACCCTAACCCTAGTCCCCAAAACTCCTCTACCTATGCTTCCGCAACCCATTTCACACCCCTTCCCCAAAAAATTCAATCCCACCAAACCCTAATGATCATACCATGTTCATCGAAGATTGGGATTTGCATTTGGATATATCCGGATGAAACCTGAAGCAACCATAGTGGCGCTCAGCCGCACTTTCCATTACCCATCTCCGGTGGTGCCGGACTTGAATGAAAGATTTCCCCTCTCGCAGAACCACCACTGCTGTCCAGTCAACCTACTACTTCCGTGGAAGGTAGAATCCACCCAAGCAAGGTTCCGGTGCTACCCCAGGAGGCACCATATCAACTTCCAGGCGCGCGTCGGGCAACCTGTGGAGATCGCGACCCTAGTCAGGCCAAAACACGCCGGAATCAGCCTCCGCCAGTCCAAGAACCAACACCTGATTCCGTCGCTATTCAAGGTACACCAGTTGGCACCTCCGATGACCTTCCCCTGAGCAACCTGGCCCATCCAAGCCGGAGGCGCAAAACACTATCATAATAAATATTCAAGAACCGATTATTTCCAACTCCAATCAATTCAAGATTCATTCGGATTTACCCAAAGCCCTTCCTAATCCAAACCCTAATCAATTTCAACCCATTTCGAACTAATTCCCTCCTATGCTAGCCTATCTACCTTCTGCCCTAGGTGGAACCCTTGTCCGCCTAAACTTGGTTTTTGACCCGGGGGAAGATATTTTTGATGCTTGACATGAGAGGCAAGAGGAAGATGATAAAGATTAACGCAAGAATTGAAGGATCTTCCTCAATTTTTCAGAAGTTACTTTTGGCCCCACAAGTTTTGTCTCTCTTCCGCACATTTTTGGCTCTTTTCCCGCAATTCTCTAATTTTGAAGATACATTTTGGGCCATCACATATATTTGACGAAATTATTTTGGGACCCCATAAATTTTTCTTGTCTTCTCAGCCCCATATTTTGAAGATTTTGTGCATCCTCAACTTTCAAAGCTCGAGGACGAGCTTTTTCGAAGGCAGGAAGAATGATGTGAATGCGGAATATGGAGGATATTTTCGTCATTTTTAGGATTTTATAGTATTTTTGTTACTTTCTTTTATTTTGTTAATTAGTTGTATTTTCCTTTTGTTTGTTTAGTATTTAGAGGTGGGGATGACAAGCGGCATTAATGGGTACATTTGTAAATAGATCATTAGTTGTTTAGAGCCCAAGCTACTTCCCACCTATAAATACCCCATTTGTAGCCTCATTTGAGGTATTCTATATTTTGGAGAGTTATTGATTGAGGGTTGAGGCGTGTGAGATATCTACCTCTTATTACTCATTTGGCGTCTTTTACATCAAAATTTATTGGATTCAGTTAATATTCTCATTAATAAACAATTGGATATGCTAGTATTCATAATTTTTGAAGACAAAAGGCTTGGAGAAGCAATGATTTTTAATGCTTGCCATGAGTTTTGCTTTATATACCAATTTGATGCAGGGTTCTTGTCTGAATTGCAGGGTTCTTGTTTTGACAATAGGATGGATTATATTCCTATCATCCTATATTCCTGTGCATGTATTATTAAAAGGGCATGATAAGTTAAGGAAAGCAATAGAGGTATGCCCGCTTACTTCTTTCTTTTATATCTACTTGCTACATATCCGTCTATTTTGATGCATAGCATTGCTAAATGTCACACTTCTCAATTGTATGATTTTATTTTTTATTTTAAGATATATGCTATTGACTTTTTAGGCTGTTGAGCAGTGTTAACAGAAATTGCATCTACCTTAGCGATTTGCTCTCTCCATCACACAATCCAGATCATGGATAATTTACAATCTAGAATGGAACTTGTTACTTTCCATCCCAGTAACTAGATCTCCCCTTACCCACTATCCCAAAAATAGGATTCATGAAAATGAAGTCAGAACTCACAAAAATGAAGTCAGAAATGTACCTTTGCAAATGATGTCCAGAGGTGACAGCCTTTAAACCGGAATTTTGACCCATTCTGGCAATTTGATTTATATTCTGGCAATCAAGAATTAGGGCAAACATATGCCACAATTTCAGTAAGCACGAACTAGAGCAAACAGATGATTGTTGTGAGAGAATAGGAACTGGAGATCAAGAGAAAGGAGACAAGAGAACAGAAGACGGAGAGAAAGAGAACTTGGTTTGTTTTTATGGAATTGTATACTCAATCTGAAAACAAGTGTAAGAGTGGGGTTTAAAACAAAGAAAGATTATAAAGAGGAGGAATATTTTATGTAGAAGGGATGACACTGAGCTTCTTAATTTTCTTTTTGGTTATTAAATCATCGGTTTTGAAAATAAACGTTGACACATATTACGAATTTTTATGACTCAGTCTCATATTATAACTCAATTAGCAATAAACCCCATTATTTTTTATTTTGTTACATGCTTTTTGTCATAAGCCCCACAGCCCTAGCAGAAGCACACACTCGCTCTCTTTTATTGACCCGGGTGTAATCTGTCTCTCTCTCATTCTCTCTCACTCTCTCAATTCCCAGAGAAGACCTGCAATGGGGAGGCTCCAGCGACCTTCTAGAGGCATAATCTGCAGTCTGCAAATGACGATCTGCTACAGTAAGGCTTCAGCGATTGAAGATGTCGAGGTTCACATGACGACCTGCAATGTTTAGGTCCGGAGATCATAGTGTGGATCCATTGTTCGGGATCGGCGCCTCTCTCTCTCTCTCTCCCTCTCTCTCTCTCTCTCTCTCTCTCTCTCTCTCTCTCTGATATGGGTTGTGATTCCTTCCATAGGGATATTTACCATGTCGTTCTGACTTGTTGGTGGATTTGTTACATATATTGTTGGAATGAAAAATGTGAGTTCAATCTGGTGTTCATGCCCCTTAAATTCCATAACTCAAGCATCCTCAGGGAAGATGATCATAAAGATGCATATTACTTTTGGTCAGCTATGGGATGTAATGAAGAAAGAGTGCTTAGTTTGCTGTTGTAATTCCAAGACCATTCATCAGTGAAACTGATGAAATTGGTCCTGCAAATTCATCATATATGTATGTAAAGAGAGTATTGGATTTAATAGTTTCAGTCTTTCAGATTATTTTTCATTGTTTCTTTTCTTTTCTTTTTGAAATTGACCATCAGTTGAAAGGCTAGGGATGTAATCAAAACGTTTATTTTCAAATATATGTTACGATGCATATTACTTTTGGTCAGCTGTGTATTAACGTACCGAAGAACATTTTCTTGGTCTATTTACTAGAATATATATTGAGTTTGCGATGGGATATATACAGTTTTGTTGAAAAGCAAAATTGTTATTGTCTCTGAAAAAATGACGCCATGCCTCTGGAAAATTGATGACATCTGTATGAAAAATTACCAACATGCCTCAGAAGTTATTATTAATACATCTTTGAAAAATTGTTAACAGGACATGCCTCCAAAAAATTGATAACACGCATCCCAAAAAACTTGTTTATATGTCTGGAAAAATGATATCATGCCTTCGAAAAATTGTTATAATCGAAATGAACAAGGGTTTTCGATTTGTGTCCAATAAAACACAGCTGGAAGTTTTGAATGGTTGTCTCAAACCTGGAATTGATAGAAAAACAATGGGACCATTTGCTACCAAAATATAAAAAATGGGACTCATAATTAACAAGCCCTAAATATCATAATTGCTCTTATTGTGTCTTTGGTAGATGTGTGTTTACACACGAACAGCCTATGGCTGTGTGCTACTCAACACATTATACAACCTCTTGTTTATATATATATATATATATATGTATATTTTTAATAATTGATACAAGCAACTGCACCAAATGAGAACTTCTTTAAAAAGATCAAAAGTTCAATGATGTTTGAAAAGAAAAACTAGCAGCATGATTTTGGTAAAATGATAAATTATATTTCATTCAATGTATAAAAAAACCCCATACTTATCGATTACTGCTATACCAACAATTGCCTTGTGCAACTTCCTTCTTTACATATAATTTTTTGTAAAAAATAAAATATATAGTAATGTAAATCCGATTCCGTATGTGTCTTTGTTCTCCAGAACCTTTAAAAAAAATTACAAGGACGAGAACTTTAGTCTGGGACCACAACAAACCTATATCAGAGAACAAAGAGTGAATTATTGCATTCTATTGTATTTTCTTTCATATATTTGTGATCTGCATGGAACTAGGAGTTGTAAAGGACTTCAGCAAATTTATTCATTCCATGAAATTCAGTAGCATGTTTTGTAATTCTAATTTATCATGGCATGTATTAAGTAGTCTAACATTATGTGAAAATTTCACCTATTCCTTGTTTGCGTCTTGTTGGTAAAAGGCAAAAGATTAGTTGGCCCTCTGACAAGTATTTCTGGCTTTGGTATTTTCTATGCAGAGGTGTCTTGTGGAGTTGATTTGCAGCTTCTTTGTTGCATCATGGACTGGGGTTGTCAAGTACCATGGTCCAAGGCCTAGCAGGCGGCCTAAACAGGTATTTCTGACTACGATCTTACTTCTTCAGAGTGTCAGCTGATATTTGTGTAATAGTTACCCTAAATTAATCCTTATGTGCTTGAATGTGTGTCTGAATTTTCCTATGATGGATTGAGCAGGTTTTTGTGGCCAATCACACCTCAATGATTGATTTCATTGTTTTAGAACAGATGACTGCATTTGCAGTTATTATGCAGAAGCATCCTGGATGGGTTGGTAAGTCTCTATCTGTGTGGAATTTAAACAATCTAATGTTGCAGAATATTTCACAGATTGCTTATTTCTGCATAGGCTTGACAACTGGGTGGTTATGGGGGGGTTAGTAATGGACTGGGCCAGTTGGGTAGGGTAAACCTGTTCCCCCCACCTCCCCACCCCCCACCCCCACAGGCATTTTCCCCCTTTTCTTCTTTGCTCTCTCTTTCTAGTTATTGGGAAGGGGGGCCTCCAAACTAACAACATCACCTAGTGAAAATTGATATGACAAAAGAAACAATAAAATCAATATACGAAGAAAATAGTTTAGTCCAAGAAGATACCCTCCCCCCTCCCGACACACGCGCACACACAAAAAATACATTAAAAAACTACTGTAATCCCTTTAAGATCAACCACACATCTGAGGCCTTCAATTTGCAGAGGGGAGAGGGTGGGAGGGAGGGAGAGAAGACAGAAATTGTGATTACCTGAAATTCCACTATGCACTAAAAACCTAATCAGATCGTATATCCCTTCAAAATTATACTGAAGCACGTAAAATATTAAGGGGAGAGAGAGGACCTTGTAATATGAAGCAACTTGGGGCCGTGACTGCAGAGAGAGAGAGAGAGAGATTCTCCTATGTGATCCACTACTAACTTGCAAATGAATCGGCAATTAAACTGACGTAGTATGGGCTTTGTAAGTTGTAATCCACTTTTGACCTGTGTAAAAAAAGTAGACACGTATATTGGGTTTGGGTGAATGGCGTTTGTTCTACCGGGCGAGAATTGCCAGGCCTATTTCTACATTTAGTTTCTCTTTAGAAAAGAATTCTGTAGCACTGTTATTTTAATGAGTGAATCATGTAGTAATTCAATATAAATAGAAAAATAAAAAGCCTGAAGCCTGAAGACATAATCATGTAGTAATTCAACATCATGTCTTTGGGTAATTTATTTAAGACAATATTTTAAATCACGACAAAATCATGCCTAGAAGCCGATTTGCACACATTAATTTTGACATGTAAGTAGGATGAAAGGCCATTTTAAACGGTCCAGCAATAAACATCTCCTTGCCTTAAACGAAAGTTATGTCCTTTGAATTTTTTGCCCCTAATTTTATTTATATTTTTCATTGTCGGGATACTTTTGGACAATAGCGACAAAATATAAGTTTTTTTGAGGGTTTGTCATGCTTGGGGTTGACAGAGAGAAGTCAATTAGCGTGCTGCTTGTTTCTAAAAGGAAAAGTTAGTCAGTTGGGGTTTCTCCGGAACTTATAAAGTTCATGCGAAAAAGAATTGTATTTATCTTATCTTTCATAGAAGAAGAATGGTACATATTTATAGGGTACAAACTAGGCTAAAAAAGAATAACATAGATCCCTAAAACAGGGATCCTTAAAACTAGTCACCTGAAAACAATGATCCCTAAATCAAGGATTCAAGATTTCTAAAATAGGGATCCTTAAAACATGGATTTTTTTTACACTCGCCCTCAAGCTGATAAATAGATATTTTCCATTCCCTGTTTGGACACAATTGTTTGAAACCTTGCACTCTCTGTCTTTTGGTGAGCATATTTGCCAGTTACAACAGTTCAGTAGACACATAAGGTGTGCAAATCAAGCCACTATCTAGCTTCTCTTGATCAAGTGCCGATCTACTTTAATATGCTTTGTTCGATTATGTTGCACAAGTTGCAGACTTATTATCACATTAAATTCTCATCGGACCATCCCACGGGATCTTCAAATCTACTAGTATGATTTTTAACCATAAAAGTTCACAAACTCCTTGAGCCATTGCTTGAAACTTCGCTTCAACACTTATCTTGCCACTAGACTTTGTTTCTTACTAGGTTTCCCACCAAGAAAGGTACAATACCCTGAGGTCGATCTCCTGTCGTCCACGAATCCAGCATAATCTACTTCAAGATATGCCTCAAGCACTAGGCTTGTGCTTCTCTTGAACTTAATTTTCTTCCTTGGAGTTCCTTTAAGATACTGTAATACTCGGTTTACAGCTTGTAGATGAACCTCCCTTGGATCATGATGCATAAATTGACTGAATCACACTGGCAGCATAGGCTATATCTGGCCTAGTGCGAGAGAGGTATATGAGTCTGCCCCTCCTCAGCTTCTCCAAGCTTGTGATTGAGATCTATTAGTGTGCTTGCTGGTTTACACACCAATTTTTCTCTCTCTCTTACCAGATCTGTGACATACTAAAGATTCCCTTCCTGGACTGTGCAACTTTAATTCCTAGGAGTCTAGGAAGTACTTCAATCTCCTTAATTCCTTGATTTCGAATTCTTTGGCCAAGTGTTGCTTCAAAGCCTGTCTCTCCTTTTCATCATTTCCACACCATATGTTTGAGTTTACCATTTAGCTACCGACCTCTTCTTGTACCTTTCTAGTGATCTATCTGCTCGGTATTTCACGGTGTACACTCATTTGCATCGCACGGGCCTTTTTCCTGCAGGTAAATGTACAATCTCCCATGTTTTGTTCTTTTCAAAGGCGTCCATCCCTGAATTCATAGCTTGTTTCCAATTTTCATCAAATAAAGCCTCAGATAGTTTGGTAGGAATGGAAATACTGTTTAGGTTTACAAGAAAACTCTTATGAGATGTTGAAATTTTTTCAAATGATACAACATGTGACAGTGGGTACAATGGACGTTTGGTACACTCTGGTTTCCTTCCTAATAGCAAGAGGAAGGTCCTGATCTAGGTTCTACCAAATAACCTTCAGATTCAGTTTGTACAGAAGACATAGGAAATGTTACCACATTTTCAGGGTCCGGGTTAGATTCTTGGACTGGTGCAAGTTCATGAACTGAAGCCTTGTCTCTCAAGTTTACTTTGGCAAACCACCAAGGCAATCGAGACACAGGTTCAACTGGGGCAGGCTCAACAAATGACACAGACTCAACAAAGGACACAAGTTTTGATGAAGAAGATCAACCAGGAAGAAGTCCTTATCTTCCATGACTGGATTCTCCCCTTGAAGATAAGGAGTAGAAAAATAGGATTCCCTTTCATGGAATGTGGCATCGACAGAGGTCTAAAACCTTTTGGTGGGTGGATGATAACATTTATTTCACTTTTGAGTTGTGGAATTTCCAACAAAATACACTATATTGCTCTTGGATCCAACTTTCCCCTTTCCCCTGTTTGGACTATGAACACGGACAAACGACACACCCAAAAATCTTAGGAATGAGATTGTTAGAAGTACTTAGGTTAGAATAGAATTTGGAAAACATTTCCATGGGACTCTTGAAATCCAAGACTCTAGATGGAGACCTGTTTATGAGCTATGCTGCTGTTAGAACTGCTTCCCCCAATAAGACTTAGGGACATTATTTTGAAACAAAAATGCTCGGGTTGTGTCAAGGAGATGACCATTTTTTCTTTCAGCGACTCCATTCTGTTTTCGGGTATTTACACACGATAACTCGTGAATTATCGTTCCTTTTGAAAGTATGGGGTTGAGACATGATTGAAATAATCCCTAGCACTGTCTGACCTAAATTGTTTGATTTTTACCTCAAACTGATTTTGTACCATGGCATGGAAATTAGGGAGAACAAAACACACATTTGATATATTTTTTAGTAGAAAAATCCAAGAGACCCTAGTGCAATCACCAATGATTTATACAAACCATCGTGCACCAGAAATATTAGAAACATTGGAGGGACCCCAATTGTCATTGTGGATTTAAAAGAAAGGGACTGAACTTCTTTATTGCTTATTGGAAAAGGTACACGTTTATGTTTTGCAAATTCACACATCACAGTGAAAATTTTCGACGTCTAACTTTACAAAGAGAAGGAAACATTTCCTTAAGAGTCCTAAATGATGAATGCCCAAGTCTACGATGATAAAGAAAGATTTTTTCTTTATTGCGTAAGAAACTTCTAGATGGAAAAGACAAGGGTGGCTTGTTCGGTGTGTTTGATGTTTCGAGATAATAGAGCATGTTCCGTTCCTTAGCACGTCCAATCGTCCTCGAATCTCGGTCCTGGAAAACACAGTAAGTAGGATGAAAAATGACATGGCAACACAAATCTTGAGTAAGTTTTTGTATGGACATACGACTAGTGGACAACTTTGGAACATGAGAACGTTTTTTCGCACAAGTGAATGACTAATTTGAATCTCTTATTTATGCTACTGTGGTTAATGAACCATCTGCTGTGGTAATTTTCCTTGGGCAAGGTGTTTATGTGCTAAACTTTTTTGATGAGTGTGTCATGTAACCGGTGGCTCCAGAGTAACTCACCTGAATGTGCCAATGAGCAAGTACCTGAGGTTTCTTTATATGTTCCAAGCAACGCTCTCAGCCTTTTAATTTCATTCCGGTTGAAATCTCCTTGCTCTTGAGGCCTCGTTTCTCCCGATTGCACTGTGCTTGCGTATGCCTGCCCATTATTTCTCTGCTGCCCCCTTTTGTATCCCCACTCTTTGTTGGATATAGAGGGTTTGCCATGGAGTTTCCCGCACTTTTTCCGAATGCGTCTTGATTTCTTACAATAGGTACACTACAAATTGTCCTTGCTATCACGGCTCAGAGCTGTTGACAGATCTGCCATTCCATTCGCAAAATCCTGTTTTACTCCTGTTTTTGGATTATTGCTACTATCTGCTACCATGGCCGAGCCTTCCAAGGTCTGGGGTTCAAGCATGACTCCTCTCCTGCTTTCCTCTGCACGGATTATAAAGAGGACTTCATTCAGAGATGGAACTTCCTCCTTCCTGAGTTTTTGAATTCTAATTTGATTTAATTCAACATTGAGATCAACAAGAAAGTCATAGACTCGGTCCTTCTCAATGTAGTTCTTCAATATTACCGCATCATCGGGGCACTTCGTCTTAATTCATCGATAATGATCCAGTTCCTGCCACATATTTTTTAGCATGTTAGCATATTCAGTAACAATTTGGATTCCCTACTTTGCTGCACCAGTTTTAACTTTGATATCGTACACTCGGGCTGCATCTTTAGCCTTTGAATACGTTTGTTGGACAACCTCCCAAATATCCTTTGCAGTGATAAAAAAATATGCAAGTATCACTAATCTCAAATGTCATGGAGTTCCACAACCACTCCATGATCATTGAATCTTCCTCGTCCCAGGCACTGAGGGTCCTTCGGTTTCGATCCTGTTTCGAGAAGGTGGCTCACCTTGCCCTTCCCCTTTAGAAGGGTGCGAACAAGTTGGGGCCATTTTAGGTAATTCTTTCCATTCAGCCTATACACTGCCTGAATCTGTTGCAATTCTCCCTATTTTGATACCACTTCCTCCAGTTGGCTTGTCTCTCTAGCCTTTGTCATTTAGTTCCGACGAAATAATTATCTAAAAACGACAATGAAGGCCAAGAAGAATAATCAGTAATGAAGGTTGGGAAACAGGGACAAAATTAGCAATGAAGGATGAGGGAAAAAAGGCCTCATGTGAAAAAGAATTGTATTTTTCTTATCTTTCATAGATTAAGAATGGTATATATTTATAATGTACAAACTAGGCTAAAAAAGAATAACATAGATCCCTAAAATAGGGATCCTTGAAACTAGGATCCCTAAATTAAGGAAACAAGATCCCTAAAATAGAGATCCTTAAATCATGGACTTTTTCTACAGTTCATTTAATACTTTTTATGATTTTTGCGAAGAACGTATTTTATGAAGGTTAAAATATCCGGAGTACTTTGGCATTTATAAGGTCTTCTAGTACTTTAATCGAGCTTGATACTTCATTGGACTGAGCAATGTGTTCTCGTTATCTTTCACACATTCTATATTTTGCATTCAAGACATTAAACATTCCATGAATAAAGTTGGGTTGTTAAAGGCATATATATATATATATATGTATGTATATATATATATGTATATATATATATGTATACATATATATGTATACATATTTTGTGAAAGGAATAGAGAGGAAAAGGGTGCTTGTTTTTGTTCAACTAATTTAGAGAAGGTTTTGCATTCTTGACATCGAATGGAACTTTGTTCATTGGTGTATATAAAATTATTCATGGAATTTATTGAATCTTCAAAAAATGATCTTTGCTCAATTTATTGAATAGAAATTATACTGTTTACTTATATTATTTTTTAAGTAATTATTGCAGATAAAGGGGTGGAGGGGTGGACCTGGAGCAGTGGTAAGGTTGCCTCATTGTGACTTGGAGGTCACAGGTTCGAGTTGTGGAAACAGCCTCTCTGCATATGCAGGGGTAAGGCTGCGTACATCCAACCCCCCCAGTACCCTGCAATGGCGGGAGCCTCGTGCACAGGGTTTGCCTTTTTTTATTTATTTATAATTATTGCAGATTAAATACTCTATATAAGGTCGAAATTAACTTGACAAGGTTTGGATTCTTTAGGCATTAGATGGTGGTATATGATATAAATCTCCATGTTTCGTTTTGTTGCGTTTTTCTTATTTATTATTATATTTCTTTTTTCTTTTTTTCTTTTCTTGATGGTTAGTGTAGGAGGGTAGTGAGTTATTGGGTTGGGTTATGGTGTTTCTTCTTAAGATCCGAGATGTAGCTCGCTTTAGAGAAGACATAAACGTAAACACACAGCATGGAGATTTACATGGTTTGAGCAACTTTGCCTACGTCTCGGGGGTGTTTGATTGTTTCTTTAATATATGTTGTGAGCTGAGAAATTGTTGGGTGAGTGTGTGTGTGTGCGCGTGTGAAGAATCTTAACCCTTTGGGACTATACAATAAATGATACAAAGAGGTTGTGGTGACTCTCACAAAGGTTCTCTAGATTTTGTTGAGGTTTCCTTTTCCCTCATTTGTTTTGATAGATGCCCTTCTTCCCTCTCTCTTTCTCCCTCTGACCCTTTGTGTAAAGAAAGTAGGGGTATTCTAAGTTGATTTACAGCAGCAATCACTTTTTTTTTTTGTGTGCGCGCGCGCAATGTACCCAACCTATAGTTAGTTACCTTTCAATTGCATAGAAGTTGGTGGTTGTGGGTGATTCCATTTAATCTGAATTCTCCTCTTGCACTTTACATAAGTGTCGGAACTTTGAACAGCTTAAGAACATAGAAAATGAAAAAAATACTGAAATAATTGGTCAACTTCATTTCATATCCTGAGTAAATGTTGTTTAGCGACCTTATGGAGTCTGCTTGATGTGCAGGACTATTGCAAAGCACCATTTTGGAAAGTGTAGGATGTATCTGGTTCAATCGCTCGGAGGCAAAGGATCGTGAAATTGTGGCAAGGAAGTATGTGTTAATGAAAAACGCAACATATTTTAAGTAGTCACCTATGAAGCACGGACACTTCTGAGAAGGCCGCGTGTCCAACACGTGTCGAACATTGACAGTCTCATCACTCTCAAATCACGTGCCCATAATCCAAATATAAACTTAATGTGTCCGACACTATATAACAATTTATGTTAAATTGGTGGCAACATTTTGAGCTTCATCCTTGAAGAATATGCCCCAATGACGCTTGAACGGCTCTACTGGTTCTCCACGAAAGTTCTTTATCTAAATGACTTTTATTTTCACGTTCCTCTTTAAGATATTAAATCTTTCTTTATAATAAGTATTCAAGTTCTTTTATCTTTTTTTTTTTAATTGTTGTCGTAAATTTCTCTATATAAATTTATGAAAATATATTTATTTATCAACGTAATTTGGTAGCGTAATTTTTTTTAGATTTGTCGTGTCTAGGCACGTTTAAAAAAAAAAATATAATCAGAAATACAAAAGTTTTATTAAAGGGAAAGTTAAAAAAACATTACAGACAAAATAGTGGACCAGCAATCCACACATACAACTATAATAAAAACAAAAATTTGTACAAGCTTAACAAAAGAATTCAAAAAGCCCATTTTATATTCTCTTTTTCCATCAGGCCCGGAACGTGGATTCTCCCCAAGCCGTGATCCACTTTTAGCATATGGCTTGACTCCATCCAAGAGAAATCACGTGCAAAGATTTAAGCACTTTTCCTAATATTCAATAATATATTGCTACGAACCATAATATTGTGAGCACATTTCATAATATTCCATAATATTTTGTTACGAACCTGTATTTTCAGGTTAAAGGAACATGTTGGTGGAGCTGACAATAACCCTCTGCTTATATTCCCTGAGGGAACTTGTGTAAATAACCACTACACTGTTATGTTTAAGAAGGTCATTTTTGTTGATTTCTCATTGTAGAATCTATTTAATTAATGTCTGACGAATGGCCTTGTCTTTGGTTGCTTTGTGGCTAAGGCATAATAGTAAACTCAGATGCTTTCGTCTTCTGCATTATGCCTGTCCAACAGATGCAATGGGTTTTTGAAATAGGAGATAGATTGGCTAAAATAAGGGTTATTTGGGGTTTGACCTCCATTAATTCTTTGACATTGACTTTGACTACCAACATTTGTGCTTATTGGGGTTTGACACCCAAAATGAGTTTGTGAAGGAAAAAATGTAGCAAAAAATACTTGGTAAAATTTTTTGTGACACTTTTTGCATCGTTAAAAGTCATTTTGGGGGTCAAACCCCAAGAAGTAAAAATTACGGATGTTAAACTCAATTACAAAGAATTAATAGGGGGCTAAACACGAAATAACCCTTAAAGTAAATTTAGGAGTTAGTTTTTGAGGAATTGTAAGTTGCATAGTTTCTTTTTCCCTGATAAAAATGTTTGCTTGGCTTGTTATATTTAACTCATATTCTTTCCCTTATGTTTAGGGTGCGTTCGAACTTGGCTCCACTGTTTGTCCAATTGCAATCAAGTACAACAAGATTTTTGTTGATGCCTTCTGGAATAGTAGAAAGTAAGATCTCTTATTTTGCTAAATATTATGGCAGTGAAATTGATGCCTTCTAGAATCGGGTCATGCCGAGGACGAAAATGGTGTTCATTGTAATTTTATTATCATAATATAATATTCCTATAAAGATATTCCCATAATTAGTTAGGGGTATTATAATAGTTAATGACGGGAACTATAGAGATATTTCGAAAATAAAAATATTCTAGTCCATGTAGTGTGATGGGGGGCCCATCCTTGGTAATGTCACCATGACATCACATGATGCTGGAGTATTCCCAATATGGTTAGGGCAGCTATCTCTAGACCCCCCCCCCCCATATATATATATATATATATACGGTGTAGACCCCATTTGGGAAATTATTTAATTACCCCATGATTTAGTGAAATGAGAATGAGAGTTTGGGTATTTCTTCTTATTGTTATTAAGTTGTTGTATTTATGCTTTCGCATCACATCAAATTGGTAATAGGAGCGATGTAGTAGTTGAGTAATGAATTCGACGAGGCATGATTGAGAGTTGGGTTGGGATCCCTATGACTTATCCTATTTCACCACCATTGCGACCACCTCCCCCAACCCACCACCTCTGGCATATTACCACCCTTCTTCCACCCGGGAGTACTACTCTGTCCCTACTGCCCCACTGTTACCCAAACAGATCTCCGACTAGGTCCTGCTCCGCAACCTCGACAATGTCCCTCAGGTTCGAAGTTGTCATCTACCCCCAAGCCAAGCGGTTTGTCACGAGCTAGCCTTCCACTTCCACTCTCTCTGTTACCAAATCACCAACCACCACTGTCGCTCCTTCCCCCTGCCAGAAAACTCCACCTCCTACCACCACACCGACGCGTAGTTTTCTGGGTTTTCATATGATCAAATGAGAACAGGGCAATCGGTGGTGAGATTCCCGACAGCAGCCACGAGGAAGTAGGGAGAGAGAAGTCAACCCCAGGGCTCGCCAGAGCCGAGGAAACCCTCGGTGTTATCCCTTATGACCAGATCTACAAGATCGGTGGTCGCAGCTCAACTTGTGGTGCGCAACTTGGTTGCCAAACCATGTTGGCCAGGGTTTTTGTTGAGAGTTGTGCACCAGCTGGCTCCAGTGACGAAATTGAGGCAGATGGAGATTGAGATCGGAGGTGAGGGAAAGGGCGAGCCTGCCATAAATGCGAGCATCGAAAGAAGCCCAGCAATAGTGGACGAGATTGAGGGGGAGCTGGGGAGGAACATAACGGCGTTGAAAGTGTTGGGGCATAGTGGGCTTGGGATTAACATTGCTGAGTGTCTAGCGAGAATAGTGGGTTTTGGGATTAACATTGTTGAGTTTGATCCAACTAAAATTGCAGGTCCTTTTATTGAATTTTTGGGGATTGAGTTATTTTGCTCACTCCACGAATTCCATTTTTGCACCATTGAAATTATAGGCCCGCAAATTTCAAGAAAATTCAGAATGGGCTACGATTGAAGAAAATAAGTTATTCTAAATTTTTAGTTTGGTGGCATGGACTCATCCAACTTTGCCCTTACGCTTGAGGACGGTTTTTTTTAAAGGAGGGGAGAATGATTTATGTGGGAAAGTGGCACACGCACGGAGTCAAGCCTATGACTGAAATAGTGTTAATTGTACTTTTATTTTTATTTTATTGTTGTAATATGAACGTCTGTATGAAGAGTACTCCCATAATTTGTTAGGGGTATTATAGTAGTTAGTGAGGGGAACTATAGGGATATTTTGTAAATATAAATATTCTATGTAGTGTCATGAGGAGACCATCCTTAGTGATGTCACCTATAATATCACATGTATGTTATATGTATGGTGTACACCTCATTGGGGAAATCATTCGGTTACTACATGATTTAAGGAAATGAGAATTGGAATGTTTAATTTAGAGATACGCATGCACCATAAATGCCTCCTTATAAAAGGGGAATTTTGGAGTCAGCCTCTAATTTTAGCATCTGAACCAGTGTTTTAAAGGCGCTAGGCGAGGGGCTGTCGGTGGGAAGCCGCCTAGCACCAGGGTGGCTAGGCAGTTTTTATTTTAACTTTTTAATATAATATTATAAAAAAATAGCATAAACTTAACAATTCAAACAAAGTTTACGTAGTCATCAGTGTATCAGTGCAGTACATACACCAAAATAGTAGGTAAATATATGTATTTGGACCTCGGCAAGACGACAGAGCAGTTTAGGATACTTGCAACTCTCCTAAATTGAGTGTGTAAAAGTCCTTGCCATGGAGAAACACAATTAGAACATAAGATCTAACAGATACTATATCAACGCTGTCTTCCATCCCTTGTTCAATCATGTATATGAAATCATTCGCAACGTGACTAAGAGCGTTTTGGAGGCTAGGAAGTACTAAATTCTTGGGTGAACCAGATTGTCTTTCCACTTGTGCGTAGGAAGGTTTCTTTGGGAAATAGTTGCCAAGTAAAGCCCTTCTAACATATATTGAAGTAAATTTACCATTACCTTTGTGTAGCAAGGGTCCTTTGTATCGAAGAGGTTTGTTGTACCTCTTGGGCTTCTTTTACTGAACAGATCCTTGCGTCTATTAACTCTCTTATATTGAGAGGTCCCTTGCACCTCTCAGGTCTATTTGTACAAAGAAGATCTTTTGTCCCTCGAGGTTCCTTCTAATGCTGGAAATAGATCAAGATGTTCGTGAAAAACAGATCAAAATGTTCGTGAACAACTTGAGCTTGGTTCATTTGTTGAGCAAATAACCAAGAAGCTCGAGCTTGATTAGGACGAACTCGAATCCTTTAGTCTCCTAAGGTGTAAACATGCTCATTTAGTCCCCTTAGAACTAAGCCGCTCAAGCTCGGCTCGTTTAAGGCTTGAGATCGGCTCGTTCATTAAGCAGACGAACTGTGCTCGAGCTTTGACCTCAAGCTCGTTTAAGGATTCGTTCGATTAGGGTTGGCTCGGCTCGAGCTCGGTTTCTTTGCGGCCTTAGTTCTTTTAAAGTCTCATGTGCCACAATCTGGCTGTCATTATATATGGAGAGGAAAACAGTAATTATGGGACACGTGTCACTCAGCTTATGTCTCATACATGAATTTCAAATTGTTAGGAGATATGGAGGACACAACCAAATGTTGCAGGTGGCTTTGAGAGAGAGAGAGAGAGAGAGAGAGAGAGAGAGAGAGAGGAGAGGTGGTGGCGAGGTGTATGAGAGAGGCGAAAGGTGAGAGGAGAGTTGGGAGAGGTTTGAATGTATTGTGCTGAAAAGAGTGGAGAGACAAGGCAGTTTTATATACGTGCGTTTTTTAGTTTTTCGGGACGTTACAGATTTCTTGAATTTGGAATGTGTAGAATGTTTCGATGGTAAACACGTGTATTTGTTGGATTGAAGAAATTTAGGAATAGGTGATTGGAGGATTGAGAGTGCATCAACTACACGTCTATATAATAAGGTGTGAGGTATGATTGCATTCCCAGGGAAGAAACAAAGGAGAAATGAATGTGCCTATGGTTTTGGAATTAAGGTGGCGTGTGAGGAGGAAGGCAATTAGCCTGGTAGTGTGTAGGTAGGTGTGTTTGTATTATTGTGTAGGTGTGTGTATGTGTGTATGATGATTCTCGGAGAAAGAGGGGAGTGGCAGTGGGGGTGGTGATGCTTCCAAGCAGCAGATGTGGTGCGAAAGAGAGGAAATAGTAAAGAAGAAGAGAATGAAGGATAAAAGGGGGAGCTCGCTGAATGCAATTGGTTCCGTCAAAGTCGCAGGTGTTTTCTCAGCTTATGTCGCATACAATTAACGCGATTTAACGTCTTGATTAATAACAGAATTTACGTTGAGATTTATTTGTCCTCATGTCCAAATTATATATCTCCACCTCTATGCACAGAGCTGCCTTTTATGAGTCTCTCTCACTAGACTCTCTTTAAAGTTCTCCCTCTTGTCTTCACAGGGATTTTCATCCCCTTCCATGGGTGCTACAAGAAGGGGCAGTTATGATCTTTGCCCCATGTTGTGAATGACATTTTACTTGTGTAACTATCCCTAAAGCTTAACAGTGAGAACAGAATATCTTGCATGTTCCATGATTCATAATCTTTTAGCGAAAATATTTTGTTATGAACCAGATTCATATGTATCATGAGTTATTTGAGAGGATGTCAGAAATAGGTTGCTTATTGTGGATTAACTTTTATGTTTATTAAGCTTTTAATTTGTTGCTTGCATCAGATATTTCAACATGCTGGTGTGCTGTTACTCGTGAAACCTGAGAAGCAATGATTCATGTCTTATATTTTTTATTTACTTTGCAGACAATCCTTCACAACACACCTGTTGCAACTAATGACATCGTGGGCTGTTGTTTGTGATGTGTGGTACCTGGAGCCCCAAAATCTGAAGCCTGCGGAGACACCTATTGAATTTGCAGAGAGGTGAATGTCTTTCTTGAGTCGCAGTAAGTAAATGATACTTTGTATGGTATTCTAAAAAATTGCGTGCTCCTAGCAGGGTTAGGGACATCATTTCTGTTCGTGCAGGTCTTAGAAAGGTTCCTTGGGATGGATATTTGAAATACTCTCGCCCCAGCCCCAAACATAGAGAGAGGAAGTAAGTCAAACGTAATTAGTTTAAGCTGATACTTTACTGCTATGTAGTTTCACTTTTGCTGTATGTTGATTACTCTCTCACTCTCTGTGCCCCAAATCACACAAACTTTCTCTCTAGTTTATTTATTTCTGGATAGTGAAGTACTAGAAATCTTCAAAATGGACAGAACCATTTACAAAGGAAGCACATGAAAGGAAAAGAAGTAAAGCTTAATAAGATCCCTATGCCCCCAATTTACTTCTGGGCCTCAAACACAAAGCTCATAAAAAGAATTAAAAAATAAATAAATAAATGCAATTAGGATCTTTTGGCAAATTCCCTCAAAAATTCACAGAAGATGTTGCTGCCCCTGGAACACCTTATTGACCCATATGAAAGAATGCTCAATATAATTTTTTTCTAGATTTGGCATAGTCAACTCATCTCCCTGAAAGTTTCTTCCATCTCTTTTTCTCCTTAAGGACCACATCAAGCAACATCCTAAAGCATCATCTTCTTCTTGACAACTCAATCTTCAGTCCAATTTGGATATATGAGCTTTCACTGAATTCAACATTATACAGAAAACATCAATCAGTGCTAATAGAACAGACCGTGTCTTTAGCAACATCACAAAAAAGACTTCCTGTGGTTTATCAAAACTAATCACAGACTACCCTTGTTTTGACTTACCATTAAATGACTTAAAATTTTCATACAATGCCGTTAAGTTGTGCAAATTCTACTTGCCCGTACTGAAATTCATCGATTTATTTTGAATTTATATATCTAAATGTACTTAATGTATATATCCACACGCAAAAAAGCTTGAAACTGAACATTCTAGAATTATCTTTTTTGGAATATTTAGATCCCATACATAATTAACCCACAAAAATGCAAACCCACACCTCTAGATGGTTATTGCATCACGAGGAGAAGTCATTCCAACAAGGTTCTAAAAGGCGCGGGGCGTGGTCGAGGCGTAGAGGTCACACCTCAAGCCTTAGGAGCCTAGTCGTGCCTAGGCGTAAAAAGGCGTTTTCCTTTTTTTTATTATTTTAATTATTCTAAGGCTAGTAATATAATAAAATAATACATACCTTGAATTTTGAAAATATATCCATATGTTTGGTAGCCATCTTTCTCATATTTATGCTCCATAACCAATATTTGTCAACTAATCATTTGTTTTAAAAAAAAGGTGTGCTTTGAGCCTTTTATCAAGAATAAGGAGTAATAAGGCGTAGGCGATGCGTTTCTCTCAAGCCTCAAGCCTAGGCGGGCGTTTTAGAACACGGTTTCCAAGTATCGTCTCTATCAAGCTCCACTGTTCCACCACCATAGATACAAATGCAAAAATTCTTCTTAAGCATAACTGGCACCAACGGCTACCACAAACATTTGATCAAAGTTAAATAACAATATTTCGTATATGGCGTATGTTTAATTCATATCTGGTGTAGAGGTGTCTATCAGGAAACGACTAATCAAAATAATTGAATCAAACCAATTTTATGTTTGATTACAATGTTGAAAAGATTGGAAAATATTTCATTTTATGAGAAGTTGGAAAAAGAATGGAATATAAATGAGTGGCTAGGTGATACGTTTGCTTACTTTTGCAGTTCTCCATGGAATACAATTCTTTGAGTTGTCGGTAATAAACATTTTCCTTTGAAAATGAGGAAAATATGGATCACGTGTTACATTTTAAGACTTTTGTTATATAGAATATATTTGCAATCAAGTCGAATAAAATTTTTGAAATCAAGCACCACAAAAATTAAAATGAGTAAAAATAAGTATTTTCTATGGGGAAAAAATATAACATCAATCACACCCACCCCTAGTTCCGCTATTGCTAGAAAATTTCAGGTTGACCATTCCCAGAACCGAGAAGCAAATTAAGGCCAAACCAAACCTTGAACCTTACTAAAAGTATTTATAGAAATAGACGTGCTTGATAGCTTGATATTTGTATTGTTAGCCTTAATTGATGTCTTCATATTTCTAATTTGTAATGTAAAATGATGCGTTATTGTTGGAGTAAGGTATGTGTTTTACTTTAACACCCAATGGGTTGGGGTTTGGTTATGGTTTGCAGACTTGAGAACCATCTCAGTTGTAGTTATGGATTAGCTACTAACGCAACCAAATCCCTGAACGCCTCTACTTAGTGTAGTTTCTGTGTGAGTGCTCATTCGGTTACGTTTTTATGAAGTTGAAGTTCTGACTTGATTGTTGTAATATTTTTCTTCATTTAAGGAATTTTCATGTTTGGTTTTCCCTTAATTGCAGATTTTGCACATTTAATTTTAAAGTTAATTTAGGATTTAACATTTACTAATGTCTTTTTTTTAAATGGATTGGCGGACTGGTTTATGATATTAAGAGAAATTAAGATCGAAATGTTGCTTACCTCTTCAATCAATGCTTTAAATTTTTGCAGGCAACAAAGTTTTGCAGAGTCGGTGCTGCGCCGCCTGGAAGAAAAATAGAACATATACGTACACTTCATACGTACACTTCAGAAGAAAAATAAAAACAGAGATCTACACTTTTAGTTTATACTACAATCATTCCAAGTAGCCTTTATAGCTATCCAAGTACAAATATACTCTCAGGCTGTGTACTATTGCTGCAATCAACTCTAGAAAGATGTTCTCGTACCTGTCTTCTTTCATAAACTTGTCCTAATGCACTTACATCATAGTGTGTCCTAGTTTTAATAAGTTTTACATTTTGGAGTTTTATTTATTTTCCCCGATAATAAAACGATATTAGGCTTAACTTGCTAGAAAATAAAAATTTTTAGAGATACCCCCAATCTACAGAAGATGCTGTTCTGCAATGGATATTTGAAAATCCGTTTCAACGAGCCTCGTATCAGCGATGAATTGATGGCGTAGAAGGTAGTAGGTGAAACGGAAAATCGACTAGGGTTCGGTATGAGAAATAGGTAAAAAAATTTCTATAAAAGGCTCATGAATCGATTTTAAGACCCGAGGTAGTAGAAATGATCCTATTTTTACCCTCGATTAACGTGCCAGTCAACAATTTGTAGACCGCACTAGCATGTCGATTAGCACCTTGTAGAAAAATGGTTTAGGGGTAAAAAATACGTTTGTCCGTCCTTGGGGTGTTGCTCAGCACGACACAATAGCTGTGGGTTACCTTGCCTGCGAGTGTTCTGGATGCTTCTAAAAGGGATAGGTTGCTTTCGAGGGAGATGTGTCGGTATGAGAAATATGTAATTTTGTTTTGCTATAAATGGCTCATGAATTGATTTTAAGACTCGAGGCAACAAAAAGATCCTATCTTTACCCTTGACTAATGTGCCAATCAACAATTTATGGACCGCACTGGCGTGTCGATTAGCACCCTGTACAAAAATGGTTTTGAGGTAAAAAAGTACACGTCCTTTCTCGGGCTTGTGCGCAACACAATGCAATAGCCCTGGATACCTTGACGATTGATACCTTGCATGGGAATGGTCTGGATGCTTCTAAAAGTGATAGGTGCTGGCCAAAGCTTGTGGTCGGGAGGTGCTTGGGATATTGAGAAGTCGTAAGGTGTGATGCTGGGTGGTTGGCTCTGTGGGGATCTTGTGTGTGATTTTGTTGGGCTTCAAAGGGTTCTAGTGGGATTTCAATGAACTTTGATGAATTCTGGTGATTGTCAAAATGGTGATGAAAGCTGGCTTGAGACGTTCAGAAATATGTACTTGTGATAAGAAAGAAGTCTTTGAAGAACCAAGTTATACAAAGATGACGTCCCAGTGCATAAGGCTCCCGAGCGAGGGAGGTGGTGGTGCCAAAGGAGCGAAGGCATCAATGCACTCCCCCACTTGAAAGGGAAAAGCTCCTTGAAACTGGCTGGCGTATCGACTAGCAAAAGGGCAAGAATGAGTGTGCAAAAATACCAAGTATGGTCGACATATAAGAACGCGACCTCAAAGCTTTCCACAAGAATAATCAAACTCCACTGCCTTGCGGATGGCCAACGATGCCAAATGTGGTATGATTTCCTCATCATGAACACCCGCAAGGCTAGGCGTTTAAACTCAACCATCGAACGCGCTGCAAATGCCTCCTAAAATGGGTCCACATATCCTAAATCAACCTGGAGCAACATATCGATCATAAAACAACCACCTGAAGAAACTTCCTCATTCACATCATCGCTGTTCCCAAAGAGTCGGAATAAATCGTCGATATAATACTACTCCACCTCTCTGAAGTGAGTGCGGGTCACCCAATTATCTTCAACAAAGATATCGAAGAATTCTCGGATGCACAACGCAACCTCTTCTTCCCTGAAGATGGGAAGGAAATACCAGAACTCGAAAACCTCTGAATCACGGAATCGAGTACGTGTAATCGGATCTATCTTTTAAAAAAATAGAAATGAAATCACAAGGAAAGAGCCCGAGATCCATAAAGCCATCACACTGCGTGATCGGATAACGGGCATCATTGTCGTGCATGGAAATTATAATGGTCGTAGGATGTCACACTGATGGACAAATAGTTAAAATATCGGGCCAAACACCTTACCCTCTCACGTGTCCAATGATTACGCGCTGCTTGAACCTCAAGGTACTCCGTGCGACATTGACTTAGGTGGTAGTGATGCTCCTCATACTCCTCGATGGAGATTGCATCAAATCGAAAGCTCGAAAGCTCTCTATGTAACGCGTCACCTACTCGGTCCAAGTTGTCGATGCGGATTTGGAGTTCTTCAATGACAGAACTCAACCACTCGAATTCAGCACAAACCTCCATATCTTAATCGCAGTGTTCTAAAAGGCGCGCATAGGCGGCGCCAATGCATGATGCTTTTTACATAAGGGATAGGCATGGGAAACACTTTTTTAAGGCGGTCAACGGGGTGAGGCGCGCATAGGCGTGCAATGCTTGCTTTTTTAATTTTTTTATTGCCGAAATCATTTTTTTCTGATGTTTAAAATGACGTCGTTTTGGGTAAAAAGCATACAAAAGTTTTTTTTTACTATACTAATCTAACCCTAACATAACAAACTAAACCCCCTAAGAAAACCTCGATCAGACAAAACAAAGGAAAAAAAACCTAGAGCCCTAACTTCTACCACCGACCATCAATCTTGTCCCATTGCCTTTCAACCTTAACTCTTTGACGCCGACAAACCTTCCCCTCCCTCTTTGTAAGTTTTTTTTTTGTAAAAATTTATTGTCATTTGTCTCCAAATTTGTTGTCTCCACATTTTTCATCATGCTCTCCACTGGTTGGATTTGTTTCTTTCCACATTCTTTTTCATTTGGTTGTTCAACTAATAATGTCCTTGCTTTTTCATTTTTTTTGTAAGTTATGTACGATGACCTATAATATAGTAATGGGGACATATTTTGGGGAGTCCTTCATATTATATTTTAATAACGGAAATAAAATTATTTCTTTCCACCGATAATATGTGGATGAGGTATTAGCTGAAGTCAATATCAATCAAAATTTAAGCATAATGGCCCAAAGTTCTACTGACAGTGGCAGTATCTAGTTTAATTGCTGTAATTTTTTTTTTGCTATTATAAAATAACTGCTATAATTTTTGACATGTTCCAGTATTTATAAAATAAATGTTGTCCAATATTTCTGACTTATTCCAAAAGTTTTGTAGAAATTTTAGAAAGAGTTTTTGCTGCTATAAAATAACCGTTGTAATTTTTTTAGCTGTTATAGAATAACTGCTCTAATTTTTTTGCTTTTATACAAGTATTGTTGTAATTTTTTTTTGCTGTTATATTTATGCTTTTATTATATTAGAAACTTGGTTATAATTAAAAAAATATTAAAAAAAGGCAAAATGCCTTTTCACGCATAGGCTTCCCGAGGCGTGCCTAGGCTCCTAATTCTTGATATTTGACCTCCACGCATCGATCACGCATCACGCCTTTTAGAACCTTGCATACTCGTAATCAACATTATTACCTTCGTTCCACAACATATCAGAATGAGAATAGGTATCGAGAAGTGAAGTTAGGAAGGAATAATGGGAGATGGGCTAAAAGTGACTTGAGGGAATATTTGTGCAATTTTTGGAAACTCATAAGAGGGGGTTGACTTGGGATTAAAAGAAGGGGGATAGGAGGGTAAAGAGCATTACCTTCTTTACAAACCCTAGTTAGGGTTTATTGATTATTAAAGATGGCTGCTGTTGCCTTTTGATTTCCCAGGCCTGCCGAAGCTCTGATCGGACTCATTCTGGTTTGACGACAACCGCCTACCTCCGACGAGGTCAGTGGGAGGCTAGATCTTGTAAAACTAGGGCTTCGTCCCTCGTTTGTGTGGCTGTGGCTTGAAAAGTAAGAGGGCCGACGATGGAGGGTTCAAAAGCAGATGCCAGAGCCCCGATTGATGTCGACTGTGGTCGGCTCATCTTTTTGGAGGATGACAAGGTTAAAAACTTGTCGTGAGGGGTGGAATGGAGGGCTCTAGCTCCCTGGGGTTCGGTGCCTTCATTTGCTGCTGGAAGGGAGTCACCGACTAGATCTTGAGATTTGGGGTGTAGTTGAGGTCCACCAGAGGGCTGCTCGCCATTGGTCGTCTCTGAGAAGGTTCGTCGGAGGTAGGTGAGCAGTGGTGGTGGGTCGGGGGCATCAAAGGCATACCAGAACTAAGGTCTTTGGCTTGGCATGTCCCAAATCTAGCTTTTTGGCCTTGTCGGGAGGTCAGAAATCTTAGGCGAGTGGCGGTGAAAGTTTGACGACGTTCGACATGCATCGGATCTGGAGTTGTTGGATGGCAGCAGTTCAGATTCGGCAATATGGGGTATTTCTAGTTTGTTTTTTGGCTGGTGCCACTTGACCGCGGGTGACGGGAGTGCATTTTGGAGGAGTGACTTGCCGGTTCCTCCGTGCCATACCCATAGCTATATAACAACCACATCGGCGAGCACATCAGGAGCGAAGAACGCTCTGATACCAATTTGATATGAAGTTAAAAGGGCGACACCTTAAATTACTAGCTCCACAACAACATAATGTTTGGAGGCCAATGGCCTTAGAGATATCTCTCTAATTCATCTCTCAAAATGTCCAACTGAGTACAATGGATGGGCAAGGGACTTATTTATAGGAAAAACTTAGCTTGCTAGTTAAGCTAAGCCTAAAAAAGTTAAAAACTTAAAAAGGGCACTTTAAAGACATTAAAAGACAGTGCCACTCTTTAACCTAAAATAACAACTAAAATAGAGAAATAACCTAAAAACATGAAAAATAAAATAAACAAAAATTACAAATAAATTTGGACCTCGTGCACATCTATTTTTAAATTTAAGGAATTGATATCTAAGAAGATTATGCATTTATACATTGACTTTACACAAACTTACCTCTCTGATAGTTGTTTATTTGAGGTATGTGTGTAATTTTTTAAACTTTATTTTAAAAACGATTATGGACTTGTTTAAAAATTTGGTAAGTCAACCTTCGACATACAATACATTTCTTATCACTTAGATCAACCTGGGAACTAGACTAAGTCCCCAAAAGGTCAAAACCCAATAACTGACTATGTTGTTTTATTTTTTAAGTGATGTGATCTACGACGGGCATTTGTGCCTTTATCTCTTTTAAATTTTTTCCTCGATTGTATGTTTTTTTTCTTTTGTGGGGTTTATTGTAGTTAGAAGGATTCGTTAGGGCCATTTTAAGTATTATGTAAATAAGATTGTTCTAGGCCATGTGGTGCTATAATGAGGACCTTTAGTGATGTCACCCATGACATCGCATGGATGCTAGTAATTTTTTTATAGATACTTCCTTTAGGCCTATTAATAGTGTACTACCTCATTTGGGGAAATCATTCCTCTAATAGATATTTTGAGTGTAATTTTTGTGTTTTATTGATAATATATACGTCAATTGGTATCAAAGCCTAGTCGATCCACCCATCATTGTTGTGTAGGAAAATCCTAAACAAGACAACAATGGTGCCAAAGAGAAACACCCAAGCTGAGCGTCGAAAATACCCATTTGGAGGAACCTATTGCCATTATTGCCAAAAAAAATGAACTGCCTCCTCAACAAGAGCCATTAGACCACCGTCCCCCAAAGAAATCATTGTCACTCCACCATCATCGCCTGTGGCTCCACCACGACTTCATCTCACCCCGACCCTACTGCCAACAAATCCAAACACATTCCCGACCGCTTCGATCGTCGACCACCATCCATCACACCGCCTCTACTTCACAACCCCACCGTCCCCGCAAATAGGGGGTGCCCTTGTACGAATCCCATTGGCCAACCTTCCATACCCCCCTTTTGACATTAAAACCCTAGCTGCTACACCCCAAACCCTTGTCCTCATCGACCACTCGTCACATATCCGACCACATTCGATCCTTCTGCCAACTCAAAATCCAATCCAGGGCTGAATCACCCCCTATCTTCCACTAACCTCGCGACCTGTTTGCAGCGCTGATCTGGCCCCCAGTACCTATGTTACCCCCAACCCATTTTGCCATTATTAAGTCTCAACTACCCATTTAAAAACACTACCGCAGCAACTCGACATTCAATGGGATGTTCTTTTAGGCGCCACCACTCCCACTGACCCCCACGACACTGGAAAAGACTACAAACAAAGGGTGAAGGAGTGGCTCCAATCACCTCTCATCTCCCACCTTCAGATTCAATTTGGCAACTATATTGAGGGAGTGGAATTACTTCCTACACGCGCCTCTCTTTATGGAGATGGACGAGCAACCATACTCGAAGAATGAAGGACAAATTCATCCCCGTCTAATTCCATAAACCTGATCGTGACTCCATTTGCCCAATGTAAGATTGCAATTGTTTTCTATGCTATGAAAAGGGTCACCAAATGGATGATTGCCCTTTTAGGCAATCGGAGGAAGTTGATCCACTCTATTTAATGAAACGCCATCCCTATATGATCACCTTAACCTCGATGACTTCATTGGTTGATTAGATGCTATGGAGAAGGTTTTTGAGTACAAACGTGTCTCCAGGCACAAGTGTGTTCAATTGGCGGCGACAACTTTAGGGCTTCACACGTGTGTGGTGGAATGACACGCTCCAAAGGCGTATGTTGACCCAACAACCCCCGATCACCACTTGGACAATCATGAAGGAGGAGATGAGGGCTTTCTTCATACCGCCCACTTATGAGAAACCTTTTCTCATGTGGTCAGGGCCTCGGTACCTTGTTAGTGAGAACCTACACTAAGGAGTTTCAGTTGTTATGCACCCGCGCCCGTTTGGACGAGAGTAAAAAAAAACAGATTGATCGCTTCATTCATGATTTGCAGCCCTACATTCACCAAGATTTGAGCCAAAGGAAGATCTCGACTTTCGTCAAAGCCGTTGAATATGCCATCAAGGTGGAGCACCACTAGAATTTATTCTCCCTTTCTTCACCCTACAGTCGCTCCTCTACCTAGAGCCCCGGATGCCCCCATGATTACTATCACATGCTTCACTTATGGCGTGATTGGCTATTGAGAATCCGAGTGCCCCAAGGGGAAAAAGAAAGCACTCTTCGCAACCGATGAGTTTGAGCCACTAGATGATGAAGACGTGGAGCAACACGAGGCTTTGATTGCACAAATCATTCCCGTAACCCTGATACCAACGTTATGCCCCTTTGAGTTCGAGGACGGATCCTTTTCATGGAGGGGAGAGTGATATGACCCACGATGGGCATTTGTGCCTTTTTCTCTTTTATATTTTGTCTTCTATTGTATTTTTTCTTTTGTGAGGTTTATTGTAGTTAGAAGGATTAGGTTGGGTCATATAAGGTATTATGTAAATAAGAATGTTCTAGGCAGGGTAGATGTCATGGTAGGAACCTTTAGTGATGTCACCCATGACGTCACATGGATGCTAACATTCCTTTAGAAGCAGGTAAAAGATGCTTCTAGATATTTTCTTTAGGCATTACTACCCTTATTTTGAGTATAATATCTTTGCATGCCATTGACACTGTTTACGTCAATATCTGTTGATTTGATAGTTGATTACATGCTTTAAAATAATCGATTATCAGTTAGTCGACTATTACTTCTGCATAGTCCATTGGAAACTTCAAGTTCAAACGTGTATTTTTTTTGTTGGTTGATGTGAAACTTGTATAGAACATTTATTTCTCCACCCTAACAGATTTAAACTCATTTATCTTGAATATTTAATCCTTTACAGAGCATTAAACAAACTTTCATCTACTTTCAATAATTTAGAGTCGAATTGTTTTTCTCTTTCACAATCATGTATTATTCTTTGAAAATGTCCTAAATTGAATAAATACATCATTTGTTGACACGATTATTTCTTATTCAAAATTTTGGAACCACTATGGTGTGAACTTAATATTTAATTCTTATAAACTAATTAGTTATTATTAGTTGTAACAAAATAATTCTTCATACACAATTATTGCAACTTGCTTGAGACTAATCTTGCAAGGTTGCCTTCATTGTTGGAGTGAGAGGGTATGTATCATTTAGTTGAGCAAAATGGTACATAATTATTAGAGAAATCTTAGGTCTTAAGCTTGTCTTGTAAGAGGTGTTGATTCCACTTCTAAAAGATCGCGATACAAAGTTCTAAAGTTCGCCTTGAGTATGAATGTAGGCGCTCTCTATGGAACCAAATAAAATCCGTTGAGCTTGAATGTCACACTTTCCTCTAGCTTAATTTATTAATTCTTCTTTATTGTGCATTTAACTAAGTCCCATGATTTGATTGAAATTTTTAATTGATTAAAAATTTGTGAAAAGCCTAATTCACCCCTTTCTCTAGTTATATTCAGGCCACCACTACCGAACCTGTGTCCAATTCAATCCGTGTGAACAAAAATCCTTTTATCTTATAAGAATTTATAATCTTATCTTTTGTATGTAATCTAAATTTTTACACACCAAATTATCAACTATGAAGAATAAAAGATACATGCACAATATTAAATAACCAATATAATGCAAATATTATTTACACAAATCCTCAGCAAAACTGAAATAACTGATTTTATTAAATATATAAAAAATTTATTAAGAAAAGCATGGCTTTTAGTATATGATTCTTAGCAGAAATAAAATAAATGAGAATGTAGCATAGGAAATGATAATTCTACAATGAAAGAATCTTGATCCTTAGAAATAAATGTTTTTGAGGTGACCCTCAATTGCTCATTGCCAATATAATAGTCCAATATCTTTTCTTTTAAGGGCGAGCATAATCTTTTGGGCCACAAGGCTCGAGCAATTCATCGATTAATCCATTCTTCCTCATTGGGTCCCAACCCATGTCTCTCCACAATTGATCACTGTACCATACATGCAAGACTCTAATGCACGGCCTCCTATAGTACTCACCCGAGGATTCCTTCATGTACGTATCCTATTTCGCTCTCTCTCTATCCATCTCTTTTATGCTGGGCCGCTTGAATGTGCCATCCAGAAACTCTGCCAGTCATTGACACCCCTACTCCGATGTGTATAAATTTGAAGTGCTCTCCGAGAACCCAATTATCGCTAGTTGCGGAATTTTGGGATGAATGCATTCTTTAATAATATGGAAGATTCATATGAGTATGAGAAAATTGTTAAAAAACATGGAGGTTATCATATATCGTGTTATCCGGTAGAGTGTCCCACAGTAAATCCCAACTCTTGGTGTGGCTTAATGTATGATAATATATATTCAATGGATCAAATATTCGAAATAATTTTTCATTTCAGAAGAGGTCAACTCGTAGAGCGAAACTATAGAGCCGGGTGAACCAGCAATGCACCCCAGAAAGGTTAATGATGCAAATATGCTTTTGAGCTTATCAACACTCCTGAACCCAGTAGCCAATATGAGAAAATCTCACATTAAAGGTTCAATTTCATTTTCAATAAAAATTCCTTCCTTGCAAAAGCTGAAACTTGTTTTTTTTTCCAATTTGATTCTTCCATCCTCAACCCTGTTGTAGAAGTCTTTTGGCACTTAAACAAGAATTAGTTTCTTTTAAGAAGTTATGTTTTGGCACCATACCAAACTTGGCAAGCAGGAGCTTTGATTTTATATGAGTTTCGACCAATTTTGAAATTCCCCATCTCTATTAGACAATAAAATTAGCATATGAAATGGCAATGTGAGTTTTACTTTATTTTTGTTGGGAGTATTCATAGTTAAAGTATTTTCAAAGGCGGATTAATTGGTTTAGTTACCAGAGGTGTGAGAAATGTTGTCAGGAGACTAAGTAGAAAACCTTCATCAGGCTTATGGACCAAAAGCTCAGAGAAATGATTGAAGTACATATATTCTAGTGGAATTCCTCAGGGAAGGTAGTTGAGAATATTCCAATGTTCATGTATATAAGTGTACATGGATTTTCCACCCTTACAAGTCAACCCTAAAATTAGTACTATCGGTAAATTTGAAAAAAAAGGCTGGCAATTCTTTATACTACCCATTGCAATGCTAAAAGAGAATATAATTCGTGGTTAAAAGAAATTAATGGAAAGTTTGGGACAAAATTTAGGATTATAGTCACCGTTTGCAATTGATTCTAGAGCTGTTTTCTGGAGTCCTACAACAACCACTCACTTTCCTTTGATAAGTTCACATTCCATGACCACATATTCCTTGGAGTGTATCAACTTTCCATCAAATGCTTCAAGGCCATTCCCTTCAAGAAATTTCGGAATGTTTGGGAAGTCATTGAACTTTCCCACACAAAGGATCACGAACTCTTCTTCGTAAACCCGCGTCACCATCAAATCACGAAAAGGATGTTCATACGTGCATGGATAATATATGTTACAAAAATCTTCCTGAACTTTGCAGTTTTTACACAAAACTCCCTAGAACTATACGTAGCGCAAGCACTCACTCTCGAATTATATGTTTTTGCTACAAATACCTCATTTTGGGATTGTTTTTAGTGATGTTCAGGGGTTTGTGCAACAAAATGCATGTTCAGGTGTTTTTTTAGTTTCGGGGGATAACTTGCAAGAAGGGAAAACCTCATGTTTTTGTTTGTTATATTTTCAATATCTATTTTTTTTACCTATATTAATAGAATACCTTTTCTTTAATATTAATATCTACAAGATCTACATTAAAACTCTCTTTGATTACCCTTGGATGTCATGGGTAGGGATGACCTTAGGCCTAGGTGAACAAGGTGACCACCTAGAGGGCCCCGAGCAAAGATTGACATAGGGCCCCTAAAATCTCATGACCGACCTTAGTCATGGGGTCCATCTTGTTTAAGATATTTTTTAAAATACAATACATACTTGGGTACCATTTTTCGATGGAGTTAAAGGGCTCATCTATGCCACCCCACAGTGCCTATGCCTCGTTTGATAGTGATGATGGGCCTTAATAGATGATGCTCTCCACATTATAGTTGAATTGATGTGATGTTGCAAATCAAGCGAGTAACGTAGGATATGAGATAGTCGAAAACCTATTCATGGTTAGGGAGGTCTTGTGTCATTGAAGCCCCATGGGTAATCTGAGAACTGATTCAATTCTTTGGGAGTCTGGAGCTCAGTGGTTTCCACTGTTTTAGTCCACACATCGCCAAGCCTAGGCCTCTACTCGTATATTGTTGGAGTGAAACCCTTTTCCATACATTACTTACAGGCCAATAGGCCACTCACTCTAGCTCCAATTATTCCTACTTTCTTTCCCATTATTAATCTTGCTAAACTATTTATTGTAGTTAAAGCAATATGTATGTGTGTGTGTGTGTGAATTTTGGCTTGAATTTTACGCGGGTCACTGTTCACTTTTACTCATTATTTAAGGAGAGTTTTAGACATGGTTCAAAACACACACAAATAGAAGCAAGCTTATATTGTTCATCATTTAATGCTCTTGTATACACTTTGAGAGGATTGTGAGGCTTGAGAGAGTTGTAAACCTTGTTATTTATATCATTGAAAGGAAGTCATCATCCGTGGACATAGCCAAATTGGTGAACCACGTACATCTTGTCTTTTGATTTGCTGGTGTGTGTGATTTCTCATTACTTTCTATTTAAAGTGTATTTCTCTTGTTATCTCTTGGACCGCTATTTATCTTGGATCTTGAGTGTGTATGAATCACTCCATTGAGTGAGTATCTGCGTAACAAATTGGTATCAGAGCTTTAGCTTGTAGGGTATTTGCTTTGTGTGCATCCAAGGTGTTTGATAAAAATCCTAAGTGGGATTTTGGTCTTGGCCCAATTATTTCTTGTTGAAGACTCATTTAAGAGATTAGAGAATGTTTACATTTAAAGTTGCAAAGGTGTCAACGGTGAGGTTTGACTTGGAGAATTTTGATGGTAAGACCATTAATTTTGGCATGTGGCAATGCCAAATGAGAGATGTCTTGATCCAACAAGGTTTGCATAAGTAGGGGTGGCAATTCGGGTTAGTCGTGTCATTTTCGGGTCGCGTTGATTTTTATTTTATTATAAGTTTTGGGTACTCTTAAATCTATACATGTTAATCGGGTCATATTCGGGTTATTACCATAAACGGGTTATCGGGTCAAAAATTGCCAGCTCGCATAAGACCTTGAGGGGCATGTTGGCTAAACTCAAGGATATATCGAAGGATGATTAAAGAGTACGACTTACAAGCGTGTAGCATAGTCCGTTTAAATCTTGCACAAAATGTGGTGTGCTATGTCATGAAGGAAGAGTTGACGGAGTCTTTATGGAAGAAATTGGAGGATAAATATATGACGAAGAGCATAGAGAATTGTTTCTATATCAAGATGAAGCTATTCCGATTTGACTATATTGAAAGTATATCGATGTCCGAACATCTTGATGAGTTTAATAAAATTATCTTTGATTTATTAAGCTTAGATGTTCATATTGATGATGAAGATAAAGCTTTGTTGCTTCTAAATTCACTTCTAGACTCATATGAGCATTTGAGCATCACAATGCTACACGGGAAGAAGGAGGTGAAGTATGATGATGTCTCTTCGACATTTTTTGGAAGTGAGACGCGGAAATAGGAGAAGAGTTATTCTTAGTCCGATGCGTTGGTTGCGCGGGGTAGGACCGAGGAGAGAAGGCTAGGTGGAAGAGGAATCTCTTGGTTCAAGCTTAGGACCAAGTGCTTAGAAAATGTCATATATTACAAGTGCAAGAAGAAAGGGCATTTCAAAAAGGATTGCCCTAAGTTAAAGGCAAAAGATGATAAGAAATCGGTGGCGGAATCTGTCAATTCTGTCACTTTGTCAGACGATGAATTTGGGAGTATGTTGATAGTTTCTTCACGAGAAAGCTCTTCAAACAAGTGGATACTTGACACGTGGTGTTCTTACCACATGTGTCCGGAGAGAGATTTGTTCCATACCTTTACGGGGGTGGATGGAGGTAAAGTTTTTATGAGTTATGGCCATGTTTGTCGGTGGAAGGGTATTGGCATGATCAAATTGAAGATGCATGATGGAGTGACTAGGACTCTCACAAATGTTCGGTATGTTCCGGAGTTAGCGAATAATTTGAATTCTTTGGGTGCTATAGATTCTAACGGGTGCAAGATTGTACTCGAGGGTGGAATGCTAAAGGTTGTCTTAGGTGCCTTGGTGGTGATGAGAGGAAAGGAGGGAAACCTCTATTTTCTTCAAGGGAGCACGGTAGCATGTCATGCCTCAATTGTTGATAACAAAGAAGTGGCAAAGCGAGATTCCACCAGGCTTTGGCATATGCGTTTGGGACATGCCGGGGCTAAGGCCATGACAGTGTTGTGTAAGCAAGGGTGTGAAGAGTTGCAAGTTGGGCTTTTGTAAGCATTGCATGCTTGGGAAGCAAACACGGGTCAGGTTTGGCACGACGATTCATTGCACAGAGGGCATATTTGTTTACGTTCACACGAATGTTTGGGGTCCTTCGAAGACACCATCTTTGGGGGTAGTCACTATTTTGTAACGTTCATTGATGACTACTCTGGTCGGACTTGGGTCTACACAATGAAACACAAAGACGAAATCGTTGGGCTATTTCTTAAATGGAAGAAGATGGTGGAGAATCATACTGATAAGAAGATCAAGATTCTCAGGTCAGATAACGACGGGGAGTACCGATATGATACTTAGTCAAAGTATTGCGAGGAGGAGGTTATTGTTTGACACTTTACAGTCCGAAAAATGCCACAACAAAATAGAGTAGCGGAGAGGATGAACCGAACCTTACTTGAAAATGTGAGGTGTATGTTGTCCAATGCGGGCTTGTCGAAGTCGTTTTGGACGGAGGCTTTATCCTATGCTTGCTTTATTGTCAACCGTTTTTCATCTACAACAATTGATTATAAGACTCCTATGGAGTCTTGGTCAGGTACGCATCCTACTTATGAGACGACGCATATTTTTGGGTGCCCAACTTATTTTCATGTTAGTAAGGGCAAAATTGATCCAAGTGCTCGAAAGACTATTTTAATGGGTTCAAGGGATACAAGTTATGATCTTCGAAAGATAAGAAGATAGTGGTGAGTAGGGATGTAACTTTTGATGAGACGTCTATGCTCAAGGTGCCAAAGGTAGAGAAAGAAGATTCTTCAATGGAGAATGAGAGTGAAAATGTGCAATTGAAAGTGACTACTCAAATCGATTATTCAAGTGAAGTGGTGGAGGTTTCGGATGAGGGACCTAGTCAACAACGCAAGAACAACCATCTTTGGCAAGCGGGAGAGAACCGAGGGTTCGAAAAACTATAAAGAGATATAGCTTCAACGATGACACGGTTGCTTATACATTATTGGTTTATGGTGATGAGCCGTTTACATATCGTGACGCGATGAGTGATACTCATTGTGACAAGTGGAAGGTTGCCATAGATGAGGAGATTGATTCTCATCACAAGAAACTTGGAAGCCTGTGAAGTTGCCTAAGGGGAAGAAGTCTATTGGGAGTAAGTGGGTGTATGCTAAGAAAGATGGGGCTCCAGTTTCAAATGTTCGTTACAAGGCAAGGTTAGTGGCCAAGGGTTTTGCACAAAGGGAAGGTGTTGATTACAATGAAGTGTTCTCTCTGATGGTGAAACACACTTCCATTCGAGTGCTATTGGCTATGGTAGTGCATTTTGACTTAGAGCTTGAACAACTCGACGTCAAAACTGTATTTTTTCATGGGGATCTAGATGAGGAGATTTACATGTCTCAATCGGAAGGTTTCAAGGTTATTGGCAAGGAAGATCATGTGTGCAAATTGCGACAGTCTTTGTATGGGTTTGAAGAAATCGCCTCGACAGTGGTTGAAGCAATTTGACACGTTTATTTTTTACTAGAAATTCACACGAAGTGATTTTGATCATTGTCTATTTCAAGCGACTCAGGGAAGGTACTTTTATCTATTTACTCTTCTATGTTGATGACATGCTCATTGCTTGTTCGAGCATGGTAGAAATTGACAAGATGAAGGGTCAATTGAGCCACGAGTTTGAGATGAAAGAATTGAGTAAAGCCAAGAAGATTCTCGGCATGGAGATTAGTAGAGAGCAAGAAGGGAAGGTTGAGTCTTACTCAAAGGCAATACGTAGAGAAAGTTATAGAACGGTTCGGGATGCAGGATGCAAAGCCTGTGAATACTCGTTTGAATGGACACTTTAGAGTCTCTGCTATGATGGCTCTGAGCACTGAGGATGAGGTGGAGTATATGGATCAAGTTTCCTGTGCAAGTACGGTGGGTAGCTTGATGTATGCCATGGTTTGTACTCGACCAGATATAGCTCAAGCAGTTACTAGATGTGGCAAATTCGAGAAAAGAGCATTGCTATGCAGTGAAGTGGATTTTGCGGTATCCACGGGGTTCACTTGATGTGGGACCCGTGCACCAATGGCTGGAGAAATCACATGTGACTGGCTATGTGGATTCAGACTATGCGGGTGATTTGGACAAGCGTCGGTCAACTACAGGGTATGTTTTTACATTAGCTAGTGGGCCGATGAGTTGGAGATATATGTTGTAGGCCACAATTACTTTATTTACTACGGAGGCAGAGTATATAACAGCAACAGAAGCTGTGAAGGAGGCCCTATGGCTTTAAGGTCTTATTGGTGATTTGGGGATTACACATGATTGTGTGGACGTGCATTGTGATAGCTAAAGCTCTATCCACTTGGCCAAGAACCAAGTTCATCATGGAAGGACCAATCATATTGATGTTCGCTTTCATTTCATACGGGAGGTTATCGACGGGGTATTGTTGTTTTGAAGAAATTGGCATCAAAGATAATCCGACCGACAGGTTAACGAAGGTAGTACTGGTGGTCAAGTTTGAGCATTGTTCAAACTTGATCAATGTTCTGTATTGTTGAGGCCATTCGGGATTGATTGGTGGTGGTCTTCCTAAATGATTGCGTTGATGTAGGGCGTTGATGTAGGTGGGTTACATAATTCTTTCGCCAAGGTGGAGATTTGTGAATTGTGGTTTGAATTTCATGAGGGTATTGTTCATACGCGGGTCACTGTTCATTTTTATTCCTTATTTAAGGAGAGTTTTAGTCATGGTTCAAAATACACACAAATAGAAGAGAGCTTCTATTGTTCATAATTTAATGCTCTTGCATACGCTTTTCGAGGATTGTGTGGCTTGGGAGAGTTGTAACCCTTATTGTTTATATCAAAGAAAGGAAGCCATGATCAGTGGACGTAGCCGAATTAGTGAACCACGTACATCTTGTTTTGTGATTTGTTGGTGTGTGTGATTTCTTATTACTTCTCATTACTTTGCGTTTAGAGTTTATTTCTCTTGTTATCTCGTATTTCTCTTTATCTTCGATCTTGGGCGTGCATGAATCACTCCATTGAGTGAGTATCCGCACACACACACACACACACACACACACACACACACACACACACACAGAGAGAGAGAGAGAGAGAGAGAGAGGGGTTCAAAAGCGAACCAAAAGACCGAATTTTTTAATGAACGTATTAAGACATTAAAAAATAACCCAATTAATTGTAATTTGTATGTTGTATTTGGTCCGCGCCAGCGACAACGGAAATGCGTGTGACACGCACACCGGACAAACCTTACCCCTCACCCCACCCCCCACCAGCAACCGTACCTCCTAAAACCCGATTCCACAAACCTGGACCAACTGCCATCCCGATACCTGACATAGTCCGACCCAGCCATGGTCGACCTAATAAAGCTCCAGCGACCCAACAACCTCTGGCCTCCTTACCCTCCGGCGCAGACCCGATCCAAACCCCATCTTCGATCCAATTTCGAAAAAAAACCATCCTATCTATTTGAACCCAACAACAATTAACTCAAATCAAAACCCCAAACAAACCAAGACCCTAATAAAAAAAGGAGGGGTCGTTCGACACTAGTGATGGTATTGAAGCAGATCAGATGGTGGGATTTGGTGCTGGTAAGGGTCGATGGAATCCGAGTTTTGGTCCGGGTTGGATTTTAGCAGGTCGTGGGTTATCTCCGACGGGTTTGGGATGCTGGATCTGGTGGTGACCGGAATTTAGAAGGTAATAGGGGTATTGGGTTTCGGCTGAGCATGTGTGTGTAATCTGGTAGGTGCTGGAGGTTAACGATTTAAACCAGAGCAGGACGGGGTAGGGGTAGGGGAAGGGGTGGGGGGTAGGGGGTAGGGGGTAAGGGTTTAGAAAACATACGTGTCTCAGGTGCCTCTATCCACGCTGGCGCGAACCAATTACAATACAAGAATTAAAATTAATTGGCTTATTTTTTAATGTCTTAATATGTTTATTAAAAAGTTCGGTCTTTTGGTTCGCTTTTGAACCTCCTCCTCTCTCTCTCTCTCTCTCTCTCTGTATATATATATATATATATATATATATATTTCTAACTTGCATGTTTAGTTTTATTTTGGGTTTACATCTACAGGCTTCTACCATGCACTTAGCTCAGTTTGCCTAATTTCCCGAGCTCAACAGTTCAATACTTTATAATATCATATTATAACCACAACGATATTGGTTGTTAGCATTAAAATTCAGGAGTCACTTAAAAACCAAGAATTTGTTTTTAGTGATGCTGACTAGAGTAGTAGCTCCCTATCGCGCTACTAATTTTATCGGTCGCAAACATATATGAAGGTCTCAAAGACCTTTTAGACTTTTAATAAAACAATTTTTTTTATATGTATGTAAACCAATGAAAGAAACCTGTTATATCTGGATTAACAAATGATATATAGATGTAATTGTGTTAATATAACTCTCCCACTATTAATGTAACTCATGTAAGTTTGCTAATGGAACATTTTAAATGTGATAATGTAATGTAACTACAAAAGTTAACGTAAAGAAATCATTGTACTAATTTGATGGGACACTATAACGTTGATATATAAATTAAATGTAGTTGTATCGTACCATAAAGTCCATAACAACAAGTTTTCATTAATTTTTTCTTTAAGAAATTAATATTCAAATCGTTGGGATATATATCAATGACATGGTGCTTAATATATATTTAATTAAAAAACATGGATATAAAGAATTAATATAATAATCTTTTAAAAGAAAATTAATATAAAAAGGTAAATTTAAAATAAACAAAACAGATGTTCATCATTAGGTATTTTTAAAGAAAATCCCTAACAAACAGAATGGATTGAAATAAAGTCTTTTGCTATGGACTATACTCCCTCAAAGTTTATTGCCTAAGTTTTTGCGTACTCATCGCTCAAATTTTTACTTTCAAAGTAAACTTATCAAGTGTTGCACCATATTTGTAGAGCATCTCATGACCCGAAGAGAACTGAACAAAACCATTCAATAGTAAGTGGAAGAGCTCGGTCCTGGCCGAACATACACCAAGGAACGACCTCAGCTCAATAATGAGGTCGACCTCCTTTCCATCTGGGGGGATTTGGTCGATGCCAAGAAGGCTAACTGACGGACTATGACTTTAGTAATGATGTTATATGTTGGCCACTACCAATTGCATGACATTATCGACATCCAATATGTGCAGGAACATTCCTTCATGGGTAAAATATAAAACTAATACATATCTTGGTTGTTCTCCATTAAGAAGATGCTCTTTCCCAACCCATGCTGATTCAGATCGAAATTCCCTCACACTCATTCACTATAAAAGGGGAGATTCCCATTGGGATTTGGATCGACAAAGAGACAAAGCATTCCAAGTGTCTAATCATTGAGTGAGCAGAGATAAAGTGATTTGTATTGTTCTTAAACCCCTGATCAAATTGAAACATTGTACTAAAAGTTACCCAATGGACGTAGACTCATTCTTAAGAGTTGAACCACATAATTCTTTGTGTAATTCTTCTTTTTCTCAACTATGTCTTTACATATATGCATTTTACTGCTTATCAATTGTTTGTTATCTGGAATTGGATCTCAACTTGTTACCAATTTTAGACGATAACAAAGTGGCGCTATTTATGGGAATGACTAAAACCAAGTTGTTTATCATTTAATTCCTAATTTCTAATTGCGAAAATTTTGGAATTTTCGTAAAACATCCCTAAATTTCATTGAGGATAATCTCACTAGTCAAATCAACAGATTCACTTGATTTCTCATTTTAAATCCTTGATTTACTGTTCCATTGCCTAACTTTGTGTAATCCAAACCTAGATACATTGATTTCTAGCCTAAATTTTTTTCTCCAATTTCAATTTTTGCAAGTGTCTAGTCATACTATGTTATCTTTCGTTTATACTCTGTTTTTCTCTAAATTTTGTAAAAAATGTCTGAACACCAGAAAGTCGGATGAAAAAAACTGCGCCATTCTTAACCCTATTGGAATGAGAGATCTAGAAGTTTTTTTTGCATTGCTTGGTTAAGGGCCAAGAAGCTATACAAGAAAACATGAGACAACTCACTCAAAGTGTTCTGGCCTTACAGAATCGACCAGTTCATCCAGAACCAGTTTCAGTGACTCTAGCTATGAAGAAAAACCCAGATAAACATAGGGAATCACCCCCTCCTGCCTCATACAAAGGTAGGAGGTAAGAGAACCGAGGTAAAACCACCCTAGAAGGCTAAATTTAGGGTTTGATATGAGCATATCTAGTGGGCGAAGTGGGTTAGAATATGAAGGATCCTCCTAACAACCAGGTAAAACCTCAACCATGAGGTCAACTGGATATGATGATGACCAAACATATTTGACCGAATACGTAAGTGTCTTTGAGAGGATCAATGGAGTACCAATCTTTGATAGGATGGGAAAGAGAGGGCCGCGAGCACATCCGCTTCTCATAGAAGGTATAACACGAGAAGAGTATAGGAGGCAGGATCCAATTAGGGTGAACACTTCAAAATCCAATGTCAGGTCATCAAACAAGTTCGAGCAAGTTGGCCAGAGAAAAGAAAGCTCAGCCGAGAGCGGTGGACGAGCTGATAATGTTGTAGTAGTTGAAGAAACCCAACCATGGAGGGGGCAATTCAAAGGATATAAGGTCGCCTGGGGAACCTGATTAAAACTAAAAACTTACTCCAAAGAGGATTTGTGCAGGGACCTTCATTTACGAACGTCGTGATTAACTATCCCACCCCTACAAAATTTAATCCACCTGTGATCACTTCCAGGTATGATGGAAAATAAGATTCAATTTTACACGTAGAACAATACTAGGCAGCCTGCGGCATATTTTGAGTAGCTGATGAGATATGTTGCAAAACTTTTTTGAGCATTCTCACTGGTCCTGCTTAAATTTGCTTAATGGAATATCAAAAGGGAAGATCTCTTATTTTAAGTATAATCGGTCGATATCTTTGTTAATGATTTCTATTTTGGAGCAAAATTTGGTAAGAGGGTAGCTCACTTGTTAAGCCTTCGTCAACATAAGGATGAAACGACAAGGCAATATATCACCAAGTTTAATACTGAAAAGTTAGAAGTGGTAGACTACAACGAGAAAGTTTCCATCACAATTATTATGAGTGGGCTGTTGCCTGGAAATTTGTACTGTGCAGTAGCCAAGGAGACTACAAACCACATGGACGAACTCTTGTCCAAAACAGGAAAGGTCATGAACACAGAAGAAGCAATGACATCTTAAGAGTTAAGCCACAAAAAACTAAAAAAAGGTAACACCTCAGGAAGAAAGGAAAATCCCAAAGATGGATCCAAGTCGAAGAACGACTGGAAACCATACTAGAAGTTTAACGAGTATACTCCTCTGACAATGGGAGTTCACCATATCCTTGATGAGATCCGAGGAAATGGTAAATTAAAGTGGCCAAAAAAATTGAAAACTCCCACTAGGAGAAGAGATAAGAACAAATTTTGCAATTTCCACACTGACTACGGTCATAAGACCAAAGATTGCCAAGATTTGAAGGACAAAATTGAGGCCCTCATCAAAAGAGGGAAGCTAAACGGATACGCAGAAAAAAATGGCAGGCCAACACCAGCTCTTGATGATTGGCAGTCGAGAAAAAGATCACGGTCGTGTTGCGGAGAAAGCATGGAGAAGAAAAGAGCTCATGAGAATAATGATGAGGTAAATCCAGACCTCCCTGTAAGGCCTAATGAGCCCGTGGAAGAAGTGCGCATGATTTCTTTATCGTGCAGTTTCATAGAAGGAGGTGATGCTGCTGGTGATGGACCAACGGAGTAAAAAGGCATACCTCAATGAAGCAAGGGCTTGCGCCACTTGCATGGAAATCAATACGGTAATGGAAACTAACATCCAACCTCATAAGTTCGTCAAGGAAAAAATGGTGATAGGTTTCTCCAGAGGCGATCTTTGAGGTTGTTATATCCTCATGACGAGAGCCACTGGTGACAACCCTGATGGTCCATGAAAGGAGTGTGAAGAGAATTCAAGTAGACAATTGGAGTTCAACGAGTGAATTATTCTATGACTATTTCAAGAAGCTGAAGCCGTTCGAAAGAATTGCAAGCTTACCATCGCCCGCTGATCAGATTCTAAGGCGAAAAGTTATACCCACCGAGCACAATCAAGCTTGAAGTTGTTATTGGAATTTGGCTGACTTGTAGAAAATAGACGATGAGATTCTTCGTCCTTGATAAGAATGTCTCATTGACCTATTATGGCTGAGTAAGTTTGAAGAAATTTGACTCTGTAACATCAACTATTCATCAATGTCCAAAGTTCTCCACCAACTTTGGTGTGGGTGTGGTAAAGGGAAACTAAGTGGAGGCAAGCGAATGCTACTACACTTCGACAGAAGAGGAAGAAAGAAAGAAATTATCTCAAACTTATCAGATTAAGACATTAGATCCTCGAGATGAAGATAAGTTCGTAATCGGAGAAGCAATTGAGCGAACAGAACTATTAGTCCTTGACGATGAGCATCCTAAAAGGACAACCAAGATCGTATCGTTCTTGATCCCGTCCTCAAGAAGTAATTGGGTGACATTCTACGAGCCAGAAAAATCATTTTTTCTTGGAGCCATGAAGACATGCCTAGAATTGATACAACCATTATTAGTCACGAGCTCAACATAATCAAGGAAGCAAAGCTAATAGTGCAAAAGTGACGGATATTCTCAGAGGAGAAGAACATGGCAATTCAAGAAGAAGTGGCCAAGCGGAAGAAAGTCGACTTTATTAAAGATCTGATGTATCTTGACTAGCTAGCAAACATGGTAATGGTTCCAAAGAAGAATGACAAATGAAGAATGCGTGAAGACTTCATAGACTTGAATAAGGCATCCCCCAATAATTATTATTATCCTTTGTTTCGAATTGATCAACTGGTGGATCCAACAATTGAGCACGAATTACTAAGCTCCATGGATGTTTTTTCTCGTTATAACCAGATTAAGATAAAGCTAGAGGATAGAGAGAAGACCTCCTTCATCACCAATCGAGGTATTTTTTGTTATATTGGTATGCTTTTCTAACTAAAAAATGCAGGTGCCACCTATCCATGGTTGGTGAACAAGGTGTTTGAGAAGAAAATGGGAAGAATATGGAAGTTCACGTACACGGCATGCTGACCAAAGGCCTGAAGGTAGGTGAAAATATCAAAGACCTCGGCCAAACCTTTGACGAGCTAGCAAAATATCAAATGAAGTTAAATCCATCCAAGTGTGTTGATAAGAACCTAAAAGTATCTATTTTATACCCCAAATAGATGCATTTTAGTCACCGTTTTAATTAATAGTGGCCTTCTGTCATAATTTTATTATTTTTCAGGTCAATCAGCAGTCGCAACATCAAATAATGCTAAATCAAGTCAATTGCGACTCAATAACAGTCAAAAGCGTTAAATAAAGAAATTCAAAGCGGTCGTGAAGTCAGAAGTCCCATTTAGCTTGCCCAGAAGAGTTTTGATGTTCTGAACCCTATCCCCGGACCAAATCTAAGCCTTCACCCGAACCCCTTGTGTGTATAGTTTGTACTTTTATATTTTTCTAGATTTTTATTTTGAGTCGTTTTATTTTTAGGATTTATTTTAGAATTTTCTACAATTTATTTTCTATTCTTATATTTCTTTATTTGAATTTTTATTTTTTATTAGTTTTTAATCTTTATTTTATTTTATTATTTTTCCTGGAATAGTTTTTAGGAATTTATTTTATTTTTCTTTAGTTTTTTTTAATTTATTCAGTTAGGAGTTTTAGTTTTTTTTAGTTTTTATAGAGTTTTTTTTAATTTTTATTTTATTTTTATTTTTGAGTCTCTTAGTTATAAATTATAATTTTATTTTTAGATTTAAATTTTTTAATTTAGTCTAGTTTTATTTTTATTTTTTTAGTTAGTGCATTTTATTTAAGAGTCCAAATTAAACACACACAACACACTCACTCACACACACCCAATTTTCATACACCTAAACACACTCAAAACACCCACTCACCCTCACCCTCACTCTAACTAACCTATACCTCACCAACACCTTATCTCCCCCACATCATTTTCCTCACCAACAAACACTCTCTCTCTCATCCACCATTAACAAAACCCACCTCCATATCCATAAACCTTACTCCTCATCTAATACCCACCTCCATACCATCATACTACCAAACCCAACACTGGAGATCCCATACCCGGACCAACCCGAACCCACGCCAAAAAACCTCAAACCCTCTGCCGCGCCACCACGACCCACAAACCCCAAACCGAAATCAACCATAACCCCCAACCCGATTTCACCATCGCAACCTGCCCAAAATTCGAGCCCCGACCAGCCTCCTTCCAAAAAAAAAACCAATCCGTTTTCCCAACCCGATTTCCATCCACCTGCATTTGACCATAGCTAATCCCCAATAAAATCAGAACAAACAAACCCAAAACCCATTTTCAATTTAAGCCAAAGCCAAACTTCAAATCCCAAAAAATCTCTACACCCCAAAGCCAACATCGTGGGTTATAAAAGGGAAGAAAAGGGACTCTCAACACAAGACAAATGAGAGAGGCTGCAATTAGAGAGAGAAACACTGTGTATATTATGTACAGTTTAGTTAAAAAAATTTCAAAAAAATACAAAAAAATTAGTTTAGTATTAGAATAAATTTTAGGTTTAGTTTTTATTTTTATTTTTGTAATTAAGTGCTGGATTTGCGAGAACACTGCGACACACGTGCATGAACGCGGTTCAAGAGATCAATTCAAAGGGACACTTTTGTGTATTCTATTTCTTGCTCTACTCTTTAATTTGGTGTTCCATGTTTGTGACTATGATTAATTATTTTATTATGCTTGGCTAGTCACCCTGTTTAAGGGGTGGGATGCATTGCGTAGGATATTAATTTAATTAATTAGTTTCATTAGTTGTTATAATTCTAGAGAAATTAATTTTTAAGTGTCACCAATTAATTTATGTAACGAGAGTTAGTAAATTAATTGTACAAATTAATGTTTGAATTTAGGAATCGAACTAGAGATTGGTTTTTTCGAAATTTGAATATTAATTGATTGTTGACATTTGAGGATTCATACATTTTTTTATTAAATTGATCATAGCGGGTTATTTCTTGAAAATAGTATGATTCTTAATTTTATCATCGTGTGACATTTTTAAATTAGTTTTCTGAAAAAGATAGTATTAAATTTATAATTGTAACGAGAGTTAGATTATCGACTTAATATTATCTCGAAATATTTCATATTAATAAATTGAGAAATTAAAATAATTGATAATGCGGTGTAATTCCATCTCTTGACATTTTCACATTTTTCACACTCGATTGCACATTATTTTTCGTTATGTTGTCATTTCATAATTTTTAGCTTTTATTAGTTAATTTTCCCTTGAAGTTGTTTTAAATAAAAAAAATTTAAAAAATATTTTCAAAAAAAAAAAATTGAATTGCAAGTGTTCCCGTCAATTGTTTCACCCTGAAAGTTGGATTGATACCGGTACTTACCACAATACGAGTTGTTTTAGACAAGTTTTATAGGTAATTGAAGGGATTTTGAGAGTGACTTTTGAAGATAACGACCATACACAAAAAGTTTCTTATCAAATGGCGCCGTTGCCGGTGACAGACAAGTAAAAAGTTTTTTTTTATCAAATGGCGATGTTGCCGCTTTCTTGACGTGGAGACAAATTGAAGACTTGTAATTTTTTTTTTTTTAGTTCTAATTATTATTTCTTCTCCCTCTTTAGAGTGGTTGTATAAGATTTTTGAAGCTTTGTATTTATTTGGGGTGCATTTTGACACCGATTTATCGTAATAATTATTCCATAAAAAAAAAAGCAAAAAGGGAAACCGGACAAGGTAGAGAAGAGGGCGTTCAAGGTGAGGATTAAGAAGCCTCTCTACTTTGGGCGATAGGACTTCCGGGGACGACTGAGATAGGCGAGATCTCCCCCCGGTCGACTCAACTCGATCTTCACCCCACGCGTGTAAAAACCGTGGGAGGTACATTTCTTTATCCCATGCAAATCTCCTGCAAGCGAGTTCAATTTTTGTGTGATTACTTGCTCCTGTGTGCTTTTAATTTTTGCATCGCACTTAAATTGAATGGTTTGATGAATTAATTTACCTAAGACCTGGGCCCGCTCATTGAAACGAAAAGGAATTTCATCACCCGAATCACTCGCTTATCCATTGTGTGCTACCCTAGCTGTCATTAAATTAAAATCAATCAACTAGCTATCCCAGTAGGAACACATTTTTATAACAGGCGATCGCAAAGATAAATTCTGTGATTTTTGTCGTCCGCGGACTTAATTAAAATTTGACTAATTTTGAAGATAATAATTGGCTACGTGCTCGTTAGGATTTTTTTCTCGACTCGTTTGTGTCCAATTCAATTCTTTAGGTAGTTGGTTTTAATTAGTTCGTCCAAATAACGAGTCCATTTTCTCCCCTTTTTCAAAAAATCCCAAAAGTATTTTCCCTTTTTTGAAATATTTTTAAAAATCCCAAAAAGATTTTTTTCCATATTTAAAATGCAAAAAATATTTTCCATTTCTTATTTTCAAAAACAACAAAAAGATTTTCTTTTCTTTTGAAAAATATTTAAAAACCCAAACACATTTCTCTCTTCATGGCCGAAGAACGTCCTTTACGGGAGTACTTTGGTCATTTCCCATTGTTTGATGTTAAGCCTGATACGAGCCTCTATTCATTAATTCATGGCTTTAAGTCTCAAACACCCACCCTCGATACTAGTATGTCATCCATGCCCACATATACAACTCCATCGCCTCCGGTGCTGAGTGTCAACACATCCCATACTTCACCGTGCACACACTGCTTTCTTGTCGATCATTTGTCCCATGAGTGTCCATTTATTTTCACTCCTTCTGAACCCACTATGGAACATGTGTATCCCTATGACACTGTTTTGGACTCACCCTCGGCGTATTGTCACGACATATGTAATGTCGATGGGGATTGCGTACCCAAGCTATTCATGGAGGCCTGACCACCTTTCATGCAATATGAATCCCAATGCCATGTTGTGGATCCTTGCGATTTTCAACAGTCGTCATCACAACCTCGTGCACCTTATCCCTATCAGTCTCCTTACTATGCTCCTCATGATGATCAACCTTTTGTCTCTCACGGAGATGCTTATCTCGTGAATGATGCACTTGACCTCGTTCCACACACTTTATTTGAGTATTCTCCGCCTTCTAGTGTCTATAGCGAGTTATGTCCACCTCACCCACCACCGCCACCCACCGACATATCCCCACCACCTTGCACATCTGCTCTCGAGAGCCTCTTACAAAAGTTCGCGCACACTCTTCAATCTCCAAATGAAGTCCTTCAACGGCTTGAACACAGGTTTACTGCATTTGAGTGTGCGCACGAGTCAGAATTCACCTCAAGTCAACCCGCTGTTGCCCCCATGTGGAGTGATGATGCGTTGTCTTGTACCATTGATTTTTTAGTGTGACTAACCCTATCCCCCCGAGAATCTCGAAGTTGAGACCATTCCATGGTCCGGGCCTCAAGTAGACAATTGTGTTGACTTACCTTTCATTAGTGAGACTGATTTTCTCCTGTCATATCCACATGAACCCACACTCACAGTCCCTTTTCTGCTGAATCCTAAACAATGCCCGAGTCTACACCTATTGAGCCCACTGTGTGTTTTCGAGGAACCACTTCATCGTTAGCTCCGACCACGAGTGCTCACCATTTTCTCGCTATTGAATTCAAGAGGTTTCTACCTCTATGGATATGGATCCTGTCCCACTATGTTTAGCTCCCATTGAGTCATATATTCATGTTGATTCTCCTCTCTCAGATTTGGATGCCTCGTTAGATTTTTCCACCATTTCGGATGGTGCCTTTCGGGTGGATAAGTTGACCACTCCATCTTTAGCTACCACACTTCTTCCTGCGAGCGCCCTCGAGGATCACTCTGAGCCTTATTAGGAGTGTGTTTCTCCTACTCATGAGTTAGATCATCTTCCCCCACCCTTTGTCCCATCCGACCCACATACTGTCCCTACCATCCCCACCACTTGATTCGGATCTTGCTATTATAATTTCCCTATTCACATCTAAGCATTTAGGTCCTCACCTACACTCTCCCTCCACCCTATTGCTCCACGATACCATTTGTGCACTTTTCATCGACTCCACCATCCGTGAGAGTATTTTTGGTGCCACTCTCCACATCCGTGACACTGAGCTTGTTACTCTATGCACACCACTTCCTTGTGGTGTTTATTTTTTCCATCTACCGCTCCCTCGCATGTCACGGCGCGACCATTATCATCGTCCATTTATAGAATGGTCGTGCACTTTCTCTGAGGCCCGCCCCATCATTATTGTCAAGCCTTCCCCACCAACTTAGGCACCATACTTACAGAGCCCTTGTTGCCCTCACATTTACGCTCAATATGGCTTGTGACCGGTGCCTGTTCACCCTCTCCCTTACCATTCTTGCATATCTCTTTCTATCCGCCCACCCACCCATGGTTCACCGATGCTTTGCATCATGTGATGCACTTTGCCATCCAAGTGCATTAACCCTATTTAGTCCTTATCCAACAAGACTGACGCTTCAATCTTGTTTGGGGGTGATTATCATCACCCATTTTTCTGCCGCCTTGCACTGTCTTCGATCTAATCTTTAGGGTGAGATTGGTTCGGTCTGGCTGAAGACATTAAACTTAGCTCTACCGGGAGGCAACCCGTCGTTCATTGTTTCTGAGTATGAGTCTTATCATGTTTGGGGGGTGATGTTTCACATCACCCACTGATTTTCACATGCTTTATAGGCGTGTACTTTTTGTGTCACATTTGTTCTTCAGGTTTTATATCTACACAATGCGGTACATTTTCATAAGTAGTTCATTATGGTAATATCTTTCCTCCCTTGTGTTTTTTAATTTTATATATATAGTTTTAAACATCGAGGACAATGTTCTCTTTTGTTTGGGGGGTGAGAAATTTATCAAAATCGTGCCTGTTTAAAAAAAAATTCAGAAACAAGTGATTTTAAACTTTTTGTGCAGTTAAAATCAAATTTTTATTAAATGAATTGTCTATCATCACTCTTTTAGAAATCTCGGAATACCCATGTTTGACCCAAAAATTACGCTTTTAACCTTAGATTAATTAATACCTCTTAAAAAGCGTATTTGCACTATGAATTCCTAAACTCGGCACTTTTACACTATCACGTTACAATTAAAAGTTGAAGAGTATATATATTCTAAAAAAAGCCTTAAAAGATCACTAGTAGCGACTTAAAACCGTGAGATTTGGGCTTTTCATATTTTTGAGGGTTTTTACGTATCTTCGAGTCACGAGTTGACTCAACTTTCTTTGGGTACTGCACTTAGTCGTTGCATGGTCTCATTATTTTTCAAAATTTGATTAAATCATTGAGAATGACATTTCTTTCGAGTTATAAGAAACATGTATCTTGTAGTTTACCCGAGCACTAAACCGATTTTGCTATACACTTACCATTTTTTCTTATCATACTATTATTCACCCATTATCCTTTTCCATATGTCCATTATATATACCATCCATATATCATTTTCTCATCACTACCATCATTTCTGAGAAAAAGAGTGTTTGAAATTATCAATGTAAATTGTCTTCATTTTTGTTATGAAAAGAAAAAATGCATCGCAATAAAAAAAAACAAAGAAAAAAATAGAAACGAAAAAAAAGAAAGCATGCGATTAAAAATTTGAAAAATGAAGACATTATTTAGTCACACTCTTCTCAAAAACCTTACCAGCATATCTTCTTCATGCATTTTCCCATTCTCCCAGATATACATCACATTTTTCACCCTTGGTAAAGTGTTCGGGCAAACGAGAAGAATATATGGTGAATAACTTGACATTCTCGACATAGTGGTTAACATTCGTTCATGAGATCAATTTTTTTTTCATGTATTCATCATTTTCTATAAAGTGTGTGAGACGTTTGAACCTGTTTACATTTATTCACACCCTCATACACTAGACAGACAAACTTACCCAATTCTCATAGAGTTCGATTCAGAGAGATATATTCAGTGAGAATTGAAGTCAAAACGTTGATTCTATAAGGGCGATCTGAGAATCACTCTAATGATACTTAAGATTGTTTCACACTAACACATGCTAAGTTTTAGGAAGGATTACACTTTTGGTATTAAGCAATTTAATATCTCATTTTGATAGTTGAATACGGTGTTCCTTGATGTCCTTTTAAGTTGGGTTGTATAGCGTTTCATTATCAACTCAGATACCGCATTTAAAAAGTTTTCGAATTTTGTGGGTACATTCACTTCAAACCATCACGAGACACTTATAGGTTTAACGGCTTGTTGCACATGCTAAGTGCAATCGCTAGTGCCTGCGAAAGTGGCACACTTTTTGTTACTTATCTTTGTTTTCTCTCTATTTTTGCTCGAGGAGTAGCAATGTTCTGTTTGGGGGTGGTGTGATAAGACCCAAAAGTGTCTATTTTATATCCCGAATAAATGCATTTTAGTCACTCGTTTTAATTAAAATTGGCCTTATGTCGTATTTTATTATTTTTCAGTTCAGTCAGCAGTCGCAACATCAAATAATGCTAAATCAAGTAAATTGCGACTCAATAGCGGTCAAAAGCATTAAATGAAGAAATTCAAACCGGCCGTGAAGTCAGAAGTCCCATTGAGCTTGCCAAGAAGAGTTTCGATGTTCTGAACCCTATCCCCGAACCAAATCTAAGCCTTCACCTGAACCCCGTGTGTGTTTAGTTTGTACTTTTATATTTTTCTGGATTTTTATTTTGTGTCGTTTTATTTTTAGGATTTATTTTAGAATTTTCTAGGATTTATTTTCTATTCTTATATTTCTTTATTCGGATATTGATTTTTTATTAGTTTTTAATATTTATTTTATTTTATTATTTTTCTTAGGATTATTTTTTAAGAATTTATTTTATTTTTCTTAAGTTTTTAGTTTTAATTTATTTATTTAAGATTTTTAGTTTTTATAGAGTTTTATTTATTTATTTATTTTTATTTTTGAGTCTCTTAGTAATAAATTAGAATTTTATTTTTAGATTTTAGATTTTAATTTAGTTTAGTTTATTCTTTATTTTTTTAGGTAGTGCATTTTATTTAAGGGTTCAAATTAAACACACACAACACACTCACTTACACCCAATTTTCATACACCTAAACACACTCAAAACACCCATTCACCCTCACCTTCACTCTAACTAACCTATACCTCACCAACACCTTATCTCTCCTACATCATCTTCCCCACCAACAAACACTCTCTCTCTCATCCACCATCAACAAAACCCACATCCATATCCATAAACCTTACCCCTCATCTAATACCCACCTCCATACCATCATACTACCAAACCCAACACTGGAGACCCCATACCCGGACCAACCCGAACCCGCCCTGGCGAAACCTTAAACCCGCCGTGACGCCACCACGACCCACAAACCCCAAACCGAAATCAACCATAACCCCCAACTCGATTTCACCATCGCGACCTGCCTAAAACCCGATCCCCGGCTAGCCTCCATCCAAAAAAAAAACAATATGTTTTCCCAAACCGATTTCCATCCACCTGCCTTTGACCATAGTTAATCCCCAATAAAATCGGAACAAACAAACCTAAAACCCATTTTCAATTTAAGCCAAAGCCAAATTTCAAATCCCCAAAAAATCTCTACACCCAAAAGCCAGCATAATGGGTTATAAAAGGGAAGAAGAGGGTCTCTTAACACAAGACAGACGAGAGAGACTGCAATTAGAGAGAGAAACACTAGACCTGTCAATGGGTCGTGTCGAGCCGTGTTCGTGTCGTTTTTTATCGTGTTCGGGTCTTATTGGGTTCGTGTCTAAACGGGTGACTTTTTTATCGTGTGAAAAAATCATACCCAAACCCGACCCGTTATGTTATCGTTTCGTGCCGTGTTCACTCGTTAATACCCATTAAGATAATGATTATTTTTAATTGTATTCAAGTTGACATATTATCTCATTTTTGAATCCAAATAGACCCATTAATTCATTGACATTACTAAATTTCTTATTTAGTAAAATTCATTATGATTAAATTAACATTATGCTACATAAATTATCTATAAGTTCCAAAAAAAAATCTCATTTACTTAAATTAATGGGTCATAACGGGTTTTATCGGGTATTAACGGGTGAAGGGGTTCAACCCTAACCCGACCCGTTAACTATCGTGTCTTATCGGGTTGGCACCAATATGACCCGAACCCATTAAAGGTCAACCCATTAACTTATAACTTCGTATCGGTTCGTGTCGTGTTATCGTGTCGTGCCTCATTTTGCCAGGTCTAAGAAACACTGTGTATATTATGTACAGTTTAGATAAAAAAATTCCAAAAAAATACAAAAAAATTAGTTTAGTGTTGGAATAAATTTTAGGTTTAGTTTTTATTTTTATTTTTGTAATCAAATGTTGGATTTGTGAGAACATTGGGACACATGTGCATGAACGCGATTTAAGGGATCAATTCAAAGGGAGACTTTTGTGTATTGTATTTCTTGCTCTACTCTTTAATTTGGTGTTCCATGTTTGTGACTATGATTAATTATTTCATTATGCTTGGCTAGTCACCCTGTTCAAGGGTTCATTAGTTGTTATAATTATAGGAAAATTAATTTTTAGCTGTCACCAATTAATTTATGTAACGAGAGTAAATTAATTGTACAAATTAATGTTTGAATTTAGGAATCGAACTGGAGATTGATTTTTCCAAAATTTGAATATTAATTTGGTGTTGACATTTGAGGATTCATACATTTTTTTATTAAATTGATCCTAGCGTGTAATTTCTTGAAAATAGTATGATTCTTAATTTTATCATCGTGTGACATTTTTAAATTAGTTTTCTGAAAAAGATAGTATTAAATTTATAATTGTAACGAGAGTTAGATTATCGACTTAATATTATCTCGAAATATTTCACATTAATAAATTGAGAAATTAAAATAATTGATAATGCGGTGTAATCCCATCTCTTGACATTTTCGCACTCGATTGCACATTATTTTTCGTTATTTAGTCATTTCATAATTTTTTGCATTTATTAGTTAATTTTCCCTTGAAGTTGCTTTAAATAAAAAAAATAAAAAATTATTTAAAAAAAAAAAAAATTGAATTGCAAGTGTTCCCGTCAATTGTTTCACCCTGAAAGTTGGATTGATACCCGTACTTATCGCAATACGAGTTGTTTTAGACAAGTTTTGTAGGTACTTCAAGGGATTTTGAGAGTGACTTTTGAAAACAACGACCATACACAAAAAGCTTCTTATCATGTGTGTTTCGAGTCAAGGCTGGAACTTTTTTGGGTTTTATTGTTAATTAAAGGGGCATAGATGCAAACTCTGATAAGATCCAGCCGTTAATTAATACGACGCCTCCCAAGAGTAAGAAATAAATTCAACGCCTAATATGCCAGGTGGTAGCTTTGAACGAATTTGTATCTAGATCAACAAATAAGTGCCTCCCATTCTTCAAGGTGATTTAAAACTCTTTCAAATCGATGGAGGAATGCCAAACTGCTTTCTTGGAGCTGAAAAAGTACGTAGGATCGACCCCATTGCTGTCAAGACCAATCCTAGGGGAAAAACTGTACTTGTATTCGGCTGTGTTGGAGTCATTAGTTAGCTCGGCTCTGATCAGAATGAATGGAGGAATTCAATTACCAGTATACTACTTGAGCAAAGCTTTTGTTAATGTTGAAGTAAGATATTCTAGAATGGAAAAATTAGCTCAGCTCTGATAGTGACATCCGAGAAGATGAAGCAGTATTTCCAAGTTCACTCTATAGTGGTCTACACTAATCTTCCACTTCGGCAAACCTTCCACAAACCTGAGAAGTCTGAAAAGTTGATAGGATGGGCGATAGAGCTGGGTTAATATGATATTACATATGAGATAATGACTGAAATCAAAGGGCAAATTGTAGCAGTTTCATTGTAGAATTAACCTATGAGGAGATAATATTGACTGATCAAACTATTGTAGTTCTAACCAAGTAAGCTACTATAGTTTCAGCTGAACAGAGCCAAAGATCAGTAGAATCCTCGTTCGAACAAAACAAGACTGCCTACATGGGATGAATTTTTAACAAGACTTTTTAAAGATGGTTACTTTAGTACACGGAGACTTTGAACAAGAGCTGTTTGTATGGAAGATATTCATGGATGGATCGTCATGTGCAAGTGATAGCGAAGATGGATTAATAGTCAATACACCTGATGGGGCTGACATAGAATATGCTCTATATTTTAAATTTAAAGCATCCAATAATGAAGCAGAATACGAGGCTTTGATTGTTGGATTGGAGTTGGTTGTATCACTTGGTGCCGAGCAAATAATGGCTCACAGTGACTCACAATTAATGGTATACCAGGTTTTGGGAGAGTATGAAGCAAATTGCTGCCAACGCTAAAAGCAATCTAATTGATCAGATTCCCCAAAATTGAAAATATCAGAGAAGATGCATTAGCTCGTCTGGCATCAGCCACCAGAGCCGGTTTGAGGAGAACTATGCTCGTAGAGATACTGTTACAAAGGAACATTGACATGGAAAAAGTAACTTTCTGGAGCTGACCATGGCCCCATCCTGGATTAACCCAATTATAAAATACTTAGAGGAAGTCATTCTACTAGCCGATTAAAGGGAGGCGAGGAGACTTCATTATAAGGTGACCAAATTTGTCATGGAAAATGGAGTGATATACAAAAGAGTTTTTATTGTCTTAATGATGAGATGTATTCACCCCATTGAAGTGCCAAACCTGGTAAAAGAAATATACGAAGGATCGTGTGGTGCCCACACAACAGGTCGAACACAGGTAAAAAGAATAGAAATCCAAGGATATTATTAGCCCATAATGAGAAAAGACTATTAAGAATACATGCAGAAGTGAGACAAGTGCCAGAGGTTTGAAGTGTTCCACAAAAGACTGGGAGCCGAGCTAGTTTCGTTCACATCACCTTGACATTTTGCGATCAGGGGTATGGATCTTATTGGCCCATTACTGAAGTCAAAAGGAAGATTTAGGTATCTGGTGGTAGCGGTGGATTATTTTACAAAATGAGTGGAGGCCAAACCACTCATAAAGATGAACTATACAAAGGTCTTCCATTTTATATGGAGAAACATGATATGCAGATATGGAATCCCCAACACCTTCATTGCTGACCACGATACCCAGTTTGATAATGACGAATTTTAAAACTATTGTGATAAGGACAATATCAGAAAGTTGCACTCATCACCTACAATCCTTAATGCAACGGGTAGACAAAGGTCACGAAAAAACATTATGAGAAGGAATAAAGAAAAGATTGGATTTAGTCAAAGGGAATTGGATAAGGGAACGATAAATCATGATGTGGGCCAACAGGATAACACCGAGGACAACAAGAAGAGAAACATCCTATATGTTGGCCTTTGGTAGTGAATACATGTTCCCAGTTGAGGTCAGCCTCCCAAGCTATAAGGTCCTCAACTTTGATTCTCCCAATAGTGATTTTGCAAGAAGGTTGCATATGGACCTGATAGATGAGGTCAGGGAGGCAACAACACTCAGGGTTGCAGCTTATCACCAGCGCACAATAAAATTTTATAACAAGAGAGTCAAGCCAAGTAACCTCAAGGAAGGTGACTAAGTATTGAAGAAGGTCATGCAAAAATCCAACAAGTTAGAGGCAAATTAGCGTGGTCCCTATTGCATGGCTAAAGTCATAAGACATTTTACTTATCAGATCGAAACTCTTAAAGGAGAGGTATTCAAGAACCCTTGGAATTCTAAGCACCTCAAGAGGTATTATCAGATATTTTTGTTGATAAAAAAGATTAATGTAAAGGTTAGTCAAATAACTTATACGAATAAAAGTCATTAATGAGAATGCCTATTACCATAAATTTTGTCTCATGATTATCGAAATCCCTTTAACTTTAGTTTAAGAGATGGGAAAGAAGCTTTAGCTGAAGACGTCTTGAGTTGAATTCATTACATTATATTTTTCATTGATGTTTTAGAAATTTGTAGGCCAGGTTAGCTAAAGCCAACCCAATTGACCAAAGCAGGTCACCGACTGCTAAAAAATATTAGGTTAGGTCAACTAAATCTAACCCAATTGATCAAAGAACATCTTTGACTGCTAAAAAATCTTAGGTTAGGTCGGGTCAAGCTGACTCAATTGATCAAAGCACGTCTTAACTCAATTGACCTAAGCATGTCTTTGAATGATAAAAAATCTTAGGTCACAAGCTAACCTAAGTGACCAAAGCACGTCTTTGATTGCCCTAAAATTTAGGCCAGGTTGGCTCAAGCCAACCCAACTGGCCAAAGAACGTCTTTGACTGCACAAAACCTTTGGAAAAGGGTGCTCAAGAGTTATACCTTTCCTAATCGGACAACTAATTAATTCGTCCTAGGGAGCTAGGAAGTCTAGAGCGTGATGACAAAATTTGAGAACACAGTTAAAAGGGTAAGAAATACTGGTGAGACTCAAACAAAATGTGGATTAAATTGCAAAATTGACTACATCCAATCATGCAAATCCATGAGCTAAAATGCTTTATAGATTATGAACAATATAAACTATTTTCAAGGACACTAAAGATAAATAGTAGTTATCCCATTCACAGATAATCTCATGCATGAGTAGTCTTTACAAAACACTCCATAAAAAATAAATAGTAGCAAGTTAAGCATCAACATCCTTGGGAGACAACCCTAAGTTTCTAGCAGCAGAATGCTTCTCCTCAACGACATGGAGCTCTTCCTCAGACAATGATCCTACTTAAGCTCTTCTGATGGCCTCCTTTTCTTCATCCATGGCCTTGACCTCGTCATCACCCTCTTCCCAAGACATGATAGCCTCCGCAATATCAGGGTAGTGTTTAGCTACCCTCCTTTTTAGTTTGAAGCACCTTATACTCTTGACTCACTTGAGTCTGTATTGTATAAGTGTTCATCTAGTTTGGAAATTGTGACAAAATTGTGTCTATCCTAGAAACCAAAGAACCCCAGAGTTTGGTTTGCAATTTCATCCCTCTTGCTTGATTGATCTAGACAATATTACCAACACTCACACATAGTAGAATTGATCTCATACATTTCATATTGCATATAATTGTGTGTATATATGTTGAGTGTGTTTAAATCCCTAAAATTGCTTTTTAATATTTTTTTGGGATTTTATAAACTTTTAAAATAAGGTTTTTATTAATTATAATTTGTTTTTAAAAGTTTTTGGGTCAATCTGCAATTATGTATTGGTGGTTATATTGATTGAATGTTTGCTTGGGTAGAATTCGAAAGCAGCAGAGACTTCAGGGTTCATTTTTAATTATTTTGAACGCGCGTTTGTTATCTTATGTTTGCCCAACATCTGTTGCATTCTGATTGGTTGAGTGTGTGTTTCTTTATAGAGAGTAAACCAGTGATTGTTTACAACCCTTGGTTCGTTTTAATCAACGATCTGCATGCGCTCTTACATCATCCCTGTGAACCTCATATGAACCAATCAGGAGAGTTATAATCACCGCATATCGTGAACCCTTGGATCAAAGTCAATAAACCTTGACTCAATCCGAGCCATTGATTTTGAACCTTATTCTCGAATCTTCTCAGCCTCCTATAAAAGGACCTCTTCCCTCAGCCATTTGAGACTTTTGCCATTTCGTCCTTTTTAGAGAGAAAAGAGAGAGTAGAGAGAGAAGAGAGAAAAGAGAGTGAAAGAGAGAAACCAGTAAGAGAGAGAAAGAGTTAGGAACCCTAACCCTAACCCTAAATCTTCAAAACCTTTTCAAACCTAAACCTCTTTTCAAGTCCTGTATATACCAAACACAACCTTGAGTGTTTGAGAGGTTGAGAGTTGGTTTGTTTTGTTAGTTTTGTTGCTGTAACCTCTTCGTTCCCAGATCTTGTTATCAACTTAAATATATTTTTAGATTTGTGTTTCTTCTTTTATAGAAACCCTAGATCTAAGACTTTGCATGTTATATTACACATAGATCTACATTTTTTGTTTCTCATTTTGAGAAATCTATTGTTGATTCTTTTCTATAAATGTTTTTAACTTTGAAATCAACAATAATGTTTTCTGTTTCTAGTTCTCTTGAAACAAGACCTTTGATCTAGTTTAGAATCGCACTTGGTGATTTTCAATCTAAAAAATATTTTCAAAACCTGAGATTGATTAAGATCTTGATACATCTTCTGAGCAAGATAGCCGTGGATTCTGGGATTATTGTAAAGGTCAAATAAGGTTAAGTTTTGTGAGAAGAGAGAAATAGAAAAATCATAGCATATAGTTCTTATATGTAATTTGTTAGGACTGGTTGTATGAAATAAGTGTGTGTGTGTGTGCATGCATGTGTTAGAAAGCACCTCCACAAACACTTTCACCCTAGCACACTAAAAGTGTTGGTAATAAGATCTCAAGAACAAGAGTCGATGTAAAGAACTTGAACAAATTGGAAGTTAGAAAACTGGGAGAACAACATCAACAATCAGAACTACAGAGAAGTTATAAGGACACCAGAGGGTACATTCCTAAACTTATATAGGTCTGAGTTGTATGCATGTTTGTTATATAGTTTGTAACTGTTAAAATTTGTTTTAGTGGAATTTTTGGTTTACTCCGTAGAGGGAGTCGTGGATGTTTCCTCAGTTGGGTGAGGTTTTACCACGTAAAAAATCCTTGTTCTTAATCTTTCTACATCCTCTCATCTAATTCTTGGTTGTGCCGTATTTAAAGTTTTTTTAAACTGATTTATTAAACCTATTAATCAAATCTTGAACAGATCTCGTACATATTTTTTAAACACATCTTGTGATTAATTAGTTTTGATTTCAAAGAAAAGAGTTTCTTTAAAAAACAGTTCGGAGTTACTTAAATAGTTTAATTTTATATTAAACGGCTTTAGTAACAGATTTTCACAGTTTTCTATAGACCTTGAGTAAGTCCATGGTAGTGTTAATGATGTATTCCTCAGAGGTCTTGAAGGCCTTAAAAACCTTTTCTTAAGCCATTGGAGTAGTGACTAAGGTAATAACAAGTTGAACCTTCAAGTCATCAAGTTTGTCTTTTGTTGCTTTGAGGTCTTATTGCAGGTGCCTAACTTTCTCTTCAGCTTTACTAAGGTCTTCAACCTTGGTCACCATTAGATCATCTGCCTTTTGAACCTTGGTATGAGCCTTAAATAGGCTGACCTCAAAAACTTTGATTTTCTCTACAAGCCCTTCTCTGACGTTCCTCAACTCATCACAAGAGTTCAAGGCAAATTGAGCCTTCTCCCTCAGAATTGTTGTGGCCGTGTTACTCTATGTAAAAAGAAATGAAATAAATTATCTAGAGAAAAAGAAATTGTTTTGAAAGAGAACAGGTGAAACTAATAAGATTCAACTCACCACAAATGCCTTATGAGAGGTAAATTTCCAAAGATTATCCACATCCAAATTCTTTATGAATTGAAAGTTAGGGGTATAGCCCGCGTAGCCTAAGATTTCAGGTGTTGGCAGAATTCAGAAGAATATAATTTTTACCTACATGGAGCTTTTCCTTGGTCATTAGGGGGGCAAGATTATAGGGCTCAACATGACCACGGGGAGATTAAGAGTCCCCTTTTGTGCAACCTCTGAGCATGTCGACTATCAATGGAAATCCTTTCTTTGGCATTACACTTGGGAAATTTGGGATCCTTGACCGATGGATCATCCAAAGACCTCTTCTTACTGCTTTGACTATCCTGAGATATCTTGCTTTTACCTTTGTCAGCAACTCTTTTCTTCTTATTTTCTTCAACATCCAATTTCTCTTCCTCGGCGTTTGTAAGCCGAGTTTTGTCACCATTTCTCTATTTCGTACGAGCCTCCTGCTTAGCTTTTTTAGCATCTTCTCATTGAGCAAGTTCATTGACCTATTTAGCTTGGATTTACTTCACCCTATCCCAAGAAACATTAGCTAGATCCATGACAATGGAGCTTGAATTTGGAGTTGAAGCTGTACGAGAAACATGGATAAATCCAGTTAATAATCAAGTTGATATGAAGTACATAAATACATAAAAAACCAAAGACTTGTAAAAATTTCTTACCTTGTTCAACCTCCTGATCGGCCTCTTCATAATTCCCTTAAACCTGGATGACCTCCACCTCGTTTTCCTCCTCTCTCTTAGAAGTTTTCTCATTATCATTTGCTGGCCTTAGTGGCCTATAAGTGTCAAGATCAATGGTACTGATGCTTAGGTAGTTTGTCTTGCCCCAAAACTTCTTGGGGGGATATACATCCTCAAAATACTTAGGGTATGAGGTGCAAACTTTCTTAATCATCTTAACCAACCTTTTGTTTAATTATGGGGCCTTCTTAATAATCAATTCGGGGGATCACCAATCCTTGGGAATGCTGATCCCTCTTTTTGGGTCATTAGGAAAGAACTGCCATGCACCAGAGATATAGAAAAACTTGATTTTTCAGTTGTGATTGCTACTTTGAGAGGCTTGGACTATTTTGGTATTGGACTTTTGAGGAGAAAATAGTAATACCCAAGGATTTTGTGGTTATCCTTTAAAATATACACAAACCTAAATATATCATATTAATATCAAACCTCCTATAATTCTTCCAGTAGATCATGGAGATATATATGAATTTAGAGGAAGCTGGGTAAGGGACACTCCATACCCCTTTAAGATTGATCATATTGAGGTATGGAGGAGAAGACGAACTTCCATTTTGAAAGCCCAAAAGGGAAAGCAAACCTCATTGGACTTTCTCTTACCATAGGCTCTCTCCTTCGAGTCAGGTATTCTAATGGTCATATCATTGGGTATAAAATATAAAATGCTATGGTCAGCCAGACCATCAGTTCGTATATCACTTATGTACCATCTAGCATCAGAGGTTGAAGGATCGTAAGAGGTCGTAGGAATCTCTCCGAGAACCACCTCATCATTTGTTAAAGGATTCTCAACAGGTGAGTTAGAAGGTGAATGATTAGCCATTAAAGTCCTATCTTCAAAGTTTATATGATCAAACAAAGTTTTGTTGCTGGTGTCAGTGTAATTCCCCCCCCTATATGGTTTACGCTGTCGAAACTCTCCGAGGTATGATATTTTTTGTTCTATACTCAACATTTGGGGGCTTGGGGACGTAGATGAAGAATCAAATTTTGGGACAAAATTTGGGTTCGCTGGATCGTTCTCAGGTTTAAGGACCTGGAATGGAATAGGAAATATCTCAACAAAAGCGTCGGGAAAAATCTTGTTCAGATCAGTAATATGTTTTCAAATTCTCAAAGATTCACTCATACACGACACATTTACGCACAAAACAACCCTCACTAAACCCTAAAAATGGAAAACCCTAAGCGAAAATCCCTTTACTCAACACAAACCCAAAACAAAAGAGCAGTAAAATAATGGAGGGAGAAAACACAAAGAGTACCTGATGTTGGAAATAAACTGGAAGTTGAGTTGCATAAATCTCTAAAAGGCAATGGCGTACGATCTCCCTCTCTCTAGAAAGTTTGAACACAATTGGAAAAAGACCAAATGATGTTTCACCCCGCTTTTATAAGGGCGAATAACGTGTATGTCAAATGCGCCTATCGAAGACCCACTGGATTGCTGACACGTAGCAAGCTTAAGTCAGCTGGAAATTTTATCAAGGAAATTTACAAGTCATAACAACTACCGACCTCTGTGCGTGACATCATCGACAACCAATATGTGTAGGAACATTACTTCATGGGTAAAACATTTACTAATACATATTTTGGTTGTTCTCCATTAAGAAGATGCTCCTGCCTAACCCATGCTGACCCAAATCGACATTCCCTCACAGTCATTCATTATAGAAGGAGAGATCACCCATTAGGATCACCGACAGAGAGACTGAGACATTCTATCTGTTTAATAATCGATTGAGCCAAGATAAAGTGATTTGTATTGTTCTTATACCACTGGTTAAAATGAAACCTAGTTCTAAAAACTAGCCTATGGATGCAAGCTCATTCTTGAGAGCTGAACTATGTAATTCTTGGTGTAATTCTTCTTATTCTCACCTCTGTTTTTACACATGCATTTTATAAGTTATCCACTGTTTGTTATCTTGAATTGGATCTCAACTTGCTTAGACGAAACCTTGAAACCAATTTTAGGCAATAACATTAAGAAAAATTATAACAAAAAAGGTTATCCATTCCTAAAAAGATTGAAGAGTAACATATATGTGTTAAAGTTGAACCAATTTTCGTATACCACAAAAAGAAAATATCATTTTGTTTTGTAGTTTAATATTTAAAACCATAAGACCTAATTTTGGAGAATTGTGATTAGATCTTAACAAATTACTATAACATAATTAACAATGAAGATCCGAAGATATTGCACTAAGCAGAATGAAATGAAACATTAAGATTAATGTAGCCGATCCAAATAATTAGAAAAAGACTTTTGTTGAGTTGAGTTGAGTTGACAATGCAGATAAAGGAAAATATGTATTTTATAAACACATGTATGTGTTATAATGTTGTCATTGAAAGTATTGCGGAGTATGAGACCCCTAATCTCAGGAAGTATAAAATTATGAATTCTTGGATGCAATTAACAAATTTGGTGGTGTGTTTTATACATGGGAAAAGTGTATGAGATATATTCAAATATAGATGCAATAAATGTATTTTTTTGGTTGAAATGTAAGTTTTTAAAAAATAAATTACAAATATCAGTTTATACAATCATGATTGCATCTAAATGTAATGATATTCAACTGTTAAATGCTATATTTTGTTTTGATTGTGAAATTATTTAATATAAAAAGAAATCAGAAATTGGTACATTTTAGGTGAATGCAAATATTCAATATTCTGCGTATGAATTTAGATTAATTTTATTCGATTATAATGGTTAATTACACTTTGACGCCCTCCAACTTTGACCACACTTTCATTTATCACTCGCACTTTTATTTTCTAGGTGTAACCCCATGAACTTAGTCCTTCACCTTAATGTTGTTAAATTTTTGGACGAAAAATGGATAAACTGCATGACACGAGGTCCTTTTTGTCCAATATAATATTGAAGGGCTATTTAGTACATAATCATATCACCCATTAGGTTAAAAATGTAAATATAACCAAACCCTACATTTCTCATCCACTCTTCTTCACTCTCTCTCTTGAGCAGCCATAATCGCCCTAATCCGCCTTTTTTTTGAGTTGTTGAGCAGTCATCACCGCCCCTCCTATCTCTACAAAGAGGATCTAAAATCAATTTTCATAACCTTTTATTTCTTTTTTTTAAAAACATCTCAACAACATTTGAAAAGTTGATTTGATTTTTGTCTTGCCACAGATTCTGTTCAAATGAGGTTTAATGTTTGAACATGAGATTTTCTTTGAAATGTTATTATTTTGTATATATTTATGAATGTTTTTTTGTTGAGTTTTTTTTTTGAAATTATTATTATTATTATTATTATTATTATTATTATTATTATTATTATTATTATTGTTGTTGTTGTTGTTGTTGTTGTTGTTGTTGAGGTTCAATTATTGACTTTCAAGAGGTATAAAATGCTTTTCCAAAATTTTAAATGGTTTTTAGTATTTTTCAATTTTTTTATATTTTTAATCCCCTTTTTACTTTTTTTCAATAAATTATTTTATTTTTGCAAAATACTAAAAACGAATAAATTTTGAAAAAAGCTTATTAAAAATTTGTAAATGACAAAAAAATATTTAGAACTTTTGGAATTACAAAAAATATATTTAAAATTTTTGAAAACTACATAGAAAACAAGTAAAATAATTTGAAAAATACTAGAAAAACTATTAAAAATATCTGGAAAATACTAAAAAAATAAACATAAAAAATTAGAAATGACAATAGAATATTTAAAACATTTGGAAATTAGTGAAAATATCTTTAAATTTGGAAAATACTGAAAATATTATTAAATTTGGGTAATTTCTTGATTTTTAAAATATTTATTTTCTTAATTTTTAAATATTTTTTTATTAGGACGAAAATACCCTCATGAGCCATGCACATGACTCATTTCGTTTTCCATCCAAATATTTAACACCATTAGAGTTAGAAGGTAACTTGGGCCATTTTAATAAGTTGAAGAGCTAAGTATAGAAAATGAAAGTGTGGGTGATGACGTGAAAATGTACTAAGTACTTGAACTTTGGTTCAGAATTTGTCTTTACTACACAGTTTGTTTAAAGATGTCAATTTAAGTGTGTCATGTGTTTTTTGCATCTGCATATAAACCTTGTTTAGAGTACTATTAAACTATAATGGTGTACACGATTCTGGTTGATTTAATTTCACTACTAACTGATTACCAAAACAGGGGTTGATCGGTTCCACATTTTTAAAATCAGAACCAAAATTGATACTGTCCAAAATCGAACCTATCCAAACTAATGATTCTTGGGTTGATTCATATCGATTCTCTGTTCCAAAAATGTATTTAAAAAATTAATAATTATAACTTAAAAAAGTCATTCTAACCAAACATTATAAATGTAATACCAATATCAAAAGTAAAAATTAATTAAAAACCTTTAAATTAAAGAGAAATCATAACATGTTTAATATATATATATAAAGCTTAAATAACACGTTAGGATCGAATTGGTTCCAATTTAGCCTAGGTTCTTGGTTCGGTTCAGAATCATACTGGTTTATTATTCGGTTCAATCTGGGTTTGTGATGGGATCGCGAACCCAAGTGAAATATTATGTTCTATAATTTTTAGAACTGGAACCAAACTAATAGGGAAAAAAACTAACCTAACCAAACCCAATCTAATGTGCTCGATTTGATTATGCTTATCCTTTTTTTTCCTGTTATGAGGCATAACCTTAGTAAACTTTAACCCTCTAAAGGTATCCCATTTCTCCCCTGAACTGAAGTCCTGGATCCACCATTGCTTTATAAGCAGATAATAGGACTTATTGCTAAACCTAAAAAAACAAATAAAAAATAAATAACACAATATCAATGTATTCGTGACATTTTTCTTAAAACTCAAAGAATATATTTAACTATTAATTCGGTGCCTGATTTAGTCAAACAATTTTACAAAATTTCATATAATGATAAGTTAGTACAAAATTTGATGATTATATTAATTGTTCTGAGTACATATGTATTTTAGTTTTTTTTTGTTTTAATTTCTAACTAAGATGATGTCTCTTTATGTATATTATGTAACAAATGGTGTTCTAGAAGGTTCTAAAAAGTGTAGAAATATGCCAGTATTTTATTTTTAATACCGAGTCTGCTTTAGTAATGTTATTATTAAAATAACATTACTAAAGTAGACTTGGTATTAAAAATAAAATGTTGGCATATTTTACATTAAGTATTCAGTAAAGCGTAATGTGATGGTCATGTAATAAGGTATGTATTGTGTGATGCATATAATTTTATTGAAATTTATATATGCATTATAGAAATTTATAAATTTGCTTTTATTATTATTATTTTTGAATTTACCCTCTGATAAATAAGTTTTTATTGGATTTATAGCAAGATAAAACGTCCTTTCAATCCCGTCCGTGAGTGTAGTGTATACCTGATTTTTTCAATAATGTATATGTAAAATTTTGTATTGTATACATAAACTTTTATATGTTGATCTAAATTTTTGTAATCTATGCATGCGGTTTTATAATATATACTTGGAAATCTGTATTATACAAATTTTAAGTTTGTGTATGCTTAAGATATAAGGTAAACATGAAGGTTAAGGAACATTAATGTAAGCGACTAAATTTGGAAGCTCGTATAGAAGGGTCCTTTTGACAGTTAAGTGGGCAAAAATGCGATGGGAAATTTTTCCATGCTAAATTCTATAATTTTCCAAGTGTGAGTGTTTGATAGCATTAATTTTTCAGGTTGCAAATCCTTTTGCAGGATTAGTATAATTTTATGTAAAAATAGTTTTTATTTTTAAATTTGTTGTCTTTAGGATTAGGCTAATTTTGATGTTTTTAAAAAAACATAAAACTGTCTTTATATTAAAACGGTTAAACATTCATATATATATATATATATATATATATATATATATATATATATATATATATATATATATATATATATGACTTTAAAACACTTTAAAATGTACAATTTCTGTTATGCAAAACATTTTTTTGAAAACAAAACAGTTTTTGAATGAAATAGTTTTTTATTTTTTTGTGTTCGGGATCATTATAATTTTGATGTTTAAAAAAAAACTTAGAACCATTTTTTTAAAACAACGCAATTTTTTTTATAAAACAAATTTTGTTCTATAAAACAATTTATTTCAAAAAACATTTATTTATAAACATTTTTTTAAAAATGTACAATTTTCTAAAGCAAATCACTTTTTAAAAATAGTTAAAACAATTTTTTGTTACATAAAATAATTTTTTTAAACAATACAATTTTTATTTTTACTTTCTTATTTAATAGTTGTAACAACCCTCGCTTTTAGGAGACTCATTTTATATTAATTCACCTCATGAAGTAATTATATAAAATGTTGGGACTGGAGTAAATATTAATGGAATGAGTTGAAAGTTAATATTTACTGGATCGTTGCATATTTACTGTATGTGTAAGTAAATATCATCATGTTGCATGTTTTATAGTGTCATGTGTTTTAAATGAAATTATGGTTTAAATGAAACCGAAACTCGAAATAAATCATAAAATTACCGGATGCCATTTTAGAGGGCGTAGTTAGTCCCGGATTGTGCGAGACAGTAAAAAAAAGTGCCATATTGTATTTTTAGGTTCCGGGCACTTTTGACTAGTTTTAACTTAAATGCGTATTTGGGAATCATTTTAATGTGGTATTAACCATTTAAGTTGGGAACTTTAGACTTAAGCCCCGATTTTGGTCTTCTAAATCCCCTAATTTCCCTATTATATGTCTTAAACATAAAGAGACAAAGAGAGAAAGAGAGAGGAAGAGAAAAGAGGAGAAATAAGAGAGATTTGGAGATTGAAGATTGGGATTGCATCTGCCACAAAGAAATCTGAGATTTCAACTTTAAGGCAAGTTTTCTACTTGCTAATATATGATTTAAGATGAGTAAATTGTGTGATAGTTGTGTATTAATATTTATGAATCAAAAGTGAAATTTATGGTGTTTTAACCCTAATCTTAGTTTATGATGATGAAATTGTGGGTTATAGTAGTTAATAATCATGTAGGATGATTTGGGGTAGATTAATGATGTTGGATGTGTATAAAAATGGAAGAGATCTGAGTTTTGGGGAAAAACTAGGGTTTATAACCCGTAAGCCATTCTTGGAAAATTCGCAGGGGCGAATCGATTCGGCCCTAGGGCGAATCGATTCGCTAAGGGGTCATCTTACAGGTCGGCAAAACCTGAATCGATTCGGGTTAGGGCCGGATCGATTCGTCCAATTGCAGAATGTTGGTTTTGTCATCCGAATCGATTCGCTTTTGGGCGAATCGATTCGCTGTCTGGGGTGAATATATTCGGCCCTTGGGCGAATCGATTCAGAATCAGGCTGTTTTTAAGTTGTTTTTCTAACTCAATTTTTATTCTTTTCTCTTTAGGCTTAGGACCTAGGAACCTTCTTGTATGTAGTAAACTTAGAGTCCTAGATGAGTTAGTTAACTACCCTACAGTAGAAATGCGTTATGTGGAGGCTTTTCCGGGGATATGCCAATTGATGTTAGGGCATTCTTTTCTTCTAGTTGATTATTGTGAAACTAAAAGTTGTAGTGTTATGTTTGGGAGACTTTAGAAGCTCAATTGAGCTATGTTAGTCTTGATGGTTAATAGTATAACACCGCAAAAGGGTGTTGGGAGAATTAAATTGGGAGTTCACTTAGTCTTTGAGGTTGTAACGACAATATGAATTACGTATGGCTCCGGATAGAATGTGAATTATTTGCAAAATATAAATGATTATGGTTTTGGATAAAATGAAACATACATATGAGAAAGTGTAAATGAAAATGAAATGGAAATGGTAACGATTACGGTAAATGATAATTTACTTAATCATGGATATGGTAAATGATAATTTACTTAAACACACCTCTCTAAATGCTATCATAAGGGAAGTTCACGCGTGAGGTGATGCCCCCTGGCTAATGAATGCAGGGTGGATATAGTCCTAGGACAGATGAGCGATTATTGTATGTTTCTGCATTGGTTAGGTGATTCCGGGTGTGGTCATGACTCTCCCGCAGGCATATGGCTGCTTCCCGACGGCTTGCGTTATTGGTCCCCAGGTTGTCTTGTTTGATAGGCCCTGGAAGATGATAGTCATTTAGGGGCACGCTCAGTGGCGAAACTCGGAGGGGAGGTCTTAGAATCGTTATATGTATATGAATATAACAATTCTTAATCATGTGGGACTTGATGTATGATAAATGCCATAAAGAGTGTATGATAATGATGATATTCCTGATAAGGAATGGAATGCCATAAAGAGCATATGATTGAGATAAAAGCCATAAAGAGATTAAAATTATGATTATGTTTCCTGATAAGGAACAAAACTATGAAATGGATTAGTGTTCATGATGAAGGCTTTTAAATTAATATAAATTATTCTTTTTCCTGCATAACTAAATTAGATTCATGATTATTTAAAATGTCTGAGCTTATGATTTAAATTGTGTAGGTAGATTCTTATCTCTATTAATCATGATTTACTGTTCATAACTGTCATACTTTTTATTCATTTGGTGATCATATAAAATAGGGCCCTGACCCGTTCATATTTCTTGTTGTGCATGCATCTTATATCCGCTCAAGTGCTCCGCCGCAAGGATGTCTGATCTGACTTTCCTATTCCGATGTCTTTGGGGTGCCGTGATACTTTGCGAATATTACGGGATACTTGGTATAGACATTTTAATTCTTGTACTCTAGCTATGACCGGGTCTTTTACTCGGGCGTGAGGCCCAAGCTTTTGTAATTGTTTAATGTAATGTATTATGTAATTTACTGAGCTTGTTTAGTATTGTTCTAAGAGCCTGTTGACCGACAACACATTCGGTACCTTATTGTATACTTAATGTGTATGTGGTATAATTTCTTCTACTTTCTTTTTAAATTGGGTTGTTTAAATTCTTTCCTTAACTTTAAAACCAAAATTTTTGGCAACCCGTTTTTCTGAAATATGGAGTGGTTATCCTGTATACTTTGTATATTGTTGTGATGCTGAGAATGATTCCATCCATGATTCCTGTTATATTGGAGTATAGTGCTGGCCACCCCATATTTTGGTAAGCAGGTTGTCACAGATGGTATCAGAGCATCAGGTTCTCGAGTCCTTAGGAGTCTGTGTGAACGCTTTATGCTTTCAGCGTTGCATTTGATTGGACATAGAGTCTTAGGATTAAGATCTTTGATTTCTCTTGTGAAATTTCGTTCTCCTGCCATGAGGTAGAACCTATATAATCTGTTACGCGTTTGTGTGAGATTAGTAGGTCGATTGATGAAGGGTGCCAGGGAAGGGTGTTTTGAAGGCGTCGCGAGATGGAATTACTAGGAACTATAAGTTGTGGTCGGGGATGAGGACCGCTTTGGAGGTCGCTCCCTTCTGTATCATTTTCTTATCTTTCTACTGCGACTACTAATTATAGTAGATATAGTTTTCCAAGTACTGCTAGAGGCAGAGAGTGGTACTATGCTTGGGATTTCAAGCGATGTTAAATCGAAGTTGAGAAGAGCCCATGATAAGGGCCACATGTCGAAGTTAGATAGAGGAGATGCATCCTCATTTGGTAGAAGTATAAGGTCCAGGAGTTCTTGCCTAGAGAGGGGTATAGAAGTTCCCAGATGAAAAGGATGGAGGAAAATCCTTCACCTGAAGGAGTAGTGTTGAAATGGTGGGAACGTAGTCACCATATTTGTGGATGTAAGAAGTTTTGCCCATGGAGGAACCCGAGGGACGTTTTCAACAGCGAGTTTATCTGGGATAACTGGAATGATGAGAAGGTGAATTCTCAAACGTTCACATGAGGTTCGGTCAGATGCCGATAATGAATAAAGAGTTGTAAGGTTAGGGAGGCCGTGCACCAAAATAAAGTTGGTATAAGGAAGAAAGAGCCCTTCAGTGGAATGATAGGCTCCAGAATAAGTGTTGTTAACACTTCTGAAGGAACAATGTTCATGAAACCCCATTGGTGGATATCCGCCCGGGGAGCTTTCATTGAACTAAGGAAGGGGAGACTGGTAGCGTGTTCTATTTTGTTGAGAAAGTAAAAAGGGGACTGCGTGGGCAATTGTTTGGCAGTTAGGGGCGGAACAATGGCTATGCCGTGGAATGTAGAATCGCTCATCATGATTATGTTAATTGGAGAACAAGGGCGAGGATAAGGTGCCTGGTTGGGGCGTTGATGGAAGTAATATTGGTTCGAATAATACTCGAATACGGTGTCTGAGAACCATTAGGATTGACCCGGGGTGATTGGCAAGAGTGTTGGCGGAAATTCCGCCTTAGTAGTGGGTGGTGCAATTCTTATGATAAGATAGAGTAGTATTGTGTTTACTCTAGATTCGGGTGTGCATATTGAGCTTGAGTTAGTATAGACGCTATTATAAATAGGGTAATTATATGACTTCCGTGATAGGGATGTTTTATATTTTCCTTCACTCGTTATAAAGCGAGTGATGATATTTTTTTTAAAAGTATTATGTGCGTTATGTGCTACTTGTATGATGGGTATTATACGAGTAAAGATATTTTGGTTTGATTGGGGTGATAGCAAGCAAATAAATTGCGAGGCTGTCCTTTTTCTAGTTTTAAGATGGAACTAGTTGTCCTATAATATCTCTCTTGGATGCAGGTTGAGACTCTATAGGGGTTGTTTGAGGTAGGTAAGAGATTTTTATTACTTGTTATGTTATCTTGCTTGAGTGTTTGATTGTTTGTTTACTTTATTGTGTTGGTTATGCCTTACCTCCATGACTAACAAGTTAAGTAGGCATGTGTCAGAGGGGTTCCTTATTTGTATTTCGCTTTGCGAGACACTCCGCGCATGAACACTTAACGACGTTGGGAGTGGAGAGATGCTATTCTTGTTTTTTCTTTTGTTTTATTCTATTTTGTTATTAGAAGTTGGGTTGAAAGATTTAGCCAAGAATCACGTAGTTAAGTGATTAAGGGCTATTAAGGTGCGAGATAAAAGCACTGTATATAGTTCTCTCCTCTGATCGATGTGAGGGAGACTGAGATATGAAGTTAACTTGAGACCTACGGTTATGCCTTGATAAGAAGGCTATTTAAAAAGCTGTGTATATAGTGGGATAAATATTTGTAAGACTTTACAGAAAGTAAATGTCCGATTAGTTGAAATCCTCAATTATTTGAATGGTAAGACATAGAAGTAGTATCTTATTAGTAGGGTTGAGAGTTAGAATTTTTCCGGTCCCGATCATGTGTCTTAGACCGTTATATCTTGATGACCGACAATGCGAGGTAGTAGTATAACGGGAGGGTTCCTTGTCTGGATTTCGCTTTGGCGAGACGTCCCACGCATGAAACCTAGCGAATGTCAGAAATTGAGAAAGGTCTTGGGTGCTAGGGATATACTTGGTATTATACGTCTACGACTTAGATAGGATATATATAGATCGACCTTAGGATTATTAGGACGTGAGGCCTTTAGGGCACGTGACGTTGTTTTAGGAAGGCTGTAGGGAGTTGACCATGAATAGGTTATGGGTTAACTCTAAGATGGATTAGGTCCCTATAAATAAGAAGTATGGAATCTCGAGTGATTCAAAAAGTTGGGCCAAAGAAGACGAGGCCTCTCTAAGATAGAGTGTTACATTGGTAACCTAACTTTTGGGAGTTAAAAGGATGAGTTAGTTTTTACCCCTGCGCCCATGTTGTTAAGCTCGAGGGTGGATTTAGCGAACAAGTTTCTGCCAAGAACGGGAAGTGATAATACTGGAGCATGGACCTATTGTTTATGCGTCTAATAAACTTAAACTTTGTGGGAAGTATTATCCCATGCTTGATATAGAATTCATTGCGATAGAAATCGCCTTAAAGTAATGGAGGCATTACTTCCTCGGTAGGAAATTTGGTATTTCTCGTAAGTTGTTGCAATTTGTTGTGGTAAGAATAAAGTTGGTGTATGGAGTTCATAAAGGACTATCAATTGGACAGTCCCTTTTCGCTAAGGGAATGCGATTGGGGTAGTAGGTGCGTCGAGTAGAAAACCCATCGAAAAATTTGTGATGGCATGGAAAGCCAAGTAGAATGAGCATAACTAGGAAGACTTTGGAGCCAGAGGATTCATGTCTGTGACTGACCATTCACCCACTCGTGTGAAGAGAGTAGTGGTGGAACGAAGAAGGGTATAGTCATAGACGTCTTCATTGAATTGCCAGCACCTAACTGGTCATGATCCTCTTTGATAAAATTATTGATCGCTCGACCAAGTCGTTGCTTTTCCGTCCATTATGGGCAGCCTATATGTAGAAGAGTACGCCCCTCTCTTTATGGAGGAGTGGTAGAACCGTATGAAGTGCCTATCAAAATAGTGGTGGACCGAGATTTGACATTTGTGTCAAAGGTTGGGTATAGTTTCCAGGAAGTAATGGGAATCGTATGGAAATAGTGTATATTTTACCACCCTAAAATGGATGAACGAATGGAGGAAGTTAAAGTAAGGCCGAAAGGCATACCTTGAAGGTGCGCCTTAGGCTAAATGGATGGACGGGAGCAATAGCTAGTATGGATGGAGAATTCCCGTACAATAATTCAGATCATTTTCGAAGGTATGGCACCATGAGTGTCCTTGTGTCGCCGGTTGAGTAATTCGTATACTCGTCGAATGGAACCAACGGACAATAGGTTTCTTGGACTTGGAGTGGTCCTGGAGCATTTCTTTAATGACTGGGATTATTGAGCCGTATACTTTGAGGGGCTACGCCTATGCGAAGAGAAGTTGAGTAGTGTTGGGGTCAAGCCATTATCGTTGGTGTAGGTATCCCCGAGGAGGGATGTAACATGATTCAGGAAGTAAGGCTATTTGCATCGAGTCATGTGGGCATCGTCTTCCGCCGTAGGAAGTTAGAATTGATAGTTCGTAATTAACGATTTGGTGCTATGTTAGAGCACAAAGAATGTAGACTGAGATCGATAGTGACGACCTTAGTCCGAATCCATTTAGGATGCCATAATAACGAGGGGCTCGTTAAGGGTTATAGCACGATGGTTTAGGATAGTATACCTTTTATGTGATTAGGGTACGCCCAAATTTTGAGGGTAAAATTCCCTCATAAGGGGGTGGGGAGTATATAACAACCCTCGCTTTTAGGAGACTCATTTTATATTAATTCACTGCATGAAGTAATTATATAAAATGTTGGGACTGGAGTAAATGTTAATGGAATGAGTTGAAAGTTAATATTTACTGGATCGTTGCATATTTAATGTATGTGTAAGTAAATATCATCATGTTGCATGTTTTATAGTGTCATGTGTTTTAAATGACATTATGGTTTAGATGAAACTGGAACTCGAAATAAATCATAAAATTATCTGATGCCATTTTAGAGGGCGTAGTTAGTCCCGGAATGTGCGAGACAGTCAAAATAAGTGCCATATTGTATTTTTAGATTCCGGGCACTTTTGACTGGTTTTAACTTAAATGCGTATTTGGGAGTCATTTTAATGTGGTCTTAACCATTTAAGTTGGGAACTTTAGACTTAAGCCCCGATTTTGGTCTTCTAAATCCCTTAATTTCCCTATTATATGTCTTAAACATAGAGAGACAAAGAGAGAAAGAGAGAGGAAAAGAAAAGAGGAGAAATAAGAGAGATTTGGAGATTGAAGATTGGGATTGCATCTGCCACAAAGAAATCTGAGATTTCAACTTTAAGGCAAGTTTTCTACTTGCTAATATATGATTTAAGATGAGTAAATTATGTGATAGTTGTGTATTAGCATTTATGAATCAAAAATGAAATTTATGGTGTTTTAACCCTAATCTTAGTTTATGATGATGAAATTGTGGGGTATAGTAGTTAATAATCATGTAGGATGATTTGGGGTAGATTAATGATGTTAGATGTGTGTAAAAATGGAAGAGATTTGAGTTTTGGGGAAAAACTAGGGTTTATAACCCGTAAGCCATTCTTGGCAAATTCGCATGGGCGAATCGATTCGCTAAGGGGTCAGCTTATAGGTTTGCAAAACCTGAATCGATTCGGGTTAGGGCCGTATCGATTCGGCCAATTGCAGAATGTTGGTTTTGTCATCCTAATCGATTCACTTTTGGGCGCGATTCGCTGCCTGGGGCGAATCGATTCGGCCCTTGGGCGAATCAATTCACAATCAGGCTGTTTTTGAGTTGGTTTTCTAACTCAATTTTTATTCTTTTTTCTTTAGGCTCAGGACCTAGGAACCTTCTTGTATGAAGTAAACTTAGAGTCCTAGAGTCCTTGATGAGTTAGTTAACTACCCTACAATAGAAATGCATTATGTGGGGGCTTTTCCGGGGATATGCCAATTGATGTTAGGGAATTCTTTTCTTCTGGTTGATTATTGTGAAACTAGGAGTTGTAGTATTATGTTTGGGAGACTTTAAAAGCTCAATTGAGCTATGTTAGTCTTGATGGTTAATAGTATAACACTGAAAAAGGGTGTTGGGAGAATTAAATTGCGAGTTCACTTATTCTTTGAGGTTGTAATGACGATATGAATTACGTATGACTCAGGATAGAATGTGAATTATTTACAAAATGTAAATGATTATGGTTTTGGATAAAATGAAACATACATATGAGAAAGGGTAAATGAAAATGAAATGGAAATGGTAACGATTACTGTAAATGATAATTTACTTAATCATGGATATGGTAAATGATAATTTACTTAAACACACCTCTCTAAATGCTATCATAAGGGAAGTTCGTGCGTGAGGTGATGCCCCCTGGATAATGAATGCAGGGTGGATATAGTCCTAGGACATATGAGCGATTATTGTATGTTTCTGCACTGGTGAGGTGGTTCCGGGTGTGGTCATGACTCTCCCGCAGGCATATGGCTGCTTCCCGACGTCTTGCGTTATTGGTGCCCAAGTTGTCTTCTTTGATAGGCCCCGGAAGATAATAGTCATTTAGGGGTGTGCCCAGTGGGGAAACTCGGAGGGGCGGTCATAGAATCTTTATATGTATATGAATATAACAATTCTTAATCAAGTGGGACTTGATGTACGATAAATGCCATAAAGAGCATATGATAATGATGATATTCCTGATAAGGAATGGAATGCCATAAAGAGCATATGATTGAGATAAAAGCCATAAAGAGCTTAAAATTATGATTATGTTTCCTGATAAGGAACGAAACTATGAAATGGATTAGTGTTCATGATGAAGGCTTTTAAATGAATATAAATTATTCTTTTTCCTGCATAACTAAATTAGATTCATGATTATTTAAAATGTTTTAGCTTATGCTTTAAATTGCGTAGGCCGATTCTTATCTCTATTAATCATGATTTACTGTTCATAACTGTCATACTTTTTATTCATCTGGTGATCATATAAAATCGGGCCCTGAACCGTTCATATTTCTTGTTGTGCATGCATCTTATATCCGCTCAGGTGCTCTGCCACAAGGACGCCTGATCTGACTTTCCTATTCCGATGTCTTTGGGGAGCCGTGATACTTTGAGGTTATTACGGGATACTTGGTATAGACGTTTTCATTCTTGTACTCTAGTTATGATCGGATCTTTTACTCGGGCGCGAGGCCCAAGCTTTTGTAATTGTTTAATGTAATGTATTATGTAATTTACTGAACTTGTTTAGTATTGTTGTAAGAGCCTGTTGACTGCCAACACATTCGGTCCCTTATTGTATACTTAATGTGTAGTGGTATAATTTCTTTTGGGTTTCCACTTTCTTTTTAAATTGGGTTGTTTAAATTCTTTCCTTAACTTTAAAACCAAAATTTTTGGCAACCCGTTTTTCTGAAATATGGAGTGGTTATACTAGGAATAACTTTGTATATTATTGTGATGCTGAGAATGATTCCATCCATGATTCCTGTTATATTGGAGTATAGGGCTGGCCACCCCATATTTTGGTGAGCGGGTTGTCACAATAGTTTAGAAAACAATTTTGTTAAATAAAACATTTAAAAAAAAATAAAAATAATTTTTGAAAATAAAAAACGTTTTTTTATATATGAAACAAATTTCGTTAAAAACAAACCAATTTTTTTCATAAAATATTTTTTGTTACAAATGTCAAAATATATATTTTTTAATTTTATAAAATAGTTTTATAAACTTTTTTTTATAATAAAACACTATTTTCCATTCTAATAAAAAGTGGTGGGTGAAAAAATATCTTATTTAAAAAAACCCATTGATTTTAAGAATATAGAAACAAATTATGTAAAACGTGTGACGGTGTGATAATTGATTAAATTCACAAATTTCTTATTTGGCACACTTATTTAATTAGAGTCTATATTAAACTAAATTAACTCATCCCCTAAACATGCAACTACGTGAGTGCGTGTGTCAACCCATAAATAAATAAAGCAAGCGAGACAAATTTAAAAAAAAATCCCCCAGGGAAAAACCTTTTATTTTCAATATAATTTGTAAAGAACGGTTTACACGGATTATACTGAAAACATGAGTGACATAAGAAATACCCTCAGGTGTCGGTTCCGATTTCGTCGGTTGGAATCTCCCGCAAGAACTCCAGATGGGCAGCAATGAAGAAGAGACGACTTCTCCACAAGTGTGAACTTTATAAGGACTCCCTCCACAATAGCATGCAACTCTCCGATTGTCGAGTTCTCCCCACAAAGAATGAACAAAAGTAAAATATATTCTTGGGTTTCACAAAACAACTCACACAAAAGTAATTGGGATTTTTGTGAATTGTAAACAAAACAAATATTTGAACCCTTAAATGGTTGGAGAAAAGCTTTATGCCAAAGGTACCGAATTAAATTCTGTGCAGGTAAACAAAATAAAAGTTTCAAAGGTTAAAACTCTTTAAAGTTGAAAACTGTTCTCCACGTTAAAAAAAAAGGCTCGCTGTCCTTTTTATAAAAAATTTGAGTCGGTTAAAGGATTGTGACACCCCGCCTAATTAAATACCGGGCGATCACTCCTTTATTAAATTAAATCAAGGTGAACAGTTTGGTTCATTCTTAGCATCACTGTCGTAAAAATAAACTTTCCAATTTAACACCCTAAATAATTAAGCTAAGTGTCAAAACCATATTTAAACATTACTTTCCAAATTCTTAATTAAAGAAAGTGATTTATTTATTTATTAACAACATTTCAACAATTAAGAATCACACCACAATAAACCTGGAACACAATCCAATTAATTTAAAGCATTCGTCAATCGAATGTCAACATGCGAAATATAAAGTAACACAATTCAAACTGATAAATCCCATAGTGACAATACTAGGAATAACTGGAATACAAATGTCCCAATAACAATGAAATAATGGAAAGGGCGACACATGCCCAATAAATGAGAATGCTAGAAGTGGAGTCAATAAAGGAAGCCATCTACGCAAGTGACCTGCAACTCCCACCTAAGCTGCGGCACATTCCTTTCAAGGGATCCTAGGCAAGACGCCCCCTGTGGCTGGGCACCTGAAATATATACATATATATACAAGAGAGAGAGAGAGAAAAACGGGTCAGAGCCCGAAAGTGTGTTTGATTTAAAATACGTTTAGCAAGTATTTCAATTGATACAGGCCAATGCAACAACATATTAGAGCGACACTCTCTTGAGAAATTCTCACCTCTCTTCTAATGTGCACGCCTATCGTACTAACCTTCCCAATGGTTTATCTTATCATTTTATCATACTAATCTTACCAATAATTTAGCTTATCTTAACTTACTCATAAGATTTCAAAACCGAACAATATCATTGTTTAAAAAGAATACTTCCAATTAGTAGCACAACTCTCATTTTAGCTTTATTAATTTATAAAGTTTTCCAGTGTCATATTATACTTTCACAAAACAAGTATTTACTATTTGAGTCATCAACCATGTCCTACTTATCAAATCACAGTAGGAAGTTTCAAATTTCCAAATCTCATATATATATTAACTACTCGTATAATATATATAAAATAACAGCACCCCAAATAAAACTATGGTGCGCGCATACTTCTACTATCCAAACCCCATACCACTCATATCAAGGGGAATACAATTTCGGAATCACTCTCGAACTGTATTAACACATACACAAACAATATCGAGGCGAATCATAGATTCCAAGTCTCTAAGAGGATGGCACATACTCGCGTCTCTTAGGACCGTCTGAACTATCGATTCGATAGCCTGTACCAAGGATATCTATCTTCTAGGGTACAAGTCAATATCCCCCATAAAGGTCCCATCGAGATAAGACTGTCCCAGCGCGGTAACCTCAAGGATAGCAAGTAGCGCGGTATGTTTTTCACATGTATATAATATATGTACACACAATCATATAAATATACCACTTTCATCATATTAATATAGGTTCCTCTCGTCACCCATAATTACAACATTTATCCTTAATTTCACATTAATAATATTACGTATAAGGTTTCATCTCTAACCTTAACTCGAAGAGTTTTCTCACTTATTACGTGACACTCGTGGACTCTATCCTTCCAAGTAGAAAATTCACTAGGTATACCTCTATTCACTATCGTAGCTATTCACCGTAATCTCTCACTTGAAATACGTAGTTTCATCGTTCATTATATAATTATCCCAAAAGCAAAATTCTCGTCTTATAATAAAGTTCCCAACACTTACTCATATGTCCTACTAGTCTTTCCTATCTCCCAAAACATTTTATTAAGAATACCCAATATATTTCACGATAAATTTAATTTAACTAATTAAACAAGGGAAATAGGAGTCTGCCAGGAGGGGTCGATCGATCGAGGTCTGGGGCTCAATCGATCGAACCTTCGAGCAATCGAAGCTCTATGCTCAATCGATCGATCAAGCAGGTATTTTGATTTCTTCAGAATTGCAGTTACGGGTTCTAACACTTTTCTTCATCCAAATCCATATTTTCCAAACCCAAACGTCCCAAAATGCTACTACTAACATTATAGCAATATATCAGATGTTTCCAACGTAAGGCATGGGTATTTCTATCATTTAATCAAGGATTAACAGCCCCAAAAGTTAATTAATTATCAAGAACACTAAAATTCTCTTAAACAGGTTTCTAACCAATTTTCTTCAGAAATTCCTTCTTATAATTATCAAAATTTCGTGGTTACATTCCTCTACATGGCAAGGTTTCCAGAATTTTCATATAAATCAATACTACATGGATTTTCCTATCACAAATTGGGCTTTCTTCCATATTTTTCATCTCTAATCATTCCTAAAGTAATATGAAAATTGCACCAACGAAAATACGCAAGATAAATACTTGCCTGGGATTTTCAGAAGTCTGGTTTGCAGATGAATCCGGTGTGGTTGCGTTCCGCGTCTCGCGATCTACGCGTTGGCGGTGACGGCGGTGCAAACGGGTGACTTTTTGGCCTTGAATTGCCTTGAGAGCCTTCTCCTCTCTTCTCCAATGGCCGTACTAGGGTTTTGAATATTCTAACCCTAAATGGTTAACCTAAATGGCTGATATAGGTTGCTAATTTTCGTGGGTTTAATTACCCAAATATGTAAAATGACTAAAATGCCCTCCCGGGGTACTAATTAGGCCTAAAAACGCCCCGAGACCCAAACTACACCCCCAGGTACACTTTTCTGACTATCTCGACCCTTCCGGATGCGTTGGCGCACTCAAAACGACCATACGGGCAACTTATAAAATATTCACTTTTTATTTATGAAAATTTAGTCCCGACGCGACACGAGCACGTTCCGACTTAAATTTCCGAAATTGTCATTTAACTCACTCATGACATTCAATATAACCAATAAAATATATTACTTTGCTCATTAGTAATATTCAACAAATTTCCCATAATTACTAACTCTCGTCACGTTAATAATTATAACATAATTAATTTCTGGATTTTTATTAAATAATTCATTCACATTAACTTTAATAAATCCCCAAATTTATATAGCATAAAAATACGGGGTATTACAAGGATAAGCATGATGTCAGCGTGCCAGCCGAAAAGTAATGTCGCTCGAACGAAATCCTATCTCGCTCGAACGAGATACGCGTGTCGTTCAAATGACATCACGGGACATCTCAATGTCGCTCGAAAGAGATGGTGATCTCGCTTGAACGGCCTTAGCGTCAAAACTGAGGTTCGCTTACTGCCTTAGAAATTTTCTCAAACCTTTTCAAAACACATTTTTCTACAACAGTTAACAACTTTTTTATAAAAAAACATTTATAAAAACATTTTCTATATCAAAACTTTTTAAAACTCTTTTTAAAAGAATATCCCAACACTCTTAATATGAAATTTAAATGAAACTTTAAACATTATCTTACTAAATGTCATATTGTTTGGCTTGAATGTTGAAGACAACTTGTAATTCAGATTCGTCTTTTGTAGATACAATCTTCTCAATTCTTCGACGACTTGCAGCGGTATAGGACATAATTAATTGTGACGGACATTTATAAAATTATGTCCCCACAAATATCCCCCTATGTCTATGCCGGTACATACATAAAAACATCCGAATTATCAGATACCAAAATGCCTATACAAATCTACCCTCCCATGAATCCCAAAACTGAAAAGGTAAAATTTGTTAGTTCTCAAATTTTTTCTTCAACATTAAAACTCTCAAAGCTTTTCTCATCAGGGTGTGCAACATATTAATCTTCAATTTTTGTACCTACACACATGAGATAAAGCAAAAAACTTTGTGACGCAACGAGTTTGAAATGATATAAGAATAAATCATTAATAAATCAGATCTCCCCCATAATGCAAAAACTCCCCTAAAACATGATAATTCGTTCTCCCGCTTTTTATGATGACCCCAAATAGACAGATAAGAAGAAACAATCAAAACAAGGAGTGTCACGATAAATTGCATAAAAAACAAGGATCAAACTACGTGCATGCAAATGAGAATCTACTAGTCTAAAATCTAGTGTCTCTAAAAGTGATTTCCTAACCCAAATAGATGTGAAACGTCGTGTGTGGGAATTAGGAACCAAGGGAACACTAGACATAAATTTCCTAGGACATTTTCCAAGGTCAAAACAAAAACGCCTAAGGTGACCTTTCCTACCACAATATGAACATGTGTAAACGGGTGGAACGACACCTATGGGTTGACCTTTTCTAACATCCTTGAAATTGGTCGACCCTCTAAAATAAATAATGGTTTTGGCTTTAGCACTAGAAGCACGAGAACAAGATGAGCCATTACCATCACTATCAAATCTACTTGAATCGTTTAAATCATTTTTCAACTTCAAAATATTTGATTCAAGCAACAAATTTGACTCTTCCAAAGACAGGGATTTCTTTTTCAAATTTTCAATTAAATTTAACAGTTTATCGCGCTCCCCCTCAATTAAAATAAACTTATCCCTAAGAGTCTTTTCACGTGCTGTAAAATCATCGATTAATTTTTTATCCTCGATGGCCCAAACGGGAACCCTATACTTTTTTAAGTCCTCCAAATCTTATTCTAAAAATAGGATTCTATCATCACTCTCCTTTTTGGACAATTTTAAATCATTAAAGTCTCGGTCCAAAGAAATAAAATTTTCACGATAAATTAATTTTGAACCGTTTGCAAAAGATCCATCGCAGATTTAAAACGAGAATTTTATTTTTCCAAAACTTTAATTCTTTTGCAAAGTTTCAAATTCAAAAGTTTTAATTTTTCAGCAGTGTCGTGAACTTTTTCAAAAATAGGCTCCTCATTAAATGGGTGTTCCATTGGAAAAATTGCGATTTTTCAGAAAACTGAATTTTCAAAATAAATCAATATCACAAAATTTTTGCAGAAAATAGGAATAAATGCAAGATTATAATTCTTATCATGTACTTTTGTTTTAATTGGGTTAATTACGGACAAAATAAATTAAGTCTAGGCTAGTTTTAATTATGGAGTTTAATGAGTTTAATTGAGCCTACGACAAAGTTCAAGTCCAAGAATGTGAAATCTAGAGCGTTGAAGAAGATTTCAAGTCAAGAGATGTTGCATTTGTTTAAGATCACTCAGGTATGAATACTTATAAGCATTTGAGTAATTTTGTATATTGATTAAATGCTGGGTGATTTAAATAATTGGGAATTAAATCTTTTTATGTTTTAAAAATATTTATGAGTTGCAAAAAGTGTAAAGAAAATTCGAGGATTTATTTAAAAGGAAAAATATTATTTTTTATCACAGTCCCTCGAACGAGACTGGGAGTCGTTCAAACGACATCCCTATGTCGCGCGAACGAGATCCCCATCGCGTTTGAACGACCTGCCGCCTCGATTTTCGTGTTTTTATTTTCTTGGACTTTGTGCTGCTCAGTTATAAATAAAAAACGTATCAGCGAAAGTTTAAGAGGGCAGAACAGTTTGGAAAACTTATTCCCATACAATTTTTCATTCATCTGGTGTTTATTTAAGATCGTATTACTCAATTCCAAAGTTAGTGATCTTGAACGCGTTTACTGGAAGATAATTCATTCACTACACCGTTCTTCACTTTGTGAGGAGAACTCTACAATCGGAGAGCTGCACGCTATTGTAGAGTGAGTTATTATGAAGTAACTTGTGGAGAAGACGTCTTCTTCGCTACTGCTGACCGCCTGGAGTTGTTGCGGGAGATTTCAATCGAGACATCGAAACCGACACCTGCAGGTATTTCGTATGTCACACTTATTTTCATTGTAATACGTGTAACCGTATCTTACAAAATTATAGTGAAAATAAAAGGTTTTGCCCTTCGGGGATTTTTTCTGAAATTGTTTCTTTTACCGCATGCTTTATTCATGGAATGGATTTAATCACTTAGATTCATGTTTAGGGTATAAGAAGTTAAAATTGGTTTTAACTAAAAATTGGAACAAAGTTATTTTTACCTAAAGTACACACTAAAGGGCCGTTTCAAATTGGTATCAGAGCTTATTGCACTATCTTATTGTGTTTGATCCCGTGTCTTTAGGTATGCCTTTCGGTGGTTTTGATGATTTTAGAATTCACTTGTTTGAATCATCTAATTGGAAATCTCACATGAAAACTTCTCTTAAAAAACTGGTTAAGTAGGGTGATTGTGAAAAGTGTCTTTGCTGCGAAGGTTTTGGTCACAAGATAGATGAGTTCCCCACTAAACTTAGGGGGAATTTTAATAAACCGATAAATCGTGTTTCTACCCTTAGTGATAGTGACCCAGAAGAAGAATTTTTTTTGCTAGTAAGCATGAACTACCCACCTTTGTGGCTAGTCATGTAAGTGATACAGACTTAACTTTGCATGATTCTTCCGTTGCCACAGAAGTAGATACACCTGAGAGTGAGGGTGAGGTGAGTGAGGATGAGAGCGAAGACGAGAGAGATTTGCAAACTGCTTTCAAAGAATTGTATGGAGAAACTTTAAAAGCAAAGAACGCAAACGTGAAATTAGGATCTATGTTGAAAGAACGTGCCATAGAAATAAATAATTCCAATGCTTTAATTGAGGATCTTAGGGCACAAGAAAAGAAAATTCGAGAGAAGCTAGAACATATCGAGGGTGAGAGAGATAGTCTTCGGCTGTTGATGAAGACCATAAAAAAGGAAATTCTGGAGTTTGAAAATTCTATGCATTTACTTGAGTCAAGTATAGGTGAGCTTGAGGAAAAACTGAGAGATTCGAGTAAAGTTAAGTTTGATTTGGAGGCTAGGTCTGAAAAGTTAGACACAATCTTACGCACCGTCAAAATCAAAGATAATCGGCGTGGTATTGGCTTCGATAATCATGTTGCACTTGCTCCCAAATCCAAAATCGTGCAAACAAGAGAGCCACCTTTGAACTTTAGGAGAGAGCCACCTAGGAACGTGAGGTATAATCGGCCTATAGGACACGCTCCTCACCGTATCTACATTTTCACTCATTGCGGTAGGAGAGGTCATCTTAGACTGTTTTGCCACGATCTTAAGAACGCTCCTAGAAAGTCTAAAGCCATTCTATTTCCCAATGCCCCTTCTCGTCGGTTCACACTTACTTGGGTTAGGAAGTCGGATTTATAAGCATTAGGTATTAGGCTTGGTGATTCTTACATCATTGCTCATGGTTCTCCTCATCTTTCATCTTTCAATTGAGGTTGTTCATTGGTTTGTCATACACTAGTATTTACATCATGCGTTATATTTTGCTAGTGTTATGGCAGTATTCTAGTTCTTGGTATGTATTTGAGTCTTTTCGAAAAATACAAAAAGATTTTGCTTTTTATAGAAACTTTTGAAAATACAAAAAGATTTTTGGTTTTTGAGTTGTGAGGTTACATGGTTTATGTGGGATATTGGTGTGCTTGATTCCCCCCTTCTTTCATTATTCATGTGGCTAGGACTTTTGGTCCTTATTATTGATGCCTAGAATGATCTTAACCTTTGCACTATGGGGTTGTTTCGAAGTTGATATGCATTTTGATTCGACTTTGCTTATATGCCATCCTTGCACACATGCATGAGTTTATATGAATGTTTGACTTCTCTTGCATATATGAGTTTGTTGAGACGTTCTTATCTCCATTTTGTCATCTATGTGTAAGTAAACTTAAGGAGGAGGTGTGTTTGTAAGAACCGTTTTTCATGAGAATTGATATTGAAAAAATGATTAGTGTTCACGGGAAAGGGCTGCGAGAGTATAAAATTGACTCGTCGTGAAAGACACCGTTTAAAAGAGCCCAAAAGAAAATCAAGGCAATAAAAATTCATATGCCAATAATTGGGGCCAATAGGACTTTCTGTAAGTTGAGATTAATAGATATTTCTAAAGATCTTGATAAATTCATATATATGAGGGAGTTTGGTTGAAAATTAATTTAAACAGGTTTGCACCACAAATCCTATGTTAAAACATCGTATCATGACGCTATTGTTTGTGTAAGGACACAAATTTCCAATTGAGTCCTTTGTAGTTTTGGCTCAATTCCGGACAAAAACATTTGAGTCATAGGATAGAGTTATTGATCATCCTTCAAGCCAATGACGTGTTTGTTGAAGACGGAGCGACCAAGATATTAAAGCTTCATCAAATGCCGAGTTTAATGTGCCTCGTTTCTACGTCAACAACATTGGTTCCATTGCTCTTAAGGTATGAATGCATTTTGAATATATATACAGGTTCTTGGAACATTTTTCATTGGGTAAATTTCATTGTAAAATTATTGTTTATTTTCTAAAAGATTTAATTAAAACTTTAGAATAAAGTATATAAAGTTTTCTGGGCTAAAACTCAATTTTTCAACTTTCTGGGAGTTCATTCGAATTGTCGTTCGAACGAGTTTTTCGTTCGAAAAATAATGTCGTTCGAACGAGGTTTGCCAACGAGTTCCCATATTGGCCATTGGAATGTCGTTCGAAGTGCCGTTCGAACGAGAATGATGTTCAAACGAGATTTCCAACGAGATTTCTAACAAGTTCACACTGAAACTTCGTTAGAAGGCTCGTTCGAACGAGACTTCGTTCGAATGAAAATCTCGTTCGAACGAGATTTTGCGGGAACAGTTAATTAGAAGTTTTTGAGAAGTTTTTCCCACTTTCCCACTTATTTTCCCACTACCTTTTTACTTGAATATCTAAGTGCGGGAACCAAGTTTTTTAACTTAACTTTTTCATACTATTCCAACTCCCAGAGAGAGTTTTTAGAGTTCAACTTTCCAAGAAAAAGTTCATTGTTTAAAGTGTTAACTTTTCAAGAAAATCTTCCAAAAACACTTTTGTTTTCACCCATTGTTTATTATACCAAGCTTCCATATATATATATACTTGGCTTGGAGTGTTTGGCACTAGTTTATCTCTACATCCGTTTGAAGAGAAGTTTGGGTTTTCTTCTACATACCACAAATAAGAAGAAGATTTTGTTTTGCTGCGGCATTCTCATATGGTGAAAGGCACCATATGTGGTTGACGGTTGCTTCCTAGTTCCTCATTGGTGAATTCCAAGCTTCCGATGGAGTTCGGGATTGTCAACTAAGAGGAGGTCGGTACAAGAAGGAGCATCGGGGCTTGAAAGGAGTCGAGTCGATTATTGTAAGTCTTTCGTGTCTTATACTTGTAAAATACCATACTTAGTGGACTTATGGCTAGGGCCGTCCAAGGTTGTTTCCCGTTTGTGAGTTTTTCCTCGTACATCGCGGCGTAGTGATTCATTATTTACTTTATCTTTTGCAAAACTCACCTAGAACGCATGCTTAGGTAAAAAGATATAATTTGGTTTAATCACTACTTAATTGTTTAATTTGGTGCTAATTAATTTTTGGATATTGTGTAGTTAATTCAAGTCGTTAATTTAATTTGTTAAAATTTGGTTTGGCCTAATTTACTAAAATGAATTGAATATTTTGTTAGACAAATTTCTAGGAATGAATGTGTTCCCAAATCGGTCGATAGATGGAATGAGAGTGAATTTAAATTATGAAATTTTAATTCCAGAGGTTTAAACGCCTTATTTAGCGCTGTCACACCGGATGAATTCTGACGCATTATGACGTGTGATACCGCTAAAGAAGCGTGGGATATTTTACAACTCACTCATGAAGGTACAAGTGTCGTAAAAGCTTCAAAACTTCAAAACCTCACCACTCAATTTGAAACCATCAAAATGAACGATAAAGATACTTTTGATGAATTTTATGCTAGACTTTCCGATATTGATAATTTATCTTTTAATTTGGGAGAGAAAATACCCGACAACCGTGTAGTAAAGAAAATTTTAAGGTCCCTTCTCGATAGATTTATTCCAAAAGTGATCGTTTTAAATTCTTTACCAACTTTAGCCTCTACGAAATTAAAAGAGCTTGTAGGTGGCTTACAAACCTATGAACTAGACATGGTTCCCTCTAAAACTGAAAAGAAAATAGAAAAGGGCGTTGCTTTAAAAGACCGAAAAGAGGAAAAACAAGTAGTAGAGAGTGAAAGTGATAGTGACTCGGAAAATATGGCTATGTTTGCTAGAAAGTTTTGAAAATTTCTTACATTGAACAAAGATAAATTTAAAAATAATTTTAAGAAATTTGAAAAATCTACGCGTGACAAAGCCGAGAAGCTCCCTAAAACTTCTAATGAAAATTTAAATAGGGACGAGTGAAATAGGTGTATTGGTTGTGAAGGTTATGGCCATAGGGCTTTTGAGTGCCCCACTAAACTAAGGAGAGAGGGTAAGCAACAAATTTCTTTTAATGCAACCCTTAGTGATAGTGAGAATGAAGAGGGACCCGATTCCTCCACTAAGCGCAACTTTGTGGCTTTTATGGCTAGTCATGTGAGCACCGATAATGAATCTTCCCATGAAGATATTCAAACACATGACACTTCCGTGGTCAAAGTTTATGATTCCCTTGATTTTGATGGTAGTGAGAGTGAAGAAGAAAGAGATTGTGAAAATGAAGAAGAGGTTGATGTGAGTGAACTTCAAAATGCTTTTTAAGAACTTTATGAAGAGTCTATTAAATTAAAAAGAGAAAATTTGAAGTTAGAAGCGAGTTTAAGAGAGCGTGTCAAGGTCATTGATGATAGTGCGTTAGTGGAAGACCTTAAGACACGCGAGATAACTCTTCGAGAGAAGCTTGAATATGTAGAAGGCGAGAGAGATAGCCTTAGAGGTTTAATGTAATCCTTGAAAAAGGAGCTTCTTGAGTTTGAAGAGAGAAATGTTTTATTAGAGTCTAATATTTTAGAAATAAAAAATAAATTAAAAGACTCTAGAAACGTCAAATTTGATTTGGAGTGTAGGTCCGAAAAACTAGATAAAATCTTAGGCACAGTCCAAATAAAAAATGACACTTGTGGATTAGGCTTCGATACTTGTAATGAATCTACTCATAAAGCCAAATCCAATGTTTTAGGAGAATCACCTAGTAAAGCTTTTAGAGATCACTCCTTTAATAAATTTTTTCGCCGAGTCTTTAAGTTCTCACATTGTGGTCGAAAAGGTCATCTTAGGAAATTTTGTTTTGATCTTAAACGAGGTTCTAGAAAAACCCAACGTAAGGCAACCAAGGTAGCCAAGATTCCTACGTCCCGAGATAGTCATTCGTTATTAGTTTGGGTTAGGATATCCAACTTGGTAGCTTTACAAGATAGGGTATTTGATTCTCATTTACTTTCACATGCTTCCTCCCTTGCAAAATCAAAAATTTGAATGTGTTAGTTTTATTTGCATACTTTAGGTTTTGTGCCTCATGCTATATCATCATGCTAATTGTATGCTTGTTTAATCATTTTCTAGTCCATGCTTCATGCTTAATCACATGCTAGAATAATGATTTTTGTTTATCTTTTGTATTATATTTCCTTCATTTTGTTTGCATTAAATGAAAAATACAAAAGATTTTTGTTTATCATTTGTGTTTTACCTTTTAGTAATTTAGGCTTAATGAAAAATACAAATGATTTTTCTGTGTCTTTTGAGTAATTATTTTTTATTTTTGGTTTAAAAAGTCAAAAAGTCAAAAAGATTTTTTTGTGTGTGTATTTTAGTTTGACACAGTTTATGTGGCATACACGTGTGTTAGAATCCCATCTTTTACGCTCCCATGTGGCTAGAACTTTTGGTTTAGATTGTCAATCCTTATTATGTTCTTTACCATGCTTACATGGAGTAGTTGGATTTTGTGTTGATATAATGGATTCTATTTTTATATGCCTCTATTCACACATGCACGAGCTCTTTTGAAATTTTAAATTCATATGTATATTTGAGCTTTATGAGGTGTTCTCCTACCAATCTTATCATCTACATGTTATGTGACCTAGGAGGACTAGTGCATGTCAAAATCCGTTGCACGTGAGATTTGTGTGAGATATAAAGATAAATATAAATATGCATGGGGAAGGTCTCCGAAAGGAATAATTATTCTTTACGAATAGTAAGCCCCCGTTTGTTTGGACCTAAAAGAAATACGTGGTCCAAAGGCCTAAAAATAGAATTATGGCATTAAAAAGAAAAAATATTGCCAAGGCCTATTTTGTTTGATATATTCATTCAAATAATATATGCTTATTGAGGGAGATTGGATGGTATATCAACGGCTTGCACAATGTCCGTTTATCCTAGTTGCGTTTTCAATGTCATGACTCTATTGGTTTGTAGAATCATCAACATTCTAGGCTTGTATGCATTGTGAATGTTTGTTCATTGAGTTCAATCTATATTGTCACATGAGGTTATATTCAAATGTGATGAAGTTTGCAATCAATTGAGAACTCCGTGGACATGTTTTAAGTGATTGGGTCTAAATTTAATCGTTACTAGTTCACCCCCAACACTTCCGTTTCCATATGACACATTTTTGCCATACGAATGTGAAAAGCTTATCCTATTTTGTGTCATTTGTGTGTTTATATATATATATATATATATATATATATATATATATATATATATATATATGTGTGCATGTGCATCCTTAGTATATCTAGAGTATGTATATATATGATATTCTATTTGTCTTTGCCTTTCTTTCTAGTCCATCTATGCTTTAATTCATAATTGGTATCTATCTTGTTGCATTCTTTATTGATATCACATGCTTAATACTTCATGTATCCTATTCGTATCATTTTATTGCATCCTAGTTGGTATCCGTTCTTATTTGTTGGATTAGTTATGATTTTTTTCCCTATGTGATTTAATGTTCTCATCACTTTATGCACTAATGCATATTTAGCTTGTTATCCCATTCTATTTATCCCTTGTTTAGTTTAAGGGGTGTATTTGATTTAATTGGGGAAGATAAGTTAATGTTTTGATTCTTTAGCCTTTGTCTATTCCTGAACAAAAAGGGGGAGAATGATAGGGGGGTAATGGTATCTAATCCTATTGTCATCGTATCTTAGTTCGGGATATTTTACTTAGGGGGAGAGAGCTATCTTCTTAGGTTGATCATAATTGATAAAGGGGAGAATTAATTTAGTGGGAGTATTTATTTTAATTTCATTTCATGTTTTGATATTCCCTGATATTCCCTATGCGTTTGATAGTTTTCTTAAGTGTGCAAGAATTCTTCTTAATGGCAACATTCATCATCGGGCTGTAATACCCCGTATTTTTATGATAATTATTTATGGGATTAATTAAATTAAATGTGTATTAATTGGAAATTAATCCGGATAAAAATACTAGCGAGATGCGAGTTGGTATTTGATTTTAATGAGTATATATGGCTATATATGAATATTGAATTATGAAATTTATCGTAAGATTGAAATACGACAATTTGGAAATTTTGTTGGGACGCGTTCGACAGTCGCGTCAGGAATATAATTATTTTAATTAAAAAAGTAAATTTTATTTCTATTAACCGTATGGTCGTTTTGAGTGCGCCAATGCGTCCGGAAGGGTCGAAATAGTCAGAAAACACTAGCCGGGGGTTTAGTTTGGGTCCCGGGGCATTTCTAGGTCATACCGGCAACGTAAAAGGGTAGTTTGGTAATTTTGGAATTTTGGGAATCAAAACCCACGAAAATTAGGAATTAAAAATATGATTTGGACTTTACCCACTAAACCCACTAACTACACCTTATGACTTAATGGGACTACGGGGGTTATTGGAATGAGTTGTGAAAGAGCTTCCTAGGGCAACCTTAACCACCATTATCATCCTTAGAGAAAAGCTAGTAGAGAGAGAAAGAAAGGAAAATTCTGCAGAGAAAGAGAGAACAAATCAACCTTCATCAATCCAACACCAAAATCAGAGAAAGACATAAGGCAAGTGGTTTAATTTCATTTTTTGCAAGAATGCTTCTTCCATGCGTAGGAAATTTATGAAATTGTATTATTCTTGGAGAATGAAAAAAACCCATTGAATTGGATTTAGAGATTTATAATTTTATGAGGAGATTGCATGTAGAACAATGTTAGGGTGACTATTCAAATGAAAATACATCTTTTATATCATAAAAACGAATTTAGTTATGTCTATGGATGAATTAAATTTTCTAGGGTTCATGTTCATGGGATTTGGGAAAAACTGAAGGGATTTGATGATTTGATGATGTTTAGGAAGATTTGGCCCTATATAAATGTTTAATTATGACCCATGAATGTTTAGGGTGTATTAGAAACCTTAAAATGCTGTTGGGACGAATTGTATATGGGATTAGAGGTGTAGAAAGTTGGAAAAACGAAAAAAGGAAATTCTGGGCTCGAAACTGGCCTCTCGTTAGAAGACCTGCCCAGGTCGTTCGAACGAGCTTCTAACGAGTTGACAGTTTGCCTTCTAACGAGAGGGATGTTCATTCGATGTCTTTCGTTCGAACGAGATCTCGTTAGATGCCCAGTTCGTTCGAACGAACTCTCGTTCGAACAGCCTCGTTCGAACGAGACTTCTAACGAGCTGACAGTTTAGGCTTTTTGGCCTGTTTTGATTTCGCGTGTCCCATAACCTTGTTTAATTGTAGAGATGACATTCCCTTAATGATAAATTTATATAGTTGGGATATATTGAGGAGTAGAACATAGAAGTGTAAGTTGAATTGAATGGAAATTGTGGAATAGAACGTGAGTGACTATTACGATGCGAGAATTATTGACGGCTTAAATAATTAAATTAACTGGGAACATATGAACGGTGTAACATTATAAGTCGGTACGAGAATGAGAAGTGTACCACAAATAAATTTACGGTGATTACTAAGATGTGTGTATACTTAGTATATGTATATGATTTTATGTGTATGACATACCTACCATACTTGCTATCACGGGAGGTTTACGTTCGCTTAGGGCCATCTAATCCTTGTGTTTGCCGTATTTAGATTGGTACCTCGAGAACATAGGTCAGAGAAGGACTTATTGGGATGTTAATAAGTCTGCTGATCGTGGGAGCGTAGGTATGTGCGTGACCCATGTGATGTGACTGTGTTCGCCTCCATTGTTTGTGATTTGCTATTATCTGAGAACGATTCCTGAGAGATTCGGAATGCGTGATCCTTATGTACGTGATGTACCGGGATGGATAGCAGAGTATGTGTGCACCGTAGCTTAGCCTCGGGTGCTTGTATTGTACATTTATGGCGTGACCAATATACACTTAAATTAATGAGAACTTTCATGTTGGTATTGTGCGTATAGATACAGAAACGCTTTGAGTAATTATAAAGGGATAACCTGTAATAAATTGTAATGCTAATAATTGAGAATCTGAGTTTAAGTAAAGCCCCCTACTTAATTGATGACGTTAGAATGTATAATGAGAACCGAGTAGAAAGGATATAACTCATGTCAGTTTAGTTAGATAAAAATATCACTTAGATGGGTGCTATTCGTTAGGAGTGCACGATTAGTCGAGCGGTGAGTATTTCATGCGAGTGCACGTCCTAACATGTATTTTGCATTCATTGTTTTAATGTTATTAAAACACTTGCTGTTTTTAAAATAATTTCCACTTTCGGGCTCTGACCCATTTGCTTTCAAATCTATTTTTGTAAAAACCATTTTAGGTGCCCAGCCACAAGGACACCATGCTTAGGATCTTCATTCAGGTGACGAGCTGTAGCTGTTTGTGGAAGTTACAGGACTTTGCTAGTAGACGCTTCATCTATCTTGACTCTATAGTCAGCTTTCATCAGTTGTAGGGCATGTCGCCCATTTCTATTAGAAACATTTTCTATTTCAGATTTTCAGACTTTTGGAATGTAATAAATTCAGGATACATTATCTTACTTATTTCAGTTGTGGGATTGTTGTGAGGAGTTTTCCTCCAGACTTATTATTATTCATTGGTTATTCCATTTCTTCATTATGGTGATTGGTTATGTTATTCTTGCATTTTTCTTACCGCATGTTAATCAGATTTAATTTAAAATTTGACATCGTACTTTTTAAATGGTAGGTGGTTAGAAATCATTAAAATGTTTTCGACAGTGATGCTATTGACTGAGCCAACTTGGCATTTTGATTTAATTTAATAAAGGAGTAGCTACCCGGTATTTAATTTGTCGGGGTGTCACAGGTGGTATCAGAGCATCAGGTTCTAGTGTCCTTTAGGATCTGTACGACTTATTATGTTTCCGCTGAGCTTTCTTTGATGTAGAGCCCAATATTTTAGGACTGTTGTATTCTTTTGTATATGCTACGTTCTTCAGCTATTTTGAGTTTATAACTGCGAACTTATAGACTTTATCCTTGTTTCAGATGCCTCCACGACGTGCACAACGGGTTCCCAGGGATGCAACGCCAGAATCACAGCCCGCACCAGTTCAGGGCACGATGAATGCCGCCGAGGTTGCAGCCATTGTGGCCCAGGCGGTAAATGCCGCACTACCCGTGGTTTAGCAGGCACCACCTCAGGCGCCAGTTGCCACGCCAGTCCATGCACATGCATTCCCGTATGCTTGGGAACGTGTTCGAGATGCTTTTCAGAAAGCACATCCACCGGAGTTCGCAGGTAGCTCCGATGTTGTGGTTTCGAGTCAGTGGAGGAAAGACATTCAGCGGCACTTGAGGATGTATGAGTGCACCGATGTCCAGAAACAGATACTAACTACCTTCAAGCTAGTTGGATTTGCACTGCAGTGGTGGGAGTCTATTACCACCGTGGAGGTGAGAGATACTCTCACAATCCAGGAGTTTTAGGTGCGGTTCGACCGCAAGTACTTTCCGTCAGCTGTTCACACGGAAATGAGGAGGAAGTTGATGAATCTTAGGCAGGAAGGTAAGACTGTGGCCGAGTATGAGGCCAAATTCACAAATTTGTTGAATATTATTCCGGATGAGATACCGACAGAAGAGAAGAAGATACATAAATTTACAGACGGGTTGACTTATAGGATCCGTCAGCATTTATTGGGGAACCTATCGTTGGCCACTTACTCTGATGTGGTTAACGCTGCACTGTTACACTGCCAGGATCACCGCTTTCACATGGATGAGGGCAAGAGATCGGGAGAGTCCAGCCATCAGGGCAGGACTGGAGGACATGGTGCCAGTGGGGCACAATCTGTTCAGGGGCAGAGACAGGGTGACCAGGGTTCCCAGCAGGGGGATCACAAGAGGTTTAGATCGGGAAATTTCAGGCACGGACAGGGAGGTTTCCGGCAGGGCCATCAGGGTCCAAACGGCCATCAGGGCCAACAGGGTCAGAATGGCCAACAACAGTTTCGGCAGGGACAGGGGAGGAACGGTAACGGCCACCAGGGCCAGGGACAACAGGGACAGAGAGGGGGGAACTTCCCAGGGAAGTGTTATGTTTGTGGCAAGTCTGGCCATAAACGCCAGGACTGTCCTGATAGGGGCAGGGCCCCGCAGCAGCAGCAGGGTGCTCGATAGGAGCCGCAGAGACTTATATTTCCCGCCGCCCTCCCGGCGCCACCCCAGATGGCAGCATTACCACCCATTCCAGTGGTCCCAGTTCAGCAGGGGCAGCTGAAGTATGAGAGAGTATATCAGCTTCAGCAGGCCGCAGTCCCACAGGATCCACCAGCCATTGAGGGTATGTTCTCTATTCAGGGGACTATGGGGTGTATTTTATTTGACACGGGGGCTACACACTATTTTATTGCTATGAGATTTGCACGCACCATTGGGTTATTAGACACCGCCGAGAGTACGGTTACTTGTGTAGATTCGCCGTTGAGTAGGGGTTCCGTGATTTCACGTGTATGTAGAGGCGTGGGTATAGAGATCGGGAGGTTTACTTTATCCGCGGATATGTTAGTATTAGATATGACCGAGTATGATGCCATTATTGGCATGGATTGGCTAGTTGCGTACCGAGCCATGATTGACTGTTTCAGTAGGAGTATTATCTTTGCCATTCCCGAGCAGGAGATGTTTTTAGTGGCGATGCCTCGTCCTGAGGGAGGATCGTCCACTCATGTGTACTATATAGAGGAGGAGACCTCTAAGGAAGTGGTGATACCACTTGATTCGATTTCGGTTGTTCGAGAGTTTGCCGACGTATTTCAGGATATACCTGGAATACCTCCGAGTAGAGAGATAGACTTTGTGATCGACTTGACGCCGGGAACTCAGCCTATTGCCCGCGCACCTTATCGTATGGTTTTAGCTGAGATGAGAGAGTTACGGGATCAGATTGAACAGTTGTTGGGTCAGGGGTTTATACGGAGGAGTACTTCACCGTGGAGTGCCCCTGTGTTGTTCGTGAAGAAGAGGGATGGATCGTTGAGGTTGTGTGTGGATTACCAAGAGTTGAATAAAGTCACGATACGGAATAAGTATCCGTTGCCCCGAATCGATGACTTATTCGACCAGTTGAGAGGAGCTTCTTTCTTCTCAAAGATTGATTTGCGATCAGGGTACCATCAGTTGCGTATCAGAGAAGAGGACATCTCGAAGACTGCGTTCTTAACGAGATATGGATCCTACGAGTTTCGGGTTATGCCTTTTGGTTTGACCAATGCTCCACCCGTGTTTATGGACTTAATGAATAGGGTGTTCAGAGAGTTCCTAGATCAGTTCGTCATTGTCTTCATTGATGACATTCTGGTTTACTCCCGGACAGAGGAGGAGCACGCCGAGCATTTGAGGCAGGTTTTGCAGACGCTACGTCAGAACGAGCTATATGCAAAGTATGAGAAGTGTGGGTTTTGGCTGAAGGAGGTTCAGTTTTTGGGGCATATTATTTCCGACCAAGGGATATCTATTGATCCGGGGAAGGTATCCGCGGTGAGGGAGTGGGGACAGCCCATGACACCGACTGAGATCCGTAGTTTCTTGGGACTAGCAGGATACTACAGGAGGTTTATTCGGGGATTTTCGAAGATAGCAGGTCCTTTGACACATCTGACTCGAAAAGGTGTGCCATTTATTTGGAGTGATGCCTGTCAGTTGGCATTCGATGAGTTGAAGGACAAGTTAACCTCAGCACCTGTGTTAGCATTGCCGAGACCGGGAGTTGAGTATCTAGTTTACACCGACACATCCTTACAAGGACTTAGAGGTGTATTGCAACAGGAGAGTCAGGCCATAGCTTATGCTTACCATAAGCTTAAGCCTCACGAGAAGAATTACCCCACTCATGACTTGGAGTTGGCGGCAGTTGTATTTGCCCTTCGGATTTGGAGACATTACCTTTTGGGGGAGAAGTTTCGATTGTTCACAGACCACAAGTCCCTACAGTACCTATTCACGCAGAAGGAGTTGAATATGCGGCAGCGAAGGTGGCTTGAGTTTGTGAAGGATTATCAGTTCGATATCCAATATCACCCGGGTAAGGCTAACGTGGTAGCAGACGCGTTGAGCCGTAGGCCAGTGGATGAGGTGGCAGGGGTGTGGAAGGCTAAGTGGAAGGAGTTGGGACACCAGGATGCAGTGGCCCGATCATTCATGTCGGTGATGACTGTTACACCACAGATTGTCACGAGAGTGGTAAAGGCACAAGCAGATGACTCGTTCTGTCAGGAGCAGATAATTAGATTATTAGCAGAGGGGGCCGAGTCCTATACCGTTAGCTCAGACAGGGGATTACGCTTCAACGGCAGACTGGTAGTTCTGGAAGGGGAAGAATTGCGACACGAGGTGATGGCAGAGTCGCACGGCTCACGGTTCGCGGTACATCTCGGTGGGGACAAAATGTACCAAGACATGAGACGACAGTATTGGTGGAGCGGGATGAAGAGAGATATTGTCGTGTTTTTTTCTAAATGCGCCACTTGTCAGCTGGTAAAAGTGGATCATCAGAGACCGGCAGGACTTCTACAGCCATTAGAGGTTCCGATGTGGATGTGGGAGAGCATATCCATGGACTTTATCACGGGGTTGCCTACGTCACAGAGAGGTCACGACTCCATTTGGGTAATTGTGGACAGGTTGACCAAAGTCGCTCATTTTCTACCCGTAAGGACAGACTACACTACGGGACAGTATGCCTAGCTCTTTATTGCAGAGATAGTGAGACTTCACGGTGTGCCCCTAAATATCGTGTCTGACCGAGACAAGATATTTGTTTCACGGTTTTGGGAAAGTTTTCAGGAGGCCATGGGCACGGAATTGCGGTTGAGTATGGCGTATCACCCGCAGACCGATGGGCAAACCGAGCGTACAAACCAGATGTTGGAGGACATGTTACGTATGTGCATCATCGATTTCGGGGGTGGATGGGAGCAGTATCTTCCATTGGTGGAGTTTGCTTACAACAACTCCTACCAGTTCACTATTGGCATGGCTCCATTTGAGGCGTTGTATGGTAGACCTTGTCGTTTCCCAGCATGTTGGTTGGAGGTGGGGGACAACAAACTACTTGGGGCGAAAGTGATTCAGGATACTTCGGCAAGGATAGAATTGATACGGAGTCGCATTCGGGTAGCTCAGGATCGGCTGAAGAGCTATGCTGATGCGAAGAGGTTCTTTAGGGAGTTCCAAGTGGGGGACCAGGTTTTACTCAGAATATCTCCTATGAAGGGGATTATGCGATTTGGGAAGAAGGGGAAGTTGGCACCGAGATACGTGGGGCCATTCCCTATCATCGAGCGGATTGGGTCTGTTGCATATAGACTTGGGTTACCGGAGCATTTGCATCGAATTCATGATGTGTTTCATATTTCCTCGCTAAGGAAATATCTTAGAGATGATTTGGATCATTCCCACATTGCTTTGGAGGACATCGATCTCCATCCCGATAGCTCCTACGAGGAGGGGCCGATTGCTATTTTGGACTGGAGTGAGCGGAAACTGCGATCAAAGATAGTTCCGTTAGTACGTGTTCAGTGGCGGCATCATAATGTCGAGGAGTCCACATGGGAGCGCGAGGATGAGATGCGCGAACGTTATCCAGAGTTGTTCTCATCAGGTACTTTCTAGTTCCGAATTTCGGGACGAAATTCTGTTATTAGGAGGGAAGTATGTAATACCCCGTATTTTTATGATAATTATTTATAGGATTAACTGAATTAAATGTGTATTAATTGGAAATTAATCCGGATAAAAATACTAGCGAGATGCGAGTTGGTATTTGATTTTAATGAGTATATATGGCTATATATGAATATTGAATTATGAAATTTGTCGTAAGATTGAAATACGGCAATTTGGAAATTTTGTTGGGACGCGTGTGACAGTCGCGTCAGGAATATAATTATTTTAATTAAAAAAGTAAATTTTATTTCTATTAACCGTATGGTCGTTTTGAGTGCGCCAACGCATCCGGAAGGGTCGAAATAGTCAGAAAACACTAGCCGGGGGTTTAGTTTGGGTCCCGGGGCATTTCTAGGCCATACCGGCAACGTAAAAGGGTAGTTTGGTAATTTTGGAATTTTGGGAATCAAAACCCACGAAAATTAGGAATTAAAAATCTGATTTGGACTTTACCCACTAAACCCACTAACTACACCTTATGACTTAATGGGACTACGGGGGTTATTGGAATGAGTTGTGAAAGAGCTTCCTAGGGCAACCTTAACCACCATTATCATCCTTAGAGAAAAGCTAGTAGAGAGAGAAAGAAAGGAAAATTCTGCAGAGAAAGAGAGAACAAATCAACCTTCATCAATCCAACACCAAAATCAGAGAAAGACATAAGGCAAGTGGTTTAATTTCATTTTTTGCAAGAATGCTTCTTCCATGCGTAGGAAATTTATGAAATTATATTATTCTTGGAGAATGATAAAACCCCATTGAATTGGATTTAGAGATTTATAATTTTATGAGGAGATTGCATGTAGAACAATGTTAGGGTGACTATTCAAATGAAAATACATCTTTTATATCATAAAAACGGATTTTGTTATGTCTATGGATGAATTAAATTTTCTAGGGTTCATGTTCATGGGATTTGGGGAAAACTGAAGGGATTTGATGATTTGATGATGTTTAGGAAGATTTGGCCCTATATAAATGTTTAATTATGACCTACGAATGTTTAGGGTGTATTAGAAACCTTAAAATGCTGTTGGGACGAATTGTATATGGGATTAGAGGTGTAGAAAGTTGGAAAAATGAAAAAAGGAAATTCTGGGCTCGAAACTGGCCTCTCTTTAGAAGACCTGCCCAGGTCGTTCGAACGAGCTCGTTCGAATGAGCTTCTAACGAGTTGACAGTTTTCCTTCTAACGAGAGGGATGTTCGTTCGATGTCTTTCGTTCGAACGAGATCTCGTTAGATGCCCAGTTCGTTCGAACGAACTCTCGTTCGAACAGCCTCGTTCGAACGAGACTTCTAACGAGCTGACAGTTTAGGCTTTTTGGCCTGTTTTGATTTCGCGTGTCCCGTAACCTTGTTTAATTGTAGAGATGGCATTCCCTTAATGATAAATTGATATAGTTGGGATATTTGGGATATATTGAGGAGTAGAGCATAGAAGTGTAAGTTGAATTGAATGGAAATTGTGGAATAGGATGTGAGTGACTATTACGATGCGAGAATTATTGACGGCTTAAATAATTAAATTAACTGGGAACATATTAACGGTGTAACATTATAAGTCGGTACGAGAATGAGAAGTGTACCACAAATAAATTTACGGTGATTACTAAGATGTGTGTATACTTAGTATATGTATATGATTTTACTTGTATGACATACCTACCATACTTGCTATCACGGGAGGTTTACGTTCGCTTAGGGCCATCTAATCCTTGTGTTCCCCAGATTTAGATTGGTACCTCGAGAACATAGGTCAGAGAAGGACTTATTGGGATGTTAATAAGTCTGCTGATCGTGGGAGCGTAGGTATGTGCGTGACCCATGTGATGTGACTGTGTTCGCCTCCATTGTTTGTGATTTGCTATTATCTGAGAACGATTCCTGAGAGATTCGGAATGCGTGATCCTTATGTACGTGATGTACCGGGATGGATAGCAGAGTATGTGTGCACCGTAGCTTAGTCTCGAGTGCTTGTATTGTACATTTATGGCGTGACCAATATACACTTAAATTAATGAGAACTTTCATGTTGGTATTGTGCGTATAAATACATAAACGCTTTGAGTAACTATAAAGGGATAACCTGTAATAAATTGTAATGCTAATAATTGAGAATCTGAGTTTAAGTAAAGCCCCCTACTTAATTGATGACGTTAGAATGTATAATGAGAACCGAGTAGAAAAGATAGAACTCATGTCAGTTTAGTTAGATAAAAATATCACTTAGATGGGTGCTATTCGTTAGGAGTGCACGATTAGTCGAGAGATGAGTATTTCATGCGAGTGCACGTCCTAACATGTATTTTGCATTCATTGTTTTAATGTTATTAAAACACTTGCTGTTTTTAAAATAATTTCCACTTTCGGGCTCTGACCCATTTGCTTTCAAATCTATTTTTGTAAAAACCATTTTAGGTGCCCAGCCACAAGGACACCATGCTTAGGATCTTCATTCAGGTGACGAGCTGTAGCTATTTGTGGAAGTTACAGGACTTTGCTAGTAGACGCTTCATCTATATTGACTCTATAGTTAGCTTTCATCAGTTGTAGGGCATGTCGCCCATTTCTATTCTATTTCGGATTTTCAGACTTTTGGCATGTAATAAATTCAGGATACATTGTCTTACTTATTTCAGTTGTGGGATTGTTGTGAGGAGTTTTCCTCCAGAGTTATTATTATTCGTTGGTTATTCCATTTCTTCATTATGGTGATTGGTTATGTTATTCTTGCATTTTTCATACCGCATGTTAATCAGATTTAATTTAAAATTTGACATCGTACTTTTTAAATGCTAGGTGGTTAGAAATCATTAAAATGTGTTCAACAGTGATGCTATTGACTGAGCCAACTTGGCATTTTGATTTAATTTAATAAAGGAGTAGCTACCCGGTATTTAATTTGTCGGGGTGTCACACGGGCAAAGATTTTGATCCTTGGGTTGTTTGATTCAAGCATTGTAATTTTATTTTGGGTGGGACTTTTTATTAGTCTAGTAGAGCTTGACGTCCCTTTAGAATTTTTGTTATTTTTTATCCCGGAATAGCCAAAGGGGGAGATTTGTAAGGACACAAATTTCCAATTAAGTCCTTTATAGTTTTGGCTCAATTCCAGACAAAAATATTTGAGTCATAGAATAGAGTTATTGATCATCCTTCAAGCCTATGACGTGTTTATTGAAGACGTATCTGTCAAGATATTAAAGCTTCATCAAATGCCGATTTTAATGTGCCTCGTTTCTATGTCAACAACATTGGTTCCATTGCTCCTAAGGTATGAATGCATTTTGAATATATATACAGGAGCTTGGAACATTTTTCATTGGGTGAATTATATTGTAAAATTATTTTAAACTGTTGTTTATTTTCAGAAAGATTTAATTAAAACTTTAAAATAAAGTATATAAAGTTTTCTGGGTTAAAACTCAATTTTTTAACTTTCTGGGAGTTCATTCGAATTGTCATTCGAACGAGTTTTTCGTTCGAACAATAATGTCGTTCGAATGAGGTTTGCCAATGAGTTCCCATATTGGCCACTGGAATGTCGTTCGAAGTGTCGTTCGAACGAGAATGATGTTCGAACGAGATTTCCAACGAGATTTCCAACGAGATTTCTAACGAGTTCACACTGAAACTTCGTTAGAAGGCTCGTTCGAACGAGACTTCATTCAAACGAAAATCTCGTTCAAATGAGATTTGGTGGGAACAGTTAATTGGCAATTTTTCCCACTTTCTTACTTATTTTCCCACTAACTTTTTACCTGAATATCTAAGTGCGGGAACCAAGTTTTTTAACTTAACTTTTTCATACTATTCCAACTCCCAGAGAGAGTTTTGAGAGTTCAACTTTCCAAGAAAAAGTTAATTGTTTAAAGTGTTAACTTTTCAAGAAAATCTTCCAAAAACACTTTTGTTTTCACCCATTGTTTATTATACTAAGCTTCCATATATATATATATATACTTTTCTTGGAGTGTTTGGCACTGGTTTATCTCTACATCCATTTGAAGAGAAGTTTGGATTTTCTTCTACATCCCACAAATAAGAAGAAGAGTTTGTTTTGCTGCGGCATTCTCATATGGTGAACGGCACCATATGTGGTTGACGGTTGCTTCCTAGTTCCTCGTTGGTGAATTCCAAGGTTCCGGTGGAGTCCGGGATTGTCAACTAAGCAGAGGTCGGTACAAGAAGGAGCATCGGGGCTTGAAAGGAGTTGAGTCGAGTGTTGGAAGTCTTTCGTGTCTTGTACTTATAAAATACCATACTTAGTGGACTTATGGTAGGGACGTCCGAGGTTGTTTCCCGTTTGTGGGTTTTTCCTCGTACATCGCGGCGTAGTGATTCATTGTTTATTTTATCTTTCATGAAACTCACCTAGAACGCATGCTTAGGTAAAAAGATAAAATTTGGTTTAATCACTACTTAATTATTTAATTTAGTGCTAATTAATTTTTGGGTATTGTGTAGTTAATTGAAGTCGTTAATTTAATTTGTTAAAATTTGGTTTGGACTAATTTACTAAAATGAATTAATTATTTTATTAGGAAAATTTCTAGGACTTGGGTTAATTAATTGTGTTTAAGTGATATCAAATTGTGTGTGTGTGTTCCATCATATTTCACTTTGTTTTAATTTTAGTTTGGAGAGAAATTAAAGTTTGTAAATTTGTTTTAATTTGAAACATCTTCACTTTCGCATCTAATAAGGAAATTATTACTTTTTGAAGTATAAGAAATTTAAAATTACAAGCTTCACATATTCAAAGTGGTATCAGAGCATTGACTTAGAAAAGCTCTCCTTTTCAGTTTGTAGAATCGTCAACAATCCGAACTTGTATGCATATGGATGAATTTTATTTCATCAAACTCACACTTATTTTGTCACACATGGCTTTGATGAAGTTTGATGATTCCTTGCTATCAATTAGAACTCTTTGATCGATTCGATGTATTGAAATGTTGACTCATTTGTTGTAGTTCACTCCCAATCCATCCACTTTCATAATTGAGCAGATTAGTACCATGTTAACATGTAATTCCCGTTGGTCGCTTTTTACACAGTTTTCTATTTTGCAGTCTATTTCTGTGTTCCAGGTACTGTTTTGAGTTAATTTTTTCACTGGGCAAATTCATACTAGTTTGGGGGTATTTCTGGAATTTTCATTTTATCGTTCGAACGACATCACAAGTCGCGCGACCATGTCGTTCAAGCGACTTCCCATATCATTCGAGCGACATCAAGCGAGATCAGGGTTTCTTTTAACATCAGTCGTTATCTCTTCTCGTTCCCTCAAATCGCATTTCCTGTTCAAAAAATGGCGACAACAACAAACCTCCATTAACAGTGTTTGAAGCTTCATTTTTTTTGTGTGCTCTACTGCTCCTGTGCATCAAATCGCCCTTAATCTGTCTTTAAACCTTGTGTTTCGTGTTCTACTCTCTGTCATCATTCTAGAGATACATTTTTTCTTTCTTTATTTTGAGTGCGAAGATCAGCCATTGCTGCTCCTGCTCCTGTGCATCTCCGACGTTTGTGCATCATATCAGTTTTTCGAAAAGTGTCCCCCCTGAAATTTATTTTAAGGCGATTTCTCCTTCACAGTGGTTCAATCATTGTTATCTTCTCCAACGACTAATCTAGTACAAAAAAATCATCTTTAGCTCTCCAGTGTGTGTTCCTCGCATTTGTTCTCTCAAGTTCAACCCAATTCTCCAGCCTTAGTTCTCCGGCGAGCAGTTCCCATTTTCTGGTGATTTTGAGGTAATTCTGTTCATGATTTTTTTAATCATCTGTTTGAGAAAAAAAATTGGTTGCTGTATTTAGAATTATTTTTCTAATTTTGTCTGTTGTTGTGGTTGGTGATTCACGGTGGCTCGGTTGGACTATTGTACGGAGGTAGGTTCTTAGGTGTGTGTGTTCCTCGGTGACTATTCACTCTCACACATCACACATTACACTTTTTCGTCATGCCTCCTAGATGACGTGGTGCTCCGACAGGCCGTCTTGATACTGCACTACTATCTGTTCGAGCTCAGAGAGCTCAGGATAGTAGGCCCCCGTATTCCCCAATGAGATGGGCCACTCATGCTGAGTATGATCATTACTGTTTATTGGGTTTCCACATTCGATTGGTTATTCAGGATAGGGTGTTTCGGTATTCTGAGTTTCAGGGGTTAGGCATTCAACACTGGTTGTCTGATAGGGGATGGGATTATATGTTTGAGGCTCGTGGGGTTATTTATCCTGACATTGTTCGAGAGTTTTTCTTTCGCGCTCTTCCCCACGTTGAGGGGATCTTTTCTACTGTTCGTGGCGTTCCTGTTCTCGTCATAGCAGATCTCATAGCAGCCTTTTTGCACCTTCCTCGTGTCCCTGACGCTATGTTTCCTCGTTATACCGACGATGGACCTACATATGATGATATTCTGTGTCATTGCTTCAGGGAGATTCCCCAGGTAGGTACTACTATGTACCATTGCCAGCTTTTTCCTGCCTTCCGTGTACTTAATAGGTTTGTGTCAGCATCCATTTATCCTAGGATAAATCATACTCAGATTGGATCTGCCATTGTCTATTTCATGTATCACGTCTCTCAGAGGGGGGATATCGATCTACCGACTGTCATGCTTCGTATTATATCATCAGTTACCATCAGTGGTACCATTCCAGTCCGTCCAGCTCTTCCGTATGGGATTCTCATCTCCATCATTTGCACTACTGTCGGGGTTCCTGTTTTAGAGGGTGATCAGCATCTCCTTTCGCCTGCCGTTATTGATCATAATACTTTCACTCATTCTGAGAGTCATTTTCCACAGACAACGACAACTAGTGCTCCACCCCTTGAGATAGCCTTCCCCGATGCTGATCCCTACCAGCCCGGTGATCACATCGTCCCTAGCACCTCCGAGTTTTCTCAGCCACCACCCTCCTCTCCTTCTCCCACTCGTCCTATTAAGGAGGAGGTTTCTACTTTCCAGGCACAGGTAGCTGCTCAGTCCAGGATGTATGACTCTATCATTGCTAGATTTGATGCTAAGGCCGAAGCACGTGTTCGTGCTAAATCCAGGATGACAACATTTTTTGATGAGATGCGACAGAGAGAGAAGTTACGAGGCACAGGATCTTCCGGACTAGGTCATATTTCATCTACATATTCTAATGATACTGATGATGCTACTGCTGATGATACTCCTGCCGATGCTTAACTGTATTTGTTTTATTGTATCTGAGACATTATGATTCCTGATGAATTTATATTTATTCTCAGATATGACGTACTCTTCTGGACCCTTGTATCACTCTTGGCTTATTTTATGACATGGATGTACAGTTTTGTTTGCAGTTTAGTGATTCTCTTATTATGCTTCAGATATTGCTTTTTTCTTATTCATTGACATACTGATATTGTTTCTAGCCATGTTGTTCATTCTCATATATTCATTCTAGACTTGGTGTGTTTGTCCCACCTTTTGTCTATTCCAGGCAAAAAGGGGGAGAGATATGTGATGTAGGGGGAGTATTTATTATGATATCATATTTGTTTATTCCTCCATACTTCACTTGGGTATCTGTTTGTGTCTCATGTGTGTAGGTATTGTTTTCAGAGATTCAGATATTTATACATCACATTCAGAGACAAATTCAGATGATTGCCATTCAGAGACAGAATCAGAGGCTTGCCGTTTATTCAGTTTCACTATGTCCTATACTTTTATATTTCTGAGTTTTGAGATAGGACATGTATTTGTTTTTGGCATATAGCATCCCTGTTTAGTTTTGTCCCGGAATAGCCAAAAGGGGAGATTTGTAAGAACATAATTCTTATCATGTACTTTTGTTTTAATTGGCATAATTTTGAAAAAAATAAATTAAGTCTAGGCTACTTTTAATTATGGAGTTTAATGAGTTTAATTGAGCCTACGGCAAAGTTCAAGTCCAAGAATGTGCAATCTAGAGCGTTGAAGAAGATTTCAAGTCAAGAGGTGTTTCATTTGTTTAAGATCACTCAGGTATGAATACTTATAAGCATTTGAATAATTTTGTATATTGATTAAATCCTGGGTGATTTAAATAATTGCGAATTAAATCTTTTTATGTTTTAAAAATATTTCTAAGTTGCAAAAAGTTTAAAGAAAATTCGAGGATTTATTTGAAAGGAAAAATATTATTTTTTATCACAGTTGCTAGAAGGAGACTGGGAATCGTTCAAATGACATCCCTATGTCGCGCGAACGAGATCCCCATCTTGCTCGAATGACCTGTCGCCTCGATTTTTGTGTTTTCATATTCTTGGACTTTGTGCTGCTCAGTTATAAATAAAAAACGTATCTGCAAAAGTTTAAGAAGGTAGAACAGTTTCGAAAACTTATTCTCATACAGTTTTTCATTCATCCGGTGTTTATTCAAGATCATATTACTCAATTCCAAAGTTAGTGATCTTGAACGCGTTTACTGGAAGATAATTCATTCACTACACCATTCTGCACTTTGTGAGGAGAATTCTACAATCGGAGGGCTGCGCGCTATTATAGAGGGAGTTCTTACGAAGTAACTTATGGAGAAGCCATCTTCTTCTCTACTTCTGACCACCTGGAGTTCCTACGGGAGATTTCAACCGAGACATCGAAACCGACACCTGCGGGTAATTCGTATGTCACACTTATTTTCATTGTAATCCGTGTAACCGTATCTTAAAAAATTATAGTGAAAATAAAAAGGTTTTGCCCTTCGGGGATTTTTCTTGAAATTGTTTCTTTTACCGCATGCTTTATTCATGGAATGGATTTAATCTCTTAGATGCATGTTTAGGGTTTAAGAAGTTAAAATTGGTTTTAACTAAAAATTGGAACAAAGTTGTTTTTACCTAAAGTACACACTAAAGGGCCGTTTCAATACGCGATATATTAGCGCAACCTGCTCTGATACCAATTTGGCGATGTGAGAAGTCAAATTGTATAAAAAAATATCCTTGAAAAAATCAGGATCATGCGATAAATTAGCGTAACCTGCTCTGATACCAATTTGTAAAACGTGTGACAGTGTGATAATTGATTAAATTCGCAAATTTCTTGTTTGGCACACTTATTTAATTAGAGTCTATATTAAACCAAATTAACTCAGCCCCTAAACATGCAACTACGTGAGTGCGTGTGTCAACCCATAAATAAATAAAGCATGAGACACAAATTTTAGGAAAAATCCCCGCAGGGAAAAACTTTTTATTTTCAGTATAATTTGTAAAGAACGGTTTACACGGATTATACAGAAAACATGAGTGACATACGAAATACCCTCAGGTGTCGGTTCTGATGTCGTTGGCTAGAATCTCCCGCAAGAACTCCAGATGGGCAGTAATGAAGAAGCGACGACTTCTCCACAAGTGTGAACTTTATAAGGACTCCCTCCACAATAGCACGCAGCTCTCTGGTTGTTGATTTCTCCCCTCAAAGAATGAACAAAAGCAAAATATGTTCTTGGGTTCCACAAAACAAGTCACACAAAAGTAATTGGAATTTTTGTGAATTGTAAACGAAAAAAACATTTGAACCCTTAAATGGTTGGAGAAAAACTTTTTGCCAAAGGTATCGAATTAAATTCTGACAGACAAACAAAATAAAACTTTCAAAGGTCAAAACTCTTTAAAGTTGAAAACTGTTCTCCACGTTAAAAACAAAGGCTGGTTGTCCTGTTTATAAGAAATTTTGAGTCGGTCAAAGGATAAGCATGAGGTCAGTGTGTCAGCCAAAAAGTAACGTCGCTCGAACGAAATCCCATCTCGCTCGAACGAAATACGTGTGTCGTTCAAACGACATTGCGCAACATCTCAATGTCGTTTGAACGAGATGGTGATCTCGATTGAACGACCTTAGCATCGAAACTAAGGCACGCTTGCTGCCTTAGAAATTTTCTCAAACCTTTTCAAAACACATTTTTCTAAAACAGTTAACAACCTTTTTATATAAAAACATTTACAAAAACATTTTCTATATCAAAGTTTTTAAAACTCTTTTTAAAAAAATATCCCAACACTCTTAATATGAAATGCAAATGAAACTTTAAAAATTATCTTACCAAATGTCATATTGTTGGGCTTGAATGTTGAAGACAACTTGTACTTCGGATCCGTCTTTTGTGGATACAATCTTCTCAATTATTTGATTACTTGGAGCGGTATACGACATAATTAATTATGATGGACATTTATAAAATTATGTCCTTACAAATATCCCCCTATGTCTATGCCGTTACATTCATAAAAACATTGGAATTATTAAATACCAAAATGCCTATACAAATCTACCCCCCATGAATACCAAAACTGAAAAGGTAAAATATGCAAGTTCTCAAATTTTTTCTTCAACATCAAAACACTCGAATCTTTTCTCATCAGGGTGTGCAACATAATAATCTTCAATTTTTGTACCTACACACATGAGATAAAGCAAAAACCTTTGTGATGCATCGAGTTTGAAATGATATAAGAATAAAGCATTAATAAATCAAATCTCCCCCATAATGCAAAAACTCCCCCCAAACATGATAATTCTTTCTCCCCCTTTTTATGATGCCCCAAAATAGACAGATAAGAAGAACCAAACAAGGAGTGTCACGATAAATTTCATAACAAACAAGGATCAAACTACGCGCATGCAAAGGTATGTCTTTAAAACTTTCACAAACTATTTTTGATTTTTCAAAATTTTCAAACAAAAATAAGATACCAAAAATCACACCATGGATTTAAACTAAAACAACCAAGTCATGGAAATGGAATGTATGGCTGTGAACACATTCGATACATAAATAAACTCAATCAATTATATGTGCACGATGCATACGTGTACCTCTAACGAATGAACATCAAAATTATCCTTAAGAGTAAAAGTTGTTGAATTTAGACGACATCGTCTTATGCAAATCAATAAATCAAAGTCAAAGTTATTTTCACACCAATAACGTCCAAAACTATTTAGCGCTTTTTCAAGACTTTCAAGGACTTGCAAACCCATTTTAATTCTCCATCCAAACTCCCTCATATATATTTTCTTTTTAGAGGTGTATAAACTAAATTCTCAAACTTTGGAGAATTGGTGAAAAATCTAAATGGTCCATTTTTGGCATGAATTTCTTTTTATTGCCTTTAAATTTTTCGGGCTCTTTTAAACCTCTTTGGACCCCGGATAATAAAATTGCTCAATTTTTTAGGTCCAATTAAACGGCGACTTAATCGCAAAGGATAAATGATAACTTTTCGTAGCCCTTCACCGCTTTCAAACAAAACACACAACCTCACAAATGACTCTTACATGCACAACTTTCTTATCAAGATTTATCGCGCTTGGTTCACTTTAAGGACAGGATTGAAGTGAAATTACCGAACCAACATGTGATAAGACAATCACAATAATAAAAAAATCCGTGCATGTGTGCAATAAAGGAAATCATGAGTCAAACATGTAGGAAATAACACTTAATTACATCTTAATGACTCCAAACATTATAAAGCACATGGATGATTTGAGATATTATCTCAAAACACTATCAAATAGTCACATGAAAAATAGAATGATGTTGTGACTCGGTCATCCTAAGTGTCCATCCATAAATAGTGTAAACAAAATACAAAAATCTTTTTTGATTTTCTCAAAAATTTTCTTAAAATAAAATCTTTTTGTATTTTTCAAAATTTTTCAAAATAAAAAATTTATACAAAAAGTACATGTCATTACACTAGCAAATATATATCAAGAAACCACAATTAATGTATGACAAAAAAATGCAAACACAATCATCTATATGATATGACAAGAGAAGAATCATGTGCAAGCAAATAAGAATCTACTAGTCTAAAATTTAGTGTCTCTAAAAGTGATTTCCTAACCCATATAGATGTGAAACGTCGTGTGTGGGAATTAGGAACCAAGGGAACACTAGACATAAATTTCCTAGAACATTTTCCAAGGTCAAAACAAAAACGCCTAAGGTGACCTTTCCTACCATAATATGAACATGTGTAAACGGGTGGAACGACACCTATGGGTTGACCTTTTCTAACATTCTTGAAATTGGTTGATCCTCTAAAACAAATAATGGTTTTGTCTTTAGCACTAGAAGCATGAGAACAAGATGAGCCATTACCATCACTATCAAACCTACTTGAATCGTTTAAATCATTTTTCAACTTCAAAATATTTGATTCAAGCAACAAATTTGACTCTTTCAAAGACAAGGATTTTTTTTTCAAATTTTCAATTAAGCTTAACAGTTTATCACGCTCCACCTCATTAAAACAAACTTATCCCTAAGAGTCTTTTCACGTGCCGTAAAATCATAGATTAATTTTTTATCCTCGACGACACAAACGGGAACCCTAGAATTTTTTAAGTCCTCCAATTATTTTTCTAAAAATAGGACTCTATCATCACTCTCCTTTTTGGATAATTTTAAATCATTAGAGTCTCGGTCCAAAGAAACAAAATTTTCACGATAAAAATCTCTTTGATTTTGAACCGTTTGCAAAAGATCCATCGCGGATTTAAAATGAGAATTTTATTTTTCCAAAACTTTAATTCTTTTGCAAAGTTTCAAATTCAAAAGTTTTAATTTTTCAGCACTGTCTTGAACTTTTTCAAAAATAGGCTCCTCATGAAATGGGCGTTCCATTGGAAAAATTGCGATTTTTCACAAAACTGAATTTTCAAAATAAATCAATATCACAAATTTTTGTGAAAAATAGGAATATGCGATAAATTAGTGCAACCCACTCTGATATCAATTTGACGACGTGAGAAGTCAAATTCTATAAAAAATAAATTCTTGATAAAATCAGGATTATGCGATAAATTAGCGTAACCTGCTCTGATACCAATTTGTAAAACGTGTGACGGTGTGATAATTGATTAAATTCGCAAATTTCTTGTTTGACACACTTATTTAATTAGAGTCTATATTAAACCAAATTAACTCAGCCCCTAAACATGCAACTACGTGAGTGCGTGTGTCAACCCATAAATAAATAAAGCATGAGACACAAATTTTAAGAAAAATCCCCGCAAGGCAAACCTTTTTATTTTCAATATAATTTGTAAAGAACGGTTTACACGGATTATACTGAAAACATGAGTGACATACGAAAAACCCTCAGGTGTCGGTTCCGATGTCATCGGATGGAATCTCCCCCAAGAACTCCAGATGGGCAGAAATGAAGAAGAGACGACTTCTCTACAAGTGTGAACTTTATAAGGACTCCGTCCACAATAGCACGCAACTCTCCGGCTGTCGAGTTCTCCCCACAAAGAATGAACAAAAGCAAAATATGTTCTTGGGTTCCACAAAACAACCCACACAAAATTAATTGGGATTTTTGTGAATTGTAAACAAAACAAATATTTGAACCCTTAAATGGTTGGAGAAAAACTTTCTACCAAAGGTATCGAATTAAATTCTGGGCAGATAAACAAAATAAAAGTTTCAAAGGTTAAAACTCTTTAAAGTTTAAAACTGTTCTCCACATTAAAAACAAAGGCTGGTTGTCCTTTTTATAAGAAATTTTGAGTTGGTCAAAGGATAAGCATGAGGTCAGCGTGTCAGCCGAAAAGTAACATTGCTCGAACGAAATCCCATCTCGCTCGAACGAGATACGCGTGTCGTTCAAACGACATCGCGCGACATCTCAATGTCGCTCGAACGAGATGGTGATCTCGCTTGAACGACCTTAGCGTCGAAACTGAGGTACGCGCACTGCCTTAGAAATTTTCTCAAACCTTTTCAAAACACATTTTTCTAAAACAGTTAACAACCTTTTTATAAAAAAACATTTTCTATATCAAAGATTTTCAAAATCTTTTTAAAAAAATATCCCAACACTCTTAATATGAAATGTAAATGAAACTCTAAATATTTCTTACCAAATGTCATATTATTGGGCTTGAACGTTGAATACAACTTGTAATTCGGATTCGTATTTTGTAGATACAATCTTCTCAATTCTTCGACGATTTGTAGCGGTATACGACATAATTAATTGTGACGGACATTTATAAAATTATGTCCTTACAAATTATTTTAATAAAAAGGTTGACAAATGTAGGGTGAATTTTTTTTTTCTTGGATGCATTTGAGGTGAGAAAATGTGGCTTCCAAGAGATGAAAAATAATAGGCGTGTATGACAGACCATGGGTAAATTTTTCATGACAAATTATACCTATCAAATAAACACACAAATGGCGAATCCCTCGTTGGCCAAAATCGTTCGTGTGTTAAAATGACTCACTTAGAGCATCAGTAGTGGTGGAGCTAGAATCCAACTAATTTGTAAGTTTACAAAATATACTGTCAGCAATGGTGGAGAGAAAAGAACAAAATCCGTTCATGAAATGGTAGACGTTTTCTAAATTTAGAGAACGAATGCAAATTTTGTAAGGGTATAATGCGTTCTCTAAATGGTATACTGATTTTGTGAATGTTTACATGATATATCTATTTTATGTATATATGTTAATAAATTTTAGAATAATTACACTTTCTTTCCTAAATATTATCCCCAATTTCAATCACTTCATTTTGGATTTAATCCCCTCAACTTTTAAAATGGTTTAAGTTACCCATAACCCCGACAACATTAATTTTTAGAAGAAAAGTTGATCACGTGCATGACAAATGAGGAAAAGTCGTGATATTTTTATCGAATTAATAAAAAGTACAATTAATGTTTATAAAATATTTTTATATTATGAAGTAAGTAGAAAACAAAAAAAAAAATTTAAAATAAAACAAAAACATTTTAAATTTCTAAAAATTGCATAAAATATTCATAAAAATCTGGTGCTCCATTAAAGTTATAGGAAAAGTATTTTAAAACTCTGAAAATTACAGAAAACATTTAAAAATCTAAAAATTGCATTAAGTACAAAAATTTCAAAAAGAATTTAAAATATGATAATTGCAAAAAATATTTGAAATTACAAAAAAGATTTTCATGTCTGAAAAATGCATATATTTTTTTGAATTAATTACGAAAAGTCCCTTAAATATATTTTAATACACATTTAGTCCAAGCATTTTTATTTTGTTCCAAAAAGTTCTTCAAACATCCATTAACCAATATTATCTTATTTTTACAGGTCCGCACCAGTGGCATTCCCGTCACACCTCTCCCCCCCACCCCACTGGTGACTCTCACTGGAACTCTTTTTTTAGTGCTTTTATGTGATGAAGGACTTTTTGGAACAAAATAAAAAGTCTTGGAGTAAACGTGTATTAAAAAATGTTCGAGGACTATTTGGTATGCTCCATTTTTTCTACAAATCTCAAACCTAGTAACAAATTTTCAAGATTTTATAAAGAAAATAAAGAACAAAATAAAGAAAATGTTTGAAAAATTCATAATGAACTAATTTTAAAAAATCAACATCGTCAACAACAAAATTCAAAGCTACAATAAATAAAACAAAAAAAATTAACATAGACAACAAATCCCCCGTCATTTTCCTCACATCCTCCCCAACCCCCACTCAACCCACCCACTACCCGTCTTGCCCCCCCCCCCCCCCCCCAAAAAAAAGAAAACCCACCAGCGCCACTAAAACCTCACCAACGATTGAAACCTTTAATGTTAAATGATTTCATCCATATTGTTGGAACTGCTGGATGCAAAAGGTTTAAAAAAGTGAGTTGCTGTGACACCCCGCCTAATAAGATACCGGACGATCACTCCAATATTAAATTAAAACAGGAGTCTCATATGGATCATTCCTAGCATCACTGTCAAAAATCCATTTAATTACTAATAACCTATTAGGCCGGTGCCAAAATTTTACTTAACTAATCTTTTTAAAAACAACGAATAAAAATATCCACACAAATTTTGCGTAAATGAAACTGAATTTGAATAAAATAACCGAACACTCGGTCAAAAATATACAACCATATCGAATGATGCTAATAAATAAATGCAATTGGACCATTGGCCCGAATGTGTATACAGTACCTCCTATCTAGATTACAAGGATAGAAGCGTCTACCGAGAATCTTGCACGTATCCACAGCTGCTGCGGCTGACGTCTGACATGAAGGAAGTGCCATCCAGGTGTCCCTGTGTCTGGACACCTATATATATATATATATATAGGAAGAGAGAAAAAGTAGATAAACGGGTCAGAGCCCGAGTTTTGAAAATATTTAACAAGTGAATAAATGCCTTATTATTTAGAAAAAGGTTTTATCTCATATTTAAGTTTGGTATCGCACTCCCATGAGATACCCCTCACCTCTCCACTAACAGTGCACTCCTAGCGCATCCCTCTAAACATCCTAGTCAAGTTACCCTGCTAAACTAGTCTATCGGCCAACTACTATCAACCCTAGATAGTCCAAGTAATGTACTAAGGGCTAAACTTCACCCCATTCTCAACGCTATGCCATGTTCGTGCGTGGAGTGTCTCGCAAAGCAAAATCCAAGCAAGGAACCCACCCGATACACTACTATGCGGCAAGGTCGATCGTCGAGATTCGCCAATCCCTCAGTACAGAATATATATATATATATATATATATATATATATATATATATATAGACACACACACACACACACACACACACACACACACATATAATAAATCTTAATATAAGAGCACTAAGGATTAAACTTCTCCCCAGTCTCAACACAATGCCATATTCGTGCGTTGGGTGTCTCGCAAAGCGAAATCCAAACAAGGAACCCCCCGATACACTCCTATGAGGCAAGGTCGATCGTCGGGATCCATTAGACCCTTGGTACTCGATTCATCCATATATATATTCATACTACAATATACGTTCGGATCTATCTCCCGAAATGAGAATTCATATACCAAATTCATTATTATCTCAAAACTTTCCATTCCCCTTCTCATATTCAGGAAATGTATTTAAAAGCCAATTCATTATCATGAATTGCTTTAACAAATCATATAACATTTGAAAGCCAGTTTTATTATCATAAAAATGCTTTTCCGTTTCAAAATATCCCATTTCCCTTTTTATATTCAGGAAATGTATTAAAAGCCATTTTCATTATCATAAAAATTCTTTTACCATATCATATGCTTCCACTTCCCTTCTTCCATCCGGGAAGTGTTACCGAAGCCAAAACCTTTATCCCATTTCCCTTCTTTCATCTAGGAAATGTAAATTAAAGCCAATTTATTATCATAAATTTCTTTAATACCAATAATGTCCAACATTATTGAAACCAGTTATATATATATATATATATATATATATATATATATATATATATATATATATATATATATATATATATATATATATATATATATAATATAACGCATTCTAATTCCGCCCGTACGGCGCGCGCGCCCCTAAATGACCATCATCTTCCAGTGCCTATCAATTATGACACCTGGGAAACTATACGCAACACGTCAGGAAGCAGCCATATGCATGCGGGCTAGTCATAACCACACCCCAAGTTACCTAACCATCGCAGAAAACATAACATAACAGAACATAAATGCTCATATGGCCTAGAGGACTATATCCACCCAGCATTCAATAGTCAGGGGGCTTCACCTCAATGCACGAACTTCCCTTATGATGTCAGTTAGAGAGGGTGTTGACTATAAATCATTAATTATGAAATCATTTCTTTTTCCATTTTGAAAACATTCATATTTTATTTTCAAAATAATTTATCTCAATTCATATATATATATACTTTAATCACATAGTATACATACATATCGTATATTCCTCTTTGAATATATATAAATGGCCATATTGCCAATTACATCTAGCGATGACCAATAACCCCAAAGATTCTTTCAAGAATCATAATCATGCATTCATATATGCATGATACTAAACCCAAAGTATTTTCTTACTTTGATAGCTAATAAATACCTTAATTTCATTTAAGGACTTACTGGATATCTCTAATTATACAGTTTCGCTCTAAATGAATATATATCTATATTCCCAAATTATCCTAATTATCTTATAGTATATTCTCACTCCACAATCAATTATAATTATGCTTCCTATACGTATAATTATGTAGGCCTAAATGCCCATAAACAATATCCTAGGAATTTATCCTCCGGATCATGCCCTACACCAATCCAAGACCTTCTCATCCAACTAGAGGTTTATATACCCTCCAAACTATGATTTAGGAGTCCCAATATCATGACTAGGAACCCCCAAAAAATCCCAAACGGTAATTTAACTCCCCATACTCTTAAAAGGAGAAAACTGAAAATTCTGACCTAGGGGAATCGATTCGGCCCTTTGGCGAATCGATTCGAGTAGGCGAATCGATTCGGTCCCCAATACGAATCGATTCGAATTTTTTTTTGCAAACATGTCTTAAATGGCGAATCGATTCGGCCTGTACCCAAATTGATTCAGCCCACTGTAGAAACCTAATTCCCCTTAGGCGAATCGATTCGGCCGGTTCGATGGTTACTGTTTGGGCGATTTTTCAATTCCCAAAATACCCAATAACAACCCAAACTCCATTTTTATGGTTTCTAGTCTCACCCAACAACCCAAATAACATCTAACACTAATTCACAACTAATTTCTTCCATAAATTTTGGGTATTAAACTACTTTCTAAGGTTTTGGATCTTAAAACCCAAAAACCCTAGTTTTGACATTTCTCCTGATTCAATTTGATTTATTACTCCATTATCATGGTTTTAATACTAAAAAGCATCAAGAGTTTACATTACATCAATATGTAAACTCATATCTAAGTTTTCTCCTTTTTCATTTTGGGGTTCTACCAACTATGATATGAAATAAATGCATAATTGAAATAAAGCAAGTAAACACTTGCCTCGTGGATAAAATTCGACGATCCCGAGTCGCGTCCGACGGAGTTTGGCCGGAGACCTCTTCTTCTCCTCCTCTTTCTTCTTCCTCTCTCTCTTCTCTTTCCTTCTCTATCTTTTCTTCCCTCTCCCCCTCTTTATATAGTGAGAAAAGGGTTATACCCCTTTAAAACCTAAAAACGACTCGTTTACTCAATTACGAGCCCGTTTAACTTTAAAATTACCCGGAACTCAATTTCGACAATCGGACACTCTTTTTCGACTATCTCGGCCATTCCGAGACTCACGGCACAGTCGAAATTTCCATCCGAGGTATTTGATCGCAAATCACTATTTTAACACAAAACAATTAAATGAGATTTTCCAACTAAAATCTCACCTCGTGTCGCTTTACTCAACGACGACATATAATTAAAATATTTCGGCCTATATAGTCCCAAAAGTAATTACAACACCTATCGAAAATCATCTGATCCTCAAAAATCCCAAAAATTACCATTCCGGGAAATTCTCCAAATCCCAATTTATTATTAACTATGGAATTTAATTGTCTTCAAAAGGACGGGTTGTTACATACTCCGCTCCTTACAACAAAATTTCGTCCTCAAAATTCAGATACAACCTATACCGCCAATTCTAGAATCGCTCCAAATCCAAATATCTCAAAGGGGAATGATACCAATCCCAATGGTTCCCAACCATACACTACCACGGTCGTAAAGTGACTCCAATCGTGTCACATTGCACTCATCATTACTAATGCCTCACGGCATAAACTTCAACTTTATATACTACGCCCCTTCTATTTTAGGCAGCATATAAACCAACTTACTAGGGTGCCCATACACCTTTCTAACCTGTGCACATTTGCACATCCATAGTGAACGTCTGACACGTAACACTCTCTCCCAATAAGGGTCTCCTTTCCTCGGTGTAATACTCACATATGGGTCCTCCCAACCCGCGAAATTCAATTTTCTAACCTCGGCGCCACTAACTATACTAAACTTACATCCTAATAATTCTAAAGTCTATGCGATGTCCTACCTACGCGAGACGAGTCTAATCCTAAATATATCCCTAGTGCCCAAGGCCTCTCTCAACTCCCAACATTTGCTTGGTTTCATGCGTGGGACGTCTCGCCAAGGCAAAATCCAAATAAGGATTCCTCCCGTTACACTACTCCCTCACGTAGTCGGTCATCGAGATATAGAGACCTAAGGCACACCAGCGGGACATCCTAAATCCAACTAAACTAACCTACGAACGCATTCCTACTATCCTATCCTTCTGCCCATACGAAAGGAAACCTAACTAATCGAAGTGCCCAATCTCTGCAAGAGCACTACAAACATCATACCCAAATCATATTTCCTCAAAGTTTGCCTTTTCATTAAGGCCTAGCCATAATTCTCAAATCATTTTCTCTAAGTCCAACTCCATCCACCCACTTGTGGCGAGAGGGCCACTTTAGTGCTTTTCCATAGCACAATATTTCCATAAGCATACCATCATCACATGGTTCATAGTCTATAGCAGTTCATCCACACTATAAGACTTTTCCACAAAACCAACATCCTTGCATCTTATAACAGCTCTCCACTCCCGATGCCGTTAAGAGTCATGTGTGGAGCGTCTCGCAAAGCAAAATCCAAACAAGGAACCCCTCCACACATTGACACTTGACTTCGTCGGTCATGGAGTTCCGTTATTTCAAACATGCAACCGCAATCAATAATGAGCTTAATCTTACAGCTCAACCAAAATCCTGTGACCTTAAATCATATCTATAAGGTCGCCATATACTCAAATCACGATAATGAAACCTCTGCTTATCGAAGTTCCATTCACCCATAACAATAAAGGCGAACTCAACATGTATCCAGGTGAGATATCGCAACAACAACCTGTTCCCTCCAGGAACCGCGGACACGATAGTCTTGCCATCATTAGCCTGCTATCGCTCCGAAAATACCATAATGTATTATACTCACCATATTACCATACTCGTATAAACATATAGAACGAGCATCACTAACCATATATATATATATATGATATTTCAACACCCGCCTCTATGGCGAAGGAAGGAAAATAAAACTCCTCTATTGTAGACAACACATAGGAATACATGATATAATGTTATCGATACCACCACAAAGCTCAAATTACACACATGAGTCTAGGGTTGACTAATACCGCGACTTTATCTAGCCATGCCAAATATAACTCCTTTATTGAGGCAAAACTCATAATAAGAACTTAACCTTGCTCCTTACAATCATCTTACTAGTCCTCTTAACTTCTCCGTTAAAAGGAAACTCCACTGCAAGCTTCAACTTTAAAGCTCCATCAAAGCCCCACCTCCTTCCGCCATCCACATCCCGCACACGATTCTCAAACGAGCGCGCAAAAGATTTCTATAATCTTATACTATGCCAGGAGAGCGAAATCTCACCACAGGAATTCAACAATCCTAATCATAAGGCTCTATAATAAATCGAGAGCAATGCTGAAAATGTAGTACGTCCGCACAGATTCCTAAGGACACTAGAACCTGATGCTCTGATACCATCTGTAACACCCCGCCTAATAAGATACCGGACGATCACTCCAATATTAAATTAAAACAGGAGTCTCATATGGATCATTCTTAGCATCACTGTCAAAAATCCATTTAATTACTAATAACCTATTAGGCCGGTGCCAAAATTTTACTTAACTAATCTTTTTAACAACAACGAATAAAAACATCCACACAAATTTTGCGTAAATGAAACTGAATTTGAATAAAATAACCGAACACTCGGTCAAAAATATACAACCATATCGAATGATGCTAATAAATAAATGCAATTGGACCATTGGCCCGAATGTGTATACAATACCTCCTATCTGGTTTACAAGGATAAAAGCGCCTACCGAGAATCCTGCACGTATCCACAGCTGCTGCAACTGACGTCTGACTCGAAGGAAGTGCCATCCAGGCGTCCCTATGTCTGGACACCTATAATATATATATATATCAAGAGAGGAAAAGTAGATAAACGGGTCAGAGCTCGAGTTTTGAAAATATTTAGCAAGTGCATAAATTCCTTATTATTTAGAAAAAGGTTTTATCTCATATTTAAGTTTGGTATCGCACTCCCATGAGATACCCCTCACCTCTCCACTAACAGTGCACTCCTAGCGCATCCCTCTAAACATCCTAGTCAAGTTACCCTGCTAAACTAGTCTATCGGCCAACTACTATCAACCCTAGATAGTCCAAGTAATGTACTAAGGGCTAAACTTCACCCCATTCTCAACGCTATGCCATGTTCGTGCGTGGAGTGTCTCGCAAAGCAAAATCCAAGCAAGGAACCCACCCGATACACTACTATGCGGCAAGGTCGATCGTCGAGATTCGCCAATCCCTCAGTACAGAATATATATATATATATATATATATATATATATATATATAGACACACACACACACACACACACACATATAATAAATCTTAATATAAGAGCACTAAGGATTAAACTTCTCCCCAGTCTCAACACAATGCCATATTCGTGCGTTGGGTGTCTCGCAAAGCGAAATCCAAACAAGGAACCCCCCGATACACTCCTATGAGGCAAGGTCGATCGTCGGGATCCATTAGACCCTTGGTACTCGATTCATCCATATATATATTCATACTACAATATACGTTCGGATCTATCTCCCGAAATGAGAATTCATATACCAAGTATTTATCAATACTATTCATTTTTATCTCAAAACTTTCCATTTCCCTTCTCATATTCAGGAAATGTATTTAAAAGCCAATTCATTATCATGAATTGCTTTAACAAATCATATAACTTTTGAAAGCCAGTTTTATTATCATAAAAATGATTTTCCGTTTCAAAATATCCCATTTCCCTTTTTATATTCAGGAAATGTATTAAAAGCCATTTTCATTATCATAAAAATGCTTTTAAGATATCATATGCTTCCACTTCCCTTCTTCCATCCGGGAAGTGTTACCAAAGCCAAAACCTTTATCCCATTTCCCTTCTTTCATCTAGGAAATGTAAATTAAAGCCAATTTATTATCATAAATTTCTTTAATACCAATAATGTCCAACATTATTGAAACCAGTTATATATATATATATCATATAACGCGTTCTAAGACCGCCCGTACGACACGCGCGCCCCTAAATGACCATCATCTTCCAGTGCCTATCAATTACGACACCTGGGCAACTATACGGTACACGTCGGGAAGCAGCCATATGCCTGCGGGCTAGTCATAACCACACCCCAAGTTACTTAACCATCGCAGAAAACATAACATAACATAACATAATGCTCATATGGCCTAGAGGACTATATCCACCCAGCATTCATTAGTCAGGGGGCTTCACCTCAACGCACGAACTTCCCTTTTGATGTCATTTAGAAAGGGTGTTGACTATAAATCATTAATTATGAAATCATTTCTTTTTCCATTTTGAAAACATTCATATTTTATTTTCAAAATAATTTATCTCAATTCATATATATATATATATATATATATATATATATATGTATACATACATATCGTATATTACTTTAATCACATAGTATACATACATATCTTATATTCCTCTTTGAATATATATAAATGGTCATATTGCCAATTACATCTAGCGATGACCAATAACCCCAAAGATTCTTTCAAGAATCATAATCATGCATTCATATATGCATGATACTAAACCCAAAGTATTTTCGTACTTTGATAGCTAATAAATACCTTAATTTCATTTAAGGACTTACTGGATATCTCTAATTATACAGTTTCGCTCTAAATGAATATATATCTATATTCCCAAATTATCCTAATTATCTTATAGTATATACTCACTCCACAATCAATTATAATTATGCTTCCTATACGTATAATTATGTAGGCCTAAATGCCCATAAACAATATCCTAGGAATTTATCCTCCGGATCATGCCCTACACCAATCCAAGACCTTCTCATCCAACTAGAGGTTTATATACCCTCCAAACTATGATTTAGGAGTCCCAATATCATGACTAGGAACCCCCATAAAAATTCCAAATGGTAATTTAACTCCCCATACTCTTAAAATGAGAAAACTGAAAATTCTAACCTAGGCGAATCAATTCGGCCCTTTGGTGAATCGATTCGGTCCCCAATCCGAATCGATTCGGAAAACATTCTGCAAACAGGTCTTAAATGTCGAATCGATTCGGCCTGTACCCGAATCGATTCGTCCCACTATAGAAACCCAATTCCCCTTAGGCGAATCGATTCGGCCAGTTCGATGGTTACTGTTTGGGCGATTTTTCAATTCCCAAAATACCCAATAACAACCCAAACTCCATTTTTATGGTTTCTAGTCTCACCCAACAACCCAAATAACATCTAACACTAATTCACAACTAATTTCTTCCATAAATTTTGGGTATTAAACTACTTTCTAAGGTTTTGGATCTTAAAACCCCAAAACCCTAGTTTTGACATTTCTCCCGATTCAATTTGAATTATTACTCCATTATCATGGTTTTAATACTAAAAAGCATCAAGAGTTTACATTACATCAATATGTAAACTCATATCTAAATTTTTCCCTGTTTTCATTTTGGGGTTCTACCAACTATGATATAAAATAAATGCATAATTGAAATAAAGCAAGTAAACACTTGCCTCGTGGATAAAATCCGACGATCCCGAGTCGCGTCCGACGGAGTTTGGCCCGAGACCTCTTTTTCTCCTCCTCTTTCTTCTTCCTCTCTCTCTTCTCTCTCTTTTTTTCCTTCTCTCTCTTTTGTTCCCTCTCCCCCTCTTTATATAGTGAGAAAAGGGTTATACCCCTTTAAAACCTAAAAACGACTCGTTTACTCAATTACGAGCCCATTTAACTTTAAAATTACCCGAAACTCAATTTCGACAATCGAACACTCTTTTCCGACTATCTCGGCCATTTCTAGACTCACGACGCAGTCAAAATTTCCATCCGAGGTACTTGACCGCAAATCACTATTTCAACACAAAATAATTAAATGCAATTTTCCAACTAAAATCTCACCTCGTGTCGCTTGACTCAACGATGACATATAATTAAAATATTCCGGCCTATATAGTCCCAAAAGTAATTACAACACCTATTGAAAATCATCTGATCCTCAAAAATCCCAAAAATTACCATTTCGAGAAATTCTCCAAATCCCAATTTATTATTAACTATGGAATTTAATTGTCTTCAAAAGGACGGGTTGTTACAGTTGCCTCTTGTCCCACTTCGGTGGGATGATAATTTTTGGAAGAGTTAATTTACTCTTTGCATGTGTCTAAAAGGTAAGCCATTTGGGCATTAGATGTTTTGTGTGTATTGGTGGGAGACTTATTGGGACAAGCAACACACGCGTGCGCGCCGCCGTCGCCGTCCATCCGGGTCTGCCTGTGCCCACGCTACGGTCTGGGCCTTGTGCTTGGGCATATTAAGAGTTTATTTTTTGGGCAAATAAATTACCCTTTTTTGGCTTAAAAATTATTATTAACGGTAATTAATTTCTAAAAAAATGTGGTTTTTAATAGTTGAACTTTTCTACCCTCTTACCCACATTTTCCCACTTTTCTCTCCACGTTGGATGCCCCCAACATTTTTTTGTTCAATAAAAAGAGGTCTTCAGCCATTATTTTTAAAAGACACAAAAAAAATATGCTACTATTTCCTCTAAAAAAATTTATTCTCTACATTGACATAATAAATCCTCCCTAGATTCATTCTTAGGCTCGAGCAATTAATACGAATGGATGTAGATAGACCAGATTGATTCTCGTGCTTTATAAATTCATATTTTTTGATTATTTGAGGTTGTTTTATCCTGGGGTGGCAAGGCTATTATGACTGTTAGCACACTTTGGGCAGACCGCGAAATAACTTAAAAAGAGAGACATTATACGTGACTCAACCATGTTCTTGACTCTGATTTTTGGGAGTATTATAGTTTCGACGATTACAATTTTTTGGCTCTAATTAATCTCCGAGTTCGGTAAATTCTTTCCTTTTTAATGCCTTCAATTTTTTACAACAATAATTTTATGGTGGTCATAATATATCATGGACGAATTTACCCCGACAAATATGAATAAACCTTTTCAATATGAGGGCCAACACTTTAAACGTTGAAGGATGAAATTATTATTTTATTTAATCTAGAGAAAGTTACATCTTATATTCAATATGAAAAACCCGTAGTGAATAGTCCTCCAATTGTTAAGTAAAGCAAAATTGTCCGTACTTGGGAAGAAAATGATTTTTTGTGCAAGAACTATATTCTCTGAATGCTCTAAGTTATGATCTTTTCGACAATACGAATAGAATTCGGAAGGGTAGTGCCGATAGAGATTTTAGTCGAACCCAACATCAAATGGGAAGACCAAGAGATAAAAATATTTAATACATACCTCGTCCCTTCGTGGATGGATTCGATCATAGACTTTCTCAGAGATGAAAAGATGCCCGAAGCAAAAAGGGAGGCGAGGAAGGTCAGATTCAGAGCGACCAAATTCTCTGTATTTGGATATATGTTGTATAAGAGGGGTTTTCTTCTTCCTCTCTTGAGGCATGTTCATCCTTCATAGGTAGAGTACATTTTAAAAGAAGTGTAAAGGCTTCCAATGCCAGTCATGTACTAGGACATTCAGTGGCCAAGAGAATTATTGTGTAGGGGTATTATTAGTCGACCTCGACCAAAAATGCTCGCGTCAATGCAAGGAAATGGACTCTTATGAAAGACATATAAACATAAGTCTTAAACCTCATTATCCCTTTATACCCATCATTGTCTCATAATTATTTACTCAGTGGGGTATGGGCATCGCCGACCCTCATCCCCTAGAACCAGGATGATTCAAGTATCAAATAATGGCAGTTGATTACTTCACAAGATGGATAAAGGCCGAGCCTCCAACTGAGATCACCAATAAGAAGTGATTTCAATTTATGTGGCAAAACATCATGTACTAGTATGGGATCCCTTAAGCATTCATCATTGATTAAGGGAAGCAATTTGATAATAACGCATTAGAGGCTTACTGTGAAAAGTAAGGGATAAATAATTTTTATTCGGATCCCGCTCATCCCCAAACTAATGGTCAGACGGAGGTTACAAATCAAACTCTCTTCTTGGGAATTAAGGCAAGAATTGAAGAAGTAAAAGGCAAGTGGATGAAAGAACTCGATTGTGTCCTATGGGCATATCGCCTAGAATCCCAACAAGGGATACACCATTTATGTTAGTATATAGATCAAAGGCTCTCATGCCAATTGAAATTGGCCTCACTATTTAATAAGATCTCTCGACATTCGGCCTAACAAAGGGTTGTCCACAACATTTTGTGTACCCTCTAAATAGTCGGCCTATATAGGGTTGACCAATTCATTTGGCAAACCATTTTGGTAGTCGACTTATAAGGAGTTAACCCTTATATTTAACAAACCCTAAAAATTGTCAGCTCGTAGTGGTTCGGCCTAAGTATTTTTAAAGTTTCACTTGAACCTTGGCTCATTGTGGTTCGATCTAAGAATATTTACTTGACCCTCGGATCATAGTGGTTCAGCTTAAGCATTTTTGAAGGCTTACTTGACCTTTGGCTCACAATGGTTCGACTTAAGTATTTTTAAAGGATCACTTGACCCTCGACTCACATTCGTTCGACCCAAGATTTTTTAAGGCTCACTTGATCCTTGGCTCATAGTGGTTCGACCTAAGCATTTCTATAGGCTCATTTGACCCTCGACTTAACATTCAATAAAATCTCATCACCTTCAGTTCCTAGGAAGTTCAGCTCATAACCTCCAATCCCCTATCATAATTTGAGCAGTTAAGAAAGTTAGAGCCTAGGGATAATCGATGATACAAGAAATGATATCCTTTATATTATGGACATTTTGTGCGCTTCAACTTAAAATGATCGGCCTTATACCTTATGTCTCAGAGCCTTAGCCTCATGCTCTGTTTCGCATCCTCATCCTCATAGGGTCGGCCTTACATCAGAAAGATAAAAACACATAGAAATATCCAGAAAGTATATTTCAATCATTACAGGTTTGCCTAAGTGGGTACACGTGATAACATTTCATGTGAAGGGAATGATCACACATTCCATGCGATTTCTGGAAGGACAAGTGTCGGTAATCAAGATGATCTATTTAATCAACATTCTCCATGTGACTTAGGGTGCACATTACACCCCAAACCACATATAAATAGATTGTACTTTCATACTTGTTCCATAAGTCATTCTATTGAAAAAATACACTATAAGTTTGACAAAATACTCTCTCGTGAGAGAAAGTACAACCGTAACTTGTAAAACACTATTCATATAGTGAGAAATGAGTTGCACTAAAGTAGATATGGGCCAATTGGATGAACCATTATAAATTTTATATGTTGATCTCTCTTTTACTTCATTTGCTATATTTATTATTGTTCATTATCATCCAAATCTTATTTATCTTCATTACTCATTGAATTCTTCTTCTTTTACTGAGTTATTGAAATTTCTTATAAAATTATGGTTGAATTAAAGTAAGGTGATGAAATATTTACACAAACTATTTTCTAAGCAAAAGGGTTTTATAAGGAGATATCCACAAAGATAAGAAATTTGAGACACACTCCTCAACCATATTGGATAAGGAAAGATATAAGCCTATTTTATCATACTTATCAAAAGTTTGAGATAAATAACAGTATTAATAATCAAGAAAGGGTTATCTTAAAGGATAATAACACTATGAGTTAATATCAACCAAGAACATAGTATTACATCTCGTCTGTGCAAAACAAAAACAAATGAACACCATTGAGAGAAACGTCCGAGATCAAGTTCAATTAAGAAAAATGAATTATAAGATAAAGAATGTAAAGCTTCGACTCTTATGAAATCTCCAATATACTTTTAGGAGCATTTTCAACTACCACCTTTCCCCCTTGATGTATAGAAATACGATTGAAATATTTTAATTCTCATATCTTTGGTGAATCCATAGTTTGGATATTTTAAATTTTTTGAGACATTTATTTGTTCAAGTTTTCTTTTGCAAGTGGTAGCTTTCACTTAAGAACTAATATGAGATAACATTTTCAATTTTTAAATGTAGCATCATCTAATTAAAGTTGTAGCCTTAACCACTCATTCTCTCTTGATTTTGATATAGCATAATTTTTTAACTTATCGAAATAACGAAAAGAAATACTTCACATATAGATATTAGGAATTTAGACATGATTTTATGAGTCTATAGAAACTTTTAACAGTTTGTTGAAGGCAATACATCTTTGTATTTCCTTACAAAGTGTCATCAACTCAATGTGTGATGTGGTGTATAGTGTAACAAGAAATGAACATGAGTTCCATAATACAATTTCTCAAAGTTTATAAGGCTTCAAACAATAAAGAAACCATGTCATAACACTCATATCACATTTTCAACCAATATTCACCTGACAAGTTTTTTTTTTACATTGGGTTGAAGGTTAGAAATTTATAAAAAAAAATTATCTGTTTTTAGTTGACATCGTGTCTTAACTCCAACATTAGAACAACAAATAGTTTTGGAGACATCATAGTCCTTTCTAACACAAGGAGGTGGGTCATCCAATTCAATAGCCACGTGTTGGAGTTGGTGACTCATCAACATAATCACCAGTTATTTCTATGTTTTCATCCTCAATTATTGGAAATATGGAAAGTGTGTCTTCACAATAATATTCATTAAATTAAAAGGGTTTGTTATCATCAATGACAGTGTTTATCAATTTCATCATATTTAAGCTTCGTAAATGTAAATGCGGTCAGAACGACTATTATGGGAATAGCCGAGAAACCCCCCAACATCAGACGTATAGTTAATCTTAGTTAAATAATCTCTATCCTTCAATAGTTAACACTTGCTTCCAAAGACTTTAAAATATTTGAGTGTGGGATTTTTGCCTTTCCAAACCTCATAGTGGATATTAGTCGTACAATACCTCCTATAGACTCCTTTCATAGTATGATACGTTGTGTTTACACCAGCCAAAACATCTTAAGCACACCCTTTCCGATCAACATAGACCTTGCCATCTCTTGGATTATTCAATTTTCTTATTCAACAATCCCATTTTTTTGAGGTGTTTTAGGTGTGAAAAATTCATGGCGTATCCTAACATCACTAGACCACTCCGGGATTCCGATTCCTCTAAATTCATTCCCATGACCGATTCAAACTCTAACAATAGTGCACCCTTTTTTATTTTAGAGTTATTTTCACTTGGGAATAAAGAAGCCTCCTACATCAGACTTGCTACGTAAAAATTCTACAAAAGTGAACTTAGAAAAATCATTTACGATCACAAGGACATAACATTTACCACCGATGCTCTCCGTTTGCATTGGGCCCATGAGGTCTATGTGTAAAGGCTCTAAAACCTAAGAGGTATACATCACATTCAACTTCTTGCTTGGATTTTAGATTTCTTTACCCATTTTTCAAGTACCACATATGTAGGAAGAAGTCAATTTAAAATGAGGTAAGTCATGAACGAGTTCATTTGAAGGAAGTTTTATAAGATCCATATAGTTCACATGACCAAACCTCTTATGCCAAAGATTCGCCAAATTTTCTTTCACACTATTATGAAGAACCTCAAGAGACATTTCACAATATAAATATTTTTCATAATTATAGTGCCCTTCAAAGTGCATGTACCTTTAGGGTCGAGAACTTGACATTCATTCGAGGTAAATAACACATTATGATGATCATTACACAATTAGCTAATGATAACTAAATTAGCCTTTAATCCATCCCTCAAAAGGATATTGTCTAACCTAATAAAGCGAATGATTTCAATAGTTCCCTTTCCTAGCATGTTAGACGTACTCTCGTCGCCAAAAGTAACTGTATTGGTTTTTTCTTCAACAAGTTTTAAAGACAATGATTTATCCTCGGTCATATGCCTATAACACCCACTATCAAAATACCACTGTGAAAAGCTCTGTGAAACTAAAGTTATGTAAATAACAATACTTTTGATCTCTTTCTTTTGAGCCCAAAAAGATTTACCCACGGGATTAGTCCCATTAGTCTTACCTAAATCCTTGACATTTTGTTCAACATTCTTTCAATTTGAATTTTTTTTGATGTTAGAAAAAATGATCTTAAACTTTTCAACAAGGGTCTTAAAATTATGCTTTAGTGAGAAAAATCATCATCCTTCAAAACGTGAGGTCCATATATCACTTTGATCTTATGAAGCTTGTAGAAAAATTCCTTTAAGTGTCCCTTCATTTTGCAAAATGTTCACTCATACACAACACGTGGGACATTATTATTAGGATGCTTCAGACTATGTTTTTTCTAAAGTTTAGGAAGAGACTTCCTAGAAATAGGAGTCTATTGAGAAGTTTTGACAAATGTGGTTTTGGAGTAGCTTGAAAATTTTCAAATCCAATACCATCTTTGTTATTTGAAGATTGGTTGTGTGATAAAATCATTTTCCCAATTTTTTTGGACCGATCCTCTAGGATGACTTTCACACTCTTAGAGGGGAAAAGATCATTTTCAAGAACGATGATCTTTATATTTAAATAGCTATTAAAATTCTTATATTTTAATAACTAGGTTTGCAAAACATTGAATCTTTCTTGAAAATTAGTTTTCTCTTTCTCCAAAAATAATAGATTTTCGCTTTGAGTGGTACATTTAGACTCAACATTGCTCAAAATGAAACTTTATTCTTAAAGAAATTAACTCCTTTTCGTCTATTTTTAATTTCAAAGAAACTTTAAATAAACATTTTTTTTATATGTAGCATTTTTTATGCTCAAATTATGAATAAAAAGTTGTAAGTCCCCATCTTCGTCATTATCAGAATTTGTCACTAGAATAATCGAAGGAAGACAAAGTCTCAATATTAGAAACACTCTCATCATTTGGGAGCGAGGATTGAGACATATCTTTTTCACCATCAAAAGAACCAAATCTTCTTGATTGAGAAAACGCATCTTCAAAAATATCCATTGTGACAACCCGGTATCCGAAATATGGGGTGGCCAGCCCGATACTCCAAAAATACAGGAATCATTGATGGAATCATTCTCAGCATCGTGACAACATAAAGAGTATTCGAGATAACCACTCAATAATTCAGACAACGGGTTGTCAAAAATTTTATTTTATAATTTAAAGAAAGCATTTTAAACAACCCATACATGAAAAAGAAAGTGGAAACCCCAAAAATAATATACATTAATAGCAAGTGTACAATAAGAGAACCGACTAAAATATCAGTTAACAGAATTTCATATAACGTATAACAAGTTCAATCAATTACATATTTCATTCATTATACATTTACAAAAGTTGGGCCACATGCCCGAATAAACCCGAACATAACTAGAAAACAACAAAGGAAGCGTCTACAAAATATCCCGTGAAATCCGCAAAAATGTCACGGCTCCTCAAAAGACACTAGAATGGGGAAGTCATTACTGGCGTCCTTGCGGTGGAACACCTGAGCGAATATATATATATATATATATATATATATATATATATATACACACACACACACACACACACACACAACAAAAAAAGAAGAACCGGTCAGGGCCCGGTTTTATGTGATGACCAGATAAATGACAAGTATGACAATAATGAATGATTAAGCATGGATGATAAAGATGACAGTCTACATGATAACAACTTAAAATGAAATTCAGTTAAATAAGAGAATAAGAATAATCATAAACCATTTTCATCTTTCATCATTTCATCTTGTCTTTCCATTCCTTATCGGGAATACAAGTTTTATCATGTGCTCTTTATGGCACTTATCTCAATTGTATGCTCTTTGTGGCATATATTATGCTCTTTATGGCATTGTTTTATGATCTTTATGGAATTTAAACCCATCAAGTCCAACTTGATGATTATAATAGTTATAAGTATATATATATAACGATTCTAAGACCGCCCGTCCGGGTTTCCCTACTGTGCGCGCCCCTAAATAACCATCACCTGGGATCCTATCGAAAACGTCGAGAAGCGGTCATATGCCTGTGGGATAGTCAAGACCACACCCGGAATATCCTACCCATCGCTAAAAAAATAATAAACAAGCGCTCATATGGCCTAGGACTATATCCACCCTGCATTCATTAGCCAAGGGGCTTCACTTCACGCACGAACTTCCCTTAAGATGGTATTTAGAGAGGTGTGTTTAACCTTTTCATTAATCTCCATTTAATGATTTAGTAAATTATGATTTACTTTGTCCATTTTACATTTTATCAAATGCATTATGGTTATCCGAAACTATACGTGCTTAACATCATTATAATAACCTCGAAGGACATTTGAACTCCCAAGTTATTTTCCCAAAGTCTTATTTGAGCTTTATAATAAACCATCATTCATCACATTATCTTCTAAAGTATACAAACACAACCTAAAAGTCTCCTAGACTCTTACTAATTGGAAAATAAAAGTGATGCCTAAACATCACCTTACACACCCTCAAACTAAGTCCCCTATATGCTAATTCTAATCTAGGGTACTAAATTAATCCGCTTAGAACTCTAGGACCCTAAATTTATTTCATATAAGAAGGTTACTAGACCTAAATCCTAAAGAAAAGTGAGTTAAAATTGAATTTCAAAAATAACTCAAAATAGCAAGAAAACGAATCGATTCGCCCAAGGGCCGAATCGATTCCCCCTTGCGAAGCGATTCGCCCTGAAAGAGAATCGATTCGGACAAAAGAACCTCACTTTCTGTAAACTACTGAATCGATTCGGTCCAAGCAGACCTGGAAACTGGACCTGGGAGAATCGATTCGGACCAGGACGAATCGATTCGGCCCTGCGATTTTTGCCAATTTTGGCTATGGAGTCTTGGACTCCAAATCTATCCCCAATCAAATCCAAATCATTTATTGCCAACAACACTTCATAAATACTACTAACAACTACCATAAACCTCATCAATCATCCAAATCATTTTTGAATGGATCAAAACCCACAAATACACAAAAACCCTAAAATAGTTCTACCATGATCAATACACCATTATCACAACAAATCATTTATCTTAAAAAACATGTAGCAAGTAGAAAACTAGCCTTAAGCTAGCAAATGCAGATTCCCTTTTTGTGGAAGCAATAATCCTCCTTCAATATTTCCTCTTTCTCTACTATTTATTTTCCTCTCTCTAGTTCTCTAGGCTTAGGAAATACAATTAGGTGAATAGTGACTTAATCAAGACATAAATCGTGCCTTTAGTCAACAATCCCAACTTAAGTGATCAATACCGCGATAAAATAACACGCAACTGCATATTCAAGGTATAATCAGTCAAAAATGCCCAAAACCTCAAAATACAATATGGTACATATTTTGACTATCTCGCACGTTCCGAAATCAACTACGACCTCCAAATTATCATTTGGACATTTTAGAATTCATTTTAGGTTTCGATTCCATTTTAAATCAAAATGTCATTTCAAATTCTTATGACACAATAAACTCATCGTGAGGATATTTACATGCTCATACAGTAAATATACCATAAGTTAGTAAATATTAACTTTTCTTCACTAAATCAATACTTACTCCATATCTCAACATTTTATATGTAATTACTTATCATATCAAGAAATTATAAAATAGACTCTCATAAGTGAGGGTTGTTACATATTCCCCCCCTATGAGGGAATTTTGTCCCTAAAATTCAAGCGTACCTTATAAGAAGAGATGCGGATATTTCTCCCGCATATCCTCCTCACGTTCCCACGTCGACTCTTTATCATTGTGATGACTCCATTGGAATCTCACCAAGGGCACCACACGAGACCTTAACTTACACTCCCCATACTCAAGAATAGCAACCGGTTGTTCTTCATATGAAATTTCGGGTTGCAAGTCGTTATCTTCGAAAGGGATGTGCCAAAGGGAACCTTCGCATCTCTTGTACTTCTTTAGAGAGGAAACATGGAATACATCATGAATTTATTGCAAGGGTTTCGGTAAGGCAAGTTGATACGACACTGGACCAACTTTTGCAATAACTGGAAAAGGCCCAACAAAACAAGGCGCAAGCTTTCCTTTCTTCCCGAAACGCTTAATGCCCTTCATTGGTGACACTCTCACCAAGACTTGGTCTCCAATTTCCAACTCCATGTGTCTTATTCCCGCATCGGCATAGCTCTTTTGGTGGTCTTGGGCTATTCAAATGTGATTTCAAATGAGTTCAATTTTAGATGAAGTATCTTGGATCATTTTAGGTCCAAGAAATTTTTTATCACCCACTTTCAACCAACAAGCGGGCGACCTACATGGACGACCATAAAGAGCTTCATAGGGCGCCATTCCAATTATAAATTGGCATGAGTTGTTGTAGGCAAACTCAACCAAGGGAAGGTATTGTTCCCAACCACCTTTGAAGTCAAGCATACACATCCTAAGCATATCCTCCAACATTTAGTTTACCCTTTCAGTTTGACCATCTGTTTGAGGATGGTAAGAAGTTCATAACTTCAATTCGGTCCCCATAGCCTCTTGGAAACTTTTCCAAAAGTGGGAAACAAATATTTTATGTCGGTCGAAAATGATATTTAAAGGTACCCTATGAAGTCTAACAACCTCCTCGATGAACAGCTGGGCATAGCGAGCGGTATCATAATCAGTATGCACGGGTAGGAAGTGTGCCGACTTAGTCAAGAGGTCGACAATCACCCAAATATAATCATTACCCTTCTGTGACCTTGGTAAGCCCATAATAAAGTCCATTGATATGCTTTCCCATTTCCATACTGGAATTTCCAACGGTTGCAACAAACCTGTCGGTCATTGATGATCGATCTTGACTAGTTGACAAGTAGTGCATTGGGACACAAGCTCCGAGATATCCCGCTTCATATCGGGCCACCAATATTGGTGACGCATGTCTTGATACATATTGTCCCCACCAGGATGTACCGTAAATTTTGATCCGTGAGATTCCACCATTACCTCCCTTCTCAAATCCCCCTCTTCCGAAACAATAAGTCTTCCATGAAAGCGTAATCCTCCCTCTAAACTTATTGAGTAGGATTCCGCTCCCTCGGACAGTAACCGGTGAATATGATCCTGACAGCCCTTATCCCTTCCTTGGGCTTTTAGCACCCTTGCTACAATGGTAGGAGTAATGGTCATCACTGACATGAACGCTCTCACCACCGCATCCTCTTGACTGAGCTCTTTCCACTTAGCCTTCCATACATCAACTAACTCTCCTTCGGGCCTCCTACTCAAGGCATCCACCACTACGTTCGCCTTTCCCGAATGATAATGGATATCAAATTTATAATCTTTCACGAATTCCAACCATCGACGCTGACGCATATTCAAATCTTTCTGTGAAAATAAATACTGCAGCGATTTATGGTCCGTGAAAAGATTGAATTTCTCCCCTAAAAGATAATGTCTCCAAATCTTCAAGGCAAAGACAATCGCGACAAGATATAAGTCATGCACCGGATAATTCCTTTCATGAGGCTTTAACTTGCGAGAAGAGTAAGTGATAGCCCGCCTCTCTTGTTGAAGCACACCTCCTAATCCTTGAAGAGATGCGTCGGTGAAGACTAGATATTCCAATCCCGATTTTGGCAATGAAAGGACTGCAGCCGAGGTTAACCTATCTTTGATCCCGTCAAAAGCAACTTGGCAAGAGTTATCCCAAACAAATCTCACCCAGAAATTGATAAAAGGGCTTGCGATTTTAGAGAAACCTTTGATAAACCGACGGTAATATCCTGCCAAACCCAGAAAACTATGAATCTCGGTAGGTGTCATGGGCTGACCCCACTCCCTCACCGCAACTACCTTGCTCAGATCCACTGATATACCTTGGGAGGACACAACATAACCCAAAAACTGAACTTCCTTCAACCAAAAGCCACACTTCTCGAACTTTGCGTATAATTGATGATCCCTTAATCTTTACAGGACCAACTGTAAGTGAGTAGCATGGTCAGATTCTTTCTGAGAATAGACTAAGATGTCATCAATGAACACAATAACAAATTGGTCAAGGAAATCCCGAAACACCCTATTCATGAGATCCATAAATACAGCGGGGGCATTGGTTAGTCCAAAGGGCATAATAAATAATTCATAGGATCCGTATCTGGTCAGAAATGCAGTCTTGGATACATCCTGCTCCCATATCCTCAATTGATGATACCCCGTCCTCAAATCGATCTTAGAGAAGTATAACGCTCCCCTAATTTGGTCAAATAGATCATCAATGCGAGGCAAAGGGTATTTATTCCGGATGGTGACTTTATTCAAGTTTCTAGAGTCCACACATAATCGGAGAGAACCATCTCTTTTCTTTACAAACAACACAGGAGCACCCCATGGTGACGTACTATGCCTAATAAATCCCTGCTCCAATAACTGTTGAATTTGATCGCTTAACTTCCTCATCTCCACAGGAGCCATGCGATATGGAGCTTTCACAATTGGTCGAGTTCCCGGCACTAAATCGATCACAAACTCAATCTCCCTGCTCGAAGGTAATCCCGGTATTTCTCAGAAAACATCCTCAAAATCTCTAACAACTGGGATAGAGTTCAGGGGAACAATTACATCCCTAGAAACATCCTCCGCAATATAATATAAATAGGTACTTGTACCCTCTTCCATACAAGGCATAACAACTAAGAACATTTCTTGTCCCAGAATGGCGAAGACTATACTCTTCCCATAACAGTTCACTATCGCGTGATATTTCATTAGCCAATCCATGCCCAAAATTACATCATACCCTACCATGTCAAGGACGAGTAAATCGGCCTCAAAGCACAAGTTACCAAGATTAATCCCTATGTTTTTACAAACGAAGAAAATCAATGAACCATCACCCATAGAAGATTCAACACTAGTTAAAGTACTCTCAGTAGACTTTATCAAATCTGTGGTCTGAGCAAAACTCCTAGAAATGAAAGAGTGTGTCGCACCCGTATCAAATAATACTCGACCCATATGCCCTTGGATGAGAAACTTACCCTCAATCGCTGGCGGTGCTGGAGGGGCTGGAGGAAGCATAGCCTCCTGAATATGGTAGACCCGTCCATACTGCAGTTTCCCCTGCTGAGGAGGAGCAATCGGATTAGGCGCCTGGGGCGGAAACTGTACATACGTCTGCTGTGGAGCCCTAGGAAGATGCCCTCCAACCAACTGAGGACACGACCTCTTACAATGGCCCAACTCTCCTCACTGAAATCATTTGTTCGCCACATTCTCATGGTTTCGCCCTTGATTATTTCGGAACTGCCCCGAACCTCGGCCCTGCTGGCCTCTACCTCCATTCCCACCTCTACATGCTTGCTGTTGTGGTTGTCCACCTTGACCCGGCCTACTATTGTTACCACTCGTATTAAATCCACCAAAGCGTTGGCGTTTGGACAAATCCCCTTGCCGGGGGTCCCTCTCTCTCTTCTTATTCCCCGAAGATTGGGATGAAGAAGAGGTTCCTCCCCCGATCCCATTACCTCCAGGTTTTCCCCCTTATCCCATCGCGATAGATTTCTTGCTATGTTGCACAAACAGTCTATGCTCTTGGTAATGAAGTAATGCTGCATTCAACACATCCCCAAAGGTTTGTAAAGCCGGATTTCCCAACAAATGTTGCTTTATCCGCCAATGTAAACCTCCCATAAACTTAGAGATTATTTTCTCTTTTAGAGTTACTTCATCCGGCACAAAACTTTCCAGCCGGGTGAATTCCTCTTCGTATTCTGCCACGGATCTATCTCCCTGAACGACATCCTGAAGCTTCCCTTGCATCTCCCTTTGACTGCGAGAGGGAAATACTTTCGATCAAACAAGGCCTAAAAATAAGTGATTGACATCGTGTCCCTCTGCCCCGGTGTAGTCATCGACTCCCACCAATGTAGTGCCGATCCGACAAGCTTGAAAGTAACAAGGATTTGATTTTTCTCCTCACTACAATCTACCATGCGAAGATGGCGCTGCATGTCTTTCTTCCACTAATTTGCCTTTATAACATCCAAGCCACCGTCAAATTCTGGGGGATGTCCCTTAAGGAAAGACTCCCTAACTCTTTCCCACAGAGAAGGTCCCGTAGGAACTTGTGCCTCTTGTGCCCGTGGTTGAGCTGGTGGCATTTGCTGAGTCACTGCGGTCATGGCAGCATTGACCGCTTGAGCCACAATGTTCGCTACATCCGCGGCACTAAAAGTTCCTTGTGGTGGCGGTGGGGGACCAACGTCCTCTTCTACAACTCTATTTCATCGAGCAGGATGACCTCTCTTAGGCGGCATCTGAGATGAAGAAATACTAGAGTTAGGATACTATTTAAAACAATCTATCTTGCAGAGGATCGCAAACACAAGTAACAATACAGTCCTAGCAATAGGCTCTATATCAAAGAACGCTACGGTAGAACGTGATAAGTCCGCATAGATCCTAAAGACTCTAGAACCTGATGCACTGATACCATATGTGACAACCCGGTATCCGAAATAAGGGGTGGCCAACCCGATACTCCAAAAATACAGGAATCATTGATGGAATCATTCTCAGTATCGTGACAACATAAAGAGTATTTGAGATAACCACTCAATAATTCAGACAACGGGTTGTCAAAAATTTTATTTTATAATTTAAAGAAAGCATTTTAAACAACCCATACATGAAAAAGAAAGTGGAAACCCCAAAAATAATATACATTAATAGCAAGTGTACAATAAGAGAACTGACTAAAATATCAGTTAACAGAATTTCATACAACGTACAACAAGTTCAATCAATTACTAATTTCATTCATTATACATTTACAAAAGTTGGGCCACACGCCCGAATAAACCCGAACATAACTAGAAAACAACAAAGGAGGCGTCTACAAAATATCCCGTGAAATCCGCAAAAATATCACGGCTCCTCAAAAGACACTGGAATGGGGAAGTCATTACTGGCGTCCTTGCGGTGGAACACCTGAGCGAATATAATATATATATATACACAACAAAAAAAGAAGAATCGGGCAGGGCCCAATTTTATGTGATCACCAGATAATTGACGAGTATGACGATAATGAATGATTAAGCATGGATGATAAAGATGACAGTCTACATGATAACAACTTAAAATGAACTAGTACAGTTGAATGATTATAAAATGAAATTCAGTTATATAAGAGAATAAGAATAATCATAAACCTTTTTCATCTTTCATCATTTCATCTTGTCTTTCCATTACTTATCAGGAATACAAGTTTTATCATGTGCTCTTTATGGCACTTATCTCAATTGTAATCTCTTTCTGCCATATATTATGCTCTTTATGGCATTGTTTTATACTCTTTATGGCATTTATACCCATCAAGTCCAACTTGATGATTAGAATAGTTATAAGTATATATATATAACGATTCTAAGACCGCTCGTCCGGGTTTCCCCACTGTGCGCGCCCCTAAATAACCATCATCTTCCAGGGCCATATGCCTACGGGATAGTCGGGAAGTGGCCATATGCCTACGGGATAGTCAAGAACACACCCGGAATCTCCTACCCATCGCAGAAAAATAATAAACAATCGCTCATATGGCCTAGGACTATATCCACCCTGCATTCATTAGCCAGGGGGCTTCACCTCACGCACGAACTTCCCTTAAGATGGTATTTAGAGAGGTGTGTTTAACCTTTTCATTAATCTCCATTTAATGATTTAGTAAATTATCATTTACTTTGTCCATTTTACATTTTATCAAATGCATTATGGTTATCTGGAACTATATGTGCTTAACATCATTATAATAACCTCGAAGGACATTTGAACTCCCAAGTTATTTTCCCAAAGTCTCATTTGAGCTTTATAATAAACCATCATTCATCACATTGTCTTTTAAAGTCTCCAAACGCAACCTAAAAGTCTCCTAGACTCTTACTAATTGGAAAATAAAAGTGATGCCTAAACATCACCTTACACAACCTCAAACTAAGTCCCCTATATGCTAATTCTAATCTAGGGTACTAAATTAATCCGCTTAGAACTCTAGGACTCATACAATAAGGTTCCTAGACCTAAATCCTAAAGAAAATTGAGTTAAAATTGAATTTCAAAAATAACTCAAAACAACATGAAAACGAATCGATTCGCCCTGAAAGCGAATCGATTCGAACAAAAGAACCTCACTTTCTGCAAACTACCGAATCGATTCGGACATGGCCGAATCGATTCGGTCCAAGCAGACCTGGAAACTGGACCTGGGCGAATCAATTCAGACCAGGCCGAATCGATTCGGCCCTGCGATTTTTGCCAATTTTGGCTATGGAGTCTTGGACTCCAATTCTATCCCCACTCAAATCCAAATCATTTATTGCCAACAACACTTCATAAATACTACTAGCAACTACCATAAACCTCATCAATCATCCAAATCATTTTTGAATGGATCAAAACCCACAAATACACAAAAACCCTAAAATAGTTCTACCATGATCAATACACCATTATCACAACAAATCATTTATCTTAAACCACATGTAGCAAGTAGAAAACTTGCCTTAAGCTAGCAAATGCAGATTCCCTTTTTGTGGAAGCAATAATCCTCCTTCAATCTTCAATCTCTCCTCTTTCTCTACTCTTTCTCTTCCTCTCTAGTTCTCTAGGTTTAGGAAATACAATTAGGTGAATAGTGACTTAATCAAGACATAAATCGTGCCTTTAGTCAACAATTCCAACTTAAGTGATCAATACCGCGATAAAATAACACGCAACTGCATATTCAAGGTATAATCAGTCAAAAATGCCCAAAACCTCAAAATACAACATGGTACATATTTTGACTACCTCGCACGTTCCGGAATCAACTACGGCCTCCAAATTATCATTTGGACATTTTAGAATTCATTTTAGGTTCCGATTCCATTTTTAATCAAAATGTCATTTCAAATTCTTATGACACAATAAACTCATCGTGAGGATATTTACATGCTCATACAGTAAATATACCATAAGTTAGTAAATATTAACTTTTCTTCATTAAATCAATACTTACTCCATATCCCAACATTTTATATGTAATTACTTCTCATAGCAAGAAATTATAAAATAGACTCTCATAAGCGAGGGTTGTTACATCCATCTCACAAACCATAACATTATCTTCTATACTAGCCCAAAAAACGATCTTGCCTCTAGGACTAGATCTTATACCAATTGAGAGTGATTAATTTGGAAAGTAATACTCAAAATAGAATACTACACCATATTGAAATTTACTTTCAATTTTAATTGATTGTCAAAATAACGAGTACAACCGAAAGCTATAAGTGACAAAAATTTATGAATGATTTAATATCCAAAACAAATATTAATCTTCATTAAGAATTTAAGATATAAATCATGAAAAAAGTAAATCATGCCACAACACCAAATGTACGAGGAAAAAACTCAAACAAAAAAAACCTCTGGCTAAAGAAATAATCTCATTAGAACTTGGTCAAGACTTATAAAGGGGATAAATCTGTTACGATTACACAATGCGGTAACTCACACCTCACACTTTTCCTGCCAATATTAACAAGCCGAAGACCTCTGTAACATCGACAATAATATCAACACACCAATGTAATGATCAAATAATCAATAATGTCGCCTTGAACCAACTTCAAATTTGTCTTGCAATGAATTACATAATCACTAGAATCTCCTCAGGATTAAAAGTACTAAGTTTAAAAATATTTTAACGAATAAAAGTGTTTTAGGGTTCAAAAAATTTACTTCTTGTTCTTTGATATTGATCAGTCCTAATACAAGGATGATCAAGTGCAAATAAAAGAAAGAATGAGAAGAAATAACAACTTTTCTTTCCTAAAAAGGACTTTTGGGTTCTTAAGATGAAGAACAAAAACTCAAGACTTAATTTGTTAGGAATTTTTCTCTTTAAAAAATGATTTAAGACTCGTGAAAGAGAAAGACTAGTGAGCCATATATCTTATGCACATGCTTCCGCTTGACTTGGTAGAGAAGGAAATAACATTAAAAGATCCCATCAACACCCAAAATTTCTTTTTGTAAATATATGCAAAATATATTTTATCTTTCAGAAAGTTAAAACAATGCTAATTATTCATTGATGGTTCATTGCAGTTACCAAATTTTTCATTGACTCGAAGCACCTGTAAAGAAGGTTACGAGATCAATCGGTTATTTTCCCCAAGATAAAACATCTTAGGTACGACCAATGAAAACTTGCTATCACATGGGCGAACTGCCCGTAAGGGAGGTCATACATATAACTCGTACAACTTTGCCTAAAACCATACTTACTCGCGACTAACAAAAAAGTTTAGGACTCCAAAAGTATAGTTTTTTTAAAAAAAATGTAGACAAAAAATACAATGATATTTTAGAGACGACAAAATGCACAAAAGCACAAACCAAGGTCATGAAAAATATGTGAATAATTTTAATTTCAAAAAACATGAATACTAAGTCCTCTAGGTCATGCTTGCCTTCATTATAAAGTGTTCAATGTGATATTAGGATGAAATAAGTCGGCTCTAAACTCTTGAACATTGATGAAGCTTTTCGAGACATTTAGGACACAAAGTGTCTTGGAAACTTTGTATCCAGGATGTGGTTGATAAATGAGTTATTATAAGGTAAATAATTCAAAAGACCTTGCAAAATATTTATACAATGTGTTATTCGTGGACAACTAGATCATGATTAAAAACATTGAATCTTAGTTTTTCAATAGTGAGAAACAACTAGTAAGTCGCGTGCAAAAGGCTCAAAGTTACAAGACCAAATTCAGAATGAGTGAATACAAGTTTATAGTAGTGAACTAGGATTTGCTAATAATGAAGTGAAGCAGACAAATTATGCAAACTAGACAAATATTTAATAAGTTTTTTCAAAAGTGTTTTCTAGTAGCAAAATAATTCAATGAACATGTATCAAAGGGGATAGGATCAATGAATAACTGCAAGCCAGCTAATGTTAGTTATTTGATCTGAAAGAAGAGTACAACACATTTTGTAAGGACATATTTTACATAGTCCGTTTACTCTTGAGTATGTCGTATACCATTACAACTATCGAAGAAAGTTCACACTCATTCATGCATCAAGACGAATACAAATATAAAAGTTCTTCAACAAACAAGCCTCTGTGAGATAGATTTTGGTAAGGTTGTGTTTAAGTCCCTTAATGGTTCATTTAAAGTGTTGGGATATTTTTCTAAAATGTTTTTTAAACATCCGAGGCGTCATTTTTCGTCAAGTTATTTTTTCTGAGTTCTGAGGCGGAGATTTAATAAAAAAAATATTTTTTTGCTGACGTTGTTCAAACGACATGTCAATGTCATTCAAACGAAAGGACCAAGTCGTTCAAATGACTTATTAAAGAGAGAGAATCTCATGCGATACCTCATCTGAAGCTCACTTGAAGTGTTTTATCTAACGACATGCTATTGTTTCACATTTTTCACTATCGTTAAAACACGCGATCCCTGGATCGAACGACATTAGATGTCATTTGAGAGACATGCCTTTGTCATTCAAGCGAAATTACCGACTTAAATTTTATATAAATACCTTGTAATTGAGTCCTTTTTGCTTTAGAAGACCTGGGTGTTTCAATCTACGAAAACTGCAAACTGTAGAATTTTTTGTCTTCTCATTTAGGAGTTTTTAACTTTGTTTTTCGATTCACAAATAATCCCAATTGCTTTAGTGAATTGTTTTGGAATCCAAGATACAACTTTGTTGAAGTTTCTCTTTGTGGAATGCTATCTCTACGTCTACCTTGGTAGCTCTTGAGGGAGGTGCTGGCTAGACCTAGCAAAATGTGATACGACGCGATAACATGACACGACACGACACGATCCAAAATTTATAATTAATCGGTCAAGGCTTATCGGGTATGGTTCACTATCGGGTTAACACGATAGACCCATTAAATATAATGAAACGGGTTGGTTAAATTTTCTTCACTCGATAACAACCCGTTAAGACCCAAATACTATTCATATCATACCGGGTCGTGTGACTCGTTAGTAACCATTATGACCCATTAAGATATGTAGGGAAAAATAAAAATAATAATTTTAGTTTGAGAGGGCTAAATATATAATTATTCAAAGCTAACGGGTCTTATTGGTATCTAACGGGTCTTATTGGTACGTGTCTATCGGTTCATATCGGGTTAAATGGGTACAATGGGTTAAACCCATTAAGACTCGAAAACGATTCGTTACCTTAAAGGGTTCATATCGTGTAACCCATTAGGAAAACGAATCGTGTATGAATATTGGATTCATGACCCAATCTAATGGGTCGTGTTCGGGTTGAGCAGAATTCCACACGAATTCGTTAAGACCCGACCCGAACATGACCCGAACCGACCTGTTGCCAGATCTAGTGTTGGCTGACTATGACTAAGGTCATTGGGAGTTCTTGAGGGTGTTCCTTGCTAAAAATTATAAGTTTATTGCGATCAATCCATTGTTAATTCTTGGTTGTGACCTATGTGAGTATTCAACAGAATAGTTAATGCAGATTTCATTGTGTATGCAAGTTGTGATTTACTTTTTATAGTGAAATAAAAGGTTTTACCCGAAAGTTTTTTTTCTTCTTCTGAAATCTGCGTATTAGCAATTTTGTGATGGCATGATTTATTCCACATAGATACATGTGTTAGGGTTTAATTAGTTTGGATCTAAAATTGGAATATAATTAAATAAGTTTAAATCAAGGTTCTAAAAAATGCGGGGCGTGATCGAGGCGTGGAGGCCAAGCCTTAAGCCTTTGAAGCCTAGGCGGGCCTTGGCGTAAAAAGGCGTTTAGGCCTTCTTAATATATTTTAATATTTTTTAACCATAACAAGGCTATTAAAAAACTAAAATTGTACATATCATAAAAATATGTCTGAATATTTACAAATTAAAGTACTATTTGATTATTTTGGATGAGATAATGGTCTGGTTTGTAAAAAAATTCTTTAAAAGACGATATTATTTCACTAAAGCATTGTTCTTTTTAGAAAAAAAATGCGCCTTAAGGGTTTTACCAAGAATAAGGCGTGAAAAACTTAAGGCGAGGCGTTTCTCCCAAGCCTCAAGCCTAGGCGTGCCTAGGCGGAGCCTAGGCGGGTTTTTTAGAACAGTGGTTTAAATTTGGAAATTTGTGAATCAATGTTCAATCTATATCACACCGCATTCTCAAATTGGTATCAGAGCTTTTTAAGCGATCTTACATTCTAAAATTGGTATCAAAGCCGATTGCACTAATTTATTGTATTTGATCTTGTTTACCTGCTCTTTGGGTGATTGTGTTTTCATCGCTCCCGTGCTTGTGTTTTTACTCTCGATGGATTCTCCTAGTTTTGTTGATTTAAATCGTTTGAATTTGACGTTTACGAAAAGAATTAAAATTTTGGAAAAAGAAAGTTATTATTTTAAATCCGCCATGGATCGTTTGCAAACGGTTCAAAATCAATGAGATTTTTATCGTGAGAAATTTTTTTCTTTGGACCATAACTTTATTTCTTTAAAATTATCCAAAAAGGAGATTGATAATAGAGTCGTATTTTTAGAAAAATAATTGGAGGACTTGAAAAATTCTAGGATTTATGTTTGTGCCAAAAAGGATAAAAATATTTTGATAAATTATTTTGTGGTACGTGAAAATACTCTCAGGGAAAAGTTTGCTCTTATTGAGGGGGACGAAGATACTCTTTTACAAATTGTTAAAAATTTGAAAAAGGTGTCCCTAAAATTGGAAGACTCTAATTCTTTGCTTGAGTTAAAATTTTGGAGTTGAAAAATGATTTAAAAGACTCGAGTAGTTTGTGTAGTGATGGTAATGGATCGTCTTGTTCTAATGCTTCCGTTGTTAAAGCCAAAACCATTGTTTATTTTAAAGGGTCAACTAAATCCAAGGACATTAGAAAAGGTCAATCGATAGGTATCGCTCCCCGTGTCTACACATGTTCACATTGTGGTAGCAAAGGTCATCTTAGGAGTTTTTATTTTTATCTTCGTTGCACACCTATTTGGGTTAGGAAATCATTTTTAGAGGCACTAGATGGTAGACTAGTTGATTCTTTTTTTCTTGCTCATGATTATTCTCTTGCTATATCATATAGGTGATTGTGTACGCATGTTTGTCATACGCTAGTTGTGCTTCATGATATATTTTTGCTACTGTTATGACATGTGTACTTTTTGTATTATATTTTTTATTGAATCATGTTTGAAAAATACAAAAAAAAATTTGGTTTTATATATTTTCTGAAAAATACAAAAATATTTTGTTTTTTTTAAATATTTTGAAAATTTTAAAAATATTTTCGATTCTTGTGTATTTTAGTTTTAAAAATTTGGTGTAGCATATTAGTGTATTTGAATCCAATTCACTACGCAATTTCCATGTGGCTAGGACATTTGGTTATGACTTTAGATACTTGAATTGATCTTAACCATATTTATGGAGTTATTTCGATATTGATTCAACTTTGTTCATGCCTTCTCACACACATGCACGATCTTATTGAATTTTGACTTCATGATATACATTTGATCTTGGTGATATGTTCTCTTATCAATCTTGTTAACTACATGTTTATTTGACTATGGATGATTTGTGCATGTAAGAACCATTGTCCGTGAGGAATTTATTTAGTATTGAAAAAAAATGATGAGTGAACATGAGAAAGGGCTCTGAGTGAATAATAATCACGTCATGAAAGCCACCGTTTGAAAAGTGCCCGAAAAAATTAAGGGAATAAAAAATAAATATGCCAAAAATGGGCCATTAGGTTTTAGATTACCTCATTAGAAAAATAAAAGATTTATTATTTATGAGCGTTTTTGGTTGGAATTAATCAACGGGTTTTCACGTCCTAACAAAGTCTTGAAAATACATTACATAATTTTAGATGTTATTGGTGTGGAAAATATTCTTAACTTTGATTTGTCGATTAGATTGAGTCGATGCCATATAAATGCACGTTTTGACACCTAAGGACGATTTTGAGTTCATTCGTTAGGAGTATTAGTATTCATCGTGTACATATGTTATATTTAATTGCATTGACTTTCCTATCGAATTTGTTCACACCCATTCATTCCATATCCTCGATTTCGTTATCTTAGTGTATATTCATGGTGTGTGATTTCTGTATATTATTTTTGTTTGAAAAAATTGAAAAATAAAAAATAGTTGGTGAATGCTTTCAAGTTTATCCTTGATGATCGTAGCTGATTTGATTTGCTTGTCGTGACACTCCATGCTTATTTTGTTTATTCTTTTTCTTATCTATTTCGGACAAATAGAAAGGGGGAGAACGAATTATGATTTAATGGGGGAGTTTGATATATGGGGGAGATTTGAAGATTTCAAGTTTAAGATTTTTGAAGAAAGTTTAAGACTTACATTTTTAGTACCTTTTCAGTTTTGGGTTCATGGGAGGGTATTAGATTTATATAGGACATTTGATTTGATAATTCGGATGTTTTTAGTTTATAGCGGCATAGACATAGGGGGAGATTTGTAAGAACATATTTTATGTAGTCCGTTTACTTTTAAGTATGTCGTATACTGCTTCAACCGTCGAAGAAAGTTCAAGCTCATTCATGTGTCAAGAAGGATCCGAATATCAAAGTTCTTCAACAAACAAGCCCCTGCGAGATAGATTTTGGTAAGGTTGTGTTTAATTCCCTTGATGGTTCATTTAAAGTGTTGGGATATTTTTCTAAAATGTTTTTTAAACATCTGAGGTGTTATTTTTCGCCAAAATGATTTTTCTAAGTCCTGATGCGGAGTTTTAAGAAAAAATAATTTTTTCCTAACAACGTTCAAACAACATGTCAATGTCGTTCAAATGACTTCTTCAAGTGACATTGAATCTCTCTCAATACCTCGTTTGAAGCTCGCTTGAAGTGTTTTATCTAACGACATGCTACTGTTTCACATTTTTCACTGTCTTTAGAAGGTCGCGATCCCTGGATCGAACGACATTAGCTGTCGTTCGAGAAACATTCCTTTGTCGTTCGAACAACCCCATGTACTCAATTTTTTTTATAAATACTTGTTAAATGAGTCCTTTTTGCTTCAGAAAACCTGAGTGTTTCAATCTACGAAAACTTCAAACTGCAGAATTTTTTATCTTCTCATTTAAACGTTTTTAACTTTGTTTTTCAATTCATAAATCATTCTAATTTCTTTAGTGAATTGTTTTGGAACCCAAGATAATTTTTTTTGAAGTTTCTCTTTGTGGAGTTATATCTTTACGTTTGGATTGGTAGCTCTTGAGGGAGGTGCTGGCTGACTACGACTGCGGTCATTGGGAGTGCTTATGGGTGTTCCTTGCTGAAGATTGTGGGTTTACTGCAGTCAATCCATTGCTGATTCTAGGTTACGAACTATGTGAGTATTCTGCAAAAAAGTCATTACAAATTTCATTGTATATGTAAGTTGTGATTTACTTTTCATAGTGAAATAAAAGGTTTTATCCACAAGGGTTTTTATCCTGAAATCTGCGTATTAGAAATTTTATGATGGCATGATTTATTCCACATAGATGCATGTGTTAGGGTTTAATTAATTTGGATCTAAAATTGGCATCTAATTGAATAAGTGTTAAATTCGAAAATTTAAGAATCAATGTTCAATCGATATCACACCGCATTCTCAAATTGGTTTCAGGGATTTTTAAGCAATCTTACCTTCTCACATTTATAGTTAGGAATTTTGAGAAGACATAAGAAGAAGTCCTTGTAACCTAAACAAAGTCTTCTAAATACACAATCTGCACAAAATAGGTTTCATAAGAAAAGTATATGGCATATGTATATTCTTCAAAGCTCAAATGAGTGCACACACACACACAAGGTTGGCATATTTTTAAATTTAAGAAAAAAATCATTTTAGCCATGTTAATTAACCAAAGTATTGTATGTCATCTAAGTCCTTTTACCTTCATCATGGAATTGGAATTTTTCAAGTTATGGCATGAAAAAGCCTCAAATGAAGTTGATGAGGTACGGTATTTGAAATCTTATGCATGAAGCTTTTTGTAATAATGACAACCTAATAGAGCGAGGGCACATGATTATAAAGATACTCATATATTTTAGAAAGTCTGTTTGTGATCCCATTTTTTAACCCAAATCTCATCACATGTTAAGGGATGTACCTTACATATTTATCGTGATACACTCAAACTTCATTTTCTACATGTGACAATATTATTCTTTGCTTGATGAAAACTTTTACTCTTGTTGGATATTATTTAACTTTGTTGAGAGGCCTTGATTATCTTGTGTTTCTTATGAGATTTGTTTTGCTTCATGGATTCTATTATCCTTATTCGAAAGTTCTTATTTTTTATAAGCCCTTCAATTCTTGAGATCTCCCTTTCAATGATATTGTGTTTGTTCTTGATTGGAGTTTCTTATTATCTTATATTTATTAATACTTGGATTTTTATTAAATATTCTTTGAATGCTTGAGATAAGTTGTACTTGGTTGAATTGAAGTATTCTTTAGTTGATTGATTAAATCCCTTGTCTTAGCATGTCTTTTGGTTTCCTCTTCAAGTTTTAAGTGATTCATAGTACACCTTTAAACTCAAAAACACTTGGGAAAAACTAGTGAGTTTGACACATTTCTAATTGGATTGTTATCATCAAAATTGATGATTTATTAATTGGAAATCATTTGGGCTCGTACATACTAAGAAATAAAACAATATTACCACCCCTCAATTGGTAATATAGTTTGAAATGCTTAGCTAAATAATATAAACCTATTGTCTCATCTTGTATGAATATTTTATTTTTCTTATTTACAATTGTATCACATTAAAAAATCTTAATACTTACACATAAAATTCACAATAGTTGAGAAAAATGATACCAAGATTAAGGTATCGATCATGAATAATTTATATCTGAGATATTTGTTAAATAATTAAGTTAATTTCTTATTTCTTTATCACATTTATATATTTGTAATATTGTCATTAAAATGGTACAATTTCTAGTACAAATCATGTTACACGTATATGTTTACATCACATTAACATGGTCCAATGAGGTGTTGCCATATGGGATTATAAACCGGTAATAATAGCCAAACTATAATATACAAGTTCAAGGTGATTGGCAGCATGCACGCGTGAAACTTGTCACTGTTTTGGACGGGTGTAGAAAATGAGGAAAATGATCTATACGGGGGACTTCTTTCACTTAGGCGGGAAACAATTGGGATGAATAACCACCAACACTTATAGGCAGTTTTGTTGCATGGCAAGAAACTCTATAAATAAGCAACAAATAGTCAGATGAAAAAGGTTTTCCTCACAAAAAACTACATTTATTCATTTTACCCTTTCTATTCTTTTCATTTATTTACTTATTTTCTTTCATTCAAAGTAGGTTGTAACTTTCTTTTTAGTTTACCAAAATTTTCTTGCCTTTACATTTGGATTTCTTTTACTTTGTTGCTTTACATGTCGTAGTGTAATCATTTATTTTACCGTATTTACTTTTCTTTAATTCCAAATATTTACATTTATTTTAGTTTATGCAATTTACAGTTTTTTTGTTCCAGTTAATCGTAGCAATATAGTACTCACATTAAAGTCTTCCTTAAAGGAAGCACAAGTCTTCTTAATTGAAAAATGGAATGGTACACAATTGTTTGATATTATCACAAGGCTAAGATATATTGATTGACAATGTTGCAACATTGTCTGGCACAATCTCAATTAAATTTATTAGCCAAGACAATAGAAAACCACACAAACATATCTTTGGCACAACTAGTGGGACACTAAGTGCTAAAATATGTCTACGACACGTAGAAGTGATGATGTTATAAAAAATGTTGGTGAAATTTGCCTATGTAAGCAACACATTTCCACGAGAAATAACGCTTGAAAATCATGATTTGCTACCCACCGCTCTTTCTTAAGAATTAAGTACGCCAACAGATCCAAGAGTTGGCAATATTCATATTACACCAGTTATTGGTGTATCCACAAATTCCTAAGATTTATTGATCAACCAATTAAACCCAGTTCTTGATCACCTTGGGAACATAATTCAAAACACTAGCACCATGATCACCACATTAACTAGTAGGTTATCCACACCTACTGTTGCAACTTCTAATGGTCAGGGATATGTACCACGATTTGGTATAAATCTAACCACTCAACACAATCCTTATCATCCTGTCTATTACATGCCTAACACGGGTGAAACCAATTTTGGAAATAACCTAAGGATAAGAAATTACTCAAATACCACTAGTTTAGGTATGAATAACCTACTAGAGGGTGTAGGGGTATCTACCACTTACCAATAATTAGGTTACAATAACCCAATAGGGAGAACACCTCTTCTAAAGGTGTAAAGAACTAGAAAATAACAAAATGAAATCAATATAGACTTCCCAAGTTCTTCGAACTATGGAATCATTAAAAATCCTATGTTTGAACAAGAACTCGAGGGGTTGGAGAAAAACAGGAGGGTTAACAAACAAATTCCTCAAGCGTCTCAGTCCATGCCTTACCAATCGTACCAAAATATGCCTCCACAACTTCCACCACCATTGGTACAACCAGCTTGCCCCCATAGTAAATCAGACAACGATCCCATAAAATAGGCAATTGACTGGGGAGTTGGAAGAAATAATATTGTAGATCCCATACGTAATATATGTGAACCAATGGCTCGGGGTGCATATCCCTGTATATAGGAAGCCATATGCCGAGTGGATATATAGGATAAAACTTCCAAAAGTCTCTCAAATTGTGTTTGTTCTCCAGTACACTCACTGATGCAACCTTCTCATGGTTCATAAGTCTGCCACCTACATGTTCCATCAATAGTTCTTTTGAATTAAGCCATAGGTTTCTATGGTTGATTTAGCTACGTTAAGCCAAAAGCTTGATGAAAAGGCACCCGTGTTCATAAACTGGTTTAAATTGATTAGAATTAAATGTAAAATAGTCCTACCTAAGTCCGAATTTGTAAAATTAGCTCAAAATTGTTAAGCATTTAGACTTGGAAAGAAATTTGATGTTGTTGAGTTTAGATATTTGGTAAAATTAATTGCCATGGTATCCAGATATGAAGCCTTTATTGTAACGCCCCGACCCCTATTTAAGGGTTATTTGTGAGTCAACCCGATTTAGCCTAAACATTAGGTACGGAGTGCAATGAGAAGATCTAAATAATGTTTCTAGTCCAGTTTTATTTAATTAACTTTCCACTTGTTTAGCATGCGATTTTGTTTTCATATTAAGTTACGTGTGGGACCCCGTGGTGAGCATTTCTTGAGTCCGAGCATTCAGAGATACTAATGTAAAAAAAACAGGGTACTTACCTGTACAATACTCTCAAATTATAGAACCGCTCACAACCCGCCATAACAACGAAGAGGAAGTGAGCCGAGTACCTAATAGGAAATACAACAATACAATATAGAATCGAACGACAGAAAAGAAACTCTAACACATTATACCTACATGCAGATTCAACTACCTTTTATATATATATACACACACACACACACACACACGTTAATGCGTGAAACTATTTTTTATTCCAAAAACGTTACTTATCTCAATTAAATTACATTAATCCTATGAAGATACCCTTTTTGCTTAACTTTCCAAATATCCTCATTTAATGCACTGTAGCAACCCGAAAAATTCGAGTCGCAACTTTTCTTAAAATTAAGCTAAAATCCTTAATAACGTAAGCAGAGCATCTAAATTGCACCAATAAACTAAAACGAGTCACCAAAATAATAATAAATAAATTTACTACACCAAATTCTAGTGTCTCTCAATAATACAATATTTTACAATTATTCATCTCCAAATAAGTACGCAACTTCCACTATACTAAAAATATTTGAAAGATCCAAAAATATACACTTGTCTTGCCAAAACTAATTGTATCTCACGTATCACCCAAATATCTTCTTCACCGATAACATCCCAAATCCATCATCACCTTCTACTAAAAAAAGACGGGGAAGTATAGAATATGACACGAATAGATGCTCAATACAATAACGATGAATAAAATGCAATAATATGAAACTATATACGAGCCCAATGAAACACCCAAGCATTTTACCAATTTATTTCTAATTAACATGTCAATAGGTCACGGGGTCTCACCTCACCTCACCCCACCTCACCTAGGTTTCTTAAAGCATCATTCTGGATTTTTGGACTTTTGAACTTTTGAACTTTTGGCGGGTGGCCATTCTCAGTGTCATATTAAAATTTCATGGCACCATGCCCACATATACAAAAATACAATATCTCAATCGAATAACACATACAAGTCCAATGAATACCGCAACTTCTCAAAAAGAGTACAAATAGCTGAGAAACAAGAAAATACTCTCGATAGATTTAGAGGAGCATATTGTGTAAATTTCGTACCTTAAAATTATTATTTGAAAACTCATAAAATTCTTTCTCGAAATACTAATTACACCGCTACGTTCCTCTCGCGAAAACAGTAAAGACATGCTCTCGAACAATCTAGAGAAAACTCAGTTTAGATCTTCAAACTTGGGTTAAAAGTTATGTTCAATGGGGTTTAAGTTTTGTAGATGAGATATAATGAAATTATGGGAGGCTGCTGATTTTTGAGAAGGCTAGAATGTGTTTTTAAATTCATAAACCCATCACTATAAGGACAATCAGACCGTTGGAATTGGCTGAAATTTTAGTATGTTGTAGCTGAAGGTGAGATGAAGCTGCATAAAAAAATTCAGCTCGATCGACTGGTTGAATATTTTTTTAAATATTTTTTTCTCCTAAGGTTGGATCCTCCCCCTATTTTTATACAAAAAGTTATAGTTTTCAAATTTTATTCCCGATTTAAATTCTGATTAAAATCCGACTTTTCATAAATAAAATCCAACATTTTAAATTGCAAATATTATTTTTTTCATTTTTTTATCTAACAAAGATTTTTTTCTACGGCTAAAAAATCACGAGGTGTTACATCTGTAACACCCTGCGCAATCCGATAGGCGAGGTGACCAGCTGCCATTAAAGCCGAGGGTCACTAACTAAGTAATCATTCTTATCATGTGACATAAATGAGACAAATAAAATTCATTCCACAAGATATTAATTAAATTGATCCCAATAAATAACCATTCATGCAATAATAAAAATTCATCACCATGCTAAACTCCAAATAAATCCAATCTCCAATAAATATAAAACTGAATAAATGATACAACTAAGACTATTTGAATAAAAATCGTAAACAACTGTGGAACCAAATGGCCCACCAAATTCATAAGTAAAGTCTCATAATAGAAATGCAACGGAATGAAAAATAAATTTAAACTACTAAGCAACAAATAAATAAACTCCAGTTGCACCGCCAAAAGATCTCCAATAATTCCTATGCGGCGACTCCAGCGCTAAACCTAAAATATTAGCCAACGCAATGGGTCAGAGCCCACCGCATGAATACTAGATACTCTCCCCAATTGGGATCCATGAACCCAGACAGTGGCATCATACATAGTAAATATCACAATATAATATTTTAAATTAAACGAGATAATTAATTAACTAGCGAATAAACGTAAACTGCCACTAATCCAAGTATTCCAGTAATAATATTATTATTAACAATCATATTCTCATCCTTACTCATTTTAATTAAATAATTAATTTAATTCACGCGACACCAATATGACCAGCGATCCCTTATCGGCCCTGCACACACTCTTAGCACGCTTAAAGTTTTACACCACACCCTTTCCCCTCACTATGGCCAGTCAGTCCGGTTTACTGCCAGCTTTGTACACACTCATGAGGTTCCACGCACGACACGTCACTATAGCCCATCAACCTATTTAACTTTCAGCCCGCACATACTCGTGACGCCACACACACCCACGTCGCTTTATCTAGTCAACCCGTTTAACTGTTAGCCCTGCACATACTCGTGTCGTAATTTCATTTTAATACCCGTTTATTATTTTAGATACTAATTCCTAATTTCTTATTTCTCATCATCTCATTTTCTCATTATTTTATTTTAGCCTCACCCTATTATAGAGCATAAACCTTAAACCCACCCCTAGTCCCATACCTAGAGGTCTCCAAAATACAACCACGTCCTACCCTATTTCGTAGGATGAATTTCTATAATTGATATCTTCCTAGACTCGCACTTCGGTTATCGAAATTAACGTAACGACACCAAAAAATCATCCCCACCCCGAAATATCACATATGTAAAATTTACACTAACTAGTCCCATACCTAACAAGTGTTAACCGCGACAAGGCATACCCACTAGTCCCATACCTAGCAATTATTCCTAAAAATTAAGGCGAGAGAATCTACCCAAAATTTCCATTGTCCCTATGATGATAAATACAACCAACATAATAAATCGTACAATTCACTTTATTAATAATTACGTGATTTCTCATACAACTCTAATTAATCTCAATTTAATTTATTAAGACCATCATCGTAATTAACATCGATATTTTCATTCAACAAATATAATATTAACGTCATGAAAATATGAAGCACATAACAATAATTTGTTTTAACCAACCCTACATGATTTCATGTGATTGTACAAGTCTAATTTTCAGTTAAATCAAATTCCTATAGTTTCTACATGTAAACCTATACCCAAATTACCGAAAATTCAACCTGTACCCTAAGCACACAATGCTTATGAGTATTAAATCCAATTATGATTTTTAAGAAAAATACTCCGAAATTAGTTTTCACTTTTCCTAATTAGGTTGCTAATTTATTTTAAGAAAGCACGTGAATTAAGGTTTAGGCCACATCTAAAACGCATGATACTAAAGAGAGAGAATAGAGATATTAATGCCTGAAGAAAAGTCGATTGAAAATTCTAATTAGGTGGTTGCTTTCCTCTCGAGAAATTTATAAAGACTTGTTCTTGAACAATCTTGAGAAAACTTGATTTAGATGTTCAAAACTTGGGTTAAACGTGGTGTTCAATGGGGTTTAGGTTTTTGTAGATTATAGAGAAAGAAATTTATGGGAGGCTACTGATTTTTGAGAAGGATAAAATGTGTTTTAAAACTCCTAAACTCGTCACTTTATGTTTACGTACCAAAAAGAATCTAAGTCCTAATCAAACACAAATAGAAAAAAAATATTCCGGACGATCGGACTATTTGAAATGGCTAAAATTTTAGAATGTTGTAGCTAAAGGCAAGAGGAAGCTTCACAAAAAGATTAAGCTCAATTGAAAGTTCGAATATTTATATATATTTTTTGCTCCGTAGGTCGGATCCTCCCCAATTTTTATACAAAAGCTATAGTTTCTAAATTTTAATCCCGATTCAAATGCCACGTAAAACCTTATTTTTATATCTAAAAATCAACATTTTTTCATATCAAAATGAATAGATTCCAAATATTAATTTTTTTTATTTAACAAAGATTTTTTTATGGCTAAAAAATCACGAGGTGTTACATCTGTAACACCCCGTGCAATCCGATAGGTGAGGTGGCCAGCCGCCGCCGTCAAACTACGTCGGGCATCACTAAATAAGTAATCATTCTTAGCATGTGACAAATATAACACATAAAATTCATTACACAAGATAATAATTAAATCGATCCCAATAAATAGCCATTCATGCAATAATAAAAATCCATCACCATGCTAAATAAGAAATAAATCCAATCTCTAATAAATATAAAATTGAATAAAAGACAAAACTAAGAATATCTGAATAAAAATCGTAAACAACTATGGAACTGAATGGCCCACCAAATCCATAAGTCAAGTATCATAATAGAAGAAATGCGACGGAATGGAAAATAAATATAAAGTACTAAGCAACTAATAAATAAACTCGAGTTGCACCTTCAAAAGATCTCCAATAATTCCTATGCAGCTACTCCAGCGCTAAACGTAAACGCAATGGGTCATAGCTCAGCGCATGAATACCAGATACTGTCCCCAATTGGGGTCCGTGAACCCAGACAGTAACAACATACATAGTAAATATCACAATAGAATATTTTAAATTAAACGAGATAATTAATTAATGAGCGTATAAATGTAAACTGCCACTATAATTCCACTAAAGCACCCTAAAGTGTAAGCCCAAGTATTCGAGTAATACTATTATTATTATTATTATTATTATTATTATTATTATTATTATTATTATTATTATTATTATTATTATTATTATTATTATTATTGTTATTATTATTATTATTATTATTATTATTATTATTATTATTATTATTATTATTATTATTATTATTATTATTATTATTAACAATCTTATGCTCATCCTTACTCATATTAATCAAATAATTAATTTAATTTAAGCGACACTAATATGGGCAGTCGACCCCTTATCGGCCTTGCACACACTCTTGGCACGTTTAAAGTTATACACCACACCCATTCTCCTCACTATGGCCAGTCAACTCGATTTACTATCAGCTTTGCACACACTCGTGAGGCTCCACGCATGACACGTCACTATATCCCATTAACCCGTTTAACTGTCGGCCCGCACATACTCGTGATGCCACACACACCCACGTCGCTATAGTCAGTCAACCCGTTTAACTGTTAGCCCTGCATATACTCGCGCCGTAATTTCATTTTAATACCCGTTTATTATTTTAGGTACTAATTCCTAATTTCTTATTTCTCATCATCTCATTTTCTCATTATTTTATTTTAGCCTCACCCTATTATAGAGCATAAACCTCAAACCTACCCCTAGTCCCATACCTAGAGGTCTCCAAAATACAACCACGTCCTACCCTATTTCGTAGAATGAATTTCTATAATTGATCTCTTCCTATACTTGCACTTAGGTTATCGAAATTATGGAACGACACCAAAAAATCATCCCCACCCCGGAATATCACATCTGTAAAATTTACACTAACTAGTCCAATACCTAGCAAGTGTTAACCGCGACAAAGCATACCCACTAGTCCCACACCTAGCAATTATTCCTAAAAATTAAGGCGAGAGCATCTACCCAAAAATTCCGTTGTCCATGAGATGATAAATACAATCAACACAATAAATCGCACAATTCACTTTATTAATAATTACGTGATTTCTCATATAACTCTAATTAATCTCAATTTAATTTATTAAGACCATCGTCGTAATTAGCACCTATATTTTCATTCAACAAATATAATCTTAACGTCATGAAAATATGAAGCACATAACAATAATGTAACAACCCAGGTTTTTGAGCGACTATTTTATATTATTTTGCCTGATGGGATAATTTTATAAAATAGGGGATGTTGGAGTAAATATTATTTCTCGTGATATTAAGGGATAATATTTACTATGTTTTGTCTATTTACCGTTACGAGAAGGTAAATAGCATTATATTGTGTTTTGTTGCGTTGTTATATGTTATGTGACGGTTATGACTCATATTTAAATTGGAGTATAATTAATGAAATAAAATAAAGTTGGAACATAAAAATAGTTCACTTTATTACGAATGCCAAAATAGGGGGTGCAGTAGTTTTTAGACTAGTCGAGATAGTCGAAATGAGTGCCAAGTTGTATTTTTGAGATTTGGGCATTTTTAAAGGGTTATGACTCAATCAAGTGGTTACGAGTCATTTTAATGGTGTATTAACACTTAAAAGTGGGGAATTAATGTTTAGAACCCGTATAAGTCCCCCAACCCCTTTATTTCCCTCATTCTTGTGTTAGAAGCCAATAGAGAGAGAGAGAGAGAGAAGAGAGAGTTGGGAGAAATGGGAGAAAAATGGAGATTTGAGGCCGGATTTCATTGCTACCAGAGGAGGATCTGAGACTACAACCTCGAGGCAAGTTTCTTACTTGCTAGACGTTGATTTAATGTGATAAATTACATGTATTGTTAATTTTTTTGGAGATTTAAACCCTAAATGGGTTCTTTGTTGATTTTGAGGATTTAACCCCTAAATCTTAGTTTTGATTTGATTTGAGGATAAATTATTTGTTATAAATTGTGTAGAAACAATTTGGGAGAATTAGTTGTTGTTGATGTTGGATAAAACTAAGGATTTGAGGTTTTTGGAATTTACCCGTAGCCCAAATTGGGCAAATTCCCAGGGTCGAATCGATTCGTCTCCCAGGCGAATCGATTCGGTTAAGGGGTAGGTTACAGGTCTGGGAGACCAAATCGATTCGGGCTAAGGACGAATCGATCTGGACAATTACAGATAGTTGGTTTTACTCACCGAATCGATTCGCTTTTTGGGCGAATCGATTCGCAACCAGGGGAGAATCGATTCGTCTCTAGGGCGAATCGATTCGGTTGCCCTATTTTTGTGAGATTTTTCCTAGTCTGATTTTAGCCCTTTTTCTTTTAGGTCCAAGGTTTAGGGACCTTACTTTGGGAAGTAATTAAAAGTCCTAGAGGGTTGTCGTGGGTAGATAGTGTCCTAGACTAAAGTGGGGACATTTGGGCTTACCCCGAGGGCTAGTTTGTGTAGGTTAATATCCGAATGTTATGGGAAGTTAACCTAAAGATAAATTGGAGATAAACTGTGAATGTTGGGACTTTTGGGAGTCTATTATCGAGGGAGACTCACTTTGATGGTTCATGAAATTATATGAACTTTTGGAGGTTAGTTTGAGGATAATAACGCTTCGTGTCTTAGGTCATTAATAAAATATGACACTAAGAATAAGAAAGACATATGATAATATGTGGTACTACATAAATAAGTACAAATGAATGACTTTTAAGAATGTAAAAGTGAATGATTTCAAAATGGAAAAATGATTTTCATAAATGTTAATTTATGATTACACACCTCCCTAAATCGCTATCATAAGGGAAGTTGCGTGCGTATGGTGATGCCCCATGGCTAATGAATGCAGGGTGGATATAGTCCTAGGCCATATGAGCGATTATATATTTTACTGCGCTGGTGAGGTGATTCTGGGTGTGGTCATGACTCTCCCGCAGGCATATGGCCGCTTCCCGACGTTGGTAGGTTCCCAGGTTGTCTTGTTTGATAGGCCCTGGAAGATGATAGCCATTTAGGGGCGCGTCCAGTGGGGAAACTCGGAGGGACGGTCTTAGATTTGTTAAAGCAATTAATGATAATGAATTGGCTTTAAATACATTTCCTTGATGGAAGAAGGGAAATGGGTTAAATGAATTAGCTTCGGGTACATTTCCCGGATGGAAGAAGGGAAATGGAAGCATATGGTTTGGAAAAGCATTTTTATGATAATAAAAAGGGCTTTTAAATACATTTTTCGGATGGGAGAAGGAAAATGGGAAAATATGAAATGAAATGGAAAAGCATTTTTATGTTAATAAAACTTACTTTAAATATGTATTTTTCCTGGATGGAAGAAAGGAAATAAAATTGGTAAAGAAAGTTTTGAAAAGAGATTGAATTGGTAAACATTTGATAAAATGAATTACCACATATATATTTCCTAAAGAAATTAGGAACTGTGCTTTTAGATGGTGAATGGATTTATTTACGTATCCTTGAGTAGTGGTAGATGAGACCTCTCATACATATATATATATATATATATATTGATTACGTGCTGAGGGTCTAATGGATCTCGAAGATCAACCTTGCCTAAGTAGTAGTGTATCGGGGGGGTTCCTTGTTTGGATTTTGCTTTGCGAGACACCCCACGCACGAATAGGGAATATTATTGAGACTGGGGAGAAGTTAGCCCTTAGTACTTGGGTTAACTAGACCATCATTGATATTGTGCTAGGGTGTGCTTTTAGATTGAGAGGTGAGAAATATTATTGTTAATTGCAAGAGAATTACGCACTTAACTGTCATGCATTTTAGTCACATGGTAATCATATCAAATCGGGCCTTGACCCGTCTATATTTCTTTGTTTTGCATGCAACTCTTTGTCCGTTCAGGTGCTTTACCGCAAGGACACCCATATTGACATTTCCTTTCCAGTTGTTATGGAGCTACAACATATTGCGGATGTTGTAGGTTATTTGTGTTAAACTCTTCTTTCCATTGTACTCTAGTTATGTTCAGTTTATTTATTCGGGAGTGTTGCCCAAGCCTTTCACACATTTATTATAATGTAATATTTAATGTGTAATACCCGGTGTAACTATTTGTATTGGTCTGTTCACCGACAACTTATTCGATGATTATTTATTTTATTGTCATTCTTTATTCGTTGATTTTTGGTATCCACCGTTTTTGCAAATGGGATTGTCCGAGTGTTTTTCTTTCATTTACAAAATTTTAAATTGACAGCCCGTTTTCTAAAATGATTGGTGGTTATCTCGTACTATTATTTTAATCGACAGTGATGCTGCGAATGGACCATCTACGATTACTATGATTATTAGATAATTGGGCTGGCCACCTATTATTTTAGTAGGCGGGTTGTCATAAATAATTTATTTTAACCAACCCTACATGATTTCATGTGATTGTACAAGTCTAATTTCCAGTTAAATCAAATTCCTACAGTCTCTACATGCAAACCTATACCCAAATTACCCAAAATTCAACCTCTACCCTAAGCACACAATGCTCATGAGTATTAAATCAGATAATGATTTTTAAGAAAAATACTCCCAAATTAGTTTTCACTTTTCCTAATTAGGTTGCTAATTTATTTTAAGAAAACACGTGAATTAAGGTTTAGGCGACATCTAAAACGCATGATACTAAAGAGAGATAATATAGATATTCATGCTTGAAGAAAAGTCGATTGAAAATTCCAATTAGATGGTTGCTTTCCTCTCGAAAAATTGATAAAGACTCGTTCTTGAACAATCTTGAGAAAACTTGATTTAGATGTTCAAAACTTGGGTTATACGTGGTGTTCAATGGGGTTTAGGTTTTTGTAGATGAGAGATGATAACTTTTCTTTTTGTATGTCGTTGTTGAAAGCCAAGTTAATCAAAACCTTCAAATACCTACAAAATATAACAATCTCAAGTGTAGAGGTAAGTAAGGGTATCAATCCACTTCCAAGGGGGTACGCTAGAGACAAATTCAATTGTAGTTCACTTTTTATTTTCTTTTTGTGCTTTTTCACTTTTCTAATTTTTTTAGATTTTCAAATATTAAGACAATTAGGCGAGGTGATGATTTAAACTAAACTAAACTAAATGTGATATGATAATAACTAACTAGAAAATTACTAAAATGAAAAATAAAGTCTAAACTAAAATAAGAGATAAAGTGAGATAAATAATTGTGAGAACAATCAAGGAATGAGATTACACCATAAATTTTAGCTATTCTAACTAATTAATTTAATTAATTGAATTATCCCAAATTAATATCAAAATTACAAATCAACTCTCGTTGCAAATGTAATTTTAATAGTAACCTTTTAGAAAATTAAGTTTAATACCCCCACAACTCTAGAAAATACATCCACACTCCTTTTAATTAATCGCCCGCTAGGATCGATCAATTAAAATTTATGTCAATCTTAGAAAATAAATTTAGAGTTGAAATTCAAGTTATAATACCCCACTTAAGAAACCCCTATCTCTAGCTCGAATCTAAAATGGGTATTATATCTAGAATTTCGATTTTCTCTCGAAAATCATTTACCCTCTCTTGAGGCGTAAATTTAGGGGTGAGGGATCAAAATTAATATTCAAAGGGAATTTTCAAGTACTCAAACTAATTAAACTAAAATAGCATCAAATAAAGGTTTCCCCCCACCCCTTGAAAGGGGATTAGCCAAACATGATATTAAACATGATGAACAAATAATCAAAGGCATATATAATAAAAGAGTAGAGAAAGAGAACAAATCTTCAACAAGTCTCCATGAAATTGGAAATTTGAACTCTATCATCTTCCATACAATTCAATTACTCACAATTAAATCTCACTAATCTCTAAAAAAATAAAAACAAAAACTATTTACAAAATGGTGTTTATCTCTCTATAATAATCTCTCTAAAAATTCCTATTTAAAAGCTCCTTTCAAATGGGATCTTCATCTTCATTTATAGTAGATGAATGGAGCATGAGGGGTAAAAATGGGAGGACTAGAGTGTATGGAATATGGAAGGTATGTGTGAGGGTTAATTTAGGAATTAATGGAGGGTGCATGTGGTTTGGGTGTGAGGTCATGATAGTGGGGATAATGAGGATAATTTTGGAATTGGGGTTAAGTTGGTTAGTTGGGGGTAATAAGGGAATAAGGGGTATAAGTTAGTTAAAAGACGTGTGGGTTTTTAATGAGTTTATTGTTTGGCTTGTCTTTGGAACTTTGCAGGTGATAAAATCGTGTTGGTGACAATTTGGGAAATGGGTTTTGGAAGATGGATGGGTATAGGGTATTGGACACGGGTGATGACGGGTTGAGGGGTTTCGAGAGTTGGGTCGGGTTAGGACGGAAGGGGTGAGGCTGGACAGCCGCCTGAAGGAAGCGGGATCGCCGATTTTTGTCCAGGCCGTCGGGTCGTCGGGTTAAGGGGTGTAGCGCCGACGAGTTGGGTTGGGGCGGCTGTAGAAGGTTGTGGGCAGGTGGGTTTAGGGACATGGGGGAAATGGGTTCCAACGATGGGGGTAACAGGTTGTGGCGCAATGGGTTGAGGTTGGCAGATACGAGATCGGAGTAGGGGGTTCGCCAGGTTGGAGTCACGACTGGGTAAGGTGGAGGCGTGGGGGGAAGGGAAGATCGGGTTGGGGTCGGAGTTGGGTGTCCGTCGACAAGAGCGGGTAGGGGTTGAGCTGTCCGTCGGCGACGACGGGTTGTGGTGGTGGTTTGGGTTAAAGGGTTGTGGTGGTGAGATGAGAGGTTGGGTTGTGGGTGAGTTTGTGTTTTGGTTATGGATGGATGAGGGAGAGTGAGAAGGTGGGAGGTAGATGATGATGAACAGTAGAAGGGGGATAATGATTTTGTGTTTGTGGGTGTATGAGAGTTGGGGTGTGGGTGAGGGTAGCTTTAGGTGTAGGAAAGTGTATAGGATTAAAGCTGTCAGTAAGTGTTGGTAGTTGGGTGTGTGTTAGTATTAGTATGTTTAATTTGTGATCCTAAAAAATATTAATAAAGACTCAACTAAAATTAATAAAAGTAAAAATAAAAAAATAAAAGCTAACTAAAAAAAATAAAACAAATTAAACAAAATAAAAATAAAAATATTAAAACTAAAAAATAAAATCCTAAGCTTATATAAAACTAAAATAAAACAAAAGAAATAAATAATGAAAAATCTAATGAAAAATGAAAACAAAAGTCCTAAAATATAAAATCTAATAAACTAAAAATAAACTCCTAAAAACTAATCCTAATAAAATAAGAGAAAACAAAAATAAAACTAAAACTAAAACTAATAAAATCAAAATCAAAATAAAATAAATTATAAAAATAAAATATACAAATAGAAAATAAAAACTAGAAATCCTAAATAAATAAAAAATAAATCCTAAAAATAGAAATGACTCAAACTAAAAATCTAAAAAATATTAAAAAGGGACAAATTAGACACACACGGGGTTCGGAGTAGGTTTAGGCTAGGGTTTGGTTACGAGAGAGGGAATTATCCCCATTCAATGCGCATTTGCCTTAATATATAGCTTTTGACATCGCAAACGGATATTTGACCTACAAGATAAACATTTAAGCACATAAAACCCAAATTGCCGAGAATTAACAACTAAAATACATCTATTCGGGGTATAAATTGTACAGTTTTGGGTGCTTATCAAGAGAGAAAGAAATTTATGGGAGGCTACTGATTTTTGAGAAGGCTATACCAAACTCGTCACTTTATGTTTATATACACAAAAGAATTTGAGTCCTAATCAAACACAAACACAAAAAAAAAATTCGGACGATCAGACCGTTGGAACTTGGCGAAATTTTAATTTGTTGTAGTTGAATGCGAGAGGAAGTCTCACAAAAAAATTCAGCTCAATCGAACAGTCATATTTTTTTTGCTGCTTAGGTCGGATCCTCCCCCGATTTTTATACAAAATGTTATGATTTCCAAATTTTAATCCTGATTGAAATTCTAGGTAAAACCTTATTTTTATATCTAAAAACCAACATTTTTTCATACCAAAAATGAAATAGATTTCAAAAATTATTTTTTTATTTTTTTTTATTTAACAAAGATTCTTTTTACGGCTCAAAATTCACGAGGTGTTTCATATTCTCCCATTAATACATGAATTAGTTCTCGAAATTCGACGAAGCGTAAACGTCAAACGTAAAGTCGCACAAATAAAACAAGTCTTATATATGCCTACACATAGAATACCACAATTGGGCGCCCATATACCCCATCCTACACGCACATAACCAACGATCAAAGATACAATATATATCCTAACTATATATATATGCATAACTCTGAAAATATCAGTGTACCACGTTCTCCCACGAATCACCACTCGATTCTATCTCTAAATGTCAGCAAAACGTTTAAATCCTCAAATAAAATCACATTACTCCATCGATACATTATATATTCATAATTTATACTAACGATGTGCCAAATTAATATCGTCTCCAAAATAAACTCTAAGGATCCTTACATCAAGATTACTACTTCTAACCTCAATGCCTACAATGTCCTTAACACAAAATTCCATATCTCCCAGAAACACAATTAACACATATACTAGACCCAATACTTGAAGGAGTATCGATCAACAAAGGGGATCAAAGATTGGTAACGTGGAAGCTAAACGGATTCACAACCTACGAGACCTAAAACCTGGCTCTGATACCATCTGTAACAACCCGAAAAATTTGAGTCCCTACTTTTCTTAAAATTAAACTAAAATTATCAATAACGTAAGCAGAGCATCTAAATTGCACCAATAAACTAAAGTGAGTTACCCAAATAATAATAAATAAATTTATTACACCAAATTATAATGTCTCTCAATAATACAAAATTTTACAATTGTTCATCTCCAAATAATTACACAACTTCCACTAAAAATATTAGAAAGCTCCAAAAATGTACACTTGTCTGGCCAAAACTAATTGTATCTCATGTGTCACCCAAATATCTTTTCACCGATAACATCCCAAATCCATCATCACCCGCCACTAAAAAATGACGGGAAAGTATACAATATGACAAGAACAGATGTTCAATACCATAATGATGAATAAAATGCAACAATACAAAACCGTATACGACTCCAAAGAAATACCCAGGCATTTTACCAATTTATTTCTCAATAACACGTTAATAGGTCACCGGGCCTCACCTAGGCTTCTTAAAGCTTCATTCTGGCTTTTGAACTTTTGACGGGTATCCATTTCCAGTGCCATATTAAAATTTAATGGCACCATGACCACATATAATAAAATACAATATCTCAATCGAATAACACATAAAATTCCAATGAATACCACAACTTCTCAAAATTAGTACAAATAACTGAGAAACAAGAAAATACTTTCGAGAGATTTAGAGGAGCATATTGTGTAAACCCCGTACCTTAAAATTATCAGTTGAAAACTCATACAAAATTTCCTCGAAATACTAATTACACCGATTCATTCCTCTCGTGAAAACAATAACGACACACTCTTGAACGATCTAGAGAAAACTTGGTTTAGATCTTCAAAACTTGGGTTAAAAGTTATGTTCAACGGGGTTCAGGTTTTGTAGATGAGAGAGAATGAAATTATGAGAGGCTATTGATTTTTGAGAAGGCCAAAAAAAGGTTTTAAAAGTCCTAAATCCTTCACTTTATGTTTGTATACCAAAAAAAAATTTGAGTCCTAGTCAAACACAAACACTAAAAAACATTACATATGATTGGACTGCTGGAATTGGCTAAAATTTTAGTATGATGTAGTTGAAGGTGAGAGAATCTGCACTAAAAAATTCAACTTGATCGGCCGGTCGAGTATTTATATATATATATTTTTTGCTCCATAGGTCTGATCCTCCCCCAATATTTATACAAAAAGTTATGATTTCCAAATTTTATTCCCGATTTAAATTCCGATTAAAATCATACTTTTCATACATAAAATACAACATTTTAAATTGCTAAAAAATAATTAAATCCAAAATTTTTATTTTTCCAAAATTCTGAATTAATTTAATTTATTTTCGATTTAAAATTACGGGGTGTTACGTGCACCCCGTTAAACACTCAAACAAAATACCAATTGTTTTACGGAGAATACTACTTTTATCAAAATCACCCATTTACTCGCACCGAATTTACATTAGTATTTTCCCTGAAATGACCTTTCAACACACAAACGCTCCGTGTTAGAAAATACTTATTTTTCGTTGAAAACTTTTCGAAACCACACACTTGCGTTAATTATGGGTCCTTACGTTGCTTAATTACCCGTTTAATTATCTCACTTCATAATTCTTTTCACTTTACATGGGCATTAGCCAATTTCTAATATTTCCTGTCCATAATGTCTTTTCAACCGGAACATTTAACAATTTTAGTTCACGTTAGGTTGTCTTTTCTTATATTCCCAACATAACCTCTTTCTTAACCATGTTTCATTATCTTTTTCTCGAAATCCTCCAAATAAACACGTACTTTAACGGGCTACACACCGCCAGCTACGTTACCATATGCTCTGAGTAGTTTTTTTGGGTCTTCCAACCTAGGGCTCCGTGACCTTCTTAATTATTTCTCCATCTCTTCCGAGTCCATATCAATGTGTTCTAACATTTTTCAAATGTCAACATTATTCCACTTTTACCGACCGAAACCAAAATCTGGGGATTTCACCCCACCTTGTGTTACACTTTGAAAATGACCATTTCTTTTTCTTTACACATTTACGTTGATTTTACCCCAAAAATCAATTTTATTTAGGACCACTTCAGCTTTCCAAACATTTTAACTTCATAAAAATATTCCACTTTACATAAAATTAATATTTTACCCCTTTATTTCCAAACTGGTCTTTTTTCCATTTTCACATTTGTTGATTTTCCAAAAACATTAATCAAGTTATACACGCAAACTTCTTATATATTTTTAATCATTAACAGTCATTAATCTCTTTGGAGATAACACACTTTTTAAGTTGGAAATCTCTTTACTAAGGAAACAGTTTGACATTTGAAGACTACTTTGCAAGAAAACCATTTTTTCCCTTTATTTTCACATGTAGTCTTGAAATACCCACATGTCAGATTTTCTACACTTATTCACGCACCTTAAGGGATGAAATTTCTATTTTCTTTGATTTGGGTTAAAACCCCTTAAAACCTTCATTAAACTTCTTTATAAGGTCATTACCAAATTACTAAAAGTTCATATGCTTAGGAAGGGGGATTTTAAGTCCAAAAATCCAATTAAAAGGGTTTAATACATAGTTCCTTCTAGAAATTCCATAGTATTTGCAAAAACATGCTTTTAAAGACCGAAGATATTTTTGTTTCCTCAAAACTTGAATAAATGTCTACCTTTATAAAAATTCTAATTTTTATAAGAAAACCTTGAGACATTTGTTCGCAAAATATCTTCAACAAGATAAATATTATTTCACACATTTTATTCCATGAAATGTTTAAACACTAAACTTTCTTGAAATCTATCATTTTCCTCAAAACTTTCAAAATCATTTGTAAGTCAATTTACACAAAATCCTATGAAAGAACCTTCTTAAATCGTATATGGATTTTACTCTTAAAAACTCTAACTATAAGGCCAATACTATGGAAAATAGAGTTCTTAATCTAAAGAGTGGAGTTTTTCACCTCAAAGAAGTTACAACAATGGTAGGATAAAGAAGATGGTGATGGCAACCTCCCACCTCCTCAGGTGGCCTCAAGGAGGTTGCCTAGCTCCACAAAAGTGTGCTCCACGAATTTTCTAAGCAAACCCCCCTTCTAGCTCCCCTATTATTATTCTTCTTCTTATCCAAAAATCCCCAATATCATCTCCATAAAACCCAATCTTACTCAAATCTGCTGTGAATATGGTTTTTATAAGCTTGAATATTATGGGAAAGGGTTAAAATATGGTGGTCTTAGGTGGAGGTATGGTCATGCTAGGGAATGTATGGTGGTTTGTGGAGGAGGAGCTCCAAGAGCTAGAGTGAGAAAGGCAAAAATTTGATTGGGTTGCTAAAATGAACCAAAATCCACTTTAAATACTCCCAAACCCCTAAGGGTTAAATCCTAAAATGCCCCTAAACTCAACCCGTTTGTCTAATGCTCTAACCAATCTTTGGCCCATGATCTAATCTGAGCCATTGAGAGCTCGACAACTCATCTAATTCAACGATCCACATCGCGATAGCGCATTAAAATATGTAGAAATTTCTTGATTTTCCCTTATCGTTCGAACAACTTTGGACCTCGTTCGAATGAGATCCCCTCTCATTCGAATGAGAGTTCTAACAAGGGTTAAACATAGGCTATAAATAGGTTGAACACCATCTCGATCAAAGAGGAAGCTACTCCTAATTCGAACGACAACACACCTCATTCGAACGAGGGCGTTCCAACGAGATTCTAGAGAGTGATGGAAATCGTTCAGGTCCCTACCGTTAGATGGTCGTTCGAACCTTGTTCTAATGATATGAAGTTCAAATGACGTGGCCACTCGTTCAAATGATATCCATAATTCCGCGTAAAAATTTTAATCCATACAAATCCAGTTTAATCACACTTGGGCAACTACACAACCCAAACTTGATCCATGAACCATCTTACCAAGTACAAAGCCCAAATAGGTTATACCAAGTCACCAAATTACACGAATATGGCCAAAATCACAGGGGCGGGTGTTACATTCTTAATTCCTTAGGTAATTTCATCCTTGAAATTTTCAATCCATTAGTTCCTTGAGTTCATGGAGGTTATCAATCCTTACTCTAAGTCGTAGGGATCCTTTAAGGTTGGGTTTTTGAAAACCCAAACCAATAGGAAGTCATCATACTTCCTTTCATAAGAGTAGCAACCAAAGAACTCAACATGGGGCATGTCCAAATGCTTAACGTTGGTCTCATCATTAAATCACATAACAGTCCTCGAGTCTCCATTTATCCGATGTTCATTCTCAAATAAGTCCTAAAGCATCCTTGCTACCACCAAAGGCATACCCTACACATCTACCGGGGAACCATTCTCTTATTATTGACACTCACCCAAGAGAAAAATGATATACAACTAATACCCAATCCATCATCATAAGGTATCTCAATTCTTGGGACTATATGTCCCGAGTCTCCTCGAGTTCTCGGGTCACCCTTAAATTTATTTAAACTTTATGCTCACTGTTGATGTAAAAAACTAGATCACTCTAATTCTTCAATCACAGATAAATAAATAAGACAAAGATTTTTAAAGTGGTTCGGCTAGGAATAAAGCCTACGTCCACTGTTATGTTATTGCTGAGTGTTTGTGGAATTCTTGATTACAAGTTCTCTCAAGAAATTCCGGTCCTCTTGAATGAGAATGATACAAGGTATTTATAGCCTTGAGGCTGTACATGAAAGGGTCGATACATTAAATGATATACATATGAAAGGGTAATACATTTAATGCCCTTAGGCTTGTGCGTCAAGGATAATCATTTAATGAACCAGTTGGACTGTTCGTTATCTGGCAATCAATGCTGTGGCCGAGATGCAGCTCGGACCGCCTTATTTGCTTGTCGTTAAGGAGTTCCTCGGAGCGTTGGAGTTCCTCGGAGTGTTGTGGTTCCTCGGGGTGTCCTTGTTGTTCGGAGCGAACATGACTTGGTCGGGGAGGAAATAAACTTCCTCGTTGTTTATTGTGCCATGTAGATTGACACGTGTCTTCTTATTATTGGTCCACGTCAGCAGATTAAATTTGGTATCAACAGAAGCCCCCAATGCTTCATGCTTGATAGTTTACTTGAAAGGATGGAGTATTTATTCTGCAGTGTTGCTCGGTGCTCGTGAAATTCTTGATCTACCTTCTTGATTTGTTCAACATAAAGTGCATTATCTTCTGGACGACATATGATGGCGCTTGTAGCTTGTCATAATCTTCAAGTATGTTGATCGGTTTGCTAGCCGACCTAATGCATTCTGTGAGCTAGTGGTGGACTTTGAAACATTTTCTTGCAACTTCTTCTTCAATTTTGGTCGAGACAGTATTGGCAAAGATCTCAGTGCTGTAGATGATGATTTTGACTTCTACCTCTGCTCGGGGACGAGCAAGAGGTTCTCGGGGACTAACAAGTGATTCTCAGGGACGAACAAGAGCTTCTCGGGAACGAGCTAGTGCTTCTCGGACAGATCATCTGTGATGAATATCAGAATGTTGAAATATCTTAACTTCATAAAACTCCCATTATGCTTTGGATGATCTTCCTGCTGGCGAGGAACCTGTTTCTAAAGCAGAGGGAGAGAAAACCAATAGAATAGGAATCTCAATGTAATAGTTAGTACACAATTTAATATCAATGTAATAAATTTGCGTAATTCATTTTGAATTCAGTGAAAGAATTTCATTTTTGTTCACAAATTTGAATTTGCTATTGTTTTGTAAATATCAAACACTTTATTATTTGTGCTTGCATAACAATATTGTATGGTTCATCGACCAAAAAAGTTACAAGTATTAGTAATGTTGCTCGATCACTTAATAATAAAGTAATGAGTATAATTTATTCAAACTGTTTCCAACCAACCAAGGTGGATAAATAATGTTTGTCGACCAACTACAGTTGATGGGTTTTTATCCCCGACCAACCATACTTGGTATAGTTTGGAATATTTTATTCTTTAAAGAACTTTTTGTAATAATGTTACCTCCCGACCAACATAAGTTGTAATGCGAGAATATATAAAGTCTTACCAACCGTAGTTGATCATGCTGGTGTATACCTCCTAGCCAAAGGAGTAGTAGGGTTCTTTAGAACTTTTTGGCTCCTTAGAGCATGGCTCCGTAGAGCATGGCTCCGTAGAGCATGTCCTCCTAACCAAAGGAGGTTGGCTACTTATAGCACTTTTGCTCCGTAGAGCGTGTCCTCCTAACCAAAGGAGGTTGGCTACTTATAGCACTTTTGCTCCGTAGAGCTTGGCTCCGTAGAGCATGTCCTACTAACCAAAGGAGGTTGGCTACTTATAGCACTTTTGCTCCGTAGAGCTTGGCTCCGTAGAGCATGGCTCCGTAGAGCGTGGCTCCGTAGAGCATGGCTCCGTAGAGCGTGGCTCCGTAGAGCATGGCTCCTTAGAGCAGTCTTCTTGATTGATCCTGTAACATCCACAGGTTGATCAGCGAGCAATGTTTGTTTCTCGGGAGTATTAGGAATCCTCCCAACCATTTCTGCATTGCATCCTGTAACATCCACAGGTTGATCAGCAAGCAACTTTTGTTCCTCGAGAGTATTAGGAATCCTCCCAACCATTTCTGCATTGCATCCTATAACATCCACAGGTTGATCAGCAAGCAACTTTTGTTCCTCGAGAGTATTAGGAATCCTCCCAACCATTTCTGCATTGCATCCTGTAACATCCACAGGTTGATCAGCGAGCAACTTTTGTTCCTCGAGAGTATTGGGAATCCTCCCAACCATTTCTGCATTGCATCCTGTAACATCCACAGGTTGATCAGCAAGCAACTTTTGTTTCTCGGGAGTATTAAGATCAGTAAACTCTGCTATAGCTTGTATTAATGGCATGTCGGTATGCATGGTATGGGCCTGGAAACACAGCCTCCTTCTTCTACTTGCTTTAATTAATGCCACTGCCAATTTTTCCAGCTTTGGGTATCTGATCTCTGCACCTCTTCTTTCGTTTTTGGGGATCGCAACCCTAAAAGGGCTTTGATCTTGTCTGGATTTTCTTCAACGTCTCGCTGGTTGATGATGTACTCGAGGAACATTCCTTCTCGTACTCCAAATGTGCACTTCGTCGGGTTGAGTTTCATTTGATAATTATCCAGTTGATCAAAAGTTTGACTCAAGTCAACCAAATGATCAGCAGCTTTCTTGCATGTCATCAACATAGATTTCCATACTGCAACTGATTTGCTCGGTAAAAACCTTGTTCATCAGCCGTTGTTATGTCTTCAGGTTTCATTTTAATCTGGTTGTAGCCAGAGTAAGTATCCATGAGCAGTTCGTGTCCCGAGGTAGCATCCACTGCCTTGTTGATATCGGTGAAATCAACACACATTCTTCATTTATTATTTTTCTTCTGCCCGATGAGGAGATCTAGATCTCTCTCTTGCTCGGTCTTCATTTCCTCTTGTATAGCTTGATTCTTCTCGGGGCTGGATACTCTTCTTCTCGTATGTCATGTCAATAAGTGGCTCAGCTTCTATCCACTTAGTAAAATAATCTACTGTGATGACGAGGTATTTGAATCTTCCTCGAGTCGTCGGCAATGGTCCAACCAAATCAATCCCCATATGGCAAATGGCCAAAGGGAATTATGGGTGTCAACAATGCTTGTGGAATTCTTCGGATGGAGGAAAAGCGTTGGAACTTGTCACATTTCTTGGCATAGGCTTATATAGTTAGCTCTCATCGTCGGCCAGTAGTATCTCTGCGTCATCACCTTTTGCAAAAGTGTCCGACCTGCTACATGGGCTCCACAGGACCCTTCATGGATCTCTTTAATCAATTCTTTCACCTCGGAGGAATGTACACATCTTTGCAAACCTGCCATAATTCCTCGTCTATACAAAATACCATTAATTAATACATACCGAGCAGCTTTAAACTTCCATTTCTAGGCAGCGAGATTATCCTCCGGTAATTGTTCCTCCTCAATATATGCTCCGACTTTCTAATACTTCAATTGGTATCGTTCTTCGCATCTCGGTACAAGTAGCTGATGCTAATCGGGCCAATGCGTCTGCTCTAGCATTCTCCATCCTCGGTGTCCTCACCAATTGAATAGCATCAAATTCTGTCAATAACTCCATCACCTTTGCATGGTACTTGACCATCGACTCTCCCTTCACTGCATATATTCCCATCATTTGATTCAATTAATTGAGAATCACTGAAAACAATTACTTGCCGTGCCTCCATGACTTTCGCCAAATGAAAACCTGCTATCATAGCCTCATACTCAGCCTCATTATTGGAAGCTTTGAATTGGAATCTCAAGGCATACTCCATGTCAATATCATCTGGGGTGTTTAAAACAATCCCTGCTCCACAACCAGCTGTGCAAGATGATCCATCTACATATAATCTCCATGTAGGTACCTCGTCTTCAAATTTCTGGTATGACAGAGTTCCTCGGTGGAATACTTGTTGCTTTCTTTCATCATGTCGTGATACTTCTGAATACACCTCTTGAATTTCAATATACCTCCTGAACTTCAATATTCCTCCTGAACTTCAATATATCTCCTGAACTTCAATATTCCTCCTGAACTTCAATATACCTCCTGAACTTCAATATTCCTCCTGAACTTCAATATTCCTCTTGAACTTCAATATACCTCCTGAACTTCAATATTCCTCCTGAACTTCAATATATCTCCTGAACTTCAATATTCCTCTTGAACTTCAATATACCTCCTGATTAGCCGGGGTTGAATTTGATGCTCGACTGCATGATGATATAAGAATGTGCCACCAAATGAACAAATATATTTGTAATATAAGCCCCCAACTGTGGAATGTGAACTTTGAATGATATTTATCGACCAATACCAACCGGAGTTGGATTTTATCTACCAACCGGAGTTGGATTTTTTCTACCAACCGAAGTTGGATTTTATCTACCAACCGGAGTTGGATTTTGTCTACCAACCGGAGTTGGATTTTATCTACCGATCAGAGTTGGTGGTAATTGATAATAAATGATGAAGACTTCCTCGGAGCTGACCAACAGATTGTTGGGAATAAGATAATATAAATACTGGAGACCTCCTCGGCGCTGACCAACAGATTTGTTGGGAATAAGATAATACAAATGCTAGAGACCTCCTCGGCGCTGACCAACAGATTGTTGGGAATAAGATATAATAAATGCAGGATACCTCCTCAGCGATGACCAACAGATTGTTGGGAATAAGATATAATAAATGCAGGATACCTCCTCGGCGATGACCAACAGATTTGTTGGTAATAAATATAATAAATGCAGGATACCTCCTCGGCGATGACCAACAGATTGTTGGTAATAAATATAATAAATGCAGGATACCTCCTCGGCGATGACCAACAGATTGTTGGGAATAAGATATAATAAATGCAGGATACCTCCTCGGCAATGACCAACAGATTGTTGGGAATAATATAAATGCAGGATACCTCCTTGGTGATGACCAACAGATTGTTGGGAATAAGATATAATAAATGCTGGAGACATCCTTGGAGCTGAATAAGATATAATAAATGTTGGAGACATCCTTGGAGCTGAATAAGATATAATAAATGTTGGAGACATCCTTGGAGCTGAATAAGATATAATAAATGCTGGAGAGATCCTTGGAGCTGAATAAGATATAATAAATATTTGTCGAGCTCCATGCTGAAATGAGAATAGAATATGCATCCAAATAGATATAAAGAATAATTAAAAATAATAAAGTGCCTCGCCGATCAGTCGAGGTAGAATCATATAATGCCGAACAAGAATAAGATCTTTCAGAACATAAGAATATGGCCGAGAACTTTGCTGGGCCTGCATATAAATAAGAATTACCCCGATCAACTATCCGTTGGGGGTGAAATATAATAAATGTTATAGCTCTCCTCAAAGCTGAATATGATAATAAGTATCTCGCCGAGCTCCATGTTGAGATGAATATAGAATATGAATCCCAATGGATATATAGAATAATTTGTGCTGGAGCAGATATCTGGGCAATAATAAAATCAATAGTTCCTCGCTGAGGTGAAATTTCATACTGCCGAGCTATGATAATATTTTTCAGAAGAGTAAGATTATTTCCGAGCATTCGTCGGAGTTGAATCTTGTACCTGTAAAAATTAATATCTTGCTCTACTATTTGTGTAGGCTGAATTGATTAGTCATGAGAATAATTTACTCATCCAATCAATATATGATATGTATATGCTTGAGAAATAAAAATATTAATTTCAAAATATCAGGGGTGCTTAGCATTTCTTAATACCCCAAGATTCTAGTCCTGCCGACAAACAGCATGGATGTTGCCGACCAACATTTAAGGATATCTCAAATTATAGAATATATGGTTGGATGACCAGAATATCTCGAATCTTTAGATAAAAAAATAATAACATTCAATGTAAAATTTAAGCCTTAAGAATGTTAATTAAACGAATAACTATATAATCCAATAGATCATGTGATTTCGACAAAGAAACCTTGTGATGTGATGAACGAGGGGCCAAAATATTAAATTTGTGCCCAGAGTCTTGATATGGTCATGATTATTTTACTGATCCTCTTTCACAAGAGGTGGGTAATGATTTTTCAGGTGAGAAAAAATTATTTTTTATATTGATCCCTTCATATTCCCAATTTGGAGAGATAAAAATATGGTGAATGATTAAAGTTATTACCAAATAAAAAATCAATCAATTTGACTTTATTGACATAGATGGAAGATGAACCAATTATTTATATAGTTCATAAAAATGAATGCAAAGAGTCTCAAACTTGAAGAGAGAAAAAATAGATCTGGGTCATGATTTCCATGAGAAGACTTTTCATTGTCTTTAACCTTTTCCCATTCTTTTATTAAAAATATGACGGGAATTTGAATAGACATCAAAGATCTTACAAAATTTATTTCAAAATCAACAATGAAAATGATTAAATCTTACCACCGTCATATATATTGGCATATGTAATCATTTACAATATTTATTTCATGATATAAAATTAGAACTTGAGAATCAAGCAAAGAATTATGATTTATGAAATCTACTATTTTTTAGATTTCTAAATAAGAATTAATCTAACAGTTATGATTTAAAAATCATGATATGCAACATTTTGCAGATAAAAATTGGACAATTAATTTATGTATATAAACATAAAAATCATGATCGAATCAAAAGATGTATGTATAATTGATTATACGTAGAGAAAATAAAAACTTAGCTTTTGGTGGAGAACAACGCTTGTAACACGTTCCCACAGACGGCGCCAATCTGTTGATGTAAAAAACTAGATCACTCTAATTCTTCAATCACAGATAAATAAATAAGACAAAGATTTTTAAAGTGGTTCGGCTAGGAATAAAGCCTACGTCCACTGTTATGTTATTGCTGAGTGTTTGTGGAATTCTTGATTACAAGTTCTCTCAAGAAATTCCGGTCCTCTTGAATGAGAATGATACAAGGTATTTATAGCCTTGAGGCTGTACATGAAAGGGTCGATACATTAAATGATATACATATGAAAGGGTAATACATTTAATGCCCTTAGGCTTGTGCGTCAAGGATAATCATTTAATGAACCAGTTGGACTGTTCGTTATCTGGCAATCAATGCTGTGGCCGAGATGCAGCTCGGACCGCCTTATTTGCTTGTCGTTAAGGAGTTCCTCGGAGCGTTGGAGTTCCTCGGAGTGTTGTGGTTCCTCGGGGTGTCCTTGTTGTTCGGAGCGAACATGACTTGGTCGGGGGGGAAATAAACTTCCTCGTTGTTTATTGTGCCATGTAGATTGACACGTGTCTTCTTATTATTGGTCCACGTCAGCAGATTAAATTTGGTATCAACACTCACCTTGCATCGCTGGTTGCTCACCTCTAAGAGTGACATACTGACTAAGTTACAAATTATACTTCCAATTGGTACTCCCACAATGTTCTTTTACGAATTAAGGACCACTCCAGGTGTCCTAGCTATATAACTCTTACTCAAGTTTTTACCATAACCCACTTACATTCACATGGATAAAACCACACCACGTGCTAAGTTTCCTCGAGTTCTAACACCTATGACATTATTTAATCGTAGTCCTGCTCTTATAGCTAGAGTCATAACCACCACATCGCCTAACTCATCACCTAGTCCTTGTAACTAGACCCACTAACTACCACACCGATTAACCTACAAAAATGTTAATCTAAGGAAAATAAACACTATGAGCAAATTGTGCGATAGAGCCTATAGCCACATGTACATGAAACTTGTGTAGAATAAAGGGATATTTCCCAATAGAGCGCACTTAGTTGACGAGATTCAATGACCACAACAGTTCCATCCACACTCATACTGAGTCAAGCCGTACGTAATCAAAACAATAATAAGAAATAATTCCAGTCTATCATGATTAAGGGAACACAATCCTTGGGCACCAGGACCGGAAGAACAAAACGAGTCGAATGGTTCCCATCTGCATACAATGGTTCATGGTTTATGAAAGGAGAATCTATACCATACATTTTTAATCCTATGACTCCTCCTAGGCATTCTTATCAGATCTCAGCCTAGCCATATAACCTCACTTGGGTCACTAATTGTGACAATCAGGTCATAAACCATTCACCTCCATGAGATGAAAGTAATATATGAACCCACTGTCCTTTGGGAGGCCAACGCTGGACTTCCCTCCTTAGGATTGATACTTCCCTTTTTTATCCTTATCAAACACGAACTGCTCAAGTCGATGAGTGACAAATACCCTTGCTAATGCTGATCGTGTCTATCTTTCTATCAACGTAGCTTCTTGACCAATCTAACACACCTAGGCTACCATTTAGTTTTTCACACGGTGCTTGTATCCCATTATCCACTTCGGAAATGCCCAACTAGGCGATCACTCACCTCGTAATAGCCATAATTAGTACAAGGCCATCACTGCACCTATCTCCAACTTCTACCCAATTGAATTTATGTAACAGCTACACTGATTTCCATTAGGATTATATGGGTAGCGAGTAATACACAAGTCTACATCTCCTAATACGTACAAGTTTGAAAATACATGCCAAGAGCTAACCCTTTCCCTCCTAGGGTTATTCAGCTTGTGCCAATAACACATGTCGATATGTTAACCATAGTCCAACAGTCCATCTTAGGGTGTTATTCTCAAGTCCTTGACCTGACATTATAAATATAAATCTCCAATGAATCTCCTAGTACTTTACCATGTCGAGAACAACACTTTCCTTACTTAGTTGTCTTATGACCATGAGGGTTATGTCCCATCACGACATGAATCTGTAATTGCCCTAAGAATGTCACATTACCTATCTGTACCACATTGGATGGTGTTACCACGGATTACATGATTCAAGTCCTTTGAACTTGGTCAACAAACTTAGGTCATTACGTGACCCTTATATTAATCATCAACGGAGCATTTTCACTTTATAACACCAAACACGATTAGCTCCCTGAGGACACCAAACACACCTAAATGTAAATGTTACCCAAACCTGATAAGATTTCATCACCCATGATTTTTTCTACAAACCTCCTAGCATCTATCTCAAAAGACTATTATATGATATCACACACACTAACCTATAGATCTTCAATAATTGAGCTACTACCTTAAGATGAAAATCTTACTTCCATTTATTTGAAACCTTGGTACATATTCAACCTATGCACCAATCATTAGGACCCAATGAAAGGGCCCAAAAACTTCCTTTAAATCAACTTGATGCCATACATTACGTTTCAAACCAAAATTGACACTTCTAAGTTTTCTGGCAGGATATAGGATGTCGTTCTTAACCTACAAGATTTTAAGTCCACACTACCGACATCACAAGGGATTATATTTATCAATATCACTTCATGTTTTCCAAAACCACATCCTGTAAGACTACCTAAGGTTCCCGCATTTGTCACTTTAATTCATCATTGTTACACACGTAACACACTTACCATCAAAGGCTCATGACTCATATCAAGTCTTGAAATATATATATCGATAGATAATTAGTAAGGATCTCGTGTAGAATGGTAGTACCCTATAAACTAGGTCCTAAGTACACATCCTTAAGTAATGACCAACACGGGTCTATATGCTTATTGGCTTGTTAAATACTTACGGTATGGCACCATCCCAAGAATTAAGTTTGCCTAGTTGCACATCACTGTTAACTAATCATGAGTTCCTAACTAAGGAACCTAATGCATCCCTATGGAGTAACTACTTCTTAGACGTACCACTCTAGTTACCTAATCTCCACAACTGACTTTAAACAATCTCCCTATCTAAGCAATGGATGACATTCGTCTCTATTGACACCTAAAAAGGCTTCTCACGCCATTAAAAGTTGACACGAGTGCACCTCACACAAAAGACCGCGGTGTCACCATTAATGTCTTTCACAGACACACGCAAGTTACTAACACATCTACATTAGAAGCGCAGAGAAATATTAACGCCAACTAACTTGGCCACTTTCTACTTGGCAATAACTTACCCATCATGCTAATATCCTTGACTCCATCATCGAGAACACAAATTGAAATTGTTAGCTGTCTGCGTGATCAGCCCAAATTAACACCGACGTCAAAAGATCCACTACCGACCTCACCACTTCACTCTTGAAAGGAACCTGGAACCTAGATCTTTGATACCATTTTAAATTCCTCGAACCGGATTTATGGGTTACTCGTGGGTCAACTCGGCCCAACCCGAACGTTAGGTGTGCAGCTGCAATGAGACAACCTAAATAATGTTGATAATCTAGCCTTTTTAATTAACTTTCCACTTGTTTAGCATGCAATTCCGTTTCATATCAAGTTACGCATGGGACCCGTGGGGAGTGTCCCTAGAGTCTGATTATTCAGAGCTACTAACGTAAAATAAAAGGATTACTTACTTGTACAACGCTCTTCAATTATCGAACCGCTCAAAACCTGTTGTAATAAAGAAGAGGGAATGGGTCAAGTGGTGGGTGGGAAATACAACAATGCAATATTGCAAGGACAAAATTTCCAATTAAGTCCATTGTAGTATTTAATTTATTCCCTAAACAAAACATTACATTTGAGTTATTCATAAAAATTTTATTATCACGATCCTACATAGTCTATGACATAAAGTTTATTAAAGAAGATGTGAACAAGCTTTAACGATAAATCACGCCAAGATTTTATTGGTGCACATTTCATGGCTTCATTGCATTTCGAGATCGCTCAGGTATGAACGCGTAATGTTAATGGGACTCAAAAAATATTTTAGGATGTTATTTTATTGAATATATATTTTTAAAATGTTAAAAAGCGTTTTAAAATATTAAAACTTCATTTGTTCTGAGATAAAGATCGTTTAGAGTTTTGTATTTCACAAACTCTTATTTTCAGTGGTTCAAACGACTTTGAATGTCGTTCAAACGAGATAAGCTTGTCGTTCAAACAACATGTGCATTTCGTACGAGTGGCATGAAGTTTTCGTTCGAACGATGCACCGCCTCAATTTTTCTATATAAAGCGTGTTTCTCTCAGAATTTTGTAAGTTGCAGAGCTGAAAAAATAGTTTACATACAGTTCGTTTATTGCACAAAATTTCTAAGGTTTTCAAAGACTAAAAACATCCTTAGAGTTTTAAATATATGAGATTTCATTCACATATGCTATAGTGATCTTTGTTTGTACTATTTGGAGTTATTCTACACTTTGAACATCGTTGGGTTTTGCAGTGAAGAAGCGAAGGAGTTCGTGTTCAACATCGTAGATGTTTTCAAGATACATCAGAGGACATAGAGGCATTCGTGGACGCATGTGTTGTGGACAGGTATCACGGAAGGATTCCCGTGGGTACAGTGGAGGAGTGGTTGAAGATTCAGAGAAGCTTCAAGTCTTGTGGGGATCGAGTCGTTGAGTAAGTTTGTTTTGTACTTTGTAATACCACATAATATTGATTGTCTGGCTTGGGCCATCCGAGGTTTTTTCCTTTAGTGATTTCCTTGTACATCCGGCGTCGCTTTTGTGAGCTTACTTTATTTTACATACTTTAGTCATTAAATGCATGTTTAGGATTAAACAGGATAAAATTGGGCTAAGTTAAAATTGGTTCACATACTTGGTGCGGTTTAAAATTTGGAAAAAAGTTTTTAAAAAAGAAAGTTGGCTTTGTCATCCTTAAAAGACATTCAAAAGGAAAAGGAGCCTACAAATTGGTATCAGAGCTATAAATATATTTTTTATTATGTTGATCCCTTGTGTTTTTAAGAAAGTTGTTTCGGTTCCCAAAGCCCCCATGTGTAATTTCACACCTACTTGGTTCAGGAAATCAGACTTAGAGGCTTTAGGAATTAAACTTCATGGTGTGTTTTTTTGTTTTGATATTTGGCTTTCGATTTGGCGTCGTTGCTTCATTTTGAGATCGGGTTTTCGGTGACAATTTTATCCAACCCTATTTTTGGTGTTCTGTCCGGCGAGTTTGGCTCCAGTTTTGAGGTGGTCTGGTGCTGGTGACTGCTTTCCGGCGACTTGTTTTCTTTTGGAGCATCTCGTGTTATATATATATATATATATATATATATATATATATATATATATATATATATATATATATATATATATATATATATAATATATACATATATACTTATATATTTATATATATGCCCTTTGTTATGGTTGAGAACCATTTAGCAGAACATATACAAGTTTGGTTTGCTATTTGATATTTTTTTCGGGTCTAAAATTTGTTGATCTGTTATAGCACTTGTCATTTGTTTATATAAACCCTCTTTAGTCTTTGAGTTTGGTTTGGATGAGTTCAAAAACATTTATTCAAAAACAACGCATCTGTTTTTTATTGCTGATAAAATAAAACAAAATAATTTTTTTTGAACTAAGTTTTTTTTTTGTGCCGTTGGGAATTTAGATCTGGTATGTTAGTTTGTTAAGACAAAGTCTTATTTTTTTGTATAAAGACTGCAACCTGTTTAAATCTAGACTAAAACTTTGAACTGAAAATTTGGACCATTTTAGATCTTACTATGGTTTGGGTGTTTTGTTGTTGTGATTCTATTTACACCCAACTTTGTGTGTGTGCACCCGCTATATTAAACTAGACTTTATTTGTGTCACACAAATTTTTTTTGTAAAACATTTTTTTTGTAAAAATAATTTCACTTTACCTTTATTCTGATTTAATTTAAATTAGAATTAAAATCTGATTTGTTTGGACTAATTTTTAGTAGACATTTATATCTTGGATTTTTGTTGGGTGTTTATTGTTGGACCTTATTTGTCACCCAACATAGTTTGTGTGTATACACTTGTTTATTGGACTTAACAATCTGTTCGTGTCACACATTTTTTTATTAAAATAATTTTTTTAAATCTGAATTAAAATTAATTTATTTGCATTTAAAGATAATTTGGTTTGTGCCTTTAACTAGTTACACCCACTAAGTCGAACTTTTTGTGACACCCCGCCTAATTAAATACCGGGCGATCACTCCTTTAGGCCCAGTTTGGTTGCGCAAATTGTTTGATTATGTAAATTGGTTCATTGTGAATTATTGAATTGTAAATGAGTGAATTTGAAATGAGTTAAATCCAATTTTACACAATGTTTGGTAATTTGAAATTGATGTTAAGGTTCTATGAAAAAATGATAAAAACAAATCAAGAGAGAGAAGGGGAGGGAAAGAGAGGAAGAGGAGGAGGGGGAGAGGAAGAGGGAGATGGGACATGCACTTTATGTGACTCCTATTTCAAATGGGTTCATTTCAACTTTTTTGTGAAATGATCCAATTTCAGATTTTGTACATGAGCTAAAATGGAGCAATTAATGAATCATTTCATTAATAAAACCAAACACTATTAATGGATCAATTTGTAAATGAATCAATTTATTAATGACCCAATTTACAATTTTGGGACAACCAAACGGGGCCTTATTAAATTAAAATCAAGGTGAACAGTTGTTTCATTCTTAGCATCACTGTCGTAAAAATAACTTTTCCAAATTTAACACCCTATTTAATTTAGCTAAGTGTCAAAACCATTTTTTTAACATTACTTTCCAAATTTTATTTTGGAAAAAAAGATTTAATTATCTACAACAATTCAATATTTAAAGAATCACACCACAATAATCCTGGAACATATAATCCAATTAATTTAAACATTCAACAACTAAACCCTAGCATTTAAAACATAAAGTAAAACATACATGCTGAATAAATTCCAAAGTAACAGTACTAGAAATAACTGAAATACAAATGTCCCAATAAAACAGATAAATAGTGGAAAGGGCGACACATGCCCAATAAGGATAATGATAGAAGTGGAATCAAGAAAATGAAATCGTCTAAGCAAGTGGCCTGCAACTCCCACCTAAGCTGCAGCACGTTCCTTCCAAGGGATCCTAAACAAGACGCCCCTGTGGCTGGGCACCTGTAATATATATATATATATATATATATATATATATATACAAGAGAGAAAGAGGAATAGAAACGGGTCAGAGCCCGATAGTGTATATGATTTAAAAATTCATTTAGCAAGTATTTAAATTGATACACGCCAATGCAACAACATATTAGTGCGACACTCTCTTGAGAAATTCTCACCTCTCTTCTAATGTGAACTCCTATTGCACTAGCCTTCCCAATGGTCTATCTCATCATATATCACACTATCTTTCTTCTAGGATTTAACTTATCTTAGGTGACTCTCAAGCTTTAAGATTTAACAACATCATGGTTTAAAAGGAAAATTTCATTTAGTACAAAACGCTCATTTTAACTTTATTGATTCATAAAGTTTTTCAATATCATACTATACTTTTCGAAACAAGTATTTCCAATTTGAGTCATTATACATGTCTCACTTACCATAACACAGTAGGCAGTTTCCCAAATTTCAGAAGTTCATATATATATTAAATACTCGTATAATATATATATTCTAACAGCACCCCACATAAAAATTATGGTGCGGGCATACTCTGCTATCCAATCCCCGTATCAATCGTACTAAAGGGAATACAAGTTCGGAATCACTCTCGAACTGTATAAATACATACACAAACAATATTGAGGCGAAGCATAGTTTCCAAGTCCAAGAGGTCAGTACATACCCTCACGTCTCTTAGGACCGTGACTACCGATTCGATAGCCTGTACCTAGGATTTCTATCTTCTAGGGTACGAGTCAATATCCCCCCCATAAGGCACACGAGATAAGATCGTCCCAGCGCGGAAACCTCAGGGATAGCAAGTAGCGCGGGCATGATTTTCACAAGTATATAATATATGCATACACAATCATATAAATATACCACTTTTATTATATCAATTTAGGTTTATCCAATAACCCACATTCACAACATTTATCCTTATTTTCCCATTATTATTTATCAAGTATAATGGTTCGTTTCTAACTTTAATTCGAAGGATTTTTCCAACTTACTACGTAACCCTCATGGACTCTATTCTTCCAAATGTACAATTCAGTAGATATCCATTTATGTTCCAACGTAACTCTCTCTTACGTGTCTCTCCCCTTTAATATATACTTACATTATCCCTTATGCAAAATATCCCAAAAATATAGATTTTGCCTTACATTAAAGGATTTTGAATTTAATTTTCAAAGATGAGAATTTCAAACGGTTTCGAAATCGGAATTAAAATGGAGTTTTAATTGAATTTTTATTATCTCTAAGAGTCCTCAAAACATAAAACTGTCTCGAAAAAAAAATATTGAAAAATATTAAACGGTCCGATCGAGTTGAATTTTTTTTTGTAGCTTCCTCTCGTCTTCAGCTAATTTTCTGTAAAATTTCATCCAATTCCAACGGTCCGATCGTTCGGAATAAGTTTTTTTTTAGTGTTTGTATCTGATTAGAACTCTTTTCTTAATCAAACTCTTAATCCTTTACACGACAAAGGGTTTCCAGAATATCATATAAATCATCACTACATGAAAATTTCCCATCTCAAATTGGGTTTTTCTTCCATAAATCTCATCCTAATAACTCCTAAACTAATATGGATGATGCATCAACGAAATAAGCAAGATAAACACTTGCCTGGGATTTTCAGAAATCTTATTTGGTGTTGAATTTGGTGTGGTTGCGTTCCCCGTCTCCCGATCTACGCGTTGGCGGTGGCGGCGGTGCAAACGGGTGAGTTTTGAGCCTTGGAATGCCTTGAGAGCTCTCTCCTCTCCTCTCCAATGGCCGTTCTAGTGTTTTGAGTTATCTAACCCTAGGAGATAACCTAAACATCTGATATAACCCCTTTAATTTTCGTGGGTTTAATTACCCAAAAATACAAAGTGACTAAAATGCCCTCCCGGGGTACTAACTAGGCCTAAAAACGCCCCGAGACCCAAATCAAACTCCCGGGTATACTTTTCTGACTATCTCGACCCTTCTGGACGCGTTGGCGCACTCAAAACGACCATACGAATAACTTATAAAATATTTACTTTTATTTATCAATATTTAATCCCGACGCGACACGGGTGCGTCCCGACTCAAATTTTTAAAATTGTCATTTTATTCACTCGTGACATTTAATATGGCCACTATTATATATTACTTTGCTCATTAGTAATATTCAACAAATTTTCCCATAATTACTAACTCTCGTCACGTTAATAATTATAACATAATTAATTTTCGGATTTTTATTAAATAATTAATTCACATTAAATTTAATAAATCCCCAAATTAATATAGCATAAAAATACGGGGTATTACATACTTTCTCCTAATAACGGAATTTCGTCCCGAAATTCGGAAAATAAGGCATACCTGGTAAGAACAAATCTAGATATCTCTCACGCATATCGGCCTCGCGCTCCCAAGTGGATTCCTCCACATTATGATGCTCCCACTGGACCCGTACAAGTGGAACTATCTTCGACCTCAATCTCCTCTCACTATAGTCTAGGATAGCCACCGGTCTCTTCTCGTAAGAGCTGTCAGGCTGCAAGTCTATCTCATCTATCGCGATGTGAGTATCGGCCATATCATCCCAAAGATACCGCCTCAACGACGAGATGTGGAATACATCGTGAATGTGATGTAAATGCTCTGGTAGTCCCAATCTGTATGCTACCGGCCCAATCCTCTCGATAATGGGAAATGGTCCCACGTACCTCGGGGCCAATTTCCCTTTCTTCCCGAACCTCATCACTCCATTCATAGGAGATACACGCAGTAACACTTGGTCCCCCACATTAAACTTTCGAAAGAACCGTTTCCCATCGGCATAGCTTTTCTGCCTGTCCTGGGCTACTCGAATGCGACTCCTAATCATCTCAATCCTCGCGGAGGTTTCCTGAATCACCTCTGGTCCTAGCAACTTGTTATCCCCCACCTCGAGCCAACAAGTTGGAGAACGACAAGGCCTGCCATACAAAGCCTCAAATGGAGCCATACCAATCGTAAACTGATAAGAGTTATTATAAGCAAACTCTACCAGTGGAAGATGTGGCTCCCAACCTCCTCCAAAATCAAGAACACACATGTGTAGCATATGCTCTAACATCTGATTAGTACGCTCTGTCTGTCCATCTGTCTGTGGGTGATAGGCTGAACTCAACTTCAACTCAGTACCCATAGCCTTCTGAAAGCTTTCCCAGAAACGTGACACGAAAATCTTCTCTATCTGACACAATATTCAGGGGCACCCCATGTAATCTGACAATCTCAACAATGAACAACTGAGCATACTGACATGTGGTATAATCTGTCCGCACCGGCAAAAAATGAGCCACCTTGGTCAAACGGTCTACAATCACCCAGATGGAGTCGTGGCCCCGCTGTGATGTAGGCAACCCTGTAATAAAATCCATGGAAATACTCTCCCACTTCCACGCGGGTACTTCCAATGGCTGAAGCAATCCTGACGGTTTCTGATGGTCCACCTTCACCAGCTGGTAGGTAGAACACTTGGACACGAACTCAGCAATGTCCTTCTTCATCCCACTCCACCAGTATTGCCTCCTCATATCCTGGTACATCTTATCTCCTCCAGGATGTACTGCAAATTTGGACCCGTGAGATTGGGTCATCACTGCATGGCGCAATTCTGCCCCTTCTGGAACCACTAATCTCTAATTAAACCTTAAACCCCCATTAGAACTAACAGAGCAGGACTCAGCACCCTCGGATAAAAGTCGTACAATCTGTTCCTGGCAAAACGGGTCTGTGGTTTGGGCCTGTATTACCCTCGTAAAAATCTCGGGTGTGATTGTCATAACAGATATGAAGGAACGGTCTACTGCGTCCTGGTGACCCAACTCCTTCCACTTCGCTTTCCAGACGACCGCTACCTCATTTACCGGTCTACGGCTCAACGCATCAGTTACTACGTTGGCTTTCCCCGGATGATACTGTATGTCGAACTGATAGTCCTTCACAAATTCTAACCATCTGCGCTGACGCATATTCAGCTCTCGCTGAGTGAACAGGTACTGCAGTGACTTGTGGTTTGTGAACAAACGGAACTTCTCCCCTAATAAATAGTGTCTCCATATCCGCAGTGCAAAAACGACCGCTGCTAACTCCAGGTCGTGGGTGGGGTAATTCTTCTCATGCGGCTTAAGCTTGCGGGAGGCAAAAGCTATAGCCTTCTCTTCCTGCTGAAGTACTCCCCCAAGTCCCCGTAAAGAGGCATCGGTGTAAACCAGGTACTCCACACCCGGCTTCGGTAAAGCAAGGACTGGTGCTTAAGTAAGCTTGTCTTTCAGCTCGTCGAAAGCCAATTGACAAGCTTCATCCCAAACATATGGTACCCCTTTGCGAGTCAGGTTCGTCAATGGACCCGCTATTTTGGAGAATCCCCGAATGATTCTCCTATAGTATCCGGCTAACTCCAAGAAACTACGCACTTCCGTCGGTGTCGTGGGCTGTCCCCACTCCCTCACCGCTGACACTTTACTCGGGTCAACTGCTATCCCCTGTTCAGAAACAACATGCCCCAAGAACTGTACCTCTCGCAACCAGAATCCACACTTCTCGTACTTAGCATACAACTGATGCTCTCGTAAAGTCTGAAGAACCTGCCTCAAGTTCTCGGCATGCTCCTCCTCGGAGTGTGAATATATCAAAATGTCATCTATGAAGATGATGACAAACTGATCCAAGAACTCTCTGAATACTCGATTCATTAAGTCCATGAATACTGCTGGAGCATTTGTGAGACCAAATGGCATCACTCTAAACTCGTAAGACCCATATCTCATCAAGAAGGCAGCCTTTGAAACGTCCTGCTCTCTAATACGTAGCTGATGGTACCCCGACCTCAGATCTATCTTCGAAAAGAAAGTTGCTCCCCTCAACTGGTCGAACAGATCATCAATTCGAGGCAACGGATACTTATTCCGTATCGTAACCTTGTTCAACTCCCGGTAGTCCACACATAACCTCAGTGAACCATCTCTCTTCTTCACAAACAAGACTGGAGTGCCCCAAGGTGAGGTACTCCTGCAAATGAATCCCTGACCTAACAACTGCTCTATCTGATCTCGTAACTCTCGCATCTCCGCCGGAGCCATACGGTATGGAGCGCGTGCTATAGGTCTCGTATCTGGCAATAAATCTATGACAAAGTCCATCTCTCGACTGGGGGGTAGGCCTGCTATCTCCTGGAATACATCGGAATACTCACGAACGACTGGGATCGAGTCTAAAGGAATCACAACCTCCTTAGAGGCATCCTCCTCTATATAATACAAATGAGCGGTCGAACCTCCCTCTGGGCGAGGCATCGCCACTACAAACATATCTTACCCCAGAATGGCAAAAATAATGCTCCCACCGAAGCAATCAATCATGGATCTATAAGCTGCGAGCCAATCTATACCGATAATAACATCATGCTCATGCATATCTAAGACTAACATGTCTGCAGGTAATACCAAACTACCAATCTCTACCCCCACTCCCCGACATATAAAGAAGATAAGCGACCCACACCCCAGTGGTGAGTCTACACACGTCATTGTGCTCTCTGCTGTGGCTAACAACCCTAAGGCCTTCGCAAAATGTGTAGCTATAAAACAATGTGTCGCCCCAGTATCAAACAAAACCCGACCCATAGTACCATGGATAGGAAACATACCCTCAATCGCGGGTGGTGATTGTGGAGCTGCTGCCTGGTGGACGTTATAGACACGTCCGTACTGTAACTGCCCCTGCTGCACTGGAGCTGCTGGAATGGTTGGTAGGGATGGCACCTGGGCTGGAGCTGGGAGGGCAGCTGGAAAAAATGGTCTCTGTGGCTCATTACGGGCACCATGCTGCTGTGGGGCTCTATTACCCTCTGGGCAATCCTGGCGCTTATGACCATGCTTGTCGCATACAAAACACCGGCCTCTGAAGTTACCTCCCCTCTGACCCTGCTGGCCGTTACCTCCCCGCCACTGGCCCTGATTAGCATGCTGTTGGACCTGTTGGCCCTGTTGATTAGGCTGGCCCTGCTGGCCCTGCCTATAACCCCCAAATCCCTGCCTAGAATCACCTGAACGGAATCGCTTAGCAGGGTCCCCCTGATGGGAACTCTGCTTGTGCTGATGAGTCTGTCCATGAGATGGGGCCCCACTAGCACTACTACCCCCGGTCCTACCCTGCTGGCTGGACTCTCCTGCTCTCCTGCTTCCCTGCAGATGGAAGCGGTGATCCTGGCAATGTAGTAACGCAGCATTGAGTACATCAGTGAAAGTACTCAGAGATAGATTCCCTATAAGATGCTGACGGATCCTCCAAGCTAACCCGTCCACAAACAACATTATCTTCTTACTATCAGTAGGTGCCTCATCTGGCACTATGGTGAGAAGTCTCATGAAATCCTCCTCATACTCAGCAACGGTAGAGTTCTCCTATTTCAAATTCAGTAATTTCTGCCTCATTTCAGTCTGCCAGCGGGTGGAAAGTACTTGAGGTCAAACCGCTCCCAGAACGACTGAATAGGGATCGTGTCCCTCTCCTCCAAGGTGGTAGTGGACTCCCACCACTGCAAAGAGGCCCCCACCAGTTTAAAGGAAGCCAATAACTGCCTTTGTACGTCGGTGCACTCATACATACGAAGATGCCACTGGATGTCTTTCTTCTATTGGCTGACAGTGACGATATCTGAGCTACCAGAGAACTCAAGGGGATGCGCCTTCTGAAAAGCGTCCCTAACCCTCTCCCATGAAGATGGAAGTTGTGCTGGTACTGGCGCCACTGCCCGAATCTGGGGTGGAGCCTGCTGAACCACCGCTAGCGCGACATTCACCGCCTGAGCAACAATGGTGGCTACTTCATTAGCATTCATAGTGCCTTGTGCCGGAGCTGCTGGCTGCTCAGCCTGGGCACGCCTATCCTTCTGTGCACGTCTCGGAGGCATCTGAAACGTGAAGAAGTTTATTAGTCTCCAGTCATTATCAAATCCCAAATGGCTGGAGACGTAAACGTAAAAGTAGGAATACAACAATCCTAAAAATAGGGCTCTGTAGCAAAAACGTTAAGCTGAAAGCGAAAATAAGCCGTACAGATCCTATGGACACTAGAACCTGATGCTCTGATACCACCTGTGACACCCCGCCTAATTAAATACCGGGCGATCACTCCTTTATTAAATTAAAATCAAGGTGAACAGTTGGTTCATTCTTAGCATCACTGTCGTAAAAATAACTTTTCCAAATTTAACACCCTATTTAATTTAGCTAAGTGTCAAAACCATTTTTTTAACATTACTTTCCAAATTTTATTTTGAAAATAAAGATTTAATTATCTACAATAATTCAATATTTAAAGAATCACACCACAATAATCCTGGAACATATAATCCAATTAATTTAAACATTCAACAACTAAACCCCGGCATTTAAAACTTAAAGTAAAACATACATGCTGAATAAAGCCCAAAGTAGCAGTACTAGAAATAACTGAAATACAAATGTCCCAATAAAACAGATTAATAGTGGAAAGGGCGACACATGCCCAATAAGGAGAATGATAGAAGTGGAATCAAGTAAATGAAATCGTCTAAGCAAGTGGCCTGCAACTCTCACCTAAGCTGCAGCACGTTCCTTCCAAGGGATCCTAAACAAGACGCCCCTGTGGTTGGGCACCTGTAATATATACATATATATATAAGAGAGAAAGAGGAATAGAAACGGGTCAGAGCCCGATAGTGTATATGATTTAAAAATTCGTTTAGCAAGTATTTAAATTGATACAAGCCAATGCAACAACATATTAGTGCGACACTCTCGTGAGAAATTCTCACCTCTCTTCTAATGTGCACTCTTATCGCACTAACCTTTCCAATGGTCTATCTCATCATATATCAAACTATCTTTCTCCAAGGATTTAACTTATCTTAGGTGACTCTCAAGCTTTAAGATTTAACAACATCATGGTTTAAAAGGAAAATTTCATTTAGTACAAAACGCTCATTTTAACTTTATTGATTCATAAAGTTTTTCAATATCATACTATACTTTTCAAAACAAGTATTTCCAATTTGAGTCATTATACATGTCTCACTTACCATAACACAGTAGGCAGTTTCCCAAATTTCAGAAGTTCATATATATATTAAAAACTTGTATAATATATATATTCTAACAGCACCCCACATAAAAATTATGGTGCGGGCATACTCTGCTATCCAATCCCCGTATCAATCGTACTAAAGGGAATACAAGTTCGGAATCACTCTCGAACTGTATAAATACATACACAAATAATATTGAGGCGAAGCATAGTTTCCAAGTCCAAGAGGTCAGTACATACCCTCACGTCTCTTAGGACCGTGACTACCGATTCGATAGCCTGTACCTAGGATTTCTATCTTCTAGGGTACGAGTCAATATCCCCCATAAGGCACACGAGATAAGATCGTCCCAGCGCGTAAACCTCAGGGATAGCAAGTAGCGCGGGTATGATTTTCACAAGTATATAATATATGCATACACAATCATATAAATATACCACTTTTATTATATCAATTTAGGTTTATCCAATAACCCACATTCACAACATTTATCCTTATTTTCCCATTATTATTTATCAAGTATAATGGTTCGTTTCTAACTTTAATTCGAAGGATTTTTCCAACTTACTACGTAACCCTCATGGACTCTATGCTTCCAAATGTACAATTCAGTAGATATCCATTTATGGTCCAACGTAACTCTCTCTTACGTGCCTCTCCCCTTTAATATATACTTACATTATCCCTTAAGCAAAATATCCGAAAAATATAGATTTTGCCTTACATTAAAGGATTTTGAATTTAATTTTCAAAGATGAGAATTTCAAACGGTTTCGAAATAGGAATTAAAATGGAGTTTTAATTGAATTTTTATTATCTCTAAGAGTCCTCAAAACATAAAACTATCTAGCAAAAAAAAATATTAAAAAATATTAAACGGTCCGATCGAGCTAAATTTTTTTCTGTAGCTTCCTCCCGTCTTCAGCTAATTCTCTGTAAAATTTCATCCAATTCCAACGGTCCGATCGTCCGGAATAAATTTTTTTTAGTGTTTGTATCTGATTAGAACTCTTTTCTTAATCAAACTCTTAATCCTTTACATGACAAAGGGTTTCCAGAATATCATATAAATCATCACTACATGAAAATTTCCCATCTCAAATTGGGTTTTTCTTCCATAAATCTCATCCTAATAACCCCTAAACTAATATGGATGATGCATCAACGAAATAAGCAAGATAAACACTTGCCTGGGATTTTCAGAAATCTTATTTGGTGTTGAATTTGGTGTGGTTGCGTTCCCCGTCTCCCGATCTACGCGTTGGCGGTGGCGGCGGTGCAAACGGGTGAGTTTTGAGCCTTGGAATGCCTTGAGAGCTCTCTCCTCTCCTCTCCAATGGCCGTTCTAGTGTTTTGAGTTATCTAACCCTAGGAGATAACCTAAACATCTGATATAACCCCTTTAATTTTCGTGGGTTTAATTACCCAAAAATACAAAGTGACTAAAATGCCCTCCCGGGGTACTAACTAGGCCTAAAAACGCCCCGAGACCCAAATCAAACTCCCGGGTATACTTTTCTGACTATCTCGACCCTTCCGGACGTGTTGTCGCACTCAAAACGACCATACGAACAACTTATAAAATATTTACTTTTATTTATCAATATTTAGTCCCGACGCGACACGGGCGCGTCCCGACTCAAATTTCTAAAATTGTCATTTTATCCACTCGTGACATTTAATATGGCCACTATTATATATTAATTTGCTCATTAGTAATATTCAACAAATTTTCCCATAATTACTAACTCTCATCACGTTAGTAATTATAACATAATTAATTTCCGAATTTTTATTAAATAATTAATTCACATTAAATTTAATAAATCCCCAAATTAATATAGCATAAAAATACGGGGTATTACACTTTTGTGTGTTGGGTTTAATTAGTGCGTGAACTTTATATCTCATGTTTATTTCTTTATATTTTATTTTAGTTAAACCCATTCTATTTTATTGAGTCGAGTGCTACACTTTTTATCTCATACTCAATTTTACTTAAATTGGACCAATTTTCTCCTACACTTTTTATTGCCTAAGTTGAATACTTTTTGTTGTATTCTTTTTATACTTAGGTGGTGTTTGTGTGTGTATGAGTTTTTTATCCAAACCTATTATTAGTATTGGCTTGAACTAAAATTCGGAATTTAAATCTTTGAGATTAATTTTTTGTGTTACACAAATTTGAAATTTGGACTTAACTAATTTATTAGTATCTATCTTGTGGTAACTTTAATTAAGTCCTAATTTGTATGAGCTAAGTGCTACACTATTTATCTTGTGCTCATTTTACTTGGACTTAATATTTTAACATAACCCCTCTTTAAACTAATTCATATTCTATTTGGTGTTAAGTTAATTTTTATTTTAGTTACGCGACACAATTGTTGGAATTTATTTCCTATTTTATTTGTGGTCATTTAGGATTAATCTTTACTTGAGTATTAATTATTAAGGAAGATTTATTCAAGCTTGGGACTTAATATTTAATCATTCTTATATTGTCTTACCTTTCACTTAGTCACTGATTGGTAATTTGTCTTGTCAATTATAATAGACTTAACCTTGGTTGTTTGGTCTATTTTACTTAACAAGATTATTTTGTTGTTTTGATTTAAAATAAACTTTATTATTATTATATCTATTTTGCACATCTACACGGGGTCTCGAGTTTGAGTGTGTAGTTGTGTGTGGGTCTCACGCTTTCACTACCTTGGTTGTTTAGTAAGATTCAGTATTGTGGGGTTGTTTAGTTAGTGCCTGGGTGTACTGATTTTGTATTGGACTAACTATTTCATTTACATTGGGTTGCTAAATTCTTTATCTAAACATTGATTTAGTGTTGCGTGTATTGTGAGTGAGTGATAGTCTCTATTACTGGGGTGTTATTGGGTTGACTGATTTTCAGTCAAGTTGGGTTGTTTTAGACTAGGCTGGGTGTACGGTTTGTATTTGCTTAGTTTAATTCATTGTGGACTTGGAGGACTGTAATATGTAACTTGTAATCGGTAATAGTGGACTTGGGTGTGTGTGTTGTCCTGGGACTAGGGACACTGGTTTACCACCATGGTGGGTTCCTCGAGAACAAATATTGTGTCACACTCTTATTTTCCTCATCTCATTCTTAAAGGGAATTATTCTTTATGTCTAGCATCACCACCTTTTACGTACTAGTGTGCATGAGTGTTTTCTCACTTAAAATTTATAATAGATTTTGTATCAAAGATTTAAAAAGAGTTGGAGAATTTTTAAATAACCTAATACGCATTAGAAAGTACCCTTTGGTCCTTTCTAGTGACCCTTGGGTCTTTTCAAGTGGTATCAGAGCTTCAGGATTGACTTTATAAAAGTTTTTATTCCGCAATGATCCTGAACACTTTTTAAAAATCTATATTTTATATCATTTAAAATCTATTTTTTAAAAATGGAAAACTTATATCGTGATGTTGATTTTTCTTCTAGAAAATACCTTTATGAATGTTTTAGAGAATCAAAGTCTTATTCACATTTTGACATTAAAAGCAAGAATGTTATTTGCCAAGCGATGATTGCAACCGAAGTTAAAGATATTTCATCTTTCACTACATCTTTAGATGCTTGGGACATTTCACTATCTCCTACCCACTTATCTAGTTTATGCGATGATATCTCTATTTGTGATAGCGATACTAGTTATGCTAATTTAGTTGCTTTTACCTCGCGTGTTGTCTCTATATCCGAGGACATTAATGATTGCTTATCAACTAGTTTCGATGATTATGATTTGTGTGTTGATAATTCTGATTTAGACAAAGTGATTTCATCTCGTGCCATACATGCTCATTTTCACCCTACATTCACAGCTTATATATCTAATATTGATGATATTTTTTGTGATGCTGATGAATCTGAAAATGAAGACAATCCTGTCATTTTGGAAGGGTGCATGAGTACCAATTTAGATGGTTGTGTAGATAATATTTCCATTGACAACACAATTGAGGACTGCACTGATTTAGGCCAAATTAATTCTAGATTGATGGCTAAAAATGTCATTTTAAGCAATCAAATCAAGTTATTGTGCGAAGAATCAGAATTTCGTATAGATGAACTTGAAAATGATGTTTCATTTTTAGAGAAAAGGATAATCATGTTAACCGAACTTAATCATTCTCTTGAAACTAAAAACAAGGAATTTTTGTGTAAATTTGATAAATCTCAAGTTGAACTAAAGGACGTTTTGATTAAATTTGATGAATGTAAAAAGGAACTAGAAGTCACTTCGAAAAAGTTAAAGAGTTATTGGAACACCGGGGATGCCGTCAAAACTATTAATGAAAATATGTTCTATGATCCAACGAACTCTTATTCTGATTTTGTTCCTACTAAAGGGTTTGGTTTTGAAGGAAAGGAATTGATGTTACCAATTTTATAAATTCTAAGGAACAATTTCCTGATTCAAATGAAATTAAGTTGTCTTATAAACATTTTGAAAATGAGGGTTGTTCTTCAAGTGGTAAATCTGTTCTTAAATGTGATTTTTGCCATAAAATTGGGCATTTAGACGAGTTTTGCTTCAAGAAATTAGGGCTGAATAGTTTTTATTTAGGCAAAGTTAGGCAAAATCAAAAGGTTGGAAATAATCAATTTGTCAAACCTACTTTTCAGAGTATTTTTTCCCCTAAGAATGGTCATTTAGAAAAAAATTGTTTTAAGAAATTAGGACAAAACAAATTTGATTTAGGCAAATTCAAAATGTTGAGAATTTCAATACTGTTAAGCCTTCTCTTAAATGTAATTTTTGCTCTAAAAATGGACATATTGAAAAATTCTGCTATAAGAGACCTGAGAAAAATAATGCAAATATAGGCAATTTTAGGAAAGCTGAAAATGTGAAAAATGCTAAATCTGTCAAAACTATGCTTAAATGCGATTATTGTGCAAAAACTCGACATATAGAAAAATTTTGTCTTAAGAAACTGGGGCAGAATCAAGCTATTTTAGGCAAAAAATTTGTCTTAAGAAACGGAGTGCGCGTGCATTCAAATAGAGATATTATTTAATTAAACACAGTTTTCATCAATTAAGTCCTAAACATGCATCTAGGTGTGATTGAATAAGATGATGAAACATGCAAGAACATTCAAACACACACATGTGAGGAAAAATCCCCCAAAAGGGGAAAACCTTTTATTTTTACTATAATATTATAAGGAACGGTTACACGGATTACAATAAAAATATAATGACACAGAAATACCTGCGGGTGTCGGTTCTGTAGTCGGTGGCTGGAACTTTTCCTTTCCAAGAGGACAGTAATGTAGAAGAAGGTCGGTCTTCGCCACAATAGTATGAACAAACACAAGGTTGTGTTCTTGGGTTGCAAACTGATTCACAAAGGATTGGAAAAGTTGTGTGAATCAAAACATGAGTCTTGGGTCTAAAAAAGGTGAAGACTTGACTAATTAGAAATCTTAAATTCATCTCTGAAAGTCTTGCAAAACAACTCCCCCGAAGTTGGTATTTATAGGGAAACACATGAAGAGTTCCACGTTTTAAAAACTCTGAAATTCTATCCAGCGTACAGGTAACCCGAATCGGTTCGGGTTTCCTGCGAACCGGTTCACCCTTCGAATCGGTTTGGCCCTCGGTTCGGAAAAAATCGCTGGCCTGAGGAACTTAAACACTTAGCATTTTTCCCAAGTCTTTTTCTTGGAAATTTCTTCATTTTCAAAAGGCCATAACTTGTTCACCGTAGTTCGGATTGAGGTGCCGTTTCTTCCAGTATCTTCATTGAGGCAAGGTCTTCAACTTTCCAATTGAACGATCCTCTGGACGGTGGTTGTAAAATTACCAAAATGACCTTGAACTTCCATATCGTGCCTTATTTCACTATTTTGACTTCTCTTGCGTACCACTTGGATTATGAGCCTAAAATCATGGAACGTGAAGTCGTTGAGGCAGATGTGAGATACTTGATGGAGACGATAAATGCTTGATTCCCAGAATTTGGATTGAGATCGTCGTGTGAGATCGTGTAGAGACGTGCCAAATGTAATCGCGTACGACATATACAAATGTAAGATAACGAACATGAGAAATATGTCCTTACAAATCTCCCCCTTTGTCTATGCCGGTACATACATAAAAAATCCGAATTATCAAATAACACAATTGCCTATACAAATCTACCCTTCCATGAACCCAAAACTGGAAAGATACAAATGAATAAGTCTTCATCATTTGATCATCTTCAAGTCTTCAAAACTTTCAATGCTTTTCTCATCAAGGTGTGCAAATTAGTGAACATCAATGTAGTATCTACACACATGAGATAAAGCAAATACCAAGTGACGTATCGAGTTTGAAATGAGATAAACATGGATACCAATTTATGATGAAAGCGTGGATACCAATTTATGATGAAAGCATAAGTCAAATCTCAAAACTCCCCCATTATATGCTAATTCTTTCTCCCCCTTTTTATGTTGTCCCCAAATAGAGAGATATGAGAAGAAAAAATAGATGCACATGGAGAATGTCACAAGGTAATAAACTTCCTATTTTTGAATTTTACAAAATTTTCCACATGAACTATATAAACAAAGAAACACACCATGAACGAACACAAAAACAACCAAGTCGATGATAGCGCAAATGAATGGGCGTGAACAAATTCGATAGGAAAATCAATGCATACAAACATGACATATGTGCACGATGAATATCGGATACTCCAAACGAATTAACTCAAAATCTTCCTTTGGTGTAAAGAGATGAGAATATGAGACATTGACTCAATCAAATCAACAAGTCAAAGCTAAAAATGATTTCCACACCAATAACGTCCAAAACGGTTTAATGCTTTTTTAGGAATTTCAAGGAAGTGCAAACCCGTTTAAATTCTCTAACCAAACTCCCTTATATATATATTTTCTTTTAGAGGTAATCTAAATTCTCAAACTTTGGAGAATTGATGGTGAAACCTAATGGCCCATATTTGGCATGTATTGCTTTTTATTGCCTTTAAATTTTTTCAGGGCTCTTTTAACCTCTTTGGACCCCGGATAATAAAATTCCTCAATTTTTTAGGTCCTTCCCCGTTTTCAAATAAACACACAGTCTCACCAAAACGGTTTTTACATGCATTCCAATCTTGTCAAGTTTTATCGCATATTGTACGTTGTATAGACAGAATTGAGATGGAAACACTCAAGCCAATATGTGATAAACAAGTACAATAATCAAATATAGCTGTGCATGTGTGCAATAAAGGAGATAGGAGTTAAACATCTAGAAAGATATCACTAATCACATCTCAAAGACTCCAAACAATGTAAAGCACATGGATGAAATGATGTAGCATCTCAAATCTCTATCAAATAGTCACGTGGATAAATGGAATGAAATTGTGACTTGGCTATCTTAAATTCTCATCCATAAAAGGTGCAAAAAAATACAAAAAAATTTTTGGATTTTTCAAAATTTTTTGTAAAACTAAAATCTTTTTGGATTTTTCAAAAAAATAAATATATGTACAACAAACCAATAGTACATATAAAACAAACTAGCAATAGGAAGCATATGATATGAACATGAAAAAGCATCCTATCCTAAAAATAGACCAACCCCTCAGTTAACTGTGAAAATCCCCAAAGACTTCCTAAGACTCTCAAATCTAAGGGCATCTAAAGGTTTCGTGAAAATATCGGCTAACTGACGGTCGGTGGGAACGAAACTCAGGGATACGACTCTCTCCTCAACTAACTGACGTATAAAGTGCTCGCGTATCCTAATGTGCTTTGTGCGCGAATGTTGGACTAGATTGCGAGATATGTGTATTGCACTCGTGTTATCACATGAAATAGTCATGGTGTCCTGTGAGATCCCATAATCCTCCAACATTTGCTTCATTCATAAGAGTTGCATGCAATAACTCCCGGCGGCGATGTACTCAGCCTCCGCGGTGGACAAAGAGATAGAATTTTGCTTCTTGCTCAGCCAGGAGACAAGAGAAGAACCAAAATAGAAACACCCACCAGAAGTGCTCCTACAACCATGTACATCCCCGGTCTAATCGGCATCCAAATAGGCGGACAAACGGTCATTGGTATCAAAGGAATACCAAATACCATATAAGAGAGTCCCACTCACGTATTTAATAATACGTTTTAGAGCAAGTAAATATGCCTCTTTCGGGGACGCCTGATATTGCGCACAGACTCTAACGCTAAAGGCTATGTCGGGACGACTGGCAGTCAGGTAGAGAAGACTACCTATCATACTCCTATACACGGTTTGCTCGCTATCCTTTCCTGAAGTGTCCTTATAAGCTTGATAGAAGTACTCATAGGTGTACGTGCATGCTTAGCGGAGTTTAAACCAAATTTCTTCACTAGGTCTCTAGCATACTTGGATTGGGAGATGAACATCCCATCCTCTAGCCGACGAACCTGGAGACCAAGGAAGAAAGTAAGCTCACCTACCATGCTCATCTCAAACTCACTTTTCATCTCCTCCTCAAAATGGTGAGCATGCTGGGAGCAAGTGGATCCAAAGACTATGTCGTCCACATAGACCCGGGAAACCAAAATAGCACCATCATCTCTCCTGACGAACAACATCATATCAACTCCCCCTCTCTTGAAGCCACGGGCTAAGAGATAGAAAGTAAGCCTTTCCTACCAAGCACGAGGTGCTTTCTTCAAACCATACAAGGCTTTCCTCAGATAATAGACATGCTCCGGGTGCTTAGGTCTTCAAACCATTTTGGTTGTTCCACATAAACCTCCTCCTATAGAATGCCATTTAGAAAGGCACTCTTGACATCCATCTGATATAACTTGAAGCGCAGATGACATGCGATGGCGAGTAATAAGCGGACGGACTCAAGCCTCTCAACAGGAGCAAATGTCTCCCCAAAGTCTACACCTTCTATCTGTGTGTAGCCTTGAGCGACCAACCTAGCCTTGTTTCTGATTATGGTACCATTTTCATCCATTTTATTCTTGAAAATCCATCTGGTACCTATCAAATTAGTCTCACTAGGTCGGGGGACAACATCCCAAACATTATTCTTTTTAAACTCAAGCAACTCATCCTGCATAGCAGTTATCCAGTGTTCATCCTTGAGTGCTTTTTTGTGATTCTTGGGCTCGACTTTGGACGTGTAGCAAAAATGTCTAACAACGTTATATCGCTGAGCACGAGTCTTAACCCCTAGAGTGGGATCACCAATAATGGCTGAAGGGTCATGACTCCTGCGAACCCAAGTAGGTGTGTCCCCTAGCACAGGAGTAGGGTCCACAGAGTGTGGGAGAGGTACAAGTAAATTACTGCCAGGAACATCCTCATCCTCACGCTGAAGGCTAGAATCAATAAACGCCGAAGGTTCGTCATCTTGCATGGTGATGTTTATTGACTCCATAACCTTAAAGCTCTTCAGGTTTAAAACCCGGTACGCTCTACTAATGGATGAATACCCTAACAATATTCCCTCGTTGCTTCGGGAGTCAAACTTTCCTAATTGCTCTCTATCCCATAAGATGTAGCATTTACTCCCAAAAATATGGAAATATGCAAGGTTGGGTTTCTTGCCAGTCCATAATTCATAAGGCGTCTTAAGTGTGTGTGGACGCAGGTAAACCCTATTCACCGTGTGGCATGCAGTAGACATTGCCTCTGCCCAAAATCTCTTAGACACGCTACGACCTAGAAGCATAGATCTAGCCATTTCTTGGATCATCTTATTCTTTCTCTCAACAATCCCATTTTGCTGAGGAGTCTTCACAGCAGAAAACTCATTCTTGATCCCAAGGCAGTCACAGTAAAGATCTACCTTAGCTTCCTTAAATTCTGTGCCGTTGTCACTACGGATCCTATTAATAGTGACTCCGTGTTGATTTTGTAGGACACGGCACTTGGTCGTTAAAAACTCTACAGCATTGGATTTCTCCCTCAGAAAATCTATAATTGAGTATCTGGATAAATCGTCTACCATCACGAGGATATACCTCTTACCAACCAAACTCCCAGTACGAGTAGGACCCATAAGATCCATGTGAATTAGCTCAAGTACTCGGGAGGTGGTAATGGAATGAAACTTCTTATGGGGGATCCAAATTTGCTTTCCCAACTGACAGGGTCCACAAATCGTGGAAGTTGATTTTCCAAGTGATGGTAAGCCACGTACTAGGTCCTTTTTAGCTAAACGAGATAGATCTCTAACGTTCACATGACCTAGACATTGGTACCACAGATCCATAGGAGTGATCGTGGCGCTGTTGCAGATAAGTGAGGATGTGGGATCAGTCCCATAAAAATTATCCTTTGTCCTCACCCCTCGCACTAAAAGTTTATCGAATTGATTATAGACATTACATGTGTCCCAGTCAAACTTTACTGCAAAGTCAGCGTCGCATAGCTGGCTAATGCTAAGAAGGTTTGCTTTCAAACCTTTGACGTGCAAAACATTCTCTAGCTTAGGAAATCCTGGTAGCTCTACAGTACCACGCCCTACAATGCTAGACTTGCTCCCATCTCCAAAGGTGACTCTGCCATCCTGATAATCCTCAAGAGATGTAAAAAAAGAGGCATCACCTGTCATATGTCTGGAGCACCCACTATCAAAATACCACTGTGAGGTATTATGTGCTTTGAAAGAGACATGAAAAACAAAGGCCTTTTTATCTTTCTTAGGTACCCAAGAAGTGGCGACCTTTTGTTTACCTTTATTGTTGTTGGTTTTAGTCGGAATGTAAGAAGCATTCACTAACGATAAAGACATCCGTCGAAATTCCTCCATCAAACTCTGTGATGTGGTAGTGAAAAACTCAACTCGCTCTCTCAGACTGGTAAAATCATCAGTATGCTGTGGTGGAGCAATAGTACGTTGTGTCCGACCCATACTATAGCAAAACTCCCTCAGGTGGACTTTCCTTTTGTAATACGTACAAAAGAACAGATTCTTAGGTGGACCTTGGTTTGCTTTTCTTGGTTGAACTCTCCTTCGTGGTTTCTGAAGATGACCATAAGGAGTCGTAGTAAACTCAAGAACTGGTCCAAGTGCAATTTGGGATGTGGAGGAACCATCATTTCCTATTCCCTGCCTATCACCAAAACCTAAAGCAGGGACGAGGAGCATCTTTCCCATCTTCCCAGATCTGTCCTCGATTTGAACCTTGACTTCCCGTGCTCTCTCAAGATCATGAGTAATCTGGTCAATAAGGGCTTCAAGTTTCTTCTGAGTCTCCATGGAGGAATGGAGCTCACTCGTAAGACTAGCCACTTGTTTAATCAAGTCCCCTCTCTCTTTCTCAAAACAACTTTCTTTCTCTCTAAACAGACTATCTTTCTCAACACGGGCAGACTCTCTCTCTCTCTTAAGGTAGTGCAGGTGGAGGACTCTCTCTCTCTCTCTTTTCTTAAGTCTTCCTCTAAGGCAGTGATCCTAAGAACTAACACTTTGTTACGCTTTTTAGTTTTAAATGACTCAGAATAAAGTTCGGCGTAGGCGCGTTGAAGATCACTCTCGCTCTCACTTGTGTCATCCTCCCCCCACTCGCATTGCTCTAACTGTCAAGGTGTCCCTGTGAAGCAGCATCCTCATCGTCGTAGGGATCACTATAAGTATTCACATGACTAGCCATGAATGAGGTGAAGTTACACTCATGCAGTGACTCATCTCCAGAATCCACCGACTCGACCTCACTGTCGTCACTAAGGGTAGCATTAAGGACAACTTTTCCCTTTTCTCTGTTCAGCCTAGTCGCACACTCAAAAGCTCTATGACCCCTACTGTCACACTCAAAGCATCTCTCACTATCCTTCTTAGGAGGATCTTTAAAAAAAATCATTTTTCTTTTCAAACTTATTTTTCTCAAATTTCTTTTTATCTTTAAAATTACCATTTTTCTTGAATTTGAGAATTCTTTTGAAATTTTTAGCAAACAGGGCTAAATCATCTAGATCAAAATCACACTCAGAATCTGACGTATCAATCTCTATTTTTCTAGATGACTCTCCCCTCTTTCTTGCCAATCCCTCACCTTTTCTTTCTTGGGAATTAAGTGCAATTCCTTTATCTTTAGACTTGACAGATTTAGGAAACATATCAATCTCATAAGATTGCAAATCTCCTACAAGTTCCTCCAATTTTAGCGTATTTAAATTACCCATAGAATTTAGCACAGTGACTTTAGGGATAAAACGCTTAGGGAGAGAACGAAGAATCTTTTTAACAACTCTAGCATCAGGAATATGTTCACCAAGATTAAAGCTAGTATCAACAATGTCGGATAGCCTAGCATAAAATCATCAAAACATTCAGTTTCATGCATGGTGATAGTTTCAAATTGAGTTGTCAAAATTTAGACTCTTTCAGAGCATTAGTTACTTCATGGGTGAGTTGTAAAACATCCCATGCTTCTTTTGACGTGGTGCACGTCATTATGCGTTTGAACTCATCAGGTGTGACAAACCCATAAATAGCACTTAGGCCCTTACAATTAAAAGATGACCATTTAAATTCTTCTTCAGTCCAAGAGGTGACTGGTTTTAAATTGGTCACATTTTAAACAGTGACGGAGGGAGGTATCCACCCTCTTTCAACCAAAATCCATACACGTTCATCAATGGCTTTTAATGCAGATCTCATGCGAGCTTTCCAATATGCGTAGTTTGTCCCGTAAAAAACTGGCATTTTATTATATAACTTCTCCATTAAGAACACACTTGTTTTCAAAAATCAATTTTTCAGAAAATTGATATCTTAGAGAAATTTTGCGGAAAATTAGGAAAACGCGATAGATTAGCGTAACCTGCTCTGATACCAATTTGAAACGGAGTGCGCGTGCGTTCAAATCGAGATATTATTTAATTAAACACAGTTTTTATCAATTAAGTCCTAAACATGCATCTAAGTATGATTGAATAAGATGATGAAACATGCAAGAACATTCAAACACACACATGTGAGGAAAAATCCCCCAAAGGGGAAAAACCTTTTATTTTTACTATAGTATTGTAAGGATCGATTACACGGATTACAGTAAAAATAAAGTGACACAGAAATACCCGCGGGTGTCGGTTCTGTAGTCGGCGGCTGGAACTTTTTCTTTCCAGGAGGACAATAATGAAGAAGAAGGTCGGTCTTCTCCATAATAGTATGAACAAACACAAGGTTGTGTTCTTGGGTTGCAAACTGATTCACAAAGGATTGGTAAAGTTGTGTGAATCAAAACATGAGTCTTGGGACTCAAAAAGGTGAAGACTTGAGTAATTAGAACTCTTAAATTCGTCTCTAAAAGTCTTGTAAAACAACTCCCCCGAAGTTGGTATTTATAGGGAAACACATGAAGAGTTCCACGTTTTAAAAACTCTGAAATTCTATCCAGCGTACAGGTACCCCAAATTGGTTCGGGTCTCCTGCGAACCGGTTCACCCTTCGAACTGGTTTGGCCCTCGGTTCGGAAAAAATCACTAGCCTGAGGAACTTAAACACTTAGCATTTTTCCGAAGTCTTTTTCTTGGAAATTTCTCCATTTTCAAAAGGCCATAACTTGTTCACCGTAGTTCGGATTGAGGTGCCGTTTCTTCTAGTATCTTCATTGCGGCAAGGTCTTCAACTTTCCAGTTAACTGGTCCTCCGTACGGTGGTTGTAAAATTACCAAAATGACCTTAAACTTCCATATCGTGCCTTGTTTCACTGTTTTGACTTCTCTTGCGTACCACTTGGATTGCGAGCCTAAAATCATGGAACGTCAAGTCGTTGAGGAAGATGTAGGATACTTGATGGAGAGCATGAATGCATGATTCCCGGAATTCAGATTGAGACCGTCGTGTGAGATAGTGTAGAGACGTGCTAAATGTAACGGCGTACGACATATACAAATGTAAGATAACGGACATGAGAAATATGTCCTTACAAAGCTGTTTCAGGCAAAAATAGGCAATTTGATAGAATTAAATATGCTGAAAAACCTATTTTTAGGTGTAATTTTTGTTTTAAAGTGGGTCATTTAGAGCAGTTTTGTCATACAAAGTTGAATTTTGATTCTGAAAAACTGCCCACTAAGTGTTGTAATGCTAAATGTGTTGAGAAAAAGATTTTCAAGTGCAACTTTTGTTCCAAATTTGGACATTTAGAACAATTTTGTTTTGAGCATTTGAATTTAACTAGAAAATTTGAATATGTTAAACATGTGAGCTTTGATGATAATGTTAAATCCAATGATATGCATGTGTTTAAATGCAGTTTTTGTCTTCAAAAGGGCCATTTGGGAAAATTTTGCTATAATCGTTTAAGTAGACAACAAAATTGTCTTAAGAATATGTCCAAGATCCATTTAAAGTCTAATATTGTTAAGAATTGTTTCCAATCTCATGTTACTTTTTCCCCTTATAAGACTGTTACTCCTAATGTCAAATCTAAGTGGATTAAGAAAGATGAATTAGGTAGTACCAAAATTTCAAACTAGATTGCTTTAGTTTATTGTAGTTTGTTTTAGTTTATTTGTCAGTACATTTTAATTGCATATTTATGTCGTACTAACTTTGTCTTGTAGTATTCTTCCCTACCCTTTGTCCCTTTGAGACAAACAGGGGGAGAATTGGAGACTCTTTTCAGTATTGTATTTTTATAATCGTTTGAGTCTTTTAGGAATCCTTGTTGTTAGTTGAGTTATGTACTCTTCTATTTTTTAGGACTCAGGTGTATAGTTGAGTTATGTAATTTGTGTCATTTTTTATTTTTAAGTCTCGATTTTGTTTGTCTCAAAATTGGTCAAAGGGGGAGATTGAAAATCTCATTTCTTCGTGTTGGCTCAATTTTGAGACAAATATTTTTTATATGTTCCTGCATTTTTTATTTTTATTAAAAATCTATTTTTTATACCTTAAATCATAATTTCTATATTGACTTATTATATATATAATATTTTCATAAAAATAATTTATGTGTAGTATAATTGTTTTGGGTATCATACTATTTCTATTAAAAAAAAATTTAAGTGAGTTTTTATATTTTTCTGAATTTAAAGTTTATGTTATATTGCAAGTTTTTTATCTCGTTTGACTTGATATATAAAATATTGTTTTTCAGAATATTTTTTTAATTACATATTTTTGTAGTATTTTTTATTTTCGGAATTTTTTTGTTATTGGTTGATTTCATTCAATTAAACTTTGATTATGCTTAATTAAAACCTTTAAAAACCCAAAATAAAAGGCAGCATTCTATTTTGTTCTATTAAGAGTCGTTGGCCTTTTCCTTGGTGGCTAAGGATTGTAGTTGTGGTATTTAACGCTTTTTCCCTTTATTGGTTTGGGCCTTATAAGCTGTTTTGATTCTTGAGATTCTTTTAGGGTTTTCATTTCATTCTTTTACCTCTTTCTCTCTCTAAAACCTTTAAAAACCCAAAATAAAAGGCAGCATTCTATTTTGTTCTATTAAGAGCCGTTGGCCTTTTCCTTGGTGGCTAAGGATTGTGGTTGTGGTATTTAACGCTTTTTCCCTTTATTGGTTTGGGCCTTATAAGCTGTTTTGATTCTTGAGATTCTTTTAGGGTATTCATTTCATTCTTTTACCTCTTTCTCTCTCTAAAAGTGCAACCGACATTTTTTTTGAGCTCTCTCTCTCATTTTTTTCTTCAACTTTGGGTTGATTTTGAGAAATAATTTTTTTGGGGACTTTTATTTGAGAACACCGTTTTTTTTGTTTTGAGATTTGGCTTTCGATTTGGTGTGGTTGCTTCGTTTTGAGATCGGATTTCCGGTGATAATTTTATCCGGCCCTGTTTTCGGTGTTCTGTCCGGTGATGTAGGTTTCTTTTCCGGCGAGTTTGGCTCCGATTTTGAGGTAGTCCGGTGCTGGTGGCTGGTTTTCGATGACTTGTTTTCTTTTGGAGCATCTCGTGTTGAGGTAACGGTTTGTATATCCTATATATATATATATATAATCTGCTATATAATATACATATATACTTATATACTTATATATTTATATATATGCCCTTTGTTATGGTTGAGAACCATTTAGTAGAACATATACAAGTTTGTTTTGTTGTTTGATATTTTCTTTGGGTCTAAAATTTGTTGATCTGTTATAGCACTTGTCATTTGTTTATATAAAGCCTCTCTAGTCGTTGAGTTTGGTTTGGATGAGTTCAAAAACATTTATTCAAAAACAACGCATTTGTTTTTTATTGCTGATAAAATTAAACAAAATAATTTTTTTTAACTTAGTTTTTTTTGTGCCGTTGGGAATTTAGATATGGTATGTTAGTTTGTTAAGACAAAGTCTTATTTTTTTGTATAAAGACTGCAACCTGTTTAAATCTGGACTAAAACTTTGAACTGAAAATTTGGACCATTTTAGATCTTACTGAGGTTTGGGTGTTTTGTTGTTGTGATTCTATTTACACCCAACTTTGTGTGTGTGCACCTGCTATATTAAACTAGACTTTATTTGTGTCACACAAATTTTTTTTGTAAAACATTTTTTTTGTAAAAATAATTTCACTTTATTTTAATTCTGATTTAATTTAAATTAGAATTAAAATCTGATTTGTTTGGACTAATTTTTAGTAGACATTTTAGATCTTGGATTTTTGTTGGGTGTCTATTGTTGGACCTTATTTGACACCCAACTTAGTTTGTGTGTGTACATTTGTTTATTGGACTTAACAATCTGTTTGTGTCACACATTTTTTTATTAAAATAATTTTTTTTTAAATCTGAATTAAAATTAATTTATTTGGGTTTAAAGATAATTTGGTTTGTGCCTTTAACTAGTTACACCCTCTAAGTCGAACTTTTGTGTGTTGGGTTTAATAAGTGCGTGGACTTTATATCTCATCTTTATTTATTTAAATTTTATTTTAGTCAAACCCATTCTATTTTATTGAGTCGAGTGCTACACTTTTTATCTCGTACTCAATTTTACTTGTATTTGACCAATTGTCTCCTACATTTTTGATTGCCTAAGTTGAATACTTTTTGTTGTATTCTTTTATACTTAGGTTGTGTTTGTGTGTGTATGAGTTTTTGATCCAAACCTAGTATTAGTATTGGCTTGAACTAAAATTTGGAATTTAAATCTATGAGATTAATTTTTTGTGTTACACAAATTTGAAATTTGGACTTAACTAATTTATTAGTATCTATCTTGTGGTAACTTTAATTATGTCCTAATTTGTATGAGCTAAGTGCTACACTATTTATCTTGTGCTCATTTTACTTGGACTTAATATTTTAACATAACACCTCTTTAAACTGATTCATATTCTATTTGGTGTTAAGTTAATTTTTATTTTAGTTGCGCGACACATTCAATAGGTATACACACAACCTAATTATATAAGTCCGCACGTAGTATATATCTCTCGCATACTCAACGTACTAATTAATTCTCACCTTTTATTTATTTGATATATTTTCGAGTAGTATGCACTACCCAAAGGGTCCTATCTATCCCTTACTCAAATTCAATAGTTTTACATCTCTATACTACTAATTGAAGTCTTAGGTTAACGTTATACTCTTCCCGTAACCTAAATTGCACATTCCTGATACGTCCCTCAATCAGTTAAACATCGTTGCTCCAACCTTAATTTATCCTCACTAAGAATGACCGAGTCTTAGTACAATTATTAAATTTGCCCCATAATATTTCCATAATAAATTTCCTTAGATTTCAGCCAATAAAATTTCTGGGCAATAGGTACCCCGAACTGGTATATGGCCGACCAGATTTGGAGGGCGAACTGGTATGTGGATGACCAGATTTGGAGGCCTAACAAATATATGGCCAACCGGATTCGGAGGCCGAACAAGTATGTGGCCGAACAGATTTGGAGGTCGAATTGCTATGTGGCCAAACAGATCTGGAGGCTGAACTGGTACGTGGCTGAACAGATTTGGAGGACGACCAAAACCACCTGGGACTTCACCTTCTTCACTATTACGGATTCCATCATTTTTAACCAAAAATTTCTTCATGTAAACATACCCAACTCCAATACAATTTAACCCAACATCAAATATGCGTTTATATAGTAATTCTAACAAATCTCTAACGTTAAAACATCAGTCAATTCATACATCTCAAGATTTCATCAAGGTTTTTTACAAAAATCCTAGTTATGGTGTTCTTCATCTAAGTTTATCAAAATCCAAATTTCTTTCATGTTCTTTATTCCATAAATTCTGATTTCATTTTAGCTACACAAATGGATTCATTATACATGCAATCCTACCTAAAATTTTGAGTTCTATTCATCAAATTACCAAGAACATCATCAATTATCATTAAATCAAAAACCCTACACTACATGGGTATTATAACTCATAAAATCATGCAAGATAAACACTTGCCTTATCAAGTAGGTCTGATTTCATTTTATAATGGATGATGATTCCTTATTTTCCTTCCAATTTTATTCCAGCGGTACAAAGATGCAAGAAAGTGTTGGATCCTTCAAGAAAGATTCTCTTCTTCCTCTCTAATGGCCTCTCCTCTCAACTCTTTTGTGTCACACCCCACAAAATCCAACAAACGGGGTGTGACATATGGTATCAGAGCATGGTCTTAGGTCTCATAGGTTATGAGTCCGTTTTAGCTTCCGCATTGCTTATCTTTGATTCCTTTTGATGATTTGTACTCTTAGTCATTCTGAGTCTGATGTTATTTAGTTCGTATCTTTTCAGATGGCGAACACAAGGAGAGCTGGGAGTAGGAGAGCGGATTCCGTGTCTGGTCTCGCGACTTAGGACAGGCAGCGACAAATTGTTTTGGATGCCGAGGAGTTATATGTGTATATAGGTTGAGTGAATGCCTATTTTTGTGATTTGAATATGTGTGTGAAAATACCTACGTTGCCTCCTATTAGTAGGTTTCCGCGCCAAGGGCGATCCCACTTTGTCGATTCCAGTAAGGTCTGTATGTGTTCCCCAGAACATGAAACTTAGGGACGCTCACTATGCGTTGTGTATTAATGGGATCAGCGTGTCGTTTGGGTACATTAGGTATGTGCGTATCCTAAAGTCTTACAACCATATTCGCCTCCAGTGTGTGTTGATTGATTTTGGATTCGAGAAGACATGTCGAACCAATAATCCTTGATTTAGTACGAGAGGTACATGGACTTGATAACAAACTATGCCAGCATCACGAGTGGCCATTCCGAAGATGCTATAGTTGTATATATTATATTTTTGTTAAATATATACAAGTGCGATATATCTACTTATGTGTGATAGTATAACTTATAGATTATGTAAATCTAAAAGTAAGATAAGTGGAGAAACTTAAATAAATGACTTAATAATATGTGTGTCATGTATTATTGATAGTGTGGTAGCATGTCGTATGGTTAATACGAGAGACCTATACTTACTGAGGCTATTTAGATACGTTATCTAGTTGGGATGGATAGTATAGCTAGATAGGGTACGTTAGGCGTGCACATTAGTTGAGAGTGGAGGATCTCAAGAGAGTGTACGTGGAACTAACATGTGTATCTAATAACTGATTTAAACTATGATTTAAATACTTATAAAATATTTTCAACTGTTTTCTTGGGCTCTGACACGTGTCAAAATATTTTCAAAACCTTTTAGGTGTCCAACCACAAGGACACCAAGCTTGATGATATTTCCAATGATGCATATCTACAGCATTTGTGGAGGCTTGCCGGAGGTTCCTTAGATGTTTCTGTTCATTCATTCCTAGTTAGGAGTTATTTTAGTATTCCTATTTTGGCATATCGCCTTATCAGACTTTCAGTTATTCAGTATTTATCAGACATTGTTGAGATTCAGTTTTTATTACTTCAGATTGTGTGGATTATTTGTTTTGGGAGCCAATTGTTTATTCGGTTTTATTTAATTATATATCTTTCGTGTGGTTGTTTAAACTATTATTGTGTGGATGGTTTGGTTAATTTAATTTATTTCTGGATGTATTTATATTAATGCAAGATAAAATTTGGCACCAACTTTATATAATCTAGGTGATCGGTACATTAATAAAATTTTCGACAGTAATGATAAGAATGAATCAAATGAGATTCCTATTTGTTTTAATCAAGGACTAATCACCCCTGGTTAATAGGCAAGGTGCCTGTGACACCCCGCCTAATAAAATACCGGGCGATCACTCCTATATCAAATTAAAACAGGAGTCTCATATGGTTCATTCTTAGCATCACTGTCGAAAACCAATTTAATTACTAATATCCTTTTAGGCCGGCGTCAAATTTTTAATTAACTAATCTTTTTAACGAACCCATTCAAATAAAACAATTACAACAGTTTATATGCAACAACTGAAATGAAATAAAATAAAATACCCGAACACTCGATACAATAATACGACCAAATCGAATGCCGCACTAAAAGGTGATAAAAGAATAAATGAGTACATTTGGGCCATAAGCCCGAATGTTTTTACAATACCTCCTATCTAGATCTCAATGATAGAAGCGTCTAATATAAACCTGCTTGCATCCACAGTTGCTGCAGCAAACGGCTGACTCGAAAGAATCATCATCTAGGCGTCCCTGTGTCTGGACACACACACACACACACAGATATATATATATATATATATATATATATATATATATATATATATATATATATATATATATATAGAAAAAGGGGAAAATAGAGAAACGGGTCAGAGCCCGAGTTTTGAAAACATTTTAGAAAGTGCTTAAAATTCATATTTTAAAATATTTTATTTCTCATATTTAAACTGGTATCGCTCTCACATGAGATACACCTCACCCCTCTTCTAACAGTGCACAACTATCCCATACCTTTTTAAACAACCTAGTTAAGCTACCCTGCCTAACTAATGTAATTACCCATCTTCTAATAATCCTCATCAATTCGAGTACTAAGGAATAAACTTCTCCCCATTCCCAACATTACGTTACGTTCATGCGTGGGGTGTCTCGCGAAGCGAAATCCAAACAGGGAACCCCCGATACACTACTACGTGACAATGTTGATCATCAAGATCCATTAGGCCTTCAGTACATACCATCTTTATACCATCCCGTATTTATTAATAGTTCTCATTATAACCTAAGATTCATATTCATATAAATTCGGATATTCATATACCGGAAGTAATATCACACTTTATTCAGTATTTTCACTTTATACAAGGTTAGGTTATATGATATCTCATCTCATATATATAAACAATATACTATACGCAACAAGTATATTAATCCTCTATCGAACTATAATATAAGTAGCTTAGTCATTCTCATTTACTAAGCATTCGTGGATTATCTCAAGTACACATATATGTTAATCACAATACATATATCTATATCCAGCACCCATAGGCTTAACAGTGGTGCACACATACTCTGCTATCCAATCCAAGTACATCTCATACTAAAGGATCACATGTTCCACATCACTCAGGAACTATAACAATACAAATCACATATATTGGAGGTGAACATAGTTCACATATCCATGGGTCATGCACATACCAATGTTCCCATAGTCAGCAGACTTATCGACTCATAAATAAGCCCTTCACATTCCTATGTTCTTGAGGTACCAAATCTAAAATCCCCCCGAAGGCAACACATGATGAGATTGTCCTCTTTCGAATGCCAACCTCCCGTGATAGCAAGTATTGTAGGTATGTCATACACATAATAAACAATAATATAGGTACACATTCCACCTATATAAATATAGCATCAATTAGGTATTCACACAACCATATTATAATGATATGTATTTATCTCACATATACATAATTTCCCATAGGTAATTATTTAACCCATGTATATAATAACATCATGGCATACGCACCACCCATATAATAATCTCCTACGTAGTATATTTATATCTCGAATATCCTACACATTTATCAATTTGACTAATCCCCAATATTTTATTTTTCGAGCTTTTCTCACGGCACAATAATAATATCAACAACACCGATATATTTATTTTTTTATATCTCTTCTCAATATTTTATGGATATAATCTCCAAACTCTTATAGCGGTAGCCAATAGCCTCGAATATTATCCTTCGTAATAATATAAGCCGTCACACAATTAAAGCACTACCCCAATACATATTCCCTTATTTAATATTCAAATCACACCTAAATATCTCTTTAAATATTATTCCTCACGAACAACGCTATTTGGGTAAATTTTGGATTTCACTTTCAACCAACCCAAAATACACGCCTTACTAAAAAAAATATCTAGAAGTCCCCACACTATTTTTAGGAACCCCAAATATTTATCTCCAAATAATTCTAGCCTTTATTTTTTCAAAATTTCGGTTTGATTTTCGAGTTGATGATCAACCCGGGAACTGATTTTTTAGAAAAATCATATCAAATCGAAATAAAATCAGAAAAATACAGGTTGGCATCCACGCGACCGTATCAAAACTATCTACAACTTTTATGTTTTGACCTAGAGCTAAATCAGTCCTCTTCCTAGTCGAATCGTCCCCGCAAGCTACTGCATTAGTATTTATCGTCTTCTCCAAAATCTAAAACCTCCATTAATACACCTCCAAGCTTTTTATCTCCTCTCTCATCATCATTCAACCTCAAAAAACCAAAATTACCCATATAGAAACGGTTCTAATCATCCTAGAACCATTTTCAACAATTAATTTCAATAAATTCCAAGTTTCTCAAATTGGGTATTAATCGAGTTATATCCGTTTTAATCTTCCGAAAACCCGTTTGATCCATGAAATTTCAACCCAAAAATCTTTAGTTTTATACCAACTACAATATGAGAAATAAACATACTAAATCATAAAGCAAGTTAAACACTTGCCTCGTGGATTAAATCCGACGACCCCGAGTCGAATTCCGTGAATTTTCACTGAAAATCTCTTCTTTTCTTTTCTTTTCTTTTCTTTTCTTTTCTTTTCTTTTCTTTCTTCTCTTCTTTCTCTATTCTCTCTCTCTCTCTCTCTCTCTCTTAGGGTTGATATTTGGGGGAAATAAGGGCTTTCCCCTTATTAAACCCGAAATTGGATGTATACTCAATTGTTAAATGACCCGTGTACTCATTTACGAGTCCCTACTAGTCCAAAACTGCCCGGAACCCAAATACTACCCCCGGGTACTCTATTTTGACTATCTCGGCCATTCCGAACCCAATGGCAGAGTAAAAATACCCATCCGAATCACTTAACTAAAATTCACTATTTGACCCAACACGTTCAATACGCGTGTTTTTCAATTTAAAATATTTTTCTTTGTCGCTTTACCCAACTACGACATGTAATTAAAAATAATCCACTAATATACTTAGTCTCGTAAGAAAATATAATCCATGTAAATATTAGTCCGACACTTGAAAACTAATATTTACTATTCACTCTATAACATTAAATTTATTTAAGTTCACTCATTAATCCCAGAATTACTATTCATAATAATTCTTCAAATTACCAAATTACATCCACATTGTAATTTAAATATCTTTAAAAGTACGGGGATTACATACTTCCCCCCTTACAACAATATTTCATCCTCGAAATTCAAATATAGCCTGTACCACTACTCTTGGATTGGTATATACATTACGTCCTAGTTTAACCAAATTTAGATATAGCCTAACACAATGGTCTCCCACTATATTCCACCCATCTCGAGGCGTATTCTCATATATATATTCTCATCATTGTTATTCATATATATACTATTCTTGCACCCCCGGGTTAACACCCATTAGCGCACTTAATAATAATATCACATAATAGGCATACACACATCCTATTAAGATTCATACGCATATTCACAACCTAATCATACACGTCTCATGCGTATTTTATTCTCATCGCTATGTATTGTATAAATATTCAGATTATTATCTCTCTCGTAATATCCAAGGTACATTCCCTATACCGGATAATTAAAGTATTAATTCTCATATACTGTTCTAGAATTTGGTATCCTTTTCATCAAGAGGTACTTTTTAAATGGCTTTCCATAGCCTTTCAACCCATCTCAGGTATGCTAGCTCTCATTGCATATAAATGCTTGAATTATCGTCATTCTCGCACGACATTCAATACGTCATACCATTTAACCTTGTTTATAGTTTCCCCTTAGGTATATATTCTACGCATTTATTTTTACATCCTTCTATCTCAGACATTTTTGGAATTTAACTAACCAGGGTACCCATACCCCCTATCATTCGTGCATATTTGCACAACCATTGCAAACGTCCGACACATAATGCTCTTCTTTAAACAATGGATCCCATTTCCTTAGCATGGTACTAGCACCTGGGTTTTTCCTAACCCGAATAATTTCGAAATTTAATTCTCCCAATGCCTGGAAATTCAATCCTTCTCAAGATTATTCCATCGATCTTTTTGTGGTTAATTCACGATAGACTTATTATATCAGTGCCGATAGTCTTATTGCCCTTACTTCGTGGTAGTTCTAAGATCAAGGTGTTTCTAATACACGTAATATGAGTACTATTCTAACTATATCCCTAATTCCCAAGACTTCTCTCGACTTCCGACATTTGCTTGGTTTCGTGGGTTGGACGTCTCGCAAAGTGAAATCCAAACAAGGAACCTTCCCGATACACTACTCCCTCGCTTCGTTGGTCATCGAGATATAGCAGTCTAAGGGACACCAACAAGACGTTCTAAATCCTACCTCGTTAACATACTAATGTACTTCTACCACTATATCCTTTCATCTTGTCCAAATGGAAAGTCCAACTAATTAGGGCACCTACTCTCTGCAAAAGCATTACGAATATCATACCCAAAATGTATTTCCTCTGAATTTTCCTTATATTCAAAGTCTGGCTATAAGTCTCAAATTAATTTCCTTTATCTTACCTCACCCACATACTTGCGGTGAGAGGAAAATTTTAGTGCTTCTTCATAAAACTTATATCTCTATATAATTATATAGTCATCAAATAGCTCTCACTCTATAGTGTTTCCTTTACACTAGGTGACTTATCATCAAAACTCACATCCTTGCATTTTATAACATCTGTCCACTCCCGACGTCATTAAGGTTCGTTCGTGGAGTGTCTTGTTAAATTCAATTATGCAACGAGGATAATCCCATCCCATCTACCAATAAAGGTGGTCAGAACACTCAATTCTGTCAAGGAGCCATACCATAAGCGCTTGCACTAACATTAAGTCCTTCGTGCGAACAACAACAAGCTTAACTCCCAGCTTAACTATAAATCCTACATACCTTAAATTATATCTATAAATTCCCCATGCACTCAAATAATGGTAATGAAACATATCCTCATCGAAGTTCCATCTAAACATATAATCAAGGCGAGCTCATCCAGAATTATCTTGCATCCATTCTTTATTATGTCCGTATATATATGTCTCACATCTTATATAAATATATATACATTATAATATACACATCAAGTATATCCATACTTATATATCACACACTATATAAGTATAATAAACATCCCTTAGATCTATAACTCAATGGATGTAGTCTCTCAATGTTATCATCTTTCAGGGAATTACTCACACATCATCGTGGGCACCGGCGGTCGGACTATCACACCGACTTGGTAAAAAACAAATCACAACGAATGGGAAGCGATCATAGTTCCTCCCCGAAAATGAGAACGAAATATACCCACTACGTCTCATTCCTGATAAAAATCACATAATATAAAATGGACACTATGACCTGGGGACTATACACTCCCTGCTCCTCAAGCCAGGGCCTCACCCAAAATGCATAACTTCCCATGATAGAACTCGAGGGGTATGTTTCATAAAAATATACCAATCACATACATATATATTTAAACATATCATATATATACGTCTCAATAGGCTGGTATATATATATATATAGTATAATCCGGTTAATCGTGTATATCTCTCGTAACATTAGCCCGTATTTCTCGAATATACATATTCGACTTAATCCCATAAGTATTCACTTACTTATAATATAAATAAATATTAAGCTTATCACAACTAGCTCGTATCCCAATTACATCCGAAATTCCAATTCGAAGCCCAAGAGTCTTTATCGCATTAGACTCTTAAAAATCACAAAGTCTCACAACTTTAATTTTTCATTGCCGATTTCACACCTTGCACTAAAACAACTATAACTCACTCTACGTAAGTCCAATATACTAGTGAGTCTATTATTCCACTGGAGAAGCCTCTTTCTCCATTGTACCTACCTTACTCCGGTACTAAGTTCACTTAACCATGTCACCTTTATTCACCATCGGTCTCTGACTGATTCTTATGTGAATAACCTAGAAACTGCATTCACTTTGGTAACAACCCTCGCTTTTCAGCACCTATTTTATATTTATTTACTATGTGAAGTAATTATATATAAAATGTTGGAATGTGGAGTAAGTATTAATTTAATGAGATAAAAGTTAATATTTACTAAAATGTTGCATATTTACCTTAGATGTAGGTAAATGTTACTATGTGGTGTTTTATTGTGTCATAAGATTTAAAATGACATCATGGTTTAAAATGAAACCGGAACTTTAAATGAGTCATAAAATTTTCAAATGATAATTTGGAGGGTGTAATGAGTCCCGAATGGTGCGAGATAGTCGAAAAAAGTGCCATATTGTAATTTGGTGTTTTGGGCACTTTTGACTGATTTCAGCATAACGCGTATTGGGAGACCTTTTAATGTGGTATTTATCATTTAAGTTAGGAATTTTAGACAAAAGGCACGAGTTATGTCTTGCAATTGATTCACTTCTCTTAAGAACATTTATTAACCTAGAGAATTAGAGAGAGGAAGAGAACTTTGGAGAGAAAGAGAGAATTGAAGATTGAAAATTGGAGAATGTTGCTAGCAAGGAAAAATTTGAGATCCCTACACCAAGGCAAGTTTTCTACTTGCTATTATGTGATTTAAGTTGGATAATTAGTATTGATAGTTGTGGATTAGTTATGGTTTAACAAAGTTAGGGCTTTTTTATGGATTTATGGGTTTTGAATCCTTGGAGGTTGATTTGGTTGGGTGTTGGTATATATCATTGTTGGTTGATGCATTAATGATCATTTGGTAGCAATAAATGAGATTAGTTTGGGGAGTTTGGAGTTGGGGGAAATATTTGGAGTCCAAGACTCCATAGCCAAACTTGGCAAATTCGCAGGGGCGAATTGATTCGGCCCCTAAGGCGAATCGATTCGCTTAGGGGCAGTTTTCCAAGTCTGGTACCCGAATCAATTCTGGTTAAGGCCGAATCGATTCGGCATTTACAGAAAGTTGGGATTGTCACCCGAATCGATTCGCTTTCAGGGCGAATCGATTCGCTGGGGCGAATCGATTCGGCCCTATGACGAATCGATTTGGTTCCTGCAGTTTTGAGTTATTTTTTTATTCAATTTTTATCCTTTTTATTTAGGCTTAGGACTTAGGAACCTTCTTATATGAAGTAAACTTAGAGTCCTAGAGTCTTAGTTAAGTTTGGTCGCCACCCTAGATTAGAATTGGTTCATCTGGGGTTTATTCCAGGGGTGCTTAAAGTGATGTTCAGGCATTACTTTTCTTTTTACAACTTATTAAGAGTTTAGGGGTTAAAAGCCCATACTTGAAGACTTTAGGGGCTCATTGGAGGTATATACAACCTTGGGACTTGTAGCATTATTGTGATCACTTGGAGATTAATTCGGGACTTAAAATATGAGAATTATCTATGATTGTGGTTTCGGATAAAATGAAACAAATATGAATAATGGTAATGAAATTGAGAATTAAATGGTAAATGCTAATTTACTTAAACACACCTCTCTAAATGCTATCATAAGGGAAGCTCGCGCATGAGGTGATGTCCCCTAGCTAGTGAATGTAGGGAGACTATAGTCCTCGGCCATATGCGGGGTTGTTATATGTTTTATTCTGCGCTAGTGAGGTAATTTTGGGTGTGGTTATGACTCACTCGCAGGCATATGGCCACTTCCCGACGTGCGTTAGGTACCCAGGGTGTCTTGTTTGATGGGCCCTGGAAGATGATAGTCATTTAGGGGCGCGCTCAGTAGGGAAACTCAGAGGGGCAGTCTTAGAATCGTTATATGTATAAGAATATGAATATTCTAAATTAAGTGGGACTTGAGATATGTAAAATGCCATAAGAAAATATGATGGTATTTTATTCCTGCTAAGGAATGGAAATTGGAATGAAGTAGTAAATAATGATGGAGGCTTTTAAATCTATGACGTATAATTATATTCTCTTGCATGATTTAATAAAAGACATAATCAATTAAACTGCTTTATTATGCTTAGAATTATGTTGTTAGATTCTCATCTTCATCAATCATTTTTAACTGTTCACACCTATTATGCTTCTTATTCGTCTGGGAATCATATAAAAATCGGGCCCTGACCCGTTCATTTTCCTTGTTGTGTATGTAAATTGTATCCACCCAGGTGCTCCGTCGCAAGGACGCCCGTTTTGATTTTCCCTATTCCAATGCTTTTGAGGAGCTGTAAGATTTTGCGGATATTACAGGATATATCGTTAGACGCTTACTTCTTTTGGTCTCTAGCTACGATCGGGTCTTCCACTCGGACGTGTGGCCCAAAATTTTATAACTGTTTAATGGATGTATTATCTAACCTATTAAATTGTTGTAATATGTTGTATGTAACTGTTGATCGACAGCATATTCAGTCCTTTATTGTACATTTGTTGTTGATGTAATATATAAGTTCTTTTGGAATTCCACTTTCTCTTCAGATTTGGGTTGTTTAAGCTATTTTCTTAACTTGTAATAAAACTAAATTAAAATTTTTGGCAACCCATTTTCTGAATTATTGGGTGGTTTTCCCGTATACTTATTTTATTATTGTGATGTTGAGAATGATTTCCATCCATGATTCCGTTATGTTGGAGTATCGGGCTGGCCACCCCTTATTTCGAATTTCGGGTTGTCACAACTTTATTCTAAATCAAGGGAATTTACAGTTTAAAACCATCTATAAGATTAATTTATGAGAAAAATATCATGATCCTCTAAATATGGTCACCGTCGTTCCCACCATTTCACATTGCTCAAACAAGTGAAAAAAAATTTCTCAAATTTTCACATATGGGTATTTCCATACCCAACTCTAAGCCAAAACTTTCGAGCCTTCACTTTCCTTGAACTGAAATTACACTATTTCCGCCTAGCTCAATGCACGGTCCTCATCAAAGACCTCTTAAGCTTTTTTCCCCATCTAACCTCACTGGGTAATTCAAGTTTAGCACCATTCTCTACTATAGCGGTGCATAGATAATTATAACTACTATTCTATAGTAGTCATTGCAACAATCCATGACAATGCCGCAAGGAAAATGACCTTTATCGCGGTCCTCATTTCCAACATCAACTTATAGCTCTAAGAAAGCCACGATTTCTGCTACCCTCATAATGGACTTCCATGTTCGCCCTTCGTCGATCAGCACACGAATCCCGAACGAGCGCTCAAAATATTTAATATAATTATAAATAATGACAGGATAACGGTCACAAGAGGATATCAACAATCCTAATCATAAGGCCCTATATCAAATCAAAAGCAACACTGAAAGCATAGTACGTCCGCACAGATTCCTAAGGACACTAGAACCTGATGCTCTGATACCACCTGTGACACCCCGCCTAATAAAATACCGGGTGATCACTCCTATATCAAATTAAAACAGGAGTCTCATATGGTTCATTCTTAGCATCACAGTCAAAAACCAATTTAATAACTAATATCCTATTAGGCCGACGTCAAATTTTTACTTAACTAATCTTTTTAACCAAACCATTCAAATAAAACAATTGCAACAGTTTATATGCAGCAACTGAAAGGAAATAAAATAAAATAACCGAACACTCGGTACAATAATACAACAAAATCAAATGCCACACTAAAAAGCGATAAAAGAATAAATGAGTACAGTTGGTCCATAAGCCCGAATGTTTCTACAATACCTCCTATCTAGATCTCAATAAAAGAAGCGTTTAATATAAACCTGCTTGCATCCACTCCTGCTGCAGCAAACGTCTGACTCGAAAGAATCATCATCCAGGTGTCCCTGTGTCTAGATAGCTATATATATATATATATATATATATATATATATATATATATATATATATATATATATATATATATATATATATATATATATAGAGAGAGAGAGAGAGAGGAAAATAGAGAAACGGGTCAGAGCCCGAGTTTTGAAAACATTTTAGAAAGTGCTTAAAATCGATATTTTAAAATATGTTATTTCTCTTATTTAAATTGGTATCGCTCTCACATGAGATACACCTCACCCCTCTTCTAAAAATGCACAACTATCGCATACCTTTTTAAACAACCTAGTTAAGCTACCCTGCCTAACTAATGTAATTACCCATCTTCTATTAATCCTCATCAATTCGAGTACTAAGGACTAAACTTCTCCCCATTCCCAACATTACGTTACGTTCATGCGTGGGGTGTCTCGCGAAGCGAAATCCAAACAAGGAACCCCCCGATACACTACTACGTGACAATGTTGATCATCGTGATCCATTAGGCCTTCAGTACATACCATATTTATACCATCCCGCATTTATTAATAGTTATCATTAGAACCTAAGATTCATATTCATATAAATTCGGATATTCATATACCAGAAGTAATATCAAACTTTATTCATTATTTTCACTTTATACAAGGTTAGGTTATATGATATCTCATCTCATATATATAAACAATATACTATGCGCAACAAGTATATTAATCATCCACCGAACTATAATATAAGTAGCTTAGTCATTCTCATTTACTAAGCATCCGTGGATTATCTCAAGTACACATATATGTTAATCACAATACATATATCCATATCTGGCATCCATAGGCTTAACAACGGTGCACACATTCTCTACTATCCAATCTAAGTACATCTCGTACTAAAGGATCACATGTTCCACATGACTCAGGAACTGTAACAATACAAATCAAATATATTGGAGGCGAACATAGTTCACATATCCATGGGTCACGCACATACCTACGCTCCCATAGTCAGCAGACTTATCGACTCACAAATAAGCCCTTCACAGTCCTATGTTCTTGAGCTACCAAATCTAAAATACCCTCGAAGGCAACACATGATAAGATTCTCCTCTTTCAAACGCCAACCTCCCGTGATAGCAAGTATGGGAGGTATGTCGTACACATAATAAACAATAATATAGGTACACATTCCACCTAAATAAATATATCATCAATTAGGTATTCACACAACCATATTATAACGATATGTATTTATCTCACCTCTACATAATTTCCCATAGGTAATTATTTAACCCATGTATATAATAACATCAGGGCATACACACCACCCATATAATAATCTCCTATGTAGTATATTTATATCTCGAATATCCTACACATTTATCAATTTGACTAATCCCCAATATTTTATTTTTCGATCTTTTCTCACCGCACAATAATAATATCAACAACACCGATATATATATTTTTATATCTCTTCTCAATATTTTATGGCTATAATCTCCAAACTCTTATAGCGATAGCCAATAGCCTCGAATATTCTCGTTCGCAATAATATAAGCCGTCACACAATTAAAACACTACCCCAATACGTATTCCCTTATTTAATATTCAAATCACACATATATATCTCTTTAAATATTATTCCTCATGAACACCTCTATTTGGGTAAATTTTGGATTTCACTTTCAACCAACCCAAAGTACACGCTTTACTAAAAAAAAATATCTAGAAGTCCCCACACTATTTTTAGGAACCCCAAGTATTTATCTCCAAACAATTCTAGACTTTATTTTTTTAAATTTTCGGTTTAATTTCCGAGTTGATGATCAACCCCGAAACTGATTTTTTAGAAAAATCTTATCAAATCGAAAAAAAATCAGAAAAATACATGGTTGGCACCCACGGGACCGTATCGAAAGTATCTACAACTTTTATGTTTGACCGAGAGCTAAATCAGTCATCTTCTTGGCCAAATCGGCCCCGCAAGCTACTGTATTAGTATTTATCGTCTTCTCCAAAATCTCAAACCTCCATTAATACACTTCAAAGCTTTTTATCTCCTCTCTCATCATCATTCAACCTCAAACAACCATAATTACTCATATAGAAAGGGTTCTAATCTTCCTTGAACCCATTTTCAACAATTAATTTCAATAAATTCCAAGTTTCTCAAATTGGGTATTAATCGAGTTATATCTGTTTTAATCTTCCGAAAACCCGTTTGATCCACGAAATTTCAACCCAAAAATCTTTTGTTTTATACCAACTACAATATGAGAAATAAACACACTAAATCATAAAGCAAGTTAAACACTTGCCTCCTGGATTAAATCCGACAACCCCGAGTCGAATCCTGTGAATTTTCGCCGAAAATCTCTTCTTTTCTTTTCTTTCTTCTCTTCTTCTCTCTCTCTCTCTCTCTCTCTCTCTCTCTCTCTCTCTCTCTCTCTCTCTCTCTCTCTCTCTCTCTCCTAGGGATGATATTTGGGGGAAATAAGGGCTTTACCCTTATTAAACCCGAAATTGGATGTATACCCAATTGTTAAATGACTCGTGTACTCATTTACGAGTCCCTACTAGTCCAAAAATGTCTGGAACCCAAATATTACCCCCGGGTACTCTATTTTGACTATCTCGGCCATTCCGAACCCAATGGCGGAGTAAAAATCTCCATCCGAATCACTTAACTAAAATTCACTATTTGACCCAACACGTTCAATACGCGTGTTTTCCAATTTAAAATATTTTCCTTTGTCGCTTTACCCAACTGCGACTTGTAATTAAAAATAATCCACTCATATACTTAGTCTCGTAAGAAAATATAATCCATGTAAATAGTAGTCCGACACTTGAAAACTAATATTTACTATTAACTTTATAACATTTAATTTATTTAATTTCACTCATTAATCCCAGAATTACTATTCATAATAATTCTTCAAATTACATCCACATTGTAATTTAAATATCTTTAAAAGTACGGGGTATTACAGTGTCATAGTCTGCGAAACAAAGCTTTATATATTAAAATTTCTTGAAACTCTCCTCAACCAGTTGGGTGACATGCTCCATACGGCCTTCTTTTGACATCGAAAGAAATATGTCCACATAATTAGTTCGCTCGACAAATTTATTGGCTAGATAAATGCAATCCATTGAATTTATAGTAGTCATGGTGTTAATCTCCTCAAGCATTTTTTTCATGTTGTTTCCTATTTTGACATATTGACCTAATGTTGAAACAGCATGTATGCGATGACATCGTCTTTATCAATATTCATATCTAACAATTTCCAAAAAAAATTTATGAGCACCATTTTAGTTACAACTATTAATGTATATAATTTATATTTACATGTTTATTCGAAACACCACCAAAAATGAATTATTACTCCCAGTTTTAAATAATAAAATAACATCAAACATTTGTAACTAGCGTACATTTTTTTAATACTTACCATTTTTTATTGAAAAGCACGATGCCCAAAACTAATGGCATAATACAGTCGAATATTTACCATTTCTGAATTACATTCAAATGTCAGTAATATTTGCATTACATTAATAAACCCTTTTGTATGTGCGTGAGAGCGTGTGTGTATAGATAGATAGATAGATAGATAGATAGATAGATAGATAGATAGATAGATAGATAGATAGATAGATAGATAGATAGATAGAGAGATAGAGAGAGATAGATAGATAGATAGATAGAGAGAGAGAGAGAGAGAGAGAGAGAGAGAGAGAGAGAGAGAGAGAGAGAGAGAGAGAGGGCCCCTCCTATAAGGACACCTTATAGTGCAGACTCCGGTACATGCCTTTTTTTAAATAGTAAAAAAATGAAATCTTTTATGAAACTTCATTGATTTCCACAGCGAGAAGATCATTTCCAGTTTTTTTTCATCCAAAATTCAATAAAAATCAATTGAGATGAGGTGATATGTAAAAAATGCTATATATATGCATTTTCGACCTTTGAAATTTTGACGATCATCGCACCCACTTTTAATTGAATTTTTTTATGAAACTTCATAGATATGACCTCGACAGTGAGAAGATCATATCCATGAAGTTTCATCAAAAGATTCAATCAATCAAGTGGTTGGCGTAGACCCAAAATTTCCACGGTCCAAAATGCATATTTATACCCTTTTTTACATACCACCTTAACGGGTTTTTATTGAATTTTTTGAAGGAAAACGTTGGAAATGATCTTCTCACCGAGGAGATCATATCTATGATGTTTCGTAAAAAAAATCATTTTTTTTACTATTTTAAAAAAATAGTATGTACTGGAGTCTACACCATAAGGTGTCCTTATAGGGGACTTTCTTTATATATATATATATGTGTGTGTGTGTGTGTGTGTATACTGTCTGCTATTATTAGTTATTAAAATATACAAATTAGTCCAGTTCACACAAAAAAAATATCAAATCAGTTTAGAAGGATGTACGTGAGTTAAACCAACAAAAAAATATAGGACAACTTATCGTCAATTGTGACCTAAAAATTTGTAAACCCATACAAAAAGTCCAACAGGTGACAAAAGTTGAAAAAGATGAAAAATAAAAAGTATTTGTTAAGACATGTCATCAAGTTGCTTATGTTAACAAAAAAAGCAAGTTGTACAAAACAAGAAATAAGAAAGAAAAATGATACATGATGGTGAGTAGAAACCCATGGATGTTGAAATAGAAATAACGAACAAGAGTCAATCTATGTCTATTTCTATAATTGAGATTCCAAGTTGGTTTGGTTTATTTTCACTTAAAAAGGACACGATAGTAAATTTAATTCAAGGCTTGACATTGGATAATTTATACCACCTAAGAGGTGGGATTTTTTTATCCAACTCCTTGTGGAATAAGGAGCTTACTTGAGGATAACTTGTCTCATCTTATATCCCATCCTAACATATACTAAACATTGGATAGAATAATTTTATCCAATCCAACCCACTTATCTGATGCATCAAATGTGACCTTAGTATTTTTGTAATGTTGGACTTACTATGTCTTGTTATGTGATTTATTAATGAAATGAGACTATGTCAAATTACTTAGGGTTTGAACAATATTTTATCTTATTAACTGCATTAAATTGCACTTCATGTCTCGAGGTTTGTCAAAATAACACATAACACCCTTTTCACTCAATGGTTAAAAGATAAAATTACCTTTGAATCTGAACTCTGAATATGAATCTGTCCAAATGCATCCATTTAGATGTTCATTCGGACAAAAAAGAAATAATTTTTTCAGTTTTAAATTTCACACTTCAGATTCAGATTTCAGAATTCAGACTTTAGAATAAGATGAAAAACAAATGCAACCTCAGCCTTTCAACCTATTAATGACATAAATTTATCAAAAGTAAATACAAATCCTCTAATATCAATTTTGTATTGTGTTAATGGTCATATACAACCTCTCTGTCAAGGGTTAGCTATATGAGTCATATTTTTTTGAGTTTTATTCACTTATTAAGTCTTACTTCTTCAATTCGATGTTATATATTTTTCTCTCCCTATCTTTCATGGAAAATATTCCTATCAACAACATAAATTTCAAGCTCAACAAAGAAAGGATTGATGTAGTCGTTGAAAATAAAAGAAGTGAATGACGCCAGTGAAAGAAACCCTAGGTTTGAGTCATGTTAGGATTTGACTTGAAGAAAAGTTGTGATTTTTTTTTGTTTTAGAAAGAAATCTAAATCATTTAAGGATTTTTATTGTTTACTCTCTTTGTGATTTTTGAAATTTAGTATTTGGTAAAATGTCTATAAATAGTCACGATCCTTATATGAGTCGCCTATTGTAGTAAGTATAGTCATCATTACATATATCTTTAGGATTCAAGTAATATATGTATCCATATACATTAGCATGTATACCTTTAAAATAATTAATTTAAATAACAAATCTTTTGTCTTTGATTGTTCGTTTAAGTTTATGTTTGAAAAGGTTACGTCCTTATAACTTTTATATTAATTATCAAAGTTGAGTTCATAAATTGGCTCACAAACCATACTCTAAAATAATAAAATAAATATGGATTTGAATTCGAGATATAATATGAAATTCATATATATATATATATATATATATATATAGAGAGAGAGAGAGAGAGAGAGAGAGAGATGAGAGATTTTGCGCTTTACAATGACACATATTAAGAGTCAAAAATAAAATAAGAAATATTTTTATCATTCCCTTTAATTTTGGTGCAAAAGACTCTACTATTGAGTCCTTTCGAACCAATGGTTGAAATATTATATTTTCATTTCCTATAATCTCAGCAGCATCTATTTCAAAGTTTTGGATCCTTATAATATGTCTTAAAAGAAAAAAGAGGTATTTATTTCATGATCTTCTTCTAGAAGAGTAACACCCGCCCCTGCAATTTTGACCATACACGTGTAATTTGGTGACATGGTACAATCCATTTGGGCTTTGGACTTGGTAAGATGGATCATGGATCAAGTTTGGATAACGCAGTGGCCCTGGTTAAACTGGATTTGTATGTCTAAAAGTTTTTATGCGAAATTATGGTTATCATTCGAACGAGTGGCCACATCATTTGAATGAGAAAAGGCATGTCGCTCGAATGAGGTTCGAACGACCATCTAACGTTAGGGGCCTGAATGATTTCCTTCATTCTCTGGAATCTCATTGGAACGCCCTCTTTCGCATAAAGAGAGTTGTCGTTCGAACGAGGGGTAGCTTCCTCTTCAAACGAGCTGGTATTCAACCCATTTATAGCCTACGTTTTACCCTCATTAGAACTCTCGTTCGAATGAGAGGGGACCTCTTCTGAACGAGGTACAAAGTCGTTCGAACAACTAGGAAATATTCAAAAAAAATTGCACAATTTAATGTACTGTCGCGACATCAATCGTCAGATTGGATGAGCTGTCAAGCTTTCCGTAGCTCAGATCAGATCGTGGGTCGAAGCTTGGTTGGACCATTGGATAAAAGGTTGAGTTTGGGGGCATTTTGGGATTAACCCTTAGGGTTTGGGGAGTATTTAAAGTGGGTTCTGGCTTATTTGAGCAACCCAATCAGATTTTTACCTCTCTCTCTCTTTATTTCTTGGAGCTCCTCCTCCACATAAGCACCACCATCATTCCACCCATACCCACTATAGCTTAACCCTTTTTCACCATATTCGATCTTATAAAACCCATATACACCACATGTTTGAGCAAGATAGGATTCCATGGAGATGTTATTTGGGATTTTTGGAGAAGAAGAAGAAGAAGAAGAAGAAGAAGAAGAAGAAGAAGAAGAAGAAGAAGAAGAAGAAGAAGAAAAAAAAAAAAAAAGTGATCTAGAAGGGAGTTTTGCTTGGAGATTACATGAAGTACACTTTTGTGGAGATAGGTAACCTCCTTGAGGCCACCTTAGGAAGTGGAAGGTTTCCATCACCATATTCTTCATCCTACCATTGTTGGAACTTCTTTGAGGTGGAAAAATCTACTCTTTAACTTAAGAACTCTATTTTCCATAGTCTTGTAGTTAGAGTTTGTAAGAGTAAAATGCATATATGATTTCAGAAGATTATTTCTTATGATTTTGTATAAAATGGCTTACAAATGATTTCAAGAGTTTTGAGTAAAATGATATATTTCAAAAAAAATATTTTTTAAACATTTTATGGAAGATAATATTTGAAATAATATTATCTTATTGAAGATATTTATGAACAAATGTCTCAAGTTTTTCTTGTAAAAATTTGGATTTTTTTAAAGGTAGACATTTATTCAAGTTTGGAAGAAACAAAAATGTCTTTCGTCTTGAAAAGCATGTTTTTTTGCAAATATTATGGAAGGTCAAGAATGAGCAGTATGTTAAATACATTCAATGGGATTTTCGAACTTAAAATTCCCCTTCCTAAGTATATGAACTTACAATAATTTGGTAATGAGTATATAGACAAGTTTAATGAATATTTTAGGGGGGGTTTAACACGAATCAAAGAGAATAAAATTTTCAGCCCTTAAGGTGCGTGAATAAGTATAGAAATGTGATATTTGAGTATTTAAAGACTACATGTGAAAATAAAGAAAAAAATAATTTTCTTGCAAACTAGTCTTCAAATGTCAAACGGTTTCCTTACTAAAGAGATTTACAACTTGAAAAGTGTGTTATCTTTAAAGAGTTTAATGAGTAAAAATATTTAAGAATTTAGTGTGTATAACTTAATAATATTTTTGGGAAATTAACACTTGTGAAAATGGAGAAAAAGACGAGTTTGGAAATAAAGGGATAAAATGGTAATTTTACGTAAGTGAAACATTTGTATGAAATAAAAATGTTTGTAAAGGTATAACACAAATGGTCTTAGATGAAAGTGATTTTGGGGGTAAAATCAACGTAAGTGTGTAAAGAAAAAGAAATGGTAATTTTCAAAGTGAACACAAGGTGGGTTAAAATCTTTGGGTTTTGGCTTCGGTCGGTAAAAGTGAAATAATCTCGACATTTGAAAAATGTTAAAATACATTAATACGAACTTGGAAGAGATCGAGAAATAATTAACCAGAGCCCTAGGGTGAAAGACCCAAAAACACTAGTCAGAACATATGGTAGCGTAGCCGGCGGTGTGGAGCCCGTTAAAGTACGTGTTTATTTGGAGGATTTCGAGAAAAAGATTATAAAGCATGGTTAAGAAATGGGTTGTGTTGCGAATATAAGAAAATAAAACCTAACGTGGAATAAAAATGATAAATGTTCTGGTTGAAAAGACATTATGGACAAGAAATGTGAGAAATTGGCTAATGCCCATGTAAAGTGAAAAGAATGGTAAAATGAGGTAGTTAAATGGGTAATTAAGCAACCTAAGGAGTTTTTAACCCAAGTGTGTTGTTGCGAAATGTTTTCTGCGAAAGACAAGTATTTTCTAACATGGAGCGTGCGTGTATTGAAAGGTCATTTTAGAGAAAATACTAATGTAAATTCGATGTGAGTAAATAGGTGATTTTGATAAAAGTAATATTCTCTCTAAACAAATGGTATTTTATTTATGTATTTAATCAGGTGCATTAAATCGGGATACTTAGTAAGTTAAGCAAAAAGGGTCTCTTAATAGGATTAATGTGATTTAATCAGGATATGTAATGTTTTTGGAATAAAAAATAGTTTCATGCATTAATATATGTATATGTATATATATGTGTGTGTGTGTGTGTGTATATAAGGTAATTGCATGTGCACGTAGATATAATGTGTTAGAGTCTCTTTTCTGCTGTTCAATTCTATATTGCAATGTTGTATTTCCCACTGGGCACTCGGCTCATCCCCTCTTCTTGGTTACGACAAGTTTTGAGCGGTTCCGTAACTCAAGAACGTTGTACAAGTAAGTACTCCTTTTTATTTTACATTAGTAGCTCTGAATACTCGAACTCCGGGTACGCTCCCCACGGCTCCCACACATAACTTGATATATAACGAAATTGCATGCTAAACAAGTGGAAAGTTAATTTAACAAAACTGGACTAACAACATTATTTAGGTTGTTTCATTGCACTTCACGCCTAACGTTCGGGCTAGACCGAGTTGACCCACTAGTATCTCATAAATCCGAGTCGAGGCATTTAAAATGGTACCAGATATTTAGATTCAAGGTTCCTTTCAGGAGTGAAGTGGTGAGGTCAGTAGTAGATCTTTTGACATCGGTATTGGTTTGGGTCGATCATGCCAGACAAGTGACGATTTCGATTCATGTTATCGACGATGGAGTCAAGGAGATTAGCACGATGGTAAAGCTATTGCCGTGTGTGGATTCCAAGACTGCGGTGGATTCCACAGTTATCTACTAGGCGAAAGTTAAAGAACTAAGGAAAGTCAAGTCTTAAATAGAGTCGAGTCGTTGTTGTAAGTTCTCTTGTCGTGTCTTTGTAAAAATACCATACTTAGTGGATTTATAGGCTGGGTCGTCCGAGGTTTTTCCCGTTGTGGATTTTCCTCGTACATCGCCGCGTAGTGTGATTGTGATTTATTTTTATCTTGCAGAAATTCACTTAGATGCATGTGTAAGTTTAAAAAGATAAAAGTTGGTTTAATCATAACTTTGGTGTAATTTTGGTGCCAATTTCAGTTTAGGCCATTTTAGTTTAATGTAGTTCAAGTTGACATAATTAATTTAAAAAAAATGATATCTCAAGTTTGTTTGGCATAATTATAACTTGAATTGAATTAATTTTGTTTAATTATGATTAAAAGAAAATTTCAGTTTTGCGTTTTGGTTAGTTTGAGTTAATTTCAATTTTAAAGAAATTAAAATTTGGGAACTTTAAATTGTCAAATTTGAAAGAAATTTTAAGTTTGATATCTTGTGTGAACCATCTCTTTATTTGGATTTTTTTTAAATTGGGGTATTTCACCTTATCAAGTGGTATCAGAGAGGGAATGCTAAATTATCGTGTTAAGATCCTTTGTCAAAAATTTTTCTTTAATAATGGAAAATTTACCTTTTGCAAAATTTCCTATTTTTGATGGTTCTAATTACGATTATTGGAAAGTGCGTATGAGGTCGGCACTTAGATCCCTAGATGAGCGGGTTTGGCTTTCGATAGTTAAGGGTGGACCCCACCACATGCCTAGAATGAGAGGTTATGTACCTAAACCTATTGAGAGATGGAGTGAGACTGAGCTTAAGTTAACTAATTTAATTCCCGTGGTTTAAATGCCCTTTTTAGTGTTGTCACACCAGATGAGTTTCGTCAAATTATGATGTGTGAAACGTCTTAGGAGGCATGGAATATTCTCCAACTCACCCATGAGGAAAGAAGTGTCGTGAAAGCTTCGAAACTCCAAAATGTCACCACTTAATTTGAAAGCATTAAAATGCTAGAAAGTGAGACGTTTGATGAGTTATATGCGAGATTTTCAGATATTGTGACTTCATTTTTTAATTTGGGAGAAAAGATACTCGACAACCCGTGTTATAAAGAAAATTTTGAGGTCATTACTAGAGAGATTTAATGCTAAGGTGACCATTTTAAACTCTTTAAACACATTGAACTCTACAAAACTTGAAGAGCTTATAGGTGACTTACAAACCTATGAACTTGACATGTTTATCTCCAAGGATGAGAAGAAGAAAGATAAGGTCATAGCTTTGAAAGCTCGGAAGGAGGAAACATCGATTTCGGATGATGAGTTTGAGATTGACTTGGAAGATATGTCTTTGTTTGCTAGGAAGTTTAGAAAAATTCTTAAGACTAATAAAGAGAAACTTAAAAATGATTATAAGAAGTTTGATAAGTTTAAGCACATTAAAGTCAAGAAAATCTCTAAAAATCGTAATGAAGATGTTAATGGGGACGTGTCAAATAGGTGTTATGGTTGTGAGGGTTATGGACATAGGTCATTCGAGTGTCCAACTAAACTAAGGAAGGAGGGAAAGAATCAAAGTATATATAATTCCACCCTTAGGGACAGTGAACTGGAAGAGGGACTCAATTCCCCTATTGAGCGCAACTTCATCGCGTTCATGGCAAGTCATGTGAGCACTGACAATGAATCTTCCCATGAAGATATTTCTTTGCATGACACTTACGAGGCCATTGTTTGTGAATCCCAAAATTTTGATGGTAGAGAGAGTGGAGAAGAAAGTGAGATTGAAGAAGAGGTTAAAGAGAGTGAACTTCAAGTGTCCTTTTGTGAGTTGTATGCGGAATCATTGAAATTAAAAAGGGCTAATTTAAAGTTAGAAGCTAAAATAAGAGAGCGTGTCGTGGCGAATGATGAGAGTGTTTTAGTTGAAGACGTTAAGGCACGTAAGAGAATTCTTCGTGAGAAGCTAGAGCACGTAGAAGGTGAAAGAGATAGTCTTAGAGGTTTAATAGAGACTATGAAGAAAGAGCTTCTCGAGTTTGAAGAGAGTAGGTATTTACTTGAGTCTCGAATAGAATAACTAGAAGAGAATTTGATAGACTCGAGTCAAGTCAAATTTGATTTAGAGTGTAGGTCAGAGAAATTAGATAAAATCTTAGGGACCATCCAAATCAAGACGACAAGTGTGGTATTAATTTCGATACTCAAGATACTTTCGCTAATAAAGTCAAAACCATGATTTTGAGAATATCAATTAGGAACATTATAAAAGGTCAATCCTTAGGTCATACTTCTCATCGTGTTTTCACTTGCACACATTTTTGGTCGGAAGGGGTACCTTAGGAAGTTTTGTTTTGATATTAAAAATGATCCTAGAAAGTCAAAGGGTAGAGTTCCAAGGTCGCCAAATCCCAAGAGCATCGTTTTCACTAATGTCGGTTAGAAGATTCGATTTGGAGACTTTACGTGATAAAGTTTATGTTTCTCATTTATTTTCACATGATTCCTCACTTGCTAAATCCAAAGGTTTATTCTGTTAGTTCTGTTTTCATACACTTGCTTTTGTGCCTCATAATATTTTTTTTTTGCTAGTTGTATGTTTGTTTGTCATTTTCTAGTCTTTACTTCATTATATATGTGTTTCTATATTATGGATTGTGTATCTTTTGTATTTTATCTTTTTTTTTTGGTATTATTGAAAAATACAAAAAGATTTTTGTTTGTCTTTTGGTTTATCTTTATGTTTGTATAAAAATTTCACAAACTCAAAAAGATTTTCTATGTTTTTTGTATTTTAGCTTTACACATTTTATGTGGCATATACTTGTGTTTGAACCCAATATCATATCCGTTTGCATGTGGCTAGAATTTTTGGTTAAGATTTTCAATCCTTAAAGTGTTCTTTATCATGCTTGCATGGACTAGTTTGAATTTGAATTGCTAAATGGATTCTTTTTTTATATGCCTCAATTCACACATGCACGATCTCATTTGACCTTTAACTTCACATGTACATTTGAACTAAGTGAGATGTTCTCCTATCAATTTAGTCATCTACATGTTGCTATGACTATGGAGAATTTGTGCATGTAAGAACCGTTGCCCAGATTTAAAAAAAATAGAAAAATATTTATCCGGTGTAGTTATTTATTAATGGAATTGGGCTGCAAAAGACAAAATTACTTTGCATGAAAAGCCACTATTGAAATTTGACTAAAAAATGTGGCATTGTTAAAATTAGCCAAGACCAAAGTAGTTGTGTTTGATATGAACATTCAAAAGGAAAGAAAAAGAAATATTATGTATGAGGATGTTTGAATGGATATATCAACAGGTTTGCACAATGAAAATGTATCTTAGTTATGATATTTTTGTCATGACTCTATTGGTTTGTAGAATCATCAAAATTCTAGGCTTGTGTACAATGTGTATGTTTGTTCCTTGAGTTCACTTTATCTTTTCACATGATAGTATATTTAAGTTTGAAAAAGTTTTGCAATCAAATAAAAACTCCATTCCTTGAGTTCACTTTATCTTGTCACATGATAGTATATTTAAGTTTGAAAAAGTTTTGCCATCAAATAAGAACTCCGTGAACTTGTTTAAGTGGTTGGGTCTTAATTCTTTTGTTACTAGTTCACACCCCTTCACTTCCGTTTACCACATGTTATTTTAACACATTTTTCCACATGAGTGTGGAAGTCTTAATGTATTTTGTGTCATGTGTGGTGTTTATACCTATGTATATATGCTTGTGCATTATATATATATATATATATATATATATATATATATATATATGGTATTGTGTGTTTTGAGTCTTTGCATTATTATCTAATCCATGTATGCATCTTGCTCAAATTGGTATCCATCTTGTAGCGACTTCTGTTTGATATCACATGCTTATATTTTGTTCGTTTTAGTTGATATCATTTTTTTGCATCGTAGTTGGTATCTATTGCTATTTTTGTGGATTAGTTGATATTTTATTGCCATGTTGGTTAATTATTCTTGTCACTTTATTCAACATTGCATGATATACTTGTTTTTTCGTTATTTATATCCCTTGTTTCATTTAGGGGGAGTATTTAATTTAATTGGGGAGAAATAGGTGTATATATGCTTTTTAATCTTTGTCTATTCTTGAACAAAAAGGGGAGAAATGGTATCTAAACCTTTTAATTTTTGGGAGATCTAACTTAGGGGGATACGTCTTTCTTACGTAAATCATGTTAGACAAAGTGGGAGTATTTATTTAATTATGTTATTTATCCTGTTATATTCCCTATGTGTTTAATGGTGTGTTTAAGTGTGCAGGATTTCATCTTTAATGGCATTATTTTAAAGCGGCAAAGCATTTAATCCCATGTGTCGAGTCAAGTGCCTGTATTTTTTGTTTTGGGCGGGTTTGTGTCCTTTTAGAAAAGCTTGACGGCCTAGAGGATTTTTTATTTTGGGTTTTGTCCCGGGAAAGCCAAAGGAGGAGATTTGTAAGGGCAAATTTCCAATCGAGTCAATTTGTAGTATTGGCTTAATTCCAGACAAAACTAATTGAGTCATAGGATAGATGTTTATGGTATCCTTCCAAGCCTATGACGTTTGATGTTTAAGTTGAAGACGTAGCGGCCAAGTCCAATGTGAAGATTTCAGCCTTACCGATTTTGTGCCATGTTTCACGTCATCAATAATTCAAGTCCAAGGTCTCTAAAGTTATGAATGCATTTAATATATAGAGAGTTTTGGATATATTTTTTATGGGTGTCTTTTTATTAAGTTTTTGTCAATAACAACTTTTCAGGTTTCTCACAAAATCATTTTCAAAATTCGCATAGAAAATTTTGGGCTTAAAAAGGAATTTTAGATTTCTGTTAAGTCATTCAAACGAACATTGAATGAGGTATCGAATGACTATCGTCTACCTTTTCTGTTTTCTCGTTAGATATGTCATTCAAACGACATCGTTCGAACGAGACTTCTAACGAGACATCTAACGAGATTTTTTGTTTTAACTTTGTTTTATCGTTAGATGCTCGTTTGAACCAAGTCACTCGAACAACATTCGAAAGTCATTCGAACGACCTGGACGACTTTTGTGCAGTTTCGTCAGTTTTTGTTTTTAACCACCATTTTTCCCACTAACTCTTTACCTGATTTAAAATGTGCGAGAACCAATATTTTTATAAGACTTTTGAGACTTTCTTTACCACTTTTGATAGAAAAATCCTTTCATTCAAAAGTCCCACTTTGTGTGCTTGTTTTTCATGATTTAACTTCTACCAACACACATGTTTACACCCATATAGTTGTTTTGATCCAAGTCCTTTATATATACTTGCTTTGAGATAAATTTGGCACTGGTTTCATTCTCATCCCATAAAAGAGAAGTTTTCAACGGAGGAGTCCGTGTTTGAAGATTTGCGGTACGCATACGGTGGAAAGGCCATAGTGTGTTTGATGGTAGTTGAGCCCCATCGGTGGATTCCGAGACTGCGGTGGATTCCGGGGTTATCAACTAGGCAGAGGTTAAGAACGAAGGAGCATTAATTCTTGAAGGGAGTCAAGTTGTTGTTGTAAGTTCTCTTGTCGTGTCTTTGTAAAAATACCATACTTAATGGATTTGTAGGCTGGGTTGTCCGAGATTTTTCCAGTTGTTTCCTCGTACATCGCCGCGTAGTGTGATTATGATTTTATTTTATCTTGCAAAAATTCACTTAGATGCATGTGTAGGTTTAAAAAGATAAAAATTAGTTTAATCACAACTTTGGTGTAATTTTGTTGCCAATTTAAGTTTAGGTAATTTTAGTTTAATGTAATTCAAGTTGACATAATTAATTTGACAAAATGCATGCTCAAGTTATTTTGTCATAATTATAACTTTAATTGAAATAATTTTTTTAATTGTGATTAATAGAAAAATTCAGATGCGTGTTTTGATTAGGTTGAATTAATATCAATTTTGAAGAAATTAAAATTTGGGATCTTTAAATTGTCAAATTTGAAAGAAATTTTAAGTTTGATATCTTGTGTGAACCATTTCTTTATTTGGATTTTTTTTTAAATTAGGGTATTTCACCCTATCAGGGTGGTGCCATGCCGCAAGTATTTAACAAGTCGGTAGGCATATAGACCCATGTTGGTCATTACTTGAGGATGTGTACTTAGGACTTAGTTAATAAGGTATTACCATTGTAGACGAGCTCCTTATTAATTGTCGATTAATATATATATCGTAAGACTTGATGTGAGTTACGAGCCTTTGATGGTAAGTGCATTACGTGTGTAATAATGATGAATTGAAGTAACGTATGAGGGAACCCTATGTAGTCTTCCATGATGTTATTTTGGAGAACATGATGTGATATTGAGAAATAGAATCCCTTGTGACATCGATAGTGTGGACTTAAAGGCTTGTAGGTTAAACACGACGTCCTGTATCCTGCCCGAATCCTTAGTAGTGTCAGGTTTTTATTTAACACGTAATATGTGGCATCAAGTTGATTGGAAGGAAGTTTTGGTGCCCTTTCATTGGGTCCCGATGATAGGGGCATAGGTTGAATTTGTACCAAGGTTTCAAATAAAAGGAAGTAGGATTTTCATCTGAAGGCAGTATCTCAATTATTGGAGACTTATAGGTTAGTGTTTGTGCTAGCATAGAACAGTGTTTGGTGATGGATGCTAGGAGGTTGGTAGGGCATATCTATGATGAGAAAATCATGGGTGGTGAAATCTTATCAGGTTTAGGTAATATTTACATTGAGGTGTGCTTAGTGCCCTCAGGGAGACAATCGTGTTTGGTGTTATATAGTGCAAATGTTTTGTTGACGATTGTTATAAAGGTCATGTGATGACCTAAGTTTGTGACCAAGTTCAGATGAGTTGAATCATGTAGTCCGTGTTAACATCATCCAATGTGATACATATAGGTGTTGAAAACTTATAGGAAAATTAAAGATTCGTGTCGTGATAGGACATAACCTTCATGGTCGTAAGACAACTAAGTAAGGAAAGTGTTTTTATCGATTTAATAAAGTTCTTGGAGATGCATTGGAGACTTAGATTTATAATGTCGAGTCAAAAACTTGATAATAGGACCCCAAGATGGAGTGTAGGATGATTAATGTATCGACATGTGTCATTGGCACAAGCTGAATAACCCTAGGAAGGAAAGGGTTAGCTCTTGGCACGTCTTTCCAGACTTGTATGGATTAGGAGGTGTACACATGTTTAGTACTTGTTACCCTTATAATGATAATAACGACCGGTGTTGCTGTCACATAGATTTCGTTGGGTTGAAGCTGGAGATAGGCACAATGACGACCTTGTACCAATGATGGTTATTATGTGATGAGTGATTACCTAGTTAGGCATTTCCTAAGTGGATGACGGGATGTTCAATAAAGTAAACGGTAGCCTAGGTGTGTTAGGTTGGTCATGAGGCTACGTAGGGCGTTTGTCACTCGTCGACTCGAGCGGTTTATGTTTGTCCAGGATAAAATGGGGAAGTTTCACTCCTAAGGAGGGAAGTCCAGAATTGACTTCCCAAAGGACAGTGGGTTCGTATATTACTTTTGTCTTGTAGAGGTGAATGTTTTGTGATCCAAATTTTACGATTACTGACCCAAGCGAGGTTGTATGGCTAGGCTGAGATATGATGAGAATGTCTAGAAGGAGTCATAGGCTTTAAAATGTATGGTATAGATTCGCCCTTCATACGCAATAACCCATTGAATGCAGATGGGAATATCTCGGAACAGTCGATCATCCATTCGACTCATTATGTTCTTTCGGCCCTAGGGCCCGCCGATTGTGTTCCCTCGGTCATGATTGCCTGGAATTATTTCGCATTAATGTTTTGGTTACCCGCAACTTAATTCAGTATGAGTGCGGATGGACCTGGTGTGGTCATTGCATCTCGACAACTGACTCTTGTGGGAAATATCCATTTGTTCTATACAAGTTTCATGTACGTGTTTTTATAAGTTATATTGTACAATTTTCTCATAGTTTCTGTTTTCCTTAGATTAACATTTTCGTAGGTTAATCGATGTGGTAGTTAGTGGCTTTAAATGCAAGGACTAGGTGATGAGTTAGCCAGTGTGGTGGTTTTTACTCTAGGTGTAAGAGCAAGACTATGATTTAAGAATGTTATAGGTGTTAGAACTCGAGGAAACTTAGCACGTGGTATGGTTTTATCCATGTGAGTGTAAGCGGGTTGCCTTAAAAACTCGAGTAAGATTTCTATATCTTGGACACCTGGAGTGGTCCTTAGTTCGTAGAAGGATCTTGTGGGAGTACCAATTGGACGTACGATTTATAACTTAGTTAGTATGTCGCTCTTCAAGGTGAGCGACCAACGATGCAAGGTAATAATCATGTTTAAATAAATTTTTTGGTAAGGTGATACCTTATGATGATGGATTGGGTGTTAGCAGTATATCATTTTGCTCTTGGTTAAGTGTCAATCATGAGAGGATGTTGCTTCGGTAGATGTGTAGGGTATACCTTGGGTGTTAGCAAGGAAGCCTTAGGACTTGATTGAGTATGATCACTGGATAAATGGAGACTCGAGGACTGTTATGCAATTTCATGATGAGCCAATATTATGCATTAGTACCTGTCCCATGTTGAGTTCTTTAGTCTCTACTCTTATGAAAGGAAGTATGATGATTTCCTATTGGTTTAGGATTTCAATAACCCAGCCTTGAAGGATCCTTATGACTTAGATTAAGGACTAATAACCTCCAGGAACTCAAGGAATTAAAGGATTGAAAATTTTAAGGACAAAATTCCCTAAGGAAGGAAGAATGTAACACCCGCCCTTGTGATTTTGACCATACTCGTGTAATTTGGTGACTTGGTATAGCCTATTTGGGCTTTGGACTTGGTAAAATGGATCATGGATCAAGTTTGGGTAATGTAGTGACCCTGGTTTGATTAAACTGGATTTTATGGCCTAAATTTTTTTACAAAATTATGGTTGTCGTTTGAACGAGTGGCCACATCGTTCGAACGAGGAAAGTCTTGTCATTCGAATAAGGGTTGAACTACCATCTAACAATAGGGGCCTTAACGATTTCCATCATTCTCTGGAATCTCGTTGGAACACCCTTATTCGAACGAGGTATGTTGTCATTCGAATGAAGGGTAGTTTCATTTTAGATCTAGTGGGTGTTCAACTTATTTATAACCTACGTTTGACCCTCGTTAGAACTCTCATTCGAATGAGAGGGGGTCTTAATCGTACGAGGTCCAAAGTCATTATAACAACCGAGGAAAATCCAAAAATTTATACTCATTTTAATTTACTATCGCAATGTGGATCGTCGAATTAAATGAGTTGTCGAGCTCTCAGCGGCTCAGATTAGATGTGGATTTTGCCTCATTTGAGCAACCCAATCAGATTTTTTCCTCTCTCACTCTAGCTCTTAGAGCTCCTCATCCACCAACCACCATACATTCCCTAGCACCACCATCCCTCCACCCAAGACCACCATAGTTTAACCCTTTCCCATAATATTCAATCTTATTAAAACCATAAACCCCAAACATTTGATCAAGATGGGATTTCATGGAGATGTTGTTGGAGATTTTTTGATAAGAAGAAGAATAAGAAGAAGAAGAAGAATAGGGGAGCTAAAAGGGGAGCTAAAAGGGGGTTTTGCTTGGAGAATTCATGGAGCACACTTATGTAGAGAAAGGCAACCTCCTTGGGGCCACCTTAGGAGGTGGGAGGTTACCATCACCATCTTCTTCATCCTACCATTGTTGTAACTTCTTTGAGGTGGAAAACTCTACTCTTTAGCTTAAGAACTCTATTTGCCATAGGATTGGTCATGTAGTTAGAGTTTGTAAGAGTAAAATCTATATACGATTTAAGAAGGTTATTTCTTATTGTGTAAAATGACTTATAAATGATTTTAAAAGTTTTGAGTAAAATGATATATTTCATGAAAGTTTAGAGTTTAAAATGATATATTTCATGAAAGGAAATAAAGGGATAAAATGGTAATTTTAAGTAAAGTGAAACATTTTATGAATAAAAATGTTTGGAAAGGTGTAACACAAATGGTCCTAAATGAAAGTGATTTTGGAGTAAAATCAACGTAAGTGTGTAAAGAAAAAGAAATGGTGATTTTCGAAGTGTAACACAAGGTAGGGTAAAATCCCCAAATTTGGGCTTCGAACGGTAAAATTAGAATAATGTTGACATTTGAAAAATGTTAAAACACATTAATATGGACTCGAAAGAGATCAAGAAAGAATTAAGAAGGGCACAAAGCCTTAGGGTGAAAGACCCAAAAACACTAGTCAGAGCATATGGTAGCATAACCGAGGGTGTGGAGCCCGTTAAAGTACATGTTTATTTGGAGGATTCCGAGAAAAAGGATAATGAAATGTGGTTAAGAAATGGGTTGTGTTGCGAATATAACAAAAGACAACCTAACGTGAAATAAAATTGGTAAATTTTCCGATTGAAAAGACATTATGGACAAGAAATGTGAGAAATTGGCCAATGCCCATGTAAAGTGAAAATAATGGTAAAGTGAGGTAATTAAGGGTAATTAAGCAGCCTAAGGAGGTTCTAACCCATAAATAATGCAAGTGTGTGGTTGCGAAAGGTTTTCAGCGAAAATGAAGTATTTCCTAACACGGAGCGTGCATGCGTTAAAAGATCATTTCAGGGAAAATACTAATATGAATTTGATGTGAGTAAATGGGTGATTTTGACAAAAGTATTATTCTCTCTATACAAACGTTATTTTTTATTTTGTGTATGTATTTAATCGGGTGAATCGTCTTCAATAAACTTTATGAAGACAAAGGGATCGTGACAATGACTTTATGCATAGACTATGTGGGATCGTGACAATATAAAATCTATCGATGACTCAAAAATAATGTTTTGCTCTGGGAATAAGTCAAATACTACAATTAACTCAATTCAAAATTTTCCCCTTATAAATCTCCCCCTTTGACTATTCCGGGATAAAAACCAACAGTGAAATGCCTAAGTCGGGCCTTCAAGCTATATGATGCCTAAATCCCATCCCATAAAACCCAAAATCAAAATTATAGCACAAGACTAGTAAATGATGGCTTGACAAGCAAGAGCTGTCTGAATGTGCTGTAGGATTTGAAATCTCGAATCTCTTAAGCATACCTACACACATGAAATAGGCAAATACCCAATGAAGCATGGAGGAACAAATGATATAAATCATTATGATGTGCAATGCAATAAACTCTCCCCTACATCAAATAATCTCCCCCTTTTTGTCTCGACTAGACAATAAGTGAAAAGATAAATAATTTATCAAAATATCTAGAATAAGAATGATCAATGAATCATATATAGATAAACATGAAACAACCAACTAAACATGATAAAAAAAATATCAAATCCGTACCTAGCAAATAGTAATCACAAAAGATGAATCATCAATCTAAGCAAATGTGACTTAACAAATTATGCAGTGTATGAAATAAGTATGAATAATCACTAAGTTTTGCATGTGAACAACTCAGAAGAACCAAAAACAGAATGATATGATCATTAATACGAAGCAGGTACTAAACATAAAGAACCAAAAAAATCCTCCCTGTCGTTTAAACTATATAGGCCTATCGCTCAAACCATAACAACAAGCAATCTTAAAAAATTCAAAATAGTAAACATCAAACAACCTTCGCATGACCCTTCAAGCGACCATCTACGAGAAAATTGACGCCTCAAAAAACGTGTTGCTTGAACCTCATGTGAATAGTACATCGCGCGACATTAAGTTGTCACTCGAACGAGGTCTGATTGTCGTTTGAACGACATGAGATTTTCTGAATTCCAGTACTAAAAATCATGAAGTTTCGTCCAGTGAAAAAATTTCTTGAAAAATTTAACTGGAAATTGCAAATAGCAGCAAAACATACTCAAAACAGAAAAAAATAAAATGTGTAAAACAATGTGAGTTTCATGCCAACATAGAATAAATGTGCTCAAACATGGATATGGAGTGAATATGTGTAAACTACAATAAATGAATCATAACTCCAACGCATTGAAACGTTCAAGAAGCTCTAATTGATAGCAAGGTGTCATCAAACTAAGTCTTAGCCATATGTGACAATTAAAAATTGAGCTAAATGAACTAAACAATCAGCATGCACACAAATCCCGAATATTAATGATTCAGCAAACAAGAATGTCATGATGCAATGTTTCAACACTAGGATTCGTGGGGCAAACCCGTTTGATTATCCATCCCAACTCCCTCAAAATATATTAAATATTTCTTTTGGAATGAACATAAATTAATTGGACCATTTTGGAATATAATTCTTTTTATTGCCTTTATTTTTTCTTTTGGTCTCTTTTAAATGGTGGCTTTCACGGCGAGTTAATTTTTTACTCTCGCAGTCCTTTCCCATGAACATTCATCATTTTTCAAATATATGGAATGTTATTCCTCACAGTAAATGGTTCTTACATGCAGACCTCCTCCTAACTCTACTTACGCATAGATGACAAAATTGAGATAAGAACGCCCCACCAAACTCAAATATGCATGAGATGTTAAACATTCATATAAACTCGTGCATGTGTGCAAAAAATGGCATATATACAAAGTCGAATCCAAATGCATATCAACTTCGAAACAACCCCATATGAACAATGGTTAAGATCATTCAATGCATCAATACTTATGACCAAATGTCCTAGCCATATGGATAACGTAATAACGGGGGTCCAAGCACACTAATATGCCACATCAAACAAGAAAAACTCATGACACAAAAAAAATGAAAATCTTTTTTTATTTTTCAAAACTTTTTATCAAAAACAAAATCTTTTTGTATTTTTCAAAATAAGACTCAATAAATGAAAAAATATATAGTACAAAAGATACACATGTCATAACACTAGCAAGATATAAGTCATGAAGCAAAGACTAGCTTATGACAAACATGGTAACACAATCATCCTTTATATTTAGCATGAGAAGAATCAAGTACAACCAAACAAGAACCATGAAGTCTAATTCCTAAAGCCTCTAAGTCTGGTTTCCTGACCCAAGTAGGTGTGAAATTATGCATGGGAGCTTTGGGAACCGTAACGACTTTATTCCTAAACTTCCTAGGAGCATTCCTAAGGTAATAGAAAAAATGTCTAAGGTGACCTTTCCTACCACAATGGCAACAAATGTAAACGCGATGGGAATGATTAAGAAAATGTCGCTAACGTTCCCAGTGGGTTCTCTCCCACGATTAATATTGGCTTTGGTAATGGGAACAACGTGATCATCGTTGCCTATACCAAACCTATTTTCCTTGACTTGGATGGTGCCTAACATCCTATCTAACTTCGCTGACCTAGTTTCCAAGTTAAACTTCACCTTACTCGAGTCTATCAACTTCTCCTCTAACTTACTAATCCTAGACTCAAGCACACGCCTAGACTCCTCAAACTCTAGAACCTCCTTTTTCAAAGCCTCCATCAAACCACGAAGACTATCTCTCTCCTTCTCAACATACTCTAACTTCTCCCTAAGAGTCTTTTCCCGTACCCTAAGATCCTCAACTAAAGCATCATTATTCTCTATGGTACGCTCATTCAACCTAGCTTGCAATTTCGAGTTTAACTTTTTCACCTTTACTGCTTCCTCATATAACTCCCTAAAGGCAACTTGCAACTCTCCTACATGATCTTCTCATCCTCACTAACTTCACCCTCACTCACTTGGGAATCAACGGCCTCAAAAATATCATGCACATGAGAATATTTATGGGAAGATTTATCCTCGTCGCTCACATAACATGCAATGAACGTAACAAAGTTATACTAAATGGGGGATCTCTCTCTCTCTCTCTCTCTCTCTCTCTTCCGGATCACTATCACTTAAGGTGGTATTATAAGCTATTGGTTTCTTACCCTCCTTTTCAAGTTTAGTGGGACACTTGTCAACCTTGTGACCAAACCCCTCACACCGAAAACAGCTATCCGTCTCATCCCTCTTAACTTTATCACTCTTATCCTTAGGGGAGGGATCCACCTTATTGTTCTTTAATTTCTCAAGTCTTTTGGCATCTTTAAATTGATTTTGGAACTTAAGAAATTTTTTGAACTTCTTTGCCAACAAGGAAAATCAGAATTGGAATCATAATCCGAAACTTTAGTCTCCTCCTTTCGAGCTTCAAAGCAATTCCTTTTTCTTTCTTTGGAACTTTCTTGGAGGTAAACATATCGAGTTCAGGTCACCTACAATCTCTTCAAGTTTCGTAGACTCAAAAATACCTAAGAAGTTCAAAACGATCATTTTTTCATCAAACCTACTCGGTAACGATCTTAAGATTTTCTTTACGACACGGTTGTGTAGTATCTTCTCTCCTAAGTTAAATGATTGAAAAACCCAAGGGTCAGTAGAAAGGACCAAAGGGTACTTGCTAATGCGTATTAGGTTATTTAAAAATTCTCCAACTCTTTTTAAATCTTTGATACAAAATCTATTATAAATTGTAAGTGAGAAAACACTCACGCACACTACTAAGTAAAAGGTGGTGAAGCTATATGTAAAGCATAATTCCCTTTAAGAGTGAGATGAGGAAAAGTAGAGTGTGACATAATATTTGTTCTCGAGGAACCCACCGTGGTGGTAAACCCCGTGTCCCTAGTTCCAAGACAACACACACACCCAAGTCCACTATTACCGATTACAAGTTACATATTACAGTCCTCCAAGTCCACAATGAATTAAACTAAGAATATACAAACATGTACACCCATCCTAGTCTAAAGTAACCCAACTTGACTGAAAACCAGTTAACCCAATAACACCCCGATAATAGAGAATATCACTCACTCATAATACACGCAACACTAAATCAATGTTTAGATAAAGAATTCAGCAACCCAGTGTAAATGAAATAGTTAGTCCAATACAAAACCAGTACACCCAGGCACTAACTAAACAACCCCACAATACTGAATCTTACTAAACAACCAAGGTAGTGAACGCGTGAGACCCACACACAACTACGCACTCAAATCCAAGACCCCGTGTAGATGTGCAAAATAGATATAATAATAAAGTTTGTTTTAAATCAAAACAACAAAATAATCTTGTTAAGTAAAATAGACCAAACAACCAAGGTTAAGTCTATTTTAATTGACAAGACAAATTACCAATCAGTGACTAAGTGAAAGGTAAGACAATATAAGAATGATTAAATATTAAGTCCCAAGATTGAATAAATCTTCCTTAATAATTAATACTCAAGTAAATATTAATCCTAAATGACCACAAATAAAATAGGAAATAAATTCTAACAATTGTAGAGGCACAACAGCAGGGTACACCCATTTCGGCTTGGGATAGGGTGAGAACCATCTTTCTTAAGGGAAATCCTCCCGCCTTTGTAGGGGGATCTGACCCAACGGTTTCTCACCAGTGAAGGAGACACATGGAGAGACATTTGAGGATGGTGGACTGCACGGACATGCAGAAGTAGATATTAGCGACGTTTAAGCTGACTGGGGATGCATTACAGTGGTGGGAGAGTGCCACCACGTCAAAGGATAGAGATTAGTTGGGTTATGCAGATTTTCTGATAAAGTTTAACAATAAGTACTTTTCGTATGCAATTAGGAATGCGAAAAAGAGAGAATTTATGGACTTGGAGCAAGGTTCAAAGTCGATTGTCGAGTATGAATAGGAGTTCACCAATTTATCTATGTTTGTACTAAAGGAGGTTAGCACTGAGGGGGAGAGTATGGAATGTTTCATTAAGGGATTGTCTTGGTCGATTAGGCAGATGTTGTTGGGAAATCCAGCGTACACTACTTATGCTCAGGTGGTGGATATCACAATGTTATTATGGAAAGATAAGGCCAATTATCAAAAGAATTTGGGAAAGAAACAAGAGTAAAATGGACAAGGTGGTGAGAATAAGGGTCGCAATGATCAAGCGTGGAAGAAACAAAGAACAAATGAGGTACAACAAGGACAAGGAGAAGAGCGAGCAAATACTAGACATTACGAACCATTTAAGGGTGAATGCTTTATCTGTGGGGAAATAGGACATAAGGCGGCTAAATATTTTTAGAGAGAGGGCCAACAAGGACAAGCAATTCTGGCCCAACCGGTTCAAGTCACACAAGGACAACAAGGTCAAGGAATACAGGGGAAGCAATGACTGAGGCCTCCGGTTCTAGCAACAACAGGTGTTCAAGGAGCACCAACAGCACCCGCACCATCAGGTGCGCAGGAGGTGGCCGTAGCACCAACCAATACTGGTTATGGGAGGTGCTATTTACTTCAGCCTCAGGCTAAGGCAGCTCAGCGGGAGCCACAACGTGGCTAGTAGAGTATCACGGTACATAATATTTTCTTAGATACTTGTATATATATGTGTTATATGTATTGTATTTTTTTTAAGGATTGCGTTCAGGTAGGATTGGGTGTATGGGCGCCCAATTATGGCATTCAACGAGTAGGCGTATGTGATCCTTATTTTATGTTTCACGATTTACGTTTGATGTTTATGCTTCGTCTAATTTCGAGGATGAAATTTCGTTGCTAGTGGAGAAGTATGTAACACCCTGTGTTTTTATTAATTAATTTAATTAATTAATTGGAATATTCGAGAAAAATAAAATTTTGAATTTAATAATTTTTATTAGTAAAATATGTTGAGTTTTATATTTGAAAATTGGATTTTCAACCGGATTGTATTCGAAAATAAAATCGGAGTCATAATGGGATTTTCAAAATAAAAATAAAAATGAAAAGACGTTTGTCACGGATCTGGGCCATGACTAATGGGAAATCTTTTTTTTAGTTAAATAGAATTAAACTAGGGGAAATGGTAGTGGCCGCATACCTGCTCGGTCGATCGATCGATCGGTCGACGAGCCCAGATATGAGGCGATTCGGCTAGCTGTTTTATAGAGTTGGATTGGAATTTGGATTCCTAATTAGTATACCACCTTAATAATTCGTGGGGGGGACTTCTCATAATTACGTTTTCACAAGCTTTTCTCCAGAGAACACTTCTAATATATTTTCCTCTCAACTATAATCATCAACCTCAAACATAATCAAGTTTTTGCCACAAGTTTGGAAGGCTTAATTGGGGTTTAATCAAGTTTGTTCAAGAACACTTCTTTGCAAATTTTTCGAGAGGAATCCAACCGTGCTACCAGATTTTTGTCATCTTAAACGCCTGCATGAATACTCTATTATCTTCCTTTGATATTATACGTCTTAAGTGTCGCCCAAACCCTTAATCATGTGTGTTTGATAAAATCAATTAGTAACTTAATTAGAGAAAGTGTACACTAAATTTTGGGAGTGTTTTGATAAAACTTTTTTATATGATTTAATCCTTGAAACCCTTAAGTGAGTAAGTTAGATTATTGTATTTTTATGGTTTTGGGTATAGGTTCTCATGTAGAATTTTTATGAGATTATTTATGTGGTTATTGGGACTCACTCACTCTTATAAAAATTAGAGAATTTATAAAAGAGAACGATTATGTCATATTGAATAATATCGCATGTTAAATAAATTAACAGTATTGAACGAAAATAATTATGTCGAAAACGACGACTATATTATTAATGGAATTTAATT